>JAGQAX010000015.1:25525834-26920443 GCA_019142605.1 Cephalopholis sonnerati | reverse complement strand
TATATGAGACAGGCCTTTAATTCCTTTCACACAAAACTGTTGCTCAGCAAAGATGGGAAATACAATCTCATTGTTCAGCTGAGTCAGTATGAATATTAATTTGATAAAATTTAGGCTTTGAATGACACGTGAAGTTGTGGAAATGTGAATCATTCATTTTATCTAGCTCCGACAGACAGGGCATCAGAGAGGATTGCGGCACCCGGCTTACAGGCACAACACCACTTTATCCTGTTAAAACAATATTCATAACTTGGATTAATTTGATGAAAAACACCTTGGATTCTTCTGATCATGAGACCCTTACAGACTAAAGGAATATGACTAACTTAACAAATAATTGAGGAATGGACACATATTCTGACTTTGAGAACTTCAGAGGAAGGGAGTCACCATTTTTTCATCATGCCAGTAAATCTGAATGAATTATTGTCTTTTCTGGTGCTCATGGTTTAAATAATATTAACATAACAATTGAATTTTGGAGAAATTAACTGAGCTATCAAAGCAGCTTATTAACGTTAGCTCAGGTGAGTAGCCAACAACCTGGTTTTATACATCCAAATAACTCTTATAAAATAAACTACCTGGCAACCAGACTAGGCCTCTTATTGAAACAGGCCATTATTTGTCAAAATGTGTAGCCACGCCTGGTCGGATAAAAGGGACTAGGCTATTAACTGAAGTTTTACCATATACCTTAAAGGAGGTGCACAAATTTATTGTCAAAAGGAGCAAATGGTTTTCATGAATTACTTGGTTTCATTTTTAAATGTAATAAATGAGTTTGGAGTTATCATACTTGATTTGTGGATATGAAATGTTGCCAAAATAATGAATAGATTAAAAATGTAGTGTTCTTTGATTTTACTGCCACTGCAGTTATTGAAATGAAATAAAACATTTTTTAGGCATAAAGTGAAATTAGAGTCAATGTTATAAATAACAAATCCACTCAAGTCCTCCCAGAGCCTCTTAGTATGGGCACAGTGCCAAAAATAGGAGAAGAAGTGTTTCTGGGAGTTCTGCACAAAATGAGCAACTTACATTGACAGCATTTTCAGCTTTATGAGATAAATATTAGTTGTGTAATGTCTGTTTATAATGTTAAAGGACACTTTCCTTATTTTCTTAGTCAACAAATTCATATGGTAAGGTAGATATTTTTCTAATTAAGGTCTTTGTAAAGCTGCTCCAGTAAGTCGCCACAGCAGGGACAGAGACAACATCTTTCTGAAATAAATGACATATCCATCTGTTATCATTTTTGGTTGATATGACACATCTCTGACTCACAGGAGCATCAGCTGGATTCAATGCCAGAAACATAGGTCCTTGTTTTGTTGCATCTTTTAACAGCACTGTGACCCCAGAAGGGACTGATTGCATCTAAAACTACAGCATACTCTTACTTAATGAGGCATTCTAAGCAGCTAAGTAAATGTCCATCATCATTAAAGAACTGTCTCACTGAGATAATAGTCTTTGTGAACCATTTCTTATAAAATAGAGATCTGTTTTTATATAGTATGATTCTGTTTTCCCAAACAAAATGTCTGTGAGGTGAGAAGTTATGTTATAAATGATGGACAAAGCGAACAGCATTTTATTTTACGGGGATCTTTTCAGTGTTATAATTACAGTCTAAGATAAATTCAAGGCCACCTAACTTGGATGATAAGCACTGAGATATGATGTTCCAAACTGATGTGGGATTATTCAGAAACTGTTTAATACAACTGACGTGGTGAAGTCAAGGAAATTAAGTCCTCCTGATTCATTTATAAGAACAGATTTGTTAATGTAATTGGTTCTATTTTTCCAGATGAAATTAAAAAGCACATTATCCGTTAATTTAGCAGGCTAATTACCAACATAGAGAGAGAGCCGTACAGGTTAAATGGGGAATATCCTCTGCCTTTATGAACAAAACTCTTCCTTCTCTAATCAGCTATTAAAATCTATGGGCCATTGATTCAGTTTTTCTCTGGCTTTTACTCATAGTTGGATTGAAATTTAGGGCATATCTGCCCTAAGTAACAGTTTCAGCACAGGGATGAATGCAGGATGAAAAGACAAGGAACAAAAGGAAACACACAGGTATATATACACAGAAAACTAATGACAAGAACGAGACACAGCTGGAGTAGGAGGACACAGGCAAAAGGAGGGAAATGGGGATTGGCTAACAACAAGGGTGTGGAGGGAACACTAGGATGGAGCAAATAAGACTAATACAGAACAGGTGTGAAGGGAAGACTCTGGGAACAGGGAAGGACTAACGAGACAGGTGTGACAGAAAACAGGCGGGAAAACACACAAAGACAGGAAGTAAAATCAGACACCACACATGAGGAGAGAATCTACAAAATAAAACAGGAAGCAGATTAAACATGAATCATTAACATGAAACAAGGAACACAAATATAAAGCGCCCATAGGATAACAGAATAAAAACAAAGACCCAGGATCGTATCGTGACATCACTGAAATAAAATCCTGGCTTCACACCAACCTCAGTCATTATCATCAGCCCCAAATCTCCTCTCATATCCACCCATAACCTCTCCCTCTCCATTGACGGCTCCACTGCGCTCACCTCCCCCCATGTCCATGACCTTGGTATCATCTTTGATCAATGCCTCTCCTTTGACCAACACATCAAACACATCACCAAAACATCCTTCTCCCATCTATTACATCTATTCTTCACTTCCAGGCTTGATTACTGCAATAGTCTCCTCTACAGTTCATCATCCAAAACTCTCAGGAAACTGCAGTAAATCCAGAATTCAGCTGCTCATCCTCTCACACACACTCCGGCACCCGTGACCACATTAACCCTGTCCTTCATAACCTCCACTGGCTCCTCATCCTCCAGCGTATTCACTTCAAACGCCTCCTCATCACCTATAAAGCCCTCTGCAACCTAGCTCCTCTTACCTGTCTGAGCTCCTCCACCAGCATCAGACATCAGAGACTCCCCCTCACTCTCTACCTTCAAGAAATCCCTCAAAACACACCTTTTTAAAACTGCCAACAACCTCTGAAAAACTGGATTATTGGGTTATTTCTTTTTTTGCTGTTTTGTTTTGTTGTTCTTGTTGTCTGTGAAGTGTCTCTGAGTATGCAGAAAAGTGATATATAAATACAGTGTATTATTATTATTATTACAAAGAATGAAAAGATATGAGGATACTAGTATACTACCCTTTAACTGAAACCTAGAGGACGTGCCGAAACAATTTAACTGACCAGTTACCGTTCATATACAGGGCTCTAATGGCCTTGCAGGAAAAACTCGCCACATCTAAATTTTCCAAGAGAACAAAAAATTTAATTGTGTTCTACTTTATCAAACACTTTCTAAATATCCAGAAAAAAGAGGTAACTATCATCAGATATGTTACGATACGTTGTATACATTGGCATTGAGTGTATGGTATCTACAGTTGTGTAGACTGTGAGTGAAATGGAGACATCCATCCATCCATTTTCGTAATCGCTTATCCTCTTGAGGGTCGTGGGGGGGCTGGAGCCTATCCCAGCTGACATTGGGTGAGAGGCAGGGTACACCCTGGACAGGTCGCCAGACTATCACAGGGCTGACACACAGAGACAAACCATTCACACTCACATTCACACCTACAGACAATTTAGAGTCACCACTTAACCTGCATGTGTTTGGACTGTGGGAGGAAGCCGGAGTACCCGGAGAAAACCCATGCTGACACAGGTAGAACATGCAAACTCCTACTTTATTACTATTTATTACTTATTTTTACATATGAGCCTGCTCTATGAGCTTGAGTGCACCTGAATTTTGTCGTATGTTTGAACAATGAAAATAAAGAAATCTGAATCTGAATCTGAACATTAATATAAACAGCTAAATAAATCTAAAACCTGATTGATCCTCATCAATAACTGGAACATATTGGACTCCCATTGTTAGTTAGGAAGTGATCTCGTTGGGGTTTAGGAATTAGACTAATACGTCCTTGTGTCAGTGCAGGAAGAAGAGTTCCCTTTTCAATACTTTCATTCAAAACCTTCAACAGAAATGGTGTCAGTTCTTTAGCAAATGTCTTGTAAAATCCTGCAGTAAGATCATCCACTCAAGGGGCTCCATTATTATTAAGATATTCAATTGCATTCGAGATTTCCTCCAGAGATATCTATCACATAATTGTTCATGACCTAATTCAAACTGGGTGATGTTATTCATCATTTCTAGGAAGGAGGAAGTGGACTCTTAAGAATACTATGAATGGTACAAATATTGTTTAGATGTCATGTTTGGGTCACCAGTTATCACTCCGCTGATATTCACTGTTTTACTGTATTAGTTTTCCCATGGTATTATTTTTCTGAACTTAAGAAATAAGCTAAGTTTTGTTCTCTGTCCTCGAGCCATCTTTTCCTGGATCTCCCAAAATGCACATTCTGGTTTCCATTTGTAAATTTCATCCAATTTATTTTGATGTTTAATTAGTTCAGTTTGTTCTGTCTCTGATAAACTCTCAGGAGGTTGTTAATAAAATGAGACTATTTTAGAGACCGAGCTTTTGCTAAATGACTGCCACAGTGTCTCATGTATTGTACTTCAAATTTATCAGCTCCCAAAGTATTGCAGTGTCTCAGTTTGAGCCTTGTACCAAAAGTATCTAATCATATTCTGGATTTCTATTTTTACTGTTTCATGCCTCAGGAGGGAACTATTTAGCTTCCAGTACAAGCCTTTATGGATTGTGTTATCTGCTGAATGCAAACAATATGGATAGAAACTGCACTAGGGTTAGTTGAGGGTGTGGTAATGGTATCAACAGAGATATAATCAATACTCATTTTATATGCTAACCAGTAATCTAAACAAGACAGTCCGATAGACAGTGTCATAAGGAAGCTATGACGGGCCCTAGTGCATGCTATCATGCATGTATTATCTTGACTTGACATTGGACACCATAAACACACATATTACCCAGGATTAATCATTGCATATCTGACAAAAATATCAAAGAACGCAAGAAATTAATCATTTAATTGAATTGCTTTTATAGTATATTTAAAGACTTTATACACACACACAGATGGGTTTGCCTTTTTGAGGACATGTATAGAAAATGACACTGTTTATTAATTAATAATATCCTTTTTTAATCATGTATCTTTGAACACAGGTATATTTCAAGGTGGCAATCTGAATCATTAGCTAGGGCCCGCTCTCTCTACAGTCCCCTTCACCCCAGGAGCCCCAGTGTAATCGCACGGCCTGCAGTGTCTATGTTTACACCCCTGCTGATAGAGGTGTACGCATTCACCCCAGGAATTTTTTTTCTCCATATTTCAATGAGATTAAACTTTCAGTAAACACCATCAGGTTCTCAACTATCGCAGCACAGCTGTCTACAATCATATTAAGTACCCCGCCTATTACAATAAAAGAATTTGGAATTTTTATTAGGCAGTGTTGCATTTGATTTTCCTGCATTTTAAGTCAATTGTCAGTTTGAATCTTAGATTGATATCCATAAATATTGACTTGCTCTATGCTGATGATTTGACAAAGAAAGTCACCAGATGGATCACAGTCTGAGTGCAATATGTTTCCAGATAATTCATTTTTTAAATGTTCAGAGCCATGTGCTAACCACAGGCCGTTACCTTATTGTGACCTTCAAATATTGGCATCATTGAAAACTGAATAAGACTCTTGACAAATACACACATGGGTTTGGTGCTGTTTAGCAAATACAAAAAAAGCTTTGTATGTAACATTCTGGATTTTGTTTGTTGATATTTCCTGTTTTATTTTGGTCAGGTTCTGACCTCTTGTGTCATTGCAGTTTCCCGTGTTTTCCCGCCTTTCATCAACCACACCTCCTTTGTATCATAACTTTATAGCGATCTCTGTGTTTGATTCCCTGGATTTTTTTTTAACTTTGCCTGTTTTGTATTTTAGGATTTTTTTGCCAACTACCTGTTTTGTTAGCTTGTTTGGACTCCCTGTTAGTGTATTACCTTTTAGAACTGAAGTAAAGACCGTTCTTTTTTTTTTTAACCCTACTCTGCCTGCTGTGTGTTCTCTGCACTTGAGTCTGAGTTTTCACCAGAGTCATTACATTGCACTTAACTATGTTTGTTAAACCCCTGCCAGTGAGGGTAACTGACATGTTAACAAGAGAGAGAAGAAAAGTGGACAAAGGATTGATTTGTCATTAGCTTGTGAGTAAATCAAGTGTCACTATCTTCATTTAATGTAAAATATAGCAGGTTAACTTACAATAAGTCTGCTTTTCATGGGTCAGTGTATCAAATGCCGTCAATCTGCAAACACCATCCCCCAAAGGATTAAATGATGCGACACCATGGCATTTAATGCCAGTGGATTTGGGGATCTCAAAAGACCAATTTATAATAGACGGCATAAGAGTATACATTTTAAATGATTTATTAAAGCTGCAAAAGGCCGATGTGTTCATTCATAGATCAACATTTTTTGTAAATAATCTTGTAATAGCCTTCATTCTGTAAGAAGCTTGAGTTTTCTAAGTTTTTCCTATGTTTTCCTTGTTCCCTTGTTCTTTCGTTTGTGGGATATGTGACACATGGTGCACAGGCTGTTGTCAATTATTGAGAGACACACCCACAGCTGATTAATTCCCTCACACCTGTGCACACCTGTGAAATGAGACTATGCACACCTGTGAAATGGGTGGGGCAGTTTCTATTTAAGATGGAAATTATGGTATTGAACACTCTTGACGATGGTCCAGGAAGACTGAATGTTGTGTTACTGATTGTGAAGCTGAATGAGAGAGCGGTGTGCAAGATTTTCTGTTCAAAGATTCAAATGTAAAATTCCAAAAACAAAAAAAATAGATAACTTGGATAGTTGCCCTTTAAATACAGTCATCATGATTGAAATAAAATAAACTTTTTGTCCTTTAAGAAGATACAGTATAGTTGTTTGAGGTGCTCCAAACCCATCACCTTGGTTCAAGGTTCATTTGCTGCTCTAAAACAGAGGGTTGCACACCAAAATGCAAAATGTAGTCACTTTATGCTACACATTAAACACAAAAATTTTGTTGATGAGTTTTACTATTAAATTTAAATGTGGCTCAGCACCCAAATAAATCTCTGACATGCTTGTGACATATGAACCTTCTAGGACTCTGAGGACATCTGGGGCCAGCCTTCTGACCGTCCCAAGAGTCAGAGCAAAACATAATGAAGCAGCGTTTTGTTATCATACAGCACAAACCTGGAGGAACCTCCCAGAAGATGTTGGACAGCCCCGACTCTGAACACTTTTAAGTCAAAGCTATAAACATTCCTTTTTTACACTGTCTACTCCACCCTGTGATGACTGCAAACATATTTTTAAACTCAACTTTATAACATTTAAATCTTTTTTAAATTTTGCACCTCTTGTCAGCACTTTTGCCATTTTTAATGCTGATTTTTATTTTACATCATTTCGCAATTAATTTTACCTTTTTATAACATAACTCTACTTTTATCCTTTGTTTTACATTTTATTGCCTTGTAAAGCACTTTGAATTATCCCAGTAAGTGAAACATGCTATACAAATTAAGCTGCCTTGCCTTAAATTTATTTATTTTTATATTCATTTCTATGTAGGCAGACTCACAGTGACAATGTAGGAGCCACAGCCACAGAGAAATCAGAAAAGCAGGACCATCACCTTCAGACCCCTGACTTCCTGGGGTCTAATGACAGCGATGAGGAGAGGATGATGATGACCGATACAGTGGAAGTACAAGACAGAACATGCTATTGGTTCAGAAAACTTGAATCATAAGTTCACCTTAAAATAAATAACTTTGTGTAACTTTGCAGTGCTTCAATTTCTTCAACAGCGCGGAGACAGGGGTCCAAAAACAGAGAGGGCAACAACTTTTGGTTTCCATCAATTTTATTGAATTTATAGACTTTCAAACAAACTTGTACAAATTGCAAAACAGCTTTTGGTAACACCTCATTGTTTTCTTATTATCATCAGTATTAGGAAATAAATTAAGTGAACAAAAAGTAAACAATGTGAATAGAGAACATAGAAATACAACAGAAGAATACCACAAAGAGCAAAAAGAAAGAAAGAAAAGAGGCAACTGTTTTCCACAGAGGGTCGACTGCATCTTAGTTACCTGCCAGTACCTCCTCCTCCTCCTCGTGGTGAGTGACAACAGTTATGCACTGGCAATAAGATTAAAAGCCCATCATTAGCTGTCGCTGTCTAGTTTAAGATTCACATCTGATTTGCACTGCATTACTGTATTTAAACACCAGGTGGCGTCACTATCACACAGCATAACGGCTTGGTCCTGCCGCCCACTCCTGACTCCCCCACAGCTTTCATACTCTGTAGCAGAACAGATTGGGTGATGTGACAGGAGGATCGCTGGCATTTTTAAAAGCTTTCAAAAGCAAACTTCCTTCATTGTGTTGTTGTTGTTGTTGTTGTTGTTGTTGTTGTTGTTGTTGTTGTTGTTGTTGTTGTTGTGTGCTCTATAATCAGCACTAAACAATTCAAATACTGTGGAGCATTTTGTGAAGCTTGCATTTTATTTATTTGGTCTTTCAACACTGTGCGGCTTATTTAAAATACATTGCAACCTGTGCTGTTGGATATTTTCTATCCTTCACTGCTTCTTCATACAAAGATTAAGAGCGGCCATTTTTATAATAAGCACTTCTTATACACCATATGTCCAGTATGTCCGCAGGTAGAATACTGACCATTAGTGTAGAAAATGTCCTCACTGCATATGAGGAGGATTATAAGGGGGTATTAAGTTGATGAGAACAAATAATAAATAGACCCAGGAACATGGTCAATGCCAGCTCTGTGTGAGGAGCGGCATGTTTTTGTGTGGGTGTGGAGTCGAGGCACAGGGAGGCATAACAGAGTGGAGGAATGGATGCCCAGAGGGCGTTGTGTTCGGGGAGAGCGTGTCCACTGCCAGCAGCATCCAATTTAGCCTCTATACTTCATTCAAACCGGTCTCTTCACATTCTTCGCCACTCATGGGGACATGCACTTTTTCACTGGTTAAATATATAAAACGTGCGCCTGCACGACGACCGCAAGTGCACCGCATACGCTGTAATGTGTTTAAACTGTTAAACTGTTATTTGTGTCTACGGATTTAGCATTGCACAGAAAACCTCAGTCTCATTTAAAACACGCTGGAAGGATTCTCTCCGCTTTTTCGGGAGGTCAAGGCAAACAATCAATCTCAACTGTGTTTTTAGTTAAACTGAAAAGAAATTCCTCAAAGTCAGCCCCTCTACACAGAGAAGGCTTTACCTTACACGACACAGAACCTCAGAAAACCTCAAATGGCATTGGAAGTAAAACCACAAAAAAAAGATTATCTGTTAATAATATCAAAAATACCAACAAACAGGCAAAAAAAAAACAAAAACAGATTGATCACAGCAAATTTATGTACACATACACATTAAGAAAAGAGCTGTCAGTGGGGTTGGGGAGGGGGCGGGTGAGTAGGGAAGAAAGATTTGGGCAATTAGATAAGCCCTGTATCTTCGCTATACAGGGGAGTTACAGGGGTTGCCGTGACGGCAGACCGGGGACGGACAGGGGGAGAAGGAAGGGGGAGAGCCAAGGCTGTACGTTCACCTCTTCTTGGGGGCTTGGGTGGTGCGGGGAGGGGTGACAGGCCGACCAGAATTTACACCACCGTACTGGTACTTGGCCTTCTTCTCTGAGGGCTTTAGGATCTTTACAGAGACACACAGAGAGAAAACGCATGTGTGAGCGCCTCTGTGACAACACAGTCAAACATATATGTCCATGTGTCCCTTTAGTTTTTAACCTACCTGGAAGGAGCACATGAGGGATTCGTCGACACTCATCATGCCGCCTGCATTGTCGAACTCCCCGCAGTAGTTTGGAGCAGAGAAAAGTGTGACCAGTTGGCGTTTGGCAAAGAACTCATATCCATCCTCCACAACCTGTTAGAAGACACATGACATTATTCCACCGCCCACGGCGATCAATACGGAGAAAAAGATCTTCAGCTAGTTTCAGAATCCAGCTTTGCTATCATGGTTGAGTGTCCATAACCACCTACATCTGAATCAATATATGACGCCCAACGCAGAGTCGAAATAGCCGATGTATAACAGAAAAGTTATACATTCTGATCATGATAATCGATTCCTTTTAGTCATCTATAAGTGAATATATGTGACGCTAGTGTCTATGAATAAACAGTAGGTTCTCGCTCTCGGTTTCAGGCTGTTTAAGTTCATTAAAAAAATGCATTGATAATAACCGAGCGCTAAATGAAGTTATAATGAATGATTCATGGGGGAAAAAAGACACACTGAGTCTATTAATATGTGGTTTAGCTCTTGTGTCTGTGTCTTTGCATCAGCCTCAGTAATTACTTGAGCTAAAGACACACAAACTAATGGAGGTCAGCTTTCATTAAAGTGCGTGTCCAACCAATTTTAAGTCTCCAAGAAAAAAAAACAAGATCAATTTGCTTGCAATGCACTTCCTGCATTCCCACTCCCTACCCAGGCTCTCTGCCTTCATTCCCCTTTATAATTACCTGGTGGGCTCTGCAGATGAGGTCCAGGTCGTGGCGGTTTAGGAACTTGCTGACCACATCTGCCCCGAAGGTGAAGGAGACCCCGCGGTCATTCTCTCCCCAGCCTTGTACGTCCTTATCTGGGTCTGACCACAACAGGTCACACAGCAGGCCTGGGAGACGCACACGGAGAGGACAGATGGAGATGAAGATGACAAAAATCAGGAAAGAAATGAGGGGAGAGTGTAGACAGTTGGCAGTTGACTTTGCTGATGTAACTCAAAAGACCTGCTGTTGTAATCGTCATTCACATTGAGGAAAATCTTATGAGTGTGAGCATGCATTTAAAGGGACAGTTCACCCCAAAATCAATACACATATTTTTCCTCTTACCTGTAGCGCTATTTATCCATCTCGATTGTTTTAGTGTGAGTTGCCGCGAGTTGGAGATATCGGCCGTAAGGATGTCTGCCTTCTCTACAATATAATGCAATTGGATGGCACTCTGCTTGGTGCCATACCATTGTTCTAACGGCCCCAAATTCTGAAGCCCCTTTAGTCCCATTGAACCAAAAGCCCATTTCAAAAATAGACCGTTATCCCGAAAATGAACCCCCATTGCTCCGAAGTCCCGTTTCTCCAAAAATACACACTCCCTGTAGTTAGTTTCAGTTTCCTAGCAGCGTTTGAACCACTGATTTGCGGGTGATTTTACCGCAGGCGTTTCTCAGCAGCACTCGAGCAACCGCACTCGGCTGGATTTCACTGACCCGTCCCTGCTTATCAGCGACTTTTGTGCCACCACATGTGGGTGCTTTAAGCCAAAACACAATCTTTATTTAAACATAACCACGTGGTTTTATTGCCTAAACCTAACCACACAGTCACCACAGCGTCGCTGACAAATGTAACGTATCCGTTACATGTAACATTATTTCTGGCGATTCGGACACTGGACATTTTTTGGACTAACGGGGCTTCAGAGGTTTTGGTTGTCCTCCTCTGTGTGTGCTGCTAAAGCGCCAAAATATACATCAGAGCAACTTAATAGCAATGTCTCTTTCCAGAAATCATGGCCCGGGTACTCGAGATAATCCACAGGCCTTGTTGTGAGCAGTTTCATGAGGGAAGTACTTTCTCTCTACCAAACTACACCCACCAACTGTATCACCGCACAGAGGGAGGCATGTATCTACTGCTAGCTCACCTAGCCCCACTTAGCCAGGTTACGTTACAGGTCAGCCGAGGAGGACGCCATTCACATTCACATCTTGCGCTGTCACGAGCAAAGGCCTCTTGTCCATGAGTAGCGCTTCCTTCTGCACAGTGATACAGTTGGCGGGTGTAGTTCAGTAGAGAGAAAATAGTTCCTGCATGCAACTGCTCAGAACAAGGTCTGTGGATTATCTTGAGTAACTGGGTCATGATTTCTTGAAAGAGACATTGCTGTTGAGTTTTATTAAAAGGCTTTTTGGTCACTTTGAGCACCACAAGCTGAGTGTCATCTAGTTCCATTATATTCAAGAAAAGGCAGACATCTCTATGGCTGATATCTCCAACACCTGGGCAAACAATCCAGACTGATAAACAGCACTACAGGTAAGAAGATAAGTACTTTTGATTTTGGGGTGAACTGTCCCCTCATGTACATACAGACACACACACACAGTACCTGTATCAGGCACGTCTGTTGGCCTCATGATCCTGCGAATCTGCTCCATTGACTGCAAATCAGGCGATAGCCCTGAAATAGAAAATAAAGAGGTTAGTACTACGAATATATATCGAACCAGGGCATCAAAAGATTCTGGTTTACATTTGGGACGGGGGGAGAAAATGCATGCCAACAGTTGTCTTACCTCCATGGCAGCAGAAGATCTTCTCATCAATGATAGCAGCAATGGGGAGGCAGTTAAAGCAGTCAGTGAAGGTCTTCCACAACTTGATGTTGAACCTGCGCTTGCCTGGTGGAGCACAAAAACACACATGATTAAAACCAAGCTATATAACTGCTTCAGTGCTGTTTGAATGTACACTCTTCAGCTACAACATTAAAACCATAGACAAGTGAAGTGAATCTCCTTACAATGTCATGTTCTGCTGGGAAACCTTGGGTTCTGGCGTCAATATGGATGCCACTTGACACACACTACCAATCCACCCCACCCAGGAGGACAATGCGCCATGCCACACTGGAAAAACTGTTTAGGAATGGCCCGAGGAATGTAACGAAGAGCTAAAGGCATCTACCTGGCCTCCAATATCCCCAAGTCCCAGTCTGATCGAGCATCCCTGGGACGTGCTGTTTTCGGTGTGACATGGGATACTACCCTGCTGAAAGGCTACTGCCACTGGGGAGTGCCGTTGCCATGAGAGGGCGTACTTGATCTGCAGCGGTGCTTGGGTGGGTGGTAGAGTTGGGCCAGTATAAAAGGATTTGAAACTGGTTTGATATTATGGCAAACACCGGACCGGAACACCGAATTATACCAGGACCAGCACAACCGGAAATCGACCCAGCACTAGAGGATTGTGCGTTTCAAGGGGCGTCCACATGAATGCCAATACCCAAAGATTCCAGCAGACGTTTCACTGCAACAAGATAATCAATGTCATCCACTTCACCTGTGAGTGGTTTTAATGTTGTGGCTGATTGGCGTGTATGCGCACAGGCAGGGTGAGTTTATTTGTACTCACACTCATCATAGAAGCCGTAGATGCGGTTGATGGAAGCACACTCGTGGTTGCCCCTGAGCAGGAAAAAGTTCTCTGGGTATTTGATCTTGTAGGCCAACAGAAGGCAGATGGTTTCCAGGGACTGTTTCCCTCTGTCCACGTAGTCGCCCAGGAAAAGGTAGTTTGCCTCTGGAGGGAAACCACCGTACTCAAACAGCCTCAGCAGATCTGTGTATTGCCCATGGATGTCACCTAAAAGAAGGGTGAAAGGCAAGGGTGGGGACGAGACAAGGAGAAGGCGTTAGTTGGGCTATTTACTGTAAGACAAGCTGCTTAAAGCTACAGTTGATAACTTTTATGTCACTAACTTTTTGTCATGTTTGCTGAACTGTCAATATATTCTTAAAGAAGTACAGGTCCCTTCTTCTCTTCCTCATGCCACACATCTGAGCTGAGAAGTCTTTTAAGCAGCTGTCAATCATGTCATCACTGCTCTATACTGTGGTCAAACTGTGAAACTAGGCAACGCCGATCAAATATAAGTCAAGATTTTGTTACTGAATTGCCTATTTCTCACCTGAAATATTTTCACAAACATTTTAGTGTTTTGTTTAGCTGTAAAATGAGAATGTTTGTGGCCCGGCAGCTATGTTGGATACAGTTGTTATTACAGTTGAGGCTGCAAATAGGCCATTTTTTCCACAAACTTGAGCCTTAATTGTAACAACGACTGCATCCAATATGGCAGCCGGGCCACAAACGTCCTCATTTCACAACTAAACAGGACACTAAAATGTTTCTGAAAATATTTCAGGTGAGAAATATGCAATGCAGCAACAGTGGCTTGATAAATATTTGATAAGCGCTGCCTGGTTTGACAGTTTGACCGCAGTTTACAGCAGTGATTGACATGACTAACAGCTGCATTGGAGATTCATGTTGGCTGTTTTTGATGGCATGCGGCAAGAACAACAGAAGCGCTTCAGGGCAAAAGAGTGGGCAGACAAATATGATTTTTTTTTTTTTTTTGAGATTGTCTCATTTAGTACCGTGTGAATATAGTTACAGTTTCAGCAAATATGAAAACTTTTTATGTAAAAGTTGCCATCTACAGCTCTAAAATGCATTCATTACAGAAAGGGAGAAAACATTGTGAAGCACTAAACCCAGCTGGGCGAAAGGGAAGAGATTATCAAAAACATTGGTGATACAGTTTGTGGAGAAAAGGATAAGACGTCTGAATCATGAAAAGAATCTCATCAAAGCAAATGCAGGACTGAACACAGAAGCAAAAACTTTTTCTATCCCTAAACCACATATTCACCCCTACATATATACACACAACAGCTCTTATCTCTATGAATCCATTTTGATTTCCAGAACACAGCCAGACATGTAGGTTGGTGGGGATATATGACTGTGCATCTGCTTTACTGGGACTACAGCAGCAAGTACACACACAAAATGAGCCACTACAAGTGCCACCAGATCAATGCCATGGCCCATGGGAAATGAGCTACCGAGGGAGAGAATGCAGACAATCCAGGTTAATCACAAAATACAAGGACGCACATACACATACCGGCACAAACTAACTTTAATTTTAACAACCCTCCCAGGATTCAGGGTCAACCTCTTCTCTTTTTGACATCAGTCAGGCAGAGATGTGCTGGAGCAGCTCTTATCGAAGCGCAGGATCTCTGCAGGGGGGAGCCTCACTTCATCACCTAGCCAAGACCTGCTTCCTTTTTTATCCTCTCGCACCAACTTAAGAGCTGCTCTAATTTGGGCTAAGTGCTCCAGACCCAGATGACTGCAGAAAGCCTCACCAGAAAGACTAGGACAATAATAACAGGCTTTATTGTGACCAAAACGGCAAGCAAATTCATGCGCCACACTCTTTTTATGGCAATGCTTCATTACAAGATAGCACCAAATACAAATTAAATGAAATAATAGGCCTTGTTAAGCTGTACAGCTGTCTGGCCCTGAGATTAAAATGACCAACAAAAAGTCCAGCTTTATATCATCACAGTGGCTGGCATGATTTTTTTCATTTTAGTGATCTGGGCACCAAAACCCAAACCACGACTGGCATCAATATATGACTACAGGCCTCTACTTATTTTTGCCTGTGTCTAAGGATGGCATGCAAAAACACACTTTTTTTTCCATGCAAATGAATGATTAAAGGAGCAGTTCTGGATGTTTGAAGTCTGGCTCTGACTTATGTTCAGTGCTCATGTTGTGCTTAGCCTGCTGGTTTGTGTTTTCCATCACCATCAATCATTTTCTTCGCCCTGGACACGCAGCCCCAGTTCGCTATCTTGAGTTTTGACGCAAGTTCTGGTAATGTTAACAACTTCACAATCCTTCACATTAATAATACAATATCAAACTTCAATGAAACAAGTCCTAAAGTATTAATGCAGTGCTCCTGCAACAAACTGTAGTCCAGGTCGCAAGCTGTCGGTGTGAAAGCAGGAGAGCTTTTTAGTTTCTTTAGCACTTTAGATGCTGCTTTCAAACCCTATTTTCAGTTTTATGGGAGAGTGAAAAGGTAAAGGGGAGAGCCAGGATCCATGTGTCAGACGTATTTTACAAGATTTCAGTTTTATAAGACTTCTTTATTGTTCCAATTAAAATTATTTAAATGTTAGTCTGCCACAACAGTGAAATTTGTCATACCCTTATTTTTTTTTTTGGTTTGTGGGCACACATAACGGTGTAAGTCTGCACTGGGTGGAAAATTAACTTTTTTGTCCACCTGCCATATAGGGTAGAACATTTCTGCACTTTGGTTACCTCATCTCGAAGTCACTGGGTTTTTGGTTAGATGCCTGTGGTTAACACAAGCTTCAGAGATTTTCACGTTTTGATCCACAATATACAACACGTCAATAATACCCTACTTGTGAATTTTGAAGCGTTTACTTGTCTTAAAAAAGGAGGTTGCAAACAAGCGGCTAAATGGGACTAGAGAATTTCATCATGCCAAACACGACTTTACAGCCTGACTGTGGTGGCAACGTTGAAGTCATGGGACCATGGTGTAGTTCGTTTATAGCCTAACATTAGCTTTTTTTATTTCTGGTGTTTGCATTCACACTAAGAAGTGGTGTTCATTTGTGAAGATTATCTTGCTGAACAAAACTTGTAAGTATCATAAAGTTTGTTTGCAACAGAGCTCATGTTTTGCAACAATACAAAATCCACTGGCTCTTTGACATGGGAAGCAGGGCAATGCTAACTTTCCCATCGGCCTACCAAAAAAGTCATCCATGCAGCACTCGATGGTTCGTAAATCCTCGAATTTCGCCAGCCATTCAATGGAGAGTGGAATAAATCTACCAGCCGCTTGCATATTTTACCGGCATTTAACAAGCGGATGGTGCTAATTTGTACCCAGACTCTGCACTGTGCTAATCTTGCTGGGGCTGGGAACGGATCTGAAGACTGCTAAAAGCTACAAACACAACATAAAGACACAAAAAAACTGATTTTGTCAAAGACAGATTTTTTTTAAGTCTTGGCAGGCTGAAGCAACACATACATAAATACAGAGGACTGAGTAAATACAGAGGACAACACACAGAAAACAATAATTCTTGTTTGTGCCTACACCAAAACAGAAACGGACATGAGGCATGAACAATTAGCTCTGCTCATTTATCTTGCAATTTGCTCAGAAAAGAAAATGGAATGCAGTAACGAAGCCACATTTGGATTAAACAGTAAACACAGAGACATGGCAACACAGACTGTAATCTGTGCACAGACAGTCGGAGGTGAGTGAACTTTGTCAGAGCAGGGCTGACTTCAGCTGAGCTCTGGTTCTGTAGTGAAACCTGGAGAAACTACCACTAGTTGATTGGCTGTCCATTTGAAAATGTCAGCCTCCAGAGAAGGCACCTCAGGTTGGTTTTACTATCCTAACTATCCTCAGCTCCACACTATCAGTTGCTGCTCGGCTGAATGTGAATGTGTGAGCTTCACTGGGACTGGCTTTTTACAGGGCAGCCCCCCCGCGTGCCCTCTCACGAGGAACTGTAGGATGACAGTGAATTATTTACCCAGCACTGCCTCTGCAGTGTCAAAACAGTCCGAGAATAGTAGCACAGAGATTTAGGGTTTAAAAAGCAGAGCAAAAGGCTGAAAGTTGGAAAAAAAGGGAGTGCTGGACCTGAGGTCAGTGTTATAAATGAGCACCATTTTTCCCAGAAGACAACACAATATAAAAGCAATGGTAATAACAGACCTCTGTAATGATAAAAGGACAGTAGTGCATCTTATGTCTCCTGAGTGTGCCACCCGTGTGCAGTACAACCGTGTTATATGTCATGCTGACATGTAGATGATTCAGATCAGTAATGATTAAACAAACAATAACAATGTCTACACATGCACAGGACACTGGTACTTAGGTAACAAAGCTGTAATCAAGTGCTCTGTTGCGTGACCTCGTGTAGCCAGATAATCAACAGGTTCAGAAACACCCACATAAAAACACGTCAGTGGTGTGAGGAACAGTGAATAATACTGTTCAGGCTGCATTTCAAGATGAAAACAACAAATAAACACAAAAACACTCAGCACACAGGCTGACTGTAACTGTAATGTCATCTGTCTAGACTGTTCTACTGTAGATGGCGTGACACGTACATTCAAATATTTTTCGGATGACAAAGCACAGAAAACAGGCGGATGTTTGTCACATAAATGAGAAAATAGATGGAGTCATACAACACCAAATGATAAACACATCAAACTTAAAGAAAATAAAATAACAATAAAATTAATGTGCACCGGGTGGGGGCTGGAGCCTATCCCAGCTGACATTGGGTGAGAGGCGGGGTACACCCTGGACAGGTCACCAGACTATCACAGGGCTGAGAAATTGAGACAGACAACCATTCACACTCACATTCACACCTACGGACAATTTAGAGTCACCAATTAACCTGCATGAAGCCGGAGTACCCAGAGAAAACCCACGCTCACACAGGAAAAACATGCAAACTCCACACTGAAGGGCTCCCCCACCCCGGGTTTGAACCAGGAACCCTCTTGCTGTGAGGTGACAATGAAACCACGGCACCACCGTGCCACCTGCTGCCTGAAATATTCTGCTAAAATATGGCTGATTAACTTCTATTTTTTTAATATATCAGAAACTTCAAAACATGAGACTCCTTAATTAACCTTTAAATTAAAAAATGTTGTAGTGCATTGTAAAATGTTTTCACCTTTTCAGTCTGTGAAGAGTTTGTGCCACTTTCCAGTCAGTACTTGTGATCAAAAAATAATTAACAGCACTCTATTTGAGCCTAACACTGTGCCCAAAGTTTGAAAATATATGAAAAAAGCTACCACAGAATCAGGGTTTTTCCTGTCTCAGTATGGGCCTTTGGGTGTGACACACAAAAGCATGGTCTGATGTCGATACCACTGCTGGCTTCCGGAAAGCTCTGTTGGCTGTCTCTAGCCGTTTTCACATGTGAACTCCTTCCAATGTATGGGGAATCAGGCCCTTGGATTTTCTGGAGTCGTCCTTTCATATGCTGGAGACATCACTGACCAATCACGAGCAGTACCACTGATCACAAATACACTGATTGGCACGCACAGCTGTCAATGATAACATCAAACCCCCTTTTTAAAGCATCAAATAACTAATTAAAACCAGACTTATCAGAAAAATGACAATTGAGCTTATTAAGCATGATACGACCTACCTAAACTTACAGAAATCATTTTTAAGAAGAATTTTTTTTTTAGTTTGACCCCTACCACCTGCTTAATGATCTATACTGCAACCAGCCACCAAGGGAAGATGTTTTGACTTTACTTCTGGGGAGATCTCATGTCGTCCATCTTTATTACGTACTCTGTGTTCCAATACCCACACTGCCATATTATATTGTATGCCAGATAAAGATTTAGTATGTCCCAATACATAGGTGAAATGCAGTATGCCCAAAATACCAGGACGTTCTACTACATCCGGTCTGATTTTGCAGTGTGCAAGCCAGCATGCTTTGCTGGCTTTTGTGACCCACAATCATCTGCACAGTGGACCATACATCAACATCGACAGAGCTGCAAACAGATGACAGCTTGACTGCTGATTGACAGCTGTCAGAGGTCGTAATGATGGATGACAGTGCATTCAAGTGACTGATGACCAGTCCAATAGTAATGATAGGAACATTAATTGTTTAGGTGAACAAAATAATCAGAAATATTACAAACAACAACAGAACACAACTATAAAAATAACAATGACAGAAAACTCCAGATGTAATTTCACTGTTGCAAATATAATATATTAGAATCTACAATGTCTGCGGTTATAACAGTGCAAAGTAACAACAGCAGAGCTCTCCAGGTTGATGTCCCTCTCTGAACTCGGTAAGTGGCATTTGTTTATCTCCATGATAAGGGATATAAAAACAAGAGGGTCAAAGTTCAGGGTGTAATGTTATGAGACAGTAGTCTGTCCCAATTGTGTGCATATTGCATGCAACAGTCCGTACTTTTTAAGGGCAGCTATGACCTACTACAAGTAAAAAGTAAAAGCGTGCAATTTGAAACGCCTCTTATGTTTCACACATGTTGCACACAACAGGAGATTTTTGTGTCAGACAGGTTCCTCACCCACTGAAAATACTCCAATCAGTTCAGGCGAGGGGTGCAGGAGGCAGGACATGACGCAAAAAGTACGCTGCAGCTGCAATTCAGCGTTTTTCAGATGTTAACCAAAAATAAAACAGCTTTTTATTTGATGAGAAATCACAGCAAGTCGTCTCTCCCTACAGCATCAGCCTCACAGCGGAGTGTACAGGCCCAGTCAAAACATTGCAGCTTAGCTGGCTTATCCAGCGCCAGGTGCATGTGTGAAATATAGAGGCTGTGGAAGAGAGGGGAGCCGAGTGCTGGAAGTCAGAGATGTCATATTTTAGTCTATGTTATGCTTGTTCAACAGTTCAAAACACTTGTAAAGGATCTGAATTGCTATTTTTACTCTCAATTCTTATCATGATTTTTCTTAGGCGCTAGCTAAAACCTTTTTAAGGGGCGCCAAAAATTCCTCTATGCAGGAAAAACCCTGCAGAATGCAAACCTACACATAAATAGTGTAAACATAGCAGGCATGCTTGTGGTCTGTCTTCAGCCAATTCAACACATCCTAACAAAGAAAGTTTGATTATCTTTCGTGTCACTGCACAAGCAACATTGTCTATTGACTATTGACCATTGACAACAACACTGTATTAAAGAAATCCAATATTGTATTATTCTGTTTTAAATAAATGCCAAACAGCTTCAAAGCTGCCAGCTTGGGTAAAAGTATTCTGGTGGCATTAAGGTTAACACATGTGAGAGAGAGTAAGCACAGAACCTGATCCATGTGGCCTTAGTAAATATTTAAAGGCATTCACTGTTTGGTCTTTATATTCAGTGCCGGTGCCCTGAAAGCCTGCCGTCACAGGCAGTGGGTTAAAGGCAAGCAATCATCGGGGTTCAGCAGCAGAACAAAGAAAGTAAAGGAGAGACAAAGAAACCCCACACAGTGACAAATAACACCACCTCAAACTCATGCATATTTTAAAGTAATAAGCCGGGGTTAGGTCTACATGAGAGACCTTTAAAAAGTCAGGTACTCTGATGCAGACATATGGACTTCGTCAAATTAATGTTTCCCATTATTGTGTTTATCACTTGAAATACGAAGGCTGCCATCTGAGGTTGACACAGTTATTAGGCCGACATAACAACAATCGCAAAGTACATGTTTGTAGGAGGAAGCTGGTATGAGGACAGCCACAAATGAACTGTGTGTAGGCTTGAGGTTGTGTGTGTGTGTGCTTGTGTGCTGTTTTTCGAGCACTGGCACATATATTAGACGGTTCTGACTTGTTTGCAGTTGCAGCGCCACACTGGGGGGAAGAGATAAAGCATGTGGGAGTGTGCAGAGATGTGCAGGAGCCAGCTAGAGATAGTGATAGTGGTTGCATTTCAACTGCTGAGAGGGAGTTCGCTGTGCAAATGTGCACTGCTTTGCTCCGCTTCGGTCTGTCCATATTACGTGTGTGAGACAGTGATATGCAATCTGCGTGTGTGTGCAATTCCATGCATACACAGGGTAGTCGAGAGAGTAACAGTGACTTAATATATGACCCAGGCTGAGGCAGTGTTATCCCGCCTGGTTACATAAGTACACTTTTAAAGCTTTCGGTTCAGATGCACTTTGAAGGAAATGTCGCAGTGGAATATACAGTACAGAAGGTTATGAGAGAGTGAAAGACAGGAGAGCAAAAATAAACATGAGGCTGTGAGAAAATGGCCTAAAACAAGGGCACATAAGTACAGCACTGACCACAGATCTTCAGGGGTGCCTCAAGCTCCAGCAGGATGGGCTGGCTGAGGAAGATCTCCCTGGATTTGATGCAGAGGCCCCGCACCTCCGCCTCGGTCATCTGGACTATCTTCCCCGGGCGACATCCCCGTACTGTAGAGGAGAGAACAGACCCCATCAGTGCTATCAGAAACTGTTAGCATCATTGTCAGTGTGAACACAGCAGCACCGGCAAACCCCAATAATGCAAACCTCATCAGAACGAGGCCATGATAGAATAATTTTTCACCTAAGGGGAAGAAAACACTTACAGGGGACTCACAAAGCAATCTTAAAATCTGATGAGCAGTGGGCGTAATAGTTCTGTAGCTTATAGCTGCTTGGTCTCAGCCATACTTAAGAAACCCACTGCTTAGACTATGAGAGCAGCTTGCATCTTCAGCACTGGTGTGGGTTTATTGGCTGTGTAGTTGCACTGTTAGCTTAAGCCTACTTTCTGGCGTTCTGCCACAGCTCTGGGAGCAGATTTATCTTACAATGATGAAATGCGAAGTGAGAACTGCAAACGTTGGTCACAGTCAGCAGTCGAAATAATCAAGAGATATGAAAAGTGAGATTATACATAAAAACTGCCTCCTTGCTGTAGTACCTTATGGCTTGCATAAGACTAAAGTTATGTTCCGTCTGGTTTCAAAAGTCTGCATTTTATGTATTTGTGTTTGATTTAATATCTGGACAGCTTCGTGAGTGCAAAGTTTCTGAAAGATGGCATCCTTTTAAAAGCACACAATCAGTCACATGACAAAACAGCAATGCAAAAATTGAGAAGTGCAAAGGTAGACAAACACAAAAATCCAAATACATTTATATCATGCTGAAGAATGGTGTTATAGTCAGCCCTGAAATGCACCGCTGCACTTTCACAATCATCCCCCTGCCCTTCAGACTGCATTCCCTTGTTTTTCAAAAGCAGTATTTCAGAAAGTTGGTCCAGATATTTTAGCCATTATTAACTGTTCTGTCTACTGGCATTTCTCCCTTCAATTTTAAAGTTAGAGTTCATTGCAAAATAAAAAAAAACATATTTATTCTCTTACCCATAGTGCTATCTATCAGTTTAGATATTTTGGTTTGAGCTGCTAGGTGTGGGAGATATTAGACAAGCTGCCACATTTGAAAAACTCAACAGAAACATCTCGTTCCAGAAATCATGACCTGGTTACTCAAGAAAATCCACAGACCTTGTTGTGAGCAGTTTCATGTAGGAACTATTTTCTTTCTATCCAAATGCACCCGCTAACTTAATCAAGGTGCAGAAGGAAACGTGCATCTACTGCTAGCTCCCCTCGCACCACTGAGCTAACTAACGAAGACACCATAAATGTTTACATCTCGCACAGTCACAGGCACGAGCCTCTCACCCATGAGCAAATACACACAGCCTTTTGCGTGGTGATACGGATAGTAGGTGTAGTTCAAGCAGCACAAGCCGTGTGCTATCTTGTTCAATTCAATTCAAGAGAAGCAATTAATCGAAATGTTCAAAATCGTAACATGGCAAAGTGCAATATTCAAACTGCAAGAGCTGCAATGTCTTGATAAAAGCAAAACGTATCACAACATTCCATATCAATAAAGCCTTGTGGTGCTACAGAGATGTCTTGACCTACAAATCATATTCCAGACATTAGGGAACATGTTTGTTTGGTCAAGACCCCAGCAAAAATCACATTACCATCAGTTTAATATATTTTTTCTTTGAAAAAGAAATGCAAAAATAACCATTCCCTCTAAAATTGCGACTTACATTGCATATCGTACTCCCTCGGCAACTCACACCAAAACAATTAAAATTGACATAGCACTACAGATAGGTGGAAAAATATGTATATTTACTTTTGGAGCAAAGTGTCCCCTTAAGCAATACACTGTTTACCCCCTATGAAAGGCCCTGTGTGTAGGATTTAAGAGTATCTGATAGCATCTGTTCACCTTATTCACACTCACACCAGCCCTTGCTGCCCTTCACTCTCTACCTGTGAGTTTCAGAATTGATTTTAACATTTTACTGATGATTTTTAAAGCCTTGAACGGTCAGACTCCTGCCTGAATGTGTGATCTGCTAACTCCCTGTAAGCCCTATCACTGCTTGAGATCCTCTGGCCTGAGGATCTCCTCCATCCTCCAGAAGGAAAAACCAATATCCTCTGTTAAAACTTGCTTTTAGCTCAAAGCTTTTCTTAAATGATGGTATTTTCTGTAATAATGTAAACTGATGATCTGTTTTTACTGTAGAGCGCTTTGTAACCTGTTTCAAAAGGTGCTGTATAAATAAATGTTTTATTATTATCATCATTATTTTAGCAGTGACGCAACAGTGACTAATTTTGCTTTGTTACTATATTAATATATGTATAGTAAATGGTATTTGGACGGCACACAGTCTCTGTTTGGCGTCACAGAAAGCAAATCAAAGCACTATGTGAAATGAACCATTGACAATGGAAACAAAAGTGATGAACAAATCCATGACTGAGGAATTATGTAATAACCAGCCAAACCATTTTGGTGCTGCCTTAAAGCTAGACGCCCACTGAAGATTCCAATAAAGGATAGCTGAGCCTAGTGAAACGAATGCGCATTAGTCAGAGAGGAACTTTCCTTACACATGTTTAATATTTCCCTTTTTGTTTCCTTACAGGATGGCAAATTATAGGATGGCCAAACAGGGAGCAGTTCAAAATGGATTAAGAGCTGTACTGGTGAGCAATTCCTTAAGCTCAGTGTGGGCATTTTTGTGCATACATAAATGCACGTGTGCATACGCATGCTACTTACTGTACTTAGACTCACTCGGGGTCTCATTAGTCATGTAATCCAAACAAATCTGAGAGAAGTGAGTGAACCAGAGGAATATGGATCCTCACAGATGGTGTGTCTGAGTGCCAAAAACTATTCTAGAGCTCCACCAACCTCAATCAAGTGTCGCTTTACACCATCAATTTCACACCATCAATTTTCTTTATCATCCATCTAACTGTATCAGCAGTGCTTCACAGCCATGTGCCACGCATGTTGTGAAGCATGAAATTGCAGAAGTAGGGCTCTTCACTTAACGGCCAGGCGTCATCAGAGCTGAGCGAGTTAAGCTCGGATGCTTAGCCTGCCCCGGCTTTTACACTGAACCTTTCACTGTTCGCACTTCTGCAGGCTGGCACTTTTAAAAGAGATTACGTTCTTAAGAACATTGAGGGGCAAAGGCTAAAATGAAGCAATGACAAGGATTTGCAGCCATCATAAACCAGATCACTGTGTGTGAGATTGTGCGACTGTTTAAGTCTGGCACAGTGGCACAGTGTTTCATAAGTTTTAATTCCAATGAATAAGCACTCTCACTGACACTTGGCTTTTCCTCAAGGCCCGAATTTTCCCAGACACAAAAACATACAGTAGGCCATTATGTGATGGTGGGATGCAAAATAAAGGCTCAAGACCTTTCAAATAATCTGGTTTAGAGACTAAGCACCAGGGAATTTTTAGTCTCTTGTTATGGTAAACTCTGAGCTGAACATTGGGAAAATATCAACAGAAAGTGGTGCATGTGTTTAAGGCCAAAACAGGCTTTGTTTCACCTACAACTATATCACATCTAGTGCTGGGCAATATGAAGAAAATCAAGTATCACAACATTCTTGACCAAATACCTTGATATTTAAATTGTTAGGTTGACTTGAATACTCAGACCTACACCATGAGATCTGTAAAAATTGTTATCAGTAATGTGGATATAATGACTAACTTGGTAAAGGCAAATAACACAACAGCTACAACAGTCTAGTATGATCAGAAAATTACACCACTTAACTGTAATGCAGCGTCTAAAACCAGGAAAAACAACACTTACAACATCCAAAATCTAAGATGATATCTAGTCTCATATCACAATATCAATATAATATATTGATATACTGCCCAGCCCTAATTATACCCATAAAAACAGACATCATTTTGGAGGCAACTGTGTGGAGCAAACAGAATACTGCATTTATCAAAACAGACACACAGATCTAGAGCTGGATACTAGGAAAATAAAAGCCTGGATTAATGTTAATTAAGGTACAAACCAAATTAAAAGCCTAGCTTTGGTTTCTGCCAAGTTGCAGGGTGCATTTTCTTGGCTAATACTTATAAAACCTTCAGCACAATTTTCTTTTTCTTCAGGCACAAGGCCTGGACAAAAGACCTGGTATGAGACTAATTTAGTAAATTAAATTAAATTTAAAAAAACAAGCGTCATAGTCTCCAATAAGCAAAGAGTTCCACAGTGGCATTTCACTAGTCACTACAGACAATCAAAATATATGTCAATTCATGATGGATGTTTATCATTAGGGGTGTAAATCACAAGTTCCATCACAAAACAATATTATATAAATTCTGGTCAAAATGATATCGCTGATATCGGAAAGTCTGCGATTTCAATTCCATTTAATTCAGGGGGCTGCGATCAATGAGACGATATCAGTGAATATCCTCATTGTCTGCCTGGTGCTAGGCCGCAAGCATTGTTTGAATGTTTAGGAAGGAGGTGTGCTTGGAGTGAAATGGTGACACAGATGTGCCACGGGAATTTCAGAATAAAGGCGCACCTTACAGATGGTGATATGTAGGGCTGCAAAATTCATTGAAATATTATTGAAGTTGCAATATGGCCAAGTGCAATATCCAAATTGCAGGAGCTGCAGTTTTCTAATAAAGGTAAAATGTGTCACAGCATTTAACTATAAATGAAGAATATTGGTGCTACGGAGAGGCCCCAGCCTACAAATCATATGTCAGATGTAAGGGAACATGCTTGTTTGGTACAGACCCCAGCAAAAATCATACCATCATCATTTCAATTAGAAATGAAATGCTAACATTATCATCCCCATCAAAAAAGCAACTCGTATTGCAATCACAATATCTGTCGGAATAAATGCAATATGATTTTTTTGCATATTGTGCAGCCCTAAGGATATGTATTAACGTTTTCGATCATCCAGGTTGATGTAACATTACACCTCTATTTAATCTGCATGCGCTTGCTTCTAACTCGAGTAATTTCACTCCACTAACAAAGCTGAACTATTACGTAAGAAGCCCATGAAACGATAACATTCAAATCTATTAGTCATGTGTAGTCACTTGTTTTAAGAGTGTGAAAATATAAAAGACACATCACCATCTTGCACCAACAAGATCACAGCACAACTGACCACTCTTTAAACCTGCCAAGTCCCATTTGTATTCAAAATATGAGCAACACAATCAACAAGTCACAGCAGTCCAAGCTGCGAAACAAGGAAAACACAGTGTGTGAAGAATTAACAAGCTTTCCAGCTCAGAGAAAATTGCTTCACGATTAAGAGTAGACAACAAGACGAGAAGATGATTGCAGGCTGTGAAGCAATGGTATCATTTATTTTTAATTAATTTCACCATTTGGTAGCAATGTTAACATGAAATGAAACCGCAAGAAACACAAGGCAGCTGCAGTGTGACGGCATCTCCCAGCACAGTCACTATAAATAACAAATCTTAGCATTTCAGTGTTGGCATGCTGGTGTCTCATCCCTCCAACAGAGTCACATATACTGGTGGAAAGTATGCCAAGGACAGCTGAATTTGCCTTAGTGGTCTGGTCTGACTCAAAGGATAGATCACAGGGGAGCAGAAAACTCCCAGCCTTTCTCTTGAGCAGGTGGCCAGCAACACAAAAGGATTTTTGCACATCTCTCTCCCTGCCAAAACCTGCTCCTCACACACCAACAACATTCCCTTTATTTACCAAGTACGAACGCAATAATGAGTGTGAACACAGCAAAACAAGATGACATTTTAAACACAGTATTTCTTCCATCTATCCTAATTTTGCAGTGTCTCAAATGTGTGTTTTGTGCACCATTTTCTAACAGATAGACATGTGGGGGCCCAATGTGCAAACCTACACTGAATCAAAGCAATCTGCTCACTAAAACACACCAATAAACCCAGACACAAAAGTTAAATTACTTCACAAAAAGGAAGCTACCTCACACTTTAAATTAGTCTAGGATGTTGTGATAAGGATGCCCAATACCACATGAAAGGGTTATCTATATATTAGGGTTTGTTTTTCAGAGTAGGCCTGTTTCTAAACTATAAAAGGATTTTCTTTTCCAATAATGTCACATAAATAGAAATTAAGTAGTGTACAATAACGTTCACTGACAGCACCGAGGATATGGAGCAAAACTTAACCGTGTCAAGGACAGGGGCGCTGGTTATGATCGCTGTTCATGCCTTTTAAAGCAAATATTAACTCACTTAACTTATTCATTATTCACCTCCACAACAATTAAACCGTTAGAGGGATGATAAATGACGCTGGGTTGTATTTTAATGTTACAACGCACCGGACAAAACGTCCCAGCCCTTCCTTCCCGACAGCCGTACATAATTTTGAAAATAAATGAGCCAGAACACAGCAAAAAAACACAAGGCAGAAAGTTTAATTACACGCTAAAGTAGAGACCACGACACAATTAAATGACTCGCAAAGAGTAACGTAGCGGTTACAGCGAAAACTGAGAAATGTAGGCGTTCACCGCTGACAGTGTTTATAAACACGGCCAGCTAACAGTAACGTTAGCTAGCCACAGCTAGCCGGAGATAACCGTTACGATTGGCTGCCGTTAGCCTCACAAGCTAACACGTCCCCTGCCTGCTGTGAAGGAAAGCCGCGGTAGTTACAGAAAACAAATCGCTGCAGGCTTAATGAGAATAAACAGATAACTGTGTGTAACATTAGAGAGTGTGTAGAAATGGTTCACCTTCCAGGAGCCGAGAGATGAGGCTGTCCACGTTCAATTCACCCTCCGCCATCTTCAAACTGATGTAGTACAGTGCTGGCCGGTACGACTCCCCCTGCAGACACCAGGGGGCGCTGCTATCAAGAAAACAGGAGCCCAGGATGACAATGAGAGAGGAAGAAGAGAGGAGTAAACACACTTTAACTCACTTTAATCACCTTTATATTAATTAAAATGAGTTTGTTTATGGCTTCAAGCTGACAAACACACTGCATATGCTACACTAAACACCACCCAGTGTGCAGTTATTATTTTGAAACAGATAAAAAAAGGCATATTTTGTATGCAGTCCTGGGAGAAGTAAGCAGTAGTGCTCATACAACAATGTAAGAATACTAACAAGTAGAAGTTACTCTCATTTATAGAGGACTACTTCACAAACTAGCACCCTACTTATTCTCACTCCTGTGCCTAACACATTATACTTACAACACCTGTTCTCAGGACTGGCCTCCATGTCCCTGCAGTAAACACTACTATTGGAAAATCAGCCTTTAGATATTTGTATTTGTCTGGAATAATTTACAGAGCAGATTAAACACTGATATTAATAGGACAATACAAAAATCTGATTAGAGGTTCTATTGATTCAAGGTTTGTTGTTTTACATAATATGCTTGTATATTTAATTCCTCATATACATATGCTAAAGATATTTTAGAATGTATCAATTCATAATTTGTGCAGGTGTCTACATAAATGTATATTTTTTACACATCTGTATATATTTTAACATATTATGCTGCACTTTTCCTTTCCTTTCCTTTCCTTTCCATTTTATTTCTTTTCACACCTACATTAAGGATATTTTAGAATATATATATTCACTCTGTACTTGTAAATGATCAATCAAATAAAATATATAACCATATAAAAAAAAATTATTTGTATTAATATAATTGCGAACAGTTACAGATACAAATATGTAATGAAATTACAGTTACTTTACAAAATGTTGGTGATTTACAAACTGGTTAGAGCTACATTTTTAGAGCTACAAATTTGAGTGCATCATTTCTACACTTGTGTTTTTCTAGGACTTCTTAGCTTTATTGCCCAGTTTAAAACATTTGTCAGAAAAGTTATCAAAAGTAATCAAATGTAATAAGTTACATTACTTTTATAAAGCAGTTAAAATAGGCATGTTACTTGTTTGATTTTTTAACAGGGTAACTAGTAACACATTTCAAAAGTGACACTACATATAGATAGATGGATAGATGGATAGATAGATAGATGGATAGATAGACAGACGGATGGACGGATGGATGGATGGAGCTAATTTTAACAGTTTAAATCCTGCTGAGGAGTTTAATGTGGTCGATACATCAAATTTTATAAAGAGATCATACGTTTTGTTGGTAAAATCTAAATGTGTAATGAAAGTAATAACTTCACCTGTCACATAAATGTAGTGGAGTTAGGAGTACAATGTCTCCCTTTGAAATGTGGCACCCCCTTACATCTTTATTTAATCTATTGCCATCTGGGTAATGATATTGCCCTCCTCTGTTCACTTAAAATAGATAGAAGTTTTCATCTGGTCCACAAGCCATTATGCTTTTAAACAGGTAAAGCACTAGCACCTTATCCCCTACGCCTATGGACCCTCCTTCCTGGTCCCTGAAGATGTTCAGCTGGTCTGGTCTGTCCCATTACTCCTAGTATGTGTATGGATATATGAACGAGTATGTTTATTATATCTACAGATGTCTACTGATGATATTTGTGTGTCTATCAGTGAGCTGTGTGATGTTACTATGAAATGCATTTGTGATTATGCTGCAAACCAACTTCCCCAAAGCGATAAATAGAAGTATCAATCTATCTATGTAGTGGAGTAGAATTAAAAAATGACATAAAATGAAAATACTACACAGTTCAGCAGTTGAGTAAATGTACTTCGGCAACTGTATGGTTGTGACATAATCAGCAGAGGTGGTCAGTGGCTTTCATCACTCGAAGGAGGTCATAATCTGACTGGTGGTAATGATGACATTAATACATGCGGGCTGATGTGTGCTGTGAACCAAGCAGAATATTTTCTGCATGAGTGGTTTGAGTCATTTATGACATGTTAGGACATTTATGACTGTATTGCATGTGTATCTGAATAAAGCCCATTAAGGTGAAATGGTGATGATTTCCTGGACATGCAGGTAACATGTCAGGATGTCTATTGAAAAATCACACTGGATTACAGCTTATATTAATGATTGCAAATTATTTATTACAATTAAGTAAAATCAAAGGCATTAAGATAATAAAAATAAGACAGAAATAATTACATTGTCTTTACAATTATTTATAAATGCACAAAATAGCCACATAATATTAGAGTCATATTTACATCTTCATCATCAAGAGTGTGCTCCACATCTTTTATTCGAAAATCCTGGTTAAAAGTGTGACATTCATTCATTCATTTTCCGTAACCGCTTATCCTGTTAGAGGTCACGGGGGCGCTGGGCGAGAGGCGGGGTACACCCTGGACAGGCCAGCAGACTATCACAGGGCTAAAAGTGTGACAGTACTGCCCAATACATTTTAATTTTAAGTTAATCTTATTTTTACAGCCCAATTTCACAAATCACAAACTTGCCTCAAGGGGCTTTACAATCTGTACAGCATACGACGCCCGCTATTCTTGGACACTGTTAATTCAATTAAATATAAAACAGCAGTAATGAGTTAATGTCCAGTCAGTAATATTAGTCTTTACACTAGCACATGTAATCTGCTGTGATTTGTTGTGCTTTGTGACTGCATTGCCTCATTAAGTCAGTTGTTCCACCAGCTACAGCATTTAAATACACCTTTCACCTCAGTGATGTTTGACTGCAGGAGTTATAATGGAGTGTTATCCACTTGTCTTATTTATCGCTTTCCATAGATGAAGCCTGGTGTGATATTTTCTGTGGTTCAAGGATAATAATTAACCTCTCTATTAAAGCAGGCAGAGCTATATTGTTGTGTATTTTTATATTTAAAAAACTGCCTTATTATCCCCACATTCACTTTAAATATTGCAGTGTTGTTTTGCAGTTGTGGTCCTTGAATAGTCCAGTGCAAAAACACAGTAAGTAGCACTTTAAAACGCACTGCCCTTCAACTCCACTGCAGCCATCAGCATCTGCTTTCTTCTCTTGGCTCTGCAGAAGAGGAGGAGCCAGGTGACAGCCAAGCCAGTCAGGAGACCTATTACGGCCAGCACAGCAGTGAGCCATGCCGGCACATAGTTGGTACAGTCAGGGGTGAGAGGCAGGGCTGTGCTTTGAGTCGTGGGTGCTGTGGAGCTGTGAGTTGAAGCGGTGCTGTGGGTTGTAGGTGCTGTGGAGCTGTGAGTTGAAGCGGTGCTGTGGGTTGTAGGTGCTGTGGTGGTGATAGTCGTACTGGGGAGGCTGTTCACCTTTGTGAAGATGTAAGGATGCTCCTGGAACACACAAGAGGGAAGGCCTTCTGTTCAATCACACCCACTTTTATGAATCTGAATGGATCCACTTTTATGACCCTTTGATGCCATTGTGCGCAAATTGTGCAGATGAATCAAAAGTGGGTCAGCAGTAGCACGGCAGCAGCACTTCTTACCTCGGTGGGGCACTTGATGTTATTTCTGGCATTTGTGAAATTGTTGTACGTCTGTTTTTTACCCACTGGTTCCAACTAGAGATAAACAGAGGACATCTTTGCTCAGCACATGACTCAATAACAGTGAGATGTGGTCATTTAGACAGACGTATCTACAACCTTTCCCCTGTCAAACATTTAGCCATTAACTGTTCGCCTTGCCGGCGGACTCACCATGTTGTTCCACAGAGCTGCAGCCATGTCAGCATGTCCCCGTTCACTGAAGTGGAAACAGTCCTCAGAGAAGTAGGTGGCGTCAGGTTTGCCGTCCTGAAGAAGAAATAATATGACATCAGAGTTAGAAGAGATTATGTCCTTTGAGGGGAAGGTCTTGTTCCAGTACTAAGGCTGATGTAAATGTTTATTCAGAGTGCAGGGGAGGCCCAAGAGTCTACAAAATACTTACAACATTCAAAGGAACTATGGTGTTCTGAAAAAAGGGCTGCACAACCACAGCAAAGTCCTCTCTCCCATCATAGCGGCCTCCATACACCAGTTTCTCTGTCTCAATCTAAAGGAGAGACCACAAAAGTTCAATCACCTGGTTAAAACAAGGTGTGGTTGTTTGCCTCTGCGAACTAGTCACAGCCATGACAGTTGACAGTGCTTCCAATATGGATGTCGCTGCAAAGAAGCTACGCACTCTAAAACAAGGATAGTTCACACACATATTCAACCTGGCAGCAGAAAAGATCACACGAAATTTACCATTTACATGCTGTTCTTTAAAAATAAACACACTACGTCGGTACAACGCAGAGAATTGATGTTTTTTTCCAACTAACGCACATGGTTGGGTTAAGGAAAAAAGAACAGAGTATGACTTTATAATCTAACAGGAGGCGAACACCATTCTCTCAGGTGAAAATTGGTGTTTGTTTGACCCATTCACCGCAACTCATACCTGTCCCACTCGGACTTTTGCTGCCTTAACTTTCGTCCTTGTCCCGCTGAGTTTCCCCCTGATGCCCCCAGGCACCATTAAACTATAGCAGCAACCGCCCACGGATCTTGCTGAGGTAAAAGGATGGCTTTGTGCATTGATGTCTGACGCCGCAAGTCACTGATCAAGTGCCGGATTTAAACGACGTCAGAGTGAGACCGGGTTGTTTTGTGAGGTCACAGTGACCTTGACCTTTGAGCTCCAAATTGTAATCAGTTCACTCTTGAGTCAAAGAGAACAACTGTGCCACATTGAAGAAATTCCCTCAAAGTGTTCTTGAGGCGTCACTATCACAAGGATGCAACAGAAGAGGTCACAGTGACCTTGACTTTTGACCTATGACCACTGAAATCTCATCAGTTTTTCATCATTATTGAGTCCAAGTGAACGTTTGTGCCAACTGTGAGGAAATCGCTCAAAGTGTTCTTTGAGATATTGCGTTCACGTGAATGGGACACACGGACAGACTACCCGTAAACATAATGCCTACAGCCAAGGCTTTGCCACAGAGGCATGAAAACCTCACATACCCTCTGCAGTACTTTAAAGTACCTCTCGGGGTACACATACCCCCATTTGAGAAACACTACAACACTGAAAGATCAATTAAACATCCAGGATGTATATATACACTGGAGGTTTCATGTTTCCACATCACACTGATGTAGCAGCATACTGGACCATGATTGGCCTCCAAACTAGTTTTGATGTTTGTATGCACACATCTTAAAACTCAGATTTACGGTGAGCACAGAGAAGTTTTCCCCCTGCAGCTGATGAATCCAAAAACAGCCATCTCATGTCAAATAGTGCACATACAGTGAAGAACATTTGAGTAAAGTAACTATAAGCAAAACCCATTTTTGAGTGGAGTGGGGACTAAAACTAGATGCTGGTCACCAAGGCTGTAGCCATGGAGTCAGTGAAGGTGGGAGAAGTAATCTGCCAGGGGGTCGGGGTCACCCCTACCCTTGAAAATAAATCTGAATTTAAAACGTATGTCCTGTTATATTACTTACAGCTATACCATAACACTTCAGAAAAACTATCACAATCAACAGCGATATAGCTTGAGTGACACGTTTTCCGCTTTTCTAAATATGTGAAAGTAATGAAATAGAGAGAAAGTGCAGTATTTAAAATTAGCAGTACCAACAGCAGTCGAGCAAATGGCTGCTGCTGGGGTACGGCAACACCACTTGGACAAACCATACAAGCAGAACTGTAGTACACCACAATACTAGAAGCGGGTTTAAATAAAAATGGCAGTTTGTTTCGGTTATTTATGATTATGATCACAATGCTTATTTCAGGTGCTGGCACGTGGTGCACGTTGTAGTATAAAAGGACAAAAACAACATATTTTTGTATGGGGTTAGGGTTAAAGCACATTTGAAAAATAGGGGGAGGGGGTTGTCAAACATTTTGGCCCCACTGTTCCAGTCTGCTAACCTGGTGCTCCCGATTGATCCGTTTTAATTCAGCCAGCTCAGGGGAATCCTCTCCTGGTAACAACATGCACGGGCAGACAAACCTGACAAAATAAACAGGTAATGTAGGAAAATAAAATATTAAATCATCACTGAATTGATACAAAAAAATGCTCCTTTTTGCACAGTTGGATTAGTCATTAATTACAGATGAGATATCCTTTAATAAACACCACATTATTATATATTTCATGGCTGGATTGATTAGACATTAGATCAATATTATTAAGAGAAGTGCTGTTAATGCACAGGAGCAGTCTGCCTTCGACTGAGTGGATTGATGGGCGTACTTTTGTAACAAATTGCACCCGAGACTATCCCTTTTGATCCTGCGAAGGCCTTCGATTTCTAGGATCTCCAAGATGTTGACAAATGTCCTGGGAACCTGCAGCCAGAGAGGAACACAACATGACCTTTATTCACTTTGAAAGAGTAAAATTCGGGAAGCAAAGGGAAGAAAATATAAATGTATTTAATCTGGGAGATATTTTTTTGTTATTATCTAGCCCATTATGGTGTTTTTTGCATCATCAATTGTTATTTATCGTTAGATAACATCATTATTTTACCTCATTGTAAAGCATATCCAAGCTCGTCATCATATGATGGCTGTAGTTCTGAGGTGACAAAGTGGCCTGTAGTTTTAAGAACAAAATAACAATGACATTAAATACAGTCCATAGTGAACACGTGTACTCTCATGCCTTTTTTTCTATCAACAGATCTTCTCTGTTCTGGCCACAGACAAGCAGAATAATTAAGGCACATTTCAGGGAAAACTGGCCAAATTTACAGCTAAAAAGTCCACATCAACCAAAAGAGCCGACGCCATGCAACATGTATGAGCGTACGAGCAACAACTAACCCTAAGCTGTCACAACCACAGTCTCAGAGCTCATCTTAAATTGATGCTGTGCTTTGATATTCTGCTTCAAAGCACAAACATTAAAAAGAGAGACTACAGTGTCGGTGGAGCGCGAGGGGAGTAATGGGGAGAGAGAAAGGGAAATGGAGGCAAAATGAGAAAGAAGAGAGAGAGAGAAGGAGGCAGAGACAGGATGAAGAGAGTCTGGGTTGACCTCTGTGTTGTTTATGCCTCTTGGAGAACAAGGCCTGTCACTGTGCCTCGTGTGCTTGTTTAATGCAGACAGAGGCCGAGATAGAGGACGAGAGGAGGGGGGGGGGTGTTTTGTGTGACAGAATGTGCTCATTGAAAAGAAACCATGTCTGCTCTCATCTTACTCTGACACCATAAAACAATTAGGGGGGGGCTGCACACAAAGCTTGATTATTCTGCTCCAGTGTGCAGTCCCATTTGGACAGTGATATCATGAGACGGCTCTACACAGGGCATCCCACAACACTGCATGATGTTTGACCACTGTGCTACAGCAGGAGGTTTTTAACTGAGGGGAGTGCTTTGAAAATGTCCTGTCATCCGTTGGTTGGATCATCCTGTTTTATCCCGTGACGACTTCTTAAAGCAACTCACCCGGTCATTGCAGTACTGACACAGGTCGTTGCCTCCAATGAAGAGGGTCACCAGCTTCCAGTCATTCTGGAAATCCACCTTCTATTTTTGTTGAAAGGATGGAGAACAAAGATGACATTTTTTCTTGCACATCATAATTAGTGCTCACAAAGCCACATCAGTGCGTGCATATTTAACTCACAGAGTCATTCCTCATGGTATCAATCAGGCGTCTGACCTGCCCTGGTATTCCCCTGCAAGAGATTTTTCATCAGTGCATCAACAGCTTAAAACAACAAATGAAAGTGAGCCTCATGACACATCAAAGAAATGTTAGAACTCACGCTATTTTAGCTCCTGATACAGCCATGTTGAATCCAGTCTGCCTCTTCCCCTGCCCCTTTGACCATCCTTTGATTTTAGGATTGAACTTCTTAAGGATGTCTGATGTAAAAAAAAAAAAAAAATAGAAAAGAAATTACTGCACAAAGTTTTGCTACAGTCCAAATCTGCCATCTAGTGGTCCTGACATGCATCATACAGGACAGATAAGGCTCAGGACTTACTCGGTAGTGTTGTGACAGTTTCAAGATTTTTGTCTCCCCCGATGCTTTTTGAATGAAAAACAAACAATAAATAAAATGATCACAGTGCAGTGTGCATACATTTGTTATGTATATAGTGCAAGTGCAGTCTCTCACCTCCATGACACCCCTCTGTACTCTGTTCTTAGCTGCAGGAGATTCTTTGCTTTGGCACCAAAGCCTGCCTACATGCAGAAAATAATAGTTATACCACTCAATCATTTCTCTGCTTCTTTCCAAGGCCCATTACATTAATAATGCTCTCTAAACTACAAAGGATACAGACAGAGAAAAGAAGACAAACAACCACAAAGAGGCACAAAATTACCACAAAGGGACACAAAACAACTACAAAAAGACACAAAATTACCTCAAAGAGACACAAAATGACCACAAAGTCTGAGTTTCTTGCTCCTGTGTAGGAGAGGTGGTGGAGTCTTTTGCATATTTGTGCCTAGGGGCCCAATTTATGAGCAAGTATGCAAGTAAACTCAACCTATTTGGCACTTTTCTAAGCAGAAAAGTTCTTTAAAGGAAAGGGGAAACCTTGAGTGACAATATTTTTATCTAAGAAAATGTACAAAATCCTCGGTAACCTTCATGTGTATAAACTTACTGTTAAAGAGTCGCCCACAGCAGCCACCACTTTGATGTCCGCTGGCCGTAACCTGTGAGCTAACAAAAGATTAACATGAGAAATATTGTACATCAAAGCCTTCTATTTCTCTCTAGGTAATACTAGGGATGCACAATATTACATATCATTTTGACCAGGAACCCTCTTGTCATAATGACAGAAATGTCCAATGCCAATATTTAATTTTAAAGTCTTTATCTGCTGATAGCAATGACGTGCCAATATTATCATGCATCCCTTGGTAATACATAAGTAAGACCTTAAATGCTTACCTGAGGTGGGCACAGAGTCGGACGGAGCTGTGTTAACACAGGAAAAATCACTCCCCCAATTCTAAAAAATGACAAAGACATGTCTTAAGGGCTATACTCCATTATTTGGTGTAATGCATAAATAATAATAATGACTAACCACTCTTAAGTTGTGTATGGACGACAGAAACTATGACCTACTGTGACAGGAGCAGGAGTCGGGGGAGGGCCTGGGAAGGTGTAGTCGCTGTTGAGCGCAGTCCTAAAAAATGGGCTGTCCTGATTAAGAAATAACCAAAAACACATTAATATCAAAAAATGATGAAAACAACAACATGTAATGTTTAGTTTTTGATAAACTGTTGGACTCTGTCACCTCAGTGGGACACTTCAGGTCAATGCCAGCGGAGAAGTTTTGTGTAAAAGTCTTGTTGCCCACTGGCTCCAACTGAGAGATTATGAGAGTCATTGTAAGAGAAATAAAAACCACACGTGCAAAAATACAAATGTGAGGATGTCTTCTAATAAAGCAAGTCCTACCATGTTGTTCCAAAGAGCCTGAGCCATGAGAGTGTGAGCCTTCTGACTGAGGTGAAAACAGTCGGGTGAGAAGTACGAGCGATCAGGTCGGCCATCCTTTTAGGAAAGAAGGGAGAAGTTTTAAAAGAATACAAAAATAAATTAAATCCATAAGGGATATTCAGTGTTTCAGGTGTTTTACCTCCAACATGGGAAGGAAAACCTCCCTAAAGAAGGGCTGCAGCACCACAGTGAAGTTGTGGTGAGTGTCATACCGCCCAGAGTCAATGAGCGCCTTCATACCACGCTGGACAGAAAGACAGCCAGAAGATAAAAGACAGTTATTTAGAGTTTAACAGTGTCATAATAATGATGATGATTTAGCCCCTAAAAGGCAGGTTGCAAGGGTTTATATGTGTTAACTAAAATAAATTCTCAAAGTCAAAAGTGCTTAAGAATATGTACAAAAAAAACCTCTGGTTCCTTTCAGCATCTCTTGTACCTGATAGGCTCTGTTGAAGTCATTGACCTTCTGGAGTTCAGCGGATCCATCTTTAGGCTTCAGTATGCAGGGGCAAACTAAACTGAAACACAAACATCAGAACTGTTAAATGATGATTCAGTCAGTTTGTTTTTGTCGCACACAGCCAAAACAGTCACTGACCTTACAAACCAGGTGGGACAGCCCAGACTTTTATCTTTGTGCAGATCACGCAATGGTACAATGTTTAACAGCTCCACCAGATTGACGATGGCACGAGGCACCTGGATGATAAAAAACAGAACGTTTCTAGACTGTCTGCAGTGTGGATTATGACTTTGAACTTTGAGGTTTTGTGTAGGACGAAGAAAATATACTTCACTATGGAGAATGTCCAGAGCTTGGCGGATACGCTCGACCACATTCCTGGGTGAGAAAACAGCCTGTGGAAGTACACAAGACCCAAAGCATGACATGGAACCTGTGCGTATGTACAGTAAGCACCGATTTAAAGGAATATTTCACACAACAACTTGTATGTTAATTTATCCAATAAACAATTTGGTATGGTCAGTACTTCACACACAGACAGTACTTGGGCGGCAGTAGCTCAACACATAGGGGCTTGGGTTGGGAACCAGAGGGTTGCCTGCTCATGTCCCCATCTGGACCAAATATGGAGTGTGGACTGGTAGCTAGAGAAGTGCCAGTTCACCTTCTTGGCACTGCCAAAGCTGCCTTAAGCAAGGCACTGAACCCCCAACTGCTCTGGGAGCCTCCTTGCCCTCTCTCTCGCTCATCTCTTAATTCCATGTACAGGTCCTGTTTGTGCATGTGTGTGTGTTTCGGGCCTGTGTGTATGTGACAACAGAGTGAAAAAAATTGAATTTCCCCTCTTGGATTAATAAAGTATATCTTCTTTGTCATCTTCTTCTTCCTAGCAGGGTACTTAAGTGAAAGGGAAACAGATGCTCTCCTCAAAGTCAGACTCCATTGACAAAAGCATAAATTTTACCTCACTGAACACAGGTGCCGCTGGTCAACCGTCGCCTTAATAAGTTAGTGTGTTTGTGTTACTGTGTGACTTTGGTGTTTTAATCAGTTAGTTCAGATTCACCAAAGTCACACAGTAACATGAACTAACTTACTGATCGAGGCAGTGGCACACTAGCAGTTCACCTGTTCATCTAGGTAAAATTACTGTTTTTGTCAATGGAGTCTGGCTTTAAAGTTTCACTTTTAGTTTAAGGTTCCCTGCTGGAAAGTTTGTCTGCCGTCTGTTTGGGAAGTACTGAGCATACTGCAGGAGTTGTATGAGAATCTGTAAATAGATGTTTCAATACAGTTTAGCTGTTGTTAAACCAGCACAGCATGACTTAAATTCATCAGGAATTTCCTCCATTTTGAGATTCTTCGATCACTGGAATGCAATGTTAAACTGGGCAAGTAATTGATGGTCATTTGGTGATGAAGTATTCCTTTAAGATTTGCTGGTTGTCGTAGTCTTTTTTATGATAGTTTTGGACTGCTGCTTGAACAAAACAAGCAGTCTGAATATGTCACTTTCAACTCCAGCTAACCACGATTGCCATTTTTCGGCATTTTTTCACATTTCATTTCATTTCACATTTCATAAAACTGTCAGTTGCAGCCATAAAAGAAATCGCTCACAATGCTTTTGATGATTGTGGCTTTTAATATGACTAGGAAATTTAAAAAAAACAGATTCTAAATATATATTTTTCTGTGGATAATGTAAGACTGGTAAACAATCACGTGAAAATAATTAGTGCCAAAGTGAGTACAAAATAAAAAAATCATGCGAAAATCTTGATTTGAAAAAGTAAGTAGTTCTCACGCTGTCTGTGCAGAAGTCACATATGTCATTGCCACCAATAAACATGGTGATCACTTTCCAGTCGCTGTGGAAATCGATGCGCTGTAAAGCAGATAAGAGGTAAATGTCCTGTTAATTTCTGTAATTGTGAACATAAAACTGAGACAAAGGTTACATTAGGGCATATCTGCATGTGTTACTGTAGTTTGCCTTACCGGATCACTTTTCATTTTGTCCACTAGGACGCGCACCTGTCGCACCATGTCCCTGAAAACAGAAAGGTTTGATGGTAAATTCTTGCTCTGGTGTGCCATAAATTCTGCTAAGGTTCAAAGGGTGAGTAGCTAAAATGATGACTGACCCAGTCTTGGCTCCGGCCACAGCCTGATTGAGGAAGGCTTTAGGATTGTTCTGGTTACCTACTCCGATTGAGAAGCCGGTCACATTGGCGTTAAACTCCTTCAGGATGTCTGCAGACCACAAACACAGGGAAGATCAGAAAAACTAAAATGGTAATTGGGTTAAGTGATTGTGTACAATCTGTATTTTGTAGTAGACACGGTCATTAAACCATTAAATATACTGGAGCAATCAGAGTAGCACTGAGCATGAAAATTAATGCTAATAAAATCTTGAAGGAGCTCTGTATGATACTCAGAGCACCAGCAGCAAACCATTATTTGCTATGTAAAGATATATTGGAGTAATGGCATCCTGAGCACAGAAATGAAGTCTGTGTGTATCTCTGTGTGTGCTGTAGTCTGAGCCTCTCAGGTCTTTGTCGTGGTAGAGGACATGGTGTGTGCGTATCTTACCGGCTAGCTCAGGGGTCAGCAACCTTAACTATCAAAAGAGCAATTTGTGGCTAAAAAAAAATCTGTCTGGAGCCGCAAAACATATTTAAGCCTCCTAATAAAGGTAACACAGCCTGTAAGGTTGAATTCTGCCTTTCAACATACCTAATAGATCTAAATGATATGTTATAGCAATGTAATATGTTTTAGCAAAGGAGGCTACTCTGCAGTGGGCTTTTTTTTTTGATTATTTGGTACTTTAACCTTGCAGCATTGCCAGTGTAAGCAAACAAATTTTAAATCCTCTATTTTCCCCTGAGACTTTTCCCTCTTTGGTTTTGGACTCTACAGCTAGCCCAGCTAGGGAGACTCAAGATTACTGCAGCCGTCACCAGTGATGCTTTTAGAGGAAAATGCGCCAGCCCGGACGTATGACACATTTTAGTTGACAATTTTTTTTAAATCAGTGTATAGGCTGTGGATTTTTACAGTTAAAGAATGTAAAAATCACTTTACAATAATATTAATTTCCTTATAATTTTATGTTGAAGCCACATGAAGCCACTGGAGAGGCTAAATCTAGCTAATCGCTGCCCTGGGCTCATATGATGATATGATGGCTACTGGGATGATGTTGTTGCAGTAGCATAACACCCCCGGTAAGTCCTGCCAGTCTAACACTGTTAGCTCTGTCAGCACTGATGCTGCTGTTAGCACTGTTTACACTGTTAGCTGCTAGCCACTGGCTCAGACGCCTCCACATTGAGAATGATAGATATACTAAATATCATATAGAGCTCCATAAACTCAAAGTTCACACACTAACTTTTTTTGATTGAAAGCTCCAGGACATTAACAAACATGAACCTCAACTTTTTTGGTCAAACCAGTTAAATTCTATGATTTATTGCCTTTTTTATACTATTATTTAAACAAGCAATTTTAAGCTTTTGATAAATTTGCGAATTTTATTTAAAATTTTGAACACTTATCAAAGATGCGGCGTCTTGATACTGATGATTGAAGGCATCCTAAAACTGCTGAACAGTGAGTCTTTTAATGATGGTGATAAGACACCATAATTCTAGACGTTATCAGGCGCAATGCTACAGCTGGCCAATGATTGACATCTGATATTTGAAGAGATAAACCTTACGTATGCATTTTGATGTCTTTTAATCTCAGGCGATGCTATTACGATTTAAAAACAAAGTACGTAAGAGACAAACATACTTGGCAGAGTGGTCACAGTGGTTATGTTTCCATCACCACCGATGCTAAAAAAAGAAGAAACACCTCGTTAGTTTTAAATGAAGCTCACAAAATCACCAAATGAACTGCTGAAAGTGTTTTCCCACACTATCGAAATGCAAACAAAGGTGTACTTGAGCTTATCTAACCTCCATGACAGTCCTCTGTACTCATTTGCCACTAACAGAAGGTTGTCTGTCTTTGCGCCCACACCGTTGGCTGCCTGCAGAAAAACACCAGTATGTGAGATAAGACTAAAGAAAACATTTATTGAATCAGAGGCATATTCTGCAGCTGAGAGGATTACAAGCCACTGTGGGGGGAGGGAGTAAACCATTTGTCATCATGGAAGTTAAAATTTGAACTTTTTTTTAATTGAATTTAACCTTATAATTGACCCTAAATCCCAGTGTTTCAGTCCTTGATTGTGGTGTTTACACATCCACACACATACAGTACAAACACAACAGCTCCATGTTGTCCTGTTCTTTATCCTCCTGAGACCCTGTGTCCTCATATGAGGACGTCACATTCTGGGTTTTTGCACCTTATACTGCATTCTACTTAACTTAGACCTGTTGTCCTTGACCATGGACACTCTTTTGTGCAAGATGGCAGCCATCTCTGCCAAGTCAGTCTGCAGGTGACCCAGACACAAAAGGGGACAAGGTCCAAAACCTGATCGCACCTTGTTTTTTTATGATTAATAATGTTTGTAGTTTGATATGGCAACAAATTTGACCAATTTTAGCAACAGTAACAAGCTTCTATAACTGTCTCGTTTGAGGATGTCGGGGCTTTATTATCGTCTTAACATAAATCCATTGTCCCCATATATCATTTTTTCCCCGAAACTACTTCCTGTTTAAAGGCAATGTTTAGTTTTGTATCCTTATCAGGTCCTACTAATCCAAGATAGCTAGAAGAAATTAAAAATGCATCTGGTCTTATCTATATTCTTGCCCATTAGAAGAAGTACTTTAGATTTACATTTATACAGTAGACAGAAAACAACAAAGTAGAAGAAGGGAAACACTCACTGTGAGAGAGTCGCCTACTGCTGCCACCACCTTGATATCTCCAGGTCTGAGTTCATGAACTACACAAAGAATAAAGTGGCTGTATTGAACAGCGTTTCCCAAAATGCATCAGCAGAAAAGTAGCTAAAGATTATTTTTTTTACCTGAAGTGGGTATAGTGGGAGATGGACTGCGGTCTGTGCAAAGTATCTCAGTACCCATAACCTGAAAAACACAGAGTACCCTCACATAAGTTTAACTGTACGTTCTGTCATTAGACACTGTTGTCTGAGATGTGAAGTCGAGACGAAAGACTTACAGGATCTGTTAATGTGGAGGCTTTGCTGTAAACTTTGCCCTCTCCGTCGCTGGGGGAATTTTTCTGCGTTCGCAGGAAGGGTCGTTCCTGGGATGAGAGTTTTAACCACAGTATTGAATCTAAAACATTGATATTGATTTCATCTTAAGCACTGAATGCTGCTGCAGCACATTACATCATTTAGTGAAGCGCTTCTCTGTAGCAGTGTTATGGGATGGGTTGGGATGGCGTGTCTCACCTGGGTAGGGCAAGGAATAGTAATGACACTGGTGTCCATGACCTCTGCCTGACCTGTCGATGGCTGAAGCTGGAGGGGGATGGGTCGTGATTAGTTATGATTTTAGGTTTAAGTGAAGCCATTGTGTGCAGCCAATGACCTTACAGTGTCAAACAGCACTGATTGCACAATTCTTCTATCTGCACATAGATGTAGCATGAACAAAGCTGGAGAAAGTCATCCTGTGGGCAAATCTTGTCAGGTTAATCTTTACATCTCTTATCTAATCCATCGTCAGAGTCATAAACACTCACTGTAATCATTGTTCCATCTTACTTTGGCTTTGAGAGGTTATGTTGAGTGGCTCATTTTACAACTGAGACACATACAGGGTCAATTTCAGTGTCAGAACAACATATAGATGAATGGTGAAGGTTGTCAGCCAGCCTGTTGTATATGTACAGTACACTGTAATTGATGTTCAGGGCTCTGATAAATAAGAACGTACCAGGTTTGTCCACAGCTGAACAGCTAGCTGGTTCAGGTCAGAGCCTGTGTTCTCCTGCAAAGAAACACACATTACATGCTGGTTACACATTAGCCACTTCAAGGGTCTTTCATGCATTGTAACTGGAAGGAAGGCTGTATAACTTACAGTTGTCAGTTACAACTGTTGTCTTTTCTTTACTCACAGAATCTGATTTTCCTTCAAGGATAACTGGTGCAGACTGCAGCACAGCGGTGAAGTCCATCCGTTCACTGTGCCACTTTGGATTGTCTAAGACTTCACTTAGCGAGTCCTGAAAACAAGACAAATGGATATTTGTTGAAAGTCATAACTTACTTTCCAACTCTCTGTGAAGAGTAAAAAGTTACTTATCACTACTTTTGCCTTACTTTCATCAAAACGGCCTCAGAAGAACTAACAGGCATTTTAAATGGATGAGGGTCATGTTATTTCACAGCAGCTCCAGTTTATTACAGTTCATTTTAAATCCAGTGCTGCACAGGTATGACATTCATGCATTCACATGCAGTGGTTACCACTTTTTACTGAAATCCTCTGCTTATATTTATAATAGTGTGATGATATGGAACCATTAAATAGCCTAGACCGTTTAAAATAAATGAATAGCCTTGGACACAGGAAGGGTCAGGCAGAAGATCAGAGTCTGATAATCATGAGATATAGATATTTATGGGCCTGTAATATGAAACAGTGTGCTGGTCAGCTACAGCAGCAGAGAGAGAGTTATGTACAAGAATGGGACTGTGTGCCGGCATTGCTCTACAGTTGTAGGGGATGTGAGTGGACACATCCGACATATACTAACATGTGTGTCAATCACTGGGACAAGGGAAAAAAACAGAGGCCAGCTCCTTATTCCCACTGCTTTCAGGCAGCCTTAGGACGCAAAAGCAGAATGGGATACGGTGTAGGTATATGAATGGAAATACAACGGACATGATAACGCACATGATCACTGGGTAGCGTATAAGGTAGCGTATAATGAATGACATGACAACACACAACAACTTTTAGGGGATTGTTTTTTCATGGGGTGTGCACTAGCCAAAGCAAAATGGTGTTGATAAGTGTGGATGAATGAAAAATGAAAGCAATAAAGAGTTAAATTTGGGTGGTAACACGTTACGTGACATCGCAAATGTAATAATATTACCCGAAATCCTGTTGGTAACACACGATAGTACCTTGTTAATGCTAAAAAGTAATATATTACTGTTATATGTTACCTTTGTAATGTGTTCCCTCCAACACTCTTTGTTAATTAAGCATCTAAATATGACTCTGATGAGCCACAAGAACACAAATACCATTTATTTTATTTTACCTGCAGTGTTTTCAGAAGATTTCCTTTCTGTAGCCTCCAGTTTATACTTCCATCTCTCATACACTCACACCTGCAAAAAAAAAAGGCACACATCACACATGACTCCGACATGCATTTTACAGTTAACAGGTTCACAACACAATAAACCACATACACATTAAAAGACATGAGTTTTTACCATGATACAATAAATGAGTAAATATAGTTTTTACAAAGATTTGTACTAGATTTTTAAAAACAACAAATGAAAACACTCACATGTCCTGCTGATGATCTGTGCTCCAGGCCACCACGTGAACTAAAGTGTGATGCAACTGTAAACATACACCCACCATATTAGTTTTTTATGTTCTGTCTGTTCATGGTAAAACTGTATGCAACAAAAGGTACAATACCCTTTTCTGCAACAGCTGCAGAGCTGCGTCCACCTCCTGCACAGCAGCTTTAACATCTGCAGCAACCTGAAGAAAAAAGAGACACTCTTAACATCCTTTATTAGCTTTAACCTATGCTACATAAAACGTGTGAGGTAAGTGAGGAATCTTACATGTGGTGAACAGGCACACAGTGAATCTGCAGGGACAAACAGCAGCACAATCTTCCAGTCTGTCTCCTGCAAAGATATTAGAAATATAAAGGTAAAAGCAACAATTGTATTTTCATTTACATATTTACATGTTTAGGGTCACGGAGGCCTGTCACATCTTACACTGGCTGAACGAGCAGGCATCTCACATCTCATATATATCACTCCGCCAAATGTAATCATAACTCTCATTACCTGCACATAAGGTGCACAATATTAAATAGTTCCAAGTTTGACATTAAATCACAGCTGCTGCTGTGAGCAGTTTCATGTAGGAACAATTTTTTTTCTACCAAACTACACCAGCCAACTGCGTCTCTGCGCAGAAGGAAGCGTGCATCTACTGCTAGCTAGATGCAGTCTAGTAGAACGAAAATAGGTGATAAATGAGCAGGTCAACATTTGGGGAAGCTAGTCAGGAGTCAGTTAGCTTAGCGTAGCATACTGAAACAGCTATGGCTCTGACCAAAGGCAAAACATCCTCCTACCAGCACCTCTAACGTTCACTTATTATTATTTCCTTTGTTTAGCCAGTGCAAAAAATAAAGTGTAAAAGCAGTTTAATAGGTGAGTTTACCATAAAAAGAGGAAACACAAGTTGCACGCTTTGACAGTTTGAGTCTTGTTAACTGTGGTTTACAGTTTATGAGAGGGTTAATGTGTACCTGGTGTGACAGGGACAGAGACAGCTCCTCAGCTTCTTCCAACAAGCTTCTGCAACACATACACAAACTCACATGTAACATACCTGCACAAGTGTCCTTATATAGCACGTATGTTTGTGGCTGCACGTGGATGTCGTGTGTGTGTGTCGTGTGTGTGTGTGTGTGTGTTTACCTGGGCTGATCCACATGTTGAGTGATCACCTCAGGGTTAAACATGGACAGCAACTCTATCAGCACACACAGACACAGTCTACAGTTTCCTTCTGATACAGTCAGACAGTGGATTATGTATATTATAGTGTAACTGCTGTTGTGAAAGCTTCCACTCATGTTACCAGTTCTGCTCACTTTCATGTGAAAAAAAAGGGGTCAATAATCTGTGTTTATGGCCCACTGTTTTAGATAAACTCCACAAAACAGTAAGATTGTTGTTTCTTCAAAGTGTGCTCTGTATCTGACATTTACTGCGGCATGGTCCGACTACAACCTTGAACTGAACTGCGTCTGAGAACATGAAGGGAAAATTCAGCACACTGATAGCACTGATACTTGTTTGGGAAAAATTAAGTATGATGTATTGATGTGTTCAAAACCAACACCAAAATCTAGATATTAAGATTTTAGATTAATATACACCCTTTCTTTCCACTTGACTCTAGAAACACTCAGTAGTGGGAAAGGTACGGAGGCATAATAAATTCACTTCAGAGGAAAAAATTATATATTTTTTTTTAATTAACAAACTTATTATCTCAGAATTCTGAGAGCAGATTTTTTTCCAAGCTAGCTGAGCTAATAATCTTTTAAATTCAGAAAAAATAGAGCTGATTTTTGTTTTGTTTCTCAAGTAAATGCATTATGCTTGCATGGAAAGGCATGTGTGTGAGAGTTTATAGACTTACCAGCTACTCTGTTGACCACTCTGGAGGCTTCATCCCTAATGACGAAGACAAACACATCATCAAAGTGAGTGACGGTTAATACAAGTTAGTTTCTGCTTTGATGCATATTTGCATTGCATTGTGGCTCTTTACCTGTGTGAGAGTGGAATTCCCAACATGTACACAGCTGAGATATCAACAGGTCTGAGAGTGTGAACTGGAGAGGAAGCAGGGGAAATGAGTGTCATTGTATAAGATGACATGTTTACAAAACAGTTGCATTCAGTTTGCATCCAGGTCAGATTAATATGATTAATGATGATGATAAAAGAGCGCAGTACCTGATGAAGGTGGGGATGAGGGGGCAGGTGTTGGTGAGCAGAGGATCGGCATGTAGCTTTCTGTCTGTAGCACAGAAAAACAAATCCTCAGACTGTCACTGATACAGCATCAGAGTACCAGAACAGTATATAGAGTACATATGCTGCATACTGTACCTCATCTGTTGATGGTTCATTTTCCTGTATATCAACGCTGAGAGCGTCTAAATGTGACACAAGAAAAAAAAAACATAATAGATTTCTAAGATACCAAAATTAATTCAAAGAGGAAAAAATTCACTTTAAAAAAGCCATCTATGCATTATTATCTGTAACTGCTTATTCTATTCAGGGTCACGGGAGGGCTGGAGCCTATCCCAGCTGACATTGGGCGAGAGGCAGGGTACACCAGACTATCACAGGGCTGACACATAGAGACAGACAACCATTCACACTCACATTCACACCCACGGACAATTTAGAGTCACCAATTAACCTGCATGTCTTTGGACTGTGGGAGGAAGCCGGACAAAACCCATGATAACATGGGAAAAACATGTAAATGCCACACAGAAGCACCCCAGGCAGCCAGCGAGTTAAAACCCCCGTGAGGAGACAACCACTGCACCAGTGTGCCACCCCACTTAAATAACATAAAAAAACCTTTTTTAACTTAAACCTACACTTTAAAAATGTACTTTTAAAAAGTTCAGAAACTGGCTTATTTTAAAAGGCTCTTTTTTGTTAAACCATGACAAGACATTTCCTTTAAAGATGTTATTATGTTTCCTTATAATTTTCTGTACATTAGAGGTCATCCCTGATTCATGATGACTACACTGAACTTACTTTTCTTTTTGTTTTATTTTACTTTGCATCCTTAACTCATTTGTGCACAGTGTACACTAAAGAAATACTGCAAACTTTTCTTTATTCTTTTACTTTTACAAAGCTCACTCAATGTAATCATAAAATAAGCAGCAGGTAGTGGCAAATAGCCTATAAGTGCTAAATTAAGGGCTAAATTAGGGTACAATATAAGGTCGTTGCAGAATTTTACACTTTGATACAATACTAAAAAATTAATTAATTAATTAATTTTTAAAAAAAAATACTCGATATAACTCTTTCAATACTGTGGCAAAAAGAAGAAAATGTCCTAGGCAGACAAAGTTTCTGGAACAGAAAAGGTCACTGAATGCATCCCAACACATTGGTCCGACATTTGCCTTGAAAATCTAATTTTAAATCTATATTTTTTAACAGCTATGGTATTTTTAATACTAACAAATGTATAATTAACAGAGATCATATTGTTTTTAAACACATATTGCTACTTGTAACAACCTCAGTATAATATGGATCAGACAAAGTCAACATGACCACAACTATCCTTCCAAAGGAAAGCAGACTGGCTAATCAGTTACCAAATCATCCTGATCTCATTATATAACCATGCCATCCTTTCACGTAAAGGTCAATGACTGCAACACTTTGTCACATCGCTGAATGTGAATAAAACCACGTCCTGTACTTTACCTGTAAACTGAGCGCAGGCTCCTACAAGCGCTGCCAGGATCAGGAGCACAGATCCAGCCATGATGTGATGAGATGCGGAGCGTCTTCCACACTGAGGGTTTGTGCAATGCCCTCCTCTGTTTCCCCCTCAGCCTCAGAGAGAGAATGACTGAGAGTAAAAGAAGGCTGCACTGTACCTGTAAAGGGTGTGGAGAAGAAAGAGAGCTCCCAAGAGGGCAAAGTTTTAGAGAGGAGGAAACCACTGCTTGTGTGAAAGAAAAAGTCACAATTCCTGCTTTTATTCCCGGTCGTATCTTCCTCTTATCAGTTCATCTGGATAACAATCAACCAAATTACAAGTCATACTGCCTCCTCACTATCTCTGCATATGTTTCCCAGTGTGTGTGTCTGTGTGTGTCGCCTGGATTTTTCTCGTAAATCTAAAGAATATCCACATGTGTTGCAACAGGAGGGTCAGTGAGATGTGCAGTTATGTTTATGGCACTCGACATGACACTCAAACATAAATCAATAATTATATCAAATGTTTAACAGGTGGAAAAGACTAAACACACAGTCCTTTATGAACCACATAACTATCATATTAGCTTCTGTATTTTAAAAACTGGACAGTAACACAAAGAGTTTAGATTGTATTTTCGCTGTATAAACATCTCTGTAAGAGGTGAGACACGTCTTTGGAGCTGCTGCATCGTTTTAAGGAACAGGACAGAGTTTGTGGACACAGTGATAGTAACCAGAGTGATTTTCCAGGTCACTGAATACATTTCTGGTTCACAATAAAACTCATTTGGGTGTAAAAGCTCAAACAATCGTACAGTAAACGTCCTACTTCCTAATCAAAGATTCAAATCTCGGAAGTACATCGTTAATAATATTGACAGAACTGTGCAAATTATGAGGATAATGTTTAAGTGTGCAATTTCATTTTTAAATGTTTTTAATATGTTGCTCTTTGACTTGTAGTCATGCTAGTGCTGCACAGTCGTAGGACACTTTGCAAACTGTGATGACAAATGTAATTTACCGGTGTTTCATAAGAGAAGTGATGAGATATGATTAGATTGCTGAATACTTTATGAGTTTGTCCTTAGATCTGCTCCTCAGATAGTCTGACCCTTGGAGTCAAGGGAGAGTAAAAATGTGTTATCTTGATGTTGTGGAGTTATCAGATGTCCATCAAGCAGCAGAACATTTTTATAATGTTGGATTTAAATGTATGCATGCAGCAAAGTTTCCTGGTTGTTTCACAGTACAGTTTCACAGCAGTTTTATTGATCGCTGATCTGTATATTATATTTTAGTTATTGGTCTTTTTCAACCAAAGTTTGCATTTGTTTTTTGACAGGATCCAGCCCACACTTACTGGAGATGTCTCTGTCAACTCTAGGATCTTTATCACAGCAGGCATTTGACTTGTCAAGCACAGGTGTTACTAATAACGATAGCTCAGTTCCACCAGTGTTGCAGTGAGTCATGGTATAGTTTTACTATTGATACTTTAAAGGGGCCGTTCAAAATAAAAAATACATGTTTTTGCTCTCACCTGTGGTGCTTTTTATCAGTCTAGATTGTTTTGGTGTGAGGTGCCAAGTGTTGATAATATCAGCCCTAGAGATGTCTGCCTTCTCTCTGATATAATGGAACTAGATGGCACTTGGCTTGTGGTGCTCAAAGCACCAAAAAATGCATTTTAAAAACCCATCAGCGGTCTCTCTCTCCAGAAATCATGACCCGGTTACTTTAGATAATCCACAGACTGTGTTGTAAACAGTTTCACGTAAGAACTATTTTTTTTCTGCTGAACTACTAACTGTATCGCAGAAAGCAGGATCTACTGCATCTACTGCTAGCACCACCAGCTAACGTTACAGCAAAAAGTAACGTATAACAAGCTGCGACAGTGGTATGGAATGATTTACACCTCCCGTCACCTGAAGTGGGCGCAGTCTACTCTCCTGCTTATCCCCCCACCTTGTTTGAAAGTGTTGTAAATGTCATGTGGATGAATGAAAGCAAATTCAAAACAATATAACACTATGTATTCACACACTGATGGAACAGCCATTGGGAGCAATTTGGGATTCAGTATCTTGCCCAAGGATACTTCAACATGTGGACTGGAGGAACTGGGGATTGAACCGCCAATTTTAATCCAGGTAATCGAGGAATGGACACTTAATTTGAGGTGGCCAAAACCTGCTTTACACATCCAAAGAATGTCCATAAAAATTAGGGCTGAAGCCATCAATTCTTTTAGTAATTGAGTATTCTATCAATTAATCTGGCAATTGAGTAATCGGATAAGAAATACTGTTTTCATTAAATTACTTCAGCTTTATTTAAGGACAATAGTAATATATAAAAGAGAAAACAATAACAGTATGACTCTGCAATTTAAGAGAATAATACATTTTTTCTAATCGATATGTTTTACCTGGCCTTCATAAATATCATACTTTAAGTTCCTGTGACTGGCTAGATTAGACTCATTCATGTGGTCAGGGTACCTTTACTTAGGCTAAGTAAAATGTCGACTGCATGACTTTTACTTGTGAGAGAATTATGTTGCACTGTGGTATTGCTACTATAGTTTACTTAACCCTTTGAAACCTGGAGCGACAAATAGCTTTTCTTGTGCCGCTTTCAGACACCTTTTACAAGTATTTAAAATTTTGGTACCAGAGAAAACTAGTTTGATTTCCTTGAAGGAAAAAAGGTAATCAGCAATTTGGCATAAAATGTCCTGCAAATTATAAGAAATTATTAAAAGGTTACAAGAGAATTACCTCAAAAAATTAGATGAAAGAGTGAGAAAGAGAGAGAGAGAATTAATAGAAAATTATATATTTAAAAACTAGGGGAAAATGCCCATAAAATGACATTTATAATCTTTTTTTTTTTAATTTTTATTATAATGGTTGTTGTTATTATTATTATTATTATTATTATTATTATTATTATTATTTATTATCATTATTTTATACATTTAAATTGGGTAACAGAAAAGATATATATAATGTAAGTTTATTAATGAATTTATTCTATTTAATTTTATGTTTTTTGTTTAATTTTATTTTTTTATTTTATTTTATATACTTTATTAATCCCGCAAGGGGAAATTCAGTGTTCAAAAAAAAAAAAAAAAATCAATATTTTAGCTTTTTCAGATCATTTCCTGTTTTTCTGCTTGCTTTGTTTTTTCATTTTCACTTTTTTGGGGGGAAACTTTTGACTAATATGTTGCCAATATTTGGGTCATTTCTCATTAAGTTTCTCACTGCTTTCTTTACATGTTTTTTTTTAAGAGAAATCAAGCCGATTTCCTCAGGTTTCAAAGGGTTAAAGTAAACCTAGTTTACTTAAAGTAAAGTAGTAAAGTAAATTCAAAGCTACAGTACTGACCATGCTGCACTGTCTCCCTCACGTCACGGCTTTCCTCCGCTCTGCTGACATCTCGTGGATAACCCGCGTGCCGCCCCAGCACAGGCTGCTACGTCACGACCGGATGTTGATACTAGCTTGGAGCACAGCGCAGACAGGAACAGCTGAAAAAGAACAACAAAGCCGAGACGACGACGACGGTAAAAACAACAGATGTGCGAGTAAAACACACTTAAAACAACGGTGACATTATCGCTGTCGGGGACATTTGGTGCCACTGAAACAAATTAAAAAAGGTAGGACGCCGTCATTTGAAGCGGAGCAGAAATAAACGGTTTGTTGTTGTTCGTCTTGTTCCTACTTTGTCGTCGTTATCGCGGTTAGCTGGACGGCTAATCTGTCGTTAGCTTCTTTTCACTTGATAAATCTGTACGAGACCACTCAGCCAACTTGTCCAAAACCTCTGTGGAAACCATTAAATGTGTTTCCCGTTGTCAGTTTGTTTAAAGAGTTTATCTTTTGAAGAGAGGTTATGTTATTATTATTCATAATGGATTTTATTTTCAGCCCCATTCAAAGCTCAGCTGCCATCTACAGTCAACAATCTTCATGACAAGCCAGTCAGGAACAAAAAGTACTTGTTGAAATCAGTGAAATGCTCAACAGGGAGTGACTACGGCAAGAGGAGGTAACAAAAATATCTCAAATTTGGTTTAGAAAATACTTATTTGAGCTCATAATCATAGTTTGTCCTTTGAGACTGTCAGCTTTAAGTTGTTTGTGTGGTGCAGCATTTTAAAGATTGTCACTGCCTGACATGCTGCTGCATTGATCACACACAAATAACATTGGTAAAAAAAAAAACAACTGCCAAAACAGTCATGAGGACATATATTTAACACAGGAGAAGGATATTTTTGGGGGGTGAATGATATGGATTAAAACTGCTATCAAAGTGTATTTTATTTTATATTACAATGATAAATATTTTGCCCAATATAGTACATTTTCTGCAATATAATTGAAAAAAAAGACATTCAAATCATCCTCAGTCATTATTAATTCAGGGAAATTTGACTGACCATTACGGTTTTTTACAGCAGTGTCCTGAATTCACATTCAGTGGGCTAGAAGGTTATGTAATGTATGATAGCAATCACCAAAATATGATGTAAAAATCCATAGAAACAAGCAACTAGCAGCAATGTCTGTCCATGAAATGTAAAAAAAACTTTAATCAGTGAGACCACAATGCCTGTCATTATTGCAAATATTCCTAAAAATTAATTATCTGGATGTGTTAAAGGTCCACCCTGTAGGATGTAGTTTGCAGTCGTGTGTCTTTTTGTGGTTTTTATTTTAATTATTATTTTTTGTCTCTTTGCAGTTCCTTTGCATCTCTATGTAGTCATTTTGAGTCTGTTCTGGGTCCGCCTATTTTAAGTGACTTTATTCAGGTGAAAGCCAGGGATTAGTTCAATTCAATTTTATTTATAAAGCCCGATATCACAAATCACAGTTTACCTCAGAGAGCTTTACAGCTTACGACATCCCTCTGTCCTTGGACCATCACAGCGGATAAGGAAAAACTCCCCAAAACTAACCCTTCAACAGGATCCCCCCTTACATTTTGGGCCCCTGAGCCTGTGCCTGGTAAACCTGTGAAGTAATCCTACAATAATTTTATCCAAACCATTTTGAACAATGTTAAAATCCAGAGAAATCTGTGATTTTATTCAAGAACGTGGCTCATGTCATGTGGTCACTCACTATGACCTGTCAGTGGTGTTGCACCTCCTTAGTGCATGCCTCAGGGTTGTCATCTGCAATAAACAACTTTTTATCCAGTTTTAAGCCACATTTTCTGACACACCTTTTAGATCTTGGTCGTTTTTAATTATATGATTTAACCAGATAAATGGTTTTAGTTAGCAGATGTCTGGATTTTAAGTTTAAGAGAAACAACCTGAGCAAACATTATGTGGCCTGTCAATGGTGTTCTACTCCCTTGGTGCATGCCTCAGGGTTTTATAACTGTTTTTATTAGTTTATAATCACCTGAAACTAAGAATCATTGTGTTTTCATTACCTTAGAATGAGCCGACTCTATCTACATATGGAGTGGGTCCTCTACTACATAGTCCGCAATGTTGTTTCAACAGCAGCCCAGAACAAACTCACCAAACACTGGGTCTAGATAAGGCCATTCTTGTTTTCCTGTCAGCCATAGTAGTTCTCCTTTACGCTTGGCACACGGAAGAAGTTTCAATTCTGTAACCACAACACTAGATGCCACTAAATCCCACACAATGACCATTAAGTCAAAGGCAAGCTGGACTTGCTTTGCATTCTTTCTGATGGTTCACCTCGCATTCAAAAGGCACTCGATTTCTGTAAGGTCATTTAAGGCCAATGCACATAATACATTATGTTGGTAGAATCTAGGTCGCATCTGACCTGCTGAATGAAATTACCTTCTTCACACCCCACCAACACACACACTCCAAAAGCAATTAAGTCATGGGGTGGCACATTACAAGATGCAGTCCATCTCTGGGTTTACATGGCCTCGGGGGCACTCTCTATTTATTTACTCTCCCAAAACACAAGTAAAAGCCTCACAACATTTTTAGAAAATAAACCAGAGAAAGAAAAACGACAGAGAGGAGAAAAGGGAGCGTGAGAGAGAGTAGAGGAATAAAAGCAAAACTAAATAGCAACCAAAATAACCACTTGGTCTTAAGTTCAGTGTGGTTACTGAAAGCATGCTCAGTTGACTTAGCACGAGCACGTCTAGATACACCATAGCCTGGATGACTGAGAATCTTCACAGACTTAAAAATCCAGTGTGACCATAAAGCAGTCACAAAGCGCTCATTGATTTACTGCATTGCCTGTAATAGCATCACACGGCCAGCGGTGTTAAAGGAGAAGCTACCACGTTATAAACAGCATGGAATAACTTTATAGAGTCGACTTAAGGTATACATTGTCACGTCGGACAGGGTGTCACTGCCTAAATAGTGTTTGTAGTCAAGTCCTATTTGCGTTTCATTTGCAATAGTTTGCTGTTTTCCCCTCTCTTGTTTTAGCCTCAGTCACCCCCAGAGATTTGACGATGGGACGCATCTTCCTTGACCACATTGGTGGAACTCGGCTCTTCTCCTGCGCCAACTGCGACACCATCCTGACCAACAGATCTGAGCTGATCTCCACGCGCTTCACAGGAGCCACAGGCAGAGCTTTCCTCTTCAACAAGGTGCAGAGACATCAGTGATAACTACCTATGAGGATTAATCCTGAATCAAACAGGCTACAAAGATTCAGTAACAAGTTCCCTGCTTTGAAATGTTTATGTATGTGTGTGTCTCAACTCCACAGGTGGTGAACCTCCAGTATAGCGAGGTGCAGGACAGAGTGATGCTCACCGGCAGACACATGGTGAGGGATGTCAGCTGCAAGAACTGCAACAGCAAGCTGGGCTGGATCTATGAGTTTGCAACCGAGGACAGTCAGCGGTACAAGGAGGGACGCGTCATCCTGGAGAGGGCGCTGGTTAGGGAGAGTGAGGGCTTTGAGGAGCACGTCCCGTCAGACAACTCATGAGCCCCCTAACCTTGGATTAACTTGAGTGGGGAAGGCACACTCCCGTGTCCTCCTGTCCCCCTCCTTTACCCCTTGCCTCTGCGCTGCGCACCACCACCTGCAGACTTAGCAGTCACACCCCTTCCCTGTCTCTGGCCTATAGACCTCTGCTGATTAGACGATTGGTTTGCTGGTTCTACACTTGCTGAGTAGGCTTCTCCAAAAATATTTCCTGATTTATGTGTCACAGGGCACCACCCCAAAACAGCTGGGGACACAGACAGGGAGTTGTAACTTCACTTGTTTAAGTGTTCATGCACGGTCACACAGAATTGTCACCACCTCACAAGGCATGCTCCACACTTTGTCATATAGTAATTAAAACACATGCATGATAAACGACATGGTCAGTCACACAAAAAAACATCAACTAGTTGTTTTGTTTATTTAGATAACTGGAGGCAGTAGAGCTGAGTATGTTCAACATACAGACACGGGCAAAGCAGCCAGCCCGCTCTGGTGTCACTGTACATATTGCTTCTGTGGGGCTTGTGCTTCTGTGTTGTGACCTGTGTCTCAATGTATTTGTCACTGGTGTGCACTGAATGCAATTAAGATCATGATAGTTGTTTTTCTATATCAGTTACCTTTTATTAGCCGGTAGTGTAATGAATGTAATAGTGTTTAAAATCTATGTTCACGTCCAAATGATACCGAAAGGACCGCACAGATTGATGTCATATTTAAGTACTCATTGTAGTGTTTGATCATGATAGGAGCTTTATTTAGATCTTGCTGACATGACGTGCATTTATTTTTGATTGACATGATGTTCTTGAAATGTACACAAAGTGGCTTTAAGCATGCCATTCTCGCAGTTCACAGTGTGGATGTGACCTCCTGACAATTGTACAATTGATTCTGCGATTTAATTCAGTTCTACCGCTCTCCATCTGTTACCATGGATTCTGTGCGTGTGTGGCGTGCTGCGTGAAGAGCAACGTGTCACTTCGGTGACTTATGAGGAACATGTACCTTCCAGCCATGTGTCTTCAGTGTGACGGGGGGGGGGGGGGACGGGATGGAGACATTCTCTGGCTGCCTGCCGGTTTAAGGACAGGATTGTCAGAGGATGGGTCATGCAAGAGTTTGAAAGTAGCCAGCAGTGGGAGACGATGTGAGACGAGTTTATAGACGGCCTCTTGAAATATATTAAATTACAATCTACAAAATATGTTTAAATCAAGCCTGAGTTTGACTGTAATCCATTTATTTAACGGTTAACTCCGGCTGCCGTCTCCTGGAGTCAAACTACTTTCAGGATAGTGACCCATCCTCTTTTTATAATCCTGAGCTTTGGGCATATTTGGTCATAAGATGACTTGTTTCTTACAACACAAAGCCAAGCGAGCTTTAATGGAGTTCTAGTCTTTAAAGTTGAGCCTTTGTCCTCTGACTATGCCAGAGCCTGCGTTTTATATCGTCAGTGTCCTGTGAAGATCTCAATCAAAATGTCAGACGAAAAAAAAAAAAATCTCAATCTCCATGACATTTGAGGTTATTTTTGGAGCGGGTTATAGCACAGCATCATGCCCTGGTGTAACATTGTGCCATTTCAGACTGTGCATGCCTGCAGGCGTTACCAGATTGGTCCAGCCTTCACTAGCGACACTGTTAATGTTTTTGCCCGCCTTTAAAAGGTCACGCAAGGCAGTGTCATTTCTACAAAAAAATATAAAAAAAACAAGGACACTGACACCATCCATATCCCCATGTTAATGCAGTGTACCGTCAATGGCCGTGACAGAATATTGTTATCATTTTGTTGTTCACTTTTACCATTTTATTGACAGGCCATTGTTTTTATTTGCTTTACTCTATATGATTATTGGTATTTTACGGATTGATACATATATCTTACTGTATATTTTCTCTATTGGAGGTTTGAAAAAAAAAAGTTTTCTTCTTGTATGGCTATAGTTTTTCTCTGATGTGATTTCTAAATAAACATAGTCTTGCTGGGTTCAATTTCGGTGTCTTGTTTGTGCTTGTTTTGTAGCTCAGACCAGTGGTTCAGCTATGAGGTCCAGGTTTCTCCTTAGTCGTTAGTTCAAGGTCCGAAGAGTTTAATATATTCAGCGTCATATTTGCGTTTGGACGTCTCAAGCTAGTTTGCTGCATCTGTTATGTAGCTGTTAGTCATTCACTCACTCTACAACAGGAAACAGCACTTCGAAATAAAAGCTCCATGCTGGAAATTCACTGTAGTTTAAAATAAAGTGTGTTCTTTTCAAAGTTGATGTGTTAACGGTCCATTCAAAATGGACCCGTGACCGATTTTAGGACCACAATTTTTTGTCTGCAAGTGCAGTAAACTCAGAGAATATCAATGTGACTATAATAACTATCAAATGATATTTTCCTGATGTCCTTTTTCACTGTTCCCCCAGCATTTTTTCTGCTTTAGATTTCAAATTTGGCACCTGGTGCTCAAGACAAATTTGGAAAGTGTTTTATTTCCATGTTCATGTCTCTAAGTGGATCTGTAAACCTCTAGGTGGCAGCAGGATACTGAGACAGGATGATCTCTGACGATGTTTTCCCTTGGATGCATGATGCTGAGTCCCTCGCCTGCCTCTGACGTCCGCCTGCTTGGCAGGATCAGTAGAGCTTCACTGCAGTCTGGAAATGCATGTCAGTGATATTACTCTGTGGAGCAGAAAAGTCTGCTGAATTATGTGCGGTGAGATAAATTCCCAGTTCAGGCAAATGTTGACTGAGTTGTTAGGAAAAGGGAAACATCTATGACAACAAATACACTGACCTATAAAATCCATTTTACATATTCATTGCTCATCATGAATCACCCAGGATGAAGAGGTTTGACTGCATTGGGTTTATAAATAGGCAGTGATGATTCTCTCCTAATCCACCCACTAATATTGCAGTGCTGCCGTGGAGTTATTTATAGCGCCAATCCTGTTGGAAGGCTTCTTTGTTAGTGTGTCTGTGTCACAGCGGTGGAATCAACAACAGGTCTGCTGTTTCTGCAGTCACTCCTGGAGGCGCCCCGCACTGAGCACGCAGCACTAAAGTTAGCTCAGACAAATATTAATTAAGGTTGTTGCACACAGCACACTGTTCTGGGCACAGCTGTTTTTGCATCCACTGCAGTTGCTTGTCCTTTTTTTTCTAGATCATTACTGGACAAACAACATTGGTATTTTTATGACCATATCTAGAGGCAAAAAAAGAGGCCCCACCTCCTCAGAGCTCAGTGTCCTGCTTTATAATTCATAGTAGTCTTTGACTTTGTCCCTGCCTAACCTCAGGATTATCTGCTCTCTTCATTGAAAAAGCCATCAGGCCAGATAAGATAATTACGCTGCTTTGTTGATCCTATTAGTCCGAGTGCAATTGGATAGACATGGCACAAATCTAGATGTGACATAGTCTCAACGTGTGTGTTCACACAGAGAGCTATTTTCCCCACCACCCTTCAGACACGTCCACAGGGCTCTTAGGCAGGACACTGAGATCCCCTGAGGACGTAACTATAAAGATATATAATACACAACTTTTCCACATTAAAATAGACACTGTTGTGTATTTTGTTGAGCTGTACTTATTTTATCCAGGGGTGGATTATCAGACACTGAGCCCCTGGGCACAGATATGCAAAAGCCCCCTCCCCCACCTCTCCGACAGCAGAGCAAGACACACATTTTATATAACTGTTGGAGCCATAATAGAGTTTTTGTTTATTTGATCCATATCTAACACAAGGTAAATATAAATATACACATCCAGATATGAAACTGAAGACAGGGTGGAGCATTTAAGCTCCAGGTAATGGGAATCAGGTGTGTGGAACAGGAAGCAAACAGTTGTTGACTGTGTTATACAAGCATGTCGAGAAGTATTGGTGTGTAAAACCGGATGTGCTGAATGGAGTAATGATTACATATGGACAATGCTGTCGCCCATCTGTGTTATGGGGATCATGTGTGTATTGTATTGAGAACAAACGGATCGCCAAATCCAACATTTTGTTTCGTTAAATGTCACTACAATAGAAATCCATACAGTATGGCAACCATTCCTGGACTATTAAAATAATGTCTGAACTTCAAGTAATGATCTAATGCCTATGTGTGCTTATTATAGTATCGAAATGTAGTATTGACCTTTTTATTTCATCAGTCTATCTTAGGTCTGTATATTTTGTATATTTATGTGTATTATGTGTAATTAGTGGTGTACATTTGTCTGTCTGTGCTGGCGAGCCTCGGGGAGGGATGGGGTGGGTTACGGTGTTGTGAGTTTGTGTTCCATAGTTGTCTGAATGTTCTGAATGTTCTGAAAAAAAAAACAATTAAAGTAACTGTTTTTAAAAAGTCACTACTATAATTGTTTAGCCTTTTTGTGTTGTTGTTGCATCTCTTTTTTGTGGTGCATCTTTTTGTGCGTGTTTTTTTTTTTAGGTATTTATTGTCTCTGCAGTTCCTTTGCATCTCGCTGTGGTCATTTTGGATCTCAGTACATTTTAAGTGACTTTGTGCAGGTGAAGGCCAGGGGGCCCCTCTTACACTCTGGGCCCCTGGGCCTGTAACTAACAAGTAATCCTCCCATGATTTTATATTAAAAGTTTTAAACCATTTTTAAAACCCACAGAAATCTGTAATTTTGATCAAGAACATGGCCCGTGTCAGTAGTGTTATAACCTTAGTCCACGCCTCAGGGCTGTCATCTGTGAGAAACATCTTTTTATCCAGTTTTAAGCCACGATTTTATGATACACTTTTTAGATCTTGGTCACTTTTAACTATATGTTTCAACTGGATAAATCATTTTAGTCAGCAGATGTCTGGATGTTGAGTTTCAGAGAAACGAACTGGGCAAACATTAGTGGTGACTTGCCTACAGAGCCTGCTGTGCCAAACAGCATTGGAGAAATACTGATTTTTAACTTGAAACTGAAACAGTTTCTGTTTTTACCATTTGAATCACAGGGTCCATTTCTTCTGGGGAGGAAGAGACCTCTGTGGATAATTCGGCTCCCCTGAAAAACTTCCTGAACAACAAGTACTAAATAAATCCTAACCAGCAGAAACTTACTAACTTTGTAGTTATCGCAGTTTCTTTGCATCTCTTCGTGGTCATTCTGAATCTCTTCCAGATTGGTACATTTTAAGTTACTCTTTGCAGGTGAAGGCCAAGGGGCCCCCTTACACTTTGGGCGCCTGTTTCAACCAGATAAACGATTTTAGTTGGTGGATGTCTGGATGTTAAAACAGTGGTGACTCTGCTCCAGCGCCTGCCGTGCCAAACAGCACTGGAGAAACACTGATTTGTAATGGAAAACTGAAAGATTCTGTTTTGTACCTGTTTAAATTACCGGCTCCATTTGTTTCGGAGAAGAAGAGACCTCTGTGGATAATTCGGCTCACAGTAAAAACTTCCCAAACAACAAACACTGAAGAAATCCAAACCGGGACAAACTGACTGCAATGACGGCATTGCTCCATCTTCTGTTATTGACGGCAGAAAATTACATAATGTATGTTTAAGGGATCGTATCCACCCATTCAACTACTTTGTTGCTATGAGATGCAGTCCTTTTTAAACCAAATCTAATCACAGAAAGAAAAAAAACACGTCTCATATAGGGTGATGTGTGCATCATCCATCTTTTCCCTCCACCCTCTGTCAAACTAACAGAGCAAATCTGAAGTTACGCTATATTCAGATGCAGAGGATGACTTGAAAGAGGGGGGGGCGGGGGACCAAAAAAGCACCAGGAGCATAATTGCACCCTTAATTGGTCCATGATTCATCGTCCCCGGACAGCTATTTCAGTTTATCCTCGCCTTTTGTCTTTGATTCCATGGGATGTCAGCATCACACCCCCTCTCCATCCCCTCAGGAGAGCAGAGATATAGAATATAGAAATAAACTTCTATCTTTCCACCACTCTCCCCTCACGCACACACACACACAAAGGAGTGACATCATTCTGTCAGCGGGAGAAAATAGCATGCTTTCCATTGACATCACTCCACATCCCGTTGCTAGGAGACAGGGGAGTCAACATTAGTTACTATGGCGACCGCACTTCACCTTCAAAGCTCCTGACCTTTTTGGTTGTCTGTGGCAGACTCGAATGTGTGTGTGTGCAAACCGTGGCCCCAGTGTTGTGTAACATGAGCATTCAAGGTCTTGTTGACTCACTCGCTGCAGTGTAGCGATTGTTACAGTACATTCTAGATTAAAGGGCTGCCGAGACAATACACCAGAAAATGTCAGTGTAATGGAAATGTTCTACACGAGTGGAGTGATGAATGAAAAATAAAATCCACTGTCATGATTCCTGCGTAATGTAACGACGTCACCTATAGTGCCTGCAACATCTGACGCTCTACACTTCCTATGGTGGCCAAAAAGCTTCAAAGAATGATGACTGGAGACGTGAATGTGTTGATAGTATATTTATTTAGATATATATTTCCTCCTGTAAGAGACTGGCTCTTGTTTACCTGAGGACAGTGACTTTGAAGAGGTCCAGCATCAGCAGGTGATTGTAAAATGAGCAACAACAGAAAAAAAAACAGCACAGGTGAAAGATTAACACGTGGAGATTTTGGCTGGTTCAGGATTGAGGAACAGATATAGTACCATGTTTGGTAAACTACTACATGCTGATGATAAAACTGTTAACCCAGCTAGATCACAGTGACTGGAAAACAGCCCCTTTACACTTCAACTACAGGAGCTTTAGATTCACATAAACAAAAAAACAGATGCTGCAGACATTTTCCCCCAAAAAACAGGGTTGTAGTGGTCACCTAGGTCTCACACCGCACAGTGTTACAGAAAGTGCTGTAGACTGTCCAAGACAAATGTTTCCTGACGCACAGAATTAACATGGTTTGTAATGAGTGGCAAGGAGAGTCAGTGGCTAAAAGTGTGGCTGAAGCGCTACTCCAATCTTGTTTCAATTTCTGTCCTTTTTTGGCACAATTGGAGCAGCTTTCTCAGCTGTCATTTGCTAATTGAGTTTAGCAGGCGCATCAATGCCAGTCCTCTAGAGAGGGACACAGGCAGAGGTGGGCATTACAGGGCTTTTTTGGATTAGGTTGAGTTCATGGCCAGTTTTCCACTCCAAGTCTGGTCCTCTATGCCACCCTGCACATCGAGGGGTAATGTTGTCCCAACAGGACATTCTTCCACCCCAGCACCACCCACGTCCTGCCTCTACAAGGCATCCCTTCATTCCCAGAAAGGGCACAAAGCTCATCTGCGTCTACAGACATAAGATCTGAGTCAGATCTTTTGATCTTGATGAGTTGATGAGTACGAGTGTTACCTCAGCGGAGCTGTGGGTAACCTTGGCCGGCGTTGGGTGAAGCTACCCTTTCCTAACAAAGACATTCTGCCGGGTTACTTTTTAAAAATCACGTCTGCTTTTCTCACCTTTGGCTTTTATGTGCAAAAGTTACTTGAGCAAACAGGCAGAATAACATAGTTTATGTTTCAAGACCTATACAATGACAACATCATCACACGAGTTATCTCTAAGGACTAACTGGGAAAGGTTCCCCATTGGTATAAAAGGGTAAATATACCCAATAAAAGGTAAACAATGGTACACATATATACCTGTATATTCCTTAGTAATTCTCTGGGAATTATATCATCCTTTTATTTCCTCTCTAGAGACTACGAATGGAGACTGATTCATTTAACGAGTCCCATCAGTCTAACTACAGTGCTGATTTGAATATTGGTGAGAGTCAAGTCATCATATGTACAGGTGCTCTGTACTATGGCTCTGCTCCATAATTTATGACACTGATATAAAACCAAGGGCAACACAGCATACAATAAAACCAGTTTCAAAGACATGGCAACAGTGTAACAAATACTAACAGCATTGTTTCATGACACATGTCCACGCTGAGGTTCTGAACAAACAGCTACGATAAACACCACCAACATAAACTGGTAAAATGCACCGACAGCAAGCTTATACAAGGAGACATAAAAAGGGCAAGTGACGCATTACGTGTGGTGGATTCCTTGAATCCAGCACGGATAAATGTAAATAACATTCCTGTTTTTCTTCTTCAACAGAAAGGTAAGCTCTCTCCACTGAAGCCATGCATACCGTCAGGAAGTGAACTCATTACTCCCTTTCTAAGGCATGGAGCATCGGGTCCCTCTGAAGGATCCTCTTGCCCTCTGGACTGAACAGGCCAAGACAGCTGAGTTCTCAGTGTCACTGCTGAGCGTAGATGGAAGCGTATCATTGTCCAGTCAACCCTGTCTTCCATCCTCACTGCATTTTTCCATCCAGCACTTTACTCTTCTCATCCTCTTTGGCAGCCATGGACTTCCAGTATCGATGGCAGGACAACTCCAGTAGCTCCAGCCCTCCAATCAGCTTCTGCTGGGCCATGAACACTCCGATCATGACCAGGCAGTAGAGCCTGAATGGAGCCCACAGCCACAGGCCGGTGAAACACAGAGCTATGAAGCTGCTCCAGTACAGCAGCGAGGCGGCTTTGATCAGAGACACTCGCAGCTCCGACTTACAGGGCGGCACGCGTGCAACACCTTCCCTATCAAAGCCCCGCGGCTGGGCTGAGTAGAAATCACGCAGACGGATCTCCTTCTCGGCCCAGCGCTCTCGACACCAGGACTCCAGCTCAGCAGAAGGGGTGGGCAGTGAAGCCACTGGGTAGCGGCGGACGTGGAAGTGGATCTCACGTGGGAAGAGACCCAGGATGAGGTGGCGTTCTGTTTGAGGGATGTTCTTGGGGTATGCAACTGTAATGTCATGGACGGCATCCAGGTTGTCTCCTAGAAAAAAGGACACAATTTTAAATGATATAAGGAACAATACCTGCTGATATAACAGTCTAATAATCAAAACAAGACATTGAACGAGACTAAAAGTATAAAAACACTGTGTAAAATACGACATCAAAACTCAGCTTACTGTAAACGAGGCAGTTTTAGACATGACGCTGCAGGGAGAATTAATATTATCCCTTGTCCACATTCACACTGTTTTATGCACCCTTCAAAATCCCAGCTCTTAGCTCCATTACACGTGTACCTCTAATTATTCAGGGGCTTAGAGCTTCATCCCCTCTCTGCCTTCAACACTACCATGAGCTCCATACCATCGTGGCTGATCTGCTGTACCCTTACGACACACAGAGCTGAATGAAATATCAAGTGGACAGGATGACACCTGCCAGCGCCTGCTCCTATACAGCTCGTCTTTACCATGGTAAAAATAGAGCTGAGGGGGGCACGGTGGACTTGGACAAAGACAACATGCACAGCATGTCAGTCAGCGGTGCCCGGAGAGGGAAAGGAGAATTAGCTAAGTCTGATGACATCACACTGATTCATAACACCTGCTTGGAGAGTTAGTGCCATGCTCAGCACCCGGGGCAGGTGGGGGATGAGACGGCAGAGCCAGAGGTGGTATTTAAGAACTCTGGAGGAGTGCCAGAATTAGCTCATAGGGAAACATGAGAATCTCTGGGGTGCTGTAATGGCTGGCATTAGGATGAAACATAGGTCTGAGACTCTGAAGAATAACAGGTATGATCCCTCTCCCACAAACAGCGTCAGTGGATTAACTATAATCATCATGATGTCATCACCCCTTGGTTTTGCTGATAAAATATTTCCATCATGATGACTTGGCTGTGTGTCCCACTTATTATCTCTGTGGCCAAATAATGCCAATCGCCAGAAATGCTGCCGTTTGACTGCCAACTGACGATAACACTGTTATTATGAGCAGATCATTGTCGTGTTTATTGTAGACATTTCATGGCTTCAGAAACAGCTGATGTGGATCACAACTGACCTTTTCGTAGTCTGTCCACAATGAAGGTGAATCCAGTGCTGCGGGGATGCAGCACATACTCGAATTTCGGCAGGTTGTTCTGAACAGCGAACGCATCACTCTTTGCTCTTGTGTTTTCTGCAGGAGACAGAGACAAACGATAAACCTCTGGCAACTGCGACAAACAAATTACACAACATTAACTTGTAAATCATGTTACATTTGTTGTTTGTGGAAACTGCTTTGATTGCGGAGTGATAAATAAAGATATCTATAAAAATATACATGTTTACTTACTTTAAGACATAATTGAAAGTTAACTTTTTGCCTGCATTAGAGTGATCGTGTTGTTCTAGTTTTCAGTGACAGTACAGTTATTACATACATTATATTTACATCCAATATAAGGTAATTCATTTCATTTTAATGACTTAAAAAGTCAGCAGTATTTGTTGTCTATTTGGATTAATTTTCACCTTTAATTATCTCGTATTATACACCAAATATATGTAAAAAAAAAATAAATAAATAAATAAAAAAATCAGTTTCAGAGTATTTTACATCAAAGTCCCTGTCTTTTCTCTTTTTGTAAAATGAAATAAAAATGTTTCAAATGTTTGATGACTCATCCTGCATTTAAAAGTTCATCCTATCAATTGAGACTTTGGTCAACTAGCCACAGCAGCCTTTTAAAACCACACTTCAAAACCGCTTGCATGTCGTTCTACCTACTAACTAATAAGGCAATATGCAGAGAGATAAGAAGAGATGTGTTTGGATATCCGTGGGCAAAACCTTTGTTTTCATTCCGCAGCAATGTGGCGGAAGTCTAATTTATTCACCTCTCCATCATCCTCCTACTGATGTAACAGTGAGGGAGGTGTGTGTGGAGCTGACCGTTAGCTCCATATTGAACTAAACACTAAGCCCACCCACTTTTAAGCAAGCCGATCAAATGCAAAGGATGTAATTTAAATCCTTCTTTAAACTGCAAAGCTCTTAAATGTTCTGTTTCACTGGGAAACACGTCACAGTACAGAAGCTAAAGACGCTCTAACTTCCGTTTTACTGGGACTTTAACAGCTGCTTAATGACACCTTTAAATGTTATTTCTATTCTGAAAAGAAATCACTAAAATTATCACAAAATGTACATATTAAAAAAGTAGAACTTGGTTGACAGGAAATACCAGGATAAAATAACAGCATGCTACTATAAAAATAGCTATTAAACAATCATAATGTTGGTTATGGGATATGACCACAGTCATGAAACAAATCCACCAGTGACAAACGCTTACCCATTTGTAAAAACCACAGGGGAAAATAAACACAGGAAAGATGATTGTTTATGAGCCAAATATTCCCCAGGAACTTGTTGCAGGAACATGTAAACTATATCATGACTCATCAGTCATATTATGTAACCAGTAGCTCATTCAGGCCCACTTGTAGGACAAAGGGACAATGGACAGACCTCTATCAATCAGCCTCCGCTCACCCAGAGGGGCAAATCTGTGACTTGTCATTCTAATAAAATCTAACATTCAATTCACTCAAGCTCTACAAGCTTCATAAGTGGGCATGGAAATGCTTATAAGGGCGCAAGTGCACTCCGGACCTAATGGAGGTCTCCATGTATGGCAGGAGTAAAGCACAGGACAACTTCCGCATAAGATGTCAGAACATGATGTATACGTCCCCTTGCTTACGTCAAATTAAGCCTTGAGGTTTAAGAGGCTTAAATGCAGACATGTGCGCGCCTGCAGCCACACACATGCACAGGCGCAAACACAACACCGAAAGTGAAACGATCCTTAAAGCCCTAAATCTGCCGGCCAATTATGATGTAACTTCACTGGACCCCCTCATGACATCATGATATGTAAAGAGAAGTTAAGCTTCCCCCGGTAAAGCTACTCGGGACTTTGATTGGCTTAGCTGTGGTCTGAAAGGGCTTTAGACACTGGTGTCGCTGTTGCTTGGATTTAAAGATCAGAGCATTCTTGCAGAAATGACTGTGTGGGGTGTGTGTCAAGGGATTTCGCTATGCCTTATCACTTGGAAATTGTGTTTGCATAACAGTGTCAGTGCAAAGGTGTTAGACAGGTGTGGGGGTACACTGGTCGGAGGGTGGGTGCCATGTTCTGGGAACAACAACTGAATTGCGGGCAAATTGAATGCGATGAGTGGAAGGAATGTTGCATTGTTACTTTCTTACCGGTGAGGTCTGTGCCCTCTGGGAACAGTAGCAGCTGCAGAGGCTCTCTGATGTCACAGAAGTAGTCCAGCATGTTCTCCAAGTGCTTCTTGTCTGCTTCCCAACGACGCTGAATGAAGACGAAGCAGGCCACCTGCATCGCCCAGCCTGGAAAACACATACAAAGTCTTTACATGTCTAACTGATTACACCTCATGATGCTGTAAGGTTTTTCAAAGCAGGTAGAGCCTTTGTTTCCCAAGTAACACATCTGACATTGGGCTTTATCCATCAGAGTGCCTCGGCTCTGAAACATAATGCGTCAGGATATCAACACAGTCAAACCGGCATCTTCTAACAGGAAAAAAATGCACTCTCTTTAGTTATGTTAAAGTCCCACGTGAAACGGAAGTTAGAGCGTTTTTAGCTCCTGTCCCCGTGAAACAGAATATTTCAGCAGTGTACACTTACAAAAAAAGAAAAGTGGGCGTGGCTTAGCGCTTAGCATGATACAGAGCTACAGCAGAGTTTGTTGCTGAGAGGACTGTTGGCTCCCCACACACCTCCCTCGCCGTTAGATCAGGGGGAGGACAAGGGAGTGATGACTGAATTAGACCTCCACCACATTGTTTTGGAAATGAAAACAAAAGTTTTGCCGACTGATTTCCAAACACACATCTCTTTCTATCTCTCTTTTTATTTCCCTGGTAGCTACTTCAACCCACAAACAGTAAAGTGTGGTTGCGATATGACAAGTGTGGCTAGCTAGTCGCCCAAAGTCTCATCTGATTGGGTGAACTGTTGTAACTGCTCCTGAGTGCAGGATGAGTCATGAGCATTTTAAACCCTTTTATCTGGTTTTACAGAAAGCGAAAGGATGGGGACTTTTATGTAAAAACGCAAATAGATTTTTTGATACATGTTTTGCATGTCACAAGAGATAAAGTAACAGACACAGGACTTAAACTGGGAAAATGTATTTTTCCTTTCATGGGGACTCAGTTACCAGTTTATTAGCTACACTTAGATAAAACCTACACAATCTAATGTAACAGTCTGGCAATAAATCTGACCGTCATGACAGTTATAATGTTCAGTTTTGTGTTTTATGTTGTTTTAAAGAGAGATATTGATTCAACCGTATTGTTATTTCAGATGCTGCAGCTTGTGGTATTGTTGAACTGTACTGTGTTACACTGACAGGTGTTTCTAATGTTTTGTCCACCCACTTTATATCAGTCATATTAGGCTAAATAAAAAGTGCCTGTACATATGCTACGTTTTTTGGCCCTCAAATCTATTGATGACAACATACAACATAACATATTGGATTGCAATGGTGTTCTGTAAACATAGCGCCGACGTCAAGAATGCAGGTGTCAAAATGAAGCCGCTTCAAGCCACTGAAACCGCATAAAAAGGCTACAGTATATATGCCAGCCAGGAGATGGCGTGCCACTAAAAACCGGAGCATACAGCTCTGAACCGGAGAAGAAGAAGCTCGGTGTAAACAGAAGAAGAAGATCCAGAACAAGCACAACAAGATGGCGAAAACGAATTCCAACACACAAGGGAAAACGGAGACTTTGGTTTGGACTGATGACAAAGTCGAGCTGCTGCTTCGAGTCACGCTGGATTGTTGTTGTCGTGATGGGACGGCCTTCTGCCGGGGTAAGTCAGAGGTCAGAGAGGTGGGGCTATGACATCATTGCTGGCCAGAGGACGTGGTTTCCACCTCCGAAAACGCCGGTTTCGTATGGCTGAAAGGCCGAACCATTTTAGTGTGGGGCAACCCAGAGCCTTACATCTGTCCCAACAGACAAGATTTCAGGCCTAATACACACTTAAAAAACAACACATGAAGGAAGATCAGGTCCAAAGTAGGCTATGATACGGCGCTGGTTACAGTCTCTTGGCAATGTCAAGCCCAACCTGCCTGCCCATCCTTTAAAGTTGGCACACTGTGGGCACAAAAGTGGCACCCAGCGCCTGACTTTGTGTTTTCTAAGTGGTAAAAGAAACAGCATGTGCCCTTACGGATCATTTTCATGGCATTCTCCTGCTCTGAATTTGCACTGTGCTGTTCCTCTTTTATATTTAGATTCAGCTGTCTCTCCTGCTCTAAAAGTAAACTGCATTGCAATGATGTAATGATGTTTCTGCAGAAGTGCTGTGCAAAGCATAGATTATATTATGGTATGCAGAGGTGTGCAAGTGTGTGTCTGTGTGTACACTTCAGGGCTGAGCACCCGCTGCATACCCACCAAAGCCAGGCACAGCCTTCAGGGCAGCCTTGAGGCAGATCTTCTCCAGACGCAGGTAGCTGTACCGGAGCAGACAACACCAAAGAAACATCCAGTCCAGACGGGTACGGTGGTTCATGATGATCACACTTCGCTCCCCCGGAATGAAGCCATCACCTGTTATCACCACCTTCACCCCAAATACCAGCTCCAGCAGCGACTACAGAGGGGAGAGACACGGGGACGGAGAGAGGATGAAGAGGAAGAATGGAAAGGGGGGTGAGAGACAGCAAGATGGAGAGGTAGATGATTAAGGGGAGATAAGGATGATCATTGAAAAAGGATGTAGAAGGAGAGAGGAGGGGCTGGGAAGAGGAAAGGTGGCGAGATAAATTTAAAAGAGAGACAAGCGTGAGAGGAAAATAAATAAATAATGCTGTCAATTCATGCGGTCACAGTAAACAAGATTTGCATAATTGTTCTCAAGAGCAATTTAAATAAATGAAGTTTACTCCAGATAAAAATAAAATCTGATTACACAGGGAGGCATAAATAAGGCTGAGATGACGCATGCTATCGTGACTGTGTCAAACACAGGTAACTTAAGACCATCTGGCACATACAGAAGTAGGCTAAGTAAAGGCTAAGCTGGTGTACACACCACAGGCAGGGTGAGCCAGGTAGCGACGATGCGATCGGTGATCCAGCGGTACCAAGCAGGAGACAGCAGCATGAGCGGCAAAACTGGACCCAGCATGTAGATGCTTCCAAAGAAACTACCCAAAAACAGGGTCACCACAAAGTACAGGCCCCGCACCGACACAGCCATCTGCGGAGAGATGAAGGAGACAAGATTAACCTGAATATAAGTCAAAGCTAAGTAAATAACACAACCATGAGCGGTCAAAGCGTGAGCTGATGTTGCTGTACTAAGATTAAAAATGATGACATTTATGGAATTTATTCCTTGAATTTCCACTCTGGAAAATATTTGAGGAGAAGCAACTCTGTAACATGAACCAAATGGGATTATCGACAGTCTCATCAATAGCAAAGACTGCTGTTCTGTTGTTCTTCGGACATATTTTCCCACAAACAGTGGAAAATCCAGGGCAGACATTCCTAGTGTGGAATGTAAATAGGGGAACCTTTCTGACTGTCGGTAACAAATTGTGGGTGTATGGTCACTAAATCAAACGTGACTGTGGCTTCAGAATTATTCACAGTCTGTACAGAAGCATAAAGTTTAATCAACACAAAGAATTGGTGGTAAAATATCTCCGCCATATTCACTGGAGCTCTAAAATCCTGTCAGTAACTTCTAATTGCACTTAAACAATGGCTGCATTACTATTTTCACAATTAAGTTACAATAGCATGCTATAACGAGTTAGGCGTAGGCGATATAACGATACATACCATGAGACAATATGTATTAGATGTTGCCATACTATTGTGTTGTACTGTGCTGTACTATTTTGCCAACCATACTGGATATTTTTTCCCATGACAGGGCTCAACACTAACTTTTAAAAATGGCTTCCAGGCTGGCAGCCAGGCATCAGCATTTGGCTGTCGAGACTGAAAATATGGTTGCCACTTTGGTCACCTTGTATTTTAATTAAGATACTATGCAGTTACACATTAGCTTAATTATGAAAATGTAACATAAAAGTATGCTTCAAGCTTTATGACAGTAACGGAACAACATTTTTCTTATAGTTTGTGTTTTATCTGATACTTTACAGAGCTTGAATCTTAAGCGCAACTTAATTTGCTTTGCAGTTGTCTCTACAACAGATGCTTGTGCACATGCAAGCAAATGCACCAAAGCACATGTAATGTTATCTGGTTCTAGTTATGAATGAAAAAGCAATATTTAAATATCACCAGTGCAAAACAAATTGACAATTTATTGGGGTAAGGGTAGGTAGAAAAAAAATCGATATATAACATAGCACTACAATTACTGTCGAGCCCTGCATGAATAGTTTTTGCAGATTTTCCAGAAAATCTGTTTAAATAACAGGATATAAAGTTACATACACTGGAACAGAGGATTTCATCCATATTGATCATTCCTTTCTGAAGCAGCCCAGAAAGTATGTTGATAGTCTCTAACCATCCACCATCAAGAGCAAAGTATACAGAACGTCACACTCTCACTTGCAATTGATTTTTTTAAGCCAACTAGCTATGTTCATTCAAATTTTAAAAAAGAAAGTGATTTTAGTAACACCTTCACAAAGGACTCCTGTCTCCAAAATAAAATAGAAATGATCCACCTCTGTGGTGGAAGACAGCACACCAGCACCTGAAGCTATGACTGTAATCTTTGTGCCATCTACCCCGATATGAGGAGTGGAACTAATGGAAAAACTACACGATAACACACTATTGAGGCTACAATTGAACTGATAAGCTTAAACTTAATCGTGCTTTGATAAAGCCATTTAAGATTAGATTACATCCTTGGTTTGATAATTACCCTTTTGATTTATCAAGACTGTACACTAATTATCATTCACAGAGTTTAAAGCATTACTGCGCAGTTTTGAAAACAGCTGATGTAGCGACTGGTGTGAAATAAAAACACTTACATACATACAAACACCACAGACCCCAGTGCTCCAGATTAATGTAAACCATTTACTGACTGAGCAGCATTGTTAAGCATGTTCGTAACAGAGGCTGCAACATAGCGGAAATACCACATGGTCATTAGGTCCCTGAGGGAAGTGAGCTGTGCCTGTAATCCTTCTGAAACTTAAAACCAAGTAATAGGACCTTCAATTGTCCATGACATATCAGATAAGTTTAAACGGGCTCATCTGGACATGCCTTGTCATTTCAGTGACATCAATGGTGAACACTTCAGCTTCCAATGGTCATGTTACACTTGTGGAACAAGTCCCTGTATTGGTACATACACACAGGTGTTTTCACTTATTTTGCCTGATTAGACCTCGTCTCAGGACGGTGTGCTTGACTACCATCTCCATCTCTCTTCTGTTCATTTGCTACACCTGTTTTGTTATATCTTATTCATAAATGGACTTTGGTGTTATGTAATTCCTCCTAGTGTGGCCCCACCAAACCTCAGAAGAGGTCTACGTTACCAGAATGATTTTGATCACATATGTTGGTGTGTTGGGCCTTTAAAAAGATATCCAAATAGCTACTAAGCAAAGACATTTTTGACATGTCACTTCAATTCAATTTAACAGAAGTGTATTTATCCCGAAGGAAATTCTTGTGTCAGAGAATGCTTCAATGACAGTAACAAAAAATACAATAACAACAAGTAAGTTCACAAACCAGTAAAAATTAGAACAACCAGTGGGGTCCCCGGGTCAGGTTCACACATAGGGTTCATCCCAATACCTGATCTCGCATCCACGTTTCCTTCACTTGCATCTTAGCTCCACCCTCTAACACGGAGGAGAGATGCCAGGGGTAAAAAAAAAAAAAAAGGAAAAATGCCTTTAGAGAAATGACACGTCTTCTTCTCTGAAGTGTCACGTGAAGTGACGTTCGTTGCTGATGACGGCAGCAGCTGACTACAGTTGGATCAGCTATGAGTGGGCTTTATGGGCTTTATTAAAACAAAATTTAAATTCTGTAACTCCTCAACGAGACACGCAGGAAGGATCAGCCTCACGTGTGACTGAATGGAAATGAAGATCACTGATGTAAAAGTGTTTCTTGCCGAGACACAGACTCTGCATTTAATTGTATTGATAATAAAATCTAATGAGGGGATAACAGATAATGAAGAGAAAAATCTTTCTAATATATTAAGAATGTTTGCAGTCCTTTTGTTATTCAGATTTTTGACTAGATGGCGAATTAGAGAACAAATTAAGTACAAAAATTGGGAGTAATACACTTGAGTTTAATCTTTTATCTGTCTTCCATCTGACATGAAATTTTGGTGATGCTGGGATATATCAGATCAGTCTGATCAGCTGCAACGCTGAGCTGTCCTATCAGGGGGGTGTGCCAGTCGATAAAAGACTTTCGAAGGCTGCACTCGCGTATCCTCGATTCCCTCTCCTCTGAAGGCCTCCTCTCTTCTCGACTTCTTGACTCCTCAGAGCACATTTAAGGAATTAAGACTTCCTTTAAGATGGCAGGTGTCAATCAATTTCCGGGTCAAGTAATCAAGGATAGAGGAGTCGGGGAGGGATATTAGTCAAAAAAATAAAATAAAACTTACCAAATATAAAGTGTTTAAGGAGCAAAAGCAAAAACCAGTGCCTAATAGAGTAGCAATAGAAAGCTGCTTTGATTACAGGGTGCTGGTACTGTGCATGCTGGCTTACTGTCACTCTCACTGGAAACCCTGAATACAACAGAGCCATCGTTAGCGTAACCTATAACACCTGTGCCTTTTCTACGATGACAACTGAAAATGACTGCTAAGTTGGCCCTGATAAAGTCACTTAAATGTTTTGATGTGCTGCATGCTGGGACACTCGTGATGAGCTACGTGAATAAACTTTATTCGATACTGAAAGTGTCTATTCATGTAAGCTGCATCTTCATCTGGTTTGTGTGACTATATAAATAAGAAGCTGCTGACAAACAGCATGCATGCTCAGAAAACCCTAAACAACCTAAACAAACAATAAGATTAACTAATCTTAAATTTAGCACTAGAGCAAGACAATTACCAGCAAGTCCTCTGAGGTTAAGGTTAAAAGGGGAAATACACTGAGTCTTGATTTGATTAGACCCTGGCCTTGCTGACGCAGGGAGTCTAAGCTGATGCTACAGGGAGCCATTTCATCCAGCAGGTGTTTTCTCCGCTTATATGAACTGTGGCTCACACTTTCCACCTCAATTACTGTTATGATTGCACAAGCCCTTAGTTCAGACTACCTTCCCCCAGCACTCCCATCATCTTGCCCTCGTTGACACCTTCTGTGGCACCATGACGCAGCAAGTCTCACGGCAGCAACCAAAGTGGCTGAAGGTGCATTTAAAAGATGCAAGTGTGTTTGCGTGCATGATTATGCTGGCAATAAGGGTTTAAGGGTTACTGGTTTTAACGACGGAAAATGTGAGGCACAAGTGAGGTGAGACAACAACGCTTGCTCAGCACAATTAGGCGGTGTCCCTGCACACAGAAAAAAAACACACCCCTGGGTGGCTCCTGGAACAAGCAGATGAGCCCTATTCATACATAACGGCAAAAAGGCATGACACACCTGGAGCCAGAGATGTGATAAGTGAATGGAATTATGGACGTTAAAGTGTTAAATAAACATGTTTTTCTTCCGCTTGGCGTGGACACCTGGGACAGGGCACTATTTATATAAGGCATCCACGGAAACACTTTTGTTTTCATACTCCAAAGCAAGCACCACTTGTGGTTTGATTTAGTGCCGTCTATTTGGGTTGGTTTAACATTTATTTAACCATGATACTGTAGCTATGATCCCGAAAGCACTTCCCCAAACACACCACCACACGCCATGCAAAGCATACTCTTCGTAGTCCAAGTCTGAATTCTCTGGCAGTCATTTTGCATTCCTTACTTTGAGCCAAGACCAGACATCCCAGCAGAGAGGAGCAGAGTTAAGAGGTCAAGCATGTCTAGGCTAAACAATAAGCTTAAGTGGTGTGTGTGTGTGTTAAGAGACAGACCGAGAGGAAAAGACAGAGAGGGGAAGAATGAAATAGATAATCATGTAAAATTAATTGCAAATAGATTTAAGTGCAGCTCTATTTTACAACCCACAGTAGAAGGTACTAAAGAGATGTAATACCCCAAAAAATGTAAAACTTAGATGTAGGGTTTGGTGCTCTCTCACTAGTAAGTTTAACAAATATCCAACATAACTTTTGACAAAAAGGCAAAAAAATAAACACGTAACGCATCAAGAAAACAACTGGTCAATATCAGACACGGCCTCATAATGTCTCAATCAGCAGCCATCAATCATGCCAAAAGCAACCAGGCTCTTTCACTGTATGAGTGGAAAAGGAAGCACTATGGAGAGGAGGAATGAAACACAATAACACTTAGGGGACACATCGTTTTTCAGCCGGACAACTGGAGGTCATAATGAGCTGGAAAAGCTTAACAATCTCCGTGGATACTTGGGTCGAATTGGACATAGTGGAAAATATACATGCAATGATTAAGCAATTAGTTGTCAGCCAGGGTTGTAAATTAGCAACAGCCGCCAGCCAAATACTAGTAAAATAAGCAAGTGGCTGCTAGGTTTGCTTCATTTACCAGCCAAAAAAACAATGATAATCTATTGAGTGGCTGATAGATTTCTGAATCCACCAGCCACAGTTGATTTCCAACCCTGTTGTCAACTATTAATTTAATTGCCAACTAATTTGATAGTCGATCAATACGTTTGACACTTTAAAACTCACATTTCTCCGATTCTTAAATGTGAAAATCTTCAGGGTTTTTCCAACTTAATAACAGTAAACTGAATATCTTTTGGTTGTGGACAAAAAAAAGGCATTTCAGGATGACATCTTGGGCTTTTGGCTTTTCACTATTTTATAGACCAAACTAATCAATTGATCAAGAAAATAATCAATGGATTAAACAGCAATGAAAATGGTTGTTAGGCTCGTTGCAGCCCTGGTGGACAATCCGATTTTTTTGAGTAACTTCTCCCTAACCATGTCCAACCACTTTCACGCAGCCCTACAGGCAAGTCACTATGGGTGTGTTCTGATTCGCATACTTTTGCCTTTTACTTTTAGTAAGTACTGCAGCTGCCTTTAAAAAGTTTGGCCGCTGCATGCAGTATGCACGTGATCGGGACATACTACTTTCTCATTATATTACACCCTTAACTTTGACCCTCTTGCTTTTGCATCTGTCACCGACAAGATAAAACAAACGGCGCTCACCAAATTTGCAATGTATGTAGTTTAACTTTAGAGCTATAACTGCATAGATTGTAGATTTGCGACAGTGAAATTACTTAATCAAAACTTTTACAATTACTATTCAACTGCTGATCAGTTACTTGAATGTGCTGTTATCCGTCACTGTGACTTCTGACAGCTGTCAAGGTGCTGTCAAGCTGACATCTGTTTGCGGCTCAGTCAATGTGACGTATCGTCCGCTGCACAGAGGATTGTGGGTCAGACAAGCCAGAAAAGCACGCTGGCTTGCGTTCTGCTAAATTGGAGCGGATGTAGAAGAACACCCTTTCAATTTTGGCATAATGCATTAGACTTATACTAAACTTATTTCTAGCATACTATATAGTATTGTAGTATAAGTATTGGAATGTACAGTATGTGTTGTGCATGCATACTAACTGCACACAGGTGGGGAAACAAATGTACTAAAGCTTCTGTCACCAACAAATCTGACAATTATCCCAGTTTAAATAAGACTTTTTGTTACATAAGGAAGACATTTTAATTACCTGAGACCTATTTTTGAGTCTCTGAGTATGTGTGTTTGACCTGGTTGGGGTTTAGGGCTGAACAAATCGTCAGTGGATGAGTAATGAGCTTGGGAGCAAGGTGCATGTCAGTGACTGCTTCATGGACCTTTCCAATCTATCATATTAATTAGTTTAATAACACTGGGTATTTTCTGATATTAAATCTACCTGCATTTGACAGCATGGACTGAACCACGCCTTGTTTATGCAATCTAATCAAGAGCAGTAATTTGCTAATTATCTTGCATGCACACATTTCTCCACAATCCCAGGGTGGGGCAGAGAAAACAGCCAGGACAACAGGACTTTAACCAGAAAGACAACACGAGTTAGCCAACGTTTAACTTGAAGCTAAATGGTTACACAAACGAGATGTACCATGCTCTGTCTGTAAATAATCATCCCTATGGTTAGTGTGCTGCTTCGTGAATGATTACCCAGCCTTAAATGCAAATAAGGGCAACGTTATAGACAAACAAAGGTGAGATGATGTGGTGATTGAACAGCTAATGTTATGACAGTTTCCGTAAGGACAGTTTGTGCTCTTTAGTGGGCACACGTTATTTACCTACCAACGTTAACTTAACGTCACCATTAAAAATAAGGACACTCAATTGGTGGCTCTCTGCTGTAAGTTACACTGTCCATAACGTTACACTTTAATGTTGACATACACTCGGTAAAATGAGAAAAACACCTGCTGCTATTGCAGGTTAGCTTTAGGCTAATGCTAACTGAGCATGCAATACCTCACATTAAACAGAAGCTAGCTCGTGTTAGTCGTTACACTGCTCGTTTTAACAGCGGTGGCTAATGCACTAGCTATTGTCGAATAAACGTGACATACTGCCGGATGACAACATACCCACCTTTCGTTTTTATCCTGCAGAATCAAAGTTTAGCTAGGCGAGCTAGTTCTGTTAGCTCCGGTAAGTCCAAGCACTTGGTTGCGACATAGCAACTTAGCAAGCCAGCTAGCAGCTTGCTAACGTTAGCTAATCTTTTCAACAGCTGCGCTAATTGCTAGCCCTCAAAGCTGACGCCCGTTGTGACTCTTCCGCAGCCAGTTTGCTTTTTGCGAGATATTATCACACGACAATTTCGCTTTCTCTGAGTGCCTGTACTTACTGTGGCTGCAGCGAAAGTGTTGCCGCCTTATCGCTTTGCTAACACGACCTCTCAACTTGTTACCTCTCACCTGTCCTTGCAGCCGGACACCGACAGGGGGTGCTGTTTGTGCAAACTCCATCCAACGAGGAGGTGACTGTAAACCGCACACATCTTGTGGAGCAACGTTTGCCAAGGTGAATGCATGCAGATTTGACATGTTGATTGTGACTGTGGTTGAGGTATGTGTTATATTTTAGGCAGCAGTGAAACCATAACCCTGCACTCATAATGTGGAGGTGGAGGTGCCAAGGGAAAGAGGAAGACAACAAACAAAAGACTCCATGCATGCACTGCAAAGCGAGTTTCAGTGGTGGAGGAAGTGTTTATCTTTGACAATGTAAACGTAGGGCTACTAAGAACACAATGCAAAAATACTCCATTACAATTCAAAGTCATGCACTTAAAAGTTTATATATTATTAGCAAAATGTACTTACCTTTGTATATGATAGAGGTTTTGCTATTATTAGAGTTGTTTTATTGTCTGAGCAGCATCTCAGTGTTGTAGCTGCTGGATGTGCACAACAACTAAGTACTTTTTATTGTTGGTTAGTTCGATGTGTTATGTTAAATCATATTCTCATATTCTAAAATAAAACAGCAAAAACTCTTAAAAAAAGACTCCATTGGTTCAACTTAGAAAAATTAAGGTAACAATTTGCATGCATCTTTGTAAGTAGGTTCAGCTCTGGAATTATTGAGCCAATCTTCTTTTTAACCTGACAAACTCAATTAGTTTACTACAACCAACATGATTTGCTTTGACCTCAAAAAGCTCAATTAAGTTGAGCCAACTTAATATTTTCCAAAAGTTGTGGTGACATGTAGTAGTCAAACTGTTTATTTAAGATATTCTAACTTTTTATTTTACTCAAAAATGTCAATGATTTTGACCAAATTTTTAAAAATAAGTTGTCAACTGATTAAAACACCATAATATAACAAACGTAACTTTTTTAATGCTGAAAATCTTCTATATTTTACATATTAACTAACTCCACGGATATTTTTTTAAAGAGTGAAGTAACTTGTAACTATGGCTGTCACATGAATGAATGGAGTTCCATTCAAAATATAGTAGAGTAGAGGAATAAAAAAGTGTAAAATGGCAATACTTTAGTAAAAAACCTGTAGCTCTACCCCCAAATTGTACATAGTCATCTCGCAAAGTCACCGATAATCTGTGGTTATTTTCTTTATCTTTGCCTGCAAGGTGATCTTGAGTGTCTTGAAAGGTGCCCATAAACAAAATGTATTGTTAGTATTATTATTATTATTGTGAATTTCCAAAAATATTAATTAACATAGTTAGTATATAAAAGCATCATAATTTAGTTTAACATTGGACAAAAATTTAAATGTAACACTTCTGTTTTTAAAGTTAAAGATCTAAAACTTTGTATGCGCTCAATAGATTTCTCTCAAATTTTGGTTGCAGGTTTGTTAAAATCCATGTCAATGAGTACCTCACTTTTTCCAAGATAATCCATCCCCCTGACAGGTGTGACATATCAAGAAATGTACCTTAGAATGGTCACAACATCAGGCCACTCTAGGATATGCATTTTAATTTTATTTTTATATACATAAATTGGCATTAAAACAAAATCAAAACATTGGCAGGGCAAGACAAAGCAAAAATCACACTTCCAGGCCCCCGAACAATGCAAAATAATTCCAAAAATCCCCCCAGATTGGTCCTTGAGCAGGGTTAGTCATCCAAGTCAGCATAGTTTCATAAGAGGCAGCATATAGTTGATCCATTCTTTTATTTCTGGGGGCTTTGTTGACTTCCATTACCAGAGTATTGTTCTAGCAGCTGTAATGACAGCCATAACGACTGAAGATATGCAGTTTTATCTTGAAAACATACATTTATTAGGATTGAAATGGCTACAGCTACGTAAATGCTGTTTCTTTTTGCTCACAGATACAACAAAAAAAAATCTGTATCTGGTGTGATAACAAAAGTTTAAATTGTTGTTCAAGTGAGAATTTTAAAAGGTCATTTATCCAATGAACAAATCAAAATATCATCCTTTCAATCATTAAAACAAGTTAACAGTGAACATGACAAGCCTATAACACTACACTGGGAAGGAGTTCATCATTCACGCCCTTTGGTTGAAGTGTTTCAAGAGGAAATATCCAGTAGGCTTCACGTTGTTTCAACAGACTTCAGCTAATAGCCTACTTCATTTTTTAAAGTTTAACCTCTGCAGGGACACAAGTGTATTTAAATCATGTTTGACGTCACTGAAATGAACTTCCACTGGAAAGTTATGTCTATTTCTGTGACTATTTTTGTGCTCACTAATCCTCTTTTACAGAGCACGAGAGGTCCTGCTCATGTTAGTGTTCCTCCCCAAGATCCCCGTGTTAATAATATGTCAGAACTCATTCAGATCTCAAGCACGGTATCGATGATGTACTTCTTGACCGAGTCCCCCCCAACATAGCCTTTTAAAGTAGTGTAAATCCGAGCATGTGTCATTTGTTTCTTTTACCCACAGTTATGAGGTGTTCTACTGTTACAAATTACCTCAGCATTCAGTGATGTGTGTGTGCGTAGACTGGTCAATGTGTCTGAGCGTATCCGAGCATGTACTCTCCTGTGAGTGTGTGTGTGTGTGGTGAGTGAGGTAGAGACGGACTGACAGACAGGGTAAAAGAGAGAGTGCACTTAGTCAAACTCAAGACTTTTCCATGACCTGCTCCCTATGGCATGCACTCTATCTGAGAGACTGAGTGAACTGTATAGCTTTGTCAGTATAAACTTCTCAAGGGTCAACGCATCACTTCAGAGGGGGAACGGAAAAACTTTGCTTTGAAACAAGCTCTCATTTTTTCAGTTTAGTGCCAGCTCACCTTCAAAAGAGAAGCACGTCCGCATGATTAATGACGCTTGTCCGAGATAATTTAGCAAAAGCAATTTGATCAGGTGCTCCTAATCATATTCCCTTTGAGAATTCCAAATATCTAAGCCCTCTGGTAAGAATCACAGACGTTTTCATCCTTGAAAAACATAAAACATGTTCACTTCAGCTACGTTTGCTGATAAAAACGACATGGGAGGTAAGCCAAGTTAAATGCAGCAGAGAAATGTAGAGTCCGGTAACATTAATTCATGTTCGACATGCCATTCTGCTTACATAAATCCACGTGGGAGAGACAAAGTGACTTTTTTCGGGCATTGTACACTGTGTTTTGGTTTATTTTCAATGGAGTCTATTGATAGCACTTTAACGAGGCTTTATTGGGAAAGAAAACTCTTGTAGTTAAACATTCTTGCCTCTAATGACCTCTTGTGCTTTTGTGGTGGTTCAAAGAGGGGACATGGATGATTTAACTTGAGTCTTCTTCTCTTTCACTTCACTTCCTCTTCACGTTGACAGCATGGATCGGCCCCACACCTGTAACAGCGCTGAAACTCCAGTTTTGCATCTTAATTTCGGTGTGTTTATCTCCGTCTACATCCCATCCCCTCTCTCTTTCCTCCCTTTTTCCACCCTGGTCTCCAGGCAATAAGGATTAGAGTGGCGGGGCCATAAGCTGTCTATTTATATCAACAACAGCCTATGGAAGAGCAGCAGCCTGTGGCTTAGCACATTAACACACAAAACTACAGTATAAAGCGGATGCCAGCAGACGTGTATTGATCAAAGCTTTAAAAGCTCGAGGATGAGATGGAGATGTGCCTTACATCACCCTGTTAAATAGAGAATGAGTCCCAGGGTGCTTAGACTCATCCGTCCAAATATGTGCTGCGGATGTGAGTCCAGCAGTTGCATTATGTCTTCAAAGGCAGGTCTGTTGAGGTGCAGGTACAGACAGCAGTTTGGCAGGGTGTTAAGTATGCTTGACTCTGATTAATTGTGATGTTGTGGAGGCTTAGTTTTGAATAGCAATCACTACTTTGTGGCCCTCTGTTCCTCGATTGGTGTATCGCATGGCGCTGCGGGGTTTTCAAATGTCAAATATATTCAGGGAAAGGACAGATTACAAAAAATGAGTTTACTCTCTGACTTTCAAATGTCTCATGCACTTTTTTCTTTTTTTACACATAACTCTATCGATGCTGTTTGTAGTGTCATTTGGAAAGTAGACTAATTAAAGGTCCAGTGTGTAGGATTTAGGGGGATATATTGGCAGACATGGAATATCATATATTAAGTATGTTTTCTTTAGTGTATAATCACCTGAAAATAAGATTTGTTGTGTTTTTGTTACCCTGAGTGGGATTTATACTTCTACATCAAATCGGCACCGTACCAACAGCGTAGGCTCTGCGTTGACTTATAGCCCATGCCCTTGCTTGACATGCACCTCCCCAGAAATGTAACTACATGTTGCGGTGCTGCAGATTTCCTGTTTATTTTTGTAAGCTGAAACCATTTCCCTCTGTGGAAACAAAGCTTTTATTTACTTTAATTTCACAGATCAGAAACAATAAATTGTGAAGAGCCTCCACAAAAATAGCATTTTAAGTCTTGTGTGTGATTTATCCTGGCTTCATATGAGCAGAGGAAATCTCTGCTAGTCGCTAGGCTAATTTATACAATGTAAAATGCCATAGGCTTGTGCTAATAATATTAGCATGTTGTATTTGTTTGGAAAACGTGTTTAGTATAAGACAGTTGTTTTGTCAGTGAACCTTGTGAGTTGTAATGGAGCCGAATTTTGTAACGTTACGTTTGTTAAATGTTGCCATTGTCCCTGGTTTTATATGAGTAGAGGAAAAGTCCGCTATCCGCTAAGCTAATTCATACAATGTAAAATGCCATAGGCTTGTGCTAAAAACATTAGCATGTTGTATTTGTGGGGAAAATGTGTCCAGATAAAGACAAGTGCTTTGTCTGTGAGTTATAGTGAAGCTGATTTGTGTATTTGTGTTTGAAACGGTCTCTATTAAGCCATGTTTATTGTGTGTTTTGGGTGTGTTTTGAATCAAATAAACTTTACAGCACTTCACAGAAACCCTGTTGCCAACCAGTGTTATGGCGGTGTAACTTCAGAGTGACACAGACACACCACCGCACAAGTATAAATGCTCACAACGGCACAGGCTACGGCTTAGACTCTGCATCGAGCTGAAGCACAAGTATAAATCCTGCTTTAGAATGAGCCGTTCATATCTACACACAGAGCGGGTCCTTGCCTACAGAGATCGCCATGTTACAGTAGCCCGGAACAGGCAACCCAAACACTGGCTTTAGATAGGGCCATTTCGCATTTTTGCATCTGCCAGCGTAGTTAGCAGCCTCTCTGTGACAGAGCAGTGGTGGAAAAACGCTGATTTTTTTGGTGTGAAACTACTTTAATCTGTGTTTTTATTGGTTTAAATCACAGGGGTCATTTGTTTTGGAGAGGAAGAGACCTCTTCAGATAATTCGGCTCCCAATAAAAACAATCCCGAACACCGACATATTAAGTTATCGGAGACACATTAGCAGCCCATCTGCGACGTGCCGAAGAGCATAGGAGAAATACTGATTCATAACTAATTCATATTTAGTTTTTTTTACTAGTTTTAGTCACCTGGTCCATTTGTTTTTGAGAGGAAGAGACCTCTGCGGATAATTCAGCTCCCACTAAAAACCTCCTGAACAATGAACACTGAAGGAATCCTAACTGGGAGAAGTTTCAGCTGGTTGCAATCTGCCATCCTCACCGCCAGACGCCAAAAGGTCTCCCTAAATCTTACACACTGCTCCTATAAATTTTATGAGGGCAGAGTGACACGAAGCAAGTTCCTGAGTGTCATTTTTGCTATGGTTGCATTTTGCTTTATCTCATCAAGTCTTATCTAAGCTGGCTACCGAGAGAGACAGCCAGTCTCTAACCTGTGATTTATACATGTCACAGTGCAGGTGTCCTTTATGCTCATTATGCTTTATGCTCAACATCCTTCAATTTCCCTCCCTGACCTCTTCACCTTTTAATCCTCCCTCCTTGTTGTATGCCTCTCAGCGTATCTTATTCTAGCTCTTCCCTTGTTGACAGTGCCAGATATGTGTCTATGCTTGGTGGGCCGTCTCCAGACAGGTTATAAATAACTAGCAGAGTTTTCGCTTCATGTCCTGAGAGCTCTACTTTCTTCTCACACTTGAGGAACCATGGGAAAAGAATCTTTCCCTTACGCACATGGCACTCATAATAACAGACACGGTTATACATAAAACCTCTGAGCACATGCGCCCGTGTGCAAGCTTTGCACAAACACACAGACACAGTTATGTATGCACACACAGAGTAAACCTTGGTGGCTTATACAATAAGGTTGCGGCACTAAAATAGCAAGGTTATAAGCACAGGGGCACTGTTTATAATAAAATGTTAACTTACATTACATAACCTGCACTGTGGGAATGCAGAGTACATTTCGACTGTCATGTAAGTATGGGAAACTTGCTGAAACAACAGAATGGGATAAAAGTCTGGGAGAGTGAAAAATAGAAAGAACAAGAAAACAACTACACTGGAGAAAAAAAGTAGACTGAGGAGCAGGAGTGGAAAAAGAGTTCATCGGATAAGTATTATTTTCCTTGAGGAGGGAGGGGTTATGTTATGGATACATGGTGTGAGTTTCTGTGTAGATGGGCGGCAGTTAAACAGCGTTAATGTGGACTACAGTTGGGAGTCGGGGAGAATTCAGGGGTTGGCAGGTCAGACACTGCTGACACACTGGGATCAGCGATGGGATTGTTTCCATTGGAAAGAATTCCAAGAATGAGCTAGAAGAGCTATCAGTGACTTCACTCAGAGAACAGTTTTAATACATAGCCAGCCTCTCATATTCACACATTTAAAGATACTGTGCCTCACACCGACAATGGTGTGCGAGACACACTCCGTTCCCCCTATGTCACTGGGTACTCAGTGACTCTCACTCGTCATAGCGCAAAATGAAAGCTGTCACCTCTGACCACCAGCAGAGTGGTACATAAACTGATTTAAAGCGTTAAGAAGTCATGAAAGTGAAAGTCTATACTAAAAAAAAAAAAATCACAAAAACAGGAAGGCATGTTTGAAGGACACTTTAAGATTTAAGCCCCTGAATAGCTGCTTTCAAATCGTGACATTTGTAGCATACAACAGACATGACTAAATAAGCAGCATTTAAATTTAAAGTTAGGGAAAAAAGTCCTTAAAGGGACAGTTCACCCCCAAATCAAAAATACATGTTTTTCTTCTTACTCGTAGTGCTGTTTATCAGTCTAGACTGTTTTGGTGTGAGTTGCCAAGTGTTAAAAATATCGGCCGAAGAGATGTCTGCCTTGTCTCAAATGTAATGGAACACAATGACACTCGGCTTGTTGTGCTCTACACCAATATGTCTTTCCAGAAATTATGACCTGGTTACTCAAGATAATCCACTGACCTTGTTGTGAGCAGTTTTATGTAGGAACTATTTTCTTTCTACCAAACTACATCCACCGACTGTATTACCTCACAGAAGGAAGCATGCATCTACTGCTAGCTCACGTAGCACCACCAAGCTAGCTAATGTTACAGCCCCGCTCCAGGAGGACACTGTTAATGTTTACATCTTGAAGGAAGCGTGCATATTCTCCATGAGTAGATGCACGCTTCCTTCTGCACAGTGATATGGTTGGTGGGTGTAGTTCGACACGTTCTCACTCCTACCTCGTCACATATTGACATTTTGGTCATGGGCTTTTCATGTCCACATACGACATGCAAGGTACCCTGGGTGTGTTGGTTGTTGACGTTGTGGGACACCGTGTCAAGTTCAGCCTGTTACATGAATTGTCTTCTTTCAAGATACACTTCTGTTTTAACAGGAAATTTAACGTTTACATACAGTCTCTTTCAAAATAAATGCACTAAGTCAGTACAACACTAGCAATTGACTTTTCTTTCCTTCAACAACAAACACACACAAAAGCACATGGTTAGGTTTAGGGAAAAAAAACAAGGTTTGGCTTTAGAATCTTACTGGACGCAAACACTGATCTCTCGGCTGAAAGTCGGTGTGTGTTGGACTTGCCCACCCCACTTGAACTTTCACCGACTTAGCTTTTATGTTTGTCCTGCTGCATTTCCCCCTGATGCTGCCAGGCACAGTTATACTATAACGGCAACCAGCTGCGTATCATGCAGACACTCGAGGACATCTTTTTTCGTTAGTTTCTGATGCTGCATGTTGCTGACCAAGCGCCAGATTTTGACGACTTCGGAGTGACACCGGGCTCTGTAGTTTCAGTAGACAGAGTTGCTCGCCTGGTGCCTACCCCCCAAAAAGTTTCTAGCTTCCAGATTTACCTCCACGGTATGCAGCCCACTGAATAAGCGCAGTAGTGTTTTTCTCACTGACCCTGCCCGCAAGTTCCTACTTGGCTCATAGACTTTACATTGTGATGACATCATGGATTTTTAAATCACTTCTGAGCTCCAGGAAATAGAATAGAAAAGAATTTATCTTTATTACAAATATAAAACCTCTGTGGATAAAAAAAAAAAGTAAAATAGAAAATAGAATAGAGTCCTAATTGACCTTGTTTGCAGTCAGAGGTGTCCTGTCGGTTTTACAGACGTCTCTTTTGCAATGGTGATCTATGGGGAAATGCTTTTGGGCCACAGTGGATTTTTTTTGCTGCAATACCACGAGTGGCCACTGGGAAAAGCGGCTGTGCAGTGTTCTGGGGGCCTGGAAATTACCCTTTTTAAAACATAAACGAAAATAAAGAAAATCAAATAACCAAGACTTTTGTAACTTTGACAGAAAATGTTGATGTCGGGCCTCGTCATTCATATTAAGAAGCTGACTGAGAAAATAGGTTTTCAGGGCCTTTAGAGTGAGATCTTTCTCTGAGTTGTAACTGAAATGAAAATACATAATTTTAAGTGCTTCAGTCAGGTTTGAAGGGGCAAAGCAAATTTAAATTACCGGTTGCATTAAAAGAGGCTTTAATTGCAAAGGTTCCTCGCTGAGTTAATCAGCTGAGAAGTGGCTGAAGGAGAGGAGCTGAAGATAAGAGCTGCTCAAAATGTCAAAATGCTATGGAAAGATGCTTCGGGGGCTTCCTTTCATATCTCCTTAAGCCCCAGAAACACAGTACCCTTCTTTATTAAAACTGAAGTATATTGCTTTCTCACTATTCCTTCTAGTAATATTTGAAAGACGACGCAAAGTTCAGAGGTGCCTGGCAGACGTCACATGATTGCGTAGCTGGATGCAAGTTCAGGCAGTCTCTCCAACAGACTGTGGTCGTCCTTTTTTTTTTTTTAACTTCTTATTATTTCTTCTTTCCATGATCTCATGACATTTTCCACTCAGATCAAGGAGCTGTTGTTACGAGAGGGACAAAGGACATTCACTTCCTAACCTATTCAGAAAGCTCCCACCAGCCCCCCCCCGGGCCAGAGACACACTCTGCTGCTGACCACCATTATCAGCTGGGGGGTATTAATAACTCTTTATGCTCCATTTTTTCCAGGAAGAAGGAAGCAGGATAGAATGTCAGTTCATTGTTTGCCTTCCAGGAAGTGACCATAAGGCCCTGAGAGTAGCACCTTGGCACAATCTGTCAGGCTCTTGGCCTCTAAAGGCCCTACCGCAGCAACTCTGATGGACTATTCCCGGCACTGGGCAATCAAAGTTGACCTATTGGGTCACTAATACAGCAGCAAATCACCTGAGAAGTTTCCACTGTAACAGTGATCAGAAAGCTTTGTTTATTCCTGTAAATCCCCCAGTTCCCCATTAGAGCTTTTCCACTCAACCGCATTTTATTAGTCTTGTATCATTGTGGCGAGTGTTTATGGGGAGAGCGTGAGGAGCTGCTTCCACAGACTTTTATACCCTGTACTGTCCTCAATAATTCAAATTGTAAAAAGCACCCAAAGATTGGAAGGTCAAACCAAAGTTCTCCAAAGTGCTGCATGGCCTCATTTTAATATTTTTAAAAATTCTGTTATGAAGAATTTAGAAATTAAAGCTGTTGAGTGATTTGATTTTGCTTCAACAAGGAGTCAGATTGTGTGCGTTTGAGTGCAAGTTGAAGACAGGAAGTAGCATGTGGCCTGCTCTCGCTTCTACATATAGCCATTTGATACATGCATCTGTATTCGTAGAGAGAGAGTCTGTATGTGAGAGATGCCGAGCAGGAAGTAATACCGCTTCTCTGTAACCACTGCAGGTGAAGTTTGAGTGGGGAACAGAGGGGGGGGTTTCACATGAAGGAAAATGAAAGTAAACACAGAAGTCTCTTGGAAACAATACTTTAAAAGCGGTGAAGGATTACCCCTGTAAAAGACTCATTTACTTCCATCTTGTACCATAAAAATGGCAGTAACTCTTCACAGTCAATTATTCTCACAGCAGAGTCACACAGTTGGATAGCAAATTCAAATGTTTATTTACAGCCTCTGTAATTGTCACAGAGAAAAGTGGTCTAAATACAAAAAGAAACAAACAAAAAAAAACAAGAGAAAGATGGCGGCTAATCTCCCTGAGCTTTACAAAAACAATGTGGGACCTGTAGGTGACAGACAGGAGAAAGAGAGAGATGTTCTGTACACAGCCCTAATGCCACTCAAATGAGAAATTACAAAAAAGAACAGACACATCTCAATCATGCTTGTACGACAGGATTTCATATTGTGTACACAAAAGTGAAATATTTTCCACAAACCGACTGACTGACGAGACTTGGACCACAAACAGAGAGTGCTGATTCAAAGAGTGAACAAAAGAACACCGACTTCTGAAACTGCAGCACAGACAAATAAAACAGACGTTGCTACCAGAGAACAAAGAAGATTTCCCATTAACAGCTTTTGGCAAACATCAGGACTAAAAAGACTTTAATACTGTCAGATATTATCGTACGCATTTGTGAACTCTGTCCTACAGCGTGAATCATCAGTGACCTGAACTTCATCGTGTCAAACGAATGGCTGTTTTCAAAAAAGGAAAAAGGAAGACGAGGAGAGACTTTCAGTTCAGGTGTGAACAGCTCAGAGCGATTCTCATTCTTTGGCTTTCTACAAAGTAAACCCAACCCATAGTACAAACAAGATGAGCGCACTACAAGGCCGCAGGGGTTGGCTCATTGGGAACAATATTTACACATCCTTCATTGTCTGTACATTGCTTCAACTGCTTTTTCAAAAACTACAATTTGCAGTCCTTACTCAGCTTTGCCCTTTTTGAACAATAAACCTGCTTGCCTCAGATTTTGTTCTCCGTGTTGTACTACTCCGCTTTGTCATCCAGGTACTGTTTGTCATAAGGCCCACAGAAGGCCAATGTAATGAGAGGATCATAGCGCGACTGAGCCCTCACTGCACAACAAGCCTTTGTACAATGAATTTATCGCATAAGTGTAGCATGCTGGTTTATTTTCGCTTTCTGCTCACGTCTCTAAAATTATTCCAGGTTGCCTTTTTACTGTGAATGTCTGACGTAAGGTCACAAAAAAATTTTTTTAGACGAAGGGGGTTGAGGTGGGATCCCGGTAACAATTTACACAAAACACCCACTTCTCAAAAAACGGACAAAAATCACAAAACATTCTCAGAAACAGACAAATCTATGGACAGCAGTGGCAATCACAATAATTAACATATCAATCCAGAAAGTGAACACGGATATGGACAGTTTTACTGTAGACGATAATCCCCACGGGTACCACAATAGTTCTGTATGCGAGTATGAAGTCTCTGGGGTCATGACGCCAGCCATTTTGGAGTAAAGTACAGAGCAGTTGTAGCCCCTGCAGTGTAAGAGCTGTCCATGGAGCACTGAGCTGCCGCTGTCCAACAGGACGTCCGTTCTGGGCCGAGACACACACGGTGGTAGGCATGGTAGGAAACAAGTGTGCAGTGTGCTCGCTCTGAATGAAGACAACCAGAGCTCCATGACATCTGAGATGATGGAGGTGCAGATGAAGATCATGGAGCCGGGAAAACTTAAAAGGTGGATTTTGAGCACACGCTGCAGGAATATCAGTATGAATATCAGGTGTGCGTGTCCGTTCTTCTCAAGTCTGATTTTGTGGGTTTGCAGTCCAGGAGGATAAATTATTGTGTGAGAAAATGTGTATTGCTTCTCTTGTGGGATTGATGCTTTGGTGTCGAGGGCAACGAGATGGCGTCGCGAGACACTGAATGTGTGTCCGCCAGTTTGTCGGGGGTGCTGAGGTGCAGTGTAACCAGTGTGGGAAAGAGTCTGTCAGAAAGAAAACGGGAACAGGGTTGCATGGGTGCTTCAGCCTCTAGTGCTGGGAATTCTGTATCGGTTGTCCATTTTGGATGCTGCCGTTATTCTGTTCCTCTTCTTCTTCCTCCTCCTCCTCCTCTTCCTCCTCCTCTTCACTGACCAGAAACTCCTCTGGTGGCCAGCGAAGCTCCCCGCTCTCGACCTCTCCCTCTGTCGGCTCGACCACGATGGACGGCAGCCGATCCTTGAGCTTACAGCAACGGTCAAAGTCTGAGGGGTCGGGGAATATCTGGAGACAAAAAACAAAAATAGATATCTGGTTATTAACCTTTCATTAACCTCAAGAGTTAATACAATTTGTTATCTGAACTGAAGACAGTGGCGTCCCCAAGGGGGAGCCATGATGGGCCCCCTGATACAATTGTTGGCCACCTTGGCAAGCATAATTGGAGGCCGACATTAGTCTCTTTCAGAGGCTGGGTCACACTCATTTTTTAACCTTGTGAGAACACAGTGGTATCTTGTGAAACCAAACAGCCTAAGGCATCCATTGGTACCAGACATGCTGGCACAGCTTGTTGGTAAGGGGGGTAAGTAATGCTCCAAATTAGGCTAGATTTTGTCAAGGGAACAACATGGCCATTTTCAAAGGGGTCCCTTGAACTCTCATGTCAAGATATCCGAACGAAAATGGGTTCGATAGGTACCCATGAGTTTGCCGATAATTGGAGGTCGACATTACTCTCTTTAAGGGGCTGTGTCACACTCATTTTTCAACCTAGTGAGAACATGGTGGTATCTTGTGAAACTAAACAGCCTAAGGCATCCATTGGTATCAGCCATGTTGGCGTAGCTTGTTACTAAGGGGGCTAAATAATGCTCCAAAGTTAGGCTACATTTTGGCGAGGGAACAACATGGCTATTTTCAAAGGGGTCCCTTGGACTCTCACCTCAAGATATCTGAATGAAAATGGCTTCGATGGGTACCCATGTGTTTTTGCTAAACCTAAGAAGACTTGTTCTAATTAAAGCTGTATATTTGTCTTTTAAGCAAAGGGTTAACCAGCCTATTTGAAGAACAGTGAATCACCCAACGGTTACATAACACATTAAAACAGGATTGTTGTGGATCTCAAAGTGTTAACTGTACCAGTATTAGTCTATTAGTCTATGATACTGACACTTTGGTAGTCTAAGTCTACCAAAATATCACTGTTCGATACCTTAACTTTCGATATTGACAGTTTTCAACTAGCCTACTTCAACAGCATAAGTGAATTCCTGAAATTCAGTCATGAACTTTGGTGTGCCACCCCAATATGTTCAGTGTCCCCCATCTTGCCACCCCTATGAAAAATATCTGGGGGCGCCACTGACTGTAGAGCAGGCTCTTTTGAGTCAGCTGTCCCCTGTTGTACGGCCAAAAATGATTTGTGAGCATATTTCTGATCAGCGCTAAGTGTGCGGTACGCTCTGGGATAGAAGTGTTGCAGGCACTGCTACAAGGCTAAACAACTGTGAAGGAAGTGATGTGAAGACTAAACATCTGTGATGGGAAGTGGTTGCTTAAAATCCCAGTGGCATACCTGGTCTTGCCCAGCCCACATTCCTCTAACAGCCAAGCTTGCGCTCCACATAGGTGCACGGCTCACCCAAAAAACAAATTGCACAAGAAACTGTTACATCAGTGGCTGTGTACGGCTAAATGAGGCATGTCTAGCGAGACTTACGGTAAATGCTGCATCATGTTTAATCTAAATGCTTTGGAAGGCATTGTGCCAAGCAGCTCGTAGCTGCTTACAAACTCATCCAGTACCACATCACACACTACTCGGAAGATTATACAAGAGCATAATCAGAGCATTTCAAATCAACGGTAAAAACACAAAAGGTGAAAGGTTTACTGGGACATGATTTGTGTATAAATAAAACATCCATCCCTATAACAGTCAGTATTTAGTGCTGAATACTTTATGTTCCTGCCGAGATGGAGTTGGAAAAAAAGGTTTAGGAAAGAACACGAAATCGGCCACGTTATCTGCAAATCCCGACTGATATGTCTGCTTATAAACGCAGCGTGCCACACTCAAATGTTTGGATCTAAACTGAAGGGCATGAGAGACGTCCTGACAAGAGAGATTACATGCATTCCCTGTCCTGGCAAGATTGGACATCAACATCAGACTTTCTCTGTTCTCAGGAACCAGAGAAATGGCCCAGGGGAAAAAGCCTGCCACTCCTGGTCCAAGAACAGCATTTTTTTGCTGTTGTTTGGATAAAGTGGATGAATATTTTTAGACCTGCATATTTCACTCCAAGACATTGGAGGGGAGGGAGCAATGTCGCTGTCTGGGCAGAGAGCCGAGTGGAAAGAAAGCATTAGATGAGGCAGGAGAGAGACTGAGATGAGAAGAGAGGGGGAAGAGATAGAGGGGATCCAGCTGTGTCAAAGTCTCCACGAATTCCATAGGAGACAGATGAGAAGGGAGGGAAAAGACAAAAAGCTATAAATACGCCTTGTGAATGTGAGAATTTGTCAGGTTATGAGCGCGTGTATTTCTGCCGCTTTTACATTACATCCAAAAACAGCTGCGCATAGAGCCACGCCAAGAGGTGTGATTATATGCGTGTGTGTGCATGTCTGCTCACGTCTAATGCCTGCGTGTATCTGCATTTCCTGGCCTGCATCACCAATCCTCACTGTGCGTCAGCACCAAAAGGGAGTTAGGCAGCACATGACCTTGCCTTTGGACCCCTAGCTAACACATGTCATAACTTGTTTCTCTTCCAGTGGCAGGAAGCGACGACACATCATCGGCCAGGCACAATGCTGGCTATTTTGGGATCTTCTGGGGTGTGCGGTGGGTGCACACTGAATCATGACATTGCCTTTTGAGATGATAATTCAGGAAATCGGTGACCATTTGCTCATCCCTCTCCACAAGTAGGTCACATTCATTCCAGCACCTTTTATAGGTGCAGCTGGAATTTTATGGTCACACAATTCGTGTCAAAGCCCGCGGCACTCATAATGGAGGAAGTGACTAGTGGCGACATCACCGCTTCATACATAGCTTCTCTAAGGAGTGGCTGGGACCTTGGGCAAGTGGCCGAGGTGAGGAAATACAGAATGGGGATGGAAAGAGTGGAGAAGTGGCAGCCTCCTTTTCTGCAGTTCCCCCCCACTCATCCGCTCCTCTCATCCTCTCAGACAGACTCACAGCTGGGGTGTGAACTGTGGGGAGAGGAAGCCAGCCTTTTCCTCTGGGTCAGTCTACATCCTCTCAGAGTCAACAGTGTCTACATGCAGCATGGCATTAGGCGAGTGAATTAAGTTTATAAAAATGTAGGAATATGTACTTTCATAAAAATAAATTCTGTCAATCTTGTACAAAACTCCCTCGTTAAACAGGAAATGGCCTTTTAGCCCTGCGAGTTTTACAAGCATCAGCAGGTGGAACTTGCTCAAGAATATTTTGGTACTTACAACACCAGTGGTAACCCACCATTTAAGATGCTGTTTCACTAACCATTAGGCCAACTTCCTGTCCAATATCATAAATAGTCTCCACTCAGTTTCCCCATCTTTTACAGTAACGTGGTATAAATATTAACACAGGGCCCTTCAATTCTTTTTTTACCCTGGGTACCAATGTGACGCTAAAATAAGCGAGCAGCTGTGTGTTTAAGTAGTTTCCAAGACGGCCCTGTTGAGCTGACAGTAAAACAAAGCTGCTGGCAACACCTTGTCAAGACCACCTGATGGCTGCTTCTCTCATCTCTCTGAATGTGTGCAGTTTATTTTTGTGACAGGCTACAGTAAATTAGACACCATTTCCCCACACGTACGTTTCCTTTGTGCGTTTAAAGATGTGACCGACTGTAACCTCTGCTTACCAACATATCAGTGAATGAAAAGTAAGGGATGTAGGCTTGTAGTTAATTATCTAGTTTTAAATTATTTTAAATAATTATTTGGTTTAAAAGACTACTCTGCTTTTATATTAAATATTGATTTTAAAATGTACTTTTATACCATTGAAAATTTCGCAAAAACAACTAGATTATTTAGACATTTCAGTTTTATTCCATTTGTTTACCAGACCCTGAAGGTTTTTATGTTTATTTATTTTCATTATATTCATTTTTTATGCAACTGAATATATTATTACATTATTTTTATATTATGAAATATATTTTCAACAACTTTTACGATTAGAAATCTGGAACATACTCCATGTAGTGACTGTTTTCAACAGAGATTAATTCATTAATAAAAAATAAAAAAAATCTTTATGCTATTACGTTTCAGTCACAGAATAATGTTAGTCTTTTAATGGTTAAAAATGTACGTGCAGGGACAGAAGTGGTGTCATACATGTGCCTGTGAGTCCTACCTGAAAGGAGAGTCTGTCCTTGCTGGGGCTGAGCCTCATGTCCTCCATGGGGGTGCTGTTGATCATCACCTCAGTCATATCTCGGCTGGGCACAAACACTGGGCTGCAGGGGTGGAAGAGGAACAGAAAGTTCTGAGATTAGATACTGAGCAAAAGGTGATCGTGGTTCATCATTACATTTTTTCTCCACCAAATTCGCCCTGGTTTTTGAACCGGTTCCCTACAGGACTCTTAAAACCTTGGTGCTATCTAATGAACCGGCCTGCGCTTCCACCAGTTTTGCGCAAAACCATTGTGATCAAGGATGTGTAATCAGCGGAGAGCGTTGCACAATGGAAGTTAACAGTAGAAGCAAACTGTAGACTACATTCACAACCTGTGAGCTTTGTTCCGTCATTAGATATTTCTCATGTCTAGTCACAGTCCCATTTCTCAAGACTCCTCCATTGTTGCCTTCATCCTCTCTTTCCAGTCTGTGGAATATCACACGTCCACTGATGTCGTCACGGTTCACACTTCAGGTCAAGAAAACCCTGCTATTTTTTGGTTCCAGCTGAGAATCAACTTTTCAGGTTCTGAAACCAATTTATTTTTGGTGGAAATGCTCTTAACGGTTCAAAATTATGTGTGAGAACTGGAACATAACTGGTGCCATGTTGGTGGAAAAAGGGTATAGAAATGTGAGCACTAGCCTGCCAGCTGGTGACAGTGTATGTAACTCTAACAAAGTTCATAGTGCTGATTCACAAATTATCAACAATTTAACAATAAAAATAAAAGTGGTTTCTGTTTGTTTAGTACCAGGGACAGTCAGGTTGTATACATCAGGGACAAAGAGATACTAATGGCATGTAAAAAAGCAGAATACTGTCAACTGTTCATACACACAGCCAAAGTCTGAAAGTCATAGCTGTTAACGTGCACGTCAGACAGTTTTGTTTATACTCTGCGCATCTTGACCACAACACACTGAGCATCTAGTTCATTCTCTGTTCTGCTGTGCTAATGCACTGCAAAGCTGCACAGCTCATGATGTGGCTTGCATAAGGTGGCCGTTTCTAAATACAGGATGATGTGCTGTTGCACTAGCAACCAGAGAACACAGTCATTGTGAGAGTGTGCTGGGGGCGTGCTGTGGTATTTGACTGGGGTGGAACTCGATGCACTCAGTTCCATCAAAGCGTGGCCAAACTTTCCATTTTAGATTAAAGTAACAAGAGCTTGTTTATCCATGTTCGGTGTATTCACTATCCACTATTGTCGTAGTAAAGCTTTAAAAAAAAATGACTCCGAGCAGGTCCCAGGACCGACAGACGGCGTCTTGAGACAAGATGCTGAGCGGCCTTCTCACGCTCTCTATTTAAAGCCCGGTGCCTTGTGGTCAGTGGCCACAGGCCTGTGGTTTGTGTGGTCACTGGCTATATGGAACAAAGAAAACAGAACACGAAAGAGGTTCACTCACATCCTCACATTATCTGGTTCAATGGATCGTTTTTTTGGGGAAGAGATGTGTGGGCTTCACTTGACCTACTTTGAATCTCAAATAAAAATGTTTATTTTTGGAAACAGCAGAACGGTAAAAATTATACTGTGGTAGTGATTTAAACATGGTTTTAAAATAAGGAGCGATTATGCAAACATCTGTTCCGCTGAATTAATTTGGACCATTCGCCGCCGTCTCATTCATATATCAAAACACCCTGGCTTCAAAGTCTATTAGATAACAGCAGAAAATAGTGAATCATTTCAGTGTTACACAAACAGAGGTCCTCTTAAAAATAAACACAATCTGCAGTTAAGATATGAAACAGTCTCTGGAGTTTGACCAAAGCACAGTTATGTATTTTTGTCTGCATTCATGACTCAAAACTGAGAATGCTCATCATGAAGATATCTATAAATATCAGTGTTTACTGGCACATGAATCATAAATGAAAGATTTATTGTTGTTTTTGGCAAACTCTCACATTTCACATGAATTTCAGTTTTGACATCAGCAAACTGTGCTGAACAAACAAAACCTTCACAAACTAGGTTTCACTTTTGCTAAGTTTTGAGTTCTTAATGTGCACATTTATTGTTGAGTTTGTGTTTTGTACTTTCTCTTTTGTATTTGTGGTTCTATGAATCTGAAAGGCCTATCCAGGGACGGCACTGCAGATAAGCTTCAGCTATTAATGCTGTGGTGCTCTTGCATCAGTTTAAACTAACATTTAGAGATTTTCCCGATACCATTATCACAAATGCCTCCGATACTGCCTAAAATGCTGGCGCCAGTATCAGTGAGTATGCAAGTCTGCGCACTGATCTGATAACACGTGATTTATTTAACTTTAAAGTAGTTTCACAACCCGCATGAAACAGCAGTTTTCTTAAACACTGATTCTTCTTCAGCGCTCTAAAAAAGTAGCGCTGTTCAGCCACTGGCAACTTTTTTTTTTAAAATAGTGTAACACTGGCATTGATTCTCTGTATGTATTTGTTCACGTTTTACAAAAGGTTTTAACGTTAGTCATGCCATATAACAATGGTGGAACTCATTTCACATCCATTCAAAGTTAGGAGCATCTGGCTGTTAATTATGCAATCGTACTGGATTGGTACTTAGTAGACGTGGGAAAAGGGAAAAAAAAAATAATCGATTCGGCATAGTATCGCGATATTTTTGTGTGGCAATATATCGTTACACTGCCAAGTATCAATTTTTTCTTATTATTATTATATAAATTAATATTACAAATACAAATTGAACTTTAGGTAGCCTACTAGAATAATATAATGAATGAATTAATGACTGACTATTTAAAAAAAAAAAAAAAAAACATACAAACAAAAACAAACAAGACAAAGATAAAAGTGTCTGGAAAAGGAGGAGGTAGAAGTGAAACATTTGTCCCTAGCCCTTTCTTACATAAGAAAGTGGTAAACTGGAAACTTTGTCAACGTCCGCTTGGTCTAATAAGATAAAGTTTTCCTCTGGTAACATAATTTACAGTTGAAAAAAGTTAATTGCAATGTATATCGCAACATATTTTATCGCAGTAGCAAAATATCAATTGAGAGAAAAAAAAAAAAAAAAAAATCGCAATAATATTGTATCGTGATTAAAGTATCGCGATATTATCGTATCCATGATACGATATTATCGCGATAATATTGTACGATGATACGATATGATACGATATTATCGCGATAATATCGTATCATGGATCCTCTGGTGATGCCCACCCCTAGTACTCAGTATCGGCCAATACACAAGTCCAAGTATTGGAATTCGTATCAGGAAGGAAAGAGTGGTATTGAAACATCCCTATAAACACTAAATAAATAACGAAAAGTGAGACTATGTGACTTTTAAAAGAAGAACTCGCTCTTCTTCCTAGAATCAAATCTGGTATAACCAGTTAGGTATTGACATAGACAGCTTGCTGAGTTTGCTCAACTTGTGCTGCACATTTAACATTGTACTCGTATAGTTACAAGACACACTATTCAGCAGGAGGTATGGTCTAACTGTCTAACTTTTAAATTCAACAACAAGAATAAAAAAAGTCCCTTGTAATCTGTATTGATTTCTGATAAAGCCTGTAGGATATCTAGGCTTCCACAACTTTTTGAAGCACCATCTGTCACATTCAGTTCTGCAACACACTCTGCAGTCTTCACCTAGACTAAATAAAGAAGCAGGTTAAACCCAAAGTCATCCTGAGGAGGAAAATCGCATGACATGAGTCACTCAAAGCCAGGAGATCATTAACCCCTAAAGCAACGGCATTTATCAATCAGTTTTTCCAGCCCTGCATTCACACACACCCCTCGTCTCCTTCATGAGGAAACACTGACATCACAGCGGGGTGTCAGGGCGGCTCTAAAAATGAGAAAATTTAAAAGCTTCTGGCTGAACCACCGTAAAGCAACCTTTACTGCACCAGTCAGACGACACGGCAGACTTGGCTGAAACAATACCCGGATATCCAAAAATAAAATAAAAAGGAGGTCTTGAAGGATACACAAGGTTTAACATGGAAAAAATAATGTCAGCTGGGGCTGCTCTCATCCTCGAGTGGGATGCAGAGAGGGTGAGGCAGGCGTGCAAAAAGCAGCGGAGGTGGGGACGGAGGGGCTGAGCAGTGACAGTGAAGACCTGAGCAGAGGAGGAGAGGGAGGGAAGGGAAAGAAAGATAAACACTCGGGCCTTGCCAGTCATATTTCTGTTCGGGGATCGTATAAACATCCTGCTCGGCTAAGAATAACAGAACATCGGCCTAATAAAACATAAAGGGGCACAATGAGCAGGAAGTGGGGGTGCATGAGTAACAAGTCAACCTGGGAGGAAACAAACACACAGTCACATCTATTGCTGCTTCAAGTGTCAGGCGGGACAGCTCAACAGTGCGTCCCCTCTCACAGAGTGGAATACTTGATTCCTAGAGAGGAGACGTTAAGTGTTCTATAAGTGACCAGCCTGTAGCATGTGTGACATAAGATCAGCATGGAACACAGAGTCACTACAGTCTACACCCAGGACGTTTGGCAGTCACACATTAAGACGCATGGCCTGTATTGATTACCGTGTGAGGCTGGTGTGACAGAGGACAGTAAACCTCTTTACCTTCTGACCCAGTCGAGATAAAGCAAACCTGATCCTGCCAGCGTCCTAATGCCACATCCAGCCACAGCACAGATGGACGGCAATATGCTCAAGACACACTGTAAGTCACATATGGTGTCTCCAGAACACATATCGGAAGGATTATTAGGGCTGAAACAGTTTGTCCATTAGGTGATAGGACAGGAAATTAGCAGAAATAATGTGTAAAAATCAAATCTGTCAAACAGAGCTGGACAATATATCCATGAGACCAGACATTGTCTCAGATTTTGGACACTGTAGTCTCCCAAGTGTCGCCTTTTTCCTGGTTTTAAAGGCTGCATTACAATAAAGTGATGCCATTTTCTAAACTTACTAGAATGTTCTATCGTTTGCTTTAACCCATTAAGTCATTATATCCACTTTACCTGGGGTTTTGTGAGGAAGACTAGCATGGACCCCAGGAAGACTAGCGACCATTTTGTGGAAGCTAATGGGGATCCGAAGAAAGAATAAAGAATTACTGATGATTATTTATCGAAAATCACAGCGTAAAAATGTTTTTAAAGCCCACATAGACAACCTTACAATATCGATAGAGATATATGGTCAAACATATTATGATATTTGATTTTCTCTATATCACCAAGCCCTAAATATGCCAAAAATTCACTGGTTCCAGCTTCTCAAATGTAAATATTTGGCATTTTTAAAGGCTCTGATATCAAATTTATGTTGCTCGAACAAAATAAAACATTTGAAAATGTCATCTTAGACCATGAATAAGAATAATTGGCACATTAATCATTAATGAATTATAGTGAATTGCTTGTTTCCAAGGGTGTAGCTTTCAACATTGGGGAGGGCTGTATACAAATTGGGGGCGTTGAAGGTCCTCTGCCAGAAAATTCTGAGCATAAAACACTTAATTTCCTGCACTCTGGTGATTGTTTATGCATCAATTTGTGCGTGTTCTGCCCCAATTTATGTCTCCAATATTGTTAAAGTCCTCATGTTCTAATACTGAGGGGGACATGCCCCCTCTGCCCCCCCCCCCCAAATTCTACACCCATGCTTGTTTCAGCCCTTCTGGAGCTGACTTACGTTAATCAGTGATATCCTGTCCAGGGCAAAATCATGCTACCACTGAGGCCCAGCCTATATGAGAGCAGAACACAGTGTGACATTCTGATTTTAAACCCTGTGGATTACAGCTGAGTGGCAGACAAACGCACTGAGCCAGTGAGCAGTGGAGCAGTCGACGTGTTCAGCAGCCTCCTCCAGCTCTGCCTCGTGAAACATCTACCTCACCTCATTATATAGTGACCATATTCCCAGTAGCTTTAACTCCCTCCATCCTACAGCCAGTCATACAACGTAGGCAGCAGTCACATTTTAACAGAGCAAGGCCATCTGCCACACCAGCTTTACACCATCTGACGGTCACAATCACTCTGTTAAGATACCCAAAGACTAACAGTCATTACCTAAGCATGACACCACGTTCACCCACCTGTCTCAAGACTATAAAAAGGGCCAAGGCCATGCTTGTTCCTGTTTGTAATGTTTTAATAGCGCTGAAGGAGCCCAAGTGGTCTCCCCAACAACATGTAATACGCATCTTGCATTATCAACATTGTTTCCCCCCCTCTGCCACCCCGCAGTTCTTACTACTACTACCATAAATCTCAGCCGGTGTGGCGACAGGGCAAAGCTGCTGACGTTCCACTGCCAGCGCTGACTGAGCTCTCCACCTGCCAAGTCACACAGCTCTGCAGGTATGTGGGTGGTGCAGGGAGTGAGTAAGACCCCCAGGAGTGCGCTGGAATGAATGAGTTGTATCCAGGCTGCTGTGAGTCGACTCTGCCACTGAAAACACATCACGGATCAGTTACCTCAGATCTGGGTGTGGGAGTGAAAAGCTTTCTGGCCTTATATGTCTCGCGGCTTGCACCAAGTTTTCTACATATGCTGTTATGTATTGTGAGGAAAATGTCTTCCTGTTCTCACAGAGAGCGCCACAGTGCAGACATTAGAAAGCCTTTCAGCAGTCCATACCTTTGAAATAACACTAAAAGCCTCCTCAGTGAGAGATTCTCATAGAAGTAACATCACAGAACAGAAGCTCAGGTCTACAGTAAGCAAGCACAAGCGAGGGGAGCAAAGTGTGGTTACAGTAAAGAGGTCGAGTCTGAACTTCCTGGTAGAGACAGGAGCCTGCTGAGGTTTGAACAGTGCTCGCAAAACAATGTTTCAAAGCCACTTGCATATCCTCTCTACAGACAGGAAAGCATTCGACAGATAAGAGAACAGAAAAACTCAAGATGCACTCCCTGGTCTTGTGTCGAGAAGTAAATCAACAAGTTTGGGCACCGATTGTCAGGAGGAAACGTGGACGGAAAAAAAAGTGTCACTGATAAAAGATAGAAGTAACAGATAGGAGCACAGAGCATCCATCCTTCTCCAATTGCACTGCACCTGCAGCATTTAAGACCATGAACGCAGCATTGAAATGGTGAGAGGATACAGCAAAGTGAGCCTGTGTTTTAAGGTTAAAAAAAGAAGCTTGAGAAGGAAATTAAAGTGCATTTCATCCTTAAATAGAAGACTCTCTGTGACCACTGTGACCTTTAAGAATTGGCACATGCAGCAACATTATCAAGCTGGAATCATTTCCTTAAAAAACAAGCCTTGAATTTTTTTTTTTTTTGCCCAGTCTGTGTGCCTTGACATTTCCAATTTCAGGGGCAACACCCCACAGAAAATCTTAAAAGGAAACAAGAGTGGGTGTAGAAACAAAAGGTGGCAGATTCTGAGGGAAATCACCAAGCAAAAAACAAACCACAACTACAGCATGTATGCTCCATTGTTCTTACCTGGCAGGTGCACAGCCAAAAAAAAGAATTTTGGAGTGTTAATTTGGGGGTTTATATCAAGCACAAAGCAAGCAGCTGCTCCCACATGCGAACAGGTGAGAGTGGAAAAAGATGCGAGTACTCACCAGTATATCTGCGGGGAGAATACAGACATGAATTCACACCTGCTGGCAATTTCTGCTGATCAGGGGAATCTAATGACAGCCTCGGACTTGTCTTTACTTTTTCTGTGTGTTTGCTCTGTTCCTCTCCAATGCAGCAGCTCACGCGCACGTAAACCGAAAGTAACAGCGCGACAAAGTCAGACAACAAAACGCAGCTCTTATAATTTGGTGCGTCTGATCATCACCTCAGCTGTGGTGGAGTTTTTATGTGAGAGGCGTGTGCTTCAGCAGCCGGAGACACACCTCCTCTCTGCACGGGCCCTGAAAACCTCAATGGCAGCGCGTTATCGGCAGCAGCCAATCAGAGCGCAGTGGGCTCAAACCCCCCCTCTTTCTCAGGCCTGATGACGACAGCAGCGACTGAACCCTCTCATTGGGAATGGACAAGAAGATACTGCATGATGCTATTGATTTGTAGTCTCCAAGGCAACAAAATGACAGTCTTGCCTCCTCTTGAATGACAAAAAAAAAGCCCTGATTCGCCCGTTAGGTAATCCGTGACATTTATCCAAATGAGGAGGAGAGAGCTGCTCTGACTGGGTTCATTCACAAATATATTCCAAGGGCAAGTCAATGTCTATATGTCTCAGCAGCAGTGAATGGTCCTCCTGCTGCAGGGGTTTGATACACCTTATGAAACAAAGCCTGCAGAGTGCACATGCAGCCTGTGTGTGTATGTCCTGAAAGTATAATAAGCCTGATTTTCCAGAAGCTGACCTTGTTTATGTTGCGGTCAGGACCTCCAGGACATAGCTGACCTTCACACCTTATAAAATGCCCAGTTGTCTTTTCCCCCTGCACGCAGTGTACTGTATGTACATTTGGCTCAGAGGAAGCAGGTGCACATGGAGGCTCTGCAGTTTTAAGGGTAGATGGTAAAATGCCAGCAGGCCTCTACTGCCACCTTGTGACAACCATGAGTAAATCCTTAGCTGAGTCATAATAATAATAAACATAAACAGTATGTATCATCTTTGAGGAAGGTATTTCACTATGTATAAATCTTTAGATAGTCTCTAATTATCTTTGTGGTGACATAAACAGCACATTATAATGCAGGTCACAGCTTCAGCAGGTCTGCCAGTTTGCAAATGCCCTTTATTAAAATCTCTTGGGTGCTGGCAGATGGCACACATGCCCGGCAGGGAGGCAAACAGTGAGGACATAAGCACTTTGTGAATCTTATTTTTAAAATGCTGCACAATGAGTTTTCTTTAACCCCTTAAAAACAATCACCAACTATTGCACCAGTTATTAAAAAGTCATATTTTCTGTAGTGGAGATCCCACTGGATACATTTTGGGTACACAGTTTAAAATTTGATTTGATCACAGGACAAAAAATGGGAGGAGGTGTGTTCTGGTGCACACTTAGTAACCATTTCAAATACTTGGAGGGAATTCAGATGGAAGGTGGTGATGAGATGTTTTTGGACACCAGAAATAGTGGCTAAAATGGGCTCGACATACTCAATACATGTCCAAAATATGTGGGTATGGTTGCCAATTAGTGTACCACAGTTTCTCGAATCTTTATTTAAGTTAAGTATATTTTGGGAAGAGATTTGTGAGGCACTTAAGAAAATATTTGACCAAAATCTCCCATAAAATTCAAAGACAGCAATACTGGGGCTCCAAAAAGAAATATATCCCTCCCTAATCTTAACCTTTTTTCTTTTACTTTTTATTAGTCTTTTTTGTCCAACATTCCTTTTTCCTTATTTATAAGTTGCAGGAATTGAAATAAAAACTAAGTTTAAAAAAAGTTTCCTTTAACGGTATAGCCATTAAAAATGTTTCAGGTCTGAACTGAATGCTTTCACTCAGTAAACATGATCTATAGCTTCAGTTAAGATCTGGAACAAGCTGATATAAATGTGTCAGGCTGAGTGGAAGTAAAGAGGAGAAACCATGGTTCAACTATTTGTGCTATTAAATTCTGGAGACAGGAGTCGGCCTTTGAAGTCTTAACTGGAAGCAAATATGACACTGTGAGAATAGTATTAGACATCAAAATCAATGATAGTGATTACACGTCAGGAAACAATGAGATACCATCATTAAGAGATAAACCAAAGGGGATGTAAAAAGAATCAATACAGTAACATGAAAAATGTAAACTGATGTTAGCTGTCAAATTAGTAACATAGTCCCTCCTGACACAGAGAGACACACACACTACTATCAGTCAAAGATCTATGTTAATTCAGCATGGAAAGTGCAGCACAGTAATGGATCTAATAGACAAGAAAAGTAAAATATATAACAGTTAGCAGTAATTAATCAGCAACAAGAATGTTGTCTTATCAGGGCTACAGTTGTGTAGTGTGAACTAGGCGTTAGTTGCCCTTGAGAAGGAAATTAAAGTGCATTTTATCCCTAAATAGAAGACTGTGTGACCACGGTGACCTTTAAGATTTGGCACAGGCAGCAACATTATCAAGCTGGAATCATTTCCTTAAAAAACAGGCCTTGAATTTTATTTTTGCCCAGTCTGTGTGCCTTGACATTTCCAATTTCAGGGGCAACACCCCACAGAAAATCTTAAAAGGAAACAAGAGTGGGTGTAGAAACAAAAGGTTGCAGATTCTGAGGGAAATCACCAAGCAAAAACAAACCACAACTACAGCATGTATGCTCCATTGTTCTTACCTGGCAGGTGCACAGCCAAAAAAATAGTTTTTGATTCTTTAATTCCTCAGCAACAAGCAACAACAAGAATGTTGTGTCATCAGGGTTGAAGTTGTGTAGTGTGAAGTAGGCGTTACTGGCCCTCAGAAAACTGGGAGTAAAATGGATAGCTTGGCTGCAGAAAAATACAGCTATAATAATAATAGAAAAAAGGAATAAAAAAGTACCAAAAAGCTCAAGTGAGGGCATTTGGGGTGTATTGTGGGTGGCAGAAAGAAGTACTCAGATCTCTTACTTAAGTAAAAGTAGTAATGCCACAATGTAAAAATACTCTGTTACAAGTCTTGCATTCAAAAATCTTACTGAAGTAAAAGTACAAAAGTATTAGTCTCAAAATACACTTAGGGTACCAAAGGTAAACGCTCTCATTATGCAGGATGTCCTATTTCAGAATAATATATATCACATTATTGGATTATAGTTATTGATGCATTAATGTGTTCATCACTTTAATGTTACAGCTGGTACAGGCAGCGCTCATTTTAATGACTTTTTGCTGCCTGGTAGTTTAAGCTATAATAATATATCATAATTTACAAGTTGTTTTATAGTTTGTATTAATAATATAAATCAGAAAAGTAACTGTAACTGTCAGACTAATGTAGTGGAGTAAAATGATTTACCTCTGAAACGTAGTAGAGTAGAATTACATTGGCCAGCAGTAGCTCAGTCCATAGGGACATGGCTTGGAAACCAAAGGGTTGTCTGTTCAAGTCCCTGTACGGACTGGTGGCTGGGGAGGTGCCAGTTCACCTCCTGGGCACTGTGGAGGTGCCCCCTGAGCAAGGCACTGAACCCCTAACTGCTCGAGACACCTGTCCAAGACAGACCCCTCATTCTGACATCCTCCATTTAATGCATGTGTATCCTGTTTGTGCATGTGTGTGTATTTTGGGCCTGTGTTTATGACAACAGAGTGAAAAAAATAATAATTTCCCCTTGAGGATTAATAAAGTATATCCAAGAAATATAAAGTACCATAAAATGTCAATACTCAAGAGAAGTACCTCAAAATTGTGCCTATGTGCAGTACTTGAGTAAATGTACTTATTACTTTCCACCAATTTATAATATTATTATATTTCTGAACTAATTAAAATAAAAAGTACAGGCTTCTTTCAATGGTTTTACAGATTTATATTTAATATCATTATGAAACGTTAAAGTCTTCCTTTTTCTTGACTACAGATGTTTCCTTGTTGGTGGTATTAAGAAGCCAGAACCACGGATAAACTGGATACAAAATTATATATAATAAATATTATGTCAATGCAGCACATATTATCATGTATACATGGTGATTTTTAGTTGGTGCGCTTTATGTTTATTATATGTGTAACTGCAGCTTGTTGTTAGCAACAGCCTTGGATGTAACTCAGCCAGTGACATCAACGTGTTGTCATGAGCAGCTGCTGTTTTGGTAAAATCTGTCCAATCAGCATGAATTGCTGCTCCAACATTTATTTATTTATTTAATTTAACCTTTATTTAACCAGAAAACCTCTTGAGATTAAAAACCTCTTTTTCAAGAGTGTCCTGGCCGAGACAGGAGGCAACATAAGTTACAGACAACACAGAACAAAAATACAGAATAAAAGTATAAAGCTCTAAAACAAGAAATATAAGACACAAAATAAGATTGCTACAAAGAAAAGCCAAAAAGTATGCTTATATATACTAAAAGTGAACCATAAAAATGCAAAAAAGGGAAACTACACATGATTACAAAGACCAGCTAAGACATACAGTGACACTGGCATATAGAAGATTGTGTACAAAAATCCTGCAGCAGTGCTTTGAAACGCCCAAGAGGAACCAGTGAGTGCAATTCTAAGTCCTTCTGCATAAAATTCCACATACAAGGAGCTGCATGCATTAATACTTGCTTACCAAACTCTGTACGTACCCTCGGTACAGACAATAAAGACATGTTTTGTGAACGGAGAGCATGGCCATTTTCAATATTTTGCCTAATGTTCATACAGTATTCTTCAGTCTTTCCTGTAACCTTGCAATGCCTCATCTGGATCCCTTGTGTGCTGTGTCAGAGTTTGGCTCCCTCTAACAAGAAATGCACAAATAACAAAAAGCTTTTACTCTGAAAGGTTCATTGACACAGAACGACCACAGGATGTCACTAGTGTCTATGGAATGAACAGGAGGTCCTGCGTGATGCACACAGAGTCCTGAATGAGCTGCTTATGAGGATTAGAACAACATTTACTAATCAATTACTGTGCAAGGCATGGACTTATTTAAATTAAAATGTTTTTGAAGTATTCTCAACAATTAAGATTATAGCTTTGGGCTGAGTGAGGACAAAGGTTGGCGAGCAAAGTGGAATCTGTTTTAAGGGTTCCTGCTTGAGGTCAGTTTATGAACCTTATTTGACTTCATGTAGCATTCTTAATGTTAAGATTATTTTGCTGATATATCTTAGTGGATAATAATATCCTCCTGAGACCTACACTTTTGTTTGGTATGCATTTTTAATTTCTCCTAGCTATTTGGGATCAGTAGGACCTCATAAGTATAAAAAAACTAAACATTGTCAATGATAATTTAGATAATTAAGCCTGTAACTGTTGCTAAAATTGGTCAAATTTGTTGCCATATCAAACTACAAACATTATTAATCATAAATAAACAAGTTTCAACTATAAAATGTGATCAGGTTTCTGACCTTGTCCACTTTTGTGTCAGGATCGGCTGCCATCTTGTTTTTACATGGATTAGTGTATTGTGCTCTTACTACCACTAGATGGCACATAAAGTGTCCACGAATGAGGACAACAGGTCTAAGTTAAGCAGAATGAAGTATGAGGTCAAGTAAACCCAAAATGTGATGTCCTCATATAAGGAGGACAGATCATCGAAGATAAATGCTTCTTTTCTCAGGATCAATGTCAGTATATTTAACCTATTGTAGCAATTACAATAAGCATGCATTTTTTAATTATCATGATTATGCTTTTGGGATTGTTAGCAATGTTTTAGGAATTAGGTATTATATTAAAAACACAAGGCATACAGTAATGTAAATGTGATGTGTGTAACATAATGCATCAGTCTGTTTTCACAAGCATGTCTAAAACCTAAATGTGGCTCAGTCTATGATTAGTCCATAAAAATGATGCTTAATGTCTGAACAGATGGATTATTAAAAATAGTGAGATCCAAAGAGTACACACGTCCCTAAAAACACCACTTGCCACACTGTAATCATCATTACAGGCGGTGTAATTTTTCTTTGGCTACTTGAAATGGTTGCACAGTGAAGGATTAAGTGTTCCTGAACCTGTCGTGAGTGAAATCTGATTATCTGAGCTGTCAGTTCCCTCTGTAAGAGCCATATGTTTGGAGAATGGCGACCCCCTCTGTTCGTTTCGAGGATGTGGAGGGCAGGCCAGCTGCTTTTATCGCTGCTCCACATAAACAGCTGCACATCTGGGCAGGCAGAGGTGCCTCGGGGGAACAGAGGGGAGGCTGAGGACCGACTGCACGACGTGTAAATGAACGAGGCCCTGAAGGGGACGGCAGTCGACAAGCACCCGTTGTCCTTTTGGCTGCTTTTTCGGAGAAGGCTTAAGTTTCTTTTTGGACTGTGAAAGCTCCAAGTTTTTTTTTTTCTTCTTTTTTTAGATCTCTTTGTTTTCTCTGTGTTCATGATTGTTCACTGCTTTTGCTGATTGTTTCAAGAGAGAGAGAACAAGAAGTATGCATTGTTAAATGGAGATAAATAGGTGAGAGAAGAATCATGCATAAAAATTTCCAATGAAAATCATTCTCGTTATCACATGCGGGAAATATGTTTTTGTAGAGATCTCTCCTCCCACGTCAGTTTGAGTGTTTCCATGTTCTCAGTGTTTTTTTTGTTGTATGTGTTTATGTCCATTAGTGTAAGCATGTGCAGGCCTACAGGTTCATCCTGTGCGGGGACATTGGCGAGTACATTTCTTTCTCATGCTTACATGTGTGTGTTTGTGCATGTGCGTTGCTGAGGGACATCTGATCTCCGGGCTCGCCGCACGCCACGCTTGCTTGCAGGTGGTCTGTCCACACTTGGGGGCCGAGCAGATTTAATATTTCATAGGAGCACAGCACACCCCTGGACGCCATCATTGAGTCCACATGGCCGGCCGGAAAGCTGCTCTGTGAACACTCGGCTGAAATATGCGGGCCTGCCAGCCCCCTCTCCACCATGCTGCTCGCTCACTTGCTGGGCCTCACAATTAAAAGCTAACCACAGCTACAGATGTTGGCAGCTGTCTTTAACCCATGAGATGCCACTCTGGAGTCCCAGTCTGCCACTCTCTACCGTGTATAATACCTCTGATAAAACGTTGTGTGCAAGAAAATCTAAACAAAAGACAAAATGAGAGGACAAAAATTCAAATTATATATCAATCAGAGGAACACTAGCTCCCCAAAATGGACAAAGATATTGAAAAGGCATGAGCGGCATAGGAAAAACACTGATTATTTCATGTGAAACTGCTTTATTTAGTATTTTGACAGGTTAAAATCCCAGTGTCCATTTTCTTTGGAGGGACAGCGACCTTCAGCTCCCAGTAAAAACATCCTGACCGTGTGGATCTTATGTTTTCAGAGAAAAAACAACACATGTTAGCAGGGCCTGGACTAGCTGCTGGTCTCTGACATGCCAAACACCATTGGAGAAACACTGATTTATAACATGAAACTGCTTTACTTAGTGTTTTTACTGGTTTAAATCTCCTGGTTAGTTTGTTTTGGAGAGGAAGAAACCTCTGCAGATAATTCAGCTCCAAGTAAAAACCTGCTGAGCGCCTGGATCTTAAGTTATCAGAGGAAAAAGATGAGCACACAATAGCAGCAGGAGTGATTGCTCTGAGACAAACAAGGGAGGCTGAACTTCCCCTGAAATTTCATAGAAGAAATGGTCAAATTATTGAATTTACATTAAAATAAGAATTTATATTGCATTAAACGTGCGCTAGGATGCGTTTAACATCATGACTGTGATGTTCAAACGTCAGCAGTTTATCACCAGTTTTCAAACGCGACCTCCCTGTCATACATTCTCGTGTCAGCACGGTGGACGCAGAGCCTCCAAGCATTCCTATGAGACAGCGTTGAGCAGGTTTTTTTCATGCAGCAAAGTAAGACGGTCATTGGATAAATGCGACAAAATCATCACTTCCAGGGAGGCTTAGCTTCCGTGGGACCTAATGGAGCGGTAGGCAGGAGAGGATGCTCGGTGTATGCATGGTGATTGGAGGAATTGTCTAAAAGGCTGAACCCCTTTGTGATTGACAGCACTTTTGAAATACACACCGGCATCGTCACATTTCGAGCTCAGTCCCATGCGGATATTTGCGAGTGGAGTCTCCTGACAGAGTGCCGTTGAGGTGTTTAAACCCATCTGAAAATCTTTGAGGTGTGTTTTGCTGTGGTTCTATGGCATGAGTGTGGTTGGAAAACGCTTCAGGTAATTTAAATTCAATTAAATGTTCCTTTTATTTATGCCTTGCTACAATATGACAAATTTTATGATGTAAACTTAGAGTGAGCTTCCCCTGTTTGAAAGACCAGCAGCCGCCACTGATTAGCAGGTCCTGGGCTAACCGCTGGTCTCCAGTATGCCAAACAGCATTGTAGAAACACTGATTTGTAACATGAAACTGCTTTATTCAGTGTTTTTACCTGTTTAAATCACCTGGTCTGTTTGTTTTGGAGAGGAAGAGACCTCTGCGGTTAATTCGGCTCCCGGTAAAAACCTCCTGAACATCTGGATTAGATGTAAGGTGAGCACACTTTAGCAGGTGCAGGTGCTTCTACAGTACAACATGCCAGACGGCGTAGGAGAAACATTGACTTGTCAGGCTGGTTGCCAGAAATTTTCCGCATGTTTTCCTACAAAAAGCAATGCACCTGAATTCGCTCATATCCCACATATTTTGAAAGGCTGCGATCATGTGACCAATGCGCTGACGGCAGTAAACAAGGATGCAGTTCCAAGCGCTTGTAAGGAGGCAGGATGGGGTGGTGGATAGGTCACAAAAAAATGGACTTTCACCTGTGACTTTCCCCTGAAATTGCATGTTGTGTGAACTTTGAGTCATTTTAAGTTACGTTATCACCAGGTTTCCTTTCCTAAACTTGACATTAATTTCGTAACTGTATGTGAAGGATGTACTGTCATTTGTGGGGCTCAAAGTCGTAGGATATCAAATGAACGGTCGTGCATGCATTTTTCGTAGGATATCATACAGACCGTTCTATCAGAATACGTTAGATTTGTAACATGAAACTGCTTTATTCAGTGTTTTTACCTGTTTAAATCACCTGGTTCGTTTGTTTTGGAGAGGAAGAGACCTCTCCGGATAATGTGGCTCTCGGTAAAAACCTCCTGAAATATGAACGCTGAAGGACTTCTAACCAGGAAAAGTTTCAGCTGGTTGCAATCTGCAATCCTCGCTGCTAGATGCCACTAAATCCCCTAAATCATACACCCTGCTTCTTAATGAAAGGAGGGGCAAAAAAGCCAGAAACAAAAGCATAGTGAGAAAAAGACAAAAAAGACGACGAGAAAACTGCGAGAGCTGCCCAAAGCGTTTCATTCTGAGAGATTCCAGGCCAAGTATGCTAGCTCAACCCTCAGCTCCTCCAGTTTTAATGCCCCCTCCATCTCTACACACCATATAAACAGGAAACCAAAAGTGTTTATGACCACCTTGCAAAATCCAATGTTAGGAATTCAAGTTCAGGTCAGAATTTCTTCCACCATTCATCAGATTCCAGCGGAGCCAAACCGTGTTCTGTGTTTGCCGTCATGTATGGTGTGTGCAGTTGGACCTGAGCCAAAGAGAACAGAGGGAACTTCACCAGCACCATTATTCAACAAGGTCAAACCCGATTTAGATTTGAAACCAAAGCCAAAACAGGGCATCTTGAAGTTGTTAGGAAACTATTCCAGATCTTAAACAGACCAGGGGGACTGTGTACATCTCCCTAATTGCACATGTCAATTTATGTACAAGCGCTTGGTTTAGTCAAGCTCCATTACTCCCCCCTTTCTTACTCTCATGCTGTTTCAGTGTCACTGTCTCCTTATTCCTTCTCTGCCTTACACACACTCCACTTCCTGAACATGAAAATTCACAGATTATAAGTGTGTTTAATCTTGAATACCGTGTGCTTACACAGAGACACACTCGTTCACACACACAGAGGACGTTAAGGCAACAAGTCACTGAGACAAACCATGTCAGTTCACAGCTTGACAGCTTGTTAATGTTGTGTGACTTCTCCGGGAACAAAGGATGCATTGCAGAAACTCAAGACTGCATGTAATTAATCCGATCCCGGCAATAACTCTCTCAAATATTTACCGTATTCCACTATCAGTGGTGAGGGAGACAAATGAAGAGCTCGGCAAAGACCTCACACAACCATGGGAGTCTGCCGCGTCCAAACACTGTGGCGAGCAGAGCAGGTGAAAAGAGCTGTTTCTCACTTCTCGGCCATCGGGGACTATATAATGTTTTAACACACTGACCATAACCCTTCAGGGACCTTACTACAATAATGCTGTCATCACCTGGTTGCAGAGTTGAGGCTCGATGGTTTGACACAACTGTCTAGCATCCATGGGAGACTGACCAAAGCAAACACAATGCAGCGAGCACGCATTCTTCTTTACCTCTTATATAGAGCTCAGTGATGTTGATTCATTTGTACTTAATGCTTTCGAAATACACTGAACTCTTTTGATCCCAGTGCACATATTCCCAACAGGGACGCAACACAGACTTTTTTAATCAAAGCAGAAGATCTTTAAAAGGTCTGTTCATCCAAATAATAACATATTTTTCTACCACTGGAGGTGACTAGTCATGCACTTAGTTTAGATTTTATTTGCCAAGCCAGAGATAAAGGGGATCTTTGTCATAAAAATTGAGCACAGATTCTTAGTCATCCAGGTCATGGTAATCTTAAGTGCTATATCGTAGGCAACTGGACTTGCTCGAGTTTCTTGAAGACATTTTGCCTCTCATCCAAGAGGCTTCTTCAGTTCTCAATTGAAGTGAAGTGAACTAAAGAAGCCTCTTGGAGGTGAAGCGAAACGTCTTCAAGAAACTCAAGCAAGTCCAGTTGCCTACGATAGAGCACTGAAGAGGTCTCAGTGTGTATGATTTAGAGGTATCGACTGGCAGAAACTATATAATATTCCAACACGTTCTCAACCCAAGTCGTCACATATCGGCACTTTGTCAGTGGCCTATCACACCTACATGTTACACCCTAGGTATCCTCCTACATCGCTGTTGACATTCTCAGACGCTGCAAACAATGCTGGGGTGTCATCAAAAGCACATGGTTAGGGTTAGAAGAAAATATCATGGTTTGGCTCTACATACATATTGAGTGGGTTGCCTACTAATCGGAAGATTGGTGATTCGATCCTCGGCTCCTCCAGCCCAGCATCCTTGGGCAATATGCTGAACCCCAATTTGCTCCTGATGGCTGTTCCATTGGTGTGTGAGTGTGAGTGAATGGTCACTGAGTAGCAGGTAGCCTCAGCCACCAGTGTGTGAACGTGACATGCAGTGTTAAAACGCTTTGAGTAGTCGAAAGACTAGACAAGTGCAGTCCATTTACCACATGGGAAGCGAACACCGCCCCAGGTTCAAAGTCTGGGGCTTGTTGGACCCATCCACCACCACCCCTCCCGTCCGCCCTATAGGGACTTTCTAGCTCCTTTTATTACATCGTTACTGGCAGCGTTTCAACCTGACGCCAGCAGTGTGTCATACTGACAGGTGACAGGTGACAGGTGCCGTTCAGTTGACCGGCAGCATATCATAAAACTGCAAAAGGTTCCATCCAGCTGTGCTACAATCTGACACCGCATGTTGGGGTAACAAACTGCTGCGACTGGTGGCTTTTGGCATCAGGTGTCTAACACCGAAATTACTTACAAAGCGGCGGTATTTGACATCTTTGAAATTAAAACAGGCTGAATATTCATAACTATGTTTTTATTGGTTTATAATCATCTGAAAAACATAATTGTTGTGTATGTGTGAATGAGCTGTCTGCCATGTTGTTTCTACAGTAGCCCAGAATGGACAAAGCAAACACTGGCTCTAGATAAGGACAACGCTTGGGACGTGAGACAAAGTCTAGTTCTGCAACCTTACCACTAGATGCCACTATATCCTACACACAAGACCTTTAAGGGAAGTAGAGCAAACTGAAAACAATGACTTCTAACATTAAGTTGTTACAGTGAAAGAACTGCAATATTAGTATTCATTTAAAGTCCAATTCACCCTACATCCATCCCTCCTTTAGTTTCCACCACCTCCAATGACAAATATCTTGCTTTTCAGCTCCTATATGTAAATAAATGAAATTTGTAGTGGCTGATATCTCAAAATAAATAATTTTACAAATAAATCTACAATCACTTGTGACATGTTTGTTTAATTTGTGTGAACAGACCCTTTAATTTGATTTTGTAGGTGCCAGGATCCCATTCTCTCTCATTATTATCTCCAATTTCTGATTTATTCTAGTTCCTATTTTCACTAATATTCGTCTTCTTTACTGCCCATCAGGGGCTAAAGATCAGTACCCGACAGAAATGAGTGGCTTAACTTACTGTAAAAGAACATATGATGTATTGCATGTTCATGTGACTTTAATGTTCTGTTTGTTCCCTCAAATTATCGACTACATCACACAGATCCCACCCTGCACTGAGCCTGGGGAAAGAGAGAAAGACCCTCTCAGTCTCTCAGCTGTCTATTTTGGATATGAGTAAATAGTAATGTTTGGAAAGCAATTATCAGGCAAACACTTTTACATCTAGGTGGAGGGTGAAAGCGAGGCAGGTGACCTCCTAAATAGGAATTAAAAACACAGTTGTGAAACTCACCTCGTTTATTTCTGTGCATCTGAAGGAAACTAATAAACAGTCACACAACTTTGGTGTGAAAACATGGCACTAACTGATGTGGAGAGACACTTTAAAAGTGTCTTGATGTGAGCCATAATGGCTTCAGACACTAGAGGGTAGCCTATTCAAGCAGGATTAGCTGTTTTCCATTTCACAGAGATAAAATTACCCTGCCCCACCAAATATTTCAATAGTGGGGAGATAGGGCCATTAAAATACCTTTAAAAGGTCACAGAAAGCCAACTTCAAGGTTTGTTGTCTCACCAGTTCTGAGTTACGCTGAGAGGAGGTCGGGGTGTCTTATGGGCCTTGCGAAGAGGGGGGTCCTGCCATTCTACAGGTTCACAGGAAGGATGGCCAAGCATGTTTGCTCATGCCATGGGACACGATGTTTTCAGAGGAACAGCAGGAGCAGCGGAGGGGGCGGAGGTTGGGGGAATGTAAGGGAGGAGAAAGAGCTCTGAAGGAGTCTGGTGGCCACATGTCGCCGTTGCTGCTCAGTGCTTGGATATTGCAGGCTTTCGTGCTAAACATCGACGCAGAGGCTGAAAATAAACCCTGTCCAAATACAGGGGTTGGGTGGTGGACTGGTGAAGACAGGCCCCAGACGAGATGTCAACCAACAACCTCCTCCTTATCCATTCAGCTTTGGTCCCCCCAGGCCCAAACATCGACCCTGACCTCCAGACCTGACTCCCAGCTTCCAGCTCCAACCAGCTAAGGGAGTACACAACAATTATTGGCTTGAGGAGCTGGGTTGAACCGTATATCCCCTTTTGTAAAAAGCAAGACCTTAAAATCATATATTTATGGAAAAGGTAACAAAATGATGAATATTCCAGTCACTCTTTATTTTTTAATTAAGAGCTGCTACTGTGTCGAATTTCTTATTTAAACCGCAGAACAAGGGAAACAAGGCTGCTCTGTGCATGGATTTCACTTAATGAAAATTCTAAATCCGGCGCTTGGACAGTGACTTGCAGCATCAGACACCAACAAACAAAGCCATCCTTTATGCTGGCATGATACGCGGCCAGTCGCCATTATAGGTTAATGGCAACAGATGGCGTCAGGGGGAACAAGACAGAAAGTTAAGGTGGTGAAAGTCAGAGTAGGATGGGTGGGACGGGCGGTGGATGGGTCCAAAAAACACCTACTTACCCAACCACATGTTTTTGTTCCCTAAACCCAACTATGTGCGTTAGTTGTTCGCAGTGTTGCACTGCCGTAGTGCCTTTATTTTGAAAGAGACTGTATGTAAACTTTAAATTTCCTGTGAAAACGTAAGTGTATTTTGAAAGAAGACAAAGCATGTAACAAATAGAACGAGACTTTTCGTTCCAGAACGTCAACAACCAACGCACCCAGGGTACCTTGCATGTCGTATGCGGACGTGGAAATTCCATGATCAAACGTCAATATGTGACAAGATGAGATTGAGAATGTGTTGTTACTCAAGATAATCCACAGACCTTGTTGTGAGCAGTTTCAAGGAACTATTTTCTTTCTACTAAACTACACTCGCCAACTGTATCACCGTGTAGAGGGTAGTATGCATCTTCTCATGGACAAGAGGCTTGCACTTGTTGTAGCATGAGATGTAAACATTAAAGGTGCCCTCCTCGGCTAAGCTGTAATGTTAGCTACGTCACTGGATCTAGGTAAGCTAGCTGTAGAGGGTTCCCTCTGTGCCGTAACACGATTTGCGGGTGTACTTCGGTAGACAGAAAATAGTTCCTATGTGAAACTGCTCACAACAAGGTCTGTGGATTATTTAGCGTAACCAGGTCATAATTTCTGAAATGAGACACTGCTGCTGAGTTTTTCAAATTTCTTTTTTTCTGGTTGAGCACCACAAGCTGAGTATAATCTAGTTCTGTTACCTTCGACAGAAGGCAGACATCTCTATGGCCATTATCTCCAGCATTTGGCAACTCACACCAAAACAATCTAGATTGGTAAATAGCACTACAATTCGGAGGAAAAATAAGTTTGTTTCTTCTTATTTGGGGGTAACATGCCATTTTGTGGTGTATTTATTTATTTACTTTATTGACACTTAATCTCACAAGGGAAGAATTTACCTGGGATAATACGAATTTAAAAAAGTTACTTTCCCAAAATAACTTAGACAACCCTCCCTTTGGCAACAAAAGAAAAATACATGACCCTCCCTTACCTCTGACCCGTTTCCTCCCCTAGTAAGTTTTGCACAGTCCCTAAGGCTGAGTGAATTGTTGTTTTCTCCCTCTTGCCTCTGTTTTAAATATAAAGGCTTCCTTCAAAGTGGTTCAAAATGTCATTATTGATTACACAATATCTGAATCATTTTCTGTTGCAAAGAGCAACAATACCAGCCCTCCGCTGCCATATTGGGAGCAGACATGTCTATATTAGTGTCAGAGACGCCCAGAGGTATGTCACATTACCACACAGTAAAACAGGTTAAAGAGGACCTTAATTGCTCGGTTGCTGTCCTTTGAAAAGCTCTGTTTTCCTTGGAAGAAACTTTCCAAAAGCAGACGAGCTGAGGTCGAAGCAGAAGGAGAGAGCCACATCAAACGAGGAGTGTGCATGAATCTGTCAGCAATGAAGGGCTATTACTACAGTAGCAGCACCCTGCCTTGGGGAATATGCTGTCAGCTTCCTCATTAAAAGACTGACCGGGGCAGGAGAGAGCCTTGGGTTAGCTCGCATTTTCAGGTTGACTCTTCTGCTGTTTTTCTGCCTTTTGTTAAAAAAAATCTAGTGAATATGAAGATGAAAAAAAGAGTGCAAGTGATTTTAATATATTTTTATATCGAGCACAATGTGCGCTTGTGAGAGGCCAAGAGTTAGATAAACAGCGTATGTGTGTTTTTGTCCTGTCTGTGAAATTAGAAACACAAACACATCAGATCTTAAACAAGCTTACCACATCCAACTTCTGCGAGCAATTACAAAAGCATCAACACCATTACGCACCGACTCTGACACGCTATGCCCAAACCCTTCACCTTTCCCAATGAGTAAACACACACATTGGTGATAAAGCTAATGGGGAGGCCACATGAGGAGTAAAGAGGGAGAGTGATCCATCTCCATCGTGGGTAACCATCGCCAGCGTCCGGCCCGGGGACAGAGGAACCACCACAGAGGTTGTGCAGTAGTTAGTGAACCTGTCTGTCTCCTGTCAGACTGCTGTCACACACACATCGGGCCAACCATCAATACACACCGGTTCTCCAGGTCTATATGCGCTGAACGCACATGTTTTGATTGCTGACGGCCATGTCAGGAGTCAAGTAGAGCCTCTTAAAATGTGGCCTAGGGGCAAGGGTCATCCGCTAATGAGTAAAAGCTTTTTTTCCCCCTTTGTTGGCAGGGAGGGAGTAAGGAAATGTGCTCACTAGGTGGTAGGGAGGTGAGGAGGGGGAGGGAGGGGAGGAGAGAACGTGTGAAGGGATGGGTAGTGGCAGGGGAGAGGAAGGGTGAAAGGGCCGAGCGGGTGGAGGGAGGGGGTGTCAGGAAGTAGAGCGAGAGGGGAGACAAGAGGTGAGGTCTCAGGTGAGAGGGGGTGATAATGATAAACTGTGTTTTTCTGTCGTGTCTGACAGAGAAGTCGAGAGATGGAGAAAAAGGAAAGACGAACGGAGAAGCAGGGTTGAGACTTTGGTGGAGAGTTGACAGTTGGAAAAAAGTGACTTCATTATTAAAAAGAAAACAGTTTTTTTTTTAGTGTAGTTTTTTTGTTCAAACTCATCACTGACCTGATCAAATCATGTTTTTTAAATAAGATTACAATATTTTCAGCAATCAACCTCAATCTCAATTAAAATAATTTAAATAATGTGGCTTGATGCTTTAGGTGTTGTGTTGTGCTTTGCTTATGGTGCTCTGTTTTGTGTTGGTGTTATGTGCAATACATGAATGGCTGATGTGCAATACTCTTATGTTTTTTATTGTTTTATGTTTTTATGGTGTATGCTGCATTTCATCTGGACTATAATTGTAAGGCAGCAATACTTGTGCAGCTCCTGAATCCTAGAGGAATTTCCCTGCAGGGACAATAAAGTATATTGCATCATACGGCATCGTATCGTATCGTATCGTATCGTATCGTATCGCATTGTCTCATATCGTATCCAGCTGTGTAATTTGAGTTAAACATGTGTCTGGCTGTGTGTCCAGATGCCCTCAGACTTATTATGAGACTGGACTGAGTTGTAGCAACCCAATTGCCTGAATAAATGTTGGCATCGTAGGTTCCTGCAAACCCCAGATACGTTACATTTGTGCATTATGTGGCGAATATGTTGAAACTTTATGTATATTTACATTTCAACAATGTTGTGGTTAACATGGTTAGGTTTAGGCATTAAAAACACTTAGTTTTGGTAAGAAAAAGAACAGGCTTTGGCTACAAACAACAGCTTTTTGTGATTCTATCCCAGCTGGAACAGTAAGCAACAATTCCTATACCTTTAAAGACTATCTGGCATGATAATCATTGAAGTTGCATAAAAGCATATATTGCATATATTTGTGTTTTTGCTTGGGTCTAAATTCACACATCTTATACTCAACCAAAAGAGGCTGCACAGTTATAGTGTTGTGTACCTATGTTTATATTAATGTATGTTCCTAGATGATTTGATGTATGTCAGCTTATCATTAAGGGCATTGTGTTTCCTTTGTTTTTTGCTTTTCTATTTGCTGTATTTTGTCCTCCTGTGCTTGTGTGCTGCTCTTCCCTTCTTTACTCATCTACACACCTGCTCTGAATCAGTCTCATTAGTCCTTCTCTGCTCCCTGCCTGATCCCCTCATTCCCTGCACCTGAGCTTCTCTGCCCATCTCTCCACCTGCACTTCATCCCCCAGTCAGATTAGTTTGTATTTCAATCCTGGTTTTTGTCCAGTTTTGCCTTCCCTATATGAAGCTTGTGTAAAAAGTTTGTTCTTAAAGTTCCTGTTGCCTGCAGTGTCCTGCATTTGGTCCACCTGCTCCACTCTTTGTGACAATATGCAACCTGTCTCCTCCGAAGGCTTTTGAGGCAATTGTGTGATCTGTGATTTTGGACGACGTAAGTAAAACTGACTTGATTTGACCAGTTTAATGGCAATGAAAGTGTTGTTGGATGGATAGGTCGTGTTGACAAACACAACAGATTTTATTGTTTTTCAGGGTAAGCCTCTGTCACCTCCTACAACCAGTCATTACTTAAGTTTTGTTGTTTCTGTTGTTACTTTAAATATAAGAATAAATTATTGATTGACATTATCTGATAATAGATAATGGTTATACATACACTTGGTTATGCTGAGGAAAAGGTCATATTTTGGTATACAATGTATATGTTTGGTATAAAAGGTCAAGTTTTGGTATAAAATGTCCAGATTTTGTGGCACCATCCCAGCGGGAAAAGCAATCCCTTTTTGTGGCACAATCCCCAGGAGAAAAACAGTGACGGGTCACTAAAAAACACCCACGTTTCATGCCTTAAAAGCTGCAAAAAAGCCAGCAACTGGTTGCTAAAACACAATCGGTTTTGTTGTTTGTTGGTCTCAAACAGTGGTCTGCAGCTTGGCAGGCATCTCGCCTGGGTGACACTCCATCCATCAGTGGCATGAGGTAGTTACGTTGGGCCCCAGTGCACGCTATTATGACGGGCCCTCGTTATTAGTTATGAAGCACACACACACACCCACACCGACAGTGTGTCTTATGGTGTGTTCCAGTTGTACTGGGAAGTCGGGATGTCCGGGTTCCGAGTGGGAAATTTCAACTGGAATGCCCCCTGAAGTCGGAATTCCGAGTCGGAAAGTCGGAGAATCCTCACCACCCCCGAGCTGACAATCAAAGATGGCTGCCCCGGGTGTAAACAGTAAGTAGAAGCTCTTATAATATTCAGTTTATTAGCGCTTACAGTATATTCGGACAAGGCAAGTGCAAGAATAGCTTTCGTAGACGTTGCCATCTTGTTTTCTGACTTCTTCTTCCCGTTTGGCAACTTTTTTCCGACTTTGTAACTGGAACGCTGATAACTCGGCTGTGACGTCATGAATGAATGAATGGATGGATGAAAAACAAAAACAGAGAAAATGAATTCCTTTTTTAAATTCATCTGCATACGTCTTCATCTCATGTCATCTGTAGCACTGTTTACCACACATGCACATGCAGTGTATCGATCCTCCCTCTCTCCTGCACTCTGGGTGTTGTAGAGGCTTGTCAGAGGCCAGACAGCCTGACCCTGACATGCTGAAATTGTTTCACGAGAAGCTCCCTCTGCCCCTTGGCTTTCTCTGAGTCCTGGTGGGCCCAGGATCCTGGCAGGGCGGCGAATATATGAGGATGTGTAGATGAGACACTGGCGGAGAAGAAAGCCAGCCCTTGTGCTCGGAGAGTTAACCTTAAGTGCTGCAATACCTTCAAGTGCAAAGAGACGCTCTTTGTTCCCTCTGCTCATCTGATCTGGCCTTTACCTCTGCAGCCAAGAGGTGTGTGTGTGTGTTTGTGTTAGCAGTGGCGGGCTGTTTGAAGCCTCTCTGATGGTTCTTTTGGTGCTCTCCAGGAAACGTTTGTCTGTGCATTGGATGAGCTCCTCCAGATGTTCCCATAATTCCACGGGATGTGTACGTGCACGCCTGGCTGTGAGAGCATATCTGGATGTGTTAGTGCGTGTGTGTGCGCGTGCGTGTCTATGTGTTTAGATAGAAAGAAGAGGGAGGGGGGCCATGTTCCAATTAGAGATGGGTAAACTGTTGATGTAAAAGAAACTAAAGCTAACATTTACAGGCCGTGACTCTGTGATGTCTCCCATTGTGACTTCAGTCTGCTCTGTGGCATCGGGCCTAAAGCAGCGTTCAGACGAGAGACGGGCCTGAAGGATTGTTTTTAAATTCCACATTATAGTTTCCAAAGTGCACTTCAGTGATCTAAACACATTTTAATGTACAATCACTGTAGAAAACACTTAACAGGACGTTTTTTTTTTCTGTCTGAACTTTGAATGCCCTGCTCAAGTGTCGATGAGCATGAGAAAGACTGTAGCTGACCTGGGACTTTGACCTCCCCGTGGACAGGGGAGTGAGTTAATATATGATTTTCCTTTGTGAAAACAGAGCACCGCAAAACAGCCAGCAAATCACTCACAACTTAATGGCCAATGAGAGACAAACCTGCATGCACAAAAGGTGCACATATACTGCCTCAGTGGCAGGACGCTGACTTTCCAGCGAGTAAAAGATTCGCCTTCAGCTCAAAATTAGTTCAGATAGAGGCAAAAAACAGTTATATTTAAGGTATGTGGAATAGCCTACTAATACATCAGCATGAAAGCATACAGGCACAAGGTGCAGGCTTGTTTTCCAGGTTGACCTTGAATAATTACCGAAAGGTTCCATAACACTAAGACAACTTCATGTGTTAATGCTGACCACGTGACACTGTTATAAGCTCCAATTAAAGGGCCATGATACACCAAGCCAGTGGTTAATGTCAGGCTGTTGTTGAGTGTCTGTTGCTCTAGTTTTGGCAGTGTGTCCCACACTGTTGTCGGCTATTTTTTTGCTGATTCAGCATTTTGAATGAGTGTCTGAGATGGGGGAGGCTGTTTGTGAACATAATCACTGACTGAGTTCAGCTCAGCTTCATGAGAAGAGGAATGGAAATCAGGAAAGCAAACAAACGGCTAAAGGCAAAAGGGTGTGAGATTGAAACAAACTTGTTTTATTAGGTAAGATTTTTTTTTCTTTAGCTGTCAAGCTCATTAGCAGAAAAGGTTTGTAATTGTTGTGTTATTGTTTGCTAGATATTCTTCGTTCTTTGACATCAGGTTGTGTTAATGTGCTAAATGGCTAACTAGCGTCTTGAAATCGTCCTGTCAGTCTACCTGTTTCCCTTTTTGAATGAAGAACATACATGCCAGTTGGCTGTTGACTGTAGTCTTAGTGGTGTGTTCATGTGCAACTTCTTGGCCAAGACACCGGCAACGTGAAGCGACGCAAAAGTTGGCCTTCGTCGCCTCTAGTTCTTTAATGTTGGTTTGGTATGCCTGGACATAAAAAAAGTGAGATATGTAATCCCTCCAGCGTGTTCTGGGTCTGCCCCGAGACCTCCTACCAGTGGGAGGTGCCCAGAACACCTCTAACAGGAGGCGCCCAGAAGGTATCCTGATCAGATGCCCGAACCACCCCAACTGACCCCTTTCAACGTGAAGGAGCAGCAGCTCTGCTCCGAGCTCCTTACCCTATCTCTAAGGCTGAGTCCAGCCACCCTTCTGTGGAAACTCATTTCGGCTGCTTGTTTCCACGATCTCATTCTTTCGGTCACTACCCAGAGCTCATGACCATAGGTGAGGGCTGGGACATAGATGGACCAGTAAATCGAAAGCTTCGCCTCAGTGTAATGTAGGTTTCATTTCATTTGGATTATTCATAAAAATTACCTTTCAAAAAAATTCTGCAGCAACATCTTGTTCCAAAAATAATATTCCTGTTACTTTGTATGACACATGAACCTCACTGTGACCCTGTACTTTTCACTGGAACTACTAAAGATATCATCCCTTAATATGTTTTTTTGTCATTTGGGTCTAATGACTCATCTTACTCAGAAAAACAACAGAATTATTGTGACTCAAACAGACAACAGGATGTGACTGTAAATACCTGTGGATAAGAAAAAAGAGAGCTATCAAGGGGTTTTCCTAAAGACCCAGCGGAACAGACACAATGTGTGATTCAAAAGCACAGGAAATATCATGAGGAAAATACCTGCATGGGACCATCAAAGGCATGGAACAATGACACCAGTGGAGGGGGCTTATGTCTGACTCTGAGTTTATCTTTCAGTACATGCGTGCGTGTGTCTGTATCTGTGGTTGTGTCAGCTCCTCAAAGAAAGAGCTGCTTATCTGCATGGAGTCAACTAACATATGATGTGTATATCTCATCTGGGCTGAAGTTTAGCCAGCTGCCATGCTGACATTTATGATTCCTGGTCAGGGTGTAACCTAAATCCTTAAATATCCAAGCAAGCGCAAGTGAAACATTAAATCTTTCAAGCATTTATATTCCTCTTTTTCAGCCTTTACTTTGCACCTTGATATTCACACTGACAAGTAATTTTAAAGCTAATTTAAGCAATATTTTTGAACTAACACTTAATCTTATGACTTGTAATGTGCTAAAGCTGCTGCTGATGATCCAGCTTACAGGGTTTACATGCTCAAGAAATCCAAGAATCTTACACCCTTTTCATACATGCTCTGAAACCCTGAACTTATGTAGACATTACCCGCAGGACTTTGTGAGAATGCAAATGTTGGAATCAGTTGGACCTGACAAATGGATTTAACCCTGCCAGCTTCCAAGTACAAAGTCTGTGTAGTGTCCAGTTGAGCCCAAGTTTGAATAGAGGAGGTGAATATCCAGAGAATTTACAGCAAGCAAGTGGGCAGGTTGATGAGGTTTCTATGATGCGACTGGCACAAGAACAAAAGAATACAGACATCTGATGGTAAGGGAGAAAGGTCATTTACACAAAAATGCTTAACTGGAAAGATGATGAGCTTTGTGAACTTCTGTCAATAAGGACCAACATTAAAATCATCAGGCAAGTTCAAATTATCCAAACTTTGAACCAGCTTCGTGAGCAAAACATTGCACAGCGTACTTTTTGTGTCATGTCCTGCCTCCTGCATGCTCTGCCCAGGCACCACCCCTTGCCTAAACCAAACAGAGTCTTTCCAGTGGGTGAGAATGTGTCTGACACAGACAGTCTCCTGATGTGCGCTACATATGTGAAAGGGCAGCTCCAGACAATATCTGGATCTGATTCGCGAAACGTTGTCCGCAGTTCCTGAGAAAATGCCCCCAGAGACCCATGTAGTGATAGTTCTATCCATGCCTATATACTTGTTTGTTGTTTTTGTGTGCAGATGTGTGAATTTTACAAATAACCGAATGCTGAGAAATTGAATTAACTTACTAAGATTTATTTATTTTACTTCAATTTGTCGTCAGACTTTCCATTTTTTTTTTTTGGATACAAGGACAAGCTGCTGCAGTCAGTGATCTTTCCTTCCTAAAGACCCACTTAGCTTCTCTAGTAGAAAATGGTACACCTATATGTAATATAAGCTGACTATACATTCTGTGCCCAATGCAAAAAGACAGACACAAAGTAAACTACAATAAAAGAAATAGAGCTTTTGCAATCCATATAAGCAGAGCGATCCAAATAGGCCACTTGTATTGGATGGCATTAGGGCCCAAAAGCAGCACAACAGAGACCAGGAACAGTTGGTAATGATGTTCACTGTAACTACTCAGCAGGTACAAGGCAGGACTGGTAAACAGTACACGATACAGTTCAACACTCCGGTAAAGTCTCTCCATAAAGTCCTTGGTAGCCTGGTTTGGTTTGGCAGGCTGAACCAGAATGAGAGGCAGGCAGGTGAGTGGTGGCATTAGCCTAACAAACACAGTTCAGTTCAATAACAGGCAATGGACGAGCAGGCAGGGAACCTAGTCAAGGAGGGAGAAGATCCGAAACAACGTAAAAACTCATTCTAAGCAGAAGGACAAGTAGGGGACAGGTAGAAGGTAGGTCGAGGCCAGGCGTAGAGTCGAGAGGCCAGCAGGTAACAGGATGCGCACACATAATGGCAAGTGTGGCAACGCACAAGACCACAGGAAACCACAGGTAAGCAGACTGGACTGGTCACACTGTAGTCTTATCATCGGATGAAAATGCCAAGCAGCCACAGGCGAACAGAAACTAAGGAGGCTGAAGCAGGTCGTGTGGTTGGAAGGCTGGTGCGTTTACTGGGAATCAGACGAAGCAGGCAGGGCCAGCAACGGGAAATCAGTTTGATATAAAGAACTGGAGAGTCTTGCATGAGTGGCGAAGAGCAATCTGGAAATGAATGTCTGTGAGGCTACTGGTTGTGAGTAATGAGGAACAGGTGAACTGAGTTACCTTGACTGAAGCTGAGGTGTGGGAAACCAGACTCAGTGGAAAATTACTGGGGCTGGGTGACTGGGCACTCAGAAAAGAGCAAGTGACCAGGAATGCAGAACTGTGATTTCACTATCAAATTTAAAGTGTGAGATTATAAATATTTATATATCATACCATGTACTAAGGCTATGTCTTTGCTGCAGCGGCTGCAGGTTGGATTCCAACCCGCCGCCCTTTGCTGCATGTCATCCCATCTCTCTCCTCCTTTCACTCTGGAGCTGTCCTATCAAATGAAGACAAAAAGCCAAAAAGTGATCTAAAAAAATAAGATGAATGAACTCAGCGTCATATTTCCACTGTCTCTGTGTTTCATGTGTTACATGCATCCATCTCTAAATCAATTTGCATACCACAATCTGTCCATTAGTGTCTCTATGCCTACGTGTGTTTGTTTCCCGACTCCCAGCTCTCTGCCGAAAAAATTCCACCCCTCCTCCACTTCTGAAGAGCCACACTTGAGCTGTGACCTCATTTGGACAGGAGCACCTGTGAAGTGCAAACAATTATCCCATTAGTGCTAAGAGGGGCTGCTCCTGCTCACCTTATCCCCGCCCACACCTCCTGCACCCCCACCCCCTCGACAACCCCTCCATCGTCCAGACAGCTTTGGTTTCTCTCAGCTCCCACATCTGAAGCTGGGGAGTATTTTGGAGGTGTGGTAGCACTCTGAAGGGGAGTAGGGGGGGAGTCACGGGGATCAATGGAGTTCTCCTGGTTGACAAAGCTCAGACAAAAAGGGCCTTCTCTGGCTGAGACAGACGGGCCAGCCCACACACACCTGGATGGCCAGGGGAATCATAAGAAGGCTCGCAGGGCTTCAAAGCCACTCTGCCACCTGGGCTCATCGCTGGGAATAAGGAGGGGTGTTTGTGTGTGTGTGCATGTGTGTGTGTGTGTGTAAGGATGTGACACATACACACACACCAAAGGGGTTTAAATGTTAAGTCTCGGCGACTGAAGTCCTACTTATCTCAAAGTGATAGATACACACAGACACCGACACAAGCAGCTATACATCCACATGCACAGACCAAACAAACACTTAGCCACCCACACACACACATGCATGTAACCATCCGTGCACACAGAGATGCAAACACACACACACACAGCTCCGTGGTGAGGCTGGGAACCTGGGTGCAGGGCTGCTGTAGGAGCTGTTTGAAGCCAGCTGTCACAACCTGACAGCCTGTTGTTTTAGAGGCCTTTGGTATGGCCGAGGGGCCGAGGGGAGAAAAACAACACCAGGAATGTGTACAAGTCAGGACCCAACAGTAAATCCTTCGTCCGTTTCCTTTCTCCCAATGCAGACAGAGGGGAGCAGGGTCGTCCAAGGGAGAGAGCAGAGGGACGTGGGAGCGCCTCGAGTCTCCCAAACGAGCCACTGAAGTGATATGCATCTCCCTCATATTCTCTGCTTTTTTCTCTCACACCTTTTACTCTCTTGTCTTCTCTTTTTCGTCCCCTCTCAGTCTCCCTTCATCTCTTGCTCTCTGCCCTATGCTTCACATATGTGCTTAATTGTAATTGTTTTATCATGCGGCTGTTTATCCTGTGGCTGCATTCATTAGGCACAGACACACACAAACAGCCGCTTAAGAGAGAGAGAGAGAAAGAAAGAAAACGGGTGGGGAATTCACAGACGCATAAATACATTCAACACGCACATATTCTTCAAGTGATGGATGCAAACACACCCACGAAACAGCACTAATCCAGCTAACGTAATACAAACATGAACATAAAAACATACAGTAACATCCAAGTGATGAGCGCATAGCAGACGCTCGCAGATGTGGACACATGACCTGCCTCGGTCTCTTATGGGAAAATAGGTCCTGCTGCAAGAGTATGCAAATAAGTCAATAACATGCATGGTCATGAAACACAAGAGCATGCAGACACAAGACTCTGAACACTGAGGAGGAGACAACAAAAGCACCACGTCTCATGAAAGCATCCTGGGAGTCATATGTGATGTTGCACTGAGGTTGACGTCCTCTGAAATTTGTTGTTTACGTTCTGCAAAAGCGAATTTTGGCAAATTCTTGGAGACACATTTGGAGAAAACGTGAAGCGCCGCACGGACAAGCATCTCATTACTGCCATGTGTGCACAAACATCATGTGATATATTGTCAGTCTTATCCTGGTTTGATTTCAGTGGACAGACCCTTATCCTGAATCTGATCTTTTCTCACTTGATGTCGCTGTGCTCCGAAGTTTCAGTCAAGTTTTTTTTTACCCCCACTACATTACTGTAACCTCTTCAATCTTAATGCGTCCCTGTTGGTGTGTAGTGTAAATAGATGATCAAAACAAACAGCGAGTATACACAATGTTTCACATGACAACAAGTTTCTGTTTTGGTCAAGCTGAAGTGCAGCCTGCTGAAAGGGACTCTCCGCCATCTTACACACTAAGTTCAGTTTACTAGTCTTAAGATTACTTAAGATTACTTCTACTTGTCAACAGTCTTTAAAGCTCCCTGACAAAACCCCCAGATCAGAAGCAAATTGGCACTTGAGTGTTGTCCAGCAGTCTAAATATCTGGACCTGTTGGGGACCTGTTGCTGTGCTACAGCCAATGACAGCATTAGAGACAGGTTGAGGGGACACCTGAGGAAGGGGTCGCCTGTAACAGTAGGAACTTTACTTTATGTGTTGCATTTGCAACACGGACCAAAGTTCAGTCAGGAACACTTTTGTCAAAGAGAACTTTATTTCCATCATATTTGGCGGTATGGCTCTGTTCTGGGGCCCCTCTGCCTTTCCTCAGGCCTATGCAGAAAGACTCTTCCACGCGCCTACGTGGAGAGCATAAGGTGGAGAGAGCACACCTCTCCGCCCTTCTGCATGCCTGCATGGAAAGCCTTAAGGAAGAGAGAGCAAACCTCCCTGCCCTTCCATGCGCCTACATGGAAAGCCTAAGGCAGGGAGAGCAGCAGCAAAGACCCCCCAGGAACAGAACAGAGCAGCATCAATGACAAACAGAAATGACATTGATAAGTCAGACAAAGCATGAAAAGGAGGAGCTGGGGTGGAGGCAGGTTGCAAAGCTCAATTTGTTGTCCTAAAGGAAATCAACCCGGTCTCACTTTTATGTCATCAAAATCCGGCGCATAGGCATCTGATTTGCAGCAACAGACACTGACAAAAAAAGCTGTCCTTTAATGTTGGTATGATATGCGTCAAGTCACCATTACAGTTTAACAGTGCGCAGCGGCATCAGGGGGAAAGGCAGTGGGACAAAGCCAGCAAAAGGCAAAGTAGGGCGGCTGGGAAGGGTGGTGGATGGACCCAAACAACACCAACTTTCACCTGAGAGAATGGTGTTTGTGTCCCGTAAGATTATAAAGCCAAACCCTGTTCTTTTTTCCGTAAACCCGACCACATGCTTTTGTTGCCTAAACCCATGTGCGTTAGTTTTTGGAGTTAAAAAAACGTCAGGTCGCAGTGGTGTACTGAAGTAGTGCGCAGATTTTGAAAGAGACTGTATGTACACGTTAAATTTCCTGTGAAAAGGGAAGTGTATAAGACAACGCATGTAACAGGCAGAACTAGATTAGACATGTCAACAACCAACGCACCCAGGGTACCTTTCATGTCATATCTGGACGTTGAGGGTCCATGACCAAAAGTCAATGTGTGACAAGGTCTGAGTGAGAGCGTGTTGAAGAAACAGACTATCAATATTAAAGACAGTCTGTTTTGTGAACACGTATCCCAATGACAGCAAAAAGTCCTGTCTCCCACATAGCATTACATCATTTCCTGTGTCACTTGTGTTTTTGTGACAAAATGTATTTTGGTGATCGGAGGGGATTCTTCCTGGTGAAAGATCTTGTTGTGTAGTGTGAACTTACACGGAGGTTTGGTATAATAAAAGATGCAGATGCATTATGGGAAGTTTAAGATCCGATATTTCAGTACTGGGGAGTAAAAGCCAGGGTATCTTTGACCACTTTAATCTCTTGTGTCTCTCGTGAGTCTCCAAACTTCATGAAAGTGCAATACTGAATGGCTGGAGTGCCCATGTGATTCCCCTCCCTGCCCCTGGTCTGTTCAGTGTTTATGTGGAACAATATGATGTCATTCTGGCTGTCATTAACAATGTTGTAAAAATTTTTAGCCTCTAATCTTTGCTTGTTGTCTAATAATTATAATTTGTGTCAGATTATGTACATGTATCTATTAGTTTTACCAGCATTAAAGCATAATAACAGTATTGAAGTAATGACCAGGTTGTTAGAAAAGTTAATTCATTCACTACGTAATACTATTAATTATTGTTTTGTGTCTGGATTTGTGTGCGTACATGTGACCCAGGAGGAAGGAGTCTTTTCACACACACACTCTCACACACACAGAAAGAGAGACAGGGTACACCAAAGCCATGACCCTGGTGGTCCAGTCTGCTATACATCATCGTCCTTAACACCCCTCCAACTCCTCTCTGTGCTTTGAACTGAACACGGTTCACTGAACAAGCTGCTGCCTCCCTATTGGGATACATAGAGAAACCCCGAAATCACCACACAACTCTGTGGTGAAACTTTATGAGGCTCTCAAAGGAAAGCCCAACAGATGTTCGGGAAAACTTTTACGCCATTGTCCTGACAGGTCCCTCCTTCCTTTGGTGTATATCTCAGTGAATGGCCTTACAGTCAAACACTGGATTACTAACAGCCTTGGCTTCCTAAAGTTATTAACATGTAATTGGCATCCATTAAATAAGAGCAGAGAAGATTCTGGTTCAGCCTCATGAAGTGGTAGCTGTGTCCGCTCCAAGTCTCTCAATGACTTATTAAGTGCCTTGGTAATTACATCATGGCCATGAGAGAAAGGGGAGTGGAGGCGGGGCGGAAGGTCTGAGAGTAATATTGCTGTTTACACAATTAGAGTGATACATCTTGGTTATGTGTGTATGCTGTTGTGAGTGTGTGTGTGGTCGGTGAACATTTGTTTCCTCCCTACCCTACATGTAAATACAGTGTAAGTGAGTGTTCTGACAATCAAGCACCTGAGCCAACATTACTCCCCTTTCTCCTCCTGCACTGACTGGACAGAATGAGATATTGAGACAAAGACAAAGGCGGAGAGAGAAACAAGGGAAAAAAAGAGAGTGAAAACAGAAACAGAGAAACAGATGAAACGGAGACAGTAGTCCAGTTTCTTACAGAGTGCCTCACATTGGGGGAAAAAAGGAGAAGAAACTCTTCCAAGATAAGATCTTTTTCATATTCTCCTGGGCAGAACTGGCAGGTTGGTCGTAAATGTTCTTTATACAAAACAATCTTACCACGGTCCATCAGTCGCTGTTCTGGAGCTTTCAAATCACCTTTAAAGGCTCAGTGAAAACAGGTTTGGACCGAAAACAATGACTCAGAGACCAGGCTGGCAAAATATGAAGTCTAGTCAAGGTTGAATACAGGTAAAGGTCATGCTGGGGAGATGAGGCAAACTTATCCTATGAATGGAAGTGGAAAGAGGTACACAAGTGCAACACATTCTCATGCCCAACTCATCAAATATGGCAGCTTGTCCAGTGACCTTACGCTTCAAACATTGATGCTCTAGGTACCCCTCTAGCGTCACTTCCACTCATTACATCATGGATGTATCAATCCCAGTTCAGACCAAAGATTCGCAATGAGACAAAACCCCTTTAGAACGTTGCTGAGAAAAGTTGCAGTGGTGTGAACTGGCCAATCTGAGCTCGACTCAAGCCAGCTGATGGTGTCACCTGCAACTCAGCTGGTCAAATCACTGGCGGCTGGTTTTAGACCGTAAAGCACGTCACCTGTTTCTACAGCCAGTCGGCTTGTAGTGAAGTTCAGTGGTCAAGTCAAAATGGCCACAGATGGCATTTTCGCTTGCTGCGGCAGGTGCTCCGAATCCTGCTGAGCCTAATGTTTCCATCCTATATGTGCTTATGCCCCCCCACCACACACACATTCTCACTGACAGATTAATTGCTGCTGGTATTCATATCATTGTGGTGTATTTATTATTAATACAGTTCATCTGATGCTTGTTTTTTTTTTATGTTTTTTGCCTTTTAATCGCTACTACTAATGCAACTGTAGCTAGTATCTCACTATCACTATCCTTATTCATATTTTAAGAAGCTACAAATTATATTCAGCCACAAAATAAGCCTGAAAAGCTGGAAAACAGAACAGAAGTACAGAGAGTTGTTGCATAGAGACGATACACCATCGCATCTAGTTGCATTGGTGTGATGCAACAAGACCAGTCTTTTAGACTTTCCAAATGTTATTGTATCATATGGATTAAATCTTGATAGCGGAATGAATCATTTTGAGAGGGGCATTGACGTTCAAAAACATGTAACCACTGATTTATAGACGTCTCTTTCCCGATGTAAGTCTATGGGAAAAAGTCTTTTTGGGCCCAATGGTATCACGTGATGGACCCTGACAATTGCAGTACCACTATTTGGCCACTACGAACATTGGCTTCAAAGCCCAGCGCACTTCCTGGTTTTGTCACCAAAACTACTTTAGGTTTAGGCAACAAAACTACTTGGTCAGGTTTAGAAACAAGATCATGGTCCATCAGTATAGTGGAGCACTGAGTAAAGTTCTGAAATTCCAGGGTTGCATTTTAGTCTGGACAGGCAAAAAAGAAGTCTTTTGGAAACGATGACGCAAGTACCCTTCATGATTGGATTTTACCAGTCACAGCTTGTCAAGTCAAAATATTATAGCTCTGTCTATGTACCTTTTTGATTTTATCCATCCTTTGTGAGTACGTCTTTCCCATTGCCAAGGCTTCCTCTGGTGATGGATAATGCGAATGCAAAGCAAATATGTCACCATATTCAGTTTGTAACAACTTCTAATCTTTTTTCCACCACCTTGACTGCCTTATGCTCATGTGGAACTTTCATTAACAGTTCCCCCTTGTCGTCAGTCCAAGCGAAAAATCTGTGATCTTACTTTTGGCCTTCTCTGTAGTATTTTCTGTAACCAAGCAACAAACCACAGGATAGACAATCCGCTTCCTCTTTATACATGTTCGTGCATGCCCATTGTTTGTGAATGATCATGTGATATGATATATTCAGGCAGGCTACAACACTCCCGTGTAAGAAGACTGTTTTTGTTTAAAAACACCATTTTAGTGTGGACTTGGCGTACGTGGCACAGTGTGCTTGGTGGTGTAATAACTACTTGTAGGTCATTAAATGGCCTCTTGTTCTTGGCAAAATGTAGAAAAGCTCTATTGGCGTCGCTTCATTCACCAGATCAGGGTTATTTTTTAGTTCATCTCTGCTTCCTTGAACAGAGAGAAACTCCAAAATCTGTTAAGATTGTTTAACGTTGCTCAACAGTGCAAATTTGCATGCCAGGGATCACCAAAGTTTAACTTTATGCAAAAGCACCATGCGAATGTACTTCCTCCCTGAGAGGATCCACTGATTGAGGAAATTCCATTAAAATGAATTTAATTTTTATCTGAAATGTTCTTTTTTATAAATGCTGCAGTGACTAAGCGCTCAGACAAAAAGGCAAAGCAGGGATCCCACAGAAAACCCACATCATGTAAAACTTTCAGTGATGAATATTTGTGATTAAATGTAATTCCCAGTCTTCCTTCAGAGTGCCAATGACCTGTCCACAAACTGACCTACATACAAAATGTATTTATTTACAAAGAGTAGGTAGCCAACTATTTCACAGCCACATTCTTAACCATGATGTCAATTCCTCTACAGGGACATCGATAATAAACATGTACCACTAGGACACCGCATACTCTCTTGACAGCTGCTCTCGGTTGTTTATGTGCGGCCTGTACATAAATGCTAACACGGGGGTCTCTAAGTTTCCAGTCCCATATCAGAGCCTGACCCTAAATCTGAACCCCATTCCCAGACTTCTGCACCGAGCTTGGCCCTGTGGGACGACCGCTGGCCTCGGGGGCTGCCCCCTGGCCTGAGGTCGGCCCCCCCTCTGCAGGCCCCTGTGTTACCTTGTGCAGTCTCGGTCCTCGGGGAGCCATGTTAAGCAACCCCCCGTGTCTGTGGCTCTCTCAGCACCAGGAAACAGGGGCCTTCTCCTGCACCTCTCGGCTGCAGCGTTTGACAGCTAATATTTTTCTGCCGAATCCGCGTCTGTAATCCGCACTTCCATGTAGGGATCCCGTTACGACCTGTCTTGAGTAGGCCAGCTGTTCAAACAGGGTGATTAATTAAAGGAATTCTGTTTGTAAAACAATCCCCGACCTCTCTCTCCTGCCATCTCATACTCTCTCTTCCTCCATCCTGCACTCTCTCTCTCTTCATCATCACTCATTCTCACTCTCTCTTTCTCTGGTTGTCTCCCCTCGGACTCCCGGTCCAGCTCTGGCCAAGCTCGGCAAGTGGTTAGTCCTTATTAAGACCACAGAGCGCGGAGTTTGCGGTCTCCTTGCATTAAGTTTGATTCTCCCTGAGGTTCTGCACATTAGCAAGACAAACATCACAAATAAAGCAGGTTGAGCTAGTGTGTGTGTGTGTGTGTGAGTTTGCATGTATCTGTGTGTATGGCAGTGGTAGTGAGGGGGGCCTGCAGCTCTCAGGGAGGCAGGAGGGGAGCATTTTTATTGCTCCATGCCTTTTAGCAGGTGAGGTCTCTTGTTGCCAATTTCAACGCTGGACACTCACTCTCTTTCCTCCCCTCCTCTCCATCTCTCAATCTCACTGCTTTCCGTGAGTAGTGCAGGTGCTTGCTATTCATCAAGGCCCGAGACAGATGCCTCAACTCCCATCAGCGCACGGCGACCTCGCTCGTTCACACCGTCCTGCAGCGTCGGGGGCGAAGGGTCACATGGGCTACAAGCAGCACCGAGGCGGCCTGTTCGCACATACGCACTTTTTTTTTTTTTTTTGTATGTACACACACTCTTTCACACAGCTGTCTCATCGCAGGGTCCCCGGAGCACAGAAACCCCTGACTAAAAGTGCTTAGAGAAACTGGAGAGGTTGGAGTGCTCACAGGACATGTACCACTCTGGTGAAAAACACAGCACAGACTCTGTCCAAGATGTAAACAGCCTGGGCCGCACCTCGTACACACGAGACATATATGCACCCAGTGCTCTCAGCTGTAGTCTGTCCACAAATGCGCACAGATGTTTCATCACAAGACACAAAAGAGGCCGTAAAACCAATTGGACCAAAACCCATAGCACACACGACCTTACACATGCCTCGCAATCGGTTCTCTCCCTAAAAAGCCAACAGGGAGTTTTTGAAACTATTTCTATTAGGAGTCTGGGTTTTGTCTGTCTAACAACATCTGCTGTGAAAAAGAAGTTGGTGAAAGAATTAAGGCAAGGCCTCGGATAAGGGGCCTCGCTACCAGGGTTACTGAACGATTCTGCTTATGAGTGGCGACTACACCACCTGGTCACCTCGTGTCTAATGCACTTCAAATACATCCTCTCACTGGGGCTGAGGGTGGAGATCCTGCACCTGACCTCCTTCACACCATGTCCCAGTTTCCGGAGGGGAAGCTGTGCCAAGTGCTTGCTCCAGATTCCCGAATCTGGCCTGGAGTTTATGGAAAGAATGCCCGAACTTGTTACAAATGAGGATCAATCATGGGAAAAGTATGAATTAAAATGAGAAGTAAGGAAGTCATATGCTCAGGGATTTTGCTGATTTGTAAAACTGGATAACACACTTGATCTTTCTATTCTTGTCAGAGAAATCCGCGGTTATTTCCTTCATCTCAGCTAAGCCAGCAGACAGAGGGATATGTGGCACGATGCTAAGCCGACAGAGTTTAATATGAAGAAGTGAAACTTGAAAGTGGAATTATATCGCTGCTGTGTGGCTTATGGCAGCCTGGGCTCTTCCACAACTCTGGATTCCAAACCTCTGAGATTCCAGGGAGGTATTAGGTGACTCTAACCGGAAATCCCCTCTCTGTGACCGCTGGCGTTTGTTTTCCTTAGCTGAGCTCCGAGATGGGTGGCATTGTGGGCCTGGGCCTCACTCATTCTGTCTCTCCCACTTCCAGATGCCCAGGAGGGAATCGTTAGAGCTGCCTTCATGCCCGGCTGGCATCGTGTGGATCGGGTCCAGCTTCTAACATGCTGGGCTGCCTGGTTACAGTTTACATTCCTCCTTCGCTCCCTCCCTTCCTCCATCCCTCCCTCTCCCTTTTCCATCTGGCCCTGCGGCCAAGGCTGTACCACCAAAAAGGAGGCTCACCATTCTCTGTGGCTGAGAGGGCTGAAAGGCCTTCCTGTGTAATTACAAACAGACACATATTCACGATTTTGGCAAATTGGTGATCTCACACCTTTGCTCCGCTGGCCGCCTGACTGCTCCTCAGGAGTGAGCCAAGGGGCAGACACCGTCAAGAGGCGTACATGAGTGAGAGTTTGGGCAGGGTTCCCAGCTGGACAGGGTAGTTCAATCAAGGCAAAGGACAAACCCTGTGTGGTGGTAACAGTGACTTGTTTTTCCCTTTTAAAACAGCCTGCTATGACAGAGAACAAGATATATTGCGAAGGAAATGGGCCAGTGTGGAGGAAACATAAGTGAAAAGTGTGCAACAAATATGAGTAGAAGAAAGAATTAGAGGACATGAGAAGAAAAGGGAAAACAAGAAAGGAGAGGGAAGGAGCTGGTTGAGGAAAAAAGAAAAGCGAGGGGAAAAACATCTTGAGCTGGAAGCGTTCCTTTATCCTGGCCAATCTCGGCTGCACCTGTGATGACAACCCCTTGTGTGCAGTGCAGTGATTGTGTAACCTGGAATGAAAGGAGGGGGAGGCTGTGGATGGTGTAAGGGGCTACAGAGGGGGAGAAAATGACATAAAGCGTTCCCTCGACTTGTAAATCCATGACAAGACCCAGACAGTCACCCTGAAACCCCCACCCAGTGTCCCCCTGCAGGGCATAGATGGGAGAACGAAGGGAGGGTGCTGGGGCACACATCCAACGCACTCCCTCCCTACTCTTGTTACCCATATTCCCCCCTTCCAGTCCCTCTCTTACCCTCCAACACACACACACACACACACACACACACACACACACACACACACACACACACACACACACACACACACACACACACACACACACACACACACATTCTGTGGGGCAGTGCGTTTCTTCCATTCCGCACAAGCTGTTGTTTTAAATCATAATAGTAACCAGACTGTAATCACATTATTGCACACATGGTGATTTTGACAAGTGGTGGGAGTCATGTGCTGAGGCTTTGGCAGGGTTAGCACACCATTCTCCCAGCTGTGAGCTCAGCCCCAACCCACCCCCCTACACACACACATACACACACACACATTTACACACTCTACCTCCATCACTCTCTACCCCCCTCCCAGGCAATATGTTGCTCCGCTCCGTTCCACTGTAACCTGCATGCATTAGTGCGGCCTAATCTAAATCAGATTTCTGTAAATTGCAGTTACACATGTGCCTTGAGACTGTCCTCGCCAGAAAAAAAAAGGCAGCAATGGTTGTTTTGTTCGAACACATAAAAGGACCTGTTTACGCTCTCCTGACAAGCGTCCTCTTGTGGTCGTGCAAATAATGACTGTTTTCTCTCAGAAGCAAAGGCTGGAATACCATTATAAAGTTGTTACAGCGCCGTAAAAACTCTTGAAGAAAAACTATGGTTTATGGGAGCAACATCAATAAAAGTGGGTCCAAGAGCGAGAAACATGAAGAGCTGTTAAACGGTGATACAGGTGGTAAACAAGCTAAAATGGTAGGATTTACTCTGTAAACATCTATCGCAGCTTCAGCACTGAAATTCTATTTAAACTCATTATTGAATACTTGTGGATTTCCTGTGTAATGAGGTAATAGCATAGACCGTAAAAATAATGGACGCAGCCACCGTGACGTCCACCACTGGCTTGTGGAATCCTGTTTTGGGAATTTGGGCAGTCGCCATCTTGGTTTTTTATGAGCCAGAAGTAACCATATTTGGATGAGCGGTTGGAGCTAAGAAGGAGCAAGGGGTGGATCTGACTCACAGATTATGGTGACGTCTCACAGACAGCCTGTGGCTTAGAGTGGCCCCGCCCTTAATTATGCATAACTTTAAGCCTCAATAAAAAAGTTTAGTTCTATAAAAGTTGTCATTAATGGGGAAATCATAGAGACCAAATACATTTTTCGCACCAGGCTGTAAACATGTTTATTTCTGCTGTTAACATGGGGGGTCTATGGTGATTGACATGTTATTGGAGCCAGCCTCAAGTGGCCATTAGAGGAACTGCAGTTTTTGGGCGTTGGTGCTGACTTAATTTTTCAGCTGCCGAAGAAGCTGCTTGGGTAATGCTAGCGACACTACAGGTGCGCTCGTGTCCAACTTTTGTTCCAAATAAAGTTGTAGCTAATCTGGCTAAACTGCTGGTTTAAACCAGTACAATCATGTCATGTCATATTTTTAGCAAAGTCACTGTGTTTTGAGATCTTAGTGAGAACAACGTTATCAAACACATTCCCATCCCAACTCTTCAAATATTGCCGTTTTGTCAGTGGGCCTTCACGTCTACATATCACACGCTAGGTATCCCCTTATCCTTCTGTTATTAATGTTCCCGGGACACCACGTCAGTGTATGCTTGTTACATGCATTGTGTATTTTTAAAATACACTTAGGTTTACGTTTAGCTCCTTGTGCAACAAAAGCACATGGTTAGGTTTAGAAAAAAGCATCATGGTTTGGCTGTACATTCACATGGGAGGCGAACAGCTAGCTCCCGGATGAAAACCCAGGGTTTGTTGAACCCATTCACCTCCCCTACCACCTGCCCAATAGGGACTTCCCAGCTCTTTCTATTACGTTGTCACCAGCGGCGTTTCAAACTGGTGCCATCCGGCAGTGTTATAAAGAGACACTGCCCGGTGGCATATCATACAGCTGCAAAAGGTCCCTTTTTGCGTCAATGTCTGATACTGAAATCACTGACAAAGCGGCGGTATATGAAGATTGGGGATTGAGAATGGGCCGTGTTATCATAACCAAGAGAAATAAAATCAACATTGTAATAGCCAACATTTTCTTCAAGAGCTTCAGGTGTCCAGTGGCACTTTGGACACCTGTGGCCTTAACAGAAGTACTCAAGGTACAGCAGCTGGGATGTAAGAATCTGGAAAGTGAATCTAATAAAACTACATTTTTTCTGGAGCGCTGAGCTGCGGTGAGACTGGAAAGTGGCGTGCTGACACAACAAGGTGCTCCCGGTGATACAAAAAGCATGGCATTTTGACAGGTATCGTGTGCAGACAGTAGCCCTTTTTCCACAGAGACACTGGGATAGGGCTGCAACGAAGTCCCTTTATTACGCTAGCTTTCTTTAATTATGCAGAACCAAATAATGGCAGCATGATAGCACCCCAGTGTCTGATTTCAGATAGTATGCCGGTGTTCCAGAAGCAAGAGGTGTGACATTAAACACAACATCGGCCGCTGGTGTGATATATAATGTACTCATCTGCAGCTCTTTCTAAACAATAACAATAGCATCACATGGCAACAACAATCGTTACCATCCCTGTTATATGGCGGCTGATCGTGTTAAGGGTAAGGAGCTCCCGGACCTCAGTGCTTTCCTAATTTGAAGACATCTTTGGTCACTGTTCTTCCTCTATGAGTTAGCTGCTAACTGCCACTAGCTGATTTTTAAATCTCATGTTGTCAACACATCACACCCATCCTGTCCATCTGGCTGTCCCTTTTATACAAACATAAATTCGGCACTGGTACTACCTCCGCTGCTGGCTTAAAGACAAATCAATTCTGTTTCCCCATTCCGTGATTGTACCATTTATAGGGAATGGCAAGGCAGAATAACAGCATGATTCTCACTTTGAACAGGCAGTGTAAAAGGGGAGAGTGTGTGTGTTATGTTCACATGATACAAAATGTTGGACTTTTGACATCGAAGTCTTGGGTTTGCATCCCGTCTCCTACGGGTAGGCAATGCTGGTTTCTTTTAATCATGACCACAATCTTTCCCTAACCTCAACCAAGTAGTTTTAGTTGCCTAAACTCAATCAAATCTTCATTATAGCAGTGACAGATCAGAAATCACTCATATGGATTGTTTTGGAAGGTGATGACACGCAACCTATTTAATCACTTAGGAACTGTTTTGTGCTTTCTGTGCAAACATGTAAACATGAGTCTCATTGTCTTACAAGAAGCTGGATGTTTAATGTTGTCTGATTAAGACATCATTCAATCAGACAGCAGCTCTGTGTGGATGCATCCGAGCATGCATCTGTTTGTGCCCACACACGTGGCAGAATGACTGACTGTCGTGACTCTGACCGTAGGGGGATCCTCGGAGCAGCCTGGCTCGGCATCAGGCAGGCAAATCGACCACAGCGTCCTGGTCCACGCCTGGGGATAACGTGAGAGAGACGAGGGGTCGAACCCGGAGCACTGCTCTCTCTCTGTGTCCCATCTTTTCTTTCATTTCTTCTGAGGTGTGGCCGCGCTCTCCACCGCACCGCTAACAAGATCAGGCTGCGGGGTGGGCCTCATCCAGCTGGCTCTTTGTGTGTGTGTGTTTGGAACAGACTTGGTTATTGAAAATAGTTGTAAGAGAAGCTATACTGAAAACAGCGTCGTGTGTGAGAGAGAGTGGGGAACTACCAAAATAATAGCTTACCCAATCTTTCCACAGTTTTAGTACCAATCAGGCAGTGGGCAAACTGTTCAAAGTCAGAGAGGAAGAATGACGGAGGGTAAATTGATGATATCCACCACAATTTCCCTAAAACGTTTAGTTAACGAGGGGGATGAATTTAATCATTTATACTAACAAGGGCAAAATATTCCCCTTCAAGACTCCTCAGTGTGTATTTCCTGGCAAGCATGCCAAGCAGTTTGAAAATAAAGACATTTTAAATGATGGATAGCCCAGACTGAATGACAGACAGACAGACAGACAGACAAGGAGTCAGCACAAACAAATGTATGAAAGCATAAACACAGACTTTGCTTTTGCTGGTGGGACGTACAACAGAGCTTTGCTGTCCCTGACTTTTACTCACTGTGCCATTGTGGTCTCTGATTTATAGCGGAAGAAAAAGATGAGAGAGAACATTTCTCTCTAAACAAAGAAAGCAGATGTACTTTATAAACCCGCTGCACTAAAAAACATACCGTCCTCTCAGTTGTTAGGAGTTTTTGCTTGACACATCAAAAACATTTTGTGCAGCTCAAAATGCTTACATGTTCAGACCCCATCTTTTAAAGCTCGCAGGTTGCCTCCTTTCAAAGACGGTGGTCCAAACAGCAGATAGTACTCGGAGCCCTGGAATCCCTGGAATGGTTTTGGTTAACTTTGTCTCCAGGGAGAAATATATTGTGACGATCCTTGGAAATATGATGCCCATATTTGCCTCATATCTGAGAGGATCCAAAGTGAAGCCATCACCCCATCAAACTTTAAGAACCGAAACGAGATAGTCATGCTTTGTAGCAGGGTTATGGGAATAGTAGTAGCTGTTAACATTTTGAACCCTCACATGCTGTTATCAGGTCTCTGACATGCAGGACTGGCACTGTGCATGTTGCTTATCTCAGACGGTAAAGCTGAGGGGAAAAAAAACAGGACAACTTTAAAGGAACGTCTCATCAACATGTGGGTATCTTAAAGGAGCAGTGTGCGGGATTTAGTGGCATCTAGTGGTGAGGATTGCAGATTGCAGCCAACTGGAACTTCTCCGTTGTGCCAAGCATGAACTCCCAGTTAGGATTCCTTCAGTGTTCAGGAGGTTTTTACTGGTGACCAAATTATCCAACACATTCTCACTCCGACCTCATCACACACGTTTGGTCATGGACTTTCCACATCCATATACAATGTACAAGGTACCCTAGGTGTGTTGCTTGTTCTGGAGCACTTTGTCAAGTTCTGCCTGTTACATGCATCGTCTTCTTTCAAGATACACTTCTGTTTTCACAGGAAATGTAACATTTACATACGGTCTCTTTTAAAATAAAAGCACTACGTCGGTACAGCGCTGTGAATTGACGTTTTTTTTCCTTCAACAACAAAAGCATGTGTTTGGGTTTAGGCAACAAAAACGCATGGATAGGTTTAGGAAAAAAGAACAGGGTTGGGCTTTAGAATCTTACGGGATGCGAACACCGCTTTCTCGGGTGTAAGTCTGTGTGTGTTGGATCCATCCACCAACCCATCCCTCCAGCACAACTCGGACTTTCACTGCCTTAACTTTCATCCTTGTCCTGCTGCTTTCCCCCCTGACGCCGCTTGGCACCGCTAAACTATAACAACGACTGGCCACGTATCATACTAACGTTAAGGGATGCCTTAACGTTAGTATGATTACTGGGAGCTGAATTATTCACAGAGGTTTCGTTCTCTCCTAAACAAATGGATTCTGTGATTTAAAGAGGTAAGAACACTGAAAAAAAGGAGTTTCGTGTTAAAAATCATTGTTTTTTGTGATGCAGAGACTATTAATTACAGTGGATGACGTGAAAATGCGAATGGCCCTATCTAGAGCCAGTTTTTGGTTTGTCCGTTCTGGGCTTCTGTAGAAACATGGCGATGCAACATGATGATCTCTGAGGGAGAGGACCTGCTCCTGAAGTAGATCTAAACAGCTCATTTTAAAGCCTAGTTCAGATCCAAGATTCGCAGCGAGACAAAACCTTTTTATAATGTTACAGAGAAAAGTTGCAGTGGTGTGAACTGGCCGATCTGAGCTTGACTCAAGCTGGCTGATGGTGTCACCTGCAACTCAGCTGGCAGCAGGTTTTAGAACGTTAAGCTAGTTACCTGTTTCTACAGTCAATGGACTTATAGTGAAGTTGGTCAAGTCGAAATGGCCAAAGACTATGTGCTCGCTTGCTGCGGCAGGTGCTCCGTCTCTGCTGAGCCCTCTGTTTCCATCCTCACAGTGTGCCAGTGTCAGATGGTGGGTCACTGCTGTTGCTCGCTGTATGCTAATACTGGTTATATATATTATTGTGGCATATTTATTATGAATTCAGTCCATCTGATGTTTGTTTTTCGTCATTTCATCACTACTACAAATGTAACTGTAGCCAGTATCTCACTATCACTATCCTCATTCATATTTTAAGAAGCTACAAATTATACTCAGCCACAAAATAACCATGAAAAGCTGAAACACAACAGAAGTACAGAGAGTTGTTGCATAGAGATGATACACCATCTCATCTAGTCGCATTGGTGTGAAGCGGCAGGTTGTTAGAACGTTGCAGGACAGATCATTGCAAGTAGTTGCCTGTTCTCAACTCTTCTTGTTGCGAATCTTTGGTCTGAACTGGGCTTTAGGTAACAAAATCACAACAATTCTTCAGTTGATTACCCGCAAACAAAAACATACTTATTAAATTTTATTCCATTTCCGGCAATATATCCAACAAAATCCTACAAACTGGACTTTTACCTTTTATCCAAGCACAGCATTAATGTATGTATATGCATGATACATGTGCAAATTGTTGTCCTTATCTGAATTTAGTAATAAAAATAGAAAAAGTGTGTATTTGTGTCTCATTAGAAAAACAATGTGTGCTACAATCACGCAAGAGTTCACCTGCATTTATAAAAAAATACAACCCTCAGCCTCAGAAATGAAAGGAAAAACAATGGCTTGGGACTGCAAAGAAAAAACATGTGTTTCATTGGTTTTGTATTTGCCTGTTTTGTATTTGTGGGTGTATTTATTTCAGATGAAGGAGAGCCAAGGAGAGAGCCAAGGAGAATATGCCAGGCCCCAGTTAGTATGCAGGCTATAATTTCTGCTGCCTTTGAAGTCTATGTATGTGTGTGTTGAGTGTACATGTGTGTGTGTGTCCACTGTGGTGTCGGGGTATAGCGTGGCTGCTCTAAAATACCCTTACGTTAGAGTAATTGCATTCTGCAAAGATACACTTAAGATGACTCGTGTCTAACAAATTGTGTTCAAAGATGTTAATGACGTGAAGACAACTGAGTAGTTGGATAGGCTGATGGGCTAACAGCACACATATGATACAATCCTACACGAAAACAGACCTCAAAAGTTACCATAGAGACAGAGTATCAACATCATATGCTTCACAAAGGGGGCTTTTATGGTGCATTACATTAGATTGTACAGGTGGTCATGATTCCCCTTGTGTGCGTGCATATGCATATTGTCCATTTCATCATCTCAATAAAGCACACATCGAACTGAGCTGAACTGAATTGAAAAGCAGGCTGTTATTAATGTTAAATAACAAAAACAGCGCTCAGAAACACTCACATCCTCCGCAGTCAGCAGCAGCGGCAGCAAAACTACTTGAGCAGATGGGCCGGTTCTTCCTGTCTGCAGCCACTCAGCCTGTGATGATGGAACCAAAATCTCTGCTCTCAGCACCCCAGAGATAGAGGTGCATAACGGGGGCAGAGTGAAGTGTGTGAGGATACAAATATGGATGACTCAGGCCATGTCCTATGTAAGCTGACTAAATTTAAAAACTCATGTTTTCCTCTACTTTTTGGCCTCCCGTCCAGATTAAGCAACCAGTTTTCATGCCCAATAAGTGCTCCTTACTCTCTGGTGCTGTGCTGTTGCATACTCTTTCAGTTGGAAAATATGTGGGTGAAAACACACAAACTGAGTGTTTGGCAATATTGAAACATCTTTAAAAAGGCATTATCAGGTTACGTCTAATCTGCAGACACCAAGCAGCATGACTGGGCTGTGTCATCCTGCTTCTGTCCAGATAAAGGTACTTTCAGTCTGCAAGTGTTTGCTGAAAGAAAGTAAACATGACAGCTGCCCCCTGAGTTGATGATAGCTGAGCTTTTTTCAGCTTGCTACTGCGACTCATCATGTGAACATGACAACCGCAGAAACAAGTAGCTTATTTTACTGGTATCTGATTTTTCTGAAGTTTTTGAAAATGGTCTTCAAGCAGGTTCAACCAGGTTCAACATTTGAGTATTCACTCTGGGGCAATAAATGTTTACAATATTAGATAGCTAAACTGACGTGATCACAGCAGACAAATGCAGCCTAATCCCCAGATTATTTCCAGGTTATGATCTAATATCACCTGACTGCAGAAGCTCTGAGAGACAAGGTGAAAAACAAAATGTTGGCAATGGTGGCCAGTACCTAAGTTTATCTCCTACATACAAGATATTACCTCCTACGTACAAGATGTTATCGCAGGAGATAAACTTTTTGGCTTAGTAGACTGCGTATGAGCACGTGTGGGAACCTGAATGTTGCAGGTGAGCGGTTCTTGTGCGTATGATAAAATCCTGCCGTGCTCTCCACAGTTCCTTTATGTTTTATAGTGGACACTAGTAGTTAGTTAGCTGAGACGGTAATGCCTTTTGTTTATGCTGCATTTGGCAGAACTTTTAATGCCCTTTGTATCATGCTGGAAATGCTTCACTCTGCATGGCTTTGTCACTTTCAAATAACATGTTTAAACCTAAAAGTATCTCCTAGATAATATCTCCTACATATGTAGGAGGTAACCTAGTACGCAGGGGATAGATTTAGGGTTGTTTCCGTACACAACCTTGTGGCAGGGAAATGAATGACATGAATCAGTCAATCAGATAGACTGTCACTGTCCACAGTGGCCAAGAAAGAGATGCCATTTTGTTTTACTCTGCCAAAAGAGTATTAAAAATTGACTTGTGTCGCTTTATATGAAAGCCTGTCGAAGTTACAACATATAGGCCAATCAGAACATCCCTTCAACCATCCATCCATCCATCAATTGCAACTGCTTATTTGAGGCCGGGTTACGGGGGCAGCAGAAGTTTGCAGAAGTCCTTCTCCCCAGCAATGCTTTCCAGCTCCCTCTGGGGGACCCCAAGGTATTCCTAGGCCAGACAAAATATGTAATCCCTCCAGTGTGTTCTAGGTCTGCCCCGGGGCCTTCTACCAGTTGGATGTGCCCGAAACACCTCTAACGGGAGGCGCCCAGGATTCATTTTGATCAGATGCCCGAACCACCTCAACTGACCTCTTTCGACGCGAAGGAGCAGCGGCTGTACTCTGTACTCTGAGTTCCTTCTGGATGTCCAAGCTTCTTACCCTATCTCTACGGCTAAGCCCTGCCACCCTTCTGGGGAACCTCATTTCGGCCGCTTTCGGGCATTACCCATCACTACAGACACTGCGCCAAACCGCCAATCCATCTCACGCTCCATTCTACCCTCACTCGTGAACAAGACCCCGAGATACTTGAACTCGCTTGGGGCAACAACTCACTCTCAATCCACCGTTTTTCCACAGAGAACTTTGGCCTCAGACTTGGAGGTGCTGATTCTCATCCCGACTGCTTCACACTCGGCTGCAAACTGCCCCAGTGCATGCTGGAGGTCATAGTGTTCATATAATCCACTACTTACCTTTCATCATAGTGATAATAGGTACAATCATAAATAAAATAGTTGTCTTATCCCACATTGTGCCCCAGCAACACTAATATAATAACACTATGTGTGCATTCATAAGAGAATTGAAGCAGATAATTAATAGTAATGCAAAAGTTACTTTTCCTAGTAACTAATTACTTTTATATGCAGTAATTGGTTAAGTAATTAAATTATATTTTGAGAAAGTAACTAATAACTAACTAACTAATCACTAATTTTCAGTGACTTGCACAACACTCCATACTAACCATTCATTCTGCTGTATTTGGCTACATGAGGTGATAAGAGTGGGTGCACTGTTGCAGCCTGTAGTGTGGTGAAGATGCTGCCACCCATTCAACATACAGAACACCAGCGTTGCCACGTGGCAGATTAAATTGTAACCACTTGCTTTCTAAGAGAATGTTAATGGCTTCATTTCACATTGGGGGGTGGTTTAACTGAAAGAAAAATAAGATATTTAGCTGCTTGACTGTTGTTTTGGTATTTAGGTTGGCAGAGAGCTTTAAATAAAAAACAAAAAACTTTAATGCTGGTTTAGTTGGAAGTCATTTTCCCTTGTTAATGTGTTTCCCAGATTTATCCACCTTGGTTTGGACGTGGCCTCAGTGACTGTTGACTTACTCATTCAGCTTACTGACTTACAGCTCCTGGAGTACTCACCCAATTAATGTTGTTATTTTGTGGCTTTGGCTTTAGGATTTCACAAGATTTTATTTTTAAAAGGAAGCACTTGCATTGGGGAAAACACTCCGTTGGAGACCATACCATCTTAAAAAAAAAACACCATTCAGGAGCAAGAGGCAGAGATTGTCATTAGTTAGTGTTTCCTGCTGAGTGACACTACACAGACAAAACCTTTAACTGGGAACATCAAAGTGAGGTCAATTAAGGGAACTATTCTGTCCAAACAGTGGGCACCTAAAACAGAAAGAAAAAAAACGAGAGTCTCTTTGTGTTGCGGGAAATGCAGTGGCTTGTCTAGGTGACTCACGGAGAAAATGGACCCACAAAGTGAGTCACAAACACTAATTGACTCACTCACAAGTGTAATTGACTCACCCTCCGAGGAACTCTGCATGACCCTGAGAGGGAAGCCACTACTACATGCCATTGTAGTAACTGGTCTCTAGGTAGCAAGGTGTTTTTAAACGAAGACAGGTTTGTGTAAAAGTCATACCGGATCCATGACACATTTGTAGGATAAACACAGATGCAACAGCCAGTATTAGAGGATGTGAGGGACCAAGCTTTTAGGCATCAGGAGTCACAGGGGAAGGAAGGTTTTATTTACCCAACATTTAAACAAACAATTTTACAAAATTACCAATGATGTTTTAGGCACATCAAAGAGGTCATCTAAACAGAACATAACTTCAGCTATGTTCATGTAAACCTAATTAACCTAAACAGATTAAACTCACCTGACAAGCTGAACACAAAGGGAAACATAGAAGATGACCTATCAGACCATTATTTAAAACAATAGGGTATCACGAACAGAAAGTACTACTAGCTATACAACAAATAAATCAAAACAGAACAACCAGTTCATCAGTCTGAATATTTCTGTAATTAACCGAAACAAAAGCACCCTGCAAACTATTATATCATATAAGAAATAAACAAAATCTCTGTGGTAGAAATCCCATTCCCCCCCATGATGCCTCAGGCACTTGGTACAGTCTGATTGACCACTTCCTGTGCAACTTCTGCTCCAGACTGACAAGATGTCCGCTCCTTCACCAGCAACCAGCACCAGAATTAACAGTTAGTACATTTTCAGATAAATTTGAAGACAAACTGAAGTGTGACTGTACAGACATTAACTATATTTGCCCACAGATACAGAAACATAAATGTCTCATTAACAACTAAATCGTTCTTTAACAAGTCCGCCATATTGGAAAGGAGAGACTTGCCTGAAAACAAATTCAACCAAACAGGAACTAAACTGTGAATTATGTGGTTTAAAATAATTCAGCATTATGTGGAATTGTAAAAGCCTCTGTCAAAAATGGATTGAGCATATTTTTCATGGTAAAAATACTTGTGGCGAGGTCCCTATATAATATAATTAAATGTGGAAGTAGACATCTTATCAATTTACCAGCGCTCTAGCTAGCTAGCTAACACTTATTGCTTATTTACTCCTTGACCATTATAAAATATAATACATTTTACCACTGCTCATTTTAGAAAGGCCACCACAAGAAACCATTTTTTTCTTGTTTATGTAATATATTTGCGTGTATATTGGTTCCTGTGTCCATCCAGGTACAGGAAAATGAAAGGCTAGCTAACATTAGCCCGCTAGCAACGTTATCCCGCTAGCTATGTTAGCTATGGCTAATGCTGGCAGCCAGAAATAAACATCTATGATTCACTGTCTGTTTAAAAATCTAAACAAAGAACATGTTTTCTTGCAGTGACCTTTCTAAAATGAGTAGCAGTGAAAGTTACTATATGCTCTTATCATCTAGGAGTTGATGAGCAGACAGCGGTAGTGTGCTTGCAAGTTAATAAGTTGTCTACTTCCACATTAAATTACATTATATAGAGACAGAGCGCAACTATTCATACTCTGAAAACCACGCTGGGCACAAGTGTCAGCGCCACAATATGGGACCACGGACTGAAATGCTAACAAAAGGCTTGTCAAAAACGTTATGTCACATTGACAAACACAGTATTGTCTGTCTATCTCAGTGTCTTCTTCTCCTTACCTTGCCTATCTTGGAGAAATGATCCCACTGAATGACAAGTAGTGACATACTTTGATTGTTAAAACTATTTTATCACAGTTAAGATCATCATTTAAACTAACAAAGATCAAAACCAGGCATTACATAACTTAGTTAACTTTAGCTTCTACAGTTTTTATGGCCAAATTAGCTAAATGCTTGCTGCACATATGATTAATATGTGTCAAGATCCGACAGTTTTCTCATATCCTCCTGCTGATGCCTCACCTCTCATTGCTAAATAGCTCAGTTTTTTGGTTCGGCAGCTTGTAAAAATGTAGACATGTATTCTTTTTTTTAGTGGAGCAATCCATCACAAAGCAGCTTTTAGGTATTTTTGTGCTGTTTGCTTGCAGACATAAATCACAAGAAGGCACCTTGACACAATACAAAGTCAATGGAGAGTGATGTATTGTTTTCTCCTCTGATAGGGGTGGGACCTAAATGCTAAATACTGCCAACAATACTAAATTATGTGTATGATGTGTGAACCTAAAGCTGTGTCATCATTTATTTGTTTCTGATTTATTTGCATTGTGCATGGGGTAAAGAGGTCAATGAACTCAAAGTGTTATGTGCAACCTATAAAAAAAAAACTAGGGTGTATGGCAAGTAATTCCTGTAAACATATCTTGATATGAATGCAGAATCTGTAGGTAATGGGACAAGATTTTGGTATTGTATTGATGAATCATGTCTGAATGACAGGTTAACAGTCCATGTGGAGAGCAAAAGAGGCAGAGCGCATTGGCTTAGAACCCATCAGCTAACGTCTGACAACAAGTGAGCTGTCTACTGAAGCTTTCCTCCATTTTGACAAATAAAGTATGACTGATTGTCTCTAAAACTCACAGCTGCTTCTCATTTCGTTTGAAATTCTGATCAAGTGACTGTTATTTCATGTGTAGGTCATGTGATGACAACAAACCATCCCCATGACAACTGAGTAACCCTGCTTCATTGAGGAAGGCCACGAGATCCAGCTGAAAATTTTCGGAAGTAAGTGGACTTTGTAGAGGTGGAAATGTCACCTTGAAGCCTGTGGCTTTTTACATTTTGTTTGACAGCTGACTGTAAATGGTGACAGGGAGAATGGGTAATAACAGAAAGAGCAGGATGGCGTGTATCAAAAAGAACCAGTACAGATTAAAACCACACGTTTTGGTTATATGGTCACACTGGTCCACAATGATGGCCATGCAGGCAGTTTTATGACGCACTTCAACTTTGCTTTTAAGTGCATTTCTCTGATTAACATGTCATAAGTTGAGTGATTTTATCTGCTCATGTTTGGTCTTCAGAAGATTTTTTAAATTCCAGGTTTGAAGTTTTAAACAGAGCATTAAGTAGAACCATCTTCTCTCAGTTACTCAGAAAACCTAACACCCTCTGCCCCATTGCATGTTTGATATCCCCAATCTGCTCATCTGTAATCTCCTGAGGTTTGCAACATCACCTCAGAGCAGGCATATCATGACAGGGCTCAGCGCTGTGTCTGATCTTGTGAGCTGTGGACATGTCCGCCCTCTGGCCCACATGTGAAGATAGCTGTTCAGTACAAGTCCTGATAGTGGCCCCTGAGCTGTGAAACCCCACGCTTGGCAGGATGCAGGGCTGCAGCGATAACTCACCTGTGTACTGATAGAAGGGGAGACAATGTCCCAAACAGATTAAAGGCAAGCTGATTGCAAAACAAGATGCATAGTTTTGCTCGAGGGATAAACACGAGATGGAAAAATTCTAAACAATCCAGATGAAAGAGGCTATTGGATGTTTTTATCTGACTGTCTTTGATTCATTTCTGGATTTGTGTGTGAACATGAGCACATGCTTGTCATTTATATAGAATATCAGGGTCTATTCATGTTTGGTTTGGAAATCCTAAACAGGCAAAAAAAAAAAACCGAGACACACACATTCAAATCTGTTTTCCACAGCTCGGCTTCAGAACCGCAATGTCAGTGGCACATTTTCAAAACCACATTCTGACATGATATAAAACACTGAAATGTCAACACTGATAGAAGATGGGAGCAAAGCAGCTGAAAGTCTGATCTCAATCTTCTCTTTTTCTCTCCTTCCTTTTTTTTCCCAACCTTCAGGAGATGATGTGTTGTCACGTAACGGTCTTTACAGTCTGCTGGCAAAAATGTCATTTCCAAAAGGCCTATCTCTCTTATCCTGTCAGAGCAGGCAGGAGATAGCCCACCTAATCTCTGACAACGGGGAGTGTGTGATGTGTTTAGGAGGTTTTGCGCAGAATGATGTGTGAATATTTGTGTTTATCTCACTGGTAGATAAACTCCAGGTGTTGTGATACAGATGCTGTCGCTGGACTTTTCTGACATTCCTCTGACACGATAAAGTTCAAATCAGTGTCTACAGGTGTCAGGGTCACATGAGAGATTTTGTCTGCTGAAGTGCTAATGTATGATTTCACGGAATAATATGTCTGGTGATATTCTGTATTTTTCCACAATGAATTGATTTTACAGTTGATTCTGTACAGCCAAAGCCTGATAGACCTGCTGAGCTGTTGTTCAAAATAACTTAACGGTCCAGGGGAATCCTTTGGCATAATATTCATAACCATGTTTACATTAGTTTATAATCACCTGAACTTTTGTACATTTTGTAACCTTAGAATAAGCCGATTATAGCTCCAAATGGAGCAGGTCCTCGTCCATGACTCATCACGCTTTGTTGTATTTACAGTAGCCCAGAACAGACAAACCAAACACTGGCTTTAGATAAGGCCTTTCGCATTGCCCACTGTAGTTCCCCCACAAGTTTGGCATATTGGAGTTTCAGCTGCTTGCAATCTGGAACTTCACCACTAGATGTCTCTAAATCCCACACAATAGACCTTTAAAAAGGGAATGAGCAGTGACAGTAATCGACACAACTTCAAAAGTAAGAACCAAGTATTCAATTATCCTTTAAAGGTGCAATTTATAAAGAAATAGATATTCGTCTGTTACTGGGTCTACACAATCTAAATTTATAGTCATCAGTTATTTAAAAACAAAAGCCAACTACAAAGAAAATGCTGAAACTGTTAGAGCCAGTCAAAAATAACATTGCTATCTTATAAATTTCAAGTGTGGTTTCGCCCTATAGTTCTGTAGTTCTGGTGGTTCTGGAACCTTTTTTCAATAATGTGCCTGCTGTGAATTTTTTTTTTTTCACCCACATACCCCCTGACCAGCACAAAACATTTTTAGTAGAAACACACAGTAAACAAACGTAAATGTGAAGATGATTGCGTTTATTGCAGCAGTTGACTGCCATTAATGACTGCATTGAAAATAGGAATATTCAATAGAAAATGTGGTTTATCAAACTTACATTAACATTTTTTTATTGAACTTACTATTGTACATTTTCCGTAACCACTTACAAGAGAGGTGGGTTCACAAGACACTAGACTATCACAGGGCTGAAACACAGAGGCAGACAACCATAAACACTCACACTCACACCTATGGGCAATTTAGAGCTACCAATTAACCTAACTTAACCTCATTGGATTGTGGGAGGAAGCCGGAGAACCCCAAGAGAACCCACGCTGACACTGGGAGAACATATAGACTCCACACAGAGGGGCTCCCCTATTCCGGGTTTGAACCAGGAATGGGCGACCACCATGCTGCCCTATTGTACAATACTTTTCAAGAATTATGCACAACTGATATTTTTCAAATTAAAAAAATCTCATGTGCTCCCTGCAGTTCTGCAAAGTCCCTCTAGGGGCTGTACCCCCATTTGAAAAGTTTACGGCAAGACCCTAATAGCAAGAAAACAACCACATCAAAACCATATGTCAAAGCCATTTGTAATGTTTTTCAGTACAGTTTTGTCATTAATTGTACTTAAAATACATTTTGCTTCATAGTCAAAGTTAGATTTACTTACCAGTCTAAAATAAACATGAGTTCAGCATCAAACCACAATCTTTACTCACTAAGCGCTTTCTCCAGCTGTGTAAAGTCACAGCATTGTTTTTCTTTTGCTTCTTTTTGGTGCATATTACTTATTTTCTTTGCCAGTGAATGTTGTGTTTACTGTGCCGCTAACCAGGAACTGTAGGAACTGTAGGAACTGTCATGTTGGACTGAGGGCAGGCTGGACTGGACCACCTTTTAAGGTACAAGTGGCATGACAAGGCGGGACAACCCCAGGCTAGCTGGTTAGCGTGCTCATGTCATTAAATGTGTCAGTTCACTATGCAGACGACTTCAACATAACGTCAAAACTGTTGCTGCTTCAAATTCTGTCAAGAATGTTGGTTCATTTATTGGATGCTTTAAACAAAAATTATAGCCATATCTTACACATTGAACCTTTAAGTGATGCTCATAGCTGATCATATGATGGAGTCACTGTTAATCATTTTACTATTCATTCTTCAGTTTAATACTCATAGAGATTAAAAGTGACATCTGTGAGAACACAAACAAATAACACAGGACAAACTGACATTTTTAATCACACAACATCCTCTTCAGAGTTTCACCAAACCAATCGCAGCGTTTTACTGCACTTAAATGAGCTTGAGGTCATTCAATGAGTTAAAGGAATATGTCAGCTCCACCCTTGCAGTGTCCATGAGTTTTATGGTATTTAACACAACGCAAAACATAATTACACAATATGGCTTGACATCATCGTCCACAGGCGTGGGACTTGTAGCTTTGGGGACAGTACAAAGTCATATAGCCGCCTCGACGGGCAAATCTTCGTGGAGGTAGCCTCGCCGCATGTCTAACCACTGCCGGAAAACTCAACGAGTTACTGTAAAAAGCTTCAAGTTTAATATGTGAGTGTTGCCACACACACATGAGGTTAGCACAGCTCCTAGGGTGGCTCGAAGGACTTTGCTAAATCTCATAAAACGGGCAGCCAAATAAACAGCACTGAACCAATGCACAAACAAACAAACAGATTCCTATTAAGAAAGGAATTAAGGAAACTAGCTAAGTGACTGCAGCCTCTGCGGAGGAGAAAAGCATGCAGCCAGCCTGCCTGAGCCCTGAGAGTGTGTCTCTGTGCATCTGAGAGTGTTTATGGACTGGCTCTAAGTGGAAGTCATTATGGGACGTTTGAGTACACTTGCGCTGATAGCAATGGTTCTGGGTCCACCCAAGGCTCCAAACGTAGGTGGTCCGGGCCACGGAGGAAGATGAGCGACAGAAGGAAGGAGGGGTAGAGAGGGAGAGAGAGGAGGCAGGCAGCAAAGAGAAAGAGACAGAAACGGAGAGGAGAAAGAGAGAGAACCAGAAAGTTTGGCCTCCACCCTTCCTCTACTATTTGCCTCTGCTGCAGATGTGGTTGTAAGGAAGGGAGGGAAAAAAATCTCCATAAAGTTATAATTATCCACATGAATGCAGACCAAATTCTGGAAAACTGCAAACACACAAACACATGCAGGTTACACACTCACTACACACTGTTTTGCAAAGAATGGCTGTACCTTTGTACACATTAAAACTAAAAACAAAGTCCTTGTTTCTATAAAATGTAGGAATTGTGCAATATATATCAAGCCTTGTCATAAAAGCACAAAAAGGCTGAGACAAATATAAGACCTAAAACCAGAAGACCTGGAAAAGTTCAGACCCCACGTTGCCTCGAGGCAAACGTCCATCTAAAGTTCTTGTGCATTATGAGAAAAACCTGCTATTTCTGACGTTGCGGGGTGGAGGCAGACAGTGTGCAGCACACTGCGCCGATGCAGGCAGCAACCATTTCATGAGCGCTTACAATCTGTTTACTATTGCATGCCTACAACTGGTTTGTATCAGCTAAGTTTACTTAACAGTATATTTCACCTCGGGGCATTTGGAGAGATAACCAAATAAACCTTTCAAGGCAGGAATGTTCCCCGGAGCTGCCAGGTTCAAAGTGAAGCCCTTGACGGCCCCTGAGCAGTGCGCGGTGGGTGCCTGCACTCAGGGTGGACATGTTTTACTGAGGTCTCACTGGTCACTGAGACATGGCGGTGTAATGGGGAACAGGAAGTACATTTAGCATTGAAAGGAGTGCATAAGGGTGGTGGGATGGAGGGGGGGCTTTGACTTGTGGGGTGGCGGCGGCGGTGCTGGTGGAAGGGGGAAACATCAGCCAACGGCAGCCACCCTAGCTTTGACACTTCGCCCATGAAGAGCAAACTGAGAATTCAAACATCGTCTCTCAGATGTTCCACTTCCTCTTGTAAATTGCAGGAATTCTTTCATGTTACAAGTGCTTTTGTTTTATGGCCACGGCCCTGGAGAGTGGCTCTGCAGAGCCCCACAGCTCGCAAATTTCTCCACCCGGATGGCTGCCACAGGATTCGAGACCAGTGTGTGTATGGATGTGTGTGTGAATTGATTGAGGGAGTACAGGGAGAAGGAGAGAGGGAGGAGGTGAGTGTGTGGGCATATCCCTTCCTCACTAGCCGCTCCATTCATCACTTTGTTGTCCCAGCTGCAGACTAAACCGCAGTGTGGTGCATCCCTTTTGAAAAGTCAACATGATAAGAATTCCTGGATTGAAGTGGCACAGCCCACACTTCCTTGGCACATGGGCTATTTCCTCCTAAACCTGGGCTGCGTGGTGGACTGGGACTGTGACAGGACTCTGAGGTTGGCTCAGTCACTCCCCAGACACATCACGTCCTGCCAGATCATGCCAATGATAGGGTGCCCTGGTACCCAGACTGTGACGTCATGCTATGACACACAGGAAAGGGAAGAACCCCGTCTGGCCTTGGCAAACGGTTGTCTGGGTCCCCCAACCATCTAATTAGGATAGCATATACATGCGTCAGCGTGACGACAAACATGAACCACCAGAAAGGGCGGAGCGGATACCAGCTGGCCTCTCAAGGGAATCGAAAGATAGACATTCAGATTTTTCTCTCTGATTTGTCTTTCAGTATAACAAACTGTAGAAACCAAAAGTGGGACCAAGTTATTGCTTTGCAAGTCACAAGTTAGGCTCATGTCTTTGTACTCAAGTCCCAAGTCAAAACAGGCAAGTCCTTAACCCTTAAAGACCTAGAACAATTTTGGGGTCGCCTGACTCATTTAAAGTCACGATTTTACATTTGCTTTGTCTGATAATAGATGAATTTAACTGACTTTTTTTTACTGTGAACACAAGCAGAGCCTCATGAAGTTTGTGTCTTTTATTTAGAAAGTTGTAGTTAGATGTTTTGGACTTCCAAATGAATTTTGGGCTACACCTAACCTTCCCCTAGCAAGTTACAGATATTTATCATAAGATTACCCTCTGTGTTTTTTAGGGAAAGTGTATTAAGTGTATTCCTATATTCTCCAGATGGATGGATCTCCTGTCTGTACTCCTCCTCGCTGCACTAGCTGTCTGCGTCTGAACCTGACGAGGGTCGACTTCATTGTTGCAGGCGACTTGTTCTTCAAAAATAATCCCGATGCTTTGGCTGTGCTCTGACATTTTGCCATCTTGGTCCTGCTTGGTGCTCCGTCATGCAAATCTGTGATTTTTGTGTATTTTCATGAAAGCAAATGCACCTACTTCGTCTCAATTTCCATATATGTTTGCTCAAGTTTCCAAAAAAACACAATACCAAAATCAACGTTAACTGGTAAAGTAGATGATGTCTTGGACCACCACACACCAATTTTGAACCAATTGGAACACGGGGACGGTACTAACTGTTGTTGCTTGGCTCAGAGGACTGAACTATGTGGGCGAATCAATGCTTCAGAATGTGATGGTGTAATCACGCTCACTACAGAGCCTCTGAATGTCCAAAGAAGACATATGTGATACCACTGAAAAGCTGAGATTCTCCACTTTACGTGACTTTTTAAAGCATGTGGATAGAAGTAGTGGTTTAAAAGTTATTACAAATTTAAGAACAATAGCTATTTTTTAGTTGCAGGGGCTGTTTTGGTCTACAAGGGTTAACTTTGAGTTTCAAGTCCCGAACAAGTCATAATGAAGTTTTCACCAAATGTAATGCTGCTTTAATGACTGAGTATAAATACATTAACTAAAATCATAAATGTTTTTTTTAAATTAGCATTTATTTATTTGAATAAGTTTGTTAAAACAAGTGTAATTGACATATACATCAAAAAGTAGTGCTGACACTGCACATTCATATCACATAGTAGTATTAACCAGTTCAACAATAAGCTCATGGCACCCACAGTAAGTCACCAAATATGTGACAGTGATATTTAAGAAGACTTACTATTCTTTGTTTCACTTCAAATGCAAATGAGTTTGGAATTTGTTGCATCTCCGTCTGTAATTTTAAGACTCGTACAATATGCATTCTGGAATTTTTTTGTTGACTGACGCATAGTTTTTGTACGTGAACAAAATTAATTTTGGTATCATTTTCTTCAAACGGGGCTCAGTAACATAACATTGGTTCTTGGTCCAGACAAAAAGAATCTAGGGACATAGGTGTCGACTTGCTTGGTATGAATACCATTAACATTAGTTGATTCAGGAAATGAAGGAAAATTCATTGATTTGTGGCACACTTTTTAAATTAAAGTCCAAGTCGAGTGCAAGTCTTGTTTGATTTTGTCAAACTCAGTCTAAAGTCATTGACTTTGTGACTCCAGTCCACACCTCCAGTAAAAACTGACACTACTTGTGATTTAAAGTTTGATATAAGACACCAGCCCGTACAGCATCCAAATCCACAGCACCAGATCCCTCGCTAACATTCAAACAACAAAGATCCGCAGCCCTCTCCCACTTTTGGGATTTCCTAAACTTACTGACCTCAGCCATTTTGTGTTTTGGCGTCTTTTCCCGATAGAATCCATCATATGTCCCACAGACAGCTAAGGCCAGACAACTGCCAGATGGCGTATCTATTTGCTCCTCTTTAACTCTAGTCTGTACACCAGATAGATAGATGCAGGCCGGCAGAAAGAGGAACTTTGGCACGGCACCAGAAAAGGCTGCACAGTGAATTTGCGCTGGGTTTATTGCAGTGGGGTTCAGAGAAAAAGGGGGAGCTTGATTCAGGTGGGGCCGTGTCAAAGGTGATCTCAGGGCAGACTGACGTATGGTCATCTCTGATTCCACTATTCTTTTCTCTGTTGGACTGTGCTGTTCTCCTCCTGCCTTGCTCTCTTGTTTCTTCTCCTGTGTGCCTGAACTCAGCGGGGGTACGTTCAGAAACGAAAGGCATTAACACAGACTTCCAGAAAGTCTGCTTTTATGATTGATCTTTTGACCAAGCCATTTGTAAAACTTGTAAGGAATACGGTGTGTCAGTGTGTGTGTGTGTGTGTGTGTGTGTGTGTGTTTGTGTGTGTGTGTGTGTGTGTTGGGCTGCACAAATATGTACTCTTGATGTTTATTCGTCCATGTGTGAGTGTGTGTGAGTGCTTAAGATAGTTGCACTGTGAACGTGTGTGTCTTCTTGGCAGCACATGTGCAAGAAGCAGGGTGCTGGAATCCATCCACTGCCAACTATCCAAACACAATAAATCTAAACAGGTGTTTCAATATGTCCACCGCTGTAACATGAAGGCCAGACGCTTGCCAGGCAATTCCTTTCCTCTCCTGCTGCTAAATCAAAAAACAGAACACCAGGATGAAGTCAAGATGTCAAAGACGATGCCTTAAATGGCAGCCACCTGCTCTGATTGTCTCATAAGTTTAAACTACAGAGCCAAAATGCAAAACTTCAACTGATAAATCAACAGAATACCCTTTGAACTAAGCAGTTACAACACAATTTGCTGCTCCTCTGCGAAGGCTCGACTCTCTGTAAATCTCCTGACCGCCTCCTCACCAAACTCACCGAGCAACGAAATCTGTTTGTATTTTTGTGGTTGAATGATGCACAGCGATGACTCATGGGCTTTTTTTCAGCCCCAAAAAGCAGCTCTATTTTCACTATATGGACAGAGAGCAATAGATAAAGGACACAGATGACCTGAAAAAGTTTGTCTGCTGGGACGGCCAAGGTTGTGACCTGTGACCCATCCAGCTGGAGTGTTTTGAAGTTTATGGTTAGTACTGGGTGAATAAGTATGATGCAGTCTTTTTTATGGATTCATTGTGGAGTTTGAAACAAGTACGCAGTTGTGTGTGACCATGTGAGCTTCCCACAGTCTGAAAACAGAACTTTTCAGCTAATTGCGTCTGTAGAACTTATCTGCACTCTTCAAATGATTACCACAGAAGTGTTATGATCTTAAGTCTTTGTAGAAAAACAGTCTGTACTTGTCTGCACTGTTTGTGCCACTGTTGCAGTGTAGCTTACTTAGTATGGGTGTTGTGGGTGAGATGTGGGTGTAGGCATGTTTTCAAGAGGGACTTCCCATACAAACCCAGATTGACTGTGCAGAGACTGAGGCCCAGCTGTTCAAACTTGGTTTTCAAATGCATCTTGGGCGATTGGCTCATAAGTGGACAGCTCTAAATACAAGAGTAAACAACCACCAAGACGCATTGTGATCTGATGAGGCAAACCAATTGCCAGTGTGGTCTAGGATGCATCTTTATTCATTTATTTTACATTTATTTAACAAGATACATCAGTTGGAGAAACAACTCTCATTTTCAGTGATGGGGCAAGACATAAAAACACAGATACAACTACTTTTTGGCAATATCTGATATGCTGACATGTAACATATCATTTGACCGATAACCGATATCCCGTTTTTCCCCCACCTAATTGTAGTGTTCATTAAGTCTATTCTGTAGTGAAATTAACATCATATTATGCATGCATACGCTTATCCTGATGGCCCACCAGCAGATGGAGACATAAATCACAATACTTGTCAATGTATGTAAAATTTGTTCATTGCGCAAATAAAGAAAAAGCATGTTGGCCGATTCTGATGGTTCATTGTAAAGCCAAAATCGGCAGATACCAATGATGTTCCGATATGATCTTGCATCCCTAACCTTTTTTTAACTCATTCCAGTCACTCAGATTGGCAAACTGGAATGAGCGAAGGTCAAAGGAGGTGTGAGCTTCAGGAGTGACCATACTAATGAATTTGCTAGAGTATAAATTGCGGTTACTGTTTCAGATATTGAGTAGTGAGTGGAGATATAGAGGGGATTTGCCAGTGAGTTTTACAAATGAACTGATACCCGTAGATCTCTTGGAGTGGTGGCCAGTTGACTACAGAATACAGGTTACAGTCAGTATGTTTACATCCACGCAGTAGTCGAGTTAAGCTCATAGCTCGGCTAATCAAGTCAAGTCGGACTTCTCGTCTTGTCTGAGTATACATGCAGAAGAGTAAATCGAATTTCTGACCAACTACGTCAGACTCAACTTTGATAGGCGGCACTGCGTCCTTTTTAATATAGTGCATATTGAACTAGTTCCGGTTGACCTGAAGGGGAAGCTAACGGTTGGTCAGAAACTTTTAAAAATAAATCTGCGTTTCATGTTTCCCTACCATCCATGAACTTCAAAATGTTTAGCTCCTTTAGCTAACGGAGCATGAATGTAGTTTCCTTGTCTGTCCAGAAGTGCGTCTTCTGCTTCTCTGTTGTTTGTTTTTTTGTCCGGGAGTTGCTGCTACGTCATCTCCTTCTTCTTCCAGGTGAAAGCCAGTGAAAGAAAAAGTGGTGCATGCGCAGAACGCCGAATCCGACTCCAATTGGACTAAGTGGATACATGCACCAATAGTTCGATTTTCAATCGAATTATCTAGGTGTGTTAGTCGAGCTACGGATAGTCCAATTTCAGTCAGACTACACTGTTTACATGCTTTTAAAATTCCGGTTTCAGTCAGACTAAGCCGATAATTCAATTTTCTCAAGCTGCATGTAAACGTGCAAGTGATGAGTGTTGAAACTTTCACTTTGTCCAGGTCAGAATAGGGGATCAAAAGGTTTGACATCATATTTTTTGGAGTGTTAACGCTAATATGTCCTGATGTGACAGGGAAAGACATTACCAATGCAGGACGTGGTGGTTTTTTGGTGCCAGCATGCCAACACTTTATACCTTGCTCATTTTACAGTGAGTTGGACCAAGTGTGTGACGATCCAGTAACCAAACCTCAACACAGGTGGTAAGCTGAAGACTCATGATAGACACAGGCAGGAATGGTGATGTGTCCACTTGTATTGAAATCAGCAAATCACATCTGCTGATCATGGTGCCACATGGTGGTGACAGCCAACACTTTTTGGGCTTCCTGGACTGAGTAAACTTGTGCTTATGGTGATCAGTTTTTGTGTTACTGCACTGACACGTCAACTGTATTTGGCAGTGGTGCTGAATTCTAGACGTGCTGCTTGTTGGAGGCCTGCGTGGAAATAGCTTTTTAAGAGCTTGATTTTGAAGATTTTTCTGTCCTTATTCTGGGAAGCTCAATCTCCTGTTTATAATGCTTCACTGTGATGAAAACATGACAGCCTGTTATTTAGAAAGTGTTGCCAAACAGCTATTTGGTGCAAGTGTGGTGAGCGATGGCAGACTAATCAGCCTGCACTATGATCAGGCATTACAGCGTGTCTGCCCACAGTCCTGGAGAGGAAAGGAAAACTACCCTGCCAACATGTACTGCAGGCCAGACCTGTGTAGATCTTTACTGATCATCTTGTTGAGTACTGTTATTTGCAATGACATTTTATTAGCCGAGACACAGAGACAAGTTCAGACAAGACTTTCTGGTAAAATTCAATCTGACGTACTCACCAGAGGGGTGTAAAACGAAGTGAGAAGAGTTGGTAAGCAAGGTATATTGAGCTTTAAGCCAGAGGTTTCAGCGTCACAAAGGTGGTCCTCCTTTAACCAGGCTGGATTGCCATGGTAACTTGCTGCAGACCTAACCTGGTCTTTTCCACCAGGGCTAGCTGCGATGGTTTAATTCCCTTGATATCTGTGCTTTTAGGAAGAAGGCAGGCTATGTAGTCAAATTTTGGGTCTATTTTAATTGTGTTATTGTTGTTATTTCATACTTTGGGTTACAGTTGAAGGTCCAGTTATGAACAACATGGATCAAGGACTTGTGGCTGTGTTTTAGTCATTTAAAATACATTCATCTTCATAACTATATTGTATATATTTATATACATTTCACATACAGTGCCTGTTAGCAGGAGAACTCGATCTGCTCTGTGTAACGCACTGTGACTCCGTCAAAAATAGACAGGACATGTTTTTTTATTAGCTTCTGGGACACTGCTGCATCTGCTGAAATTATAAGTATTGTCTAGAGTGGCTGCGGTCAGCCCAGGCGGCTGCTTGGCAAAGATCCTCGCTCCACTGAGAGCACTTTTCTAGTTGCACTTTGATTTGGCCAAAAACTGAAGTGATGTCCACGCATCTCTCATTACAGGACAGTGTCAGACCTAAATGCAGTACTTGAGTTTAAATTTAAATCTGCTGCCTCAAGTTTAAAGTTTAAGTAGCTCTAAAATGTGCAGCTGTCATGTTAGAAATAAACTGTAGGCACTGAGTGCATTGACTGGTGCAATAAATACATTAACTTATACATTTACACGACACATTTCATGGGAAAAGAGAAAAGGCTGGCTTGCAAAAGCAAGTTGATGACCACCTTCGTGGTACCCGTTATCTCCGACTGGGCCTTTAGGTTTTGTCGAGCCAGCTGAGGCAAAGAAAGCCTGGCTCTGTCGAAACTGCTCCATGGTACACCCCTCGGGTATCATTCAACAAGTCCTGAAGTATTTACTTTTGTTTATGCTTGCTGTGCTTTTCTTTTCAGTTTGACTCTCTTTGTATGGTCTGGAGTGAATCATGTCCGTTTGATGACACCTAAGCAGAACCACTGTAAGCACTAATTTGACGTGAAGCACCAAAACCTGTCAAACTGTTGAGAGGTGCAGTCAAAACTTCAGCTGTGGCTAACATCGCAGGACTGATTCAGCCTTGTCACCGTCTCCATCTGTGCATCCGTCCAGTGCTTCCTCCCTTCTTTTCGATGGCTTAAATGCTTTAACAATCTGTTCCTCAGCTCTCCTCAGTTTTTCCTTGCCTCTCCCATTAACTCCTCATTGATTCCGCTCTTTTTCTCTTTTTCCAAGCTGTCACCTGCATTTTAACCAGACCTGAGCCAAACAACGGTTTAACTTGTAAAACGTCTTTTATCCTGATTTGAGTACTTGCAGCTGGACAATTCCACCAAACTGACATTTGACTACTTTCTAATATAAAATTTGTTCTTTTGTCCCTCATGACGAAGTCACAGGAAGCCTAGCAAATTATTTGACACAGGTATGATGATTTTTTTTCCGTCTTTCTCTCGCAGTCTCTCATTCCCTCCTTCTTCCCCTCATCCCTGATTTGATAGCAGCCTGTGCTTGTAAGAGTTACAGTACCCAGCCCATAATGCACTCCAGACGGCCTCACTTCCTAATGACTGGTTTTGCTCCAAGCCTTTCCGGGCACGGCTGTGGCCGCGAGCCTCACACAAACACACACAGAAACACAGACACACACACACCACGTGTTGACCAGTCAAACGGAGTGCTTTAGTCATGTATCTGTCCCATCCAGTACCAAAACTGTCGCCATGTTTTTTACCTGGCCCTTTAAAAGTAATCGCACCACAGCCAGAAGCTCCATCTTTCTTCTCTGCCTGCTCTTATATATCATTAAAATATCTCTGATGGCAGGTACGTGGCAACAAGCAGCAGAAAGGCTAACATGTGGAGGAGCTTGTGTGAACTCTAGGCAACATGTGCAGTGTGCACGTCCTCTCTGAAATGTAAAGGACAAATGAATGCAAATGTTTTGGAAACCCCCGTGCTGTATCCAATAGAACGCACCATCCTCCAGGATAGCCTGGTCTTCATTAGGATGCTGTTCTCCTCTACCTTTTCCTCAGATTCATGCAGGACATTAGAACCATAACAAAAAAAATGTTTCTCTTCCTCAACTCACGTCTGTCAACTATTCCAACTCATTCCTCCAGTGGTCCTTAACTTTCTAGAGATATAGCTCATTCTGATACCTTCTCCCGACAGTGTGAGGGCCCATATGCACCACCTCAGCAGGGGCTTTGTCCGTTACCAAGGCAACAGGTCTGTTTGTTTGGCGTGACTCTTCCACTCCTTTTTTATTACTGTCTGAAATGTTTAATTGTACGTTTTCACAGTTTTTCCTCCCTTTGGAGTCTTTGGGTTAGGTCTGTAGCAACAAATGCTAAAAAAAGGGCAACTTTGAGGTCACTACACTTGGAAAGTTTTGTGATATCGCCTGGATAAGAGTCATAAGTCAATGAACAAAGACAGATACACAAAGGAAAACTGTTTAAAAAATAGCTTTTATTATAAGTCCAACATATCAGCAAAAACCCAGGCCATGAAATCCAATCATTCAAGCAACAATCAAAAGTTTAAATCCTTGAGTTGGAGCCTTAATTTCTCAGGAAAAATTCCTAATAATACAAATGCATGTTGCCTGATTTGTTTGCTTGTCTATCACCTGCTCCGTCTTGTGGTTTAAGTACTTAGTGAACAAGCTTTTTCCACAGAGGGAGAGGTAATAATATCTGAAGTATATGATCAGTATTCACTTACACAGCCAGGCTGTCCCCCAGGGCTCATGGCTGCAGGCTTTAACTGCTCGGCCCATATGTTAATGATCTCACTCTTGAATGCCCCGACGGCCATGGCTAAATGTATACAGTTGTGTATGTTCATGCCAAGAGCAACAAACAGCCTCTTGACAATCGCTCGCAAAGGAGGGAGTGTCAGGGTTTATTCAAGCTCAGACCTAAATCTGGGGGAAAGTGGCTGGCTTATTTTCTCTCTACACTGGCTTGGATGTGCAAATACACACAGATGCACCAGTGGCTGAAACAATGCTGCTCCGTTTTTTGGAAAATCCACCCAGGGTTTGAGAACGCCGGGCTGCATACGGGAGGATAATAATAGCCCCACCATTACATGTCGATGCGCCTCTTCTCATGGTGACATTTTCTTTCTGACACTAATGCTGTTATTCTTTTCTCTGCTTTCCACTCGCCTCCACCCTCCTTCATCTCCAGGTGGCTCAGGACCCATCGAGGGCCCCGCTCTTTCACTGAAATGAACAATGTTGCTTTTGGCTGAAGCGAAAAACCTCTAATTGTAAGCCAGGTCTCCTATCTTTGTCGGGATATGCAGCTGATGCTGGGTGGCCTCCCCGCACAAACATACAGCATTGTGCTCTCACCTGAGGAAGCACGTTCTTTTACTGTCTCCAGATTAACACATAGGCGCACAAAGATACACACACAAAAGGACAGGTTGTGCTGTTGCATCCTGCCACCAGAGGGTGCAGACAATGTGCCCCCATCACCCCTGGCTTCAGCCCGAGATTCCTTTAGGGGCTAAAGAATGAACCTCCGGATGCTGGATTGGCAAAATGAGCCAACCACAATACAATGAGCTGTGATAGGATACACACGTACATTTCCACCTCATACCCAGTCACATGTTTCAAGATATGACTGCATATATCTGCTTGAAGATGAACTGGAAGATATGAGCCTTTTCAAACAAGCTCCATCTGTCTTTTTCTTTTTCTCACGGTCCGTCTCTTTTGCTCTCTCTCACAAACACACTGGAGATCTGGAAAAGCAGAAGCAGCACCTTGCGATAATCCTGAAGGAGCCATCCTCAGGTCACACTATATGAAACCCAAAAGGTCTGACTGTACTCACTCAGCCTAGTTTTTCCATATCATTTAACTCCTTTTGTATTTATATTTAACCTGAATATGCTTACCTGACTCCATTATACTTTTCTGAGGCCTCTGTTTACTGTTGTTTTCGACTCCAATATAGTTCTATATTGCACTGTGCAGTTGCAGAGCACAGGCCTGTTTCCACTGTATATCTCAGCTGCATGGATGGATTACTAAACGGGCCTACCAGGCACAGGCTCGGGGCCCAAAGTGTCAGGGGCCCTACTGGCCTTCACTTGCAAATTTCACTCAAATTAACACGTGTGGACCAAGAAGAGACTCAGACTGACCACAAAGAGACAACCAAACTATGCAAAGGAACAGCAAAGAGACACAAAATAACTGCAAAAATGGTCAAAACAACCACAAGGAGACGCAAATTGACCACAAAAATTGACACAAATTAGCAGCAAAAGGACAAAATGACCTCAAAGAGACACAAAACAAACACAAGGAGACACAAAAGACTACAAAACTATGCAAAGGGACTGCAAAGAGACACAAAATAACAAAAAAGGGACAAAGTTACCCCGAGGAGACACAAAATTACCTCACAGAGACTCCAACGATGATAAAAAAAGACACAAAACAACCACAAGGACACACACTGAGGTCACACAGAGATGCAAAAAGACTAAAAAAATATGCAAAGGGACTGCAAAGAGACACGAAACAACAACGAAGAGACACAAATGACTGCAAAGCAACCCAAATTAACAAAAAAAGGACAGAATTACCTCAAACAGACACCTCAGAGAGACTCAAACAACAACAAAAAGACACAAAACAACCACAAGGAGACACAAAATGATCCCAGAGAGATGCAAAAAGACAAAAAAAATGCGAAGAAAGACACAAAAACCAGCAAAACAACCTCAAGGAGACACAAAATTACTACAAAGACACAAAACAACCACAGGGAGACACAAATGACTGCAAAGCAACCCAAATTAACAAAAAAAGGACAGAATTACCTCAAAGAGACACAAAATTACCTCACAGAGACTCCAACGATAACAAAAAAGACACAAAACAACCACAAGGAGACACATAATGATCACAGAGAGATGCAAAAAGACTACAAAAATATGCAAAAGAACTGCAAAGAGACACAAAAATGGGCAAAACAACCACAAGGAAACACAAAATGATCACAAAAAGATGCAAAAAGACTACAAAAATATGCAAAGGAACTGCAAAGAGACACACAAATGGGCAGAAAAACTGCAAAAAGATACGAAGTTACTACAAAGATGACAAAAAGACACAAAACAACAACGAGGAGACACAAATGACCACAAAGCAACCCAAATGTTTTTAAAAAAGAACAAAATTACCTCAAAGAGACACAAAATTAACTCAGAGAGACTCAAATGACTTCAAAGAGACACAAAACCACCACAAAGTCTGTGTGTCTGGCTTCTATGTGAGAGAGGTGGTGGGGCCCTTTGCATGTCTGTGCCTAGGGGCCCACTGTCTCATAATCCACCCATGCTCAATAGATTTAAACTGTATTCAATGCATTATATTTTACCATGGCTCACACCAAATGTGATAGCGATAACATGTGCCTGAAATGTCTTCTTCCTGGAAAATACACAATTCCAAAACATTGAATCAAATAATTTGATATATAGATACATAAATTCAGCTTCATCTGAGATTTCATGTTAAATCTTTCAATAATAATTTCAGAGATTTGTGCCAAGAACTCAAACACTGAGCTGTTTGTGTGAGATAATTCAAACCTGCAGATAAACATGGAAAATTCATTAGAGCAGTGAATACTGGGTCAACTGGAGGTAGAGAGGTCAAAAATATTAGATCTACTGTGTGCTCAATTAGACCTCAGGTCACTCTAGCTTTTCTTTTGTTGAATTATTTAAACCTGCATATAAATATGGAAACTTCATCAGTGCAGTGCATACAATATGTCCAGAGCCAACTGCAGGCAGGGAGAGTAAAAATATTAAACCTACTGAATCTGTTAGATCAGCTTGAGGGACTGAGCAATGTGTTGTTGTTGTTTTTTTCATCACATGTTTAAAATTCTTGCGTGAAATGAAATATACAGTGGAGAACTATTTGTGCGTCAACTGACATTACAGAAACAAGGCTAAACAATGGGACAAAAAAATGATCTGTCTGGATGTTTTCAAGGGCTTTGAAAGTTGAAATTGATCTGGTGACTTATTGTCACACTCTGTACAAGATGTATCTCTTCTGTTTGGCTGAAGGGGCTTTGATAAACATATTTGCTCTTGTAAAAATGTTGGGTGTTCAAAGTGTCCATAACACAAAAGAAAAGTCAATTTAGTCCGTGTACTCGTGCCTGTGTATGCTGGAGGAAAACACGGTGGATCCACCATAGATATCTGTGTCAAATTTAATGACAGTAAAATAGTTTCAGGTGGCATGGTGGTGCAGTGGTTAGCACTGTCGCCTGATAGCAAGAGGGTTTCTGGTTTGAACCCACGGTGGGGGAGCCCTTCTGTGTGGAGTTTGTATGTTCTCCCTGTGTCAGCGTGGGTTTTCTCCACGTACTCCGGCTTCCTCCCACAGTCCAAAGACATGCAGGTTGACTGGTGACTCTAAGTTATCCGTATCTATGAATGTGATTGTGAATGGTTGTCTGTCTCTATGTGTCAGCCCTGCGATAGTCTGGTGACCTGTCCAGGGTGTACCCCGCCTCTCACCCAATGTCAGCTGGGATAGGCTCCGGCACCCCTGCGACCCCCAAGGGGATTAGCAGTTACGGAAATTAATGTAATAGTTGTCAAGACAGGCGTTTTTTACTCATCGTTTGGGCTTAAATCTTTGAAAAGAAATGCACAACAAGATGAATGAATGAAAATACAATTAAGTTTTCACAGGAAATGTAGAGTTTGCATACAGTCTCTTTCAAAATAAATTACTATGTTGGTACTTCACTTGAATTGAAATTTTTTCCTTGGTTACGTTCAGAAAAAAATAAGAGGGTTTGTCTTCACATTCATATGGAAGGCAAACACTGGCGTCCTGAGTGCAAGCCAGTGTTGGGCCCATCCGCCACCGCTCCCTCCCACACAACTTTCAGGACTTTTCACCCCCTTACGTCGTTGTCCGGCCATGCTTCCCCCTGATGTTGTCAGGCCCTCTTCCACACTGACGCTGCACGGGCACGTCTCATGCTGATGTGAGAGGACAGCTTTTATCATCAGTGTCTAACGTGGAAGTCACTGCCCAAGCGCTGGTATTACATGACTTCGGAATGAGACCGGGTTGGGAAATTTATATAGTGATGGTCAGACTGACTGACTGACCAACAGACTGATCTCGCCATCCAAAGAGCCACGCTGCCAGCAAGGCTAAAAATGATAAAATAACTGAATAGAGCGGGATATATTTCACACCTATTTTAGACAGGATGTAAATAACCTGGGATAGAAACTTCCAAACTTTTCTTGATTTAACATTAATCTATTATACCCAGAAGTTTTTTGAATTTGCACTTTGACCCTGTTTTTGTATTTTGTACATTCTTTCTTTCGTATTTCTAACATTTGTTTCACATTTAAGTGTCTGTGACCCACACAAACATCAATCTATAGCCCCGAGAGATAGCGTGTGAGGCTGATGTATCATCACTTAAGATTTTACCCCAAATAGAGTCATCACACACACAGGAACACATTACTGTCAATGTTACACATTACTCCTTCCCTCCAGCACATACGGACATTCTTTGGAGCATACACACACACACATGCACTAACAACTCACACCATCTCTTTGCATCTAAAGCCACAAGAGACGCAAAGCACCGACTTAACAAAACAACAACAACCCTTTCCAGTGGTCTGCTCCACCATCGAATCTTGATAACCTCTGGGGCTCCTGTTAGCTCAGAGCAGAACCAGACCGCCACTTTAAAACACACACATGCATGCACACACCACAAATATCCCACCCCCAGCGTCCCTAACTGTGGCTGACACATCAAAGGGCCGTGTCCGAGGAGGGAAGTCAGGGAGGGTCTGGGGAATCATGGGAGACAAAGGAAGCGATTAAGAGATAAGGATCAGTCTAAGATATGACATTTCATCCTGGGCAGATCCGGTAGACACACTCCATTCAGGGAAGGGTATATAGCAACGGAAGGGAGGAGGGAAAGAAGGAGGAGGGAAGGAGCTGCAGGGTCTCTTTCTCGCTCTCTTCCAGCCCTCCTTGCACCTTTCCCGCTTCCACAGTCTGTCTGTGAACACGGTAAAGGGTCTGCTGTGCTAAAACTCCCCCCAAAAATGGACTCCATTAGTCTTGCATCCTCCAGTCCTGTCCACCCCAACCAATCCCCCCTCCCTGCTCATACACACACTTAAAAAAGCAGCACAACAAGGTAGGGCAACTTCAAAGGACAGACATGCGTTGGAGCAACTCCCTCAACTTATGTAAGACAACCCAACATCGCTCAGGCACAAAAACTTAATCTGTCGCTGATTTGCTACCTGGTTGTACATTTTCCTCGGCCTCTCTGCCAAAGCATCCGAGGTTCCTCATTTTATTTGCTCTTAAATAGTATTTAGCAGCACAAAAGGAGCGAATGCAAAAAAAACGTCCTCATTGTGGGCCTAATTGCCTCGGGGTTGTGTTACAGCTCCGGTTTCACGTTGTTGCTTTCAAACTGTAGCCCGCAAGCCCGAGGCACAATCCACCTGCCTCTCAGAGAGCCACACAAAGGGTCAGCGTATGAACACAGAGGGAGTCTGTTAGCAAATAAACACTGAGATCTAACTTTCGGGCCGCGCTCCAGCCAAACACCAGTCCTCTTCTCGGATATTTATGCACCTGAAAGGGAAAAGCTGCCAGTAGCCGAAATAGGCTTCTGTAAGTAACCGGAGCAAAACAATGAGCTGTCAGCAGATGACACCATACTGTATATCAACTATTATCATGCTGAAAGGCAAATTAGTGTTTCATAGGAAGGGGAATAGGGTGAACGAGATGGAGCAGTTGTGCATAAACAGCTTTGTCTAATTACAGGAGGCTTTTTACAACGTCTCAGTTTGCCAGAGGCTTCAGAGCTGTGGAGATTGTTAAATGAACTGAGGGATACTCGCTTTACTCACTGTCTGTAATTTCCTGCCACATGTGTAAATAAAGACAAGGATGTGAGAAGAATATGTGACACTCTATGTTGCCTCTCGTTGTTCTTGGACTGTCTGTAGGGCAATAAATATTGATATGAAAGACTAACATATGAATGTCTACATCCCTATACTTCAGTTTTTATCTCAAATTCCTGCCTTTAAGTTGATTGTCAATGTATGCTCAAACAATGGGTTATATGATATGTAACAAATTAGCCCCCCACGTATGACATTACATACCTATCGTAAAGTTATGGATAAAGTAAAGTTACTGTGGCTAGGTTTGGGAATAGAGACATTATGACAACGTACCTTAAAACACCTTAAAGTCCACTTGTTTTTGCATGTTTCCGATCTCCTGGGGGAAAGTCCTGTGTCCTTAAACTTACCCACCACCCCAACCTCCCTCCTTACGTGAACTACTTGCTTCTTTTCTCCCATTAGCACATTGGTCGTGTGATTTCAGCCTCCCGTTTACATGGGTTGTATATGAATTTTGATGAATTACTTTTCGTAAGTAAATGAATGAGCAGTGCATGAGAACTGCCTGAGCTTGTGTATATGAATCCTGCGATGAAGAAAAGTGCTTATAGTCGTAATGAAAGAGTTAAGACTGCACACTGACTCAATAACCACACATTTGTTTAAATAGTTCTGAGCGACCTGCTAGTTTTGTTGCCAGTTTGGTCCTCATCAATCCAAGATATTTATATGAAAAATACATTTGCCACAGTTACTACAAAGAAAGACATATTAAAATATTGTACAAAAACATTATATATGTGTGTATGTACTACAAAAAAATACAGCCTTAAACCAATACACATACAATTTGTATCATGATTCTCGGTTAGCATGCAGTAATATAAATGTATGTCATGAAAAAGACTATGGACAGTTATAAACAAGAGGCTGTATCATAAATGAATCCAGTACTGTGCATGAACGAGTAGGTATGACTGCAGCTGGAGCAGCTACGTGACATTTGGTGTCATTTATTCTCTACAGTGTAGCATTGTACTGTAGCAGGGTTCAGATAGCCATCATGTTGGTAGGTTGGTCTTGTTCTGATGGTGGGTGCGGTCTTGTGTCTGCAGCTATACATGTCTCCACATGGAGGGTGATTGAGCGTGCTCACGTTTTTGGTGAACGGGGAGCTGAATGTTTGCAACTAATGGACTGGGACATGAGCGTTCACTCTTGCAACAGTGAACAACGCTTACACACTTGTTGTGTGTTTTGTTGTGTTTTCCCCTAAATCTCAATCGAACTGTTTTCTTTACACAACCACAGGGGGGTCGCTGCACATTTTAACAGGGGGAAACCCTATTTGACAGGGCAACAGACTTCGACACAACACCTGAGTGGCTAGTGCATCTGGCAATTCGAACAACGTAGCTACGGCTACTGCTGAAGCCAGTTCTTTGGAGTTTTATTAACAAAGCAGTACAGACTCCAATGGAAAAATCTCACATTTTTACACGATATCACGATATTTTATTGTATTTAAAAAAGGAAGAAATCAGCGTAAAGTAGTTGTTTTTTGGGACTGTGAATGTATTTCAAAATTGTGAAGTATGAATGTGATCTAATTCATTTTAATCTGTGTGAACTGACCTTTGAACTAGCACAAAGTGTGAACATGCACAACACTGAATAAATCAAAATAAATGTACATATCAATGTTTTACTTAATATTCTTGGGATCAGTATGAGAGTAAAAGTGTCTTTACTTCACAGCTAACCTGTGTTTGTGTTTCAAGTGTAAAACCAAAGCCATAAAACAAAGATAAAGACCTTAATGGAAGTAAACAAGTTCCTTTAAATGCAAATAATCTTGTAAAACCAACTTGTGAAAATAACCTTCCATAGCCTGTTAAAGAGAAGATGGGGATGAAAAGTGTTTTCAGCGAGTTGCTGTAGTGCTGGAGGGCCAGCCAGCACACCTGTTCAGTGGGAGATGCGAGGCGGGGGCTCTAAATACAGGCCAGAGGAGCGTCGGGGGGCCAGGCTGTCCAGCAGCCATCTTTTCATTAGCCGTATCTAATGAAACTGCACAGGGCCCGAGGAAGAAAGGCCTACTGCAGGGACACCCTGCCCTGCCCGAAATTACACCAGAGACTCGCCCACAAAAGAAGCATTCCGTCCACACAGCGACACTGGCACTTGACACCAAATTTTAAACCCACGGGTTGTTTCTTCGACAAGTGGAAATTTCCACTGCGATCCCTTCCCAGTCGGGGAGGCTCGGTGAGAGAAACGAGTGTCGAGGGGGTTTAATCACACAGTCAGTGTGTAACCCCCCCTCTGCACACACATACACACACACACACTCATACACTCCATGCCCCAGACCCTCCGTTCCTGTACGCTTTGTTTGGGAACAGTTGTCAAGATGGAAATATCTGATACTCTTTCTAATCACTCAGGCAGCAATTACTGTTATTAAGCTTTCTTTGAGAGGCCTTCATTGTTTTTCTTCTAACACCAGTGACAGACACCAGGGGTGCTAACAGCCTGAACGGAGCGAGCAACTGCACATTTGTAACCGTGTACTTAAGTGTGCGTGTAAAGGCAAGCACACACACACGCAGTGTAAGTTAAAGGAAGCTCAAAGAGGGTGAGAATGACTAAAACCCTAACAACTGTCAGTCATAATCAGTGTTTTTAGTTTACGTCCTTTGGCTAGCAACAACAGTGTTTTCTCTGTGCTAAATGTAACCAAGCTCACCTGAAGAAATGCAAGGCTGCAACTAACTATTTTCAGTATTGAATAATCTGTCGATTATTTTTCCCAGTTAACTGTCTAATCTCGTAGACTTTACAGTGTCAAACAATAGTGAAAAATCTGCATTTTGACATCTTAAAATCGCAAGTTTCTTCCACCTTACAGCCGCAAAATGAAAGATATTCAACTCAGCTGGCACCAACACGTGTAATTGTGAAAATTTGTAATTTAGCAAACAATAACTAGCACGATATTTTTGTGGACAAGCCCCCAAAATGACCTACCTATTAAAATGTTTTTTTGTCCGTGTGCCCTCTCTATTATAGCCATCGTCCTGGTCTCTTTTAATTTTTCTATCATCACAGTTTGCTATCAGAAAGTTAAATTAGTTTAAGTGATAATAAACCAATTTGACAGAAATTTGATTTTTGCAATGCTGTTTTGTCTGCGCTGCAGTTCCAAAGTAAACACCTGTTGCTGCAGTTGAAGGTGTTTGGTCACTTAGATATCTCCTAGTTTTCTAATTTTCCTCCTGATTAATAAAGTATCCATCTGTCTATCCATCTATTCCGCCTCACCATACCTTATAAAATGTACAATTGTGCAATGGGGAGACAAAGTTGTCTCACCTTTAAGCCAGCAGCAGACATAGTAACAGCGCCAAATCGATGTCTGTGTGAAGTAACAGCCAGCAGGACAAGACAGGTGTGACAGTTTTGAAAACGTGTTATGCGTGTGACTGAGATTTAAAAAGCAGCTAGCAACAGTGAGAGGCTAACTCAAAGAAGAACAGTGGCCAAAAATGTTGGCAAATTGGGGAAACAATGAGGTGCGGGAGCTCCTTACCCTCCAAGCCAAAGATGAGATCAGCCGCCACATGACAGGGATGCTAAATGGTTGTTGTTGCCATGTCATGCCATTGTTATTGTTTAGAAAGTGCTGCCAACAAGTTATATGTCACACTAGAGGCTGACACTATTGTGTTACATGTCACGCCTTTTTGTTTACGGAACGACAGCTTGCTATCTAAAAATCACACACTGTGGTAGCATGATGCTGCTGTTGTTTGGTTCTGTGTAAAAATCAAAAGCGACTTAAGAAGGGGCTTTGTAGCAACCTTAAAGTGCAATTCATTTTTAAAAATAAAATGGTTCAGGCATAAAGAGGCTGACCTTCAAGTGTATGGTAATAATATTAATTAATTAAAACTAAGTTGCAAAGTGTTTTACATATGTTTGAACCAGATTTTAAAACATTTCAGGCAAATAAAATCAGACAAATCTAACAAAGTAAAAGGAATAAAAAAAAAGAACCCCAACAATAAAGATAAATAACAACAATGAAACAGATAAGTGATTGGAATTAAGTGCCTTGAGATCTTGAGCCTTGAGTGTAGTTTGTCAGTGACTGTAAACTACTTTTCTGTCAGCTAAAGCAAAGCACTTGTTTTATGATGAATTCACCTGTGTGTGAACCCTGCAGAGTGACATCCTCCTCTACTGTTACCCATCTCTACATGCACTGTACTGCGCCGCACTGTGTGTCTGTGCGTATGCGTTTCGTGCCTGTGACCCCAAGGTCAAAGTATTCCATCGATGACAGCCTTATCCCCTCAAATGCACCGTGTAGCGTCCCGGCTGCCATGTGCTCGCTCCGAGGTGTGTGTGATGAGTGGAGATGAGTCACAGACAGGGGTGAGAGGAGGTGTCACACAGATAACCCCTGCAGATGGACAGCGGAAAGGGTCTAAGGTTTCAGACCTGTGTGTTGAGTGTGTGTGCGTGTCTTTGTGTAAAAATGATATACCCTGAAAAAGGCTATAAAAAAGAATGTGTGTGTGTGTCTATGCATGTGTGTGGAAGTATGAGTGGGAGAGTGAAACAAGAGGCCGTGACCTCGAGCAGCACTGACATGAGCTATCATCACGATAGCCCCTCCTGATTCTCTACCAAACAGAGCAGAACAAGAGAGCGTCGACTAACTCTTTCCAGTTTGGGACTCTAGCGCAGTGCAGCGTGACGCATCCTGTCCTCCACACATGGTCCATAAACACTTGTTCTTGTACAGCAGAGTAACACTGCTGTTTTTGTGTTCTTTCAGGGTCAGTTACACCAAACCACAAAGAATATTTTTACCTCTAGCGGTATCTACTCTTGCAGATAGTTTTGGTTTTATTTGCAGAGGCTTTGAGATCTCCACAGCTGCTCACAGCTTCTGACGCCACACTTATATGATGGACGTGGGCAGAATTTCCTTTGTGGTGTTCAAGGCATCGAAAAATTATTTTTGAAATTTTCAAGAGCAACATGTGCTTGCAGAAGCAATGCCACAGTTACTCAGGATAATCCCAAGACCTTGCTCTTGACAGTTTTCTTTGAATCTTCCTCTGTTGGTATCTCAAAACTTTGGCAACAACTAGGACAAGGCTCGGCAGTAAATGGATAAGATATTAAATATTTCAGAATACCACGCTTCGTCTCGGCAGATTAAACTTTGATTCTGTCTCTTCTGATCACTTATTTCTGTTTTAATTTGGCTGAACACACAACAGGTGTTTGGTCGATTAGATATTTCTATGTTTTTGTTGTAAATGTTGCATGTTAATCAAGCTAACAGTACACACTGACATACCACATTCATATTTAATGAATTCACTATTTCATGCTCAGTAACTCTTCTGACAGGATAAACAAAAGGTTGTCGGATGTATTACATGGTTGGATGTACAAACAATAGATAAAAAGAGGCTTTTTAAAATTAGAAAACTCGTCCACACTATGACATGAGATAGTTGTTTTCTAGTTTCGAAAGTGTGAGCAAAAGGGTTTTCCAGCTCCATGTTGAAGGGTAAAAACATTATGGTTGGTTTGTGTGAGAGGACGGCCAGACCAGCAGGGAAAAAATGACATTTTCTGCTTTAATGGGCATTACAGCTGGAACAGTTAGCAAAGGAATTGATTTGTGGATCAACTGAAAACTATTAATTGGAGATATCGAGAAAAAAACAGCCAGATATTTGCTTTTTCCAGTTTTAAAATGTAAGGATTTGCTGTTGAGTGGAGAGTTGGAGTGTTTGGAAGCTGTTTTTTGTATGTTTGTTTATTTTGTTTTGGCTTGGTTTCTTCTTACATTTCATACCTTAATGGTGAAGTGTGTAAGATTAAGAGGGAATCAGTGGTGTCTGCAGATTGCAACAACTTCTCCTGGCTATAATTTCTTTAGTATTCATTGTTCAGTACGTTTTTATTATGAGTCGAATTATCCACAGAAGTCTCTTCCTCTCAAGATAATTTCGACCAGTAAAATAAATCAGTTTCACATTACAAACCAGCATAACTGTGATGGTGCTAGTTGCAGATGGGCCTCTAACTACTTTGGCCCACATGGAAACGCAAATGGCTCTATCCAGAGCCAGTGTTCGAGTTGTCTGTTATGGGCTACTGTAGAAAAAAGGCGGTCTCCATAAACAGGGACCTGCTTGCTATGTACATATAAACGGCTCATTCTAGGGTAACGAAACTGCATCAATTCTTATTTTCAGGTATACGTACTTGTCATCTTATATTCCATTTCTGCCAATATATCCCCTTAAATCTTACGCACTGGACCTTAAAATGATAAATGAATACAGTAGTTAGCTGCAGGCCTCGTAGACATGGCCTCAGTCAAAGCATAAAACTTGTGTACAGTAAAGACGCACCTTTGTTGCTTACCACCTCTGTTTTTTTTACGTGAGGTCATGAGACTAAGGCTACATCCACACTAATGTTTTTGTATTAAAATGCATCTCGTTTACGCGTCACGTCCACACCAGCATTTTTGAACCCCTAAAATGGAGACCTTTGAATGCTGCTAGTTTGAAAAATCCATCTGGACGGGCAGACACTTTTGAAAATGATGATGTAGACACCCATGCTGTATCATGTGACCCACTGCAGGAGTAAACAAATGAAATCAGCCTTAACTACCAGAGGTTAATTCAACATGGATGAAGAATTGCAGGGGTTTCTGACCTTGTTGTCTTTGCTAGCAGATGTCCAGTATAGTTAAATTCTGCATTTTATAGTGTTACTACTGCCTACATGCACGGGGAGACAAGCTTTTATTAAGAGATATGTGACTGTTCCACATCTTCAGCAGGGTTATCAGCCCTACATGAAACAGACACCAGCGCACCCATGCCCAGTGTGCGTGAATAGTCACATGATATGCATTTTCAGGCGTGTTAGTGTGGATGAAGATTAGAGGGACTGTTTTTATTTTAAAATGAAAACATATAAGCATGGATGTAGCCTTATTCAGAGAAGATTTCCCAGCCAGTCGGCATGACATCATATTAAAAACATAAAAGATTAACAGCTACAACACAATGAGTTTTTTCTCTGCTGTTATTTCTTCTGTCATTTCTCTCCCAAAGTTGGAACTACTTTTTCGCTCGGTCGCATATCACTCCACCAATGAGCTGTTAAAGAGAGAACATGTAGCTGCCGGCTTGAACTCTTAAAACAGGATTTACAGTCACCTTTTGTCAAAAACTGAACTGTGCCTTTAAATTTACGGAAACACAAATATCACATTTTCATTGGCAAAAAGTAGTTTCTAATGTATTTTGTGACACGTGACTAATATGTAAGACTGGTTTACAGACACACGTTCAGATCTCTAACATCTGGTGACTATGAGGGGGGAGAAAGGGAGGATTTCAGTGATAGAGGTATGGAGTGCACCCACTCAAACAAGGCAATACGAGCGAGGATCATCTTCCTTTGTTCCTGCGGGGAGGTTTACTGTCTATAAACACTCAGCTTTTACGGTGGAACGTCCAAATAAAAAGCTTTTTGAAGACTTCACCCAGTCAATTAGTCGAGCAGTGTCAATAGACCTGCTGCATAATGACTCACCTGTAATTGCGTGAGAACGAGCACTTACAGGAGACTGAATGGCACGTCACATAGGAATGACAAAGCCCTCAATCTGTTTTTTAAGGACTCATTCTGTAATAGACCCCAACCCCCCCCCCCCACTCCACCCACCTCCCTTCACACACATTTATCTCTCTATTTCCTGAGGTTCTAAAGACTCACGTGGCTGATGACTCTCAATGAGGCATTTTGGGACTTGCTGTCAAACACAAACTTTAAGGGCTGGACTCGAGGCTGGTAAACTGAATAGCAGGCTCACTGGGTGTGCTAAGCTTATATAAACGTCCCTCTCTGAGCCTTTTAATAAACACGCATCCTCTCTTTGTGTAGGGTAGTGGGATAATGAACAGGCCAGACAATTACCATAACTGGCTGATGGTATCTCGACTTCAGGAGGAGATCAGTTGAAATGTTGTAATTGCTCTGTCAAGCTGCTGAAAAGACACCCCCCTTAACCCCTTTTTTCCTGAACACACACACACACACACACACACACACACACACACACACACACACACACACACACGTACCTTCCCCCCTTCAGCCCCTTCTCTGCTGCCTTCAGCCACTTCAAAATGAAATTCTTCTCCGTCTTCTCCTCCTTTAGCAGCCTCCCTCATTTTTGACGCTGATATGCAGGCATCAAAGAGAAGCCCAGCGGCCATTAGAGGGCCTGAGGGCCTGTGCATGCTCCAGTAGAAAAAAAACTAACAAACCTGACTTGTTAGCATAAAAAAAATCAGCTAATGTTGTAACTTACATTTGACACATCATAACAATCAAAAAAATATTCCAGATTAAAAATAAAAAATAAATTAAGTTGTCCTGTGACTGACACCAATTAACTGCAAACCTAAATTTGTGGTTTTAACGTTTAAAAAATCCTGTAATTGAATATACTGTCAGCTTTCTAATTATCTGCGCCCCTGTACATCAGACATGATGATGTACAGGGCACTCTCCACGAAACAATGCACAGCCAACGTCCCCCAGCAGTTCAAAGGAGTCGCTCTCTCTAAACATTATCATATAATTTGGGCCAGCCGTCAGCTTGTAAATAAGTGATGTAGAAGCCTATTGTGTGATGGGGCACAGGTTGGAGACAGGCGTCTTTGCTCTGCCGGCATGAGCCGCCGGAGACAAAGGCAGGAGACAGAGCGTCTAACCTTTGATTCTTCTGAGGACTCAGCCGCCTTGTGTCAGGGCAGGACGCATCGGCCACAATCATGCCCCCAATGTGGGGACGTCAAGAACAATAGAATCACTCTCTCACAGTCGGGCTCAACAACCCGCCCCGGCTGCAATTGGATTAGCGAGTGTCCAACCACCACATGTTAGCCTAATTGACATAAAAGTGAAATTTGAGAACAATAAGGCCCTAACCCGAAGGCCTGCTAGCTTTGAAATGGCATACCATTTCTGTAACAGCTTCTGCCATTGAAAATAGGAGGGAAATTGAGAAAATGCGGAACCGCAGGGTGATCATTTCCACTATTTGTCTTTCTTTGATGGAGTGTGAATCATTCAGAGTTGGTGAGATGCCAGATAATAAACCAAACCAGTTTATTTGGGAAAGTCAGAGCATCAGAAAGATTCCTCTGATTTTTCTTTTGGCTAAAAAGTGATTTAAACACATTTAAAAGGCCACCAGGATACGTATCAGGCTTTGAATTTAAATCCAAATTCATGTCAAAACAGTAATAAATAATTACTGCTGACTTTTATTTTTTACAACCCCCTTATAGTAGATAGTTATTACAGATATTTTACAAAGAGGTAAAATGGATTTGCTTCAAGGGGCTTATAAAAATCAGATTAATATTAATGTAAAAAGGTTTTAAGTCAATTAAAACATTTCTGACGCAGTGCTGTAATTTACTCAAATAGACAAAGGGTGCATCTTGTGATCTGCTGGAATGTGTTATTGGAAACAATTCATGTTTTTATTTTTTTCTCCAAAATGTATATCATATGAATGCAATAAATATTACCAGTAAATAAACTTTACTTTTTAGATTGTTTTTACTATTTTCTCAATAAAAAAAACCTTATACAATCTAATGTACATTATGAAAAGTTGTACAGCTTTTTCATGTTTAAAATAAGGACTCAATTTATTTTTAATATGTAGATATAAATATATATATTTTGTCAAAATATATGATCATATTGTCAAAGAAACAAAAAAAAAAGTGAGACAAACATACACCTCAACATAAAAGTTATAAATAAGGGTCCAAGTGAACATTTTTGGGAGTAAAAGACCTTCTGGTTTGTTTTAGCGTCCATGTTGCTTTTTTCATGTCCAAGTTGTTGTTAGTCTGTGTGTTAGCGGCAGCCGCAGCCCTCCACTACCATTTCCTGGTAGTTTTTTAGAACCACCTTGTCATGTTCGTCTAGGTAGAGCATGGAGATGGCGCTGAGCTCTGTTGGCACGCAGCAGGCCTTGGGAATGTTGTTGTTCACAGAGTTCACCAGTGTCTGAACAATGGCGTGGTTGGTTGAGTTCAGATGATCCGCCAGAGGGAAGGGGCATTCCCCGTGGCAGTAATAGGCCTGGTAACCAGGGGGTGCCACTATCCAGTCATTCCAGCCTACATCGCTGAAGTCCACATACAGTGCGTGGCGCCGGCAGTTGCGGTTGCGTTTACGGCCCCGCTGCTTGGGGCTGCGCTTGGTCCGGCGGGTCAGCGGGTGACCCTTCCCGTCATGGCCAAAGGTAACCAGGAGGGGGCGTAGCTGCTCCCAGTCCTCGCCAGGCTCCTGGTGTAGCGAGCGGCTGACACGGACATGTCGGCCCTGGTGGCGCGGCGTCTGGTTGAGGTGCAGAACCTCCACGGCCAGCCCATAATTTGGGAGGCCTTCACGAGTCCAACGCAGCACCGCAGGGCTCACGTCAAAGCTCTCCCAGCGCGACGCGTTGTGGCGCACGAGCCGCGTATCCAAGAGCTGCGTGATTAGCTGCCCTGGCCGCGGGGGCTTCAGCACCTCGTACACGTTTATCCGGTGAAGCCCCTGGTCGTCTGAGAAGGCGTCGGTGATGGCCTCGTCGATCTGATGACGGTAGAGCCTCAGTTCTGCGGAAGAGAGCAGCTCGTCCTCTGGAATGCTGCTGAGGTTGAACAGGAAGCGAAGGGGTGCAGTTTCTCCATCGTCCAGTTCATGCACCCTCTCCATGTGCTCTGAAAATGAGACATGAGGGATGTTTGATTAGCTGCATAATTCCTCATTGTTCAGAACTTGTAATGCAATGTGTAGAATTCAAGTTAAGTTTCCTTGAAAACCCTGTATCTCTTGTTTACTGGACGACTGCGTTTTCTGCCCCCTAAACAGCACCAACATGTAAAACTAAGAAACTAATTTCACACTCTAACGTGGCTCAATTGACACAAAAGAATGTACATCACGCACACTTTTCAAGGCCTCTGGGATATTCAGGCATATAAATATACATCGTCCACGCTTCCTTATCTATCTATAAGGATTATCCAGCCCTTCTCTCAATGCCTTTCCCTGAGCACTTTGCTGAAACATGCATTACAAGGAGGGTGGTGATTAACGTACCACAGCTACAGTATAAACACAGTGGAGGCTCCCTGTTCCACGCTCTGTCTGCAGATTTCTGGCAAGATCACCATTGTTGGGGAAAGGAATGTTGTGTCTACTATTTTCCTGCTCAATCCACCCCTGTTATTTCACACCCAGGCCCTAATCTTGCCCAGGTGGTTCTCATTATTAAAACCTGCTGTGTTTTTGATTAGCTCCGCAGTTTGTTCACTTAAGACGTTTATCATTTTCATCATGAATAATCATTAAGGAGTCAGACAATACAGTAGAATCTCATTTATCTGAAGCCCATGGGAACGGAGGTCTCGCAAGCGAGTGTATTCAAGTCCTCAACCAATGCTCAAAATGTGAAAAGTGCACACCTTCTTGCACACTCCGCACTTAGTAGTTGAATTCACAAAATCAGTGAAATGAATGAAAACAGGGAGATTTCACCTGTTGCACATGCCCAATATATTACATCTTTCGTGCTGGGTTCAAGATGAACTGTTGACTACCCTGTAAACATGTCCCCTCACCTAAATGTCCATAACTCACGGTGTTTTGGACAGATCAGTCCACTGAATCACACTGTCGCACAATGGTGCTTCCATGGAAGCGAGCACTCCCACTCAGAGGGCCTCAAAGCATGTTATTAACATAGTTTAGCAAAGGAGAAGGAGGGTAAATGCCTCCAGAGAGCAGTAGGAACTAATACACACATATGCGTGCACACACACATTGCATCACAGGCGGAAGTTCCTCCTCCAATGGCGGTGCTCTTTCTTCTTATCTAACCTTGGTACGTTCTGCCACTAGTAGTGTGTTTGACAAGCCCCATTAAGGCTGACTCATCCCTCCTTCCTCACTCCTCCCCCTAAGGGCGGACATGTTCTGTAGCCCTAAAGCTCCACGGTTTGCTCAGTTCACGGCGCTGCAAGATCGCTTCCTCGCCTGCTAAGTCCGGTACATCACCTCTGCCTCTCTGCCAAAGATTGTTCTCAAGCATTTACCCGACATGTTTCAGTCTAGCTTTCCAACCTCGACTTACATTTAACAGATCGGGTACCCTGGAGTTTCTCAGAGCCTTACTGAAACCTCTGCGTTTGTCGCTAAAACTAAGCAGATCCAAGTCACAATAAACAGAAACCCTTCTAACGTTCCACTCTTTCTATCACACCAGCTCCTGAGACTGTTTTTCCATCTCTACAGAGAGCTGCAGCGTCTGCTTTCAGCACCCACATTGTTGGCAGTAGGGGCTTTATTTAGAAGGCTGCAGAGTAGCATTAAAGATAATTGCACGTTGAGGAAGGTCCTTCTAAAAGAGCCCTCCATATAAACTGGAGACATGAGAGAGGAGCACACTCCAGCTCCAGGCCAAGACCAGGCTTTTTTAAGCTGTGTTCTGCTGGGTGGGGTGAGAAGTGTAAGTCAGTAATATGATGGTATGCTTTTCCTTCAGCTGCTAACCAAACATGCAGACTTTTGTCAAATGAGGCTCTTGAGAGCTTGTCTAGCAGAATTTTTTTTGCCCCTCTGTAGACAGTGTTTGGTGACCACATCCTTAGATTCCTTGGTTATGGTGAGATGGGTGGAGCTGCCTTACAATCATGTTTCAAGGGATGTAGGACATGTTTTTTTTACACTGAATACTTAGCAGTCCTCGCCCATGCTAATGAAATACATTACTACCAAAATCATTGGAATGCCTGGCGAGAATGAGCATGGCGTCATGTTTCTGTGCTGACATGATGCATTCATCATCTTTCTTCCTACTAGGGACAACATTTTCAGCTTTATATTTTTGTGCGTTTAATTCCCCTCTCTTAAATATGATGCCATCATCCTAAATCTTTTGTCCTTACCCTCGTGGTGGAAGCCCCTCACAGTGTTGGCCCGGCTGGCTGACCTCTCTGGGTACTCGAAAGCGATATCATGCGCCCCGGCCTCCTCAGCCTCCCCCGACTGTAGGCGATAGAGGTCCAGCAGGTAGCGAGGCACGGTGGCCGAGCGGCTGGGCCGCGGCCGCTTCTTGAGGCCGAACATGTGCAGCAGCGTGGCCTCGAAGTCCCGCAGCAGTTCATGGCTCTGAGCGGTCGAACGACCCTGCAGGCCCGGTACTTTCTTTTTCCCTTCTTCAGGTATCAGACTAGCATGGTTGCTCTCTCCCAGCAGGACTTGGCATATTAAAATGACCATCAGCATTCGATTACCAGGAATCATGATGTCTCTGAGGGAAGCAGCAGATAGAAGTTTAGGAATGAACTGAAGAGAGCAGAGAGGAAGACAACACACAAAAAGGACAAGACAGGATCCATTTTAACTGTCAGCCCCTGTTCTACATGTCTGCACCAGCTCCAGTACTCTCCTCTAACTGTTTCCACTGAGGGCAGACTCTAATTGGTTTAAATAGGCCAGTCTGTCTTGTTTACAGTAAAGCAGCCCCCGATCAGATAGACAACTTGCAGTTTATCTTTGGCGACATCCTCCAAAGGTAAACAGCTGGTTCAAGAACCCAACTTTTTTGAATGGAATCTGAGGGCCATTCCTCTTCACTCCCTCCCTTCCCCCCGCCATCTCCTCCCTCCTCCAGTATGATTAGACAAATAGAAGAGGCAGCCCCGGGGTCAGAGCAAATTCTTAACTCGATAAGGAGTCTCCTCTGAACAAACCACGGGGCAAACCAAAGAATACGTGCCACACATTTCACTGGAAAAACTCTTCCTCATACAAGTGCCTTGCCCAACACCCCATAGGGACTTTCAGTTAAAGTCTGACTGCATAAATCAGTGACTCAGTGGACAGAAAGGAAAGGGGGGGGGGGGTGAATGCGAGATGCGCAGCAATGTGTCACATGCCACAAATTGAAATGGCATGGTCCACTAACTTACCGACAGAAAATAAAGCATGGGAAAACAGTCCATGTTTGTTGGGAGCAGGCAATGGACACGCTCTTCCAGGAAATGTTAGGTGGTGTTGGGCGGCTGCAGGAGAACGTTGGAGTGACCCTGTTCCTGGAAGACATGGATAAAAACACAGGGGAATTATATACTGAACACAGTTACAAACACTGTTACATGGTATTTACTTTGAAGAGCAGTAGAGAGTACATCTGTGTCAGTGTGTGTGTGTGTGTGTGGGCAAAAGAGAGAGACCCGGTGTCTCTTTAAGGCTTATCATTTTGGCTCATGGGCAAAGCTAGCTATTTACTGTAACTGGAATGTAAGGAGGTATGTGCCACAACACAGACAGCAGATCCCTAACGCCTTACACTCACCTAAGACTGAAAACACACCTCATTACACTATTACATCTTTTCCAGGAATTGATAAGAAGCCTGTTTCATAAGCAAAAAGCAAGAGCAAAAGATAAGTAAAAAAAAAAAAAGCCTGAAACTATCCTCTCATGTTCACACACAACACCAAAGAGCTGATAACAACACTTTGATCAGGAGGGGTAACAATCTATATCCAAAACAAGAGGGCTGTTTGCTTACAGAAATCAAGTGAACTCAGTCAACCTTTATCCCTCCAAGCGACTGAGATCACCTATTTCAGACAAGGAACTGAATACATGTATCTCAAAAGGGCCTCATCTCTTAGTAACGCTTCCCCACTTGAGGGATCACACAGGTTGAAGTGACGCTGATGACAGGCCTTCTGCTCTTTGACATCACTGTCATCAGTAGGCGAGTTGCATGCAGCACTGGTGTGTGCGTGTACGCTTTTTGTAGGGCTCAATCTTATGTACAACCACAACAAGCTTTTGGATGAAACTCTCCGACAGAGATTGTAAAAACACCTAAAAATAAGAAAAGGTTGAGTCTAAACAGTCCTTTTTTTCCTCTGCTAGGTTTTAACAAGCACAGCAACATGGCTCTAATGACTCAATTCTTTTTACGCGTCATTAAAATGTGCTAAATGTTGTTGAATCATACTAATAAAATTACTGATTTTTTAACAGAGTGACCACAACAACAGCCCCACAGAGCAGACATTTCTACTCCGGAGCAACGTAGGTCTTTGGTCATCATTTGGAGCCTGTTCCATTGGAGAGCACCCAAGCATTACTACACAGTGAGGATGCACATTAACAGGAACATTGTGTGTGTGTGTGTGTGTGTGTGTGTGTGTGTGTGTGCAAGTCTGGGTTTGTATCTGTACGATTATCTTGGCCCCTGCATGGCTCACTGTACATGCAATCAAGGATCTTTTTCCTAACAGCATTAGACTTTGACCTCCGATTGACCCCCCCCCTTTTCTCGGTCATGACACTAGATCCAGTGTGTGCGAAGAAAGAGTGATGTGCGCTGTGTGTGTGTGTGTGTGAGAGCTAAACGGGCTTGTACGCGTGCACGAGTGTGTGCCACCGCTTGCATGTTCGTGAGAACTGTGGCAAAGAGAGAGGAGGGTTCAGAACATGATCAGCTCTATTACCCATGGGGTGGGGGGATAACGTGTGTGTGTGCGCGAGTGTGTGTGTGCACATCTCTTACAACAAACGTTCATTGTACAGCGAGGGCCTCTCCCATGATTACAGGGATTCATAGCACTCAAAAACACTGACCATACAGAACATCTTGTAACTGTAACCAGCCACTGACAAAGCTGCAGGCTAAAACAGACAGACACTCAAAGTGGTGCGATGATGATGAAAGAAGATGTAAGGCAGACAGGGAGTAACTTTCAACTCCAGAAAAAAAAGTCATCGCGTTCATTTTGCTGGCCTGTTTTCACCAGTTGTGATAGAAAAAAAGTTGGAGTTACACCAAACTCTGCTCATTTTTTTGAAGCAATTTTCCATATTTATCAGCACTGTGGACTCTTGATCAAACACTAACAGCGATTCCCAGATTGTGAGGTATTTTAAGAAGCTTCACACTCAGAGGACGTCTGAACCGAGCGACAGACAGAGGCACATTTTGCAACAACAAACGCAGACCAGGGTGCAATTAGGCCGGAGCAGTCAACTGCCCTTGGCTTTGCTCGATCCCCCTTGGCCTCTCCCTCTCTCTCTGACCAGAGATAATGTGATCAGACTATGCACATGGCTCTTCAGATGTGTTTCCTGAGGAATTTGACAGTGATGGTGGGAGGGAAGACGAGAAGGAGGGAGGGAAGGGAGGAGGGCAACAGGTTACCACGGGAACAGCCAAATCTCTGGCCTGATTTTTATCATTTTCGATGCCAGTAATCGGTTTACCAACACGTTTATAGTCATGGGAGTTGCGTGTTTGTGCTCTGCTGCCATCTTTTTCTGTTGAATATCCTTCTCTAGTTACTGCTTATAATCTGTAGATCACACAGTTCATTGTGACTCTGATGGCTACTTCCAGTGACCAATAGTTGCAAAGGAAAACAGACTTTCAATGGTCTGTTTAACTTCCTGAAACAAATGGGTTGTAACTAAAGCTGGAAGTATATTAAATATTAACTGTGGCTTCACATTGAGCCAGCGTGCCCAACCAAATGCAATATCCTCATTTGTGTTGAAGGAAATAAAACAGACCTGCAATGTCTCTTGTTGTTGAATAGTGTAGGTTTGGGATTTTATTTGCTCCCAGTGAGCAGTTCAACAGTAAGAACATTCACAGTCAGTGAGATCACTGAAAGCAGGTTAATGGTTTTGTTAGCTGTAGTGAATTCTGAGAGGCAACAACTCTGATAGACATGATGAGCTGCATGACTTTTATCTGAGATTTCATATGCAGATTTGTATTTTTATTTAACAAGACATTAAAACACGACCAAAGTAATCAATTTGGAGACAAACACTCTCAACTGATTCGCAGGTTTGAGAGTGTTAAATAATATAAACAGGCCTATAAAACGCGAAAAGCCCCCAAAATATCATCAACACCTGGGCCAATTTATTTTCCTGAAACGGCCAAAAGAAATTAAGCCCCACTGTGCCAGACGCACGTGATTTTTTTAAAGTCATAATTACGTGAATATAAAATGTTTTCACACCCAGAGTTTGGCGAGTCTGTCTCTCTGCACTACAGCAGAGAAACTTGAGTTGAAAAGTAAAGGAGTGTGCCAAGGACGCCATGCGCCTGCAGGCCGCAAAACGTTTTCTGTGCTGCAGCTTTACAGTATTAAATGACGCAATTCCACTTTATAATCATTTGTTAGAAAACATGTGAAAACATGTGAGTCCTTACATTACAATGCCGAGCAATTACAAACCGGAATAACATCTGTTGTGCTAATGTAACGTGCTGGCACTGACTGTTTTTGCAGACTTTGTCATAACTTGACAGAACTGTGCCGTTTAAAATCTGGCTCAGTTACGCACGGTGTGCTCCTGAGAACTTCTGTGTAAAGCTTCAATTGGCTGAAAAATAGACACAGAAATAATGTTTATTTTCTAACTTCTGGTTTAAATTCCGAGCTGTGTCATCTCCATCTTTCACATTACGCACTGGGAAGACACGACGCACATACAGGTGTTTAATCGGGGAGGATCGGTGCCAAACTTCGGAAAAAGTTACGCATCGTAACAGTGTAAATATTCTAATTGTGTTGATAAAAGACAGGCGTAGAGAAACAGGACGCTCTGTTTGAAAATGACCTCACTATGTTGGTTTGTCAGTGCTCAACTCTCCGGCACAAAAGGCTTTAACCTGCTAAGAGCTCCACCAGGATTGCTGCGCTATTCGTTCCCAAACACACTTTAATTTTACTTTATCTCCCTTTCTGTGTCAACGAGTTAGACTTTAAGATGTTTATGGACATGTATCCTTGCGTATTTCTACCGGGAATGCTGTCCAAACTCTCAGTGAAGTCCTTTAAACGCGCACAAACACTCAAGACCAAAACTAAAAAGTCACCAACTGTCAGCTCCCTCCTGTATTTTTCTACATGTTCCGTTCGTGCGCTGCTGGATCTGTTATGTGTGAATGTGTCAGTAGATGAGCGCTTACCATCAGTAGAGGTACAGGTATCCTCGAATGAAGTGAATATGAAAGGGAAGGTGTAAGGCAGTCCAGGCGTAAAGCCGAAAAGCGCCGAAATGAGCCTTAAAGGAGAAGCTGGGTGCCTTTTTGGCTCATTAATCCTTTAGCGACACCTCTAAACCGGACAAGAGGAGACGGGGTCGGGGTGAAGGCCGGCGCTCGGGGTCTGCAGCGGGGTTTCCTATCCGTCTCCAGTTCAGCTCGTGAGGGCGGGTGGTGCGCGGAACGGCCAGACTTTCCAAATGATCCAGCATCTATGGCCCCTTGCAGTTTTTATGTGTCCGCCCAATTTACCGTCCCTGCCTCCTCCTCCCTCCCCGACCCCCACCTCTCTCATCTGTCTCAAACACCTTGGATAACCCCCCTTCTCTCCTCCTCCACTTTAAATAAAGAGAGCTCATTGCGCGCACTATTTTCTTTTTCATTATGTGAAACTTTGTAATTTGACTGTGAATAACAGCCGACGGGTCAAATGCTGAATGGATTGAATCTGCATTTAAATGCCAGGATCCAGACAGTTAAGTACTTGGTGCAAAGTAACGTTGTGGTACTCTAAATAAAATGTACCTATAGCTGTAAATAATGGTCTAAAAATAATTTCAGTGGCATTTATTGACCACATAGGTTATCAAAATATAGAAAGTGTACTAACTTTGAGATTTATAATGTAAACAAGCAAGTCAGATTAAAAAATATCCAAAATTAAATTAAAACAGCAAGACAATTTTTCAGAATTAACCTTTCCTGAACAGCTCTTATTATTATACATCACCAAAAATACACCAAAAATCCTGCTGTCACTGATCTCTGTGAAATAAATAAATAAATGAAAAAATAAATAAATAATTAAAATTAAATTAAATTAAAAATAATATTAAATAAATAAACAATAAAAAATAAAATAAAAAAAGATTATTATTATTATGATTTTTATTTCTTTTGTCCTTATACAGATGTGGGGGCGTTTATTCAGAGATCTGGCATGCATAGAGCCAATCATGAGTGTTAATGAGCCCCTTGATAGTTCGTCGCTCATTGTCACTGATATACAGAGATGGAAAACTGGAAGTGCTCTCTGTCACAGCTTCCCTGGTGATTAACTTCACGTGGTTATAGTCATTTTTAGGGAATCCTGAACCCAAAACCACACACGCACATTCAAAGTTTTCCTCCTGAACCTCATTTAAAAAGATTTTTGTTGTTGTGAGTTATTACATTATTAGATCCTTACACAGGTTCTGATGCTCATTAGGGTGTAACATAACGTTTAAAGACTGGTCCAGTGGGCCCTCTTTAGGCACCCCCAAATCCCACAGGAAACCAATGTGCTTGAATATCTTTGGAGTTATTCCCATTGTACATACGGAGCTGTAAAAGAAAGATCTTATTAGACACTTAATTGGGCCACTTTCTCAAGAGCTCTTCAAAAAGTAAAAAAGACACAAACAATCAGTTAATTCCACAACACTTTATCTAAATATGTTGTCATTTATTAAAAATGCCACAAGGGTTAGAACACACTATAATCATATACATTCAGCTTTAATGTTGTATCTTTAATAGTCTTCATACTTTTCAAAAGCATTTCTCAGATAATTGCCTGTTTGATTCTATTATTGTTTGACAGAAACAAAGAAATCTGTTTTCCCTTAAGATGTCTGAGAAATGGAACCGCTACTCTCTGTTCCTATTTATGTCCCACCGATCCAACAGCCAAAAGCATTACAGCATTTAACTATTTCAAAATAACAATTGCAGCTCTGTTTTGTGTTTTGCTTGCAGTGATGTCTCCCCTTGCAGCACCTCTCCAGTCACCAGCACAGTTAATATGACACCATTTATTGTTTGTTTTTGGGAGAAAGATCATTGATTTATAGATCATACTCAGACTACCAAAATTATCTGACGTTTAGCAAAAGCAGGGGATATATATTTTTATGGATTTTGGGGGGTAGAAAAAGTAGAAGACCCAGGGTGCTGCCTTGTGGTGCACCACGCTGTAATTAAAGAGGTTGTAATTGATCCTGTGCAAAGAATCCTGTGATCAAAAGCGGCGCTAAAATCTAAGAATAGCAAGTAACAGATTTATTCTTGTAAGCAGTTGTGTTTATTTTTAAGGCATGCTGACTTTCAAAAATAAAAAAAATTCTTCAGTATTATTCCGTGGATGTTTCACACTTCACTTGTCAGTTGTTTCTCCAGAGCCAGACTGCTGTTGTTTAAAGTATAAAGCTTTTTATTGTCTTTAGGTGCAGTATGGGGTGAACACTGCCAAGCTTCCAGTTTCTTGGGAATTTCCGTTCTTGTAATGACCAGTGTTGCTGAAGTGGATTAACATACTGATAAGCTGCATATCTCAGAAGTGTCATTGTCACAGCCTGTGGACTTACCCTCAGATAATGATTAGATTTAGTCCAAATATTTTCCCTGATTTTGTGCCCAACGAGAGAGCAGCAAGAAAGTAACAGAGCTTTGGGTTGAAAATAGTTCAGAAAGAAACATTTAATGCTGATTTAGTCTTAAAGAAGGATTATAGGTCTGACACTTACTGCTGAAACACGGAGATAAACTGGCTACAGTGATTCTGTCATGCTTTAAATCTGCTCTGGATTGTTCTGGTTGTGTGAGAGACCTGAAGAGAAACCTTTCTATGCCTTGTGAGGCCACGTTGACCGAACAGTGGTCTGTAGAGACCTCAGATGCAAATAGTCTGACATTGTTTGTCATGTTACATTTACTTATGTGGTTCTACTCTGCTGCATTGTTTGCACTGTGGGGCCCTTTAAATCAGATCATTTATTTTGTTAATCATTATTGATCTCCTCAGTCACCCTGACAGACTTTGGCTCTTCTTTCACCTCCCTGGGCTTTGAGGATAAATCTCGCTGCAAAAAGTTATGCGAAAGCTGCAGATTAGCGGCCTGTTGCGTGTGTGGCATTTGGGATGCTCTTTGTGACTCAGGCCACTTAATATTCCTCACCTTCCAGCGCATACCTTCTGCATGACTCGTGATGCCGGATCTCAAGCTGTGATTGTCTCATTACTAAAACCATTTGTCTCTTTGATGGGGGACCTTGTCATGCACAATTTATTCTTGGTCAAACTTGCAGCCTTTCTTGTGGGATCCATATTTCATGTTTTCACTTTCAAGTTCTAATGACTGGGACTGATTGTGCCGATGACCTGATGTTGCACCAGCGCATTAAAAATTGATCAAACGTTCCTTTCTGTCAGCCTCATTGCATGGTTTGATATCATTAGATTATTGGAGCCACAATTTCATATTGAATACAGCTGAAGGGTCGTAAACAGCAACAAGTGTCGCAGCTCATTAGCACTTGATACTAGAAACTAGATAAATTGATGATATATGGTATTTATGCAATGTTTTATTATCGCAAAGTACCAGAACTGTTTTCAAGGTTCTGTTTTTCAGTGTAGATCATTTAATCATCTCCACTGATTGAAACAATGTTAACATGACATACTTTGAGTTGAACATTGCTACATCTTGTGGTTATATAACATTTTTTAGTTAATTTAACACATTTGCAAAGTTGTTGACATGTGATGTTGTATCACTGTGCAGAAAACCCGTGACACGACATAGGCACAGTGTGTCAGAGACATTATAATACCACGTTTGTATAGATAAACTAACAATGGCCAAATTATAACATATTTTAGAACAGGGTGTTTTTACGAGTTATTGAGATGGATAAGATATCGCAACATTACGTCAATTATGTACCTAATCTGTAGATGTGTCAGGACAACCAGGCAAGACTACACCAGCATTACCTTAGACCACAAGATGCAAACTACAGATAAGCTTCAAAAACAGTCAGGTAAAAAAAAAAAAAAAAAACAGATGACAGAGTTATGGAGCAATTTTGTGATGGACAGATAACACAAAGATCAACCTGTACTGTACCTGTGATGGAAAAACAAAGAAACCTTTTTATGTTACTGTTTCTTTGGGTTCATCAGTGTCACTGATGACAGCAGCATTTTTGGGCATCATTTTGTGGCAGTTGTGTATTTGGCAGGAATACTTTGAGGTTTTCATCATTTGAATTAAGAAATTGCTCTTGCAGGAAATCACCCTTATTATTTTTACTCCAGTTTCACTCTTATATGATTAAATCCCCAAGTTTGATTCATTAGAATATCATATACCCCTTTTCAACCAAAATTAGAGTGTGTATGCAGGTATTTTAAACACGGGAAACCCCGCTCAAAATAGGCCAGTAGACTGCTTTCTCATCGTTGGTAGAATAGAACAGAGCCATGTGCACAGCTCTGAAGCAGATGAGTGCCTCTCTGTTTTTCCGGGCAGGCCAGAAAACAGGGGCACGTTCAATCTGAAAATGGCGTGAACCGTTTTGCTACAGTTTTACAGGTTGAACAACATGTTTCCTTGAAACGGTGTGCAACAGGCTCTGAGTTATTTTTTCAATTGTTTTTTTTGGTTGTGTCAGAGGAGTTAGCCAATCAGCAGCGATATGTGTATAAATAAAAGTCTAGTAGATCTTTACTTATTGTACATACAGTTTTTGTTTTTATATTACTCTTGCTTTGGCAATGTAAACGTGTATTTCCCATGCCAGTAAAGCCTCAATAAAAACACGCTTTTTAAAAGGCAGTGCACCTGGGTAACATAACAGGGTGTTCAACGCACCACCGTTTCTGTTTAAATAAATGTTTTGCGATGTTTTGTTGGGGCTGGGGCCTGAGTTAGTAAACAGTAGAAAGCAGCATGGAGGCCAGTGAAAACATTATGGTGGTTGCTTCTTTTTGATTTATCTCACTTATTTAGTCTGTCTCTCTTAAACTCAGTGCCGAATAAATTTTGAACGATTACAATGGACTGGCAAAGGAGCTAAAATTAGTGCATCCACCCGGGTGTCGTATTTCCCTCACTGCTGATTGAAGTCGATTGAAGCTGGAGCTGATAAATACCACTTGTCTTTCTCTTTCTTGCAAACACACACTAATATACTCTACAGTTTGTGTAAAATCATGTTTTCCATGTCATGGATGTGATGCATTTGCAAGTGTTATTTGGAAGAATAAAAGGTATTTTATTAGTCAAGGATTATCCTTGTTTTGGAGCCTAAAATGCATTTCAGCGCTCAAATTAACTATCAGCATGATTGTAGCTACCTCATGTAAATCAACACTTTCAAGGACTTTTTAAGGACTTTTCAGTATCATTTGTGAATATAGTTATTCATTACTTTATTAAGAGCATTTGACCTATTTTCACTACTGATTTTTTTTAGATCAAAATGTCCCTATTAAGTTATACCTCGTAATTTTGTTCTGTTGACATTAAATTAAAATTTCAACCGTATATGTTCTCCAGTGGCGTGGCCTATAATGGCCCTCAAAGTCTTGTTGAGGTTCCTCCATACATGAAACCTCAGCTGTGTTTTACTCACCAGGCTGCCGGGAGCACTTGATGATATGCTGTGGATGTCCCTTCTGAGGTGTTGACCAGGCTTAGCCCCTTTGAGCCCCTCCAGTTCAGATGGAGATTACCAACTGTGGGTGGCTTAGACCTACAGACAGAGACCGACTGACTTATTTCACCACTTACAATATGAATCTCGGTCCCAAAGTGTGGGACTGAGTGCATATCGATGAGAAGGAAATGTAAAAAGATTAAAGTATTTCATGCCCCTAACCATCTATCTAGTTCTATCTAGTTTTCAGTTTTATTTTGTGTACATTATTTGTTTGAAAAGTGGCTTTAAAAACTTGAAATGTTCACCTGCCATTACTTTTCTTCGTGTGAGCTGAGCGATGTCACAGAGCTCGCTTATCTTCTGACATTTGCCTTTTGGCCATTTGGGGAAGAGGTCAGCGGTGCTTTGCTGCTTTGACATTAGCTGCGAGAGTGGGGTGATTTCACCTTTGTGCCCATGTCACTAAATCCTGCTCGGAGCCGCTCACCTGTGAACACCAGCCCTTAATCAGCAGCAGCTCAAAGGTGACCCGGCCGCCTGTACCCTGAGCCCCCATGTCATAACACACCTTCATTTTCTCTTTCTTCTCTTTCAGACGCTCCGTGAAGTGTTCACTAGTGCAGACACGCGCCACAGCCATTGATCAAACCTCAGCTTTCACTAATGCTCGGACATCTCATTGGAACATTCTTCAGCACAGCCGCCTTGTGTTTCTTCGGGTGCTCGGGCTGCTTGTCCTGTAATCCCCTAACCCAGCCCTGGGACCTGAAAGCCTGTAAGTGGTGTGAGGGGTTAAGGGAGGGAGAAGGACAAGGGAAGCAGAGTTTGAGGATGGATTGGACAAACTATTTTAATCCCTGTAATGGAATTGGCATGTAAACTCATGAACCTAGAAGTAAACAGAAAGAAAATGGAGAGGGATGGATGTTGAATTGGTCTGAGCCTTTCCGGGGGAGCTGTGTTGAAACTCACATTTAGCCCCCTCTAAACTGCTTGCATCCCCCCCTTCACCCAGAACAAAGATAGTCTTTTCCGGCCCATCTCCTTAAACAGACATCACTGTTTAGATAAACTATAAGTTTCCCTCCATAAAGAATGTTTAGGTTTCAAGTCGCAGCGGTTTTGTTCTTGTTCTGTGGTCAGAAATACATTTGTACAGAGACGTTTGGCCTGAATAGCAAAGAGGGTATCAGCTTTCCAAGTTATTTTAATGATAAGATAAAGGGATTATGGTTCAGAATAAAAAGCAGCCATCATCTCATATAACACTCTTGCTGGAGAATATCATCAGACCCATTAGAAAGAGCAATCATCAGTGACACTCCAGCGCAAGCGATTGAGGTTCGGTCTGCCGAATGATGTGGGGTTACTCACCGCCTTCCTGCCAAGTGAGTGACGGGACTTTAATGTCCCTCCATCTCCTGCTGTCGCTGGTGCAAACCTGCCCCTGCCAGATGTTATCAAAGGGAGCTGGTCAAGTGAGTGGCGGAGGGGGCCTTTTTTTAGGCCTTTCTCTCCCTCTGTCAGGGTGCAAGGAGACACACTCGGGCTTCAACACTGTCCAGACGCAGCCTGAGTGGGGCAATGCCTGATGCTGGGACTCTGGGGGGTTACAACGGGAAACTTTGTCAATGGATTAAAAAGCTTTTTTATCACCATTTGGATTGGCACTTGAAGATACTCCTTTAATCTGAGAGGGGAATTGACTTTGCCCACACTGCGGTCCCTAAGAGGCCGAGCTAAGAGGCAGCCAAATGAATTCTCCAGCGGTGGCCTTTCTTTGTGATTGAGAACCTCACAAGTGTTATGTACTGGTGCTCGAGAGAAAAACAGATTAGATTTAAATAGATGGAAATTGACCAGAATAGAACATAATTAAATCAAATGCAAGGCAGTAGACTGATAGAGCGCCCTGAGAGGTCCTGTGACCAGAACTTCAAAGTTAATATCTGGAATTCCTTGTGTGCCAATCGATTCTTATATTCTCAAAATCAGGTTATGAAGGTAACCTACAGTAAGTTCCTTTTCAGCTAATCTGATTTTCAGAAAGTCATGCTCCACCTTAATCGACCCTGAACTGAAAGCAGAAAGGCAAAAGTGCCACAAGGATCTCAACAGTTAACCTTTAATCGCTTAACCATGAAGAATATTTTTGATCGCTTGCGCATGCTGGTCTATTGGTTAATTGTGCCTCTCTTCAGTTTACTGCACTACGTACCACTCTGGTCTGTTGGGAGCTAACGTAGCTAACAGTGCTGCTCTTTCGCCATCCTGACCCAATGCCAACAGTGTTGCTGTAGAAACACTGTACCCACCCTCCAGTCTCCCGTCAGGGCGCCCTGGTGAGTAAGTAGCTCAATTTTGGTGCACAAACCCCCTTTTAGTATTGTGAGGTAGGTTAGTTATCACTAATTATCACGGCTAGCTCTGTTAGCACCGTTAGCAGTGTCAGCACAGCTAGTGGTGCTAACATATGTTAGCAAACAATGCTAAAGGGATTTTGCAGGCTCAAAATGAAGCTGCTTACTCACTACCTAGGGGGATACCAGAGAGTGGCCACCATGTTTCACCATGCAGTGCAGAGCAGCCAAGGCTAATGTTAGCTACCGGTGGAAACCAGAGGGTGGGCATGTTAACACAGCCACACAGCCACTCGGCTGTCTGTCAGCAAAGCCAACAGAAAATGAAATAAAGGACATACATTTGCATCACAAACATTTAAATTGTACCACCTTTAAATGGATAGCACTTTTAAATGCGGTGCTAGAGCTGACTGGGTCGATGGAGCGCTGGAATACAAGGAAAGGCCTCTTGTATTTCACAAATTTTGCTTTTTTTTAATTCCTAAAAATGAACCGATTACCTATTGGTTAAAGAATGTCAGGCTATCAAAAGCAAAATCAAGTGTAACTGGCATCCCTAACATCATGACACCACATGTATTCTATCAGTGGTAAAAGGTTTAACTTCATAAATCAGAGACCAGCTCCAGCCACCATAACAAACCACTGTGAAGTAAGACATCAACAAGACTGTGCAGAGGTGGAGTGCACTCTAAGCCTCTGCCCTCATTTCCAGGCCTACCACCTCTCTATATTATATTCTTACTATATCCACATTGTCCAAAGCTGTCATATCATTTGAGGCCACGAAGCAGCTCTTAAACGGGTAAGTGTCAACAGCGTCTTTTCGAAGCATGACATTTAATACAGCATGTAAATCACTCCAGGGACCCGTTATTCCTTCAAGAATGTAATTACATACTTTCAAATAAAACTTGAAAGGACCCAACAAGTTTTAAAACGCAGTGTGTGCTCCCAAGACGGCAGGAAGGAATTCCAAGCAGTTGGAATATGCTAACATCCCTGTGTGGGCGAACCATGGGCAGCAGGAGAGGCGAGGAGAGTGTCGAAACAGACAAAAGGACAAAACACTTAACACATGAGAATCAAAGGAAATGAAGTGCTCAGTTCAGTTATAATATTTTCAACCTGGGTTGTATGTTACTGATTTTTGCCATCAACAGTTCAGCAGTTTGCTAAGTACCAACCTCCTAAGTATTACTGCCAAAGCTGTAAGGCTTTCTGCTGTCAGAGTGCACATAGCTGACAATTCTTCTTGTCATTTTTGCCCTTACAGATAATAGACAGAGAGAGAGAGATGGGAGTATGATGTTCAACAGAGGTCCCAAGGCTGGAATCAAACCCTGGATGTTGCAGGTATATGGCATGTGTTGTAACCACTCGGCTAAGCAGGCTAGGTACTCCACTAGCTAGAAAATTAAGGTAATGCTGTCTCCATGTTGGAGTAAAACACACTTTTCAGCTCACTTGCTGTTATCAGCTCATCAGATGGCTGTGTTTATTGTTATACTGCAATGGAAGAGGTCAAGTGATGTAATGTTAGTATAAAGGGTGAGAAAATCCATGTACAGAGGTGGTTGGGGAGGTGGCTGGATCAAACAAACACAGTGCTTTCACCCAGGAGGCTAGTGACACATGAAGTCAATTTTATTTTAACTATGTTACAGTAGCAACAAACATACTTATTTTAAGCCAAACCCTATTGTTTTTTCTATACCTAACCATGTTTGATGCCTGAACTTAACGAAAGTGAAACCTAAAGGCCCAAACACACCATACTGACATGAAAGAATTAGTGGCAACAGAGGCCAACAGTTGCGTCGCCTCACATCACCTGTGTTTCGGCCAAAAAGTTGCACTTGAACACACCGCAAAGATTACAGCCAAAGGCCAACTAGTGCGTGAGAGGAAATAACCCTCCATGCCAGCAGGCGGCTGTAGTTAGTATTTTCATTTAAAGGGAAACTAGAAGACCAACAGGATGAATCTGAGACGCTAGTTAGCCAGTTAGCACAATAAAAACACAACCTGATATTGAAAGACTATATTATTAATTATATCTGCCAGCAAATAATAACATAAACAATTTCAGTTTCTGCTGAACAGCTCTCTTTCCTAATATAACAAGTTTGTTTCAGTCTCACACCCTCTTAACTTGAATCATTTGTTTACTTTCCTCACTTTGGTTTCTTTCCTCTTGCAGTGAGCTTAACTGGCAATCAGAGTGATTTCATTCACTGACAGGTTCTGCCATCTCTGATGCCAATTTCACATGCTAAATCAGCCAAATAAAAGCCAACAAGGGCCAACTAGTGCCAGTGATACACACCGTACAAATTAGGGCAACAGATGCTCACATATGGGCTGACATTGACCAACAGCTGACCATCGCCTTGGTGTGCCAGGGCCCCAATGAAACTGCTCCCAATGACAGGCGCTCCCAATCTATTAGTTGGTGTAGCAGGTGCCTGCTAACCCATATCTACGAGGCTGATAACCACTAATAATGGCCATTTATTCAAATGACAACATTCTAAATGGATGCACAAGGATAGTTAATGATGCTAATGGTTACTACTGTTGTAAATAAGATCAGGCCAAGCTTGAAAACAATCAGAATGACCCTGCATTTGGCTGTTATATTGAACTGTGTACATGATTCTGAATGAATACACTGTTACCACAAGTACACTGCTACAAAATCAATAAAGCATGATTCTTGGATATAGTTTATACATATATTTTGCCTCGCGACTACCGGTCAATAGTCACAGTCTTTCTTGCTTCATGAGTAATCTACACATGCTGACTGATTATGTGCTTGACTGATACGTCAAAACACTAATAAAAGCAACATGAATTGATTTATTAGGAGAGACTGATTTGTTTATCAAACTTCGGGGTCTCCGGCTTGGATATTTGTCAAAGTGAATTTGTTTGTAATGTCAAAACCGCACAACAGCTGGACGCAGAATAGAGAGGGGGGCTTTTTGTCACAAGAAATGTACTTGTGATTGACTTGAGGGTGTCAGTGTATATGTTTGTCCTTCAGTGAGGCAAATAAAACTAATTTTGAACACTTTGGGTCAGTGCAATGTAAAATGATGGCACATGTTTTTACTTTGGAGGCTATCACATAGCTCATAGATGTAACCATAAGCATACATGTGCAACAGCTGTATACCAGACTTTTTGTTCTGTATGTGAGACAACATACCTCCATGGTCACTTTTTGTTTTTTATTAGTGTCCAGTAAATGTACTGTAACGTTGTAAACTGCATAATATGGCTGCCAGATATGACAAGTTTCCTTTCAGTGATACGGTTTATTCACCAGCTTAATCCAGTCTGAGTAAAGCTCCTGTGTTTGTGAGTATGTAAAGCTGTTCTAACCGAGGCTCAGTATCCAATGACTCACTCCTGACGTAATATTTCATGGCGCAGTCGGATGTTACTCTCAGGGGTGTCTGGCCTGCTGCTTGGGATTTGGCACAGAGCAGTAGGTGGTCAGGCGATTAGGTCACCACACTGCTCAGAGATCCAGGAATGCTGTAACCTAGGTTTTGGGATCCGCCGCGCTTCCGATCTCTCTGTGGGAACCGATATGTTGCATGCTTGTGCCATGGAAAATGCACTTATGTCGAAGCAGAGAGGAGAGAGTAGCCTCCAGGTTCCACCCAGCACCACATAATTAAACTAGGAGGGAATTTTACACACTTTAAAGAGAGAACCTCTCCACTTTGCTTTCAGGGCAGCGGCATGTAATTGCTTTTGCTGGAACGGTTGACGTTTTAGGAGTGGTCGGAATATCTTGGCGAAGCCGGTAGCAACAAAGCTCTCGTGCTTGGAAGAATGAGCCTGTTGTGGTTGTTTTGGGAGGAAATTCTACAAATATGACCAAGATGTGACATATACACTCTCAACCACCATGTGCTAGTGTGCATGGTAACTACATAAACGCTTTCACAAAAACTGAGGAACATATTTTAGGAGTAAGTCACTTCAAACAGCCGGGGCAGTATGGCGTTTTTAGGAAAAAAGGTGGAAGGGGAGGACTCCTGAAGAATTCCCTTTTGCAGGATATCCTATGATCTTTTTCTGGATGGCTGACTGAAAACTTAATTTCTAGCTGGGCTTGTAATTGTAGGTCATTTTGCTCTATGAGTGCAATTGCAGATTTGATAAACAAGGTCCTCTGGCAGTGCACTGTTTACTTTCAGGGCCTTGATTTGAGAGCTGAAGCTCAGGGGTGGGATACAGTTTACCCCACATACACTCACGCAGGCACGCTAACACAACATACTGTACAGTGTGTGCGCGCACAGACATGCACACATGCATGTGGGACAAGAGGTCACCGTGTTAAATGAGGCTGGTGTTGTTCTATATTTTCCTTACTGTCAACAAATCCCATGAAAATACCAACAAATTGTCATTTTGTTTCACAAGCCCATTTGTTCCTACCGAAGACATGAATCTTTAAAAACTGGTCACAAATATATTTCATCAAAAAGAAGCTAAAGGCTAAATAATTTCCCCTAACAACAAGGCACTGTAGGATTTAGCCAACATCACTCAAACTGGAGTAAATAGTACATTTTGTGGCACTATTTTCAGCGGCAGATTGTTGCACTACTTAGCATTAACAGTAGCAAGATAGTGTACATGGGTTCAATTTCTATAGACAGGCTTATGAATGACGAATCTGTAGCTAGTGTGACAAAATTTTGGGATTTGAAGTGTTCTGGTTTCCGTTTGTAATCCGTTTATAGTCTGAGTTGTATCGACCAATCACGTTGACAAAATGCAATCTCAGAACCCATCAGCTGTCGTCTGACGGCAATTTAGCCTTTCATTAGCTTGTTTAGATGCATTTATCTGCACTCATATGGAAATATTTGTCTGTAGAACATCATGACTCCATGTATATAGCGTCTAAAGTTGCCAATTGGACTGTGATCAGTGCTTAGAGAAGGAAGTCTTGATGCAGATACTCATTATCTGGATATCGGCTGGCTACATCGGAACCCCTGAAATATTGGCTGTTGCCCTGTGATGCTTAATTGTTGTCAGACCAATAAAATAGTCATTGTACATGTACAGCGAAACTGAATGCAACCTCCTCAGTGCAAATATAAGTAAAGAGCTTATAAAAACAATAACAAACTATGTAGTAAAAAGTAAAAATAAAACTTTAATAAATGTTACATAAAAAAAAAAACTGCAAAACACACACTCAAGGCATTCAGCCTATTGCTCAAATCCCTTTGTATTGCACTCAAGCATATTTCCACTGTCAGACCATAGTGCATTAAGTCCAGTCATTGTTTTTGGATAAAAGCTGTCTTTTCCTTGTTCTAACTGTCCTGAACCTCCTGCCCGAGGGCAGCAATAGGTAATAGGTGCCGAGATTGATGTGGGATTGATTCAGAAAAAACTACAGTGTCCAAGGTCATCATACTGAAGCAAGGTCATAGCCTTGGAGTTAACATTAGGGGGAGGGATGTCTAGAAAAAAGTAAAAAACTAGCCTTTATTCTACATTATATCAGAAGCAAGTACAGCTCTAATATGTAATAAATGAAAGCTACTGTTTGTATAAATTACACATGCAGCGCAACATAAGTGACTATCGCTTTAACGCTTAAATTTCATCATAGTTTTATCATTTTTAATACATTTGAAAGTAATGAAACAGATAGGCACTACAGTGTTTGACATTGATTGTAGCTAACCACAGCAATCGAGCAATCTGCTGCAGTATGGCTACACTGAATGCAGAACTGCAGCATAATACTAGAATCAGTAGAAATAATAATGACAATTTGTTTATTTATGATTATGTTTACATTTGCTAATGACTGTGTAAGATGGCAGTGCAGGATTGCCTGTCATAGCATAGCAATTTTTATTTGTATTTTTAATCAATATATGGCATTTTGAGCATATTTGAATATTGCAGGCATGTGTTCCCCACCAATGAACATGTCACCCAGTACAGTGATGTTGGCTCATGTGTTTTTAAAAGCCTTTAGACCCAAGTGGAGGTCTACGACTCAAAGATTTTTTTAATAGGATCAATTAACTCTTGGATTTTTTTTCCATGAGACTTGTTGAAAAAAAAGAGAGAATATCATCAGAATTACGCTATAATTTCGTAAGGGCGCTGAGCTGAATGTGATCCTCAAGTTAATCCGCAGGCCCATTTTAATTCTCTCTCGTTAAAGTTATGGTCTGCACCTCTGGTGGGCTAGTGCAGATCCTAAATCAGATAGTTACGAGGCCAGATGTAACTCAAGTTGTTGACTGCTGGGAAGCTCTTAAAAGCATGCTTAGTCATATTACCTGTAATTCCACGTCAAATCAAGGTTCGTGTTGAAAGGCTGCTTCAGAGAAGAGAGTGTGTGACGCTGGTGCAGTGGAAGTTAGGTAATGAGTACAGTTGTGTCGTAAAGAGATGCTTCATTCTCAAAAAACAAACATGGCTTGAACACAAATAAAGCTAAAGAGGGGAGGGAAAAGCAGTCAGATTTATCCGCTGTAGTTTCAGAGACGTGGTTACGGATCCAGCTAACTGAAGCCACATTTTTCTCCTCTCTGTGCTGGTCCCCGGGGCCCGTTGACATGACACAAATTTTCCGCTGACAATAAAATAAATAAATAAATAAACAAAGGGTTGGTGATTCCAAAATGAGTCAGGAGCATTAAGAGTGGTTGTGCTTTTTTTTTCTTTACTGCAGGAGCATACTTGAGGGCTGCAGCTGGAGATCTTACACACATACACACACACACAGACGTCGAAGACGAGGCCAGGCCCTCGAGGGCCCTGCTGGGTCAGAGCACCGAATGATACGGCTAACAGTAAGCGCTTGGATTTTCTTTTCCAACGAAGTAAAATGTCATGCACTCAAAGCCCTCTTCCCCATCGGAAAGTCTAATTTATAAAGTCTGTGTGTGTACAGACACATCAATATCCCTTTATCATTCAGGAAACACAAATACACTATTCCTGTGTTGACGCATGCAAACAGCATATCGTTTTCACAAAAACCTAAATAAGCTCCTGAAATAAAAGCTTATTGAGAAAAAAAGTTAAATAAAAATACCACAGTTTTAGTGATATTAGCCAGGATAATGATGAATGTGTCCGTGTTACTCCAGTTATTGTTGTCTTTAGTGGTTTGGCCCACTTTAAATGGTATCCGAGGCCTCATTTGAAATATTTTGTTTATTTATGTGTGGGGGGATATCCGGGAGCAGGATCTAAAAAGGATATGTATAAACATATTATTCTGAATTTGATCTTAACCAGAACACAACAGAAAATACAAAAAAGGAAAAGTGAATGTGCGTAAACGTCCCTCCCTCCCTCCCTCCACCCTCTGTGTTCCTGCAACAAACACCTTCCATCCCAGGCTGCTTCCTCTCCTCTGGAGCTGTAGGTGCGAAAAACGGGAGGCTCGATCCCTGCTGCGGGAGCCCGCTGGTCACCATGGCAACTGCTCAAACACACCAGTGGTTGGTGTTGGGGTAACTGCCAAATTTGTTGCGTTACTCCGCCGGTTTCCCCTCCAGCACTTTGCCCCACCCACAGGGAGCCTTGGTCACAGCAGGGGAGAGGAGGTGAGAACACCGCGCGGGGAGGGAGGGGAGTGAGGACAGGAAAAGGAGATGAGGGAAAAAGAGGGCAACCCAGTGACTTCTCAAAAGTCCCCATCCCTCCCCATGCTGCTTTGAGAAAAATCACACCATGCCTCATCGTGGTTTCATTTTCTCTCCTCCCATCACGGAACTTCTAGCCTGCTGTTATTTATTTGACACATAACACACAAGAAGCTGACTGAAGGGGATGAGAGCAAAGGTCATGGTTATAAACACGTCCTCATACCTGAACGACAGAATAAAACAAAACAAAATTTAACATAATTTATATGACGTACTAATCACAAGATCAGTGATGCGATCCCCGGCATCTCCTGTCTAGATGTCAAGCTGTCCTTGAGTAAGATAGTGAACCCCACATTGCTCATGATGGCTGTTCCATCAGTGTGTGAGTATGTTAAAAACTAAGTAGCAGGTGGCACCTTGTATTGTAGCCTCATCTACCACTGTATGAATGTGTGTGTGAATGGGTGAATGTGACTCATAGTGTAAAAAGTGCTTCCAGTGGTCGGATGACTAGAAAGGCGCTATACAAGTGCAAGTCCATTTACCATTTACCATTTATAAAAGTTACCTTACATTTCGTAGTCTAGATAACGTAACGGAAGTGCAGTAGGTATGTAATGTCAGTTAAGTACTTAAAATAAGTTAACGTTGACTTTTGGTTTCACACAGGACCTGAACACTGTTCTGTTGGGTGAAAGTCCAATGTTTGTTTGACCAATTTATTCACCCCGACCTCCTCCCTAGGCAGACTTTGTTGCTCTTTATACTACATTATGTGACTTCCTCCTTTGCTCCCATCGATTACAATAGACACTAGCAATGAATGTAAATATATATTAATAATTGTTTTATTTTATTTTATTTTATTTTATTTTGGTGAGAAAGACCATATTCATACTGACCAATTAATTTTATTGAGGTCATCACAAAAAAACAACAACAACAAGAATAATATATATATATATATATATATATATATATATATATATATATATATATAATATAATATAATATAATGATTAGAATTATTTAGACCATAATGCAGGGTAATACATTTACAATTATAATAGTTATATATATACAATTTATAACTGTATTACCTTGCATTATATTATATCATCCTATACTATATTATCTTAGCAAAAGTAAGTAAGTAGAACTTATTTATGTACCACTATTCACTGACAAAGGTCACAAACTGCTTTATACGACATACAAGAATAAAACATAGAAGATCAAGTGTCTACCTGAGCCACATAATTAAAATTTCAAAACCGTTTGCACAACACATAATGAAAAAATCACAGTACACACAAAATAAATAAAAAATACAGAGCTAGTGCATGCAAGTTACCAAAATGCCTGTCTAAACAGGTGCGTCTTTAGCTGGTTTTTACACGAAACCATAGAGTCAGCAGACTGTAATGGTGTAGGCAGAGCACTCCAGAATTTAGGTGCTACAGCGTCGAAGCTCGATCACCATGGGTCTTAAGGCGAGTGTGAGAGACAGACAGTACATTTAACACATTTGACTTAAGAGAGTGAGCTGAGTGATACAGGTTGTGTAGTTCAGCCACATAAGCAGGAACCTGACTGTGTAAAGCTCTGAAAGTAACAGTGACAATTTTAAACTGGATCCTGTTTGCAATTATTATTATTATCATGTTGTTATTTCATCTTTTTGCCACCAAAACAGCCAGTCTTTTAAAAACAATATATGTAATAGTTGAGAAATAGGTCAACTGTTAACTTCAATTTCCCACAAATATTACACAGCAGATGGCCTGTGTCTTCAGTGGTAGCTACAGCCCTGCCTGGAAGTGTGCTTTGTCATGTGAATCACAGCATTCAAATGTGTGTCCACAACAATGACTGTCACAGAGATCATTTTCCAGAGAAGTAAAATCCTGCCCCATATTATTTGAACAGCTGTGTGGTGATGGAGGAAGTATTCAAATCCTTTATAGCATTTGAGTAAAATTTATTTTAGTACTTCCCATCACTGCCACTGTGCAGTGGAAACTTGGATGTATGAATCGTATGTATGAACGTCCTGGATCATATTTGATTTTCTCAGTGGTACTCTTAGCTAAACACCCATGTGTTTTATTTTAAAGCTTTATGTAACATTTTCCTGTAATTGCCTGCTTACACTCATTCAGCTGGAGGCATTCACACCTGGAGGATTTGTGTACAGCTGCAGTCTTTCTGTCAGCAATTATTTACTAGTGCCATACTCAAAGGCACTTCAGCAGAGGTTTCTAAAAGCAGCAACAAATTTGTCTCTTCTCCCCCGCAATCAGTATTTAATACAGTTAGCTGGTGTGACTCACTCCCAGATTCTACTCATCCACCTTTGTGTCATGTCGGCGTGATACCAAATTGGCAAACACGTTTGAATGAAGGCTCCTGAGAGGGGTTGTTGACAAAAGGACAACAAACATTTACAGAAGCTGCTGCACCCTTCTTGGCAAGACGCGCAGGAGATGACATCAGAGGAAAACACAGTAATTCACTGTTTACGCGGTTTATTTCGGGGCTTGATTATGTGTAACTCCACAGCGTTTTAGAGGCTTTAAGAACACTTCTAACCATCGGGGCCTCAGCCGTTGTTATTATTGCCTGCATCTGTTGAAAACCAAATAATGGCGGGTGGTCACCTTTCATCATGGAATGATGGGAATGGGTTCTGTAAGGTGAAACCGTACCACGCAGACATGGCTGTGACATCATTGCTTTTAAATTTGTTTTCTGTTCATTCGCTAGCAGTGACAGAAACCATCTGTTGGAGACGGCAGGATGATCAAGGGAGTAGCAGTGTGTATGTGTTTGTGTGTGTGTATGAATCTGTGCTTGTGACGGCATATGTAGGACAGTGTCAAGCCCAATCTTACTAAACGCTAAAAAACTAAATGTATTTTGGGTTTAGCTGTAAGGTTTTAATATGATCACTGTGAGTGGTTTATCCCACCTTTAAAGACCCCCCTCTAATATAAAAGTTTTTAGCCCAGTTGCTAACATGTTCATGTGATGTTTTTTATATGTTACAAGCAATGCCATGAGCAAAATAAGCGGTCAGCGCTATGGCTGAGCATTAATGCCTTGGAACTGCAGTGTACCAATGATAGTCTACAAAACACTGATCCAGACAGCCAGGGCTTCATATGTCACAAACCTGGAACCAATCCCGTCAACATGTGGGGTGGGGTTTGCCATATCATTAGCATAATGCCACAGCTAAACAAGGATTACCAGAGGAGAGGCCAGGTGTAGCTATGTGCGTGTCGGTATTTTCAAGCTAAGCTTAACTATTTTTATTTTTATGTAATTCTATTGTGACAGTGTGAAAACACTAACATCATAGCAGCTACTGTATGTTTCGCAACCACTTATGCTGTGTCAGCCACTACCAGTTAGCCCACAAGCTAACAAGCTAACAAACAACATAAACAAATAAAAGATGCTAACTCCACTTACGTCCGCTAGTCTTCCATTTCAATGCAAAACCGACTCTTCATTTGAGTCTAATGCTGTGTGTTAGTGGCTCACCCTTTTTCTGCTTTATTGGCAGTGGCCTTGTCGGTAACCTGTGAGGGTGTGACGTGGGCTGGTGTTTATAGGGGGGAAGCAGCTCTATCGGGGTGTCATGGTAAAGGCGCATGCAGCAAAGAGTGATAATAGTCATCAGATTTAAGTGTCTAGATGAGCTCAGGACTACTGTTAAACCTCATGAGAAGGCCATGCAGAAGCTAGTTACCAGCTAATAATTAGCCAAGCTAATTCAACTTTAATAAGCTAGCTGTTCCCAACTGTGGTTCGGAGCCAGTAAAATGGCAATGAAGTGTGGCTCAAACAATTGTTAATGTAGTTATGACATCACAAGCTTGTGTGTGTTTGCTATTTGCCATAAAGCACCTCGACTGCATGTCATGTACAGTTTGTATTCGGTCGAAAAAATATTTGCTTTTGTTCAACGTGTGAGCCCCATTTAACATCACGTTTTGCTTCCCCTTTGCAACACAATGCATATAAACTAGCAGAGTGTTAGCTAACTTAGCTAAATAACATAGCACCCAGGCCCTCAGGAATGCTGCTCAGGTTTGCCACCAAATATTCCCAGTGGCCACTCATGATATTGCAGCAAAAAAAAAATCCCCTGCGGCCCAAAAATAGTGACAGTGGGCAGGGCACAAGGTCAAATACAGAATGAGGGAGAAAGAGTAGATCTGCTTCCAGCTCCTTTTGAGAGGCTTTTAGGTCACTTTTTATGTGGAAAAAACACGTTAAACAAAATATTAATCATACAAATATGTCTTTAGGGGAACTTTAAGTTTGGAACTTTAATATGCTCGCAGAGGACCAATGGGCAAGATCCTGAGAAAAGGTTTCAGGGTGAGTGTCAAAGAAACGTGGAGATAACAGCGATCTGGTCTCGCTGGAACGCTGATGTACCTTAGAACTCTCTGACACTCTTCCGGTCTCCTCCACAAGGCTTATGCTATTTGTGCAACCCAGCCTACATTAAATACACGTATAACTGCACATACACACAACCACAGACACACACAAACACACACACACACTGTTACCCATTACCGCCACCCTGCCCACACGCTATTTCAGTCTGGACTTTACCGTTCCAGGGACCACAGGCCCCGCCACATAGAGAGGACTGTGTTGGGCTCTCTAACCCCAGTCAGACCAGGCTATTCGCCGGGGTGGGGCGGTATGGTGGTGGCGGGGAGGTGGGGTGAAGGTGGTGGTGGTGGTGGTGGTGTTGGGGGGTTGAGGGGGTGTAGTGCTATCTCACAGCTGCTTTGCTAAGGACGGCGAGGTCTCTCAGCATAAATTTCACTGATATCACCTCCATCAGAGGGCCATAAAGCTGATTTATTATAAATACAGCTCTCATGTGTTTACTGCGCGCATTCTTGGGCCTGCAACATCTTTCAAAGTGAGCACTTGCAGGTGCTCTGGCTCAGTCTCCGTGGGGCAGATTGGAGGAAATCTAGGGAAAAAAGAGGAGGGAAAAAAACAACGACTGGGAGACACGGTGAAAAGGGGGGCGACGCACAGGGGAGGAAGAGAGAACGGGATAACTGATGGTGGCGAGCTTGGAAAACATGGCAGCCATTACAGTGGTGATTTAACTGAGTCTGAGGTGATAAGGATAATGTGTGAAAGTCTCGGGTTTCTGTGTGCAGGTGAGATTCAAGCTAATCGGCCTCTGCTGCTAACATTCCTCCATTAGCTTAGATACTCTTGGCAGATAATGCAAAATGATACACGACAGGCCACAGCCGAACTGTGATGTAAGTTATTGCAAAAACTGTAGAACATCACAGACGAAGGAGAATTATGCTCAGCTGTAGACTTTAAAAGATGAATAAGGTTTATGACAACTCGGACAAAGCAACCTCAACTCAAGGTCCACTTAATACTCATCTATACTCCCTTTATGTATAAAAATAGCTACGTTGTTGTGTGTGTGTTTTTTAAAATGTGACATATTTGCAAGTCACTTTCGGTCCATTCAGAATGGACCAAAGGCCCCACTTTTGGACCGTGACCCACCAGTTGGGCACCACTGATCTAATAGATTAGAGGGCAGAGTCAAAAGTTTCTGACAACAACGAGGAGGTAGAAGAGCTCAAAATAATGTACCTTTTAACAGAGGCAGCGCTGCAGACGATGATAAACTATGAGGCCATTATATTCATTGCAACATTGGGACTCACTATATTCACTATATTACCGATTCATTATGTTCCGCCATTTTTAAAATGTCTTTGTCGTGTCCTGTGGTCATATCACACTTGAACTACGCTACACTGCCCCATGATCTTTGGTGGTACTGCTCCATTTTGTCTGTATTAATGAGCTTTCAGAAACCGTGTGCAATTACCAATCCAGTTTCACTCCGAAGTCGACGAAGTCTAGCGCTTGGGCAGTGATTTGTGGCGCCAGATATCAGCGAAAAAAGGTGTCCTTTAATGTAGGCATGATACGCAGCCGGTCACCGTTATAATTTAACGGTGTCTGGGGGAAGCGAGGGGGGACAAGAACGAGAATAAGGTGGCAAAAGTCCGAGGGGAGCGTGTGGGAAAGGTGGTGGATGGGTTCAACAAACACCAACTTTCACCGGGGAGAGAGGTGTTCATGCCTCATGAGATTATAAAGCCAAACCCTTTTCTTTTTTGTTAAACCTAACCATGTTTGTTGTTGAAAGAAAAAACGTCACTTCATGGTGATGTAATGACGTAGTGCTTTTATTTTGAAAGAGACTGTATGTAAATGGTAAATTTCCTGTGACAACAGAAGTGTATTTTGAAAGAAGACAACAGGCAGAGCTTGTCATAATGTCTCAGAAAGTCAACAACCAACACACCCTTGGTACCTTGCGCATCGTATCTGGACGTGAAAAGTCCATGACCAAATGTCAATATGTGACGAGGTCGAAGTGAGAATGCGTTGGAACAAACTGAACGCAGATTGCAAGCAGAGGGCTCCAGATTGGTTCCGATTGTTTGCCAAAGGCATTCATAGTGCTGCACTCAGTTTTACATACAAAAAGTGACAGAAGTAGTTGTGTAATAAAAGAAAAAAAGTAAACTTGAGAGAAAAGTTTGAACCTGCATACTCTAACCTCTGCACACACCTGGCCAATCCTTGTGTGAAGTGGGCGTGCTTATTAAATTTGTCACTTTTGCAAATGTACAAAAATATTGAGATCTAGGAATCTGGCAACATCACTAGAAAAACAGTCTGCAGTTAGGCGATCATACGGGTTTTAACAAATCTCTGACGTAGCCAAAAGCAAATGTTAAAATGATTAGCCACACTGTCGTAGAAATGTTTACAGATGGACTTGCTGGTTAAACTTTTACCTGCTGTGCTTGTCGTTGTTGCGTTTGTGGAACAAGACATTTTAACAAACATGTAGATATTCTAGTTTCTAATCTCAACATTTACTTTGTTGGGTAAAATGTTACCACAGCTGAAATTCGACTTACACCTCAGTGTCTCTCTGAGGATTTTCCAGTAATATCTGACTGGTAGAAGACCCCAGGCTAGACCCAGAACACCCTGGAGAGATAATATGTATGTAATCTGGTTTGGGAATTCCTTGAAATAAATTGCAGGGTCAGATTTATCCAGGGCCACCAAGACCAGGATAAGCTGCGTAAAACGGATGGATGAATAGACTTATAATGAAACAGAATTATCCTTTTAATAAAGTTTCTGGGGCTTTGAATTTGCATTAACATCCCCCATATTCACTGAAATAATTCAAATTCATATTCACTTGAAATCTTGTATAAGTGTCAAAAAGAAATTATTTTATTAGCTGATTAAATTAAAATGGTAATTCAACAGGTTTTTTGTATTTTAGCCATAGTACCTCTTGCAGACCTCTTTAATTAATAAACTCTGCATGTCAGCTGCTTCTGTTCTCAGACAAGTTGTGGGATAAAATCTCATCTCTTCACTCTCTGGACATGAAACTGTTTTTGTATACCAGCGCTGCTGTCAGAGGGCATGGGAAAAACACGTTTCAGTGATGACATCAAGCGGTATTTAATCTTGTTTATGAAATAAAGACTTGGCACCGGTGATGTAGCGTTGAGAAAATTAACAGTTCTCATCTTACAAGTCCTGTTTATTTTAAACACGTTAATCCACTGACATAACAGTCTTTTTTTTTCGCTATCTTGCCACTTTATTGTTTCATTGCAAAGCACTATGACTAAAAAGATAACATCTAAAGGAAACAAAATGGAGTCCAGATGACCAAGAAGGGAGTATCCTTCACCGCAGCTCAGTGGATTTGCTTTCTCTTGATCTCACCTCAGTTTCCAACAGTGACACGGCAGAAAGGACGAGTCAGGAGGGAGGAAGGGAAGGAAAGAGGAGGGGAAGGGGGGGACATCTTGGCTTGGAACCCATAAGAAGATCAGCAATAATTAAAAAGAGAACAGAGAGGGGAGAAATGTGAGTCATTCCAGAAATGCGAGGGAGCTGCTCGTTTTGTGGATACAACGGGAGTTTGACTAAACCTAACACCGGGAACTGTGAACACGCCGCTGAGCTGCATCATTGTGTCTGTCTGACCTCACACAGACTCACACTCGTAAATTTTCCTTTCCAAAACATACCTGATGCAAAGATGATGCCGAAAGTGAAAGAAAAGTAGAGATTACTGAGATTACTTTGAGGATCTGCAGACAGAAAACAGAACAGAGGGAGCTACCGATTTCTTGGCACACGAAGAGACAGGGAAGATTATGAATAAGTCTTTCACTTTGATGGAAGCCTTTTAGCAAACCTGTCAGCGATGAATGTGTTCACTTCAGGCTCAAACAATCCACCCTTCTCTTTTCCTATGCTTCAACACTTCTAATAAATCTTCTGCCTCATCCCTCCTCTCTTTTATTTGTTAAACACTTCACAGTAAAAGCAGCTTTGGTAAACAGTAACGTTAAGCTACCATTGTTTTAGAAGCACCTGCTATGCCACGGAGAGCGGTTAGGCTTGGTATTTATTTGCGAAGGCACATACACACACACACAGAGAACGACATGTAAACAAATACCCACAATCGTCCTACCACTAGTCCACAATCTGGCTTGTGTTTGCTTTCCGGCATTTTTTCACAGGGTGGAAATATTTAGCCCTGATGAAACATGCATTTATCTAGCTTTTTTTCTCCCCAACCACAACCTCTAAAATCAAATAAACGAGGGAGCTCTATTCTTTTTTTTTCCTCCATAAAACCCCATCAAGAGGAATGCTGGTAATCCATGTCTACTCCTCCATCATGCCTTGTTCCTCTCATTACCAGCCATGTTGTTCCTATTACGCCTCAACATCCTCTGCTCTTATCAAGATAAATGCGCTGAGATATCATTTCATGTTCCCCCGTTTTGCTTATTGCCTGCCCAAACACAGAATGCAGGTTCACTGCACTGAACCAATTTGCTGCATGGTTGTGGTGTGGGAGGTTTTTTTTTTCCTTCTTCTTCCATCCCTCCTTTCTCTCTTTCTTTCTCTCTGTGAAAGCTTTTCCGCTGACTTTCCCGGCTGCTGCACTCGATTTTTTTCTTCTTTAACATAAGGAGTTGTTTACTTGGCTCTTGTTAAAGATGGAACACAAGCCTCAGAGACTTGAGTTAGTTAGAGTGATGCTGAGAAAGAATGGCAACAACATGTACGTGACAGATATCCATAACACAGAGGACGGTCAGCGTGCATTAAAGGGGATTATGACAAGTTTTGACAGGTTCCACATCAGAGAAAGTATCTGGGGATTTTCAGAAAGTCATATTTTGAAATTCCCAGTTGTTTACAATGTTTGATCCCATGCACTAATTGAACTTGCACAGATCATCCTAGTTTTCAACAACAGAAGGAACAGCTCAGCATATAGGAATCACATACTGGACGATTTCATACCTCGTGATTTAAGTCTGTTGCTGACATTCGGTTCCCACGCAGGAAGTAGTGTGTGCAGAAAGTATGGTAATAGATGGGCATGTCGGGTATCTAGGTATTGTGGCAAGCAAGAATTTCAAAATTTTTGGCATTACCTAACAAAGACTGCCACTAACCATAACCCCAGGTTTTGCAAAATCTTCCAACATCATCATTTTTGTGTGGCCTGTCTTTCTGTGAACGACAAAGAACATTTACTACCTATTTTCTAAGATGTAGGGTTGAGCCAAATACTCTGGTAAAACATGCAACCAGTAGGGTAATGTTCTTTTTACAAGTACGAGTATTATCCAGGTAAAATGTGTCAATATTTGTACTCCTGATGAAGGAAAATCCTCATTTGGGTAGCTATGTTCAATCTCTTAGTCTTGTGATTAAGAATGATCTGAAGCTCAATTCTGAGGCTGTCGTGTAAAAAGTTTTCTAATGCATAATAAATATAGCAACTTCTGAGCAACCCATATCAATTTCAGGCTCATAATAACAACTTTGCACCCACTCTGCACCCACCCAAGGTTGCACCCACTCTCTGTTTAAGCCACACCCACTTTAATTTAAAGCCCACCCATTTCAAGTACAGATACAGATACAGAGAATGGTGTGGTCACTCATCCCTACTAAGATGAGTCAGTATTTGCGAAATAACAAATTCAAAAACAGTCGTCGCAGTTCAAAGAACGCTGATACTGGACGATGCTGTAAAAGAAAAAGATTACATTTGATAACTGAAGTCCCTTTCCCACTGGGCAAAAATCCCACTAACACCTACTAACATCATGCTTTTGTCTTTGGGGGGAAAGGTTTACTCCTGCCACATAACATAGGTATTTATCGGCTCCAGCTTTAATTTGTAGTGATGGAAGCATAACACCCGGGTGGCGCATCAATTTTCACCCCTTTTCTGGCACCTCTGTCAGTAACTTTTGCAACTGTTTGTCATCCGAGCCACAATTTTGTCCATCTCCATCCACACAGTGCTCAAACATCACTCCAATTTAGTCAGCACTAACTTTCACAAAGAGACTGAAAAAAAATAAGTAACCACTTTAACATTTTCATTGGCCTTCATGCTGCTTTATGTCATTTACTAACCTGTTTTACATTGTGTTTGTGACATTGAATATTACACACTGGTAAAAACAGAGCTGCCGGGCCTTGAAAGTACTTGAAAGTGCTTGGATTTAGCCTACCGGAATCTCTGAATTTAAGCCTCTCTTACTCTATACTCAATACTCTCAAAAAAAATGTGCAGTGTATCTAGATAGTGTAATGTTAGAAATTGTTATAAATAATTAAAATGTTGTATGCACTACTGACAGACATTGTTAGGCCTACATGGTGTTTTTATATACAGTGGAAACCCCTTACAGTGATCACATATGTTCATGTCAGATGGATCACAATAAGCGGATGATTATTATAACCTGTTTTTTTTCTCCTGTAGACTACCATCTAACTGACATTTGTATATTTATTAGCATAAATATAAAGTAATGGAACGGACAGCAATAATAATTTTATTGACTGTTTCAAAGTACTTTTTAAATTACTGTAAAAATTAAATTAGGCTGCTGTACTGTGTATATATAAATGTAAACACAGTATGGTATATAAAATAAAGCTTACTGTAGTTTGCTGTAGCTTCCCCTCACCAAGGGCCTGCTGAAGGGGGCGTTTATGGCGGGTTTTCCTGACCAAAAAAATCTCGCACATACCTGCTAATTTCTGTGTAAAAAGGGTAAAAGTAATATAGGATCCATTGTCACCATTTTTTAAAATACTTGCCTCTACAATACCTGCACATGGCAACTAAAGGTGTGGTTATGGTCAGGGAAAGACTGCAGTTGCACCAGATAAACTGTGGTTGAGGTAAAGTTATCCAACTGAAAAACCTGGGCGTGGTTAGGTAAAGATTTCGGTAATGATGTCTGTGATAGATACAAAGTCCTGCCTCCTGCAGTGACTGGCCTCAGGGAGCTGTTTACTTTGTAGATACAACAGGAGATTAACTAAATCTAATACCAGGAACTGTGAACACATAACTGATCATCATTGTTTGCGTCTGTCTCTTACACACACGTGGGCAAACCCTCTCACTCATTTCCCCCTTTACAAATCCTTTCTGATGAAATGATGATACTGAGTTAAAAGAAACAAAAAGTATTGTGACTGGCTTCTGACTACGTTGGTGATGTTTAACTTACAGTAACTGTAATAGTCGCGGCCTTGTGGGAAATGATGTTTGTTTAAGGCAGCTGTAACAGAGGTAAAAGTAATACTGCGTAGTTTTAAAAGAATTATCACCCCTGTCTAAACAAATGACCACATAACAATGTTTGCGTACTCCTGGAAAGTCCGGTTCCTCTTCACTTCTCTGTATTGTTATCTTCTATCATGTCTTTCCTCTCCACACAAACTGCAGAGAGGGGACGAGAGACAGACAGCACGGACAAGAACGAGTACAATTAGCCAGTGTGTGAATGAGCTCTTGTTTATTGACTTTCAGGGAGAAACTTTATTAACCTGCCTAGCCTTGAATGGAAGACACCTGCTGTTGGCACTTAGGCTGTCATTACTGCAGCGGAGAGCCGCAGGGAGGGCCCTCGCCATGCCCTGCGCTGCCTGCTGTTCCATTGTCCAGCACCCCATCATCCAGCAATTGAGTGCTACAACGTTTACAATGAGATTGCCCTTTGTTGGGTATCGTCGCTAAGCTGACAGACCTTTTTCCCCTCACTTGTCAGCAATCAAATTATGGTGGACAAACCCACCGACTCCGGTTTTGTTCCTTTTGTCTGTCAGTAAAAAATAGGCGCTGCCCGTGATTGACTGTTTTGTTGAGGTTGCCGTTGGTGAAGTGGGTGATTGCGAAAGAATTAAAGTCACCACAGGTGCTGACAAAAACGACCACTTTGGATGGATAAGGAGCCTAAATGGGAGACACTGAGTCATTGTTAGCTATAAGTGAGCCGAGGTGGACACCATGCAGGAGATAAGACTGGGCATTCTGATTTCACACACTTTCCTGTCAAACTCGCTGCACTTCCTGTCATTTACAGTTGCTCGAAAAAAGCAGCTGTAAGGAGCTTATTTATTTCAGCATGGTTTTTATTTTTGTAGTCAGGCCATCACACCAAGTCGTCAGCTTTTGCCTCCTCATGTACAATAGTATTATTATCCTCTCAAGGCGTAAGCTAATCTCACAAACTACTGGACCAATCAGCCTCATATTTTCAAGACCGACAGACTGACGACCACTTTTAAATGGCGGTAGAATTGAAACTACATAAGATAGAGCAATAATTCTTTTTGCATATAAAACCGGGGGAGTTCCACTAACACATCATGCATTCATTGTACCTCAGAGCGCTGTTTCCTTGCACTAATGGGTTTGTAGAAATCCAGTAAGAAGTGCACACAACTAAAACATTACCCACACGGTGGATATTCACAGCACTTCCTACGCTGGAGTAAGCGTCATCACGTTGTGAGCATGAACTGACTTTCTTGCATGTATTTAGAAAAATATGTGTAAAAAAAAAGTAGTTTATTACACTTTTTAGCATTTTATTTTTTTATTAGTATGGACATAAGTCCATACATACACAAAAATGGCACTACAGCATGTAAATATGCAAAGATATGCTCTGGTGGACTTGTTCTATGGTAGATCATAAAGGGTTAAGGACCTCTCGTGGTTGTGTTGATTCTCATTTGTTGAAAAAGTTGCTTTACTGACTGTTTTATGCCATCATTGACTGCTGACTCCTCACTCCTCCTAAAATGCCGGTAGGGGCTGCAAGTTTTCCAGAAATCAGCTCGGCTAAAAACAACAAGCCTAACCATCTGTTACAGGCCATATTTTGGCCGTCGTCATGGCTCAACAACTGACATCAATCGAAAAGTTTATTTTGACTCAGAGCATCTGCAAAATAATTTCATACTTGATATATTATGATTTATTAAAGTTAAGCATGTTATGAGATGGAGTTAGTCCCCATTTTTGTTATCTTCAGTGCTATCTTTATTGTAAGGGAGCTGTGAGGGACAATTTAACCAGGCTCAGCTGTGTTTACACGGTATCATACCACACCTGGAGTGTTTCAGGAGCAAAGTGTTTTGCCTGCCCGATGTTGCAAATTTTGTTGATTTAGTCATTTTTCCTGGATGTTTGTGCTTCTGCTGTAAGCAGGCTTTGTTAGTTAGATGGTTTGTTGTTATTATATTTGAGTTGTTTTTATTGTTGCTGTTTTCTACTTTGTTGTGCTGTAGGGGACTAGGAGTGCCATATCATCTCGGGATGAAAAATTCATGTTGTGATACTCGCAATATTTTGACTTATTGACATTTTGACATCATTCTGTTACCCATGGCAACAACAAGCATGGCTAAAAGCGAAATTATGAGCAACTCCGCAGTGGTTCCAAAAAGAGGAGCAGCTTCAGTAGTGTGGAATAAACTGTGGCGTCCTGAATGTTTTATGAACAGCCCCGGACTTCTCAGACTCTTTTAGCAAGTTACCGCTCAGAGGCAACTCATTCAGCGGCTCCTCTGGCAGCAGCACAGCGCATCTCCCTCTCCTCTCTCACCGTGTGCACACAGGAGTTGGTGTCCTTTTGTCATAAACCTAAACTTACGTGACACTCGTGGCTCGACAAAAACTAAATATATGTGAATGTGTGATAGTTGTGGTATCATAACAGCCTGTCACAGGTTACAGCGTGATGATTAGAGGAGAAATGGCAGAGCATAAAGGTCCAGGTGGAAAAAAAAACAACTCGGTCATTTAGGATTTTACTAAAAGAAGGAAATCACCTGTTGATTTACATGTATATAAATCCCAGGGTACATTTTTAATATTTGGGAGCTGTTTAAATGTGTAATTTGTGGTAGATTTTATTTTGTTGAACTATCAATATTGTATACAGAATCTGAATCTCACTCTGAGTTGCTGTTGATATTCACAAACTACAGAAATGAGAGATCATTTTTGTTTAGTTTTTACTGAATATATGAAGCAAACTGTAAAACTATATCACGTGATTTGCCATATTGTCAAGAATATCGTTAGCGCAAAAATATTGTGATATTATTTTTGGACTATATCGGCCACCTCTATCACAGACACACCTAAATCCGTTAAAAGTCCAGCTATGATCAACATGAATCAAAGATTTGTGCTTGTACATTCATTCTCATAATTAAATTGTATCTGTATTTCACAAACGATGCCTTTTAGCAGTAAAACTCAGTCTGCTCTGTCAAAAATAGACAAGTCGTATAGTTTTATTAGCCTCTGAAACGTGCTGAAGCACGTGTGCTGAAATTCAAGAATTGTCTAGAGTGGCTGCGATCCGAGACCTGCACCCCTTTTAGTGCTCTTTTCTAGTTTCCAATATAAATGGAAATATAAATGAAAATAAGACCTGAGTTGTTTGAAACCAGAATTTTCTTTGGACAGAAACAGGAAAGCCTCCATAATCCAATTTGACACAGAATATAGAATTTTGTAGCGACAGTGATAGGTTTAACAGCAGCAGCTGTCAATAGGACCCTGTCTATGTTTCCAACCGTACCCCAGAAAGAGGAACTAACTGTCACTGAGGAGATGAGAGGGTAGATGGGCACTCCTACTGAGTGATACTTCCTCTAAAGTGCATAGTGTCAATGGCTGACTTTCAGCAGAGCAGATAAAACCCAGCTATCCTGGCTTTTATCGTCCTTCGCGGGCTCAGGCAGCGCTGATACCGCCCATTACAAGGACAGCACTGAGGCGAGCCTGGATGCGTGGGCTTCGGTATGTCTGCAGCTAAAAGGAGTATCTGTGTGTGTGCCTGTGTGAGTGTGTGTGCTCGTATGCTAACTGATGTATAAAAAAAGAGGTCGGGAATTATGCCGATAAACCCGGAGTGTGCTTAGTCGTCTAAAGTCTCTTTATGCAAGTGTGTTTTTATTTATTTGTTCTCATTCAGGAAATGAGGTAACTGGAAACCAAGAGCAGTTTACAACCAAACATCCACAAATATACAAGCTGTGCACATCCAACTTTTAACCTTACCGGGGCCAACATGTACTCTGTGGACCCCTCGGGCAAACATTATGTTGATGATCACAGCTCAACAAAAATAATGTTGCAAAGTCAGCCATTGGCTTGTCCCTCCGTCCTCCCGGTGCCCGGCAACAAACTATTCACTTGTGTATACAATGTTGGAAGAGATTTGACAGCAGACACCGAGTTTCCTGCTTTTGCTTCTTTGTGTGCAACTTTTGCTCTCATTCCTGTTAAACTGGCCCACAGTTCTGAGCATGTTATGAGGGCTGAGGTGATTAGCTGTAGCAAATTCCCAAGGATTACCAGCCAACTAACAGTTACAGGTCAGCCCTGCTGCCTGCCTTTTAGAAATACCAAACTGTAAACAAGTCAAAGCATGACATAAGCACATGTTTTGGTCCACCTTTCGCTGCAATCTGCATTCTACTGTACCCTCAAACAAGCTGACTTTATTTAAAGAAAATGCATCTGGCGCAAATGAGGTGTCAGTGTGTGTGTGGAGTGTTAATTAGGTGTGGAATGATGACCTTTGCCTGGCCTAAAGGGACCTTTATGCATAGCAGCCATGGAGAGATTAATAGGTATTGCTAGGCAACATGAACGAGCGGTCTGCAAATTCTGTCTCAAGTCATTAAAAACACTTCATTTGGCCGTGCCGACACCAAAACTACACGCAGTGTTTAGATGTGGACTGTAAAGCTATGATTTAAACCATATAAATTATCTGCATGAATTTTGTTAATGCTAGGCTACCTAAAATAAGCCAGGCTCCATGCGGCGAGTGATAATTTGTATACTTCTTAGTGACCAAATTGCTGACTAAAAAGCTGCGACATGTTAGACAATGCAAAGATAACAGAAGCTATTTGTGCAAACAAGGAATGGAGAGTATTATTAAAACTTTTGTTCATTGTTTTCTCACTTAGCCTCACACCAGGACTAACATATATCTCCGAAGCGCGTTAGACGGATTGATGTCTGTATAAATATAAATGCATTGTCCTCTACTAAAGGCATTCATTTCGTGACTCCCAAAACCTCCATTCCACCCTCCGTCTGCTGCTTGTTGGCCAGACTCTGCTAACCAGCGAGAGCAGAAGCAGAGGAGCTAGTGTGGTGGATATACCCGTTTAAATAGATATTATAACCAAAAAGGCTCCGCCACTTTCTCTCCGTCTTTGCTGTATCTTCCTCTCTGCCTTGAGCCGTTCTATCTGCTCCCTTGTGTGTCTCCTGAAGCCACTTTTGTGGTGCTTTTCAAGAGGAACCCCTTTGAGAGGCAGCTCCTCAGGGACTGGGGACAGGCAGTCGGCCAGCTTCCAGAGTAAACATATAATCATCCCTCGGACAGCTATAATTATATCTGGGACGTGAAGGAACAGAAGCGAGCGAGAGCCAGGCAGATACACAGTAGCAGAGGTAAAGTCAGAAAGCTGTGCACTTAATATTTGTTTTCTGCCGTGAAATAAAGCTCAGGTTGTGTTCGGGCAAACAGCGAGGAGAGGAGGTTGATGGAAAAGCAGCCTGCTGTAGCGAGTTCGGAGTTACATTCAGGGCCGTGGCGGTTTTTTGCGCAAGCGTTCATACACAGACGTTTAATGTCAAGACACGTCTGCGTCCATGCAAACACACACAGGCACACACACCTTGTACGCACATCTCCACCCACATACAGTTGAACCACACAAGGAACAGTGGGTGGTTTCAGGGCCAGTATGGGGAGCTCCCCTAAGGCCTGTTCTTTAATCCAACATCTCTTAACAGAGCAACTTTAATGCGGTTAACTAACTTGCAGGCTTTGTGGTCAACTAACATTCCACTGAGCCGCGCTGAAGAGAAATTGATTACAGCGCCTGGTTGGAAAATAAAATGACTTCCAGGATGTTTTTTCTGTAATTAAAAATGAATTTGTCGCTATCGAGCAGCAGAAATGAACCCAGCCGGTGAATACCTGTTTTCCTTTGCATCACCTGACTTGAAACCAGCCAAGCCTTCGTCTTTTATGTGAAAGTTCCCCTCTAATTTTCCTTGTCTATGGTGCCCTGAGGCGGGTTGGATGGGGGTGGGGAAGGGTGACATCACACCATTTAGGCAAATTCCATATGAAAGAAAAAAAAGGAACGGCTAAAGCTATTCTCTATAAAACAGTGGAAACACTATAAAGTTATAGGAAGCGATTAGCTGATAATTAAGCAACCTAAACAAACCCCCCATCGTTCTCACACATCATTACTGCCTCCCCAAACGTACAAAGCAGTGCACATGTGCACAAACACACTCGGCGGAGGCGGAGGCTTGTCTCTAGGGCCGTAGGTTCAGGCATCAGGAGCAGCAGGGACCGAGGAGGGAGGGCTGAGGGAGCAGGCGGCAGCTGGGGTCAGGAGAAGGCACGTTAATCACCGCTATCCTGTCAACAACAAAGAGTGGGCCTCACCCAAATGCTTTGCTCGGTAGCCATAATAACACCACATAGGTATCACTGTGAGTCAGGCAGAGGTGTCACTAGAGGACCGAGAAGAAGGAAGTGAAGACATGGTGTGATGATGCAATTACAGGAGTAAAACAGGAGAAGGGAGGAACAGAGAGTGGGACAGAAAAAAAAAACTCAAGTGGTTCCTTTTCTCGCTTAAGTATCACTTACAACCACAGGGGTTTTTTTGGAGAGGGATCCCACACACCCGCTCACCCCCCAATTAAAACGCTATAAATTATCATCATTGGCTGGTGTCTGACGTGACTTATCGCTTGTATGCCCCACTCATCCCCATAAACACAGCTACTCTTTTCACCCGCACAAGTCACACTGGAACTGGATGTCAGACACTAAACTTGGAAACGTGCACCACTTCATACTTCATTATATTTCTTTTTTTTCTCCCTGTATTTCCATAACCTCTGAACTAGTGATTTTTAGGTGGCCTACATCTCGAAGAAGCTCCTAAAGTCCTCCTCGCCTCTCTGCCTGCCACACACATGCACGTGCACTCTTTTTAGTTTCACTCTGCAAATGTGCAGAGGTGGGTGGTAACGCATAACAAGTAACACACAGACATGAGTAAGAAAGTCGTTTTTTTAAAGAAACTAGTACTGCTCCTTTTTTAAAACTGTATTTCTGCTCTTAATCATTTATGTTTTTGACCCAGTTATCTACTTTTTACTTGCCATTTATACCTTCTTTATAACAAGTCTGCTCTAAATGTGTAGGGGGAGAGTGCGTGATGAACACCTCAACTGCAGATGCCAAGTTGCAGCTGTCTGGAAGAAAAAGAAACACGACCTGTCTCTTGAACAAGAGGCGACTTCCATCCCTATCTGACCACACATTTTATACCACAATCTAAAAAAGACAACAGTCATGCCTCCAGAAAAATCAACCCCATTTCATTTTCCAAACCTGTCAAATACCAACATTTGGTCAGCGGCAATCACCAACAACCAGGGGCACCCTCAAGCGACGGTATGAGACAACCCAGGCTGCAGTAGAAAAAAGAGCGAGAAAGTTTGCATAGGATGTACAGAAAGTGGAGGTGGATGGGTCAAACAAACTCTGGATTTTAAGGTTTTTCTAAACCTACAGACGTTCATTTGTTGCCTAAACCAAAGGAAGTAAATCTAAAAATGAAGTTGTTTTTTTTTTACCTAAGTTCTAAATTAATTTTGAAAAAGACGAACAAAAGCTGTACATTTCCTGTGAAAGCAGAAGTTCATTTTGAAAAGAGACAATGCATGTAATGAGTGTAAACTGACACGCCAGCCCCCAGTGTTTTTCTTTCAAAACAAAACAAAATAAAATTATATATAATATAGAAAATGATAATAGTATTATTAGGACAGCACACTTATTGGTTCATCAATGCATTTGCAATGTGGCCTATTGCAGAGCCCAAATTGCAGTGGGGCAGAATTCATCTCAGGGGAAAAATGTGTGATAAAACACCACTATAAATATACCACTGACATGTTGCAAGGAAGTCCTGGAACACACCAAGTCTTGCAGTCATAGATATTATAAAATTACATAATAATTCTTGGATTTTACGTACTCATCCAAAATAAAACACTACTCTCTTTAACACCATGCATCCTAGCTACTGAAAGTTCTATATCAACAACATCAATATAAACATTTAACCACTGGGATTTTGTGAGAGTATATTTATAATCCTTTCTGCAGTTAAACCAGCTAGTAATATTAGTTATTAATGTTGTGAAATATTTAACAAAGACGAGACGACTTCACGACCCGTATTTTTTGTCAGGACAGAGCAAACTTGTTTCCAAAAAAAGGAGACACATCCTTACAAGACTACAACATGTGCAGAAAAGAGCCAACAAGGTCATTTGTTCATAATGAGCATTTGGTCATGAATTAAGCTTCATCAGGGAACATTTGTTGGGAGATGCTGAGGTAGATCTGCTGATGATTGGGATTTCTGGTAGTTTCAGGTCTACATTTCCACATCCTCTCCCAGTCCAGTAGTATATTCCCCGTCAGGTGTTCAAGGTCTTTGGACCAAACCCGTTCAATATACAGAGGTTTATAAGAAGATACAGACAACAAGGAATACAGTTTTGAGACTAGTCCCCTTGTATGACCTTATATAAATAAAACAGAATTCAGGTGATGTGTTTTAAGTGGTTCATTCAGTGGAACGTCATATGCTGTTAGTGATTATCTTAATTGTAGAATAAAATAGGAATATTATTAATGTAGCTTAGACCACACACATTAAAAATATCTGCCAGCTTACGCACACCTTTTCTTGGCCCAGTTGATGATGAGTATGGTATCACCCTCGGTTAGAAATAAACAATTATTAAAAACTGGGCTGTTCAGATGACATTTGGATTGGTTTTAGCCTCCTTTTCCGCACTGAATGTTCAAAACCGATGCAGCAGGGGTACCTAGTGCATCATTTTTTGACATGATAGACCGCTGACCAAGTGACTATATTTGACAAGTTTGGAGTGAGAATGTGTTGATGTGTAGATTTTTTTTTATTTTATTTTATCTATTTTATTTATTTTTTTTTAATCTAATTACATTTAATTAAATTTCACCTAATTTTATTTTATCTTGTTTTTTAATTTAATTTAATTTAATTTAATTTAATTTTATTTTATTTTATTTTATTTATTTTTTATTTTAAAACCTATTCTAACCTCCATAAGCATATTGAAGTAACCTGCATATACTGTGGGTGGTAATTGTGGTTAGCTAGCTAATTTTGGCCATATTATTTTTCATGTGTAATTTTAATCTTTGATTCATGATAGGGAAAAGAGAGTTAAAGAGGAAGAGATGGAGAAACAGTGGGAGGCTGTTCATATCTCAGCTGTATAGGCCTTATTTATTTGTTTGATCAGCTTATATGCTCGTCTTCATTTTAAAAAGTTTTATTAACGGAGGCTGTTTTTTTTTTTTTAATATTTGTATTGGTCCACAACTCCTTCAAAACGTTAGTAGTCGTACTTTCACATTTTCGGTGCTCTACCCACCACTGCAAATGTGTTGTTTCAAGCTCCAGTAATTGAAACACAAGCCTTTCCTGCAGTGACCAGACTGCAACCCCACATCGGGTCGCATTACTGAGCAATGGACATGTTTAGATTTTTCACTCCAAAAGAAAACATCATTAGGATCTGAGAGTGGATTTCACTTTTCCCTCATGTCCGCAACTCAGAGGGAATGGCGGGCCTCCTCCCCCTGCAAGGACCGTGGCCTTAGACCTGACCTTCAACCTACTGGCCCTCCACTATGCACACATAAACACACACAGACTACAAACTTTTGCATTTAAATTTTAAAACAGCATTACCACTTACACGAGTGCAAACTGTCTCCAAGTGGTCATTTTTTTCTCTCTCTTCCATCTGGACTGTCTCCGCTCCAGCAGTTGTCTGATCTGACACTCAGCCTGATAATAGGGTCGGGCCCAAGTGAAACCAGAAACAATTTGTTTTGGTCTGAGCTATCATTCCATTTCCCATAAGCCATGCCTCTCCCTTCTCTCCTCTCAGCCCCTCTTTGTATCTCCTGCCAAGAATTAAAAGGAATGACTTTAGACACAGTTACAAAAAGCAGCTGCTGAGTAACTTTCCTCTTAGAAACATACTAAAGGCCATTCCAGATTTACATATCTTATTCCAAATCACAAACTGCATGCCTTTTAGAGAGCCCCAAGGCCTGAAACAAGGCCCTCTGCTTGCTCGGATGGAGCAGCGTTTCAGAGCCCTCCTCTGGAATGAATAAGGGAGGAAGTGGAGAGGCCGCACTCACCCTAAGGCAGGAAGTGACATACACTCAATGACGCTAGGCAGCAGTTGTTTTGAATCTTGTAAGACAAAAAGAAAGTTCTTAAGAGCAACGATAGACTGAAGGGGAGAGGATGAGGAAAGGAAAAAGGTAATTTGATTAAAGTCGTTGCCTACAGCAGCATTTCCAATTCTAAACATGTCCGTCCTAAACCCACTGATGTAAACACAGCGTGCTCTCTGACCTTTGTGGTAAACATCTGTTCGGGGATAGGCTTTCACCCGCATTCGAGCACCGCCTGACATGACATTGATGAATACGCTTTTAATCACCAAAAGCAACACATAAAATGAATCTTCATTATCTACTTAAGTAACTAAGTAAACACTGCTGTCTTGTGAGCACCAGAGTCACAAGTAAAGCTGTACAAGCAAGCTTTATTGATACAAACAAAACGGGGATTTCAAGCTTGTGATTAGTTTGTTGTGAAGTCCCTAATCCATGAGGGTTTACACAAAGTTTTTAAAATATGAGTCTTGGATATCAAATCACTTCGGGGTGAAGGGTGTCAAACTTTATTTCTGGGCCCCTCTTCATCATTTCTAACCCCTCCCTCCATCTGTCCCCAGTCCCGCCACCAAATACGCTTCACATGTTTGTACAGTTCCATTGATATGATCTGAAAATGGAGACAATTGGAGTGTCGGTGCCTCACGAGACAGAGGGACATCCCTCAGGAGAGAATGAAGACCCTTGAAAGGGTGAGCAGCAGCCGGTGGGTCCGGGGCCTGGACCTCGTAAAAGAGCCGCAGCCGGCTCGGCCGAGGGGGAGGAAGGAGGCAATTAAAAGACCCGCAAGTGGCCTGAGCGCTGGGCACCAGCTGACTTTTATCGTGTCATGAAATAACTACATGCAGGGGCAACGGCAAAGACAGGGAGAGAGATGGAAAAAGAAAGAAATGGAGATGGAGGTAGTGGGTGGTGTGACTGTATGCCGCATTGAGGCTAGGCCTGGCCGGACCACCGCTGAGAAAAGGGGCAGGCTATCAAGACAGACGACTTCCTACTGGAGTCTGATTATCCCCTGGAGGCCCAGGGAGAGCCCTATAAAAGCCTCCTCATTAAGACCGGACCATTTATAGACGGCTTAATGAGTCTAGGCTACTAAAAGAAGAGAGGGAAAGAGAGACTGATAAAGAGAGTGTCCACTTACTACTTTGGGGTTCCTGTCTCTGCACCTCCCTGCCCTCAGAGGTCTAGTCGGAAAAAAACACAACAATCACCTCTGTAGGTCAAAATCACACACAGCCAAGGAGACAAATCCAAACAGCATCGTCAGATATTAGAAATTACATTTTATAAATAGCCAAAAGTGCACTTATTTGTCCTGAAATCTTTGTCTTACCTCGGTTAGCACTGATGCCTGACAATGGAAAGATCCTGTTTTTGTATTAACCCTCCTCCCCTTGTGCATTCTGCGTGGAGTTTGCTCATCCTTTAATAAAAGTCCCTCAACTTAAAGAAGAGAACATTACATAATAATACATATTATTTACAAATAGCTTTCCAGGGTATGCAAAGAGACTTTACATATGTTAAAACGATCATAAAAAACACAGATCACACATCAAAAGCAGTTATGAAAAAGGGGAGTTTTGATTAGTGACTCGAACAGGGACAGATTGGTGTAGTGTTGGATGCATTTGGGAAGAGATTTCCAGAGAGAGGGGGTGGGTGTGGAGAAGGCTTCATTGCCCCAGGTCCGATGTTTGGTCCTGAATGGTGGAGACAGAAGGTTTGCATCAGAGGCTGTGGGAGGAAGGTTGGTGGTGGAGCAGGTCGGTGAGGTAGGAGGTGGTCTGGTTATAGAGGGCTTTGTGAGGATGTGGATTGTGGACTCATGTCACAAGTGTGTGTGTGTGAGTGTGTGTCCACAGTGCTTCCGTTTTACCCCAATGTATGTTGGAATGTGCTGAAACCTCCCCATGACCTTTAATACGATTATGGAGCAGGATAAACGTGCTACTTAGGTAACACTGGTCTCTGATCGCAAATGTACATCCAGACCACTGACTTAAAGGTATACTATGCAGGATTTCCCTAAAATAATGTACAGACCCTCTCAGTCATCACTTATGACCCGTTTGAGGTGTGTGGCGGTTTATTTATCTGCAGAGACTCTGCCCTCTGACTGTGTTTTCCACAGACTGTATAAAATAATGGATGTAGGCACCATGAGGTCACCCACTCCTGTTTTGGAGCTTCGAATTTGGCATTTTGTCTGTCACCATCTTGGATTTTTGGAGCCTGAAGTGACCATATTTGGATGAAAGAGTGGAGCCGTGGAGGAGCGAGGGGTGGATCTGACTCATAGACTGTGGTGACGCCTCCCAGACAGGCTGTCACTCAAACTGACAGCCTGTCTGGCTGCCCTTAATTATGTGTGACTTTAAAACTTTATAAAATATAAATAGGTGAGTTTAAAAAAAATAAATAAAATTTGCACAGTTGTCATGAAGGGGAAAATAACTACAGAGACCATAACTGTTTTTTGACCAGGCTGTAGACATGTGTCTATGGGGAATGACTCGCTCTTGCAGCCAGCCTCTAGTGGCCATTCAGCAAACTGCAGTTTTTGGCACTTCTGCATTAGCTTCATTTTTTAGCCTCAGAGGTTGCCGCTTGTTTTTTGTTTTTGTTTTTTTTTTTAATTTCCTTTTATTTTGCTGTGTTTATGGGTGTGTAGCCCCCTGCCAATAACAGCGTGCAAGAGAGGTTGGGACTTTGTAAAAAAGGTAGTGAACAGGAAGTAGCACCACACATCCAAGAGGAAGCTACCAAAATCGCATAGTGAGGTGAAACACCAAGCTAAGAAAGCTAATTCCAAATGTCTGGTTGGCTTAGCTTTCACTTTCAATGTTGAACACTGATAGAGAGCATGGAAATGAAGAGCGACATGGAGTTGGTCTGTTTTTCCAAAGTTGTCGAAATCGGGTGCTTGGGCAGAAAACGGTTGTTTAACGTTGGAATGATATGTGGCCAGTTGCTGTTATACTTAAACAGCACTTGGCGGCGTCAGGGGGAAACGCAGTGGGACAAGAACGAAAGTTAGGGTGGCGAAAGTCCATGTAGGGCAGGTGGAAGGGGTGGTGAGTGGGTCCAACAAACACGACTTTCACCTGGGAGAGTGATGTTCACATCCTGTAAGATTATAAAGCCAAACCTTGTTATTTTTCCTAAATTTAACCACGTGCTTTTGTTGTTGGAGGGGAAAAAAAACGTTAATTCTTGGTATTGTACTAACGTAGTGCTTTTATTTTGAAAGAGACTGTATGTAAACAGTAAATTTCCTGTGAAAATGGAAGTGTATTTTGAAAGAAGACAATGCATGCAACAGGCAGAACTTGACACAGCGTCCCAGAACATCAACAACCAACGCACCCAGGGTACCTTTGACATCGTATCTGGACATGGAAGGTCCATGACCAAACATCGAGATGTGACGTATATGAGAATATGAGAATGTTTTGGTGTTTCATTGGACAGGTAGATGCCTACTTAGCTTGCAAGAGTATTGCTTGTAATCTTCCATTACATCAAATGTAATGTTCTCACAATAGGAGAGTGCTTGCAGTGTACATACAAGCAGTGTAGGGAGGAGGGGTCAGATTGAATGTTATGTTTACAAACAGTGGCCAAAAATTCCCACATAGTGTACCTTTAAGTTGCAACAGATCCTGCAATCCTTACACTTTCGCTGAAGTCATCATTCATTGATTTTTAATTAATCATTCCCCAAACAGCCAGCACAACAACCCACACTTTTTTGCCTCAGAGGCAAAAACTAAGCTCCAAACAAGTGACTGGATGGGCCCTCAGCATCTGATAAGTCTCACAGTACAAACAGGTCGCTGAGCTCCTATAGGTCTTTCGTCATACCACTCCCCTTCAAGCTCAGTGCATCCTGGTCACCGCCCTCCATGACTGATAAACCACACTGATCCTATCTGTCCCTCTGAGAACAACAAGCGCTACATCTTGACACCAGTCACCTAAACACACATGCATGTGCACGTGTGTGCGTTTCCACCTGTGGTAAGTATGCACAAGTATTTAGAAGCACAAACATTCACAAACCACACACTGCTGCTATAATCTTAATTAGAACCACATGCTGTGAGATATTTTGAGAATAGTTCATTCAACAAGTAGAAAAGGAGAGAAAAATATCATAAAGCCTTTCTCATTTACACTTTACCCAACACCATCCCAGAGACCGCATTGTAAAATCCCAGTTAGACTAATCATGCAATACTTATAATAATGCAATGCCCATAAATAGTGCAATAAAAGTGCTGGCAGTAGTCCTGGAGTCCTTTCACAGGGCACTTCTAATGACTGCAGATGGATTGGACTCTCCACCTCTTCACTTGCTCAGTGGCACACTGGGTGTTATTCTCCCCCTCGGAAATAAAGAGGCGTTTTGTTCTGTCAGAAAACGGCTTTGGGGTGGTATCAGTGCGCCACTTTGTGCCAAAGCAGAGAAAAAGGAAGTGAGAGCGAGTGAGGCAGTTTGAGGAAGAAGAGGTTTAGAAGAGTGAATGGTTAATGACAGCGCTGCGAGCCAACAGCAGTCAGGAAGGGATGAGACAGCACAATAAGACAGGATGATTAGAATCTTACAAATTTAATTAGATAGTTTCCCTCCCGCAGATCTCTTTAGCATTTGAATCCAGGTCACAGCATAACGCTGCACACCCCTGCGAAAGGGATGTCATAAAGAAAAACAGTGTCCGACAATCAAAGAATAGAATTCAAGGGAACTTTTTTTTTTCTTTCAGCCAAACCGTGAAGCACCTTGGAGCATGAAATGTGGCTCCAATTGTTTCTCTGTGTGTGTATCCACCCATAGCGCTACAGAAGGGTTATTGGCAGGCAGGAGGAGGGGAGTTTCGGGAGGGGATGCTGAGCTGAGAATGCCAGGAATGTCCAGCCCTGTTTACAGCCCGGGCCGGTTCACACCTGCAGGTCAGGGTGCTATCACCAGCCCCGGCCCCTCCTCTCCCTTCTGCCCTCCTCATTACAAGAGGGTCAAGCTCAGAGGTGACCTAATTAGAAGCTCATTACATCACAGACAATCTCCATTAGCATGCCAAGCTGGCCTGTTAATCCATTAGCACCACAGAGGCCCCCAGGGCAGCCTTTACATTCCTGCCCCTGTGGCCCTCACCCGGGGCCCCCGCCACACACAAACACACGTTCGCACACACACTTATATCTATTTTGATGGGGTCACTAAAACAACACTGTTGTTCTACCACCATCGTGAACAGTAGCACAAATGTTAGCACAATGCTACCCATAGCCTTACCGTAAGTAAGGGAATATTCTAATATGTTAGTTACCAGTGTGCTTCGAGATGAACGACCATATGATATCCCAGTTACTGTCTCAATACCGTTAATCTCAGTCAAGCATTGGTGTGGATCAATATATAGAACATGTGCATTTGTCACATATAAAGTAGCGGAGGACTTTTTTTGACCAAATCAGACATTTAAGATTTAAAGTGGTGTAAGAAAGACACAAAGTGATGCATACAGATTTACCAGAATGCTGGAAATGAAGGGTTTGATGCTCAAAAATATCTGGCAGAGACCCCTCAACCCCCCGTTTCATGTGTGTTCCTCCACGTGTTAAAATGAAACTAAGCCCTTGCAAAAAAACAGGGTCTTTTTGTCAAAAATGGCTTTGGTTTTAGGTCTCTAATAAATCGCATACTTTCTGAGGATCAGTTTTTTTGATTTACAGTACAGTAGATGCTGAGGTCAAGTATCCCTCTTCAGGTCCTGATGCACCAAGCCAATAGTTGGCCGTTGGTCAATTTCAGGCTGTCGGTGAGGATCTGCTGCCCTAGTCTTTTGGGGTGTGTCCCACACTATTGGCACTAGTTACTTATTGTTGGCTTTTTATCGGCCAATTCAGCATGTTGAATCGGAAACAGAGCCGACGGAGCCAGCTGAGCCCATTGGTGAGATGGCATTGACAGTTCAATTCAGTGCAAGAGACGAGAAAGTGAGCAAGTGCAAGTGAGAAAAGCAGACAACCATCTTAAGTCAAGAGTGAGTGAGATTGAAACAAACTTGTTACACTAGGTGCATTTTTCAATCTATTTATTTTTTGTCATTAAGCTCTTCAGCAGAAACTGTTCATAATGGTTTGTGTTACTGTTTGCTAGCGCATGGTAAATATCGCTTGTTCTCTCAACATCAGATAGTGTTGTTAAAGTGCTAACTGGCTAACTAGCGTCTTGAATCCGTCCTGTTGGTCTTCTGGTTTCCCCTTCTAAATGACAACTACAGACAACCGCCACCTGCTACTATCAAGAGTTATGTACTCTCACACAGGCGGAGAACATATGTGCTAGTCCGCCATTGGGTGTAGTCTTTGCGGTGCAGTCAGTGCAACTTTTTGACAGAGACCCAGGTGATGTGAGGCAATTCAGCAGTCGGTCTTCATCGCCACTAGTTCTTTGATGTTGGTTTGGTTTGTCTGGGCCTTTAACACAGCACATCATTGTTAGATGAAAAAGTCCAACCGGCGACTACTGGTATATGGTCAGATAAAGTTGAGAAAATGTAAATATGTAGAGCATTACTTTAATTTTCTGAAGTAATATTGGTGCTATGAAAGCTACCATTCAGAAGGAAATCACTTTTTGTTGTTGGTGGAACCTGGCCAACATGAAAGTTAGCCATTTCGATGAGGCAGTGATGTCCTGACACTTCAAGTTCTTAAAGCACAGTGGGACAGGCAGAGGAGGGGGAGGGAAGTGTCAGCTACTTCTGGGCTTTTATACGACTGTGGTCTCCGAGCAGGGCTCCACCTGAGTGTTTTGGCCAGAGAACAGGCTGGAGACAAACTCAAAACATGTTAGCTCTACTCTGTCTTTCTACATCTGCTGAAGAGCATGTGCAGCTCCAAGATAAATCCTTTCCTCCCCCTTTTGACCATTAGAGAGAAATGAAGAAAAAAAAACCCACACAAAACTGAAAGTCATATTTCAGCAAGCTGTTTTTTTGGCACTGAAATTGCAAAGTTACAACCCTCTAAATACTTTTGTGTATTTGCCCTAGGTCTGCTTGTCATTACACTTCCAAGAGAACTTTTAAAAAAGTGAAAAATTACAGATCCTCTCACAGTAAGGTGCTGAGGTGGAGTCAAGCATGTGTCAACGAATTTCCCTGCTCCTTTTTCCACTGTTTACCCCCATAAATGAACTTCCCTCTCCGCGCCTTTGTTGGATAAGGCCTCTAAAGTGCTGGGTGCAGCTGTGGGGTTGTGGCCCAGTGCTGCGGACTGAAAGAGTCAGTATCTATCTCCTCACTGGGGACCTGGGAGACACTGAGCCCCACTACCTTCCCTTTGAAACCTCTCCCCTCTGGTGACTGGCAGACCATACAGCGCTCAGAGCTTTGTAAGTGACTCCATTGTCAGGGGCAGATTGAGAGGAAAAAAGGGGGCTAGCCCTAGGGATAGAAAAGCAAGGTGAAACAAAAAGGTCTGGCTCTGTGGTCTGAAGAGGGCAGGAATGGATCAAAGGGCTGGGTGCTGACCTGCGGCCTTTGTCCGTCAGACAGCCCTGGCTTCATTTAACCTCTCTCTGGAGGCCGGCAAAGCCCACTGGGATATCGTGCTACACAGAAGCCATGCCCTATGGGGACATTTCAGTGCCTCCTCTGCAACCCCTCCACCTATCCCTCTGTCTCCTCCTCCACCCCTCCACCTGGGACAATATCACAGGTGAAAGTGGATGGGAGGGGTTGGTCTGCGCTTCGCCCCAACCTGTCAGGGATCCACCACAAAGGGAGCTGAGCCCTCTCTCCGGATGCCCGCCGGCCAAGTCTTACCTTACTACACAGCATTCACATGGCCTTGCTGCCTCCCTGCCCCGGCTCCACAGGGAGAGCCGCAGCATGGAGGGAATCAGAGCAGAGAGGAGCTCTCAGTCGCTCACCTGGGGATGGTAAACCTCAGCTATGTGGCAAACAAAGGTGAACTTAGTGGATCTCTGCTGCATTGTTTAGTTGGGGAAACTTAAATCTTCTAGCCTTAATGAACTGTTGAATGGAAAGGATTTTCTATGGTTCAAGGGGCCATGTGTGACTTTTAAAAACCTGTCCATCATGCTTTCTATAGGGGCAGGCCTGACAAACAGGCTGTGCACAATATGTTCTAGGATCTGTTTTGAGACAGTCAAATTAAATTTTCAGCAGCTGCAGTAAAAGTGCAGTTACTACACTTTCCAGCCTGTTAACACATGAACTGATATTCAGCAAGTCATTCACACGTGAGAATAACTGCAGGTTATGAGTGAATGCCCTGCTCATCTCACTCATCATTAAATCAGATTATTAGACGCTACAAGTAAGGACCTCATAGAGAAGTTGTAGTGGCATTAAAGCAACAGGTGAGCATTTCCACAAGGTTTGCCCAACAAAAGCAATTAGCGGGATTACTCGGTTCGCTCTGCCCCAAAAGGGAACCAGAGGTCAAGGTGTGGAGCAGCTGAAGAGGAAGAGGGAAGCTGGGAATAGGAGGCGAATGGAAGCAGGAGTACCTGCGCTGAGATGGGGATGGGGGGTCTAACTATGTTGGGAACGAAAGCGGCCAAATCGTCCTGCTTTCATTAGTGCGCTGAGTGAAGCCTCTGCCGAGGCCTCGATTCCCAAGACTCTCAGATAACAAGTGGCTTCCCACACTGAGGCTTTCTGTTTTCTGTTTCCTCTCCAATAAAACCAGGCGGAGAGTGGGAGCGAGAGAGAGAGACGGGGGAGCAAGAGTGATAGACGGGTGGGGAAAGGAGAGAGGGGACCCCCTTGGTCTGCTGTTATCTGTCTAACTCAGTCATTTGGGGGAGGAGGGGGGCACAGTTTGGTTTATTTTCCCCAAGCCCAATGAATGGCTGCCGACAAGGCATTTCTGATTGCCGTGATAAGATATCCCACCCCCGGTGTCCAGCCCCTCTAGCCCCGACCAGACCTTCAGCTCCGGCCTTTCAAGTAACCAGGTTAACCATCCTTCCAAGAGCTGGTACTGAAAGACAAAGTAAGGTGGTCTCGCGCTGAAATGCACAAATGTAGCAGACTGAGTGAAAGCGGAAGGCAACGAGTGGAGGTCACTTATATGACCCCCCACACACAGTAATGAACAGACAGAGACAAAAGCATTCCATAGGCAATGCCAGCCATCCTGTTAGTGATAGGCTCAAGATAGGGTCTATATAGGACTCTACTCCACGCAGCTGGCTGCTGTATGCAGAGAATGTTGTGTTTGTCTGAGGCCCAGCCACGGTCATATGGATGCAAACATTTGGGATGTACAGAGGTCAGTGCTGTTGACTGTTTAACCAGCTGCCAGCTGCTATCGTACTGTATGGTCAACATGTATACAGCAGGAGTGGAAACAGTAAACGCATTAAAAGTCATTCATGCATTTGTGATTTGTTTCACATGAGTGAAAAGAGGTTCCTTGTCCTCCTCAAGATAGTAATGCAGAAACTGTGAAGACTTGGGCCCAATACCATTTCTTATTTTTACACCTACCCAGTGGCGTGAGGTAGTTACAGTGGGCCCCAGTGCATGCTATCATGCACATATTTTCTCGTTTCATGATCAGAGACTTGACACATCAGCGTCCTTATTACCCAGCAATAATCATTACATATTTGTATATAACAATAAATACCAAAAAATTAAAGTTTTAAATTTTTAAAAAGTTTATTTATATCAATAGAATATTTGATTTATAGAATTGTTGATGTATATCCATCCATTTTCATCCGCTTTTCAGGAGGCATCCTGATCAGATGCCTGAGCCACCTCAACTGAATAATAGAATAAGCTCATTATTTTGTTATAGATGCTAAACACAGGCATATTTTCAAGGTGACAATCAATCATAAGGGCTCATTTTCCACCCAACACATTGTTGGAGGGCCCACTCTCTCTATGGGCCCTCCACCTCACAGGCCCCGGTGCAACTGCACTGCCTGCACTGTCTCTGTTTCACGTCCCTGCCCCTACCCCTTGTTTTTGAGTGCCATCTTGCACTTCAGAACAGAGTTAAAAGGGCTGCAGTAGTTGAAATATTCCTCTATAAAATAGGACAACCCCTCAAGACCCTGATATGTCATCAGTAGTCATTGATGCTGTTGATGTTTACGTAAACAGACATGACATGTGTTGCCAGACATTGCGAGTATGCAGTCTTCTGCTGTGGTGATTTCTCATGTGGTCTATAGGCATCCATTTGCAGTTTTTAGGATGCCCATGGTTTGTCCACATCTTAGGTTTCATACTATCAGTCGAAGAAGCAAGTCACGAAATAAAAAAGAGCACAGCCTCATTTCCAGGCTACTAGCAGTGCTCTAACGTTAGCAACCTGTGCTCCTACCCTGCCAGTCTGCACTGATGTTAGAGGAGTCGGTAACAAGTGCAGCAACTTTGCTTCAGGTGTCATATGCCGAAAGAGGGGAATACCACATGGAAATCAAAATCCAGGACTGTCCTGCACAATTCTGCCATATCAATGTAATTTTAGCTAGCTAGTTAGCTACAAAGACATCGGTGTAATGGGGATTTTTTTTGTTATGCTTGTTATAAAGAAAAGGACCATAATACATTGAAATAACGTTAAACAAAGATAATGCAATGGTGTGTAATTGTCAAATCTTTATGAACAAAGGAAACACATTACTGCCTCTGAAAAACCTCTGTTTGGAGGGCCATGTAGCCCTAACACTTCACCCTACCCCTCCATCCCAACAAGAATCAGAACACCACTTCACGTGAGCCCACAAAATGGAGGGGTAAGGGCAAAGCGGTAGGGGCAAGGGGTGTATTGGGACTGGATTCTCACACAGACTTTGCGTTGGTTAAACACAATGGTAAAAGTTTTTGAAAGTTCTATATATGCGGCACAGGTGCCGTCATATGAGCCCAGCATGGATGGACCGTTTCCTCTGCTCTGTAGAGCAGGCCTGTTTAACGCCACATAAAAAGGAAGTTAGGAGGAGGCCAAGAAGGGAAGGCACAGATGAAATCCAGCGGGGGCAGCCTTATTACTTCCTGTCATGCACCCTGTCATCCCTCCTCCCTCACAGATGATATACGCACAAATACAGACACAAATGTGCATTACAATGAATTTACTCACACAGTCAGAAACCACATACAAATAGCCAACATAACAGGCTGAAAGCAAGAACTTTTCATGCTTTCTTGTCAGCACTGAGCCTACAAAGGATAGTATTAAATCTGAGACACAGTGAGATGAGAGGCAGCATGGGCACAGAAGCTAAACACATGTACACTAAAACACACAAACACACAGCCGCAGCATACTGAGCCAAGCTGCTTCTCATTTAGAGGTTTCACTACAGAGCATGCACACCGCCAAATGGTCCTAATCGAACCTCCCCGCTCTGCCCTGTCCGCTCACCTCGCTGATAGCAACTAGAGGATGCGGTGGAGGGAGGGAGAGACGGCGAGGAGAGCAAGCGGGTGTTTGTGTTGGAGAGGCAGGGTGGCAGGGGGTGATAAACTGTGACCTTCTCCTCATACTGCAACATGCCTAATGGCTGCCCTGAGTGCTCCAGCTCAAGGTGTCTGAGCCTCTAAATGGAGGGGTATTTTTATCCTACTCACTCACTCACACACACACACACTCACATATTAACAAACACTGTATAGCCATAGCTGACGTCCGGGTGCACCACAGGGTGAGCGAGGGCTGGCGAGTTGGCACGCAGCGCTGGCAGTACTCAAGTTCCTGATAGCTTTCAGGGGCCTTTGATGTTCTTTGCATCCCCCGGCCCCCTCACCGCTCCATCCCCCGGCCTCCCCCTCGCAGGAAATTGCATTCTGTCCGCTGCCATAGCAGATAAATGAGGCAGGAGAGGGGCTGCACACTGTCACCAGCCGACCTGGCCTGTCTCACACTGCAACCTGCAGTGTGTTAGCCGCGTGTGCTCCTATCCGGCACCCACGGCTGGCTGGCCTCAGGGAGAATGCATGTGCACATACACGTAAACACACAGGGACAGTACACAGAACTGTAGACAAGCTTGCTGTTATATTATCTCACATACACTCACCCCTGGTGTAGATGCTAACAACTGATACAGTTCAACATTTACATGAATTAAATAACAATAATATAAAGGCAGTGAAAACATACTACATGCACCCTCACTTTATCTCTCTGATATTAGCTCAAGCATCAGACAAGGATAACAACACTTTTCACGCTTGCAGCTAGCGTGTCACATCTGATTACATCATGGTGAGATTCCTGCGATCCCTCCGAAGACATTGTCTGGGAATGTCAAGAAATAATACAGCTAAAAAGGGCTGCTCACGCAATGGGGACCCCAGTGGTACTTACGGGGCATGGAGGCGACTAGAAATTTACGGGACGTTGTTGCTTATGAGCATGTGTGTCTGTGCATGTGTGAGATCATGCTTTGTGGTGTTTGAGATTGTATGTAAGTGTGCACATGTGTGACTATAGGTACATGTCTGAGATCATGGGCGTTATGTGCGAGCGACTAGCCTCAGCCAACAAGTATGTTTGATTAGTGTTGCACTACATGCAGCAGGGTCCACTGTAGCAAAATGAGTTACAGCTACAAGGTGATGTCAGTCCTATTGGAACCCAATAGTACAACCCCACCCTCCACACTATAGGCTCGGAGCCCTTATACTAGGGGGCCACTACAAACTACACTAATGCTCTCAGATGTTTGAGTATTTCACATATATACAGAAATATCTCAGTCATATTTAATTTCAATGTCCAAGTAATGATACACATGCAGCTGACCTTGACTCTTATCTTTCTGAGGCTTTATCAGGTTGTTTCTGAGATACTTTTGGATAACTTTAGGGTACACTGCCACATTTCCAAGTGTGAAGTTTTATGTTATGTATGACTCACAGAGGTCACGACCATGTTCATACCATAGAGCATTTATTACTTTAATATATTGTCGTTCATCTTCCCACTCAATAGCCCTTTTCTTTCCCTCAGTCCAATGACTGAAGATGTTTGGCTGAAGTTGAAGGTAATCTGCTCCATGTTCTCATCTGTGTGTGGCCTGAACCAAGAGAGGATGTACCAGTCTGCTTAAGACAGTCTTTCCTTTTCTGTTTCTTGTTATCCTTCACTTAAGGGATACTTTGCAGATTTTCAACTAGCTTTGTTTTGTAATAATGTGGGTTTTGTTTTCTACCTCTTGTGCAGGAGTGAATGCCACAGCCCCTTTTCTGTGTTTTCTCTGCTCATATAACACCAATTTTAAAAATATTTGCCTCTCTGTACTGCATAGAGAGTCTAGTTTTATGAAAAGATTATCTTTAGAGGAGTGAAATACTTTTTAAAATCTTTTTCCCAGACCATGTCCCCTTCAGATAATTAACATTATAAGAAATTTAGATGTTGAGCAGAGTTCTGTCCACAAAAATCTAAGATTGCTACACATTAAATTTCATCTTCTTCCCCGTATTTGGATAGGCCAGGGTAGGCAGACCTCAATAGCATTGGCTTGTCTTGGATCTCCCTAGCTAAGCTTGCTATGGATTCCAGATCTAAAAGTCTTGGAGGACAATAGAGAATTTAACAGCACGTGGTCATATTTGTCGACTTTTACTGCCAACCCTGCAAAGTCAAAGTACCAAACAATTATAAATAGCCCACTGCGGAGTAGCCACCCTGTGGTAAAACATATCAATAAAGGCTCATTTAGATCTACTAGTAATGTTAATGGGCGAATTTAGACTTCCTGTTACCTTCATTGTAAGGCTCAAATATGTTTTGCGGCTCCAGGGAGGTTATTTAAGAGCTCTTTTGGTCTCTTTTGTCTCTTTTGATAGTAAAGGTTGTTGACTCCTGGGATAGGCAAACAAATATTATTGTGCATATAACTGTACGTTACCCTTCATTTGATAAGCCCAAGTATAAACAACAATAACACTAAACTCTCTTCTGATTGCACAGCCCGTTCTCACTCCAACTTGTCAAATACAGATGCTTGGGCAAGCCCCTCAGCATCTAATACTGATTCACAAGTCACCCTTTAGCGTCTGTATGAGACACACCAGGGTTTCAACTAACTCCAATGTAAAACCATCGCCACAATATTAGACACTCAGAGCAACTGACATAAAGGACAGGAAAGCTGCTGTAGGGAGGAGGTCAGGGTGAACTTTCACCCAGAAGACTGCTGTTTGTTTCCCATGTGAAAGTCAAAGGCACCATACTTTGAACTTCAACCATGAATTTTTTTTCAACCTAACTAAGTACTTTTGTTGCCTAAATCTAAAAGTTTATTTTGGAGTGATTAATAATAATAATTAATTTGGTATGCATGTAACAAGCAGAAACTCACATGTCCAAAAGTGACGCTAGAGGGGTACCTAAAGCGTCAAAGTTTGAAGCGTAGGGCCACTGATTAAGTGTCTGTATTTGATGAGATGACAGTGAGAACATGTTGGATTGCAGGTCACAAATGTTACCTATAGCAAAAGTTAAGGTTCCCAATTATTAATGCACTGGTGCATCAAGACCCTTTTTATAATCACAGCTTCATTCTGGTGCAATCATCCGACAGCCTTAATATGAAGCAGTGGTTCCCAACTGGTTCAGCCCCAGGGTCCAGATTTCTCCTTAGCTGTTACTTCAAGGTCCACACAGTTTGATATATTCAGCATCATTCTTGTGTTTGGCCATGTCATCGATCTAGTTTGCTTTCTCTCTGGAGTAGCTGTCAGTTAGTCGCTCACTCTACAGCAGGAAACAGCACTTCAAAATAAAAGCTCTGCGACAGAAATTTACTGTACTTAAAAATAAAGTGTGTGTTTTACAAACTTGACACGTTTGTGAGTCACTTGCGGTCCTTTCAGAATGGACCCGCGACCCAGCAGTTGGAAACTGCTGACATAAAGCATACTGTGTCAGTGATAATGTTCTAATCAAAGGTTTGAAATTCTAAAATTTTGAATTTCTGGAAATTTCTGCAAACAAAAATGTGAATCTTTTTGTGTTAATATAAACTAACTTTATGTAAACATTGACTTGCATTTTGTCATTTCCTCCTAAAATGGCATTTTTGTTTCCTTATTGAGGGGATTTGTCTGTTCTGGTGTATGTGTACTTTATGGTGTTTATTTTAAGCCACTGTTGTAATAGACAGAGGGGGGCATGCGGCAAGTGCCCCTGTCTGGACTAGAACTGAGGCCATTGCAGTTATACGCACCCCCAACACCCTGCTCTCCTTATTTTTATTTTATTTTTTTTGTACAGTAGAAGCATGTAATAAGACTTGAATGTATTTTTCTACAAGTGAAGCAGAAACAACACCAATATGTATTTGATAAGTGTTACTTTCTGACATTACTGCATCTTTTCATCTGTGATATGGCAGCTGTTTTTTGCGAAATGTCAGCTAGACTTTTCCAGTTTCTGGTGTTTCCACTCGGGTTTTTATGTGCACAGTGGAAAAAAACAGGTGGCTGAAAAAGTACCCTGTGACACCAGCTGTATTGGCATATAGTAGCCGTCATATTGATGTAATCGAGAGTACGATTACCGAGAGAATTGCAGGTGACAGAATGTGGGATTCATGACATTGCTTAATTTATTGAAGAATTCTGCAAAGTCAATGAAGATAAACTTGAGTTTTCAAACGTACTGCGTGAACTCTGGACTGTGTGTTCCAAAAACAAGTTTTAAAAGCCAAAATGGAGGGAAAAAGATGCATTTTTAATGGCAAACATCCCCTAACTCCCTCACCCCCCTCTCCCCCTTCCTCTCCGCAGCGACACTCCCCTCCTCTACAACACTCTCCTGTTGATGGGAGTGATCCTGCATGTGGTGAGTGAGGAGAGCAAGGACACCATGTGTTTCTCTCCTGTGTAACACACACCAACTGCACGTACACACACTTGTGTACACACCGACCCCATTACCCACCACCACCACCACCTCTGCGACTGCCCCACATGACCCTTCATGCTCTCCTGAGCTGTAGCAGTGCGCCCCTACACATCAGCGGGCTTCTGATTGACAGGCCGTGAAGATACACCAACATGGTCTCCATTTAGCTCAAGTACCACACCGCCATCACCTCAGAAACCCCCACCCGCCCTCCTCAAACCGTCCCAGGAGAAAACACACTTGAGCCAAAGTGTTTCAGAGCAGGATGTTTCCTGGGGAGAAAAGGTTTCGTCTCGGGTCAGCGTGCACTGCTGTGATGGAGGGTGCTTTTTCACGAGGGTGTGGGAGGGGGGTCGGTCAGCTTATGGTGAGAGGATGGAGGAAAAACCAAGAAGAGGAGGGGTAGTGAGAAATGGAAACAAGGCGTGTGGATGTTTGAAGAAGCGAACCATGGCATAGGTAGGGTGGCAGGAGTGTGTGTGTGTGTTTGGAAGGGGCTGGAAGTGGAAGCTGGGTGAGTGGGTGGTGGGGTAGCGTGGTGTCTGGGGGTTAGAGAGTTTGGAGAGGTGAGGTGGCGGAGGGGGTGCTGAGGGTGTTTAGTCCTGAGAGGAAACATTAGCAAAGCGAGGAGGAAAAGCTGCCAAATTAACTTCTCACCCTTTCAATCACACCCCTGAGAGTTCCTGCCCCACTTTACTTCTGCCGATCTGGCTCCACTTTTTGGATGAAGGACTTGTTTCTTTTTTTATCCTTTTCCTTTTTTTTCCCGCACCGCAGAGAAACATTTCACCCTCACACCAACCCAAGAGCAACCTTATGACCCTCTACACCCTTCCCCTTGCATCTCATCCCCCCCTGTTGCACCCCTGTTTCACCCACCGGCCAAAACTGACTACAAACACTAGCCCCGCAGGCAATCAGCTTGCAGGACCTCCCTCTGCCTCCGCTCCTGATTCTGCTGCAGCAGAAGGCCTTCAAACATGCCTGTCCGAAATAACGGTAATGTGTCAGAAATCAAACTCGTACCTTGTTAAATACATCCACACTCAAACACTGGCCAACAGGCTGAATCGAGCCCCAGAGAAAAGAGAAAAACGCTCAATGTATCACATCATTCCAGGAAGAGAAGAAACTGCATTAATGTGGGTTTAAAAGATCACCAGAGGAGTGGAGCAGATGGTCTTTCATGACTGGTGCTTTTGTAAAGCCATCCATGTGCATTCAGCTCAACCCGCTCCAGCCTGAGCAGCACGGTCTGGAGTGTGGTAATACAGTTCAGACCTCTCTCCTCCTCTCCGTCGTTCTCTCCCGCCCTCCCTGACATTCCTACACAGAGCCGTTCTGGCCTAATTTGTTTGTATTTGTGCATTTTTTTTCTCCAGCTTTCTGCTTTGCCTGCTTTCTTGTCTCGCTCCCTCTCTATCATGCACCAGATTAGGTGGTTGGTTCCTCCTCTTTAGGTCCCTTCAATCTAAAATAGATGATTAGAGTCATTCTGCAAGACAAATGTAACTTTTCTGGACGCTCTAAATCTGTTTAGGCACATTTAATAGTGTCAATTATTGTGGGGCCAGACGGGGGACTTGGGCCTTTCTGTAGTCAGGGCCCTTAATAACATTGGCTACAATGAGAAGCAGATGCTGACCCGCTTGGTCCCTTTGAAAAAAGACATTTGAGTAGCTCTGCTTCTAATTTATGAGCCCCCCTCCACATCTGGAATTCTTTATAATTAAAACATAAACCCCAAAGTTCTACTTCCACCTGTCAAACGTTGAGAAGATGAACATAGTAATGGGCTTCTCCTACATTGGTGGAGAGATGGAGAGACTGGTTTTGCTTGTTCTCTTTTTTAAGGGAGGGAAAAGGGGCAGTAAGGGGGTGCAAAGAGAGGCCTTCTTCTGTGATTATTTTTGCTTTATGGCAAGGTCTGGTGCACTGCATGATTCTTAGCTCTGCAACCCAAACTACTACAAATACATCCACAAGTGTGAGATAGAAGTTAGGATATATTCAAATCACGCTTTTGTTGTGGAGGTCTGCAAATCAAATCCTCTTTGGGTCATTTATAGGTGAGAAAAATAAGAACAAATGTGCCGATTTTTCTTTTGAAGTCTTTTTTTTTTCTTAAGAATCCAGTTCAAAGTGATGAGAGACAAAAGCATTACAGCGAGACGGAAACAAAGATTTCCGATCTCACACTCAGTGCGAACAGGAAGCATCACGTTCAAGCTTAATAGATTTCCTTTCCCTGTATTAGCAAGTAATGAAAGCAAAGAAATGGATTTGCCATGGCTGGTGAATAACATAATTGCCCATAATAGGGTTTGTTCCAACAGATCAATAGGACCTACATGAGTTGAGCGCTGAGTGTGTGTGCATGTGTACGTGCCTGTGGAGGTGTGCGAGCGCAAAGCCTCTCAGACTTAAAGCTCCCTTCATTAAATCGAATTAAGATCCTGCACCCAGCAGATTAATTTTCTTTGTCTTTTTTTCTTCTCTTTTCTTCCTCTCCTCCCTCCTCCTCCTCCTCACACCCTCCTTCTTCAGAGCACAAGACAAAAGCAGCTGTGAGAGGGGCCGTCGAGCTTGTGGAGGTTGGTGAGTGCAGCTCGTGCAGTTAATCCTGCTGTGAGTATGGCCATGAGGACAGCATTCCTTCCATTTTCTCTGCTATTACCAGATCACCATAATTAAGTCTTTAGTGTTAACAGGGCGACCAGGCCCGGACAGAGAGCTGATCCGCACCAGCTTCCTGTGGCTACTGTTAGAAATGAGGAGGGGGTCCCACATGCTGAGTATAGCAGGAAAGGGGCGTCTGAACATTACTCCCAAATGCACACCTGTAACACCTGCAATAAGACTCATGGACATATGAGCCTAAATGAGTGAACACATGTTAGACTACATGAAGACGCAGCCAGTTTTTCAGCATGCAAGGCCAGCCCTGTAAATGCGAAAATCTGTCTGTTGCTGAGTGAGTGATGAAGTTACACCACTTGTCAGAGTTAGTGATGTTGTAGGTGTTGGTGTTTCCCCATTGGCCTTTGCTCTTTCAAAATGAATAGGCGCTGACAGAGCTGTGGACGCTACTGTAGTTCTCATTTTCTGTATCCAGTATAGCATGATAGCATGGCGGATTCAGCAGGCTAAATCGCTATCTATCCAGCTGCTACATGAGTAAAATTCAACAACTTAATGCTTCATTCACACACACTTGTTACAGCGTAGGAAAGCACATCGCTATTAGAAGATGAATGACAACTTTGTTTGGCTCATTTTCTGTAACCACTGTAACGTTAGCATAAAAGCGTAGTGGAATTAACAAGCTAGCAAGCTAACTAGCCACCTGTGGGCGCAATGGCAGTTTTGGATGGAGGAAAAAGAGGACCACCTCATCAGATTGTTTGAGGAACAGTCATGCCTGTCTGACCGACATGTTCTCATCCCAATTCGTCAAATATCACTGCTTGGTCAGTGGACTTTCATATCTACATATGACGCGCTAGGCATCCTCCTGTGTCTGTTTTTCACGTTCTGGGACTCCATGTCAATTTACGCTTGTTTCATGCATTGCGTCTTTTCAAAATAAACTTACATTTTCACAGGAAGTGTACAGTTTCTGCTTGTTTGATGGATACAGACTTTTCCAAAATAAATGTACAATATTGGTAAAACACCTCTTATTAACATTTATTTCCTTGTGCAGCAAAAGCATGTGGTTAGATTTAGGGAACAAAAGATCACGATTTGGCTCAGCATTCACATGGGAAGCGAACATCGGCCTCCCAGTTGAATGTCTGGGGTTTGTTGGACCCATCCACCTCCACTCCTTCCCACCTTATAGGGACTTTCCAGCTCCTTTTATTATGTTGTTACCGGTGGCGTTTCAAACTGATGCTGCCAGCCAGCGTTATAAACTCATGCCACCCGGCGGCGTATCATACCAAAAGGTGTCTGTCAAGTCAAATCACTGACAAAATTGCGGTATTTGGCGAGTTGGGAATAAGAACGGTTACAGTGTTAGAACCGCAGATGGTCTGAGCAGGTGCCGCCACCCTTATGAAGAGAAAGTGGAAATAAAACATTGATTGAAACTGAAGTGAATATTATGTGTTACAGCGTTGCAATGAGTGCTGACACGATGACAACATTTTCCTTTAGGTAATGGGCGCCAACAGGACATTTAAAAAACTATCATTATCATTTAAACCTGGCTGTGATAGTGGCCGATGGCTGTGCAGCCTCCACCAGTCATGCAGGGATGTACATCATCAGCCAGAGTTTAAGAGAGGAGGGTTGTCTTAAATGTTCAGTGGGTCCAGCTCCAGAAAAAGCAGGTCCTTTCTGCTGTGTGACTGTGTTTAAGTGTACTGTTCTTCATTTTAATATGTATTTACATGAAAATTTAAGCTGGACCGCAACAACAAGGCCAGCAGCGTTAGGAAAAGTCAGGGCAAACAAAAATGCGTGACTAAGTGCATCCCACCGCTTCCTGTTTAAATAAAAAGTCCTCATTTCAAATTCAAGGCCCTCTAGCATTTCATACACCATCCAGCCATGTACAGGTTTTGACCTAATCTTGTTTTTCCCAAAGTGAAGGTCAGGTCCGGGGTATTATGCTCCTAACGGGGTTCTCACAAATCGTCATCATCACTCTCTTTAAGACAGCTGCCCTCTGCTGCTACTGTCAACTCACACTGTCAGCTGTGATACAGAGAGGCAACATTATCTGCAGGTGTTAAAACCACGCCACAGTAGTTCCCCAACAACAACATAAAATGCACAGCCTCAGGAGGAGATGTATGCAGGTGTTTTTAAAAGGGAGGAGGTTACACTGTTGTCCTGAGGGACAGAAAAGAGCACAGTTTGTGGCAGGTTTGGGAAAAGAACGGGGCAGCAGGGAGGAGAAAACGAGCTAAACAAGGTGGACGGAGAAGAAGAAAGCAGACTGTGAGCTGTGCACAAGGAAAAAAGGGGGAGAAGTGACAGAAAAATAGGGTGAGAGGAGGGGAAGGGAAGCAGGGCAAGCTACTACGCAAGGAGGCAGAGGGGAGAGGGAGCCAGAGAGAGGAGGGCCTCTTTGTGGATCATTGACAGATAATGGGCTCATTAGGCCAAACGTAGCTTAAAAAGGCTGTGGCTCTCTAAACAAACAGAACGGGTGCTGAGGAGACGGACTTAAGGGCCCGACATGGAGAGAGATATAATGAGGCCCTCCGCCCCCGTCCTGCGGAGCAAAGGGAAGCCTACCAACTGGCTGCTCGCTCAAATTCCCCAACCATCAGCCAACCTGCTTCAACCCCAGTTGCCCTCAGCTCCCTCACAAATGAACCTCATCTGATTCTCTGTTACACTTTGTCTCCAAGCCTCTAGGTTTTTTCTCTTTTTCTTATTTCAGGATAATCAGGTGCGTTGGAAGATGTGTCTTCAAAATATGCATTGATGCATTTTTTCCTCTCTTTTTTGGGACTCTGTCAACACACTAAGCTTTTCAAAAATAGTCTCCACAATGAATAACTTTGAAAATCCCCCATTGCTCTTCGAGGTTAGAGTTAGGTCTTTGGTAAGGTTACATGCAGGCATTGTTGGAGTTCGAACAGGGTTAGACTGAGGTTAAGCATCGCAGAAAATGACTGGTTGGGGTTAGAGATACAATTTGGCCCAGGTTAAGAAAGAGGAAACACAAATTGATGGGGAAAATATACTTTTTGTCCTTTCCATTATTGTGCATGGTGATAATGCCCTCTCTTCCGCCAAGGTTTTTGTTTTCAGTTCGGTTTGTTTTTCAGCAAAACTAATGGCCCTATTTTCATGGAACTTCGTGGAAGTGTGTAGCATGATCCAAGGAAGAACCCATTACATTTTGGAGCAGATCCAAACCATGGGGCAGATACAAGATTCACTTCTGTTAGCAATGCACAATCGGGCATTTGGCCCATTTGGAGATGTGTGCTCTCCAAGTGCCCTTTTAATTCTAAATAAGAATATACCTGAGTAATGGATGTCATTAACTTTATTTTGTTAGACGGCTTCACAATCATAAAGTACTGAGTTCGGCACATCTTACCACAGCAGCCAGATGTGATCCTAGACTGTGAGGGGGCCCCAGGCAAAGAAGCCCACTGAGGTCCCCTGCTTTTTTGCTTTGACACCAAATCCTCTGCCATCGTCTTGTTGATCAACAAGACACACCAAACCAACTTCAGAGAACTACCAGTGATGAAAGCCCCCTGCCGCGTCGCCTCACATCGCCTGTATCCCAGTCAGGAAGTTGCACATGAACACATCACAAAGACTTCAACTGACGGCCAACCGTCATGTAGATCCTGTACTTGCTTGAGAGGAAAAAACTCCCCACACCAGCAGATAGCAGTTGTCTGTAATTGTCATACAAGTGAAATCAGAAGACCGTCTTGACGCTAGTTAGCCAGTTAGCACATAAACAACACAATCTAATGTTGAAAGAAGAAAGCATATTTACCATGCGCTAGTGAACAACACAAACCATCACAAAATGTTTCTACTACGGAGCTCAGTGGCCAAAGACAATGTTACCTTACACAACAAATTTGTTTTGTTCTCACTCCCACTCGACTTTAGCTCTTTGTTTACTTTCCTCACTTTCGTTTCTCTTCTTGTGCGCTGAGCTGATCTGCCTATCAGAGTGATTTCATTCACCAACGGGCTCCGCTGTTGCCAATGCCGATTCAACATGCTGAATCAGTGGAAAAAAAGCCAACTAGCGCCAACGGTTCGGGACACACCACAGCGACGAGGGGCACAGATGCTCACCAACAACCCAACATTGACTGATGGCTGATCGTCAGCTTGGTGTGTCAGGGCCTTTAGTCTCATAAGTGAAATCTGACTTCTGCCACTCTGTTCTGAGACTTTCAGTTTAAAATTGTATAGACCATCATCCTAATCAGTATTGATAGGAAAAAAAGCAAAGCAACATTTAGGGCGGTAGGCAAGTAATGTAGTCATGGTATGCCTGAACACTATATAACACCAGTTAAACCAAATACTGTGGCAAATCTATTGTTGTCATTGCAAAATATGCCACCACGGGGGGTCCCAAACATTTGACCGATCTGCCTTTACTGACAGTGTGCCCCTGACAGCAGCACAGGAAATGCTGTTCACCTGGTTACACAAGTATTGAGTACATTCAACTTACTTTTTAGCAAAAAAAAAAAAAATTGAACCAAAAGACTAATGCCGAAAAAAGAGCATTTTCCCCTTCCCTATTTTATTTTATTTTATTTTATTTTTACAGTTTTGGTATCGACAGAGATTTTTCCAAAAACCTGTACACACTAGCGTGGATGTGCATCATTTTGACACATAAATTCTGTTAAGTGCAGACAAAGTGATAATGTCTCACACACACACACAAATACAAACACTTCTCAACTCCCCTTGCTCCACTTAGTGGCCTGCCCCACACATCAGCCACCCAAGTCTTACTCACTGCAAGTAAGTCTGTTTGTTGACGAGTGGGAAATACTCATTTTGACTCACTGCATTAGATCGGTTCTCCTTCACACAACACCTGGAGTTATTTATTTCCGTCACCCTATAAAAAGCAGTCAACATCACACTGTATGCCATGGTGCTGTATTATTCACTCATTAGGCTTAGCAATCCAGCACTGTCCTCATCCCCAGCGCTCCCCAAGGAGCAATATTGCAAAGAAAAAAACCCTCAAGTGATGCAAATAAAATGTTCCTGAGAAGGCAGAAGAAATGTGAGCTGCAGTGTTAAATGCTTGTGGTAAAAGGATGCTGTTCCAACAAAGACGTTTGTGGGAAACTTGAATTCCTATTAAGCAATTGGGATGTGAGTTGCATTGCCAGAAGGGGATAGGCCTTCAGTTGTGTTCACTCAGATGCCACTTACAGTAAAGAACCATCTCTATGCAGCAATTGCTTTGGTGAATAACAAATTCCTTTAGAGGTCCAAATTGATATTGTATGACAGCGCATGCGATTGAAGTGCTCCACTGTAGCATACTATTAGGTACCGTGGCTGTAAGCAATAACAGAGCACTTTGCCTTGAACTCCTTTGTAATCAACTCAGGGAAACGTTAACACAGAGCATGGCCATCCAACCATTGAAACTGCCACGAGATTTATAGTGAGAAGAAGTAAAGAGGCTGCTGTCTGGTTCTCCAGGAAACCAAAATATCTTCCTCTCCTCTCCCATTACAGAATGTTTGCCTTTGTTTCCCTTTATTAATACCAATATATTACACTGGGAAAAGCAGCGGAGCATTACTTGGAAGGACAGAATAAAAAATGGAGGTATTGTAAAGGAGGCCGGGGCGGTTTCTGTTCATCTCCAGCTGCTTCCCTGCTCATCACGCTGAGAACTAACATGAAACACACTCACGCTACGGCCTCCTCTCACACACATCTGACATCCATTAAGGATACTGATGGAGGACCAAGCCTCTGAGGGGACTTGCGGTCCCATCTCTCAGCTCCTCTCCTAGAAAAGAAAGGAAGGGAAGGGGGAGGACGAAAGAGATTGAAAAAGGGGATATTTCTGACAGCTAGGTATTGGTCCAAACTTGGGCTACGACGCATGCCTTTACTCCTCACCCAACAACTTTAACATCAAAAGTATTACCCAGAGTAAATGTTAGCATTGTACAGTACGTTTCTGCAAACCCTTTTACATTTATAGCAAATACTTTGAAACTTTATGTTGTAACAACACTGTGGTTAACTCAGGTTAAGTTTAGGCACAAAAACCACTTGGTTAGGGCTGGGAAAACAAAATGTTTTGGCTTAATCTACCCAGTTGGGTTGCTACAAACACTCCTGGACATGTCCCGAACTCTCGAAAAAAACACCTGCTTTTGTCACTACAAACACTGCTGGGAATGTCCCAAACTTAAAAAAAAAAAAAAAAAAAAAAAATCAGTTTTTGTCATGACGGTCACCATTGGACATGTCCTGAACTCTTGCTAAAAAACACCCCCTTTTGTTACTACAAACACTGCTGGACATGCACCAAATTCTCATTAAAAAACACTTGCTTTTGCTGCTGCAAACACCACTGGGCACGTCACGAGCTCTTGTTAAAAAAAACCTGCTTTTGTTGCTACAAACATTGTTGAACATGTCCCAAACTCTCATTAGAAAACACTTGTTTTTGTCGCTACAGTCACCATTGGACATGTACCTATCTCTTTTTTAAAAACACCCACTTTTGTTGCTACAAACACCGCTGGATATGTCCCTATCTTTCGTTAAAAACACCTGCTTTTGTTGCTACAAACACTGTTGGACATGTCCCAAACTCTCATTTAAAAAAATCCGCTTTTGTCACCACAAACAGTGCTGGACACACTGCAAACTCTCATTGGAAAACACCGGTTTTTGTCGCAACAATCACCACTGGACATGTCCCGAACTCATATTAAAAAACACCCACTTTTGTTGCTACAAACACCGCTGGATATGTCCCTATCTTTCGTTAAAAAAAATCTGCTTTTGTTGCTACAAACACTGTTGGACATGTCCCGAACTCTCAATACAAAACACCCACTTTTGTCACTACAAACACCGCTGGATATGTCCCTATCTTTCAATAAAAAACACCTGCTTTTGTTGTTATGAACACTGTTTGACATGTCCCTACCTCTCGTTAAAAAACACCCACTTTTTTCGCAACAAACATCATTGGATATGTCCCTGTCTTATGTTAAAAAACACTTGCTTTTGTTGCTACAAACACTGTTGGACATGTCCCAAACTCTCATTAGAAAACACCTGTTTCTGTCACGGCAGTCACCACTGGACATGTCCCTATCCCTCATTAAAAACACCCACTTTTTTTGCAACAAAAACCATTGGATATGTGCCTATCTTTTGTTAAAAAACATTTGCTTTTGTTGCTACAAAGTTCACTGAACATGTACCAAAATCTTGTGGAAAAAATACCTGCTTTTGTTACTACAAACACAGCTGGACAGGTGTTGAATTCTCATAAAAAAAAAACACATCCTCTTTTGTTGCACTCAAACCGTGGTCTGCTGCTTGGCAGCTGCTTTACCTTGGTGCCACACCATCCACTATGCCTCCTCTTCCTGATGACAAACTCAGCTAATAGACTGAACTATGGCAGTTTTGCAGAGTCTGGATCAAACCCCGTCTTTGAGGGTCCCCGGGCCATTCTGTAAAAACATTCCAAAGCTGTCTGTGGGATATGTCTATTCCCTGGGAACTTTTTCCCCACTCAGATAAGTCAACCCTGACAGTGTGAAACATCATCTGAAAACACTGAGGATCGGCCCGACACATGTAGGTCTCCATGCAGGGCCACAGAGGTCCTAAGGGCAGAACACTCACCTTGTAAATGACAGGCAGATCTTAAGGAGAAAGTGCTCTCAGAGACAATAGACATCACCTTTGTGCTTATGTGGGGATTGTCATCCTTCCTGGAAGAGAGCGTAAAAGGCAGTTTCTCTGAAAGCAGTGCAGTGCAGACTTTAGTGCAGGTACAGACAGTGACAAACAAACGTCTTTGCTGACATTTAACTTAACTTAGATTAACTTAAAACTGTAAACAGGGGAAAACGGATCTGTTTCATAATTAAATCAATATACCAGCATCTCACTAATTTTGGCTTAATCCATAGAAAAACCAAAGTGTAAAAACATGCAAGTCTTGCCTGATCTTTGGACAGACTTGTTAGCTCTTCAGGTCATCCCTATCTTCTTAGCTTCTTTTGTCTCTTGATATAAATTTTCGTGCACTGCTCACATTCAGCATAAATATCACCTTGGCAAGTAATGGTCACAGAGCGTGCAGTCGCTTATGTGTGACCACGCCCACAAGCTGTAGGTGGAGGATTTTAACATTTTGACCCAGGGATACATGCAATGAACATTTAACCGAGGAAAAAATATTACTGAGAATGTAAATTAATTTGAAAGGTCTCCTTAATGAGTCATATTAAAAGGGTATTGAGCTGGGGAACAAAGGACCATGGGAACATAGATTGGCTCCAAGTTGTTCCTCCGTCTATTCTATCTTTATGCTAAGCTAAGCTAAGCTAACACGCTGTGTCCTATATGAACATGATATCAACCTTCTGTTCTAACTAAGCAAGAAAAAAATAAGCATATTCCCAAAATGTCAAACTATTTCTTTAATGTGTCACTTTTGGCACTTTTGGGGGAAAAAAAATAACAAGTGATTGAAGTGGCTAGCATTGGGAGAAAATGAGCTGGGGAAGGTGTTTGTCTAAACAAGGTAACACTAGCTCCCTGTTTGATGTGTATAGAGCTGAGTGAGAGGAACATCACCCTGCTGTCTCCTCTACTTGTTTACTCCAGCATGTTACCCCCACCAGGCCACCCCACATGGACCCCCACACACATCGACCCACAGCCTGCACAGACAAACAGAGGGATAAAGAGAAGGATAGTGTGAAAGAGAGGAAAGACACACCTCATTAATCTTCTTGGCACTTTCCACTCCACGGCTGTCTGTTTCGCCGGCAAGTTTACTTTTAGGTGGAGGTGAAAGTGACTGATACCCAAACGGCCGCCTTAGAATGCAAAATGTTCAACGTCACCCACAAGTAATAATTTACACAGTTTGTAATTTAAACGCTGTCCTATTTTCTGAACTCTTTCATGCCCTCTGCATTGCTCTTAAAATGGAATTCCCAATATGTTTGAACACATACTTTCCTTTCCTGGCCGGCATGTTAAGAAGTGGGGCTAGTCTATTATGACGTGCTGAAGAGAGCACATCAAAACTTACATGTACAGTAACTGAGTTTTCCTGATAAGTTTTGTGGTCTAAAGATGGCCCTTGTGAAGTGCTCTGACTCATTCACACCAAGTTATTTTACTCAATGAAAGGCTTCTGTCTGCAGACACAAACCAGGCAGGCAGACTCATCCACTTTATAAAAAGAAGCGGCATGTCCGTTTGTTCTATTAATGCGGACAAAAACAAATCTCTCAAGGAAGCAGTGGTCTGGCGGTGCGTTTAAAGAAGTGTACGACATTTCCGGAATTGTGCTTGCACAACCTCTTGCAGAGACAAGATCACAGAGACTCTTGGGTCTTGTCCCCGCTGTGAAGTTTCCAGGCAACCTGTGGAAACTTCAGAAAGTCACTGTTTCCGGCCAAGATGTAGTCTGGCACATAATTTCACATAAACGCAACTTGTCATTTTCACACTTTGATTTTTTTTAACAGATTAGACAAACAAAATACAGCATGTTGAGTTTTAGAGGAGATGACAGGTGGATTTTTTAACTTTTGGGTAGAGCCAGGCTAGCTGTTTCCCCCAGCTTCCAGTCTTTATGCTAAGCTAAACTAGCCTACTCCCCACTCCCAGTGTGACAAAATATGCCACATGGGCAGTTTCAATGTTTAGTGTCAGTGTGAGACGCACCAGGCTTTTCACAAACTCCGATATAACTCATCCGTGCGATCATCAGATACTCAGAGCAACGGATGTAGTTAGGTTGTTTACTTTTATTTCACGGATAAAAAACAATAAATTGTGAAGACAATAAAGCCTCCACAAAATTGCATTTTACGTCCTGTGTATGATTTATCCTGGCTCAGTATGAGTAGAGGAAATCTCCGCTGATCACTATGCTAATTTATGCAATGTAAAATGCCATAGGCTTGTGCTAATAATGTTAGCATGTCATATATATTTGGAAAACAAGTTTAGCATAAGACAGTTTTTTTGTTGGTGAACCTTATGAGTTGTAATGGAGCCATATGAGTAGAGGAAATCTCTGCTAGTGGCTAGGCTAATTTATACAATGTAAAATGCCATAGGCTTGTGCTAATAACGTTAGCATGTTACATTTCTTTGGAAAACGTATTTAGTATAAGACAGTTGTTTTGTCGATGAACCTCGTGAGCTATAATGGAGCTAGATTTTGTAACGTTACCTTTGTTTAGTGTTGCTGTTGTTCCTGGCTTCATATGAGCAGAGAAAAAGGTCAGCTAGCCACTAAGCTAATCTACACAATGTAAAATGCCATAGGCTTGTGCTAAAAACATTAGCGTGTTGTATTTGTGGGGAAAATGTGTCCAGAAAAAGACAAATGCTTTGTCTGTGAATGCTGCGAGTTATAGTGAAGCTGATTTGTGTACTTATGTTTGAAACTGTCACTGTTAAATCATGTTCAATGTGTCTTTGGAGTCAACTAAACTTTACAGCGCTTCACAGAAACCGAGTGACACAGACACACCACTGCACGAGTAGAAATGCTCACGAATGGCATAGGCTACGGCGTAGGCTTTGCATAGAGCTGAGGCACTTTAGACCTAACCGCCGGCCCCTTCTGCGTCAAGATACAATGTAAAAGGTGGCTCCGATGTCATTTTAGTAATGGCCACCAGGGCGTCTGCCCAAGTGGCAAAATATGATGAGTAGGGATAAGATCATATTGATCTCCTGGTCCCAGCTTCAGATTCAATGCATAAATACAAGAGTGGTGTCAATCTCCTTATATAAGTCTCGGTAAGAAAGCAAGTAAGTATATTTCCCAAAATGACGTATTATTCCTTTAACCTTGCTTATATGCAACCCTGACATGCTAATGTTTTGAGTTAAATCTTTTTTTTTTTGTTTTTCAAGTCAAAAAACAAAAGAAAAAACAACTCAGACACAAACAATAGTCTCAACCATCAGAATACACTGTAATTAAAATACCGCCACATATGAGGCCTTATTATTCGTCACAAGCTCACATTCTCTCTCACAAACAAACACAGGGACAGCAGTCAGGCAGCCCATCCCAGGTCAGGCTCCAGTGTGGAGGGATATCAGGCTTGTGAAGTGTAGCAGGGAGTCTGAATGACAATGGGTCTGGGAGCCCTGGAGGAGATCGTTATGGGCAGCAGGACCAGGCAGCGGCTGCCGTGAGCTAGAGCCCCAATCACCTACCTGGAAACCTGGAGCCCAGACAGCCGGGGGGAGGTGGAGCCGCTGGCCTGACCTCGGCTGCAGGGACGGAGGAGCCCCAGCCCAGACGGATCAACCATAGGACTGTGATGTCTGCTTTAAGTCCCGCCCTGTTGGTGACCTGCATGTGCCCCTCCCTTCCATTACATTTGCCCAAAACCAGCCTTGTTAAATTCCCCTCCATTTACTCCCATCTACTACCAGCTCCTCCTCTTTAGGACCCTTCTTACCACACCCAGATATCCCCACCTAAAACTGCTGTGCTCCACTTTAATCACCTCTGAATGTGGGTGGAGGCGGGTGGGGGCTTTGGGGGGTGGAGGAGAAACCACACATTACATCATGTATTTACTTATTCAGGGTTGCTAGCGAGTGACATGTAGAGTGGAGCTGGGGGTGAAAGGTGAAGGATTTGGGAGTAAATGAGTCATGACCAAAACCAAAGGGTTGGATTCAGGGGACAAGGTTGCTTAAACACCAAAAGGTACACAACACCTCCACAAAGACACTCACATATCTGCGGTCGGAGCGTAAAACTCCTAAACCTTTCACACGAACACCTGGGGTTCGTGTGATTGCTACAGACAAATTTCTAACCTAATCCTCAGAGGCTTCCCAGATGTACGCGTCTTGAACATAACACCATAATGTTTCCCAGAATACAGAGTAAGCACTTTGAGATTATTTGCTATTAATGAAAACAATTAGGGGCTCAGGCTTTTGGTAGCCTGCCAACTACTGTTTCAACATTTTTTCCTTCCTTGCAAGTGGAATTTGAACTCCCTAAATTGCTTCCCTTTAGTAACAATGCCATAAACACCCTCCAATCCCCTCTCAAACATCTGCCCATGGTCAACATCACCTCAGTAACTGCTAGTGACATGTGCCGCGGATCGGCCTTGTAGTGCGTCCAACCGCCCAACCTTAGCGAGGTGGTGCAGCTCAGAGAGACCAAACAGACCCAGTGAAGTCAATCAGCAGACTGTTCCATTTAGCGTGAGTGTGGGATTTCTTTATTTCAATCCAGGGATCCTCCATCCTGAGAAAATAGGTGGCTGAGTGAGGGTGAAACAGAGGTAAAAAGGAAGATAGAGGAGGTAAAGGAAAGCAAAAAAAAAACAGTGTAAGGGTGGATGGACTTCCACTCATTCATCTCCCATGTCGTCGCAACCCTTGCCTGTCTGTTGGAGCGGCAATGGCCCGCGCGGAGACATCAAGCACATTCCAAGAGTCGGCCCAATTACGGGCAGATGAGGGGCAGTTCTCTTTGTTTAAGAACAAAGCCAGAAGTGACACAACTGGTCTTTAAAGGGAGCTCTCACAGCCGTGGCTGAGGAGAGGGGGGCCCGGTGGGTGGGGGAGGTGACCAGCTGGTTATAAATATCTATTTGGTCAGTTACTGGAAGGAAAATTTGCAGTTTGTTTGTCATCCACTCATCCAGGTGGTGGGCCTGGTGGTTGCAAAACATCAGAGCAGAGAGAGGGAGAGAGGGAGAGGCCAACCTGTTTCAGTTTGACTGCCAGAGACGAGGAATTTGACTAATTCTTATATGAAAGCCACATGTCATCCTCTAGTGTAAACCTGCCGTTAGAGAAAGCTCTTGGCAAGATCTCGTTGCATATTTAACCCAGTAATTATTCTGGCCATACAGATTAGATATTACTGCAATGTGAATTAGTCTTGCACTCATAATTACGCAATGGCAGAGCAGTTTTTAATGACTATCATCTGGAAAATAAAGATATTATGATGTTCGTGTTGAGTTCACTGGATTTGTGGAACATTCTTCATTGAGCAACTTCTAACTAACAGCTTCTTTGCATATGATATCATACCAGGGTGCACAGTCCAGGTGGAGGGCAGGCATCTGAGGGCAACGATTACCAGCCCTGCACAAATGTGTATGATTTGTGCTGTTTATGGCTATTTCAATTGATTGAATTGGAAAAAACAAGGGCCACTTTAAGTCCCAAAAATTGTAGGACATAAAGGGGGGTGTAAAAAAAAAAATCTCACTGGGAAACAGCGGCACTTTAGTCCTGGCGTTGTCCACTAATGTCAGACGTTAATACTGAAGTGTTGTGCTAAACACCTGAAGATAGATGCAATATCAATGTCCTGCGACATGACCCTGATTTTTAACAGTGTTTCACTTGACCTCTGGGTACAGCTGACCTAGTGGCTTAGCTTGATGATAGTAGATAAAGTTAGCTAACACATTGTTAGCTTGTAATGTTATCCTAACAGCGGAGCATTCATGTACAGAGTTGAAATACATGTAAAAGACAGTTATTGGCCTAGTCAAGCAGCTTGTCATGTAACATTAGTAAGATAAGGCCCAAACTCACCAGACTGATTTCGGAGAACTAGTGGCGCCTGACGTCACCGTGTCACATCTTAAAAAGTTGCACATAAACACATCGCAAAGACTGCAGCCGACAGTCAACCAGCACATGCGTTCTGCACCCGCATGAAAGATAATAACTCTCCACACCAGCAGACGGGGGTAGAATTCAATCGTCATTCAAAAAAGGAAACTGGAAGACCTGTCTTGGCGCTAGTTAGCATGTTAGCACATTAAAGATACATTCTAATGTGGAAAGAACAGAGCAGCATATTTACCCTGCGCCAGTGAACAGTAACACAAACCATCAGGAAACATTTCTGCTAAAATGATCTTACCTTATGTATCAAGTTCGTTTCGATCATGCTCCCTCTTGACTTAAGCTCTTTGTTTACTTTCCTCACTTCTGTTTCTTTTCTCGTGTGCTGACTTGAACTGGCAATCGGAGTGATTTCATTCACCGAAAGTCTCCACAGTCGCAGATGCCGATTCAATATGTTAGATCGGTGGGAAAAAAGCAGACTAGCACCAACGAGGGCCGGCAGTGTGGGACACACCGCACCGACGAAGGCAGCAAACGGCCACCAGCAGCCCAACTTTGACCGACGGCCGATCGTCGGCTTGGTGCGTCAAGGCCTTTAGGAGGTCTGGAGGACAAGGTAATTTCTAATAATGATCGTCTCCACACCAGGCAAATTGGCCAAGTTGCAGGGAAAAATCGATTTTCTCAATTCTCTTTGGATTACATCCAACATGAGTTTAAATTTTCTGACAATACCTGCAGCCTTCTTCTTGCACTCATCTGAATTTTGTAAGTCATGATAGTCACGTGATTGCAAACAAGCTATCGAGAAAAAATAAGTGTCACAACTTGGGGGGGTTTTGGCCCCAGACTGTTCTATTATCAAAACTATGAAATGCAATTATAGCAGGCTATAGATCGTGATAACCCTATGGGGTGACTCAAAGTGTCCTGCTTCAATCTATCTTTTGAGCATAAAACACTCACCCCCAATGGGCTAGAAAGGTACCTGTAAAAGGTTTCTCTGTTGATAGTCAGTTTCAGTGGTTTCCAACGTAACACATTTACAAGACAGGGCAAAAACATCCACAGAAGCATCTCAAACCGCTTGTGCAGAATAAGCTTCATCTCAGCTGTCCGTACATAATAACAGTATGTTTCAAACTATCATTATTTCAGTCAAAATAGAGCCACATACGCTGCTTCCACATTGTACTATTGCTCTAAAAAAATCCAAAGCTCTAAGGCCCGGAAACTGTGTCTTGTTGTGAAAGACAACATTTTTTTACAACCACCTTTAAAGCCTACAGGGGGTGTGAATTTGATACTAAAAAGACCGATCTTGGGTGGAGAAACACTTTAATAACGCACATTGTGCAAGTGGTTGTTGATGGCCAGAAGCACGGAGTATTGGACTGCAGAGGGGCGGGACGAGTTTAAAGTTTAATTCCCACTCTGCAGTAAATTAGAACACAGCAGGGTAATGTCTGTTTATCCCAAATACAGCTGCCTGGGCCTCTCTCCTATCCCTCTCCTTCTCTCCCCACAGACCACACCACGGCCCTGGGATCACCTGGACCAGCAGTACACACACAAACGGCGCTACGCAAAACACACATTATGCAAACACATGCACTTGCATAAACAAACAAACCGGCACTTGCATACATGCATGAATGTGGACACAAACTGTACTAATGCACACACACACGGAGAGATGAAAACACACTACAAATAGATTCTGGCGTTCAGTGACACCGGTGGCTTGTGGGCTAAACTGAGACACAATTACAATGTGGCTGCTTGCTTCATTTAGATTTTTATTATAGGGGATGATTGTATCTATCTAGGTTGTGTCTCAAAATAGTCTAAAATAGGGAATTTGCAGTGAGACTGTGTCAGAAAAGGTGCTTGTTTTGCTCTTATTTAAAGTGTTGAGGCTGTAGCAGAGTTTGGAGATATGCTGCTATTCTGTCCACCCCTGTGACTACAAAAGTTGCAGTAGTTTGTGATAGTGTTTTTGGACAGTAAATTCACTCTAATCCCTCCAAAAGTAGCAGGCCAGCTGGGCTGTTGCTGTATTATGAGTAGGTATTTGCTGCCCTCTAGTGGACGATCAATGCGCTGTTTGTTGCAAGCAATTGAAAACCAGGCTGATTACCATTAATGAGTGTTTGTCTCCATCTAGCGCACAGTAAGAAGCAATGCATTTTGGGAACTGAGGGCATGTCATGTCAGGTTGTTCGCGCAATTTCTACGTGCGCGCTCTCGCTCCAGTCCTGTGATCTATGCGTCAGCTGTCAAGCCATATACACGCATACTACAGTCCTGTCTCTATGCAAGATTTGTTTGGACAACGAATGAATCTGAAATTCCACAGAGACCCGAACACACACACACACACAAAGTATGGTGACTGCGGTGCTGCGCCTCTCAAGCTGGACTAAAGCGCCTCGGTGACAGGAAAGTGGTTTGATAAAGGTTTATGTTAGCGTTAGTTAAAAGGGAAGAGAAAACGGGGTGAGCAGGTTTTCCGGTTGCTACGTTGCAGACTTGCTAACAAGCTAGCATCGGAGTTCTACAACCGGCTTCGTTAGCTTAGCTTAGCTTAGCTTAGCTAGCAAGCTAACGAGCTGGTGTAGCGACTGCTGCGGGGCGTTCAAGGCGGTGGGAGCTCCTGTGGAGGGTTTTCGTGTTATTTAAATTTTATTTTAACACTACGTATTATTGGATTTTGAAATAGGTGTTGCGAAGTGCTAGTGAGAGCTTTGTCAATGTGAGGTGTCAGACGGGGAGGTGGTGAGGTTGGCTCGCTCAGGTAGTTATGAGCAGTTTCAACATCAGAACCAGAACCTCCACGTTAAGGTCTTCTTTGAGCAGCGACAGTAAAGGCGTCGACGCGGCCAACAACAACAAGGAGTGGGATTTGGGAAGCGATGTGTTTTCGTACTGTAACGAGATGAGTCCCATGGATGACACGATGCAGGCGGGGATGTCCTCTGTCCAGCCGGGACTGGACGGACACCTGCCGTTTCTCCACTCCAGACACCACAGCACCCAGGACGGGCTGCTGTTCGACCTGAGCGCCCCGGCTACCTTCCTCGACGGCGGCTCTCTGGAGTACAGCGACAACGACGGGAACGGCGCGGGTCCGCTGTTCGAGAGGCGGAAGAGGTCGCGGTCCAACAGCTCCAGGCACCGCTTCAACGAGGTGGTCACGGAGCTGGGTCCCGAGGAGGTGCGGTGGTTTTTCAAGGAGGACAAGAAAACTTGGAAGCCCTTTGTCGGGCATGACTCGCTTAAAATTGAGCTAATGTTCCGGAAATACTGTGAGCTGAACCCTGGTGCAGCAGGCTCCCGGGTCAGCGGTGGGGAGGAGGAGTGCGGTAATAACGGTGTGGAGAGCAGGGGGCTGAACGGTGCAGTGCCCGTGGAGACGAGGACCAGCAGTGTGCACGGGGGCCGGGGGTCCCTGGACACGTCCACGGTGTCATCTGAGGAGAGGGACCCTGACAGCATTGAAATCAACGTGGAGCCTGTGTGTGTGCGGGGAGGGCTCTATGAGGTGGATGTTAAAGAGAAGGAATGCAATCCTGTTTACTGGAAGCGTGAGTATCATCAAAACAAAGTCAGTAAAACCAGATTTTTGCTTTGCATCAGTCACAAATGATGTGGTTTCTCAAAAGCATCCTGTGTTGTGTACACATATATATATATATATTTACTGTATGTATACCTCATGCCCTGCAGCATAATGTCTGACAGCATGCAGATCAATGAACCACTCACAAGTCTGGCACTCATTCAGAGCCTCATTGCAAGCAGCATCCATCCCTGCTCCCTTTAAAGACACAAACTAGCATTTGATTATCCATTCAGTTGAGCTACTTGCTGACTCCTGCATTGTTTTGCAGTCCTTTCACTGGCTACATCCCAGGAAGTCAGTCAATTGGCCTCAGCTGATCTGTGCTAACTAATTCATGGATATTTCCAGGAAAAGGCAGGGAACAAATGAAGGCGGTCACTACAGAGCCTTCGCAAACCTGACCTCCATGACAGGGTTCATGGGTAGCTGGTTCTTTTGAAGGTTAACGCCAAGTGACATTTGGAGAAGCAGTGTTCATACTATGGATGTAAGTCCTTTTGTAGTCAGCTCAGATCCTTGCTGTGCCTTTTCAGCGTGGCCTATAGCACTGCAAACACAGTGTCGTGTTAATATTTATGACTACAGTTGAGATGGAAACTAATGCCTATCAGTTAGGAAGACAGTAAAGAGAATCATGTAGTGGGAAATGTGGAGAGGAGGTGATGTTGAAGTAAAACATCCATAAAAATACAGAGAATTAACACCTTTAAATGTGTAATAATGGCTTTATATTCTAACAAGATGAAAAGGTCACTTATCACCTCATGGACATTATGTTACGTGAGGCGCATAGACTTATCTTCTCTGACCAGACATGAACCACCTTCACAAATGAGTCAGTAGTATCTACTGTGAACCTCTATCAGTGTGTCTTGTGCTTCTGTCTTTGCCTTTTCATTGTGCTGGGCCTCTTTGTAAATAAGAGAATGCTCATGTGCTTTTATATTTACCCAGATGAGCCGTCTCACTCACCCTGAAAAAGGGTCCTGTCTTTTGCTAAATTCAGAACTGCCTTTACAATCTTATTCACCACCAGCGAGTCAGTTAATAATGTCACTCAAGACTGTAATCAAAACCGGCCTCACTCTGTAATCCACTGAGACTTGGCCCTCCTGGATTTGCCAGACTTGAGTTGAGTTAAATGGAAATTAGTTTACGTCATCCAGAGCAGATTCTGGAAGGCAGAGTGATGCATTCAGTTACTAAAAAGTGACTGTTAGTTAGCATTTTAAACCAAGCAGTGTTTATATCCGTGTGTACTAGCTTGCAGTATTAATCCTCTCTGCTATCACTGGCACGTTGCTGCATGTCTTGGCGTGTTACCACCACCTTTTGTTATCCGTGGAATAGTGTAAAAACCATTGGCAGGAGTGTGCACCATGTCACCTGCACTCACAGTTATGAAAAACAACGGCATACAGAGCAAAATGTAAAAGTACTTTCTTTTGGCTCCTGGCTCCAAAATGTCAACCCCTTCACTTCTTTTCCTCTGTCTCTGTCTTACAGAACAAGACCATATTCCAGTCATGAGAGGCCAGTGGTTTATCGACGGCACCTGGCTCCCTTTAGACGAAGAGGAAAGCGACCTCATCGAGCACGAGCACCTGAACCATTTCCGCGGGCAACAGATGCAGGATACCTTCGAGACCGATTTGGTGGTCAGGACCGTGGACAGCAAAGATGGTGAGGGAACAGGGGAAGGGACGGAGTAGACGGATAAGGTTGTATGATTTTTAAGAATGTGTGGCAGAAGAATCTAGAAAGCTACATGATCTTTAAAACAACACAGCACTGAAGCATCCATTCTGGTACCTAAAGTCTGAATAAATAAACGCAGCTGATAGCTTGATTATAACTAGATTTGAGAGTGAATATTGGCAGAGTCAGAGTGGGGTTTGGGGTAGAAACGTAAAGCCAAAACACATTATTGCTCACTCACCAGTGCTTTACTGCTGCATCCACCAGCCCTGCAGTATTTTTATTGCAGGCAGGCTGGCAGCATCTCGTAAAAGAACACCTATATAGTGCTGTGTGAGGACAGCAAGAAGACGAAATGCTCACATTAGTAATAAATTCTGTAAAAAGTTAAGTTATAATCTTCACCATAAAACCAGAAGAAAGGCATCGTGAGTCATAAACAGTGAAGTATGTGACAGCCCGGCCTGCTGTAGTATTGACACACAGTCAAGAGAACTGAATGGAGCAGGTGCTTCCATTCATGTGAGTATAGGTTTTGTCATGTCATCCTCCCCAACGTAAAGCAGGTGCAGCTCGTACATTCTGGCACGTCTCTTTGGCTCAAGCGAAACGCAGGGGGCTTTAGCTGCGACAGGCAATAAGAAAGAGGCTCTTTGATTCAGCAGTCTCCTGAAGGCAGCCAGATATACAGGACCTTCACTGGTGATGAATGTGTGGGTGTGTGAATGTGGCAGATAAATAGAGAGAGGCAGAGAGGAAAAAGATGCAGCAGCAACCTGTGAGAAAATGTTTAGTCTGCATCCTTAGAACTCAGCAAATATGTGTCAAAGATAATCTGGAGCGTTTATGCAAAAATTAAAATCATCATCCCACATCAATAAATAGCATTTAATCATGGAATTACCCTTATTTCCTGTAACGCTGATTACTTACATTTCAATACCTGCATAATGACGCCTGAACTGTTAAATTGCCATTAATCGCTCAGATCCTCCGTCACGTTCCTTTTTTGCTTGGCTTGTTTTTAGCACGCTGCTGTAGCTGACATGTCAGGATACTGTCACTCCCCCTACTCAGAATAAATTAATGCCTATAAATGAAGACATCAACAGAGCAGATGAAAGGGACTACAGTAGATCAGTCAGCCATGCTTCTGTCGTCACTCTTGTGTCATGTACTCACAGCTGCTGGCACTTCTCTGAACTCAAGCACAGAAGTTTTAAATCAAAACTAGAAGGTCACTAGCGGTCCACAAGTGTTCGTGTACATGTACACATGGACAGCAATAGATCTGTATGTGAAAGCAGGCATATAAGCAGGCACAGGGGACAGAGGGATCATAATCAGATTATCTGCAAGCCATGGTGTGTGAAATATAAAGTTGGTTGTGTGACACTTAAAGGCCCCTCCATTGCTCAACACACAGATCATATGATCTTAGCTTGTCTAGTGGTTGTTACTGCAAGGGTAAATAGTGCAGTATAGACTGAATCACAGTCTTTGTTAACTTAACTAGCACCAGACCAGCATAACTTCCGGGTAGAAAACAGCATAACTTCCGGGTAGAAAACCCCAGCGTCTGGAAAAACGTGATCCTCTTTTTTTGTTACACCCCACATCAAAGGCAAACTATCCCAGTCACAACAGCAGCATTGGAGTCGGTGCAGACACATGAATACCAATCACCGCAACATTTTTTGGACATGTCTTAAAATTCAAATATTTTTGAGAAAAATATGTTAAGTTATAACCTCGGTTCAATAAGGGAAGATGTAATAAATAAAAAAGATTGGTATCTGTGTAAAATACTGTTTGTTGCCAGCAAAATTACAAAAACTGGTGCAAATCTGAGCCTCCAAGCCTTAAACAATGGATGGAAGACTTTTCCCCTGAGGTCTAGAGGAGCAGTATTCCCCAGAACATGGGAGAAGTGGAATGTGTTTATTACAGAAGACATGGATGCAGCTCCACCGTGAATGTCTGGACAATACAGGGACTTTAAACATGTGGAGTCATGATTATTTAACTGGTGTGTGCCCACACAGTGTTCTCTATGGTGTTTATGTTTTGTCTAAACATTAAGTATAAAGTTTAAAAAAGAATACCCCTGTCACGAACGTAAAATGAAACAGCGCTGAGCAAACACTGAGTCAGTTGGTTAGGTTTTCACTGCTTAAGTTTAAGTATATAGAATAGCTAGAATATTTTTGCCACTTAACCTCGCAAACACCCTTTTCTGACGGAGAACTGATGGCATTATCTCAAAGCCACCAGACTCCATTTACAAAAACGTTAGCGTAAGGTAAAGCGGAGAAAATCCGTTTATCTGCAGCCCCCGTTGACAGCAGTACATTGCTTAAATTTCGTGCCAGTAGATTTGGTTTAGACAGCAGCAAAGCAACACAGTATTAACTGTATATCTTTAAATGTTATAGTTACGGCTGAAAATGGCAACAGAAATCAACAAGTACGTCAATTTACACGTATTTGCAATTCAAATCAATTGCCAGTTGTCTACCTGGAAGTGATTGTTGTTGTTGGTGTGACGTCACTGTGATTCAATCTTTAAGTCTACTCACCATATCATGTGTCAGATAAGTACACACCCTTATATGATATACGTTACTAAAACCCAATGCCTGCTTTATTTTCACATATTAATATCATTTCCTTTAATGCATGGGACTTGAAGCAGCGAGCATCTGTTTGAAACCCTCCTGCTGCCATTGTTGGCACAATGTTTTCCACTCCTATATTTAGCAGAGCGTGAAAGCAGTGTGAGTGATAGATCCTGTTAATTCACCGTATTTCGGTCTCTATTACAGGGAGTCCTTACAGTAGAGTATTTCATCTCGGAGCTAATAATCTGAAGCACTTGGAGCCATAAGCGGGCTACCTTGAACCGCATTACAATTGATAAATGGACCATAAAGCCAGCAAGCTGCGCTCTGACATTACTGCAGTACACACATTTCCCCTGCTATCTCTCCCCCTCCCTATCTCTACTGTCTTATCCCTTCTTTTTCTTTGTGTCTGGGTAGCTAGCTGAGACTAAAGGTTAGTAAAGCTGAAGACGTACTATAGAAATGACAGCATGCTATGCAGGCATAACATCATAATGTGGGCAGGAGCACAGATAGGTACAGAATGTTCATGAATGTCCTGTTCCCTCATGATACACATGTACTTTTTCCCTCGTGAATTGTGAAGGAGGAAGGCAAAATCAGAAGTAAAATGGCATGTGCTTCATATAGTATATTCTACTAAAGACAGATCAATAGTTTTAGTATTACAGTCATACATGAACAGTGGTAGTTTTGACAGTAAATCTTTCGAATATCAGAAGAATAAGTTTTAATTAGACGGCTTTTGTGAGCTTGAAATGATAAATTGCCTTCAGAAATGTTTTCCTTAATCAAAAAGTGTTTCAGTGCTTGTCACAAAATCTAGTATTTACCTGTATAGACATTTTTCAATTTGTTTGTCTCCTCCCAAATTCATCATCCCTCATTAATGTTGCTGTGTTACTGTTGCTGACTTTCTCTAAAGAGTGACTGCTGCAGTTTGAGTGCAGAGGGAAGTTGTTGCCACACATACTGAGCTTGTGGCATCAAAGAGGCACTCACAGCTCTTATTTCAGCTATTGAGGCTGAAAATGGCCACGAGGGCATTACAGTTGATGGATTTAATAAACCGTCTTTTAATGTTTTGATTTTCATCGGCCAACTTCGATCAGCAGGATCTTTTCTTAGCATAACGGTGGCAGTGTTATTTTCCAAGGCTGAGGAAAATGTTACTTGAGCTGAATATGAAATTGGAAAAAGAGAAAGTCGGGGAAAAACATTTAATTAGAATAAAATCCCAGTCCATTCCCTTTACGCTTCTTCAGTCTGTGTGCATATGGGTGTAGAGCAGCAAGCCTGCGGTGGAAACTGCAGGGTGTGTCCCAGTCTGTCAGGCCTCTCAGACGTCAAAGGAAAAATAAAACCAGCAGGTTGGACACAGGGTCATCTGTCAGCATAATACTTATGGTATGTTTGAGGTAGGCAAGGCCCACACGCTGGTTTGTGTACACTACATATCTAGCTGCTTATTTATTTAACCAGCACATGAGGTTGGAAACACACGGCATGATTGATGTCTGACACGTGCTGAAAGAACTGGAAATTGTTAATTTAATAACTAGCTTTTAAAATGGTTTATCTAGCCTGTTTGTTTCTTTGTTTATTTATTGCTTAAAAGTGTCCTCAGGTGATCTAAATGTCATGTAGTGTGACCTAAACCCAGAGGATGGTCGTACACTGCCAGCCACCGCACAAATGAATGGCACCACATGAGACTTCTGCACATAGTAGATACTTGCAGAACATCTATTTATGGATGAATCTATCAGTGCTGTAATGCCCAAATGGACTTTACTGATAGCGATTGCAGCAAACAAACTTCTTGTGCACTCAGCAGGTCTCTGCTCTTCCTCCTCCTCCTCAGCCTTTCACCTCTGCCGACAGAGACACTGCTGACATTTGCAAGTCAGATGTCCGTGTTATCACGGGGTGAAGGATTTAGTCAGATGCGAGACTTTGCTGATTTGATTTACAAATGCCGAGGAGGTCTTTTTAAATGTCAAATAACGACAGCCAATTACGACTGATTCAGTGATTTGCTGAACGTAGAGCTGCTGTAAGTTTGATTTGGATGTATGTAATGGTTGTAAGGCAATCATTTGGGCATATGAATTTTGCTAATTATTTCAATACAACAGATGTTTACCAATATCGAAGACACATTATTTAACTTATCTTTAATCCAATAAACCATAAACTCTTGACAGTTTAGGATTTAAATTACAGACAAAAACCATGATTTGGTTGAGGTTATTGCCACATAATTAATTCGTACATACTACAAAGTCATTCTTATTTTTGAAACCTTTACCATTGCATCACTTTTAATCGTGCCTATATTTCTATATAACTCCACTTACTGGAACATTAAAGTGCAGTTGTGTCTTAACATTTCCTTGTTAATCCAAATACCTTTAAGAAAATATCAATATGAAAATCTCAATTAGGGATGGGAATCGAGAACAGGTGTCCAATTGCATCTGAGCTTATCACTTTATTTTATTGATGCATGTTTGTCTGACAGTTGCACATTGCAAACAATGACATCAGACTCGTGTCTACTCTGCTGGAAAGTTGCAACAAGGAGGAGTCATGAGGGAGACGTAGAAACTGCCCAAAGCAGGGGTTTAATACACAAAGTAAGATGACGACAGTGCTGCTGTAATGTCTGCAAAATGATAATTTAGTTTAAGTTTAGTTTTAGATAGTTTAAGGAAACACCAGCAGTATGCTGAAACACCTTCCTATGCAACAGGGGCTTAAATTCCAGGAATGCCATGTATTTGTCACTCTACAAGTTCCACTGCTTTCCAACCATTCAGCACGTCCAGCTTTAAGGTTAAATATCCTGTTATAACATTAGCGACAAAGAAAACCTAAATGAAAACAAATGCTGTACAACTATTCTGTCATTTTACCTACACTGTGTTAAAACTTACTTTTTTCCCCACACAGAAAATTGATCAGTAATCAATAAGGGAGCCAACAAAGAATTGGGCCGATAAGCAGAATCGATAATTGCACTAGTGTCAATAAAATCTTAGCGATTCCCATCCCTGATAGCAATACACATTGTGTCTCTCCACAGAAAGATTGTATTGAACCACATTGCATAACAGTTTTCTCATCTATCCAACTCCACTTACACTCTTACAGATCTATTTGTATTTTCATCGTCAGTTTGCTCTTTACTCTTGAGGTGAAATTCATCATCAGTGTCTTAAAATGTTTCTAATATGCAAAGTATGAACTATTTATTAACCCAAATGGAAACATAAGCACTGCCAGATGCTGACAGGAACTTTTAAGGTTTTGTGACGTGTGTTTGTGTTTTACTTTTTTGCAAAAGGTCTTACATTTGTTCACTAATTTGTGGGTTTTATGCCATTTAATATACATACAATATAGTTGTTGTTTCTCATTCATGTATTATGTGGAAAAGGAACTTCCACCTACTGCACTTAAATATTTAACTAAGTGTGTTTTATAGAAGAGTAGCAGTGTGTTATACATTCACAAAAGATTGTGAAGAAGTGGTGGTTAACTTCATGAAAAGTTAATCTCCACAGTAAAGTGTTAAATAGATGCTACCTCAGTCATCTTATGCATGTGTCAAGCAGCGCTGCATTTTGAGCTGTGGCCTTTCATACACCCCAGCAGCCTATTACTAAGGCATTGTTTGATGTTATTTTCATGGTACCTACCTGCAGCCACCAGGCTCTGTCAGTATACCAGCACAGGCTCAGAGTCCAGGGCCTTGAAGTGGTAACCTGAGAGCAGCGCTACTTGATAGATGGGCCTGTTTAAGAGTGATGACAGCGGTAGCCTATGTGACTGACACCAGGGTAATAGCCATTACTCACTCTCTCTTGGTTGTTAGTTCTCTCCCACCTGCCCCCTTTCTACCTCCCTTTTCTGTTCAAATGGAGTGGATATCAGACGAGTGCTAAAACTACATGTCACAAGCGCAAACGCTGCCAAGGTACTGTAAAATACCAAGTTCTTTTTTTAATTTCTGCTAGCTTGTGTCCTCTCTCCTATTAGATCCTAGGTCCTTATGGAACTAGATTTTCCTTTCCGTTGTGGTTCAGACCTGTTCGCTCTCAAATTTAGACCTAGACCTAGGCTCAGTTAGAAATGGTTGTGTTAAAATGGATTTAGGCTTCCCTCCCAGTTCTCCATTGCAGCCTTAACTGGGCCTAGTTGCTAGAACTTTTCCCTTTTGTGCTGTGACCCAGAGTTTTGTACTGCTGTTGCTGCTTTTTGAGGAAACCTTTGTATCTGCCTCTCATCTCCTTGCTGGGATAGAGAGTAGACAACATGGTTCGCTCAACTACGAGGGCAAGACCCCTTAAACCAGTGGAAATAAAAAAGCTGGTCCTCAAAAAGCCAACCTTCTTTACCCCCCTTTTATAAAAAATCTCTCCAGCCCAGTCTCCCACTTTCTCTCTCATTGCTTCCTTTCTCTCATCCCTTCTGGCAGTTCGACCGTCATTAATGAACCACCATCGCCAGCTCTCGCTCTAAGAGCAATGAACAAAGCTCTCTGTTGAGAGGCAAACACAAGTGATGAGCTGAACAGTGGAGTCATTGTGGCCCTTCACTATAGCCCCCTAACATGTTGTGCAGAGTTGCCCTCTCAGAGGTCCATCACTGTCCTAGTTCTGGGTCTATTGACCCTCTTCAGAAATGCTGAACAGAGAGGTCTCTGGGTCTCCATCTCATAGTAAATCCAAGCGACCATTGACCTCAGAGACCTGTGATTTTCCTGCATAACACTCCACTAGGTTTGAGAGTTGAACAGTACTGCTAGTAAAACACTTTTTACTAACATAACATTAAAAGGACAGTTTGGATTTTTTAAAGTGGGGTTGTATGAGGCACTTTTCCATAATCAGTGTATTACTTGCAGTAGATGGCAGTCTGTGTGGATAAGTTTGGATAAAAAAGACAGGAGCATGGAGGCAAAGCAGTGTGCTGCTGTGGACGGACGCTGCAGCAAAACCTATTTTGGCCACCTAAAAAAAAGCCCACCTAAAAGAACCAATATCACTTTAAGTGTTGGCTGTATTTAGAATATTTTAGCACTTTACCTTGTCGTTTGACAGTGACCTTCAACAAGTAACTTAAGCCATTATCTATGCTCTCTTCACAGCCACCAATCTTTGATGAAAACATTAATTTTACGTCACAGAGCATGGGAGTTGCTGGTCTACCACTGCCTCGATTGGTAAGTTTGTTTGTGTTATTTTGTGACTCTGGTGTTTAAAAGGGTTCGTTCGGACTCACCTGAGTCACACAATAACACAACAAACTAATGAATTGGGGCAGCGGTAGGCCAGTGACCCCCGTGTGTAGGACTGGCACAGTATCAGAATTTCATTACATGATTATTGTGGCCCAAAGAGTTCATGATAACAATGTTATGGTGATATCTATGGAAAATTTGAAATACTGCTACTACTACTACTACTACTAATAATAATAATACTATCCGTCAAATCCATCTTTAACTTAGTTTATTGTGCCTTTTTTGGCAAATGAACGCTCAAAATTTGAGTCAAGACAAGGTAAAGTGGTGAAAATATTCTCAACATAGCGTACACTTAAAACTGATACTGAGTTTTTTAGGTTGACTAAAATACATTTTGCTGAAATACATCCACAGCAGTACATTGCTTCGGTTCCGTGGCGGTACTCCTGTCTGCTTCTCTAAACTGAAACCTACTCTACTATAGGCAAGACACTGACTAAGGATGAGTAACATACTATCCCCTTAAGATTACACTAATATTCTTACTTGTTCTGCTCTACAAGATTTGGCAAAATCTTAAGAAGGAAATGTAGCTGATATGTTTGTTATGCTGAAGCTAAGAAAAAGTTGTAACTGATGCGTTGCCACAAATGTCCCCGTGCCAGACCAGCATCATAGCACATTGTACATGTGGTTAGTTTAAGGATCCTTTTAATTTGTGTCACCCCTACGCATCCAACACCTAGCTTCCTGCATATTTCCCAAACTCCTCCATCCTTGTTCCTCTTTTACTTCAGCAGTTTAACCAGTTCCTCCTCACTCTTTGTCACATCCTCTGCCCTTCACCCCTTACTTTTTAACCCTCTTCCTCATCCTGTATCCCTCAGTAATTTGCCTTAACAGTGTTAGAAAACTCCCTCAGTAAACTCTTTAACCTCTCTTGGTTAACCGCCAGCTCCTCTGTATAAGTTGATCCTCCTGCTTTTCCCCTCCTTTCGCAATGCATTGCCTTTCATTGTAAAACAGGAAGTGTCCTTGTACAGCCCATAAGCATCACTCCATCGTACTGGCAACATTTGCACTTGTAAATCCCATCAAATTAATATTTTGTATTGATAAAACCAGCGCACTGGAGAAGGAGTTTGTCTTCTAGCTGGACTAGTACCTCCTGTTTTACACTGACCTCGGCTACAAATAAAGCTCAGTAGTCTGTAGTGGCTCGACCCACCCTATAACAGTGTGTAGGTCTCATGGCAGCTGACACCATCCTTTTCTCCTTCGCCCTCGCTTGTGAGTCCACGGGGTAGATGAGGAAAGGAGGCCACTCTTAAGTGTTTAAGATGAAACTATATGGTGAAAGGTTTTCTCCTCTGAAGACCTGATTGTTCCCCTTCACTGCTGCTGTCATAGAGTCATTTAGTGATATTCTGTGTGGTGGTAGAGGTTAAGCCTATGTTTGCTTTGCTGTAAAGTGGTTTCATTTAAGGGTCTGGGAAGATAAATGGAAATGTATGACAGAGGAAGCTATATCTCTCACCTCAGGTTCCTCAGGACATGAGCTTTATTGTTATATCTGGTTAGGGATAACAATGTCCTTCCCTCTGTTATGCCAAACTGAACTAGTGTCCTTGGCAAACTCTTCTTCCAGACACTGCTTGTCCTTCTCCTTTAGAGGCAGCCCGTCCTTTTCACATTGGTTGCCGTTAGAGTGAACAGCTAAAGTGTAATAACTACTTGGCCTCATATTACCGACTGGTCATGCTTGTCCAATGAAGAAATTAGCCTGCCAGGGTAAAGAGGCCCAGCCTAACTCCACCATGTGACTCACAAACACATAGGTTCAGTACATATATACATATATATCTTGTTCCATTAATTCACACAGGGACTGGAAAGAGAGACTACATGTTTGAACTTCTTCACAAATGTCTTATACACTCTTTCCCTGTAGACCTGGCACCAAGGAATCTCTAATAAATGTCCAAATATTACAGGACGGATAAGAAGTAAACCTATGGAAAGGATGCACAGGTCTGACACATGGCACAAGTGATTCCCTGGTCATGTGTCCAGCCCTCTGTGAAAGATGTTGAAGCACCAGAGTTACATTTCTTGGAGCATTTCATTCTGCATTGTTTGGGGGACTACATTGTTGCAAGTTTGACAAGTTTATTAAAAAAGCAATCTGGAGCATTTTGTTTCTCCAAGTACTTTACCCCCTTCTTAAAGGGTTTAATCCCCAGATTGGTTCAGAGCAGTACACAGAGCCATGACTGTGCACTGGACCTACGCCAAAGTCTTCCACCAATTCCATCCAGATGAACTTGACTGCACGGGACATTTAAAGGACATGCTGCAGAGACATAAATAACTCTCAAGTCAACCACTTTCATTTATCGCTCTTAGCTTCTGTAGCAAACGTCTCCTTCCTAGCCATAAGTCTGCTCTTACTTGCCCTTGTCACTGCGTTACAGTTTGAAGCAACAACACAGAGAGAAATTGAACTGAAAGCGGCATGAATTTAAAAATATATTCTTTCTGATGATGCAAGCAGGACAGACAAGCAAGAGCTGAAATATGCAATCATGGTGTGTGATAGTTTGATGTGTTTTTCTTTCCAACCGCAGATCAATGCTCCAGACTGCATTTGATTGAGCCGTATGAATAGACTGATCCTAGACTTTTGCTTTTTCGTACTGCGTTTAAGTTGATCGAAATTCTTACACTGTTTACGATCTCTCTCCCTCTGTGCTCATCTTGAAAACTGTAATCACAACCCTTTGTATTGGTGAACCTTTCTCCTTCACCCTCTTACCTGATTTTTCCTTCTCTTTGCCCAATTTCCCTCACCATCTTCCAATGCTCTCCTTTCTTTCCTCTGATCACTCATTCACTCACTCCTCTCTCACTGCCCCCTCCTGCAGCCATCCACAGTCTGAAGCTGAGTCGGACCCATGTGGATTGGCACAGCGTGGATGAAGTGTACCTCTACAGTGATGCCACCACTTCCAAAATTGCACGCACAGTCACCCAGAAACTGGGCTTCTCCAAAGGTCTGTATTTTTCATTATCTTTCCAGATAACAAGGTGAACAAAATGTTCCCTTATCATAAGGTATATGTGTATTTGTCCTTGTATTAGTGCTGAATTGATATATTACAATACATGAGCAGGGCTTTAAATACTTTCTTTTGTTTTGTGTGCATGGGTTTGTGTGTAATTTTTTAAATTACATGCACCATTTTTTTTTTACCTGCACCCAAACTGAACCACTTGGTGTATTTGTCCTTCTCTCTCTGCACTTCTGCTGCAGCCAAATCCAGCTAGAAGAAATCCAACATCAACCACTGTGACATTTTCATTTTTACGACAGTTGAAATATGAAGAATTCATCAGCGCGTCATAATGTAATTTCAGCCGACTTTCCCTTTAATTTCCTCAGGAAATGAACAGTAAAATAAGATGTAATTTTGCACGGTCATAGTCAGGCTCACCATGAACAGAATGACATTGAGGATTTCAGCAAACCTCTGAAGTAAAACATTTATTTATTAAATTATGAGAGTTTAAAAATGAGGACATTTTTCAGTATGTTACAGTGTTCTTTGAGGTGATTTTCCTGTGCAGTAATGTGCGGTGAAACTACTCAAAATTTCCTTGGACATATTCAACTAGACTTATTTAATATATGATATGTGATAAGTTGTTGCTGTAATGTGAGTCTTTCTTTATCTTTTTTGGCCACTCCACGTACTGGTACCGTAATGGCACAGATATACGTGCATCAAAATCTAAATCTTGGCTTGACCAAGTTACACTGTTACACTGTGTCCTCTCTTCGCACAGCAAATACATCATTTATAAAGAAAACTGACGTTTGGTAGGAGAGCGTTTGAAAAGTGACAATTGCGAGAGTCTCCCGGTCAGTGCGTGAGAGTTGTCAACCCTGCACAACATATTTTGCACATGGTATTTTTAGCCTGGAGAAGTAACAGTAACTACGTCCATTACTTTACAGTCTATAAGCCAAAGTCTAGGTCAGATAAGACAGAGTCTACAGCCACGCTAGCGATGAGGCTATACTTAGAACGATGGTTTTAGCTTAATGCTAATGTTAGCATGCAAACATGCTCACGAGGACAATGTTAACATGTTGCTTTTTAGCAGGTAGTAATTACCTTGGTCGCCCTATTAGTTTTGTGTGTTAGCAAGCTAACAGTTGCTAATTAGCAGTACAGCTGAGATGGATGGGAATGTCATTACTTTAACAGCTATTTGGTCATACACATCATAAATATTGGACAAAGTGACATTTTGATTTTTTTAGAAGAACAGTCAGAGGGTCACTAAAGTTAGAGCGAATCATCCTGAGGGGTCTGTACCAAATTTTGAGGACAACAGACAGACATTGCCGTCCATAGAGCTAGCATGGCTCAAACCTTTACTGCTTCCTTGGTTCACGAGGCACGTTCCTGTTCCCACTTTCTTGCTCATCTAATGCGGACAAGATATACCGATAGCCGCATTCACAGTGTGTCACCATCTGCTATTATTAAACAGTAGTTTAAATATGGCTGGGTACAGTTCAGTCTCTTAACGGGATTAGCCCAGAGAATCACGCAGTGTCCATCTGCTGTTCTCAGGGTCTAGGTTTAATCAAATGGCCCAAGTGTAACTAAAAAGACGGCAACTGCAGTTTGACCCCGTGTCCGATGTTTGATCTGTATGGACGACTCTAATCTGATCCACAGTCTCCCAGCCCCACGGTGCATTTTCATCTCCCGCTCGCAGATTATAAGAAGAGGAGCTGGCACTGGTGATGTCAATCTCTCCTGACACACAAATACTCAGTGTTGGGAAATCTCCTTAGTGCTATCCAGACAGCAGTAAAGTCCATTGGCTCCTATCACCTTGCCGCACAGCACATGACTGGACCAGACTATAGATTCTAAATAAGGACGCACACTCAACCCTCCAGTCACATTTCAAGTGCTGGCACAGAATCTTGGGCCGCAGTGACAGCAGGACTTTGTGTCTCACCTACTGGCCTCTTTGGACTCAGAACAGCATGTTACTTAAACACCGTCACTTAGATATTTATATCCTCTACTGAACAGAGTGGAAATGTGTGTATTTAGCAACACAGCAGACTTTTCTGTAAAAATGTTTTTCTTATGATACAAAAATCACAAGCAAACAGCTATGTATGATGGGTAACAGTCCAACCCTGTCCTCTGTCCTCTTCCAGCCTCGAGCAGTGGCACACGGCTCCATCGGGGTTATGTCGAGGAGGCCTCACCTGAGGACAGACCCCCTCAAACTACGCACATTGTCTTTGTGGTCCATGGGATCGGACAGAAGATGGACCAGGGACGCATAATTAAAAACACTGGAATGTGAGTTTTAAAAGAGATCATTTGTTTTATGTCAGCAGAATCGTTCACTTTTATTCCATTAGACTTTATACAGGGACAAAGGCAGGTTTAGATTTATTCGCACACAAACCACATCCAGTCTGAGTTAAGAAAAACTCTCCCTTTGATGATGTAATGTTTGTCATGTTTGTTTGCTGTTCCCTTTCTCTTCTTTTCCAGACACAGTCCGTCTCTCACACTTCTCATTCTGTCACTGTGTTTGTCTGTGGCTTTTATAGAGACAGCTCACTTCTTCTTTCTTTTTACTTTGTTTGTTACGACAAAAGCGTGATAACATCTTGTGCTTTTAAACAGTTATATATTGTCCTGTAGCATTTTCAGTAAGTTCCCTGACCTTTCGATTAAGCTTGTATTACATGTTGTGCTTTTATTAACTGTTGCGGGGTTTTAAATGTCAACCTGTCTGTCCAGTTTTTGTGTTTACAAAGAACGTTCTTGTTAAGCAACACTGCCAAGTATGTAACTAGTACATTTATGGAATGCACAGCTACAGTCCTCACAGATAAATATTGTCTCTGCTCATTATGTAATCACAGCTGTTGTTGATGCATTTTAATACAGGGGGCATATTACTGCATTAACTAATTAAGAAATGTCTCCAGTGATGGTTTTAGACCATTTCAAATGGGGGAGACAGGCTGGAACCACATGTTATTTTAGAGGTACTGAATACAGTATATTAAGCTCAACTGTTACATACCATCACCAGTACCCCCACCATAGGTTTGGTCCTCTAAAATGCTGATGATACACATATACCAATAGCGCGCTACAGGGATGACAATTTTTGTAGGCTAACGGAGGTTGTAAGTTCCCTTGACAAACAGCCCGTTAAAGGCGGACTTACAGCGCGAGGACACTTATTGTCCACAACATCCTCTGTTGTCTCCTGAGCCTCTTGGTAAATGGAACTATACTCAGTTACACCTTTACACACTGATGGCACAGCCATCAGGAGCAATTTGGGGTTCAGTATCTTTCCCAAGGATGCTTTGACATGCAGACTGGAGGAGTTGAGGATGGAACTGCCATACCTCCGATTAGTGGACGACCCGCTTGACCTCCTTAGCACCCTGCTTTTTAGCAACCACTTTTTTTAAGACACATAGAAGCTTTAAAATTCACAAGTGCGGTATTTACTGATGTATTTCATGCCGTGGTTCTCAACTGGTCCACCTATGGGGTCCAAATTTCTCCTTAGTCATTAGTTCAAGGTCCACACAGTTTGATATATTCAGCATCATACTTGTGTTTGGCCATGTCATCGAACTAGTTTGCTGTCTCTGTTAAGTAGCTGTCCATTAGTCACTCACTCTACGGCAGAAAACAGTGCCTCTGTGTTGGAAATTTACTGTACTTCAAAATAAAGTATGTTACAAACTTGAAATGTTGAGTCACTTGCGGTCCCCTGAGAATGGACCTGCGACCCACTTTTGGACCACAACCCACCAGTTGGGAACCACTGCCATAGAGCAAATCAAGAAAATGTTATTAAGCTTGTTTTAACCACAGACCTTATTTCAGACATCTAACCAAAAACAGATCAAAATTAAATTGACTTGAGGATGAGGGAACTGTAACTGCAAAAATTTAAACTCCTTTCAGAGTTTTATGACTTAGTCCTGTAGCGTTCTATGAACACAAGAATTCTCAGTCAGTATTAACATACATTTAATTTATCACTGCCTATGAATAATTATAATAATTTCCCCTCTCTGGGGATAAATGTGTAATGAAAAATATACGAAAATATTCACCACGGTTAACAGGGCCAGAGGGGAGTCCAAGTTTAATATTACAGGAGCACTGGCCCCCCCTTAGCACCGTCGTTGAATGTCTCACACTTTTTCCCTTTTCTTTGTTCATGCAAGGCCGCCCATAGTGGAAGCTATTTCAAGCATTCCTTTTGATAACACTGCACCTGCAGCTTTTGTGTTTTGTCCCTCCCCCCACCCCCCATCTTTCTCACCCTCTTTGTCTTCTCCTGCTGTTCTCCTACTTTATATCTAGTGTTGTTAAATTGCCTTCAGTACGGTGGCCAAGAAAGCACCATGCATCAAAACTTGGGGAAACACGAGGGAACGGGGAAACATATTGGCCTGATATATTGCATTAGTGAGGTTCTGCAGCATAAGCGAATTAGAAATACACATGCAACATAAGGGAAATGTTTTTATACTGTTCCGCATAAATCTAGATGAACTGTATTTATCAAAACAACTGGGACTCATGCTGTCTCTGTATTTAAATGTAAGTAAACAAACAGTTACACAAACATGAATCCACATAACAAGTCTTGATACCTCTAGCCGATCCTTTAACCAGCCTGCCGAGTTCTTGCTGTCTCTCAAAGGCTTAATGTTTTAATGAGGAACTCGGTCAATAGTAGATCTTTGTGTAACTTCCACAGTGGGGAATTTACAGTAACAGGTCACAACGGTCACCTCTGCCGTAAGGGACCTGATGGAGCAAATTATTGCAGAGTTCTTGGTTTTTCAAAAGTGAAACTCACTGTAGTTCATCAGTTTATCGGCTGTTAATCAGTTTTGATGTTACTTATGCTCGGCAAAGTCCTTTTCCTGTTTGTGTCTTTGTGTTATGTACTCTGTAAAGACATGACCCTGAGTGGCACCACTGTTCTGGCTGCGGCCCATGAAGCATTACAGGCAGTAGTACAGAACGTGCGGACCAGAGCCATGTGTGTCTCTGTGTCACAAAGCTAGCGTCGGGCCACTGGCTGTGGCTTAGGCCGGCTAAGCAGGTAAAGTAGACCAAGTCAAGCTGCAGAGCACTTTAAGCCCCACTCCCAGCTCCCCGTGGATTACAACACACACACTCTCCTCAGCCAAGAGGAAAGATCAACCTGACATGTCTAGCCAGCTTGTTTTGTTTTTATTTTATTTTTAACCTGCATAATTTCAGCTCCGTGTCTCTCTGAGTGTTATTAGCAGCAGTGAAAGAGGAAATTGTGGGCTGTTATGATGCTCTGCAACAAAAACAGAGTCTTTTCAAAACCTTTTTTAAGCTAATAAAGTCAAAGCTCAGGGCCCAATTAATGCCAACCTAAGAGCCAGGCACTCCTTATGGGCGCAGCACAGAGAGCTCTGTAATGCAGCGCTCAACCCTCTGAGCATTTCTTTCCCCTGCAGACACACTAGCCTGCAGATAGTCCTGTCAAAACCTGCATTAGGTACTCCATTCACAGACCAACCACCTAAAAGCCTCTCTCAGCCTCCATTTACCCACGTAAACACCCTACCTCACCCTCACTCTCTCTGTGTATTTAGAGTTTCCTGTGAGCTAATGCTGCCCCATATAGGACGAGGAGCATTGCAGCCATTGTGTGTGTGTGTGCTGCATCAGGGAGTAGCAAAATGGGCGTCATTCTTCCCTTCCCGACAGTCATTAAAGTCTGTTAGAAAACGAGTACAAACACAGACCCTTCAGTCAGTCTGAAGTGAGGCCGGATATACGTCGAGGATGTTACTCATCCGCTGAACCTGTCATTATCATACACTGCTGCCCACACAATGACGATGACATTGTTTCTAAATGAAGCACTTTCCCTGCATTTTGTACCTAAATGTTTTGGCATAAAAGCCAAAATCTGCACTCTGAGGTAATAAAAATGTGAGCGTGCAGCGTTGTCCTCATACACTGTGTCGTCTTTATTGTTATGTGTCCATTCAGGCTGAGGGAAGGTGTGCGGAAGATGGAGGAGAAGCACTTTTCAGAGCACAATGACGAGCATGTGGAGTTCCTGCCCGTCGAGTGGCGCTCCAAACTTGCACTGGATGGAGGTTAGTGTGTGTTTTTGAGACTGTATGTACCTATGTATGTGTTTATTTAGTCTGTTTGCTTTGTGCTTTATGTGTGAACAGTTTAAGAGCGTTATTGTTAACTCTGTACATGGTGGATGTATTGAAGTTGTTCAGTCTTCCTATCCAAATGAAAAAGTTATATATGTGAAATTAGGATGATATATTTTAAAACAAAGTTAATTCGGGAAATAAATTCAAAGTACTTCTTTTTGCTTATTCTCCTATTATTTAGCTGCACATTTCCGCAGTTAACGTGCATGTTAGTGTTGCACCTGATTGCAGATGACAGAGCTGACACATAAAGTCAGGATTAAAGTAATTGTTATTCTCATTTTATTTTTGAAGTTATCATCCAACACCCATGATCAGACCTGCATGTTTTGTTTTTTCAATTCAGTCAATTCAATTTTATTTATAAAGCCTAATGTTACAAATCACAATTTGCCTCAGAGGGCTTTACAGCATACCACATCCCTCGGTCCTTTGGACCCTCACAGCAGATAAGGAAAAACTCCACCAAAAAAACCCTTTAAGAGGGAAAAAACATTATAAAAACCTCAGGAAGAGCAACTGAGGAGGGATCCCTCTTCCAGGACGGACAGATGTGCAATACATGGAAATAAAAATAAGACCAAATACCGCCTGCCAGTCATCCTTTTTTCTGTTCACTTGCAGACTCTAACCCCAAGAATAAACACAGAGATGATATAATGTCTCTCTAACGAAGGGGTGGGCGATGTGGCCATAAAATAATTTTTTTTTTTTTTAGATATTTTAGGGTATTTTGCGCTAACAATATTCTTGACGACATATTAGTTAAGTAAAATATTTTATAATCGATTTAAGAAAGTAGAGTTGCAACAAAATAAGTGATATAGTTTTCTTTACTAATTTCTTTAGTTTGCGAACAACAACAGTTACTCAGAGTGAGATTCAGATTCGACCACAAATTACACATTTAAACAGCTCCCAAATACAAAAAATGTCCCCTGGGATCTTCATATATAAATCAACAGGTGATTTCCTTCTTTTAGTAAAATCCTAAATGATTGAGCTTTTTTTCTACCTGGACCTTTATGCTCTGCCATTTCTCCTCTAATCATCATGCTGTAACCTGTGACAGGCTGTTATGATACCACAACTATCACACAGTCACATATATGGAGTCTTTTGTAGAGCCGTGAGCATCACATAGGTTTACATTACCAAAGGTTTATGATAAAACCACTTGACAACACCGACTCCCGTGTGCACACGGCGAGAGAGGAGAGGGAGAGACGCTGTGCTGCTGTCGGAGGAGCCGCTAAATGAGTTCCCTCTGAGCGGTAACTCACTACAAGAGTCTGAGAAGTCCACAGCTGTTTATAAAACATTCAGGACGCCACAGTTTATTCCACTCTACTGAAGCTGCTACTCTCTTAAAAACCACCGCGGAGTCTGTGATCATTTTGATGTCACAGCTGTATGACATCAATATGTCAATAAGCAGAAATATTGCGAGAATCACGATATGAATTTGAGTTGAAGGTGTCAACCCAATCTGAGCATTATTAACTTTGAAGGTAGAATCTATGACTGAGCTATTATATTGGATTGCATTAGATGTTATAGGTTTAGCCAATAAAGAGGCTACTGGCTGTATGACTTTAGGCACCATCATGTTTTATGCTGTGGTATCATTGATTTGTTTCTATAGATACGGTAGACTCAATAACACCAGACAAAGTGAGAGGACTGAGAGATCTTCTCAACAGCAGTGCCATGGACATCATGTACTACAACAGCCCCCTTTACCGGGATGAGGTGAGAGTCGCACACTTCCACAAGTTAGAGTTCTCGCTGATCCACTATCTCTACCTAAAACTTCTCCACTTGCTCGTCTCCTTCCAGATCACCAAGGGCCTAACACAGGAGCTAAACAGACTGTACACACTTTTCTGCTCCCGGAACCCCGAGTTTGAGGAGAGGGGAGGCAAAGTGTCCATCGTGTCTCACTCCCTCGGCTGCGTCATCACCTACGACATCATGACGGGATGGGATCCTGTGCGCTTCTGTCAGCAGGAGCATCACGCCGTGGAGGAGGGGCTGGACCTGCGCTGGATGTCCTACGAGGAGAGGCACGTTTTAGAGCAGCTGCGAATCACGAGGAACAGGTAGAGCTTGCTAATATAGATCTTCAGCGACTCCTGGCTTGACCGTAAGAATAGCATGTATAGCTGTAAAAATCCTTAAAAGATTTTTGGGGAGAAAGTGGTGACAATCTCAGGGTGGCTTGAGAACTTTTGATATACCATACAATAATTGGAGGTGGTAGCCTGGTGAATGTGGGTTTGCTTATTTGCAGAACACAACACAATGGACTGGGTTGATGTTTATATTGGACATCATTTACATTCAGCTCTTTCAATATGAACAAGCTATGCAAGCTGTTCGTGCCCTTCAAACCACTCCAAATTCAATATCAAACCTGGCATACTGTATAGCTCATCAAATGCTCCATTTTCAGATGGCAACTCCTGTTTCCTGTTTGTTTTTGTGAGGCAGCAGTGTGTTGTGACGCCACATGATCAAATGGAAGGAAAGAGGCTCTTAATATATCTCCTCTACACCACCCATCGCCCTGTGTGTGCAATATCACTCAGTGTGCGCACCATTACCTCAGTGAAACAAGAAACCTCTGGAAAAAAATGTTGTTGATGTGAGTGGGACTGAGATTGTTTGCTACAGCTAATGGGAGAATCAGTATGTATGTCCAGGTAGCCTGAGGTTATAATAATGCATACAGGGATATTAAAATATGATTGTACTGGGACTGAGTTCAAGCTATGCTTTCAGGGAGGTTTTCATTTATTATTCTAGTTTATGAACACCCTGTCCCTGTCTGTTTCTAACAGGTTACAAGAGCTGGAAGATAAACTCGTCACACTGGAGGCCTCAAAACCCCCAGCACGCCCAGCCCTCAAATTTAAGGTGAGATGCTCAGTCATGTTGAACATACTGTATGTGTACCATTACAATGTGACATTACTCAACAGCACACCACTACATGTTATTTTCATGTGTGTATTATCACAAGAATACAGAACAGAAAAAAAGGTTACTGGAAACATTGTACAAATGTTATGAATATCAATATCAAAGACTCCCTTTAGGACATCTATAGCCCTGTTTCCACCAAACACTTTTGGTATGGTACCTTTGGAACCAAAGTAACCTTTCAGACATGGTACCTAGATCCTAGTGTTTCCACCATAAACAGTACTCTCAAATGTGGGCGGGGTTGCTGTCATTAACTACTCCGTCCAGCACACACTGTATTTCCTAATTACTGGTGACACAGATGGAAGTCTGCACCTAGTTTATCGTCCACAGAACAAGGCTGCACGCAGACATTTTCAGAACAAAATAAAACAGGCTGCAGTGAGAGTCTCTCTCCATGGGATATTTAAAAATGCCGGGTTTGTGCATTTAGTCCTTCTTGCCGGAGCCCACAGGAACAACTCTCCACAACGCTATTTCTTTTCTTCAAGTGAGGATTAGAATATACACTGTTCACATAACCCAGTCAAAATGTATATAAACGCTTGAAGATCCACTCATTACTGCAAGTGTAGATCACATAAAAACTAGAGTGATGGTTAAAGTTGTCACAGTGAAATTTAAGGTGTGTTGATGGATTCAAGTTGTCAACTCATACATTGAGTAACATAAGATTCCAGCTGCTGTGAGAGGCAGCAAAACATCCTTTCATTTTATAGTTACAGTTTACTGATAAAACTCTCCACAGTATGAACAGTGGTTACATGAGCCTCAAAACCAGACACAACTCAGCCCTGAGCAGAGTGACCGTCCTCTACTGACCAATCAACAGACTGCAGTGTTCACAGCTCCACCTTTTAGTACCAGATCTGTGTGCTAGGTACCCCAACAGAGGGGGGACCAAAAATGGGGACGGTACAGAACGGTTCCATTGGTACCATCCACAACTTTTCACAGTGGAAACAGGAAAAAAAACATACTGAACAGGGCTTATACCATCTTTGCACCGTTTGTGTCTCAGGTGGAAAACTTCTTCTGCATGGGTTCCCCTCTGGCGGTGTTCTTGGCTCTGAGAGGGATCCGTCCTGGTACGAGCTGCCACCAAGACCACATCCTGCCCACCCCCATCTGCTTCAGGCTCTTCAACGTCTTCCATCCCACAGACCCTGTGGTCAGTCTCTCTTAAATGCTCCAGCCCATACAGATGCTCTCTCTCACTCACTGTTATAACACCAAGTCAAGATTTTCTATTCTTAATTATTTTCAACTTCACCCACATTTAGGGTGTGATTTCTAAGTAGTAATTTTCCACTGCACTGTACTCTGCTAATAAAAACAAACTCACCCTGTCAAACGTCGAAATAATAAATGTGCACTGTACACATTTGACACCTGGAAGTCATTTATCCGTACTGTAAGCTAACTGAAGTTTTATTGCTCTGTCCAGGCCTACAGACTGGAGCCACTCATCCTCAAACATTACAGCAATGTCGCACCTGTTCAGATACACTGGTAAGAACTGGAATTTTAAAACCCTTGATGTTATCCCTTGTACACACACACACACACACACACACACACACACACACACACACACAGAGGGGTGAATTCACAGCACCATGAATTGTGCGTCCCTTGAAACTGCTATTTCCTTCGTCTCAAGGTCTGACTCACAGAAGATATTGCACAAATGATATTACAGCACAAACACGCCCATTAAGTTCTGCAGCTGAGTGCAATTTTCCCGCTTTTTTGTCTGATTGCAGTCGTCCCTGTGGCAAACTGTAAATGTTGCCTTTGCACTGAGAGCACATTAGGCAGAACACTGGCATAGAGAAAAAGAGAACTGAAGCTACAGGTCCTGATCAACAGGCTTCAGAGGCGTTCCTTAAAACTTCAGGGAAGGAAGTTAAATGTAACAAAGAAAAATGCCTAGCTTGACGATGCCCTCACCTAGCTACAATCAGTACTGCCATGATCATTTGAGAATCTGGGCATAGCACCCCATAAGCCAGGTTCAGACCAAAGATTTGCAACGAGACAAAACCGTTTTAGAACATTGAAGAGAAAAGTTTCAGCAGTGTGAACTGGCTATTTGAGCTCGACTCAAGCTGGCTGATGGCGTCACCTGCAACTCAGCTGGTCAAATCGCCAGCAGTTGGTTTTAGAACGTAAAGCTCATCACCTGTTTCTATAGCCAGTCATCCTCACTGTGTGCCGGTGTCAGACGGTGGGTTGTTGCTGCTGCTCGCTGCATGTGCTTACGCCCCCTCACACACACATTCTCATTGACTTATTAGTTGGCGCTGCTTACTTATATTATTGTGACGTACTGATTATGAATTCAGTCCATCTGATGCTCCTTTTTTTTTAATGTTTTTCACCGTTTCCTCACTGCTAAAAATAACAACTGTAGCCAGTATCTCACTATCACAATCCTCATTCATATTTTAAGAAGCTACAAATTATATTCAGCCACAAAATAAACCTGAAAAGCTGGAAAGTAAATTAAATTCACCTGATGATGTTTTTAGTGTATGTATGTTCTGAATGTTTGTTTTTTTCTCTATAAGGTGTAGCGCCACTAACCCCACACCCTACGATGAGATCCGGCCTACTTTCCTGAACCCAGTCAAAGACCCGACATCCGACACTGAGAGCATCCCCAGCCCGAGCACGTCTCCTGTACTCGGCCGCAGGCACTACGGAGAGTCCATCACTAACCTGGGCAAGGCCAGCATACTGGGTAAAACACTGCCGCCACTTTGGCGAACATGACTACAGCAGCCTTTTAACGCTACTTCATGGTGAAGAATACAGTATCTAACAAAACAAAACAGTTTTCTGTTTGTGTTCAGTGTGATGATCACTATATACTGGTCTAGAACTTTTAAAATTATTTAATAAAACCACTTTAACCACTGAAAAATGTGGAAGAAGAGACTACTGTGATGGAAAGTCTGGGGTGGAGAAGAAAGGATTTTAATACACACAGTTTTTCTACAACTGGGAAATAATCTGAGCTCTGACAGCAGTGGGGTGCCCAGAGAAAGAGCTGAGCCAATTAAATTTCACCCTGGAGATTGTCCTTATACCATAGGTGAAATCCATTCTCCCCTGTGAGGTTCAGTATTTGAAGTTATGTGAGGTGTTCACTATGTCAACAGTGCCACCATGTGGAGAGATTGAGAATAGACTCATACACTTTGCTTCCCCTGTACTTTGAAATAAAGTGAATTAAAAAAAAAACAGAAATAAAAGCCTTACTGCCTTTGTTTTGTGTGTCTTTTTCGGAAGCACACCCCAATCAGTATGTCACATTTTGATTCTCTCTTTCCTCCACACTTCATGTAGGAGCGGCGAGCATAGGGAAGGGCATCGGAGGCATCCTCTTCTCACGTTTCTCCCGCTCCAACAGCCAGCCCTCGGTGTCTTTAGGCCTGGACGGAGGGCCAAACCCTGAGGACGACGAGCAGAAGCGGACAGAAAGCCAGTCAGCATACGGCCTCTCCACCATTGTTCGGCCAACCTCACCCATCACTGACACGTCATGTTAGTCCACTTAATTTGTCAAACACTAAACAGTCGTTATGGAAAGTCTGACATTTGTTGTTGGGTGTGGAGAGATAACAAATCATAATGTCTCTCTCTCTGTCTTACAGTGGAGCTGGAGCGACGCATCGACTTCGAGCTCCGAGAGGGTCTCGTGGAGAGCCGCTATTGGTCAGCGGTGACCTCCCACACAGGTTACTGGTGCTCACACGACATAGCACTCTTCCTGCTAACCTTCATTTACAAGCAGAAGTCGACACCCTCTGACCCAGAAGAAGATGCTCCGGATCCGGACTGAGGCAGCACATTCGTTACAACACACACCTGACACTTGAATGGTGTCTTCTAACCCTGAAGGGGACGTGTCACCTTCTCGACAAGACACAAAAATAAACCTCATTCATTTATTTTCATGCACACAAACTGCTCAGACACACTAACATCCTTTTTCCCCCCCTACGTCTCTCCGTGATCCAGCTCTTTGAACTCTTGGGAATCATAAGTGACAAACTGACTTCATTCCAAGATGTGCATTTTTGTCTCTTTTTGTGTAGTTTGTACACAATCGCACACCCTAAGGGTGACAATGTTGGACAAGGAACCCCTAAGGAGGTGCACCGTTTTGCCAGTATGACCACAAGCTACAATATAGACACGGAATAAGATGCAGAGGAGTTTGATGCACCCAGAGGAACATCGTTGTAACTTCACCCCCATGTCTTCAACCTTAAACAGCCTGTTGATAAAGTGTCCATACATTTCCTGTTCATCCATGCTTAAACCCCGACTCCCTCCCGTTGACTCATTTGGAGCCTTGTGACACACTTGCTTGACCCTCGGTCGCTGAGACTTCGAGTTCTGTGTCTGTTCTTTTTTCTCCTACATGAAGCAGCGAGAAAAATAATTGTGGAAAAAAAATAACGTAGTTTTATCTTCAAAATGAACCTTTAGCTACATCTCAACAACTTAATGCTAACAAGCAAATGCAATGCCTTTCAGATTTAGCCAAATAACGTTACTCATGCAGAATATTTCTGTTTAGTTTTTCCGAAAACGTAGGGCATTATCCCTTTAATAATGTTTTAAAAGAATGAAGAATGACATAACAAACGTCATATTTTTAGTTTGTTCTTCTTCCTCTTCTTTTTGACTTTGCCTCTTTTTTTTTAATATAGTTTGACTCTTAAAATAGATATGCACCAAATAAACCACGAACAAAGCACCACTTTTATACACAGTCACTAAAACAGAATTTCCGTCCGAGTTTTATTTTCTGCAACTAAACAGGACAATTTTTGGTGCGGCACCAGGCACAAAATGTCTCTGACTAACACAACAGTTACAGCTGAACATCCTGCAGGACGACATAAGCTCCCATGTGACATGTACTGTACATACAAAGGTTTACAACCACACGAGGCTGTGTCATGACATGCATTATTTAAGCTCGGACATGTATAGTTATTTTCTTACACCCTGTTTATCTTTTTAAACCTCTCGATGATGTCATTTCCAAGTCGAGTGGTCTTACCCATTCAAGCTAATGCTTCTACATTAAGGATGAGTTATAGAGAGAATTTCCTGTGCTATATCTTTATATTGATATCCAGATGAAATCAGTGGTACTAGATGTATTTTTTCTTAAAAAAGAAATATTTTTCCAAGTGATTTTCAGGCTCTTGTGGATATAAACCTGGATCTCATCTCTGGGAAAATGGGATTCAAACACACGGCCAAATAACATTCACGTGTCTAGCTTATTAGCTGCTTGGCGTTCTCATTCTGAGGCGTACTCCGTGAAAAAGAGTAATTGGTCTAGGGTAAAAATAGCTTCTTTTTTTATTTTGAGGCGTCTGTGATTCACTGCACGCAGAAGTTCATTGTATATGTTTTGCCTTTTCTTGTGACCATCTCACACCTTACTCATTTGAGCAACGGATATGTCAACTTGTCTTTTTATTTGTGTGAAAGAAGGGTTCTTTTAGTCTTAAAAAACATTGGATTTTCCCACTACAAGATGTGTGTCATTACCAAACCGACATGACTTGCAGTTTTATTCCAAAAAGGAGAAAAAAAAGTGGACAACTAGAGACAAATCATGATTTTTGTTTTCTAAAAATGTCTGTTGCTGCTTCGTAAATCTTGCCTTAGGTTTGTCAGAGCAGTTATTAAAAGAAAATCACTCCTATAATAATAATAATAATGATGGATCGCACAAATGTGGTCCTTTTAAAAACGCACCCAATAATGAAAATGTACTCACTTTGCATGGTGTCATATTTATAGTTAAATGGATGTTGGAACGAGAAGACATCGCAGAGAGTGCCAACACACATCTAAGAAACTGCTTTGTGTTCTTTACTGACGGGATTGTTTATGGACTCGTAATGAAATCATTTCTAAGACATTTTGCAATGGATGAAGAAATGGAATCGCCCTCTGATTGGAATTAGTCACAAGTGACAGACTTGATTATTGCCAGTGTCAAATTTTTCTTTGTCACACTATCGTAGTTAACAAAGAGCTTATTTTTTAATTTGCTGTGGTGCAAGTCGCTGCTTTATTGTTCCACACAATCAAGGGCTGTTGTCGAGTGGTCCACCGCTGAATGGAGTCCTCTTTATTGGCATTTAATGTCTGTGTTATTTATGCAAAGGCCTACTGACTGAAACCAGGCTGCCTCTCAGATGACCAGAGAAGAAGTGTGGAAGCAGGGACAAATAAGGCAGAGTGTTTCTCGCCCATTTATCAGCCATGAATTGCACATAAATTATATAGAAAACAGCCCATTGTTTATTTTAGTTTTTGCCGAGCATGCAGCAGATGCAGGAAGCAGTTTTAACATGTTACTTGGACAGCAGGCTTGCAGTTTATCTTGGGGACCTTAGACGTGTAAAGCAAAACAAGGACAGTTCCATTGTTGCCTCTGTATCTGGTGTAGGTTCACACAGCAGATATAAGAGTGCGCGGACCATTACAACTATGACAACTATGTTCTTGCCAGTGTTTGTGATCTGGTTATGTTTCCAAAATGTACATGAACTTTGCACATTTTCCATTCTAGCAATTCAAGCACAGATTTTTTTACTGTGTTCACTCTGCTTGCAAAACAAAAAAGCAACTAAACTGGAGAGCGTTACAGAAAACCTTGTACTTTTGACCATATGAGCATTTAATGCACAGCATTTTGAATGACGACAGTATATTTTTCTTGTTAAAAGCACCACAAGCGTCAGGGAAACGTCTACTGTTATATGTTTTGTCGATTCGACACTGCTGTCGACACCAGTTTGAAGCCATTATTAGGTAAATAATTTGAAACGTTCAGTAAATAAGAAAGGGCCTGCAGCCATATGTAACCAGTCACTGAGTGAGGAAAAGAAATAAGCATTAAAATTTATTGTGGGTGTATTGAATGAATCAATTTGTGCTCTAACTTTGAATGGAAGTATTTTCGTCTGTCCTTAGAGCTGTGCAATAACCCATGCCTGTAATGGATTCTAACTGCCATCCAAAGCACTGTATTTATTTCCTTTTATTAAAGCATTTTCTTTTTTTGGATGCAACGACTACTTCCTCTTAATCTTTCATATCCCACGGGTAATGGTAGAGGGAAAAAATATCAAAATTGGACTGTCGCGTGGGAGGACGAGGAGGAAGATGGTCTCATTGCTCATTTCCAGACTGATTTTTGGAGGACAATAGAGCTATTTGTTCGTCTGCGACTCGGCTCAGATTCTTTCCAAGGCAGCCCCCCTGATGTGAATAACAAAGCTGACTTTGTTATTCACAAGCAGTCATGACTTCCATATGAGTTACTAGCTCTTTAATGCAGTTTTGCAACATCTGCAAAGGCAGTGCTCACAGATGGGACCATTTAGGACAGAGGTGATTGTCAGAAATAATGCATCTGGCCCTGCTGTTCTGCGTTTGGCCACAAGAGGGCAGTCATCTATTGGTAATACTGGAACAAAGAGTCCCATTGACCATCTGGTGTCCAGTCTGTGCCCTTTCTCCCTTCCTGTTTCCATTTATTGACCTTTGATTGAGCTATTTTTAAAGTTAATGTTCTTGTTTATGATTGTATGAGTTTATCACTTATATTTTAAGCTTGGTAACACCAAAATAATACATTGGCATTAAATATATACAAAGTTTTACCCACTCAAATATCACCAACTACAATGGAAATGTGGAAAACTGATTGCTTTGTTCCAGAGGTGACCCCATGCAGACATTGTAAACCTCCTCCTCCTCCTCCTCCTCCTCCTCCCTCCTTATCCACATCAGCAGCAGCAGCCAAGCCAGCTCTCCTCTCCATCTGATTCTCCTGCTCTGCATCTGACTCAAATGTTTACTCTGCAATTAAAACACAGCCTATAAAAGGCAATGGGTCGGGTGCCAGACACTGACGACGGGGTCGAAAGAGAGAGAGAGAGAGAGAGAGAGGTTATAAATCGCTTTGATGCCGACCGTCGTCTGAAGGCCCAGATTCCTGAGCTGGAGGATTGGAGCTGAGCGAGTTCACCGAGGGACCGAGCCAGAAACAGTGATGATTCATGGGTCTTTACTGCGGACCACTTGGAGAGTGTGGGCTGGAGTGTGTATTGTGCTGCTGCTTTGGAAAGAAAGGAGACAGCAACCTTTCTCTGCTCTCCCCCCCTCAGCTGATCATTTGTTTGAATGCGCTCATAAGAGGCCATTACTCATCTGCAGCAACCTGCAGATGATATTATCTTTACTGGGGATGGAGAAATTTATGATCTTCGCACAGTGATGACATCATGCTTTTGTATTCTTTTACAATAATACAAATTCAAATTTGGTGCATAAGGAAAAGAAACATGAAGTTGGCCCTGCACGAGATTATATTCTCATAGTGACACGGCTATATTCGGAGGCTGCTGCAGACGGTTTTGGATGTCTGTTTACCAGAGTAAACTGTTATTGAGTTTCTGATACACTATAATGTTGTTGTGTGAGAGCTTAATTATAGTTTGCACATGCAGAAGGAGTTTCATATGTGAAATGGTAAAGTTATATTAAGGATATTTATGTATTTAGTATACCAACACATTCTCACTCCAACCTCGTCACATATTGACAGTTGGTCATGGACTTTCCATGTCCACATACGACGTGCAAGGTACCCTGGGTGCATTGATGTTCAAATTCTGACTGTTACATGCATTGTCTTCTTTCAAAATACACTTCCGTTTTCACAGGAAATTTAACGTTTACATACAGTCTCTTTCAAAATAAAAGCACTACGTCAGCACAACACTGCAATTTGACTTTTTTTCCTTCAGCACCACTCTCACGGGTGAAAGTTAGTGTTTCCCAGTTGGGCTTTTGCCGCCTTAACTATTGTTCTTGTCCCACTGCGTTTCCCCCTGACGCTGCCGGGCGCCATTAAACTATGGGCCCATCCACACGAAGCCTTGTCAGGGTGAATTGGCCAAAGTTTTTAACCGGTTCGGCCTTTCATCAACACGAAATCGGCGTTTTCGGAGGTCGAAACCGCATCTTTTTGAAGCGGGGTTCCAGAGTGCACAAAGCTGAAGATGCCGCCTTTGCGTCTTTGTGTGTGCAGCCAATGTGCGACTTTCGGCCGGCAATGACGTCATAGCGCATGCTGTGTGTCTTCTTCTCCGGTTCAGAGCTGTATGCTCCGGTTTTTAGTGACGTGCTATCTCCTGGCTGACATATATACTGCAGCCTTTTTATGCGGTTTCAGAGGCTCAAACCGGCTTCATTTTGACACCCGCATTCTTGAAGTCGGCGCCATGTTTAAAGAACACTATTGTTATCTGATTGTTTATTTTAAACATTAAAGGACACCTTTTTTTGTTGGTTTCTGATGCTGCAAGTCACTGCCCAAGCGTTGGATTTCGAGGGCTCACTATACTTAGGTACAATTTGTAAACACTGGTACTTCACTTTCCATCTCTCCATTTTGTGAGAAGTTAAATTTTTATTCCTTCATGTTATATTAAATGCAAATACTGTATTTTTCTTTATGTGAGGTGTTTAAATTTGCATTTTCTTTCAATTTAAATTATATATATATATTTTTCTAGAGAAGAAGGCAGGATTTTGGGAAAATGTGCACATTTTACAAAATTGTGCCTTTCACATTTAGGTTGTCCTCTAAAAAACTCCATAACCTGTTAGCAGGCACCTGTATCTGTTGAAGGATCAAACTATTTTCATCACTGTACAAGCGGTCTGTGAGTAATGGAAGGTTATTTCACGTTGACACAGATGTGAATATGTCCAAACTGACCCCGCTCTCCCCTATTTATCAGGCTCCAGAATGAGATTTTTATTATCGATAAAGTAATAAAATAATATGCATTTCTTTACCGTACAACCCCTCAGAGTATGACTCATGTTGACATTCCTCCACCTGGAGCAGCTACAACATTAAAGTAACACTCCTGAATATATGTGATGTGTCAGGAGTGAAAGCAGATATCTGTATTCCTTGGCTAATTTCTACATTTCACAGTCTTCCAGTCGGGCTTTTAAGGGAATTAGTCCACACTGGAAAGAAAAATGGAGGAGCAGTTACTGAAATTGTAAAAGTGACAAACCCAAACTGCCTTGTTATTTTGTGCTGTTGCTCCCGGGGCTAAAGACCCAGAGGTCCCTGGATGCTGCTGCTGCAAGGCTCGGCAGCACTATTGCCATAAAAGGCAGCTTGAGATCTTCACTGCGTGTCCATTATCCACATAGCGCTGAATTTTCTACTGTGGAGGGCTGCAGTTTGACAAAAGCTGAAATAAAACACACACACAAACCCCAGCCTGACCTTTTCTGTTCACATGTACATACTATATTTATTATGATAAACATGATATTGAAATGAGGCAGATACTTCTTATAGTGTGTCATTATTGTGTATGAAGGCGTAAATATTACAGTTTGTATTACTTGTCTGTGCCTGTTTTCACTAGTTAAGCTCCAGAATAAGATTTAATACTCAATCAAATCATGAAAAATGATGGATCTATGTAGTTTAACTCTCCAACAGAATGTTAAGTAGGGGAGACTGGGGTTGGTTGGCACACTTTTTACTATCTGCCATATTTCTCTTTTTTTTTGCACCAAAACGTGTGTAGTGGACTGAAAAAGCAACTGATTATATTATTAAAGTAGGCTATCAAAGTTTGTATTTGTAATATTGATAATTTATATAACAAAAAAATGTATACTTGGCGCAGCGTGATGTGATGTCACAATATCACAATACTATACTATATAATTTTTAACGTATAGTCGACAAACCACTTTCTTACTTTTGATTTTATAAAACTGAATTGTTGCTCTTACCCAAAAAAGTTAGATGTTTTAACTCAGTAGATGATTGCAGGTAAAGAAAGGCAAGATTTTTATTTTATTTATTAATTTAATTTTCTTTTTATTTGTGGTTTTAACAAATAACAAAAAGAAAAGACAAAAAAAAACTCAATGAAAATACTCACAGTACTACAGTATAGTTATATTTTTCTTTTTTGGTCTTTTTCCCCTTATCATTATTTTGATTAAGAAAACAAAAAATAGAGCACCCATCTGCACCCATGCATGTATCCTTCACATACACTTCTATACCTATACCCATACTAGAAACACTTGAACTGAGGGAACTTACATTTCTACTGGTCCTGTCAGGAGGTGAAGAGGGGGAAGAAACAGTAGCAGGATTATAGACCCTTTTACTGTTAGTAAACAGTATGACGTTTTTGGGTGGGCGGGGCTTAGCTGGAGGCAAAACAATTCTCGACAGGCATTAGCTTATGCTAGCTAACGAGTTCTGCTGGCTTGTTTTCGACAGTGGAGGAAGATGACGTGAGTGGAGCATTCAGAAATACTCATTTTGAGTGTCGGGGCGCATAAACCGGACCGTTCATCAATTCAGAGCACTGTCTGAATGTATCGTTTGGTTATTCAGAGCACCACACCCTCAGAGCCAAGCAGAGTAAATGTGTGATTAACTTAACCATTCCTTAGTTCATATATAAATATAACACTCCATTTCTTTGACCCACAGGTTTCTCATTTTAGTGTGGAGCATCAGACTGAATTTATGAACACACATTGTCAGGTCAAACACTTTCCGGGACACGAGTGTTACTTGAATAAGTAAACACTGACCAACGAGACCAGACTGGCCGACCCGTATGATCTCACTCAGTGGATGGATGACTTGACAAGACTGTGGTTGATTACTATGCCAATCTTACAAAGGAGGACGACACTTGAACTGTTTCCTCCGCTTTGTTTTGCTATCGAAACTAACGTTAGCTAATGTGCTAAAAGGATTGCGTTACAGAGAAATCTAATATTCCTCTTAGCACCTCCCCAGTGTCTTTTTAGGGTAAACAAGATAACCCTTAATACACATAACGTTATTCTACAACAGTACATACCTTTTCCCTAACCTGATGATCACCTCCGTCCAATCCTTTCGTCTTACTACATTTAACCATAGCTGTCTTCATTTTGTTGACGGGCAGTGGCGGCTGGTATGTGATAAGTTTAGAGCCATGACTCTTTCTATTCTGGCTCCCAATAACACAACAAGACGACATTTTTGGGCCTTTTAGGAGCTAATAAAATGACGCCATTGTGAAAGGGGTGCGTCCAAAGTTGGTTCCTAATGGGGTTATAAATTCGATCCATTTACAGATTGGATAGATTTTTTTCTCTTTTTTGGATCGTTAACATTTTAATTTTAAATTTTTGTTTCTGTGACCTTTAAAGGACCAGAAAACAGCTGTGTGCCAACCAACCCCGGTCTCTCCTATTTAGAAACAACAATAAAAAATGTCAATTGTTTTTGACGGTGTAAATAAAAGCTGAATATCACACCAAATTAGTGGTAACAAAAAAAAGAGCATGACTTGTATTTTTACCAAGTGCTGAACAAAATAAAGGTCAAAAAGGGAGAAGTGACCCCCAATCCCCTCTGCCAGCCCCTGAGTGTGTGTGTGTGAGGTGACAAGTGGGATTGGAGCAGTGACGTTATCCGCTGGGAGGGAGAAAGAGGGACGGGCCGGCTGGACTCCATTAGCCGAAGCCTGCTGGAAAACTGTTTGGGATACTTCACTTCTTCAGCGACTTCTTCAGGGATTTCTTTCTGCTTTTATTGTCTGAAAAACTCTTCATACATGATTTAAAGAGGGGGAACTTGTTCTGCACCGTGTAGTCGACTGTTTTAGAGGGTTTATTTCGTCTTTGTGAAGGTGAGTAGATTTAAATGTTCGTCCTCAAAGCTTTGCTCGTCCGCCGCTGTGAAATATGGAAACGCTGTTTTCTGTCGTCCAGCTTCTGCTTTAAATAACTTAAAAACAACTGTTTTAATCATTTAAGTTGGTTGTTGGCGTTTGAAGACACTTTAAAACTGAACTTTGTCCCTTACTGACCGCCTGGGTGAGTGTGCATGTAGCCGGGGAGCTCTTGTACGGACGCTGCTTACATAATTCACCCCTCCGCCTATTTGTAAGAGAGCCTTTACCGTTATTTTTAACAGGTGAACCGGCACTTTCCCGGTGATAATAGCTGCCAGGGGTGCTTGTTGAACTTGTAGCCGCCGGCCTGTAGCCTTTGTTCGGCCGTGTATTGAGCAGACGGCTGTTAGGATCGCCAGGCCACTGTGTACCGGACAGGCTCACATCCCGGGATGACAGATAGGCTATAATGTAACTTTTTGGCAGTGACTTCACACAACAGGGCGCGTCTTGTTCCCAGCAGAGAGTCACAGTGATGAGGATTTTATTCACCTTCATCTCTTTCTTAATCATCACTGAGGGTCAAATGTTCATCAGTGAGTTGATATAAGTCATCTGTAGTGTTTCTGTGACCATACAGCAGTGTCGGAAGAGCTACCTCTTACTCTACTGAAGTAAAAGTCCAACACCAGACTGGAAGATACTCCATTATAATCAAAGCTTTACTGAAACAGTAGCTAAATATATAAATACTGAAAGTAGTAATAAAAGTACGAACCTCTCAAGCAGGGTGTCTGCAGGGCTTTAATTCTTTAAATATCCCAAAGTCAGTCTCATAAATACTTGGCTGTAAAAGCCATTAAATAGTCTCAATTAATAACATTTTATCTAATATAATTAGTCCATCTTTTGATTTATTTTTGTCGAAATGAGTCAAGCTTTTCTGCATGAAAGTCCAAATTTCTGATGTGACAAATCTTTAAACCTGCCACTGAACCTAACACTGTCTGTTCCTAGAGGTGCAGTGATTCACCAAATCCATGGTTCAGTTCAGACCTTAGTTTTTGAGCCACACTTCAGTTAAGACCTTGGATTTTGAGCCATGGTTTAGTCTAGACGTCTTTTTTTAAGCCATGGTTCAGTTTAGACCTCGATTTTTGAGCCACAGTTCAGTTCAGGCCTCTGTGTTTGAGCCACGGTTCGGTCCAGACCTTGGTTTTTGAGCCAAGGTTCAGTTCAGACTTTGTTTTTTTTAAGCCATGGTTCAGTTCAGACCTCGATTTTTGAGCCATGGTTCAATTCAGACTTCAACTTTTGAGCCACAGTTCGGTCCAGACCTTGGTTTTTGAGCCACAGTTCAATTTAGACCTCGATTTTTGAGCTACGGTTCAGTTCAGACTTCAACTTTTGAGCCAAGGTTCAGTTCAGACCTGTGTTTTTGAGCCCCAGTTCTGCTCAGATGTGATGGGACTATGTGTATATTATTTACCTTTTTACTTACCTGCAATGCTTGAATTAGAAAAGGATGATTTGTCCCCATATCAGTCTTAAACTTCATCTTGAAAAGGTCCCAAAATCATTAAATATAAGTGTCAGATACCTGTAGACACCCTGTGTTAGGAGTGGGAAATGGCAATAAAATCCTTTATTGTGGTATATGTAGTTTTATAGCATGATATTAATATTTATCAATGGAAAATCAATTGGAAAAACTGTTTCTGGATAAAGAAATCAGATGAAAATGGCTGTTTTTGCCAAATCCAGTGTTCTGTTTCCTCATTAAATAAAGAAACTTGATCACTTTGATGCAAAATGTACAATTGTGTGCCGATAATTTGTTTTGTATTATGCCTGATAAATGCTGTTTGAACTTCACACCTTGAGTGTGTGTAGCTTTTTATTACAAATCTGTAGTCCTAGTCCAAGTTGATTTACAGTAACCAAGATTACATCACTATTGCACCATCAGGGTGTACTATTACTTATGGAAATTGCTGTAAATTCTGAATAATCGGCTGACTGTGATGTGTCATATGGCTGGCTTTTAAAAGTGATAGCAACCACAGTACAGTACAGGCTAATAGTATGACAACATGTCTAATGGTTGACACATTTTCTGTCATCATACTGTCCACCCTTAGAGCCCCGTCATAGTGCTGGAAAGTATTGATGCATTTATGAATAAGTCCTATTTTAATGGCATGGCACATGGAGGTAGCGCGCAGTCCAGCTCTCATTTATACCAGTGCATCATTCTGTGAACTAGTTAACCAGCAATATAGCTGCCAGATACTGCAGATGTGATTGTGTATCACTGTATAGTTTCCCTGGAGTAGAAGCATGTATGTAGAAGTTAAAGTATTTAAGTGCTCAAGAACAGTACGCAAGTACATCTGCTAAGTTAATTAAACCTCTCCTAAGTGCACATGCACAGGAATATCAGTTTAGAGTCTGATATCTAACAGGGTACAGTGCTTTTTCAGGACCTTGCATGCATTGCCTTCGCACCATATATTCCTCTCTTTATGTTTCTTTATGCTCCAGTGTGACAGAATATTAGCCGGGCCTTCTCCCCTCCTGACTGTGGCTCTGTTTGGCAGGATGGCGCTGGACGGGATCCGGATGCCCGATGGCTGTTACGCCGACGGGACGTGGGAATTGAAGATGCATGTCACTGACCTCCACAGGGACGTGTCGCTGAGGGTAACTGGGGAGATCCATATCGGCGGAGTCATGCTCAAACTGGTGGAGAAACTAGGTACGCACACGCACGCTGCTGTCATGCATCAGCCAGAGCAGTTCACTGCAGCTTTTCAAAGCAGCTTATATAAAGTGTAATAAACAGGCTTGATCTTAGTCTTAATGGACTAATTTTTACACATGACAGAAATAACAGCAGTCTAACGAGAGTCTGCAGATTAAAGCTGCATTCCATTTGCAATGGGGTGGAGATTGTTGGCAGTAATGAAAGCCCTTTCCTTTGACCTGCGACCCTGTACCATCCTGCCAAAGCAGAATGTCTGCGTGTCAATGGGGGATTTGTGTTATCTGTTCATATTTGTTTGGCAATAAATACCCCCTTTTTAAATAGTTGCCATGCTGTGAAGCGAGATTTCACAAAGTAAACGCCACTCTTCTATGCAAACGTTTAAATGTTTCACAATACTGGCCAAAGTTAAGCGCACACATTCTCTAAATTAGTCAAGGCTGTGAACTCGAAAGAATGTTTTCTGCCAGAAACCCTGGGAGAAAATGTATGAAAGCAGAGTTTGTGAACAAGCTACATTATTGTCTTTGGAGACTTTTAAAGGAGTTGGGAAATTTCGCTGTCTTTGACATTTGTTGCATGACACCAGCTCAAACTTCTCTTTCAGGCTTGTGGACTCGCCTCTCAGGGGTTAATATTCCTCTTTGTTACCCTGCAGTGTATATGGGTCAGTAACCCAAGGTATAAAGAAACCATACACAGCTTCCCTCCCCCCCTCTGTATCACGCACTGTTCTGTAACTGCAGCTACGCACTTGACAAGTTTTGGGTGCAAGTTAGCATAAGAGTCCTCTGTTCCAGCCACTTGAACACTGCCCTGCTTCATGCAGGCTGGGGAAAGTTCAGTGGTGGCGGCAGTGCGATTTGGGAGTGACAGTGCGTTGTGTGTTGATGGCGCTTGAACGCTCAGCATTCCTGCAGCGCTCCAAGGTTTTATTCCCTGCCCATGGTCCCGTTTTTAGCTCTCCTGTTAGAGCTCCACATAATTGAGGTCTTTGTTCTTTGTGGTCGTCTGTACTGCTGAGCAGCATCTACGCTAGGCGAGTGCAGCGTTGCTGCCGCGTGTGGGACGACGTGAATTCATTGGTCCAGCTCCAATCAAGGCTTGGCCTTATCCATTGTTTGAGTTGTGTTTGCACTTTTTGTTAGGGCCTGGTTGAAGGGTATGACCTTCTTGATGTGACACCTTCTCTGAGGGGAAGTGTGGGGGAAGTCTCTCAGTACATATGTGTCATAAAAGTTGAATAAATAAAGCACAACAGTGTAGTAACTTTGCAATAGATTGTTATTGTCATAGAAATTAAATTGGGCCTCATGTGTTTGAAGTTAAATCAAGCTGACATGTTGTCAACCATCATGGTTTGATGGGAGTTGACTGTTTTTGTTTTCGTCATTCTTTATTTCTGTTTTCCTTGTCTTAAGGATGTAGCTATGTTGCAGATGACTTGTCCTTTTTTTATCTGTTGATGATTCCAGTGGTCGGAGATCTTGACGTCCACAGTTGACAGTAGTTGTGATTTGTTGACCATGGTTGGTTGTTGGTTGCTGTTGCGCCAAGAAAAATAACACAACGTCATGGGTGTGCGTGCTTGTTCCACTATCTTATCAAAACAAAAGTACTGTAATTCCAGCCTTGGTTACTGTTCCTAAACATTCAAATCCCCTTCACGTTATTGTATTCCTACCATCATTACTGCAGTTTAGCTTACTGTAGTATGCTTAGATATGTAATAGACCCTCTTAAAATAGAGCAGAATTGACTTTAAACTTCTCTGTGAGTGGTTGAGAGTGCATTTGTGCCTCTTGACTGGTTTCACCAAGTGAGTGTGGGGACATTTCATTTGACTGCCATCTCCCTCCTACCCTGAGTCAACAGGTTGTTTTCCATTGTAATCATTAACCCGTCGACCACATGAGTTTTCCACATGGCCACACACTGCAGGAAACTGTACATAACTCACACGAGACACAATATTTCCAGTTTGGAGCACGCAATGTAGATATGCTTTCAGTAGTCCAGAAATGTAACATTTTCTTAATGACAATTAGGAAGACATTTAGATTTGTCCAAAGAAATAACATCTTAAACATGATTTTTCAGGAGAGATCCTCTTTGAAAACCCAACACTACAATATGCATGAATGTGTTAGTGTGCAATCTGATGCGAGAGGGAACAAACGACACCGGCATTAGATTTTATATAGCATCCTGGCATCTTAAAAACAAGAGAGACGTGATGGGTGTGACGTGTAACCCAACAGCGTGGGCAGCTAGCTTGAAATATCACACACACGTTGGGCAGCGCTTTACAAACAAAAACAATGGCATAACATGGCAATTAAAATAATTTATCATCCCTGTTATATGGTGGCTGATTTTGTCCTTTTTGTGAAGGGTAAAAAGCTCCCGGAACATATTGTTTTCCCAGTTTGTGGACATTTTGGTTGCTGTTCTTCTTCTTTTGAGTTACATGCTAACTGCTGCTAGCTGCTTTTTAAATCTCCCATCAGTGGGTCGCACACATAACAAGTCATCAAAAGGTCACACCCGTCCCATCTTGCCAGCTGTCCCTTTTGCACGGATGTCGATTTGGCACTGTCACTACCTTCAGTACCAGCTTAAAGACAAGTAAACTCTCCCCTCATTCTGTGATTGTGCCTGTTATACAGTAGGACGGAATACCAGCGCGACCTCCCCACCTTAAACAGACAGTGTAAAAGGGGCTACTGGTGACAGCACTGCACAGTCCTTACTGAACACCTCTGAAGTGCTGTCACATACCCACCGTTGTATTTGCTGATTGCTTGGATGTCATGGTTATACATAGACTTTGTCCATGTGCAAACGTACATGCACATGTACATGCTGCTGTGAGAAGGGACACGTAGATACCACAGAGTTTTGGCAGGCAGTGCGTCTGTCTCGCATTGAAAGGACATCTTGGTGCAGTGACAAATCTCTCTCTGTCCTTCCCCCCTCTCTTCCTGTCTCTGACACTCCAAAATGAAGGACCTCTTGTGATTCAGTAATTGCTTTCTGTGAGGCTGGCGGTGTTCTGGAGTTTTTTTAGTAAACATTTGTTGCTGTATGCTGTGTGTATTTTTTTTTAGCTGCATTTCAGAGAAGTATGTGTTTGGGTGGAAATGTCACTCAGCCGTCTTCTGCACAATGGCCAGTGTTCTCATTAGTAGTATTTGTGCATGTGTTTCCGCACGTGAGCAGGGTTGTGTGGGCCGGTGGGTGTGTCTCACCCACATGTATCCTGCATCTATCTTTCAACTCTTCCTGTGAGCTGCGAGTCTTTCGTCCACAACGCAGGCTCAAATGGCCTTCGATAATGGATTAAATAGACAAATGCCAGGAAGGCACTTAGCTATTGATCACAGTCGTGAATGCTGCCTCCATTTCCCCCCTGCAGCCCTCCAGGAGAGCAGTATTTAAAGCCAGCTGATTCACCACCCCCTGGTCCGCCACTCCTGTAATCCCTTTCATCCCTCTTTGCTTACCATCACTGCTGCTTTCTCTGACTCTGTTGATGTTATCCAAATGTGGTGCTCTCCTCTCTAAAAGCCAATATTGCCATTTAGAAGGGAAAACAAATATTGCACAAACAACATTAGCTGGCGGGAGTTTTATTGGATTTAAAGGGATTGTTCCCAAGTTACAGTGCATTTAGGCCTGGTGAACTGCAGCTTACAGTAAGTGCTTAAACCTTCAATGTTTCACACAAATACATTGCTGTTTTGTACATGCTAAAGGTGAAAAGGGCGGCTTTTTAGGCCACAACCACACTAATACGTTTTTATTTTAAAACAGCTTTTTAAAAAGGAAGACGATCTCCATAGACACGAGCATTTTAGCACCTTTAAAAATAATTTCAGTCCATACTAATGTGCCTGAAAACACATATCACATGACCAGTCATACGGGAATGGGAAGCAGGTTGTGTATTCTGCAATTTTTTTTGGCAAGTTACAGGAAATACTAGAGAGATGGCTCTGCTTGGACCGACAAAGTGGAACTGCTACTGATAGGAGTCACTGCAAAGCAAATACGGCGATATATTTGAGTGGCACTTGGAGCATTATCCATCGCCAGAGGAAGTCATAGCAATGGGAAAGGAGTATCCACACAAGAAAGACAAATTCACAGAAGGCATGTAGGCCTAGCTTAAATGTTTTGACGCCAAAAGCCCAGATGAAAAAGCAACCTGGAGTTTTCAAAATAAAACAGGGTCAGCAGGTTTTTCAAAGTCTCCATTTTTTGCGTTCCAAAATGCTGAAGTAGTGTCAACGCTAGACGTAATCGTAGCAATTAGAGATGTCCTGATACTGATCTTGAAGATCATAATTGTAGCTGATCGAGGCTAATTGATTGGGATCGGCTATATTGAGCTACATAGAGTTTGATCACATCCTTTGTTTTACGTCAGCTGCCACACAGGTGTTTCTACTGACAAAGGTTTTATGCACAGTGACTAAACAATCACAGCCATCATTACCTCTTCAGGTTTCCTTCTTGTCTCCATTGTGCAGCCTGCCTGCCATGAAACGCCACATGCCATAAACAACATTAAAACACAGTTTGAGATGTATTCATGTTGTTAACTGAAGTTATGAGTACTCATTGTGAGAGTCTTCAGCATGTTGCTGTCGTACCTGGGACATACAGTGATGATGAGCTTATGCGACACGCCTCTGCAAGTGCAACAGAGCCCGCAAGAAAAAAGCCAATAAGAGTAATAAATTAATGTAGCCTTATCCGTGCAAAAGACGTTCAGGTGACAAAATAAGCATTCGGATTACAGGTCATTCAGGTAGGCTAACAAAGGCTGCATCAAAGCAACAAAGACTGGATAATACTCTCATAAAGGGACAGAGAAATTCCCTTGAGATAGCAACAAGGCCAAAAAGATTAAAGAGGGTTTGTTATTTCGTTCTTTACTTTGTAGAGGGAAAAACAAACATTATGGAGCAGCTTGGATGCAGCATTTTTTTTGCAAAGATTGCAAAGCTATTCAGTTGTCAAGCGTACACATTGGATTGATTTTATTAACTTTACAGTTCTTGAAGTGTGCACTGTGCAGCTGTATTGTCAAGGAAACAGACGTATCGGATCGGGTCTTTGTATCGGCAGATACATGAAATGGATCGGGATAAGGAGCAAAAAAAATTTAATTGTGACATACTTAGTAGCAATAGTTATGCGTTTTAAAATGAAAATTTATTAATGTGGATGTAGCTTTAGTGATAGTAATGCACTGCAATCTGTGACCCTTGGGTCAAGGCTACAGACCATCAAGACTGTCAAGCCTTTAGATAAGAATAACACATCTTAGCTAGTCCTGGAATGTGCAGCATGAGTAGCTAGCAAATATAAATGATTGGTGAGAATGTTGTTACGTTTACACTACTAGAGGTACCCTGGTTGTATTGGCTCTGCTTAGCCTCACAAAAGACAGCTGAGGGTAGAGGGGCTGGATGGAGGAAAAAAAGGAGGGAAAGAGAAAGGGGGGGTGGGCGTATGGAGGGAGACGGGCCTGAGCTTTCTCTCCCCGTCTCTCCCTTCTCGTTGTGACGTTAGCCACGCTGCTAGAATTCCATAAAAGTCTTCGATGAAGCAGGAAATGACTTCCAGGGTTTGGCATGTTGTTCTCTGGTCGCTGCCGTCATTGCTGGATTCTCTGCTGCCTGCTTCATCCACCACCCCCCACCCGCTTCTCTCTGTCAACTCCCTCTTTTTTCTTTCGTTCTGTTTTCACCCTCTTCTCTCACTCCCTCTTCGTCTAAATGTTTGACACCATCCTCTCCTCCAGCCACGTAGCAGGGCTTAATCATCAATAGAACACGTCGGAGTACACATTGTTCACTTTCTCAGGATTTCTGAACCAGGTTCATGTACGCTGACTGTTCAATGTTCCATAAATAGAACTTGAGCAAACTAATTGGTCTGGTGTGACTCTGATAGTTCATGTGGTTGTTTCCAGTTAGGGGCCTGCAGTTTTTGGCTGCCTTACCACCAGCCAGCCGCAGAGAACTTTCCCTGCATGTCAGAGAAAATGTGTGTTTTGTATTTGCGATGACCTACATATTCACTTCGCAAGTGAATCGGCGAATGTCATCATCCCACATTCACTTCAGTTTTGTTAGAGCAAATCATGTAGGAAATGTATTTCTAAGTAAGCGTAACTTTTTTTCTTTCATTTCTGCCTCTGTATTCAGAGGCAGCTCTTACAGAACAGCAACAATGTTGTAATGTTCAATGAGAACTGACTTCCGTGATTTAAGTGTTTCCTCTGATCAACTTTGGTTTTCTAGATAAAACTTTAGTTGAGTTTTGCGTCCTTCTTGCGATGCCAAAATGCTGTGCGCTGCAGGTTGTGGTGACCAGAGGGAGATGGCTTCGGTTCGACAATGGAGTGCGGGTTTCATTAGGAAACAGACGCGATTTAACACAGGATGCTGAACTTCCTCTGGGCTTTTTTTATGCGCCTTCTCCCTTGTGCTTTCCTTGCATTCCCGCCTTCCTGCCCCCTCAGTGTGTATGGCATTTTCTGAAGGATATGATTCTGCTGGGCCGAGGGTGAAAGATGGGTCTCACTCCCTGCAGAGCATAAGATAAGGAGCTTAGATACTGTAGTTATATCTGTCTTGAGAGTTGTGAACATCTCTTTACGTTTAATATTGCACACCAGGGCAGCGGAAGATTCTTTGATAGATGGCTACAACCACTTTCCCTCTCCTCGTATCAGCTTGCCATGACACACACTTCAGATATATCGCTGTGTGTAATGAGACTCATTGATTGCGACTGTGGAGCCATCCTAAATGTCTGGCATTATGAGGTGAGAAACGGCCTGGCAGCCTGTGTGATCATCCAGCTTTCTAATCTCTCTGACAGGAAGTAGTTAGCCTAAGTAGCGGTCCTGCCCAGGCCAGAGCTTTCCTGTTTCACTAGCAAGATGCTACAGTGATTGTGCTGCTCTGTTCTCAGACTTGTGCTTGTGCTCATACATAGACCCTGAGCCTTTATATTTACATACTGATTAATTCCCATACATTATAGCAGCCCAAGCAAACTAAAATAGTTTTTAAAATATTATTATTTCAAGGCCTGTCATGATAATGAAGTTATCAACTTATTCTACAATATATGGACAAGACCTTGATCATTTTGCTGACCTCAGTATTGCCTGTAGGGTTTACATGCCTGTTTGTTTACATAAGAATACCACCACAATTTTAGGCAACATTACGGCAGAATAAACTGCAAGGTCACAGCTATTCTTCCTTTTTTTTTGGTCTCCACTCCTGCCTACCTGTGTGAGTCTGAAGAAAAATAAAACAACACTCAAAAGACGACACAGCGTAGCTTGCTGGTAGCCTGCAGCAGCACTTTTGGAGTGGAAGAGGCACAATCCTGATGGTTGTTGGCTTATCAAAGTCCGTCGTTTGCCGTATTAGTTTCCAACAATTTAATCTTCCACTTTGTAAATCCACCAACAAAGTGTTCGTCCATCCCTGGCAGCACATCGGCCGAATTATGGCGGTAACTGCGCTGTTCCTGCCTAAGCTTGTCTATAAGTCACAAGGAGAATCACTTGGTTTTATCGTCGTCGGCCAAATTTTGTCTAAAGTCTCACACTAAGTAATTTTGGGCTACTCCTGTAAAGGTACTACGATTTTAAATGTACGTTTTTGTTAATACTAGGTGTTTAACTACCTTTGCTAGATGATATATTGTCCCTAAAATAATAATAATAATTGTGATAAACAGTATTTGTGTCATTTTTAAACCATTGTAAGAACATCCATTCAAAAAGCATTGAGCTTTTAATTCTTGAGAACATTCAGGAATTGGAATTGAAATATGAAAAAAAAAATGTATTTAACATAATATTTCTTCCTTTCAGTATTCTGCTTGGCAGTGCAGACAGTGGATTGAATTAAAAGTCAGTCACAATGCCACATGTGCTACTATATGAATTGGAAAAGTGATCTCCTTATGAGAAGTCATTGACTGATGCTGGAGTACCGTGACAGAATTTAAAGGAGATGGTGTCAGAGAAAGATACCAGCCGTGGTAGTGAATCAGTGCTAGTCACTTACACAGTGTATGAAGAAAAGTTTCTGTTAAGACTGAAATAAACTTTGACAGCTGTTAGTTTTGATTCAGTCCCCCAGTGACGGGTCATGCAGGGACAGTATCAGCTGCTAATGCTCCAAATATCACATGATGCATCATTCACAACAGGGTAGTAGGGTATCTAGAAATTGTGGACACTTCATAAATTTACATATGAAAAGCACAGCGTGATCGATCTGCCATATTTGAAATATATCAGTTTCTCCTTTCCAGCTTTTTCTTTAAATGGAAGGAATGCTTCGCTTGTTTAAGACCATCTCATTAGTTATGTTTGGCATCTTAAACATGCCGTGGAATAAACTTTCATGACTCCTCTGGGAATCTGAAGCCTGTTGTTTTTTGTCCCTCTCACCTTCCTGTAGTGTCGGGCAGTGCAGTAGGTCCATCGGAAGGAAATGTTAGAGCAGCACATTGTTGTTGTAACACCACGCACCTGTGTGTCACTGGAGTAAGCTGATATGGAGTTTTTGTCTGGGTTCTCAGACCAGATTTCATTCTTTTAAACGTGTCCCGCCTCCCAGTCTGTCTCTTTCTTTTACAGAGCAAAGCAGACGGAGAGGTATTCGCTTTCATAACCAAGGGATGAGACTTTATTAGGCAGTTGTGACAGAGCATAAATTGTTCAAATGGTTTCATTACAGCTCAGTCATGCTTAAAGTCCACACTGCTTCAATCTTATTTCATTTTCTCATTTGCTCCACATTTGAATTTGTCTGAAAAATGTCTCAAAATGAAAAATCATTCTCTTAAGTCATGTAAAAATATGCTATATTGTCTGAACAACAGCCAAACAAAACACTTAGTATACAATTTATAATAAGAATAAACAGTAAAAGCAGAAAACTCACAATATAATAGCTGTAGCCAAGTTGTCATAGTTGTACTTGATGCATTAAATATCAGATTATCATGTTTATTTATTAATTGATACATCAGCTAATTGTTTTATTGCTGCTGTAGATTGTCTGATTATTAAACCTGGAAGTAGTTGTGTTCAGCAGCCTCAAGAAGCAGTCATTTCACCATGCAAGTTCTCCTCAGGGTTTGTGGAGAAATATAGCTAGAAGCTGGGGAACAACTGAGCTTCCTGTTCGACTCACAGAGGCATCAGAGGGACGGCTTATCACAGTCCTGAGGGGACGTCTGGCAGGCAGGATGCATATATGGATAGAAGGACAGATGAATATTGCCTATCTGCTCCATTGATCTTAGTCCCAGAGTTTCTTTGTAATATCATTATTCCACCGGGTCCCTGAACACTTAATTGTATAAAGCTGTGTCAGGGCGGAGGGGGAGTACCCCCACTGTTTTGCTGTGTTTGTATTATGACACAAATGGATACAAACTATGCGTCTCTAAGGAGGTTTCCTCTAATAGCCCTCCTGGCCTCTCCTAATGCATCAAAGCCAGGACTGTTGTGCTCTTTTCTTACTCTAACAGGCTGGATACTCCCAGATTTCCTGTTAAGATTCCAGACTCGCTTATTGTCTTGTAGGGTCTGGTTCTCCTTTCACCACTTCACCTGTAGACCTCGGTTCTAGCACAGCAGAATCTCATTCTCTGGAGACCTGAACTGTGACGCACCAAAGCTATGGTATGGCCCAACCTCAGATATAGAGTGTTGGAAGTCATAAGTAGGGCTTAGCAGTGTCGACAGTTAACCATTAATCGGTTTACTGCCGAGAATATTTCGACGGGTTAGACATGTCTGTCTATAGGTTAACTTCGCTACACTTCAGTTAACTGCACTGCCCTCCAACCAGGTCTGGTAGGAACAAGCTACCAGCGATTACTCCTAGTAACACTGTGCCGACCCAAAAGCTTTGCAGTGGAAACATTTTGCCTACCCTCTGGTCTTCGCCCATGTCACCCCGGTGGGTAAGCAGCTAAATTTTGAATCGCAAACCCCCTTAAGCATTTTGAATTAAGTTATCACTGTTAGCTCTGTTAGCATAGTTAGCAGTGTCAGCACTGCCAGGGCTGCTAACAGAGCTAACAATGCTAAAGGGGGTTTGCAGCTAAAAATTAGGCATATTATTCACTGGGGGTAGCTGAAGGGAGACCAAAGGGTGGCCACCATGTTTGATGCAACGCTGTCTTGCCACTAGAATGGCGTTACCACCAGTAATCTCCAGCCACTATAGCTCCCACCTAACCCAGATGGGGCAAAGTGCTGAGCAGTCAACAAATTTGCAAATCTTAGGATAACAAGGGAATGACTCGCCCTACCCTCCTTGTGATTGGCTAGTACTTGTTGCCTTCGTTGGTTGGATTGGTTAGGTTTAGGCAAGAGGAGTAGGATTGGTTAGGGTTTCAGTGTTAGGGTAAGCCAATAAGAGGCCGTTCCTTCGCTATCCTACGATTTGCAAATTTGCGAGCAGTCAAGGCTAACGTTAGATAACCAGAGAAGTCTGGGGGGTGGGCAGTGGGCACCATGTGTCCGCATGTTAACGCAGCTAGTAGGCTGTCTGTCAACAAAGCCAACAAAAACTAAAATAGAGGGCAAGACGTTTACATCACTAAATATTAAAATTTCACCATGTCTAATTGGAAAGCGCTTTGAAATGCAGTGCCAAAGCCCACACTGAAGCCCCTTTCCTTCTGCACTAAAAACCCACTAACACCTGCTAACGTTTTGCTTTTGTGTTTTAATTGAAAGTTGAGAGTCGGCATTCACACCCGGAACAAATGACTCTACAGTAGTCATGGTATCAGCTCTGACTCCTATCGGCAGTGATGGAAATACAACACTTGGATAGATGTGCAAATTTTAGCCCTTTACTGGCGAGATGCAGTGATAGGCCACCACAAAATACCATCCGTCTCCGTCCAAGCAGTGCTCGAACATTGATTCAAATGTAGTCGGCAGCCTTTAAAGAGAGATTGAATAAGTAAGAGATATAAAAAAGAAGCAAACACTGGAACATTTTAATTGGCCTCCATGCTTGTTTACTGTTTATTAACCTGTTTTCCAGCCTGTCTGTGATGTTGAACGTGACACCCGAGTAAGAAACAACAAAAATAAAGGCATACTTGTCTACTGCAGAGCTGTGTACATGGCTCTAGTCTACTAACAATGGGAAAGGAGTCTATCCCCTATTTTTAACGAGTGTTCTCACATTTAAAAAACCCACATACACATGCTTTTTTTTGTGGAAAAGGGATATAAGTTAATGGAACGCCTGATTTTAAGTACTGGCCGCTTGTCTTCAAGTCAATTTGCCTTTTTTTGTCTTAAAAGTTAAGTGGTTAGTTACCAGTTAAGGGGTGTGAGGCTATCGAAAGCAAAATCAACTGAAACTGACATCCCTAGGGTTTCTGTTGAAGCATATCCTTAGCTCATCCTGTATTCTTTAGGCTATAGATAGAGCGTGTTTTAGATTTGTTTGTTTATGTGTTGTCAAACCAGACAGCCTCTTATTCTCTCTGAAATAGAAGTTATCTATAGATTTGGACTGAGTGTGCGTGTCTGTATGTACTGAAGCAGTAGTGGCAGTAAAACACTCTTGAATCGATACCTGCCACAATGTCCCCGGCCTCCTTTTAGGCCAGCCATGACCGTAAAGGATCCGTCTTTTACGTGAGCTGTGTATCAGTCACACAGAGGGCACAACCTCAGTGAACCTTTTGTTTCCAATTTCTGCAGCCTAAAAAGCTTTAATGGCAGCACTAAGTGTCCCTTTGTCCAAATGCTTTGTCAGGTAAAGTTTGACAGCTTGAAAGGGTTCAGCCGTGTTTTGCATATTTAATGCATGTGATAAATGGCCTGATTGACTATTGGCAGAGAGCTGAGCTGTTGAATAATAGCGGACTGAAATAAGCTCGGCTAACCTCACTCCACTCAGGTTGTCGATGAAAAGAGCTTGAGATTTAATGGTATTGGTTAGTGAAACCCTGGAGGACGCAGCTGGAGTCGATCAAAATATTAGTAAATGATTTCTCCTTTTACGGCGTCAGAGTCAGAAAAATTATGTGTTGCCATTATTACACACTCTTGGTTGTGTACCAGATGGAACAGATGCATTTCAAGGATGACTTCTGGGTTAAGTTTATCTGTTGATCATTCGTCATAACTCTAGAAACAAGTTAGTCTTCTGCCTTGCTGTCACTTCAGTCTCTGACGTATGGTGATAATCCTCCACTGTAATCCCATGTGACTCTATCTCATGTCTGCCATACAGATACTGTCATCACCTGTCCCTATCAGACTTGTATACATGTCAGGTATCTGACGTTGATACTATCTACCAGACTGCACAAGCGTTTAAGTGCCTAAAGGTCATTTACAGTGGATCTAATTTAAGGGTAGTGCAGAGCAGTTGCTTCCTGTATCTTTGCTTGTCAATACCAACCTTCACCCTGCCTCAGACGTGGAATATATTTAGAAGGAAGAAGGGCTTTCATGTTGTAGAGGTGGATAAGCTGCATGTATGTGTGTGACAGAGGGAGTGAATAACACCGACAAACCTGCAGCGCTGCGTCTTTGTTGTGTATGAAAACAAGTCGTCGCCTCACACCACTGCCCCCGTGGCGTCAGCCAGGAGTCACCAAGGAAACGGCATGACCAGCCTCACCCAGCTTGTAATGTTTTTATCAGCTGATGGCTGAAAATGACAAAGCCTTGCACAGCGTGGCCGTGGTTATCGCTGATGGATAACAGCTCGGCACTGACAGCTTATGAAAAACATTTTCAGGCTCACTGTGCAAAGGCAGAGAAAAACTCCTGACCTGTAAGTGTATCCGCTCTTAAATCACCTGCATCAATGATGCTAGAGATGAGCCTGGATTTTGCTTCAGGCGTCAGCTGACTGTCACTGCTTTGTTTGTTGAGGCCAAATGCAGAGTGAATAGGAGTCATAGAGTGCACATGTAACAACAGGGATTTATTGCTTTCCAACACCAGGGTTCCCACGGACCCTTAAAAGGTCTTAAAAGGTGTCGAATTCATTAACCTAAAAATGAGGCCTTAATTTGTAGTAAACTGTCTTGAATCAATCTTTCATATGTCTTAAAAATGGTGAGACATGCGAGGTAGGAATTGGGAGAATTTAGAAAGATGTTAGGTGTCATTTAAACTAGGCTAGATAGGGAGAGAACTTAGTGCATCTTTCTTAAAGTGGTCTGTAAAGGGTTGCCAGATCTGGTAGAATTTGTTTTCGCACCGTCTTAAAGAGAGTTTAATCTTTTCCAAATGCAGGTGGTGCATCACATCCTTAAAGAGGGCAGAATGGGCAAGAGCCCTTGTTTGCTTCCAATTTAATAACATCAATCTACTTGCTAGTAGGGTTACAAATAACATCATATTATATTGGGAGCTGGTTAACACAAGATCAGAACCTTTAATACCAAAGAGTGTTAGTGGATCAGGATCGACAGGTCTACCCAGGACAACTGATAGTGACTGAAAAATATTTTGCCAATATATTGTAACTCCTGGGCAGTGCCAGAACATATGGTATTTTTTCTGACTTTTGATTGTAAAACTTTTAAATGATTTGTAACAGTCTATTTTTTAAAAATAATTTACTGAATGCCTCTCACATTAACGTCAGGATAGCAGAACCAACAACACACATATTTTGTTTCCAGTCACGATGCTTAGTGCAGAGGATCCACTCTCCGCTAGCTAGCCGTCACTGTACCCTGGACGACATAAGGAAGCGTAAATTCAACGAAAATTGGCCGTTTAACGAAGATTTCATGGCATGGCTAAAATTGCTACAAGGCTGCATACAGTGCTTGGTTTTCTTTACGTAAAAAGTTTTTCTAAACTCGGCATGGTGTGAATCCAGGCAGTGGAATCCCACTTGTAGAGTGAGAAACACAAAGTCATCAACAAATGACAGTTATTTACCAGCTCTGTTCTCCGCTATGAGACACAAAGTCATGTTCTATGTCACAATAATCATCTGGGCAAAACTGTCCCTAACCCCAAGTAACTGTCATTTCGTGCTTTTTTTCCTTCAGTTGTGGTTATTTCTAAAATTGGTCTTGAATCTCAATCCATGTGGCATTGAAAAAGTCTTAAAAATGTGTAAATCTAGCTTGACTTAAGCCCAAAAAGTCCAGTGTCAGCTGATTAGAAAATCAACTCACAAGTCAGTGTGTATTGTACTTAATTCTGCTTAATTCCACTTAACCATCTATATGGTCTGATTTTATTGAAATGTCTTATACAGAGCTGCCAAAATCTAGTGTAATGTTGTACAGCAGCAGATGGAAACATGTCAGCTGGCAAAATAACATCCAAAACAGTAACTCAGAAATAGCTTTTTGATGGAAAAATAACCAAGTAATGTTTACAGAACTGTAAACCTATAATTCAGTCTGCTGAGGGTGTCGTCAGCTACCGAATCTGAGTGTATGGAAAGTGTGCTAGCAACAAGTAGAGCCATACTGTCTGTCTGTCTTCATCATAAAGGCAGTTTTTCAATTTTATGTGTTGAAGTTGGTGGTGCATTTTACATATTTTACATATTTAGTATTTTTAGCATATAAACTTTAATTTAGGCTCTTTTTCCTCATGTTTGCTCTGTGTCATATTAATATGTCCACACTGAGAGCTCCTCCCTTGTTCTCTGCTCATCCTCCTCATCTCTCCTTTTCATGCCCTTTCCCCTGTTCCTTCTTTCTCATCCTCTCCTCCATCGTCCCGTCCCCTCCCCCTCACAGACAGGCCTCCATAAACATAGCTGCCTCCTAATGTAAACACTGCAGATACTCTAAGTAGGAGGGGAGGGATGGAGGGAGCCAAGAGGAGCGATGGGAAGGAGGGACAATTCACTTTCCTGTATTCCAATTAAAGCCTTGCAAACTGAGTACTTTGTGCCTACCGTGCAACATTTTAAGTACAATTTCACTGTGTGTTCATTGTTTTTTTTCCTTAATTGCTTTTAAAATTATTGCGTATGAAACCATGTCTTTTTAAAGCAGTATTTCTCGCTGTGGTGTCTGGTGCACAAAGCAGAGGAAGTGGTCTTGTTCGAGAGCTGCGGTGGTGGTGATGGTGGTGAATGAAAAGAACTCAGTTTGACAGAATTTATGGATTAATTTAGCTTGTTAAAGTGCACACACGCGCACAAACACACAGAGCTAATGTAGTTAATGGATGGATAGGAGCACCACCCCTTCCACAAATCCCCAAACCAGCACACGCACAATCTCTGTATCATCTTTCACATCCTGCAGAGGTCATAAAACATGGTTTTCCCATTCTGTTTCCCCTCCCCTTGTCTTTCAAGCCCTCCTTGTGCGTACACACACACACACATACATGCACACACATCACCCCACTGAGGGGGCTGTGGGTCCACATTTAATGCACCCAATTACTTAGGCCCCCGCTTCTCTGGCTGCTGCATTACGTCAGGCTTGGCAGGCTGTATTTTTAGCTTGAAGATGCCATTGGCCCTCTCTCCCTCCCTCTGTGTGGATTGAGTTACCACCTTGTTGCTGAAAGAACCCAATGGACGCCTACGCGAGCCGGCCTCGTCCAATCACAACACATCGCACCACTGCGTAATGACACAAGCAAGCATAAGGAAAGGCTATGTCCATTAAGGTTTTGGCAGTGGGCGGTGACGAGGAAACAGTGCAGCAGGGACCATTGAGAGCATGTTGAGGGTAACTGGGACCAGCCGAGACCAGCATTCATGCGTTGCCACAGACTGTATGGTGGTCATGCATGCTGAGCATGAGGACGTTTCTATAGGACGTGGTTTGTGGCGAAGACCTGAGCGCCAAATGTTAATGCTAGCTGTTCTGCATTGCTCCCAGACACCAGAAATTACAAGGTTGTAAGAGGAAAAACTGTGAGCAGAGTTATGAAAATACATTCAGGTCTATTTTCAATTTTCCTCTCCTTACTCCCTCTCATTATTTCGGCCTTTAATAGCTGCACTGCACTTAAGGGGACAGTTTCTCTGATGGTCAGCAATGAAGTTGTGTCCCAGCACAGCTGAGGCGTCAGAATGGAGCGATGACAGCTAGACCCCCATGCTGCCAGAGTTACTCACACAGGGTCTCAGGAAGAAAGCGTGGAATGTTTTCTCTCAAGTGTTTATCCCGGCAGTAAACAGTATAAAACCCAACAGCTTGACAAACAACCCCTCACAGGCCCAGGCCTTCACAATGACAAATGCATTGAGATGCTGGTGGCCACTCTTCTTCTGAAACTTTCCTCCCCATTTTAATCACCAGTGTAATCTCTTCCTCGTCCCAGTTTGCTTAACTCACATCACAGCAGTCTTGTTTCCTGGTTCTAAGCAGCCGTTAATCCCATTCACTCAGCTTTTAGACGGGATCAGCAGGAGAGTGTCAACAATGCATATGGATGCCCCTATGTAAAGTTAAGGTCAGGGAAAACAATGGCAGCACATGAAAACAGAGGGCCACTCAAGGTTTAGGTTGCCATGGCACCAAGCTGTTTGACAGATGGAGGAGGTCAGAGTAGGGCAACATTCAAGATCGTTACCCCTGTCTTTTAACATTGTTACCATATTCCTGTCAGAATGAGAAGAAGCAGTGGGCAGCAGTCAGTGCTGGATTATGATGATGAAAAATCTAAACCACCGGGCTGATGTGAAGTCTGAGTCGTGTTCTCCTGACTGCTGTTTGCTCGCTAGTAATTGTAGTCCATTACGGCTCCAGTTTTTCCATTAGTAGCTGTGTCCTTCATGTAGTAAGTAGACGTTATGTGTGGATGCTACATTTATATAATGTGCCACCAGCCTTGAATACAGAGTAGAGAAGTCTTCTCTAATGAGGGTCAAAATTCAGCTCTTGCCTGTTTTAACTACAGCAGTGTTCAGCATTAATTTGGACTAAACAGTGATTTCTGGACCTAAAGCATAGATATTTTGGTTAATTCTTCTTAGACAGTTAATCAATAAATCCATTAGTAATTAAATGAATATTCATCATCAACAAGTTTGATAGTTGTGTCATCATGTAAGTCATCTATCTATCAGTACAAAACGTGTACATATTTCTTATATTTACTTTTATTCAGTTCTTGTTTATTCTATTGATGTGTATTTCATAGTTAAATTTCACACTTACAGCCTTAGCAGAGTGACGATATATATTTTATTTTCCAAATTTTAATATCTTAAGTACTAGTGTTAAACACAGTAGCCCCATGTTATTTAGTAAAGCATTTCTGTTATATTTAGCTAATACAGCGTGTTGAAATAATAGCAGTATTTGTTACGGAAATGTTACCTCCAGACTGGAACTACGTAGGTGTGTTTAGGTTTCACTTTCCGCTTTTTGTGTGTGTCGTCGTGGTCGCTCGCTGGCTCTGTTGTGGACTTTCAGAGTTCGTCTGCACTGGAGTTAGAGCGTTCCCCAGACTGTACAACTCTGCAGTTCTTAAGTAAACGAGGGTAAACGTGATATTCCTTGTCCGGCACAATCCTTCCTCCTGCACGACACACACCCAAGTATCCCCTGTCGGCAGTGGCTAACACTGTTTTATTTTTATTTTATTTTATTACTTAATATTGACATACTTCTATTTAGTACTCTTATTCTTACTTCTTATAATTTCTCTATTCTTTACATCAGAGCGACTGTAATGAATCACAGTTTCCCCTCTGGGATCATGAAAGTATATCTGATTCTGATTCTGAAGGAAAAACAACCCAAATTTGCTAGACAAAGACTCTTGAATGAATTATTTAAGAATGTTATCTTGAGTTCTCGAAAATTGTGATGGGCATATTTGAGTATTTTCTCCATTTTTATTGAATATATAGAGATAGGTGAATAATTTAATTCTCATTGTGAGATATGGTGGAAAAGAACTCACTTCAGAGGCCACATATTTAAAGAACACCTTGCCGAAACTCTCTCTCGAAAGATATAATACACAGTATGTATATCATTTGCAATGTGTTTGTCAGTGAGATCAGCACTACCACTATTGTTTATCAAAAATGTATCTACAAAACAAGACAGCGGCCATTTTTGGTATTAGTTATCAGCTGATCAGTTTCAGAATTGCCAAATAGGCGCTTTTGCTTTTTGCTTCGACATCAAATCTTCCACCATCATCTTGTTGGTGAATTCCCCCTCTGCTCTTCACATGACAAGTGAAATCTGACTTCTGCGACTCTGCTGCTGCTGCTGTATGGAGCAGACACTTTGATTTTATAAGGCAAGGTTTATTTGCAACAAGGCAATTCAGAGTGCTCTACATAAAACATCAAAAGCGTCAACACAAGGTGCAAAAGAAACACATTATAAAAGGACATTTAAAAACAATGCGTTAAAGAAGCAGAGAATCGAAAATAAAAACTTAAAATGTGCTAAAACAGGTAAAAATAAATACAGGAGTTAAAGTTATGGTGCAGTTAAAGTCAATAAAAATGTTTGAATAATAAAAGTTACAGTGCAGTCTAAGAATTGTAGCATCTCTCGTCCAAGTAACGATAAGAAAATTAAAACAATACAACGGCTGGGGGCAACTGATGTAATTGGTGCACGTCCAAACACTGTATAACAAAGGTTACACCAAGTACCGTGGCAAGATGACAACCTTTTACACTAAATCAGGGTATATGCCTTTAAATACTCCTGCCATATAAGTTGAACCAGTTCAAATCGACTGCTTTGATTAAAGAATGACTGAGCAAACTGACGTCTGTGTTTGGACACAGTAACTCTGAGCAGAAAGAGAGACAGACCCAGAGTGAGCCTGAGGATAGGCTGGAGAAGCGATGAAGAGGTGTGTGGGTGGAGGAAATGAGACACCGCGTTGGGAAGTGCCTTCCTGGACTAATGCCGGAGTAATGACATCACTGCGCAGGGGGGACATCTGAAAGTATAATAGGCTACAACTAACTATAGGCCTATTCTCTCCTTCTCAGCTATCATCGACTGCTAAGGCCATTACAGCAGAACAGAAAGGAACATAATGCACAGTGTGGGGTACATAAACAGTGGGTGGATATTTTTAAGTCATGTTAAGTGAACTGAGTGAAGACAAAGCAAGTCCATGAGCTAGCTGGTCTGCTATAGAGGTGATACGGCACATAGATAAGGCATGGACGCAAAGAAACTCTGACTTTCTCCCTGAGTGTGGGACGTGCTGCCTTTTCCATTCTACCTTTTTGCTTTTATTGGCAGCTCAGACATTTCAGCCCATCACAGCGCTACTCCTCCAGAAACCAGAGCAAGGTGATCTGCAGAAACAGCTGCTTTGAGTTCCCTTAAATCCCTGCGGTTTTCACCTTCCCCTTGAAGTCAGACACACATACCATGAGGCCACAGGTCCGTCCCCATTGTTTCTGAGCCCCTGCGGAGCGAAAGCCTGGGAGCTACGTGGGGTTTTGGGTGGCTTGTGTCTGCTTTAGAGGGATCACGGTGTGACTTTTGAACAAAGAGGGAGGTATGAACCCGATATCCCCACAGTGTCACACAAACAGCCACGTCTTTCACACACTCAGTCGTCTCCTCCCTCTCACTTTGACTTCACCGCCCCCGTGCAAACCTTCTCTGTGCCCCTCCACTAACCCTTCACCCCAAATATGACCTTCTGCCCTGGAGGGACATATTTGGTGAGCTGAGGTCAGTACAGTGTGGTGGATACAGACTTGGCGCTCTAGTTACACTTTCCTCTTGCCAAAAATATCTTCACCTTGCTGTCAATAGATAAAACTAATACAGCCATGCACTTGAAAATACAACTGCTCAGTCTTTGCAGTTTAGAAAACTCATCTAATTTTCTCTTTTCTTCCCCTCTGTAGATGTGAAGAAGGACTGGTCAGACCACGCTCTGTGGTGGGAGAAGAAGAAGACATGGCTGTTGAAAACTCACTGGACGTTGGACAAGTATGGCATCCAGGCCGACGCCAGGCTGCTCTTCACGCCGCAGCACAAGCTCCTGCGCCTCCAGCTGCCCAACATGAAGCACATGAAGGTCAAGGTCAACTTCTCGGACCGCGTCTTCAAGGCCGTGTCCGACATCTGCAAAACTTTCAGTAAGTGGAACGCCTGACTCACGTACAGGACAGCAGGCAGGGCAGCGTCCTCAGTTTCAGTGGAGATGTGGAAAACAGTCATGAAGCAAATGTGCGATGAGGTGTGACTGATTGGCAAAGAGTTATGGGAAAGGAGGGTAGAATAGTGGTCCAGTCTGGTGGGCCACCCTGCTGAACCAATAACATCTCCCTGTAAGACTATTTTCGGAAAGGTTCTGGAAGTGTTCTACATCAGACTCCGCTAATCATGTCCTTCCTCTCACTTTGTTTTTATCCCTGGCAATTTGTTGTGTTTATTAAACACACTCTGAGCTCTGCATACTGGAGTCACGTCTCCCGACTGGTAGTCCGCTGTTAGCTGTGGAGCCGTGTCCTTGGAACCTGGGCTCCATCGGTCTCACAGTAATGTTTAGTAAACAGAGATTATCATGCTGTCTCAGGCTTATAACACAGGCACACACCAAAGTACAAATTCATGTACATGTAAATAACTGACACTCTTGCTCACTGTCTTCTCTACCTACCATCTCTTTCTCGAATATCCAGGGCTGGGTATTTTTGATAGGGGTAGGGCTGAGATTCTTTGTGTAGAGCAGTGTTGTCTTTGGTAGATCTGTTTTTGTCAGTCAGTGTGCAGTATTCTTTAGGGACGTTTCAATCCCCAGTTTTAGCTGCACAGTGAGCACTCCTTTATGCTGCTTTTAAGGTACAGGCAGCTGCAGACCCAGACCCAGGAAGAGTCTGAGCAGAAAAGCTTTGCCTGGTCAGGCTCCAAGATAACGTTATCTTCCGCCTTCTGTTTAGAAGTGATGGATTACAGCCAGACTTTTGTTCAGTATCTAGTGTCAGATTGGAAATGTTGTTGCACATTTCCAGTCTGTTGTTGGTGTAGTTAGCCTGCATTAGCTTGGAGGGCTAACTTGGTTTGTTTACTGTATTACGTGAACGTCACTGTAAACCTGAACATCCCGCCAAACTTTGCTCAAACTCTATTTGGAATAAAAGGAACAAATAGTCAAATATTTATATTGAACAGTCAAATTTGATTCGACTTACACACGTCAGAGTCAGATAGAGCCCTGAATGCTGGTAGGGAGACTCTGACTTCGCTATCAGTTCCTGAAGATGTTTTTTTCAATATCAATTTTAGGTAATCTATTTTAATAAATTACAGCGCCATTCTTTAACTTTTAGCTCCTTGGCATTTTTACACATTCAAAACAGTTTCATTTACCACATAGTTAAGTTTTCTGTTTCAGCTCTTTAGTTTTATCTTTTAGCACCTCGGTATTTTTCTGCTCAAAGCAGTTTCGAAGATGTTTTGACAGTTAAAATTTCACCTGGACTTACCCACAGTGGCCATGGGGCTCTGGGGTGATGCTGGGAATCTAATTGCGTGTTCACCCAACCACAGAGGAGTAGACTGCAGGCTGCGAAGAAGGACACTCCCCAAGAAGCTGAGTCCTTGTCCTCTTCAATGTCATGTGGACTTGAATGCAGAGAGGAAGATGGCTGCGGTTTGTTCTTCTTCTTGCAGTTAACAACAGGCCAACTTTCTGGTCTTAAATGTATTCCATGCAAGTTTAAGTGTTTCATCAAATTCGTCTCGGCAATGGCATTGCATCACGTAGTATTGGCATGGAGCTTTATAAAATAAAGCCACACTTTTGATCTCTTTGTAGAAATTTTTTACACCTGTGTGATGCACACTGTAGTCAAGCCTCTCAAGATAAAACAACACACATGTGGGCCCTGTCTCTGGGTCTAACATAGTGTATTCCTCTATGATGTGTAACGTTAGACAGCCAGTCACCAGCATCATTAGACATTGGTACAAGAATGCAGCATGCTTATTGGCTGGGTGACGCTGATGAGATTTAGTCTCTAGGTATCAAAATGTGGTACCGAATGACGAGGCATTTTTTGATACTCGAGAGCATCAAAGCAATTTAGTTCAGTACCCAGCCCTACTAATATCATATCCAAATTTAACTGTCCCCCCCATGGTGTACGTTGTACCCAAGGGTCACACACATTCTATCGATATCCATCATCACTGGCATTACTATGACCTTTCAGAGACCTTTCAGAGGTCACACACTGGACCCCAGTGACCTCTGACCTGCCAACGCCCACTTTTCCTCAGCTCAGACCTCGGCCCTTGCCCCTGTCTCTTAGTCACTGTCTCCAGTCTGGTTTGCAGGTTTGGAGAAGCCCCAGCAGTAAAAATGCTTCCATCAGGCAGGGTTATAGCGCACCTGTTGTGTCTTTGTCACTGGACTGAGTTCAGCAGACGGGATCAGGAGCTCCAGTGGCAGCTCTCCTGTTTTTATTGGCCCTTACAGGTAGCAGTCGACCTCGTTTTCAGTTTGGCAGGAATGGGGCTTTTTATTTCTTCAGCACGCTACGGGGTCATAAGACACAGTCCTGTGAAGTGAAAAGAACAAATAGCACATTTTATTTAATGTAAATATACAAAGAGGCTGTTTTTGAGAGCAGAGGCAGCGAGCAGGGGGAGACGCAGGCCTGTAGCCTCTCAGGCCTTGTTAGGAATGTGATCCGCTGCTTCTGTAATAAATCTTATTTCAGCTTTGTAGGAATTCAGGACAAATTGCTTTTGGCTGACATGGCGCGTGCCAGGATGTCGCAAGATGCTGTACGGTGGCTGTAAAGGGCCCCTCGGTGTGAAGTCCTTCCGTTCACTGTGCATTATTGCTTGCAAAAAGCAGAAGTTATGCTAACGAACAGCTGTGACGTTCCCAATCGTAACTGTGGGTATGACAGCTGACTTACAGCTGATTTGGCCTGGAAGCATTTCATTTTTCGTTATCTGGGCAACTTTGAGTTTTACAATTTCCTGTGCATATTTTCTGCTGACTCCCTGTAAGCTGCACAGCACGGAGAATCAGTTGGGACAGGAAGAGACGAGGCCTGTCCAACTGGCCTTCGCTCCAGACAGCAGAAAGGGAGGGGCAGACATACTGGAAGTCGGTGGAGGTTTTTTTTGTTTTCAGGGATGTGCAACTCACCTTTGGCCCCAGCTCTTTTTCCCATACTAATTTATTTGGAGTTTTTTTTTTTTTGCTGTGGCGTATCCAGTCATTTTGTCACACAGAAGCTATTTCCTGTTTCAAAGCATTTCAGTCCTCCAGCGTAGTATTTGATCCCCCAATCCTCTGTAGTTTGTTTTTGTTGTCACACTGTACAGTTTCAGAATGACACATGCTGTTATATTATTATTCTGGCTCTTATTTTGTAATATTAACACACAGTATGCGTCTCAGCCTCTTTAGCACAACTCAGAACTCTGACAGTGAGCGTCCCATACGATGGGAAAAGCATAGAAAATCAACATAACACTCCAAGTTAGAAGTATAAAACCAATTATCACCGCTGTTGTTCTCCCATGGCCGTGGCAGCTGTGTCCCGACACAGACACAGTCCATCTGGGCTGGCTGGGAACCGAGAGGACTCAGCAAAAGGTTGATGCACTGAAATACACGAAAAATCACTCAGTTCCACTCCTGCTTTGACCTCTGATTACATTTGGCAGCTCTCACATCCTGTGCTACACTGCATTAGGGATTTTCCACTTTTAGTTGCAAGATAACATTTTTTGAACTCTGTCAACAATTCTGAAAATTCTCGGAACCCAAGTTCGTGTGCTTTTTGAAGTCTTAAGGGTCAGAGTCAGGATGGTTTCGTCTTTGTCATCAGTCTTTATTTCGATTTTGTTTTTCAGTTTTTGCTTTCGGTTGAGCTCAGTAGGTTTGCTTGTTTCAGTTTAGTTTTGAGTCTTTAAAGATGTTAAGTTTTAGTTAGAGTTGCTGCAATACTGATACCAGTGTTGAAAATGCTTCTTGATACTGCCTATGATGCTGGATCAAGTATCAGCGAGTACACAAGGTCTAGACACCAATTTGATACCACGCAATTAACCGATAAACTTAAAATAAGTTCTAAACCAGGATAAAATGACACTTTAGCTGTGAATCTTTTTTTTTGCTGCTCTGAAACACCAAGTTGCGCTGTACAGCCTCTGGCAGCTACTGTTTGAGAGCTTCTGGTAAAAAGTGTAACTGTTAAGTGTCAAACTAGAAAATTCAGCGTTCATTCTCTGCATATATTTGTTCATGTTTTACCAAGGTTTTATGTAAGCCATGCCATACCACAACAATAGCAATTATAGATCCATACAGGGTTGGTAGTACACAGCTGTGAAATTAGATTTTTAACCCAGTGGTATCAGATCAGTATTTGGTGTCAGCCAATACGGAAATTCAGGAATTGGAATCAGGAAGGAAAAAATGCTGTCAGAACAACTCCAGTTTTTGTTTGAATTAGTTTCAGTATTAGTGTTTTACTGTAATATGGGGGCCATTTGTCAAGGGTAAGATTTGAGAAGTTGAAGATAGTTTGTGAAGGTAATTGACTTGCGGCCATGTCTCAAAAAACATTTGCACGCCTTGTCATGTTTGATGTGTTGACAAATTTAGCCAAATTGGTAAAGACATTTTCTGTAGAATTCTTTTTATTAGGTTCCAGCCACAGTTCCATATACCTCTTTTACTGAATATTTGCATATTTACAGAACCAGCTTTTCCATAATGTGAACCACCTTGAACCAAACGACAAAACGGTAGGGGTAACAACCTTGCCATTACAGTCATAAAAAAGGAAAGAAATCAATCAATAAAAGACAAAAGAAGACAAAAACAAGGGAAAATAAATAAACATACAAACACATCACCACTAAGCAAAAGTTTAATTTTTGTCTAGTTTGTAGTCTAGTTTTTATTTTTATTTCAGTTAACTGTTAAATGTTTGTTTTTTTCCCACACCTAGTTTTTAGTGTAGTTTTAGTTACTATAATAACCTTGTAAGAATGTTTCAGCTGTAGTGTTGGGTTATAGTGCAATTATTTTCATCGTTGATTAAGCTACTGTGTGGTTATTCAACATGTACATCAGAAAATAATGAAAAATGCCTGTCCTAATTTTCTGAAGCCCAAGCTGATATCTTGAAGTGCCTGGTTTTGTCCTTAAATCCAAATATATTCACTTTACAATGATAAAACCAGAAAAACAGCAAATCTTTACATTTGAGAAGCTGAAACCAACAAATATTGGCAATATTTTGCTAGATAAATGACTCAGTGATTATTAGATGATCAAAAGGTCGAGCGTGTAAGATTTAGGGGCATCCTTAAGAATATGTTCATTAGTTTAGTTTATAATCACCTGAAAATAAGAATCATTTTGTTTTCGTCACTCTAGAGTGAGCCTTTGTATCTACATAGGGAGCCTCTACGGTTCTCTACCACGGAGTCCACCATGTTGCTCTACTGTAGCCCAGACTGGACAAATCCAACACTAGCATTTTCCCATTTTCGCATCAGCCACCATAGCTGTCCTACATGCGTGGCTCACAGGAGAGGTATCAGTTCTACAACTTCACCGCTTAATGAGACTAAATCCTACACCCTAGACCTTTAATTAATTAATTGATTGACCCAATATTTCAGCTCTAAAATGTTGTATGAAGTGCAAAAAGTATGTCTGTAGCTGAGAAAGAAAGAATGGCTCTGGCTTTTGTAGAGGTTAATTTTCCCAGTGAAGAGTCACAGTCAGACATGAGCTTGTCCTGTCTAGACACCCTGGAATCACTTCCAACACATTAAATACACTCATACACCTCCTCCCTCCAACAGTAGGCTGTTTTACTCTTCCTGTGAGCCAGCACACAAAATGTACTCTCTCTACAACTGACTAACACATGACTGCGGACCTGGGGGCCTGAGGTGGAACAAAAATGAGGCTGCCTCTCTCAGCAAAGCACCACTTCAGGGTAACAAGAGTCAGGCTGCTTCACTTAAGCGCTGTGGTTTTTAGTAAGCACTTCTCTGCTAGCATGTGTGGGAAACTGAGACAATACAATAGTATTCTCTGGAATATGCAAGGGGCAGCAGCAGGAGTGTAACTATTAGCTTTTGTCAGCACCGAAACGTTACAGTGAGTGAAAGAAATGTCCAGAGAAATGGATGAACAGGCAGGAAAGGAAAGTGATTCAGAGGATGTTTGTCAATATCCAGGGACGTAAAGAACACAGGAGGAGCTTGAAGAACAGCGTTGACAGTTGAGGAGGCGTATTGCAATGATGTGTTTGGTCTCTGTCCCCCTGAAAGCTTTTTAGATTTGTGTGGGACTGTTGCTTTATCGTTTTGGTCCAGCAGATTTATAGCACATCAACCTGTGGTCTGCTTGACTGGCCCGGGTGAGCTGGCCACTGTTGTCACAACAGAGGAGGAGTGCGGTTTGGCCTCAGCTCCAACCCCTAAATTAAAATGCATCATTATTATCCTTTTTTGAGTGGCCTTTTAGCACCTTTTTAGACAGCCAGTTCAATAGATAAAGAGAACCTCTGACAGTAAGCAGCTGAGGTCAATTGACATCTTTTTATTTTATTAAAGTTAGAGCAAAAAAATAGCACAAGTGATCTATTTGTGTGCCTCATATGATACCACTGAGTCACAGCAACTCACTCTAAATACCAAAAATCTGGAGCAGGGGCGATAGGCTTATCTCCCAGTTCGATACTATCATGATACTTGGGTGTCGATTCATATTGCAATTTTTTAAGTACTGCAATTCTACAAATGTTGTAATTCAAAAAAAGGATTTATTGTGATTTTTGTTAATTTTTTAAATACTTTCAAATCATACACTTCTCAAGGCTGTTTATTGACATATTTCCATCTCATGTCAGTCTTGTCTTTTTGACTTATTTCAGCAGCATCATATACTGCAAAGAAAAGGGGGAAATAAAATAATAACTGTTTTTAAGGTCTTATTTTGAAGATTTTTATTCCTGTAAAGCACTTTGTGAACTTTCTCTGGGAAAGGTGCTCTATTAAATAAACTTAACTTACTTGATAAAAAGTACATTACATGTAGAATATGAATAAAAAAATATAGATTTTTTAAGTAAATGACCACATTCAGCTGGCCTGCTAATCAAGCTCGCAGTGTTTCCCCACACACAGATGTAGTTTGTGGCGGCTGCAACAATATCAACACTGACCGCCACGTATTGATTTTCCCCTTTTTTAATATCTAAAATGAGTAAAATTTTATTCCATTGCAGAGCTGTGCTTAGCTCAATGATACGCTCAGCCCTGTGCCAAGCTTCTGCTCTCTTTCTCTTTATCAAACTACTAATGAGACAAGTGCACCCCATGGTCCCTCCACCTCCCCCCGCTGCTGTAGGGGACAGTGGTTCCCGACAAATGGGTCCCATAGCCATTCTGAATGGACCGCAAGTTACTCAGGAACATGTCAAGTTTGTAAAAAAAACACTTACGTACAATTAGTTTCTGGCACAGAGTTTTTATTTTGAAGTGCTGTGTCCTGCTGTAGAGTGAATGACTAACAGACAGCTACTTGACGGAGACAGCAAACTGGTGGGACAACATGGCCAAAGACAAGTATGGCACCAAATAAATTAAACTGTGTGAACCTTACTTATGACTAAGGAGAAATCTTGACCCCGTGGCCGGACCAGTCGGGAAGCACTGGTATAGGAGACTATTTGCTGGGAGGAGAATGGATGGAAACTCTGGAGACAAACTCAGAAGTGGCTGTAGCAATTCAAATTCAGCTGGCGCAAACCCCGGTGCTGGGGTTCACAGCCAACTGGGTCTAATGTGTGTAACGGCAGCAACATATTGTTTACTTATCTGGTGAGTTTGCACTGGGTTGACTGAATTAGAGTTGCTATTTGAGCAGCTTAAGGTCCATGTCCTTACCATTTTCTGCTTTCTTACATCAGGTTTGTTTTTCTTAAAGGATGTGACCTCATGTTACTTGTAGATAACCACAATAAAAGTGGGGATTTCTGTCCACCTCCACAGTTGAATTAAAGAGATCAGGCATTGAAACCCTAAATAAAAATCGTAAAAAGAAAAATCACACCTGTACAAAAATCAGCTGAATTATTTATATGTAAAATATCTACACCATTTACATTTTTATATTATTATCTGTTTCCCATCTGACTGGGACTATGTGAGTCATCTGTCAGCGCTGGATTTATTCAGTCCTCCCTGGAACAAATGCTTGATTTATAGCTCTTGAATATTGATCAATCAGCCATGCAGCCCATTAACTACCTCTCCATAATGTTAAGAAGTACGTAGGGAGAAACAGAAGGTGAAATCACTCCTCTTTAATTTTTTTAATTTTGTCCATGTAGGGTCTCAAACAGTTTGTACGGTAAACTTTAGTGCTGTAAAATTAGACTGTGACGGTGTTTGTGATTCTTCTGCGGCTGGCCTTACTCACTGCAGTGAATCATGTGTTCCAAGGAGTAGATCTCGCAAGTCCAGCTGGCTTCCAGTCAACTCCTCTCGGCTGGCTCAAGGCCTGGTTACTGCCACATGTCTGCAGGATGGAAGGTTGGGGTCTTATTGTCTAAGGTGTCATTTCTGCTAATGGAAATCAAGCAAGCTTTTGTAAGCACTTTCACCATCACTCACCCTTCCTCCTCCTCCTGACACCGGCCACAAGTATGTGGTGAGCGTAGGAGCAGTCTTTCCCACAGATCATGATTCTGAAATTATCACTATAAACATACAATTCAACACTCAACTGAAAATGTCAGCAGAAATTTACTGCAGCTCTTAGCCATCTGAAAAATACAAGTGGAGAGTTGTCTTGTATTTTCCCCTCAGCCTGACTTAGTCATCTTTATCTCTCTATTTCTGATAGTATTCATACTTCAGCAGACATGATAAATCAACTACACCTCATTCCCTTCATGGGAATAATAACAAACACATATCAGTCATTTTCTTTACCCCACCCACCCATTTCCCACTTCTCTCATTTCCAAACGATTCAGTAGAGACACCTAAAATATTACTTTTACAGGAACGTTTTTCTCCTCTGATAATGGATCCTAAACCTGTCACAGAAAATGGATTTTTACCCCATTAAGTAATGGTTTCATGAGGATTTTGTGACCGAAATTTTTGCTTTTGAGCCACACTTTTGATCCATGGAGGGCTAAAATATGTCAGGAAGCAACTGTTCCATGGAAATAATAAATGAATGTTATTATTAATTTTTTTTTTTTTTTTTAGTTTTCTTGTGTGTCAGATTGATCTTTCTTGCTTACCATAGATAGAGCTGCACACCATTGCAAGTTTGAAGTCTAATTCTGAGCCGGTATTTCCGATTTTCAATCCAGTGCATCTGCTCGGGAAAACAAGAGCCCCTTTCTCACATGCACTGCAAACCTGAAATGATCTTAACACTACCGGAGGAGCTGTATGTCAGAACGCAAATGTCTGAATCAGTTGGATTATTAGATGGACTTAAATATACCAGCTACCTAGTACTAAGTCTGTGTGATGTCTGACTGAGCCCATGTGTTACTAGAACATGAATAAGCTAGATAAGCTAGGGGGCATGTCGATGGTGTTTCCTTTATGAGGCTTGCACAAAACCGAAAAAAAGCAAACATCCGCGGGTGAAGAACAAGATTCATTGAAATGAAGACAGCAATAAAAATGTCTGCCAGAGAGATGATGACATTTGGAAACTTCTTTCAGTAAGGGCCGAAGCCAAAATCGTCAGACTGATTAAAGGAGCATCAAGAGACTCATTTTTAATGACCAAATTATGAACCAGCTACGTGACCACTATGTAATGTCCTCATGAGACGCGAACTTTTGTTTGGTATGCATTATTAATTTCTCCTGGCTGTTTGGGATCAGTAGGACCCAAGAAGTATAAAAAAACTAAACATTGTCAATGATCATTAAGTCCCAGTGTCTTCAGACAAGTACTTCCTAATTAACAATGTCTTAGCTTGTTACTGTTGCTATAAGTGGTCAAACTTGTTGCCATGTCAAACTACAAACATCATTAATCATAGATAAACAAGTTTCAACCATGAAATGTGATCAGGTTTTGGACCTTGTCCACTTTTGTGTCGAGATTGACTGCAGACCGACTTGGCAGAGATGGTGGCCATCTTGTTTTTACATGGATTAGTTTGCTACCACTAGATCAAATAAAAGTGTCCACGAACGAGGACAACAGGTCTAAGTTAAGTAGAATGAAGTATAAGGTCAAGAAAATCCAAAATGTGATGTACTCATATGAGGACACAGGGTTTCAGGAGGATAAGTTTCATGTCCTGTCTCCTGCATGCTTTATCCAGGCGCCATCCCTCACCCAAACCACTTTGGGTATTTCCAGTAGGTTGAACGCTTCTGACACAGACACTCTCCTGTTGTGTGCTACATATGCCAAAGACAAACTCGGGACAATGTCCAGACCTGATTCAGTGGACATTGTCCGGAGTTGTTATGAGAAAACGGCTTTAGATATCCACTGCAAACTGCTATCTCTATGTCAGGTTTCTGAGCTTCACAAGCTCCTACAGAATACCTCCATTAATCACCGCAGCATCATGAGCGAAGCTAAATGGTATGTAAAATAGGTCAACTGTCCTACTCATCTTTGCTCATTCAAAAATCAGCTTTAAGCTTTGTGAACGGGTGTGGAGCGTAATAGTTTGAACCATAGCCAATAGCATCGAGGAGTAGAACTTATGTGCATTAGTTTTGCTGTAGGCGGAGATGGAGTTCCGCATGCTCGCAAAGATTTATATGAAGCACAGATAGACTGAATGGAAGTGGCAGCTCGGTGTTGCAGCACAAAAGTAAAGTAAAACTTAGTGAAAAGGTAATTCTGCTCAGTTTGCAGTGTGAGCTTCCATGTTGGTGTGATGTCAGGTGTGTTGATATTGGCAAACTCAGGTTGCTTCCCAACTTGGAATTTCGACTTACATGCCCTTTGCCTTGCACTTTTCCATGTCCGAGGTTGTTTTTTTCTTAGTTCCGAGAACATTGCATTGCAGCATAAGTTCCTTGGTGTTGGTGACAATGACCTCATAAGAACGAGCAGTAAGTAGTAAAACGCCACATGCCTCTGCAATGCCTCACCAAGAGACACAGTCCTACTCACGTACACACAGTTTGACACACACTTGACTGTGTGTGTTGGCCTCCTCGCGCAACTCAGTGGGGCTGAAGCTCGGCAGCACGCCTGCAACTCACATGGCTGTATAAGGGCACAGGGATTGTGCTTCACCGCTGCAGCAGAGCGAGAACGAAGGAGAAGGGAGGCAGAGAGCGAGAGGGAGAGAGGGTGAGCTCCCATCTGGTAGTTCTTAAAACTCCTGGAATGCTTTTGCTTTAGTTACACAAACCAAACAAGCTTTCTCACCAAGCCAAGACGTTCTCTCTCCCCTCCCGCTCGTGCTTTCCTCAACACCCTCTTCAATCAGTCTGCAACACCTTTCCAATCCTTCGTCTTTAAAAAAAATGAGAGAGATTTATATCAGTGGATATAAGAAAATGAACATTTTTTTTCAACAGTCCCTCACAAAGCAAAGTGAAAATAATGACACGAGGCTCTCAGATATCATCTCGCTTAATTGATTTATTTGGAATCTTGGGACAACTACATCCAGCTGAGGATCCAGATGTGCTCGCTTTCAGACTAGCACCATCGATTGTAGTCCTGACACATCCTGGCCGTTTCAGTACTACATCAGAACTATCCCTAAGCCCATCTTAAAACATCATTGCTGCTGCTGAGTGATGGTTCCCTGGCCTCCAAGCCTGAGGGAGGGAGTTAGAGGAGGGCAGAGAAGCCGAGGAGAGAGTCTGCTCTGTTTTAGTCATTATATTCAGTGTGGTGTCTCACTGTCTGATTGGGATCTTTGCACACAGCTCACACACTGATAGGAAGTGGCTTCATTTATGGTGTCTCTGCATCTTCAAGGATGATTTTTTTGGTGATTTTGTGAAAGCTGTGTTGTCCAATTTACTCGCCAACAGTAACTGAATAGTGTGTGAGAGGAGTAGTCGGAGGTAGGAGGGTAAGGAGGAGATAGAGGTTGTGTCTGCCCTGTCTCAGTTGGGGATTACAGTTAAAGCAAGATTTGTTGGGGCCCTGAGAAAAGGGATTTGCAATTTTCCACCACTCGTGTGCACAGCTGTCTACAATTCATACCCATCTCCTCAGACTCTTTGCTTTCTCTTACTACTCTCCTTTCGTACACTAGCCTTATTTCAATTTAAAGAGGAGTTGTTGTGCTCATTTTCAGGTTTCTATTTGTATTTTTGGTTATACTAGAACATGTTTACATGATTTAATGTTCAAAAAACACTTTATTTTTATCATACTGTCTGTGCTAGAACACCTGTATTCACCATCTGTCTGAAACGCTCCATTTTAGCGTCTGTCTCTTTGAGAAAAAGCCCATCCTGCTCCAGTTGGTCAGCGTTTCTAGGTCTTCCATATCTCTGTGTCTCTGCACTTTCATTGCAGCCAGGGAATAACTATAAAGGAGTCTAGCAGCTTTTTCTACTATTGAAAATAACCAATAAAACCTTCCAAGCCAAAGTCTTCACAAACGGACATGTTCCAGCAGGAATATCATCTGAAATCAGAGGGAAATTAATATTTCCCTGAGGTTAGCATGTGGCTAAATGTAGCAGGGTAAGCTGTGTAATATAAACACAGCAGCATGCCTGAAGCAGATGACCATACAAAGAAATCTCTCATAAGCTGGCCTCAGCTTGTAGCCAAAGTAGAAACACAACTGACACAGAGTATTCAGAGCGGTCTGAAACCTGAGGTCTTTGGTCACAGGGATTACTTTTACATACGTTTACCTCATCATCTGAAACTTTGTCCAAATTTAATATGAACATCTGACATTGTAAGAATTTCTTAAGGGTTTTCACAGTCATGGAAAAGTTATGAAATTAGAAAAGCTGTTTTCCAGGCCTGTAAATGGTTTAGAATTATCAGAATAATTTGGAAAAGTTGTGAACTGTTTTTGCTGTTGTTTAAAATATGGTCACGAAAATCCCAAAACATGTCTTACGTTGCACGAATACTTAACCTGTATTACTAATTTTAAATGGAGTAATGTGCTGTGTGACCATTGAAATGTCAATAGTATCACATGATACACATTTGTGTACGCAGCTAGTCGGTGGCAGGTATGTCTAATGAGTAATTAAATTAATGGTAGCAGTTTTTTAGCCACAAATAATGTATGGCATTCAAACCACAAATATAATACATGGCTGGGGCACCGCAAAGCTCACCTGGTAGAACAGGCACCCAGTGTACAAAGGCTATGTCTTTGCTGCAGTGGCAGCAGACCCCTCAAAAAATGTATATATAATACACGGCTCAAGAGAGAGGGGCAGAGCTTAGCCACATTGGATGTAGCTCTGCACTAAAATGTTTGACGGTGGCAAGATAGCGGAAGTGTCTACAGTCATGCTAAAGGAAACAAAGGGTGTCCGCAGGGTCGTCAGAATTATCAAAAATTCAAAAATCGATTGTTTATTATTCCAAAGAAGTTGAAAGTTAAAAGTTTTACTGAATTTAGTCATTACGCTTATTCTTAATCAGGCACTGATCTGCCTACCTATTTTAAACTACTTAAATAAAGTCATGGAAATGGAGCAAAATGTTACAGAAAAGTTGTGGAAAAGTTTTGGAAATTCATTGGTAAAGATGTGAGGGAACTGTACATATAGGTCCCCTTTGTGGTCCCCTTTGGGGCAGCTGCGGCTCAAAGGAAGAGCAGGTTATCCACCAATCAGAAGATGATGCATATAGTGTTTTGATCTCCAGCTCCTCCAGCCTGCATGTCAAAGCATCCTTGGGCAAGATACTGAACCACAAATTGCCCCCAATGGCTGATCCATTGGCATGTGAGTGCGAGTGAAAGGTTACTGAGTAGCAGGTGGCACCTTCTTCAGTAGCCTCAACCACCAGCGTGTGAATATGTGTGTGTGAATGGGTGAATGTGACATGTAGTGTAAAAGCACTTAGAAGACTAGAAAAGCGCTATATAAGGTGCAGTCCATTTACCATTTTACTTTAAGTTGCCTTGATGTCACTGAATTCACCTACATCACAAGTTCTACACGTTGTCTGTGCGCTCTGCGACAGGTCAGGTGGTTTACTTAAACCCTGTACTTTAAAACAACCTAAATGACTGTATGTTTTTAGCGTCCTCTTGGTGTCCTGACTGACCTGGCTTTGTTGTGAGGCGAAGTTGTGTTTATGTGACATCAGTTGAACTCTCTTACTCTCCTTTCCTCCAGATATCCGCCACCCAGAAGAGCTATCTCTACTGCGTAAGCCCCGTGATCCCAAGAAGAAGAAGAAAAAGTTGGAGGAGGCAGAGGAGGACGATCTGGAGCTGGAGGGTCCGCTGTTAACCCCTGGATCAGGTGAGCTGACGGACAATAACTCCTGCGTGGAGATGAAGTATTTATGGCTCCAAAGCACTTGTTACAGTGTTTGCTCTAAAATATTTCGCAGAAGGAAGGAATAATATTATTTCTTGGAATAAAAGAGACACGTGTAAGTTTTGCACTTCACATGTTTAACTGATGAGTTGGTAGAGATTTGGCTCATGCAAACTGAAGTCAGCGCACTCAGATTTTTAGTTCGAAGGTTTAGTTTCGAGTAATTATGGAGCATTGGGTTTTATTTTTGCATATCACTGTGAAACGTAATAATCTCGTTTCCCTCAAGCAGCAGGTTGAATAACAGGTTCCACTGGCTGCTATGGAGCATCTTCCATTCTTTTTTTTTAGTCTCATCACGCCTGTGGTTCGAAAACCACTAAGATAACTCCAGATTGCTGCACCCTGCTTCTAGTGACCAAATATGAATGTGTGAGTTTGAGGCCTGCATGGGATCCACAGCCCTGGCTCCCAGTTCCTTGGCAGGGAGGACGAAGAATGGTTGAGATTCCACACATAGTTGGTCACGCTGCCATTTTAAACCCAAACCAGGCTACACGACTGCAGTTATACTGGCCCTCCTCCCTCCCTCCCTCCTTCCGCCAGTGATGGGAGAGTTACAACCATGTGAGCAGGGAGGAGCAGAACAAAACAGGCTGTGCTGCTGTCACAGAGTTAGCTTTAACCAAAACTGCTAACACTATGAGACAGGGTGAATGGGACTCTTTGTGTGGGTTGAGTCTCTTCTTCCCTGGCCTCTGGTCTGTCCGCTGGCTTCTTAGACTCAGCTCAACGTGCATATGCACTCTCATGTGAGTGGGAAGAGCGCTAACAGTCACTGTTAATTTGGTGAACCATCTGAATTCTCACAGTCAAGAAAAGACTAATTCCTGTGACATGCTAGCAGCAAGTTTTCTATCTATTTGCCCATATGTTGAAATACAATGAGTGACAGAAAACTCCGTTTTTATGAACAGCACATGACGATCACACCCAAAGTTGCATCATTACATTTCAAGGGCGTGCTGCGTCGATGCCTCTGGTACAGATGCATTTTGTTTTCAGTGGGCGACTGCGGTCACGCCATTAGGTGGTGCAGAGAAACGGAGTTTCAACAGGAATTTGTAGAATTTGTTTACTGTCACAACTCTCCCTGTGTGTAACTCGTGTGTGAGTGCACACACACACTTCCTGCGTCCTCCCTATCAGATCACATGCTACAGTCAGAGTGTATTTCATGGCCAAGTTGTAAGGCGTTATTCCGTCCCTTGTGAGGAAGGGCTGGCCTCTTAGGTCAGGTCTCCTGATAGGAATCACAAGGTTTTGCAGAGAAGCAGCGATGCAATCAGAAACGCAGCTTCTCCTTTACAGCCAACTGCTTCTGCAAACTCCACACCAGGGTGGAGATGAAGGGTGGAGGGCTCTTTGCACACCACCATGGTCTCACTGAGTAAAGAAAGTTCTTTCAGAATTACTTTAATCTCATTAAAGCTGCAGCGATTAGTTGATTAATCAATTATTTATTCGACAGAAAATTAACAAGCAACTCTTTTCATTAATTATTAAAGTAATTTCCGAGCAAGAAATGGTAAAAATTAAAGGAATGTAGCTTCTCAAATGTGAATATTATCTTATTTTCTTATGGTACATGTACACATGGGCGTTTTTAGACGCAAGGGGTTGTGCTGCTTCCCGGCATTGGACACTTGCTGTGCGTGCCACTGGTCATGTGGAATGTCCGTTCCGGGATTTCAAACCGCACCAACATGGCGGCTCATTTGGCAACTTTCTCTTATATTATGAAAATAGTTCACTGACATATGTTGCTCACATGTCGGACAACATTTTAGGCAAGTAATAAGTGATGCAGTTGCTGAATCAGTCTTCATTTTTGATTGACAATGGTTAGCTTAGGAAGGTTTTCAGGTGTTTCCGGAGGCGGTGAGTCATGCCAGACACCCCTGATTTGCTCAGAGTAGCCCAGATTTAACTTGAGGCAAATGAGTTGCAGATGCCCGTCTCTTGAAATGCAGTGCAGCACTACCAGGATGCATCGCACAGCTGCTAACGTTGACAGTGAATGGGAAGCGTGGAAATGACCGGCCCGTGGACATGTACCTTTAGTCTCCTTTGATTGTAAAGTGAATATCTTTTGGTTTTGAATTGTTGGTCAGACAAAACAGACAGTTGAAGACATCACTTTGGACTCTAGAACTTTTTTCTCCTGACATTTTGTGATGAATGATAAATCGATTAATCCAGAAAGTAATCAGAAGATAAATCCAAACTGAAAATAATCATACATTACAGCACTAGTGATATTTTCTGCCTTTAGATTTAAATGGCTATTTTGCCTTTGCCTCACCTCCTTTGTAATAACTTGTTTGTGTCTGACAATGCTGGTATAACAAATTGATAATAAGAAATCAATTCCTTATATAGTGGCTCCGATACATACAGTACAGAGTGCATATACTGTACAGGGAGGTCCTCACTGACCTCAAAAGCAAATGACATGGGAGCATGGTGAGCCCTATGGTTATAAAGAGTATATGACCAATCGTTTCTACTTAAAGACTGGCAACCCTTTTTCCAAAACCTCAACCTCTGTCCTTAAATGTACTGCTTAGGAAACTCCATGTCCCCTGTCTGTCTGCACACTCATGTCAAGTGCCCCACAGAATTGGTCATTTCAGTAAAAAAAACAACATTTGTAGTCCTCAGCTGTTTTCATGACTCAGACAAAGAGCCATGATGTTGCCCATGATGCCAGTCCATCCAGTCCCTCCGGGCCCACCACATCTTGACGTGCCTGCCGTATCTAATTATCTGTCCTGTCAGCGAACATATCTCAGACAGCCAGTACTTTTATATTTGTGCTGCAGTTTATACATGCATGGCTGGGTCACGTCGACCAACGCCTTGCCTGGGTTTTCAATCAGTCATGCTGCGTTGGATGGCTATGAATGGGTGGATGGAAATGACAGAGCCTCACCAGTCATTCCAGGGTGATCTCCCTCTGCGAAGAGGGTAAACTGAGTCATCCACTCTGAGGCTAACAGTTGGCAGTGCCCATGGAAATACCACGGATCTCCCTACTTTTGTATTTCTCTACTTTTTGTCTTCTCTGTTTCCTCCTGCCCTCGTAGAGTTCTCAGTATCTTAAATCTGTCCACTTGATGTTTTTTGTTCCCATTCCGTTTCTTCCCTCCAACTCTTTCCTGTCTTTCCTCCTCTTACTCTTTCTCTTTTCATCCTAGCCTCTGAGGTAATATACATCGGACCTGTCAAAGGTAAGCTTTCCTCTTCCTCTGTCCTTTACTCTTCAGCACTGCTTCCTCACCCTCGCCTCCCCTCCTTCCTCCTTACCCTCCACCCCCCCACAGCTGGAGTGTAAGGTCACATGACATCTGTAACCTTTCGGGACATGCAGCTGAGTCACCTGACTGCTCTTCCAGAGGAAGTCAGCTGATTCGGGTGGTCACATGATAAAGGCTTTGCCTCACATTAGAAATTAGCTCAGAGTTACTCCAGGCCTGCTCACTGCGCCTGCTGACTGTTTTGAAGGGTAGTTCATCGCTTTTTAGCGCTTGAAAGTGGTGGTTACTGACATGATCATAATTATCATTACATGTTTTCATGTTTTTGCTCTACCTCTTTTAAAGAAGCTCAAAAACCAGATGCCCATAGGTCAATAATCACACATACACGCCACAACTAAAAGCCCACACAGAGGCTTTGTGTTAAAATCAAATCCACAAGAGGCTCTTTAATTTATTGACAAACCTCTCATGGTTTACTCCTAATCTTAACAGCCCATGGTGGTCCAACTCCATCCATCTAAGCCCCCTATGAATCCCCAGTGTGGGAGCATCAGGGAGTCGAGTCATGTTAACATTCTTTGTGCCTCTTCGCCTGTATTGGAGAGTCAGTAAACAGGATGGAGGAGGATGGAGTTGCGTTTTAAATGGGCTGCCAGCTTTCACCTTATAGATGGTCTCTCTGGATATTTGGGATTCCTCAAGAGCCCCTTTGGGAGAAGGAAGTCCTCTCCCTGACCTGATGCACTCAGCATTAAGGGAAAAACCTTGAAAGACCCACTGAATAACACCCTCCCCCACAAGGGATGTGTGGCCATAGCCTGCACCCTGTTCTCATGACCTCAGCTCGCAAACACAAACATACATGTGCACACTCACAAACCGAGTCCACTTCCTGATTTCAGAAGGGATTTAGTGGTTTAGCCAGTGTTGCTTCTTGACCTAGGCCCCACAGAGGGAGAGAGGGAACGGGGGAGTATGGGGCCAAAAATACTACCATAAGGCCAGCCAACAGGAAATGCAAACAGCTTGACTTTGGAGGCTTGCTGATGTTTGTAGCCAAAATTCAGCCCAATTAAATAAAGCAAAATTTTGAGCCCTTATTCAGTGAAGATTTAGATTAACAATGATGTGGCTGATTTTTTGTTATAATCCATGTATCCTCCCATACGTCTATGTTCCCGCTCTCCTCTCTGTGGCGAGTGTTGCAGTAGTTTGCTGTGTGCAGTGCATTCCTGCAGGTTTTTTGACTGTGAATAAGTGGGTGACCCTGATCATGTTCTGCGTCATCTGCATGCTGATCCACATCAATCCCGCCATCAGCAGGAGGCCATAGTTGAAGCCACTCATCTGCAAAGCGTGGGCTGGTAGTCACGTGGTATTGTTGATCGCTAGCTGGCCTGGCTAGGCTGCAAGTGTGTGTGCTTTTTGAAAAAAGTGTTCACCCCTTTTTACCCTGATGCTGTTTTTGTAGATGTACAGTATTTGTGAATGTGCACTTCTTTGCTTTACAATTGGAGTGTGTATTAGATTTTCTGACTGTTAGTGTGAAACAACAAAAAATATAAATGTAATATTGTTACTTAAATGAGAATTTTCTTTTTGAACCTCAGTGCACTATAAGGGTCTAACTGATGACTTTGTGTTTTCAGGGAGCATCTACTCCAGTCCAGGCTTGTACAGTAAGACTATGACCCCCACCTATGACTCCAGAGACGGCAGCCCGCTGTCACCTACCACTGCCTGGTTTGGGGACAGCCCCCTCTCTGAGGGCAACCCCAGCATCCTCGCTGTCAGCCAGCCAATCTCTTCACCAGACATCCTGGTCAAACTCTACAAGCCCCAGTCCCTGCTGGACAAAGCCAAAATCAACCAGGGGTGAGATGAACTTAACTTAGTAGTTATGTGGTTTGGTTAAGCTGCTTAAAGACAGAAATGGTGTGGTTGCAAGAGGCTACAGAGAGTTTGTTTGTTTATGATGGCATTTTATTCACTGTCTTTACAGGTGGTTGGACTCATCCAGGTCTCTGATGGAGCAGGATGTTAAGGAGAATGAGGTGCTGTTGCTGAGGTTTAAATACCACAGTTTCTTTGACCTCAATCCGAAGGTACGTCCCATAGACAATGCAGTACAGTTTCACTCTGCTAACTGAGTCCCCGAGGACATTTTTGTGTGTGAAAATGTTGTATTGGTGCAGTGCTCCTTTAAGTAGAGTATTTGATGACAACCCTGTGTGTATCAGGTGTGAAGAGAATGTGTGAGTCTGTGTTTATTCACAGTTTGCTTCCATGCCTGTTAACGCCGTGACAAACCTCTTCACAGTATGATGCCATCCGAGTGAACCAGCTCTACGAGCAGTCCAAGTGGGCCATCCTGCTGGAGGAAATTGAGTGCACGGAGGAGGAAATGATGATGTTTGCTGCCCTGCAGGTAAAGAGACTGTGTGTGTGAGCATTTGTGTGTGTGCCTGATCTCAATTTTCCTGTCTCAGCATTCGTTAGTCAGGGTCTGATATTTGAAGACCTGCAGTCTTCTTTTCATTGGGCAATGGGCACATTGCCTTCTCAACCGCAAGCTAATGAATTGGATGGGCTTCCAGCCCAGAGTTGAGACATATGGTTGCCAGTTCTGCTGCAGCACGCATACTAAAACCTGACTATTGCACACTGATGCAGAATTAGTTAATGGAGGCTTTATCACACGTTCCCACTGAGCTAAATATGCCTCAGTATCAGCCAATTCCCTTTATACCTGACTTCTTAGAATTCATACAAAAAAGGGAGGCATTGCATAAGCAAAAGATCACTCATGAATAATTAATTGCAAGCAACTTAAAAGACATGAATGCATTTACCTCAGTTAATCAGAGTGAAGTGTCACTTTCAGTGGTAGGTACATGTCCTGTTTCCTTGACGCACTAAAATCTGAAAGGATGCAGTTCACTCAGTATGGATACATCCATGGAACACATATTTTATTTATTGAGGACCCACTGAATTTCCCTGGGACCCACTCAGTTGACCATCTGTGGGTCCTGGGTATTCGCTACATGGAAACCTATCAACGTCACTGCACTTTGATTGCCTGGAAGCCAAGCGTCATGAGTCATCATGGCAGAGAAACACATCGTGTTCAGATACTATGTTCACATTTCGTTGAAGGTCCAGTGTGTGGGATTTAGAGGCATATATTACTGGTTTAAACCACCTGGTCTGTTTTATTTGGAGAGGAAGAGACCTCTGCGGATAATTCAGCTCCTAGTAAAACCTCCGGAACAATGAACACTTAAGGAATCCTAACCAGGAGTTCATGCTTGGCAAACTGGAGAAGATTCAGCTGGTTGCAGTCTACAACCCTCACTGCTAGATGCCACTAAATCCTACACACTGCTCTTTTAAATATTGTTGTCTATACAGAATAACCTGAACAAATCCCCAGCATTGTTCTTCCAATATTAAATTGTGTCACAAATACTGCAGGATTGTAAGCATGTTTGCACACTGCACCAAGGCTATTATCTTTATGTGATCAAGTCGTTCCTTTAAACTTTGAGGCACTTTGCTGCAGCCACTCATACAGACCTGATCTGCCCTGTACTTTGGAGCCACTGGCAGTATCAGACATACAAGTATTTCTCGTGAGACAAGTTTAAAAGCAGATCAAGAGGAGGGGAAATAGGAAGCAGTGGAAGCATGATACAGATGTGAGCCCCTTTAGCCCCCTCAGGTAGCCCCCGTGTAGTCTGGGGGTGGTGCCCCTGCTATTTCTGACCCTCATAAACTGCGGGTGCCAAGACCTGAGGACGCCACCCTGTCTTCACCCCCAGGGTAATTATAGAGCATCTCGGGCCACAGGACCCAGTGCCCCAACCCGGACCACCCACCCCCGGCAAGACACTATCTCATAGACCTGCTCACATTCCTCCAGAAGCCCTCCTACACTGTGAGGTGTTAGGTGCGTTTCATTAGAGCAGTTATAATTACACCTAAACTGGTTTCTTGTTACTCCTCTTGAGAGAGATGCTAATCCGAGTGGGGTGTTTAGACTGGCGGCTACTGTCACTGTCGCTACCTGTCTGTTAGCACTTTGGTAGCTACTACTATGTTACAACTGGGTAGTATGAGCTCAGGGCTTTTGGCTAAGGTTTCACTGGTGAGAGTAGAGACACAGCGTCTAAATAAAGAGCAGTGATTGTCCACATTCAGTATGCTGCTGGCTTCTGTTAGCATGCTATCACCTGGATGTTTTATTTTGGCATTACATGGAAATGAGGTAATCAGGAGTCAAGAGCAGTAACCGACCTCATCGTCACCGACTTCAGGCACAAGTTGTACTTGCTGCTCATGCACACAAACAGGAAACAACCCCCCCCCCTTCAGTGTTGCTGCTTTTAAAAGACAGTCAGAGTGGAAGAGGTGGAGGAATGAGTGTCATGGCGAGCCCTTTGTCCCACATTCTGTAACCTTATCTGGGCTAAAGCCTCACATATCTCTCTCAAAGTCTGCATCTTTCACTCTCTCGACAGCTGTTCATTCATATATTGGTGGGGGGTTGGTGGCTGGTTGACATTATAAATACCATTTGTCAACAAGTTGTATTTAGTGTCTGTGACTCACACTTGGAGGTAAACACAGCCGGGTTTTCATGAACATCCCCATCCTGCTGAATAGCTGTTTCCAGTGTTCTCTTTTCCTTATTGGCCCAGTCTAACACATGTTCCCTGTAAAAGCAATTTCATAGCCTGTTACAGCTCAAAGACATGCTGAGAACACATTGTTCAAACTGTACTCCGACGTTCTCTCAGTGAATCATCATCACCAAGCACTTTATCTTCTCCTCATCCTGAATCTCCTTCAGAGATAAAAGTCTTTGTTTCATCACTGGTAAACTCAAAGGTGCACATTGGCAACACTTGCTAGCATAAATGCCAACACTTCTTTAAGAGTTTATGTGGCTATTATCCCAGACCATTTCACTTTTATAAGATTAAGTTAAAGCGTTTGTGCACCAGTAGCACAAATAGCAGGAAACTTTATAGAAATCAGCAAAACTGTGGATGAAGGTGTCGGAGTTGGAGGTAAACTTTGCGAGCAATTGTTAGTTGTTCCCTCCTCTTTTACTATAAGGTAGTATGTGGGACTATTTTTTCACAAGGAATGCTTTGATGAATCTAGTGGTTTAAAAACAGATTTTAACTGGAAGGTTGTAGGTTTTAATAGTGTTGTGAGGATAAGACTTTGAAACCTTCTCCGCAGCACTAGACTTTGCTCCAGCTGTTCTTAAAAACTGGTGCAGTGCCTTCTGAACCTCTATGTCTAAAAGGAGGTGCAAAGGCAGAGTTATACTTGTGCGTCAGCTCTATGCAGACTCTACGCCGTAGCCATCGCACGTGGCCTGTGAGCATTTTTACTTGTGCGGTGGTGTGTCTGTGTCACTCTGCAGTTACACCTCCAAAACACCAGTCGGCAATGGGGTTTCTGTGAAGTGCTGTAAAGTTTACTTGATTCAAAACACACTTCAGACATGGTTTAATAGAGACAGTGTCAAACACAAGTACACAAATCAGCTTTACTATAAGTCACAACATTCACGGATAAAACATTTGTCTTTTGCTGGATACATTTTCCCCACTAATACAACATGCTAATGTTTTTAGCACAAGCCTATGGCATTTTACATTATATAAATTAGCCTAGCAGCTACAGTGTAGGTTACAGCATAGGCATCGATTCGACGCAGTAGAATAAATCCTGCTTACGTTTAGAAAAACATTCTGAAAGAAGTATTTCCATGCTGGAAAGATGGTCTTTGCATAAAACTCGGCTGTCTGGGCAGTCGAAAGACGGAGTTACTTTTAAAATTGGTGCCACATAACCAGAGAAAACAGAAGCAAGTGCTCCGGTGTTTGCTTTTGCTCAAGAGGTAGAAAACCTACAACTACCAGAATGCACTGCTCCCTACCGAACCAATAATTACCCCTGCTTGGCTTGGCTGTTTTGACACAAGAAACAATATGGCCAGCTGATAACAAACAATCCTGAATTACAGTTAATGAGCTGAAATATATTTCTGAAAGCATTTGAGGCAAGAAAAAGACAACACAGTAACAGAATCATAATCCATATTTGATCAGCACTGCCTAGTTTTACAGTTTGATCTTAGTATTTTTAGCATTTGTTGTTACAGTAGAGGAAACAGTATGGGTCCAAACAGTATTATTCTCCACAAATTCTCATATTACAGCCAAACAGTGCACTACAATATGTTTCTGTAGGCATTGTAGTCGAGAAATAGGCAATACAGTAACAAAATCTTGGTTTATATTTGATCAGCACTGCCTAGTTTTACAGTTTGATCTGAGTTTGAGAGGAGGGGTGACACTCTCTCGACCCGCTTCTTTACTCTTTGTGTCCGTGTGAAAGTACAATCTGTAGTTCATATACCATCACAAATCTACCAGATGATGCAAAGCAGGTCATCCAGCAGATTTAAGCTAGAAAATGACCAGGGAGATCTGGGTTCTGCTAAGATGGAGGGAAGTTAACCACAGTTTATTTACACATTCTGCCCACATTGTTATGATACAAGGCTGATTGAAAATCAGCAAAGTATCCCTTTAAATATCTCTGTATATAACTAGTTCATATGCATGACTGATTCTAGACCATGAAAAGTTTTTGAATGGAAAAATTTAATATATTAGAAGTCTGTAAATGTCATGTATTCTCAAAATAGAAAATGTGTAGAAACCCTGGTTTACCACAGCAAATTAAGTGCTCAAAAATAATTCAAAAATGGGCCTAACTGGGGCTATCTCTCTTTCTCTCCCTCAGTACCACATCAACAAGCTGTCAATCATGTCTTCAGACAACCACATGAATAACAGTGAGAAGGAGGTGGATGAGGTGGATGCAGCCCTGTCAGACCTGGAAATTACTTTGGAGGGAGGGAAGACGTCCAACACACTGGTATGACTACTCTGGCACATCTTTGCCTTCACTACAGGAAATCCCTCTTGGTTATGGACAACATGTACTGGGCTCCGAACTCAGAATGTGAATTTATTTTCCAGTCACTGCAGCTTGGCAGTGTGTTAGGTCCTTTGTGTCTCTACCGTATTCTGATGAAATCTCCTTTCATCAGACACATTAAACAGGAGCGGAAACCTACACAGACACCATACACTGACCCTGGGGAGGGGAAATTACAATGAATCTTACTGGAAGTGCTAAATTTCACATGGTTATTTATGAGGCCTGCATCTGACAAAAGATCAGGGGTGTGAGATATATGACACTGAAACAAACCCAACAAAGGCTGCAAGTTACATGAATATGTTGAAAATATATGAGCCTATTATTACAGCAGCTCCGCCTCAAGAACCTGTTAAGTTTATACAGCTTATCAGAGGAAACTGAGCCTTGAGATATTACATAAGAAGTGTTGTCTTTAGCATATTCCACTGAGCAGTGACATTGAAAATGTGCAAAGTTGAGCCTGAGGTCATTGTTTCGATTGTGTTTAACCCTGTTCTTCTATATTAAAATCTCCCAGATTTATACTAACAGTGGGTTTCTCACTTCCTCCTAGGGTGACATCACATCTATTCCAGAGCTAGCGGACTATGTCAAAGTCTTCAAGTAAGTCCACATCCAGAGCTGCCTGATCCCACAAGACCACATGTAGTTTCAGTGTTATTAAAAAAAGAACTGTGTATGAGTAAGGGTTGGGTACAGAAACCTGGACCAAATCACAACGCAGACTTGGTGCCTTACTTTCGTGCCAGATTGTGTGCGTAGCAAGTGTGCCATAAAGAGAGAAAGAGCTAGTGTGTGTGTGTGATGGTAAAAGTGAGGCTGCAGTGACTGGCGCAGAGAGTATGAAGTTAAACATAGCAGTGCAACTTGTGAACAGTTCAGGCTGTTTGTCAGTGAATACATGCTACAAGTCTTCAAGACCCAAGCCAGGTTCCCACGTCTTGCTCGCCATCTGCTGATTAAGGTGAAGCGGTTTAGCCCTGAAGTTAGCAGGGAAAGTTAGCCTCTTGTCGGAGCCTGACAGGCTCACTGAAGGCCGACTGTTCAGAGGGACCAGCTGTTCTCATTGTGGTGACAACCTGAGATAATGGAGAAATGTCTGGCTGAGTTTGGGGAGACAATTATTGACCGCAACTCAAAACTTATCTTTGCTGACTGTAATTTAGTGTTAATTATTTTAGATGTGTTAGGTTTTTTATTTTGTGAATGTGTTAATAGGGTTTTGTATTTATTCATATGTATATATTTAAACATACTTTAAACTGTTAAGAGTGAATATGTTGTTCAATTTCATGATCAGATTTACCCTTGCAATTGACCCTTAGCAAAGTCCTGCCCTTGGACGCAGACTGGCCAGTCATAACGTAGCATCAGGCCGGCTCGGACCAGGTTCCGACATCAACACAGCTGTGCTCCATTGACTCTACTGCAGTCGTTTCAGATTTCCTTCATTTTAAGGCTGGTTTTGTGGATTTGGAGCTAAATGTTGTGCCTGGGGCACGTCGTGTATTAATGATACTCGTTACCTGGAGAGCTTGGAAAAAGATATACGTTTCTTCCCTGTTCCAAAACCAAAATCAAACCCTGAAAAGTGTAGGGTTAGCTAGCTAGCTACTGAAGATATAGCCTACTGAATGTATACACATGCTGCTTTTGCTTTGTAATGATTATAACAGTGAAACAAAGCCCAACCCTGCTGTACAGGAACCAGTGAAGGGAAGCAGGGAAACTTTGCTGATATTCAACCAGCTGTGTGTCATCACATTGTGTGCAGATGAACGTTGTTTGACTTCCCCAGATCACTGCCCGTCTGGTGGCAGAGGTCCAGGTGCTGGCAGTGGCACGGGGGAAAAGCAAAACACTGCTCATCTGCACACACTGCGATGCCACACAGCTGGTTCAATATCAGCAAAGTTTCCCTTTATATTCATTGTCTTCTGTGTCGATCAGCAGTGATGTGGTGGTTCACTTTTACACTGTGATCTGTAGCCTATAGTTGGGCTTTAGCTTCTAACTGTCTTTGTCTTTTTAACCTGTTGTTGCTGCTGAGTCAGTTTGACATCCTGGATATATCCTTCAAACACAGACTGTAGACCCCTCTGTCTGCTTCTCTCTGACATCACTGTTTCATTTTTCCAAAAATATGATAATATTTCTTCAGGGAGTGCAGTTAGTTACAGTGTGGGCTCCATGCTTACTCTGACAGCTTGTGGGACCATCACAAAGGGGTGGGGCTTCACGAAAGGTTTATTAAAACAAAAAGCGTCATTTTGTGCCCACTTTTTATATTTTAACAAATTGGTTCAGACACTGTTTAGGCACATATATTGTTTTAAAAGTATTGTCTCGGCCCAAATACCCAACCCTAGCATGAGTACGTGCAAAGATTGCATTTGTCATCAGATGTTGAGTCTATCAGAGAACTAAGAGAAACCTGTTGTCTGGTTTGCATCAGAGTAATAGGTTCCATTGTTTTGCCAAAGGACATTTACAGGCTGAGCTTTCAGTTTAGCTTCTCAAAGTGATAAAAGTTGGACCAAGCATATTTTTAACCATATTCATTTTTGGCTGTAAGCCTTTGCTGACACACAGGTGGCTCCTGCGGTGGTTGTCTCATAAAACTTATAAACCGTGGGGGGGTGAGCTATCAAGAGGCATTTCCTCTTTAATGGTTTCCCATTAATGTTCGTGTCCAATGCTGGATCCTCTCCTATTCACCTTGCTGACTCTGCACTTCAGAAGCGCTCCTTCTTTTTCTCCTCTCTTCCTTGTACTCTCTTATGAGCTCCCCCTCCCCCGCTCTTCCTCTTGACCACTAATAAAGAAAATGGCTGTTTTTTCCATCTGACATGTCTGTTATATATTTTCCAGACCCAAGAAACTGACACTGAAGGGCTATAAGCAGTACTGGTGCACATTCAAGGATATCACAATTTCCTGTTACAAGAGTAAAGAGGAGGCACATGGGACCCCTGCCCACCAAATGAATCTTAGAGGTGCGAACACACAAAAAAGATGTCATTTTATGACCGTGCAAGAATGTAATGCTTCATTTTTCTGTCTAAACAATGGGTGTGAACTTTGACCTCCTCTTCCGCTCTGCACTTTGGCTTCCATGTGCAGGTTGTGAGGTAACACCAGATGTTAACATCTCGGGTCAGAAATTCAACATCAAGTTGCTAATCCCTGTGGCTGATGGCATGAATGAGATCTGGCTTCGGTGTGACACGGTAAGACCGACGTTAGTGCCCCATTTATGTTAATTTCTTGTCCTTTTAAACAGGTTTTTTAATAATCAGTGTCTGATTTGCTTTTACAGGAGAAACAGTATGCCCACTGGATGGCTGCGTGTCGCCTGGCCTCCAAAGGGAAGACCATGGCCGACAGCTCTTACAACCTGGAGGTCCAGAACATTCTGTCCTTCCTCAAGATGCAACACATGAACCCCGATCCTCAGTTCATTGAGCCAATCACCACCGATATCAACCCAGAATGCCTGGTGTCCCCGCGCTATCTGAAGAAGTACAAGAACAAGCAGGTAAGCCACGTGTTTCCGTAAACGAAGGACCTCTGAATGCTCACTAAGGTTTACACGTGGAGGGTTAAGTGTATAGTTACAAAGAGACAGACATACGGAAGGTAACTATCTGCTCTAATGTGTATTTTTGGGAGGTTGTTTACTTGTTTGATGAGTCGGTTGTGGAGTTAGATGGAGCAGCGTCTGATGCTTCCCAGATGGGCGCCTCCTGGCATCAGGCTTGTCTTGCATTGGAATGTAGCCTCCCTCTACTCCCCCTCCTTTACTCTCCTCCTCCCTCCTCCTCTTCCCTCCGTTCCTCCTCCCCAACCCCCCTCTGTCCAAGGGGAAACCAGGACAGCAGACGTCCAAACCACTCAACATGCTTACAGTTTGAGTTGCTCATGTCAGACTGTAATGGATATGTTGTCTGCTCAGTCTTTGTGCTTATAGACAAAAGTGTAGAGATCTCAGCCACAGGGTTTGTAGATGCTCAGTTAATCTGGAAATAAAGCGTGGTCACCTCTGAGCGACAGTAGAGCGCCACCAGCGAACATCTTAATAACTATGTGTAGAATTTAAGCTACTTGTAAGCGTTGGGAGAAAACCACAGTGTGCCCAGCAGATTTGCATGTAAGCAACAGGCTGGTGTGTGTACACTGAAACAGCTGAGTACACGGCTGCCATAGCTGTGTGAGTTGGGGACGGGTGAGGGAGGTCGGGGGAGCTGACTTCCCATGGCTTACACAGTCTGGATTTGTTTAAGTTGTAGTATAAAAGTGGAATGTAGCTAGGGGGTTGGAGGGATTTTTGGAGAGTGTTGGTACCGTAAGTGATGACTCAGAAATGGTCTGGGCCTGAAATATACTGAATGTCTAAAGAAAGAGAGGTAGACAGGAAGATAGACTCTGATCCTGTAAATGGGTGTCAGCATTGCTGGTTGAGTCAGGCACTTTAAAAGTTCTTTTTGTGAGCTAAAATACAAACCAGATTTTATTGTCTCTTTGGCCCAAATGTGTTTTTTGGCATACCCAGATTGTATCCAGATTGACTTTAGAACGTCTGGACAGCAAAAAAAACTGCATAAAATGCATTTTTTGCAAATTGGATTGGTGGTTTAAAATGTGATTCCAATCAGATTTCATCTGACGCGTCTCAGTCCAGATGCTCTGGCCTCTCAAATTAGTGTCTTTTGCGTGACTCGTAATGTGACACACAAAGATGTTAAATCTAGAGTGACTGAAGTGCTGAGCAGAATCCATGCTGCTGCTAACAGAGCGCTGTTGGAGAAAACCATGGAGAACAACAGTCTGTGGACGGACGCCAAAATAATTTGACTGCTGGCACTTTGTGACAGAGGAATTCCGCTCGACGACTTGACAGCACGATTGTTTGGTGGGTGAAATGACAGACTGCCATTTCTCATGCTTCCATGTTGGAAAGCGGCATCACCAGTGAAACCACATAGTTACTGACCCCTTTGTAAATATCATAGCAACCCATGCAACCCATGATGTCTCAAGGACACACCAATTTGATGCCATCACATGCAAATAACATTGTGGACTGTCTTAGAGATCTAGTTTGAGAAACAACTGATTTCGCAGCAGTCTGAATGTAGCATTTAATACTCCAGTAACGCAACAAATGTGAGCATGACGTGGTTTTATCAAAGTCGTGGTGGACCCTTTAAGATGGGACTGCTGTCACAGGTTAATCTCTGATTGTCACTGTTCAAAAACTCAAGTCTGTAACTTTAGTTCCACATATAGCACAACTAAAAATGAGAATAAATCCAAAATTACAGAAGTACCACAAAAAAATCAGTTCTCATTCGCTGCTTGTTTCATTTGCTCACTTTTTTAGCGATTGGGAAATCCAGTAATTATAGTTGGGGTCATTTACCTGAAATTAATTCACATTTTCGTACAGTAAAGCCTGTTTGCCAAACGTGAGGAGCGATTAGTCCATGTTCAAGTTAAGAAAGGCTCACAAAGCCAGGTCACGTAATGCACACTGAGCCATTTACACCAGCTAACCTGTGGGTTCAACCCATGTCATGGTGCCAGTATGGTAGTCCTGGCTTGGGTAGCCTCAGTTCCACTAGCATTCACATCTCTATATACTGCACTTTGCCATAGAGTGTTTCTTGTATTAGTTTTCCCAGAATCCACACTAAAATACTGAGCTGGACAGTGATATTTTAGCATTTTAATTACGATGAAACAATCCTTTTTTGGCATTCAAAAACTACAGCTTCCATGAACCATATACGTGCTATCAAAACCTCACAGGAGCTGTAGTTGTCATGATAATTGTTGCTTTATCTTAGTTAAAATCATGAGCTGCTGAGTTGTCACTGATCCGTTTAGAACATGGACAGACAGTTTCCATTTTTTAGAATATGGACAGAAAACTCCAGTATCATGTTTGTTTTTTTAGAAAGGCACAGGGACAAAAAAACCTCTGTGGCGTAACACATTGCCTGGAATAGAGGCTTGAGCAGGGGGCAGGACTCAGCCTTTTTAGGGGTATTAGCTCGGCAGGGTGTGTGTCCAACTGGGGCCGCAGTTCTTTCTGGTCTGGCTCCAGTCTCACTCATTATCCCAGTCTGACAGGGGGTATCCCCAGCAGGCACACAACATGAAAGAGTAGTGGCATATGTACAGTGTGTGAATGCACACATGTGTACTCATGTGAGTGGGCGTTGGGGCATCAGGAAATGAGCCGTGCCTGAGAATGCTGCGCGGGAAAACTGTCTGGGAAAAGCCCGTTCGCTCTCAGTCATCTGCGACCCCTCCCCACCTCACTAAAACTGGACTTCCTGTTGCGAGACGAGCCAGAGGAGACTTCCGTGTGGCAGCTCCCAGCGGATACACACACAGGAATTTTTAGATTACTCGGACCGGTGTGGTCTCTGGCCAAATCGATACATTTACACAAGAGAAAACAAGCATTAAAGACACAATAATAAACTCCTGGGGTGTGAAGACATGGCGCTCCAACAGTATGGTGCTTCTGAAGTGTGCTTTGAGCACACACCGCCACCCTGTGGATGAAAGGGGAAGCTGTGTGATAATTTTAATGGCTCATTGTGAAAGTATGTTAACAATAAACAGCCTTTATCGAGACCTAAAATGTACAGTTCCCGTGCCTACTTCCTTAATGTGAAACCACACAGATGTTGTGTAACCTCTTTCTTTCCCCTTCAAACAAGTGTCTGACTGCTGCTGTACTCTCCCTCTCTCTTGTGGCTGAATACTGCATGACCTCCAGATTCCAGAGCCCCACTTTGTTTCTTTTATTACAGTTGTGGCCTCCTACCTTATCGTTTTGGATCTTCCCTCCCTCGACATTGATCTTACTTGCTTGTTCTCTTTGTCCTATCTTTCTTTCTTTCCTCTCTTCTTGTATGCACCTCCTTCATTCCTCTGTGCCCTTCTCCCACCCCCACCTCCCGTCTTCAGCCAGGCTATATCAGGGACTTGGTAAGTTGAGTTATGTGTCCACTGGGTGCCTTTTTTAAGCCTTAGATACATGTATGTGCATGTTTGTATAAACTCTGAACACTTTTTATGTCTGGGTTGCCTCACCTAACTAGGGATGCACCGATACCTAATAACAGTATCAGAAGTATCTGTCTGATACTGTGCTCATGTACGTGATTGTACTTATGAAATGACTCTGTTACAACAGCACACAATACCACCAGACGAGTGATGACAAAAGTAGAGTAGTCTGCAAACTATGCTGTACTAAATTATAAAGAGGAGGAGTGAGGAAAGTAGCTTGGTAGCAATTTGATAGAACATCTAAAGAACGAACATGACACAGAGGTCGAGGAAGTTTGCTAATGCTAGCTGGAAACGGTAACCAAATTTGCTGCAAACGCTGAAGAAGCAAGCAAAGATGTCCAGAGATGATCAATGGGTGCAAAAAATAACAGAACCCCAGTACATTGCTCTTAATGTCAGATATAGACAATACAAGATTTCGACGTCTTCTCAGTGTAACAGGACTAGACGCAAAGTATGAGATTTGTGACTAGTTACCTGGATGTAACTCCAGTTCTATGAGTATGTGCACAGCACCTTTTTATGTAAAAAGCCGTTTTAGTTTATCTCATTTATTAAGAACATGAGGTGTGCTAGTATTCAACATGTGTAGTCTTTTTAAATTGCTGTTTTCTTCCTTAATTACCACCAATCCTGGCCCCCTCCTCAGATACATGACACACAACATAGCTGTACTATAAGATGACCACTCCTACATATACCCCTGACCACCCTCTGAAGCGCTTCACTATCGGTTGAGGTGGGAAAATAAAATGCGTTTTCAAAGCTACTGTTAGAACTGTAGTGGAATTATTAAGCATTCATATCGTTACTCGGTAAGTAAAGTACCAAAATATGAGCACTTGAAGGAAAAAAAAGTGGTATCAGTGCATCCCTACGCCCTAACTAAAAGTGGTGCAGCTGTATAACATGTCATAGTGGCCGGTAGTTACAGTAGAATAGTTAGAATCCTCCTTGTTTGTTTGTTTGTTTGTTTGTTTGTTACTTTCACTAGCTCTAATGTTTTCAGAGTGTGACAAGACAAGCAAATTACATATAACTCTGTTGAAACAACAATGGAGCATCTGTATTATATTTTATACTTTGCATTAGTGGGGACAAATGATGGTACAATAAACATAAAATCAATGAAAGATGCAGGTTTTTTTGCACACTTTAGCTCATTTATCACCACTTTGATATACTTAACATTAATGCTGAACATTTATCAAAGCAAATCACAGGTTTGTAGACTGAGGGAAGCTTTAATGTGTTTGTGAGAGCTGTGTTTTACTTTTCTGGTCTGTAAATATGAAAAGCAGATAGGAGAAACTTGCTGAAGATAAGTGATCCATCACAGTAAAGTTCATTTATTTTATTGTAAAGCATCTGAACAGGGCTTGCTGCATCAAAGAGTGTAGCTTCTGAGCAAATTATCAACCTCATCTGTTATTTCCTGACACCCATATTTTCTTTGGTTTCTCCTCCACCTTTGATTTTTCCAATGAAGCTCCAGAATGCTAATCAGTAGCTGACTGGAACATATGGGAGGTTGGCAGGGGGAGTTCACTGTGATGGATTACTTACTGTGGATGTCTCTGTTTTGCTGCTCTTCAAATTAGTTGATAAAATGTTGGGCTTCAGCTTTGAAATGTTGTAGGTCCAGTAGGGGAATTCACACATGCATGCACACTCACACATTGGCATATTAACCTTAGTGTGGCTCCTCAGGGGGCTCATAGGTTTATATTTGTCTGTCTGTTTTGTAGCTGTGTGATGTAGACTTTTACTGTGACAGCTCTCTGCTTATTGGCTGACACCGTGTGTGCTGATGGCTTTCTGGAATTAGCCACAGCTTGTTTACGCACTGGGTTTGTGTGTGGATTTGGGTGCATCAGGTGGTTTTGTGTGTGGTGATGGGATGCACTTGTTTACAGTGGAGAGTGTGTTAGTGTTTGGCGAGACCCAAGTGGCGGGAGCACGCTAAAATGTCACGTGTGTGATTGTGTATTTGTCAGATTTCAGCCCGGATCCTTGAAGCCCACCAGAATGTGGCCCAGATGAGTCTGATTGAGGCCAAGATGCGCTTCATCCAGGCGTGGCAGTCCCTGCCTGAGTTTGGAATCACTCATTTCCTTGCCAAGTAAGCTGATGTGTCTTCACACTCATATCTCTATCGCCCACTCTCTCTGTTTTATGTGCTGACAGTGACTCAGATTTTCATTTGATCTGCGCTCTTTCATTTCACAGTTGATTCTCTTCTTCTGCTCTGCAGGTTTCAGGGTGGGAAGCGGGAGGAGCTGATCGGCATCACTTATAACCGTTTGATCCGGATGGATGCCAACAATGGAGATGCTATTAAGACCTGGCGCTTCAGCAATATGAAACAGTGGAACGTCAACTGGGAGATCAAGATGGTAGGGAAATCACTGAATATGAACATTTTAATTTAGCAGGTTTTTCATCAAAGTTTTCCGTGGCCTGCTCTGACTCAGTGTTGGAAGTTAATGGTGTTTCTAGTGCTGAAACAATTAGTTAATTTAAGGGGAACTCCGCTATTTTTTCACATCAGAGTTTCCTTCCAGCTCTTGTAGTGCTATTGTGTGTGTGGGAAAAAAGTCACATAGTGCCTTTTGTGGCTCAAGAGGCAGCTGTGCAAGATCTTTATTTTTTAAATATCCTTTTATTCACCAATTAATGCACACGCATGTTGACAGTGTGGACATAATATCAAATATAAAAACAAACAAAGAAAGGCAACAATAGACTTACAGATGTTTCTGATTGACAAAATGTAAAAGGACTAACTGTAGGGCATCGTCTGTTTGGGTCTAAATACATTTCAGGTGAGTTTTCCAGGATGGGATTGGTTTAGTATTATAGGTTCTTTCAATTCATGTATACACACATTCCCACATACACGTACGTTATTATGCAATTATATCATCAGTAAGTCAGTGGTATAAAATTCTATTGAATGACAATAATATAAATAATTAGTTATCTGTGGTGCAATAAATCATCCACCGAATGTAGTTATTGGACAGGGCTAACTCTTGGAGTACTCTAGTGTTTTCAGTACAATCGTAATTTTTTAAAGCCAGAAAAAAAGTAGTGGTTCCAGCCTCTTAGATGTAAGTATGTGCTTGTTTTTAAGTCTTCTGGACTTCTCAGATGATAAATTGAGTATCTTTGGATTGTAGACTGTTGATTAAACAAACAAGACATGACTGATGTGCTTTTCTCTGTGTGCTCAGGTGACGGTGGAATTTGCAGACGAGCCCAGTCTGTCTTTCATCTGTGCCGAGGTGGACTGTAAGGTGGTCCACGAGTTCATCGGCGGCTACATCTTCCTGTCCACACGTGCCAAGGACCAGAACGAGTCTCTAGACGAGGAGATGTTCTATAAGCTGACCAGCGGCTGGGTCTGAGCTGCCCCGAACCACCAGGGGCCAACGATTGTAGGTCAGGGGCCAGGAGGGGAGTGGCTGTGGGTGGGTTTGGGGGGTGGAACCACAGTGTATGGGGTTTATTTTATTCTACTTTTTCTCAGTCTGTTTAATTGTTTGGAGCTGTGCTGAAGAGTCCAGAGCAGCACTAAAATTGCCATGGCTGACACCGATTTTATTGTTGTAGTTTATTTTGTTGTTGCATTAACGCTGACAAGGTCTTTTGTTACAACACTAATGTTCTGGTGAATGCAGTCCAGATGAACTTTTGAACCGTAACTCCTGTGGTTGAGCAGAAGCTACACAAACCTGAACCGAGAAGTTCCTCTGTTCCTCTACGACCGCCTGCCTCCTCTCCTCCTGGACTGATGGCCATCAACTTACGTCCATGACAACCCTTTAAAACCAATCAAACACCAGATTTAATCCCAAAGATTTTTTTTTTTGTCCACTCTTCACTCGTTCTCTCACTGCCTTTTTCCTCTCTCTTCTAGAACTGGACTGAAGGAGCTGACATCAAAGTGTCATTAAAACATATTGTAATCGTAGTGCCACAGATACCTGCAGTTATATCGAATTATTTATCCTAAAGGACAGACTTCATCAGAGAGTCCAGTCAAACGGCTATCTGACCGCAGCACTACATGTCCATCCTATCCACTCTATGAAGGGTTTAATCTCTTTGAAGTCACATGTAAGCACTTCGACACTATACAGTCCTGTTAATGAATAAGCTGATGTTAAATTTGCTTTTGATGTCTGTCGTCTTTGTTTCAGAGCTCGTCCAGAGCGATTGTCTCCTCCGTGTCGAGTCTCTCTAATGAATTGTCATTGTATTAGCTGGCAGGTGTGACATTGAGAGTTTTGTTTTGTATTTAATAGACTGCTTAATAGCGAGCATGTCTGGAAACACACTACAGTTCAGTGCACTGGGATGAGCGTGCTGTGGGTTTGAAAATCTTTTCCAATTGATTTAAATTTCCTTTCTGCAAAAATGTTCATCTTGAAAGTCATGAATTGTGGTGTTCAGTATATCTGATGTTTCTTGAAAACAAGTATTAAAGGTCCAGTGTGTAGGATTTAGGGGGATATATTGGCAGAATGGAATATAATATACTGTAATAAGTGTGTTTTCTTAAGTGTTTAATCACCTGAAAATAAGGATCATTGTGTTTGTGTTATCTTAAAATGAGCTGTTAATATCTGCATAGGGAGCCCTACAGTAGCCCAGAACAAACAAACCAAACACTGGCCCACGGTCAGGCCAATTGCGTTTTTGCGGCTGACACTGTAGCTAGCAGTGCCTCCGCGACAAGGAACATCGAAAAGACACAGATTTCTAAGACCTGGAACAGTTTTCCACCGCCTTTTTACCGGTTTAAGTCACCAGGTCTGTTTGTTTTGGAGAGTAAAAGACCTCTTAAGATAATTTGGCTCCCAGTAAAAACCTCCTGAACATCTGCATCTTAGGTTAACAGAGAAAAGGTGAACACACATTAGCATGTGCTAAGCTAGCGGCCTGTTTCCAACATGTGTAGGAGAAACACTGATTTGAAACGTGAAACTGCTTTATTCAGTGTTTTTACTGCTTTAATCACCTGGTCCTTTTGTTTTGGAGAGGAGGAGACCTCTACGGATAATTCGGCTCCTGGTTAAAACCTCCTGAACATCTGGATCTTTATTAGCAGCATCCGAGAAACAATGATTTATAACGTGAAACTGTTTTATTCAGTTTTTTTTTACCAGTTTAAACCACCAGGTCTGTTTGTTTTGGAGAGGAAAAGACCTCTGCTGATAATTCGGCTCCCAGTTAAAACCAGGAGATGTTTCAGCTGGTTGCAACCTGCAGTCCTCACCACAAGATGCCACTAAATCCCCTTAAGTCTTCCACACTGTTCCTATCAGTTGATAGTTGGACTGAGGTAGATCACGTGTTCAAGTGTATTTAAAATATCTAATCCCCTTGTTTTTAAAAAAATATTTGAAGACTCAACATGACACTATATGACTTTTTAAGATGTCCATTATCTTTTCCCAACTCTAGACAGGAAAGGTGTTTCCATCTTCTGACCTGGCATGTAAAAATAATGTGCCAATGTACGTCACCGTTTTACCAAACATGTCCGTTTACGGCTGCTGTTCTGACCACAGCTGTACGTCACTACATCTCAACAGCATGTTTGAAATTGCATCCAAAGATCTGAAACCCCCGACATCTCATTGCTAAGTGCATGTGCACTACGTAACAGGAGGGATCGTCGTTCCCTTGTACCACCTTTTGACTTTATTGCCCTTCTGTCTCTCACACCATATAGTATTATTATTATTATTATCATTTTTATCATTACACACCAGCAAAAGGTCACCGAGTTTGAAGAATGAATATGCAACGTTTTTTTTCTTCTGTCCTCAGTATGAAGGATCAGTAAATGAAGTATTATTTTTTTGTAACTAATGTAAAAACACAAACGTTTTATAGAATTGTACAGTTTTTTTCTGCTTTTTTGGGGGTTTGGAAGTTTTTCCTTTCAGAAACGAGGGGGGAAGCCATGTGTCAACATGTAGTATTCAGAATTGTGCCTGCTTATGTTGTGTCCTTACTGAGTTTTCAGATGAAGATAAATATGAATATATATATGAAGATAACACTAGTCTCAAACTCCAGGTTTGATTAAGATATTTGTCGAGTACATATTATAATTTTTTTTAAAATACAACTACATATGCCTTTTCAATGTGCTCTTTTTTTGCATTTCCGCTTCATTTTATTGATTTTCTGCTTCCTCTTCTGTCAGTCTGTGGCTCTGAGCTGTGTTTTTAGCTCACTCTGTAGATTGACAGTGACTTAATTTTTGCTGCAAATTGGATTTGCTCAGTGCCTTTTTAAATTACTTCACTTACTTGTCTGGTTTTGTCACAGCTGAAGTGTGCCATTTAATAATGTCCATATGAAGGAGACCCACGTTGTTTAGACCCTGGAGTTTGAGACAAATCAGCAAAAGTGAACAGATGTAAGAGAAAACCAAGCCTAGTCTGTTTTTATTCTCTCTGACGTTTTTGTTTGCCTCCAGTGTCAGGAGCAGCAGTGCATGTCCTGCTGCTTCGTTTTCTGACTGTAAAAAAATGCATTTATTTTAAAAAATAAAGTAATTTTTATTTAATAACAGTGTCTTCTGACTTCTCTTTGCCTTAATGCAGAATGCAGACGGGCCACAGATGTTTCATTTTTTAAACAAGGCTTGGTAATTTCCTTTAACTGGGCACTGTAGTTTTCAGGAAATGTCACTCTGACGGGTAAAATGTGCATTTGTTGGGGTCTATTTTCAGCCCGGATACACATTTGCTGTGCTGGTATTTATGGCAGCAGGGTGTATGTGGTTGGTAATAAAGGGACATGTCAACCAGAGTAAGACTTTGGCTTATCGTGTCATGTTTTTAACTAATTGTGGGCATCAATGGAGGTCTATTTTCATATTAATTATATGGCAAAACTGTTTATTTCTCTTCCACCATCTTCCTGTTTCAGTCCAGGAGGCAGACACCGTCTTCCTTAAGAGCAGACTTAAGACCTTCCTTTTTGATAGATCTTATGGTTAGGGCTGGCTCAGGCTTGTCTTGGACCAGCCCCTAGTTAGGCTGATATAGGCCTAGTCTGCTGGGGGTTCTCCTATGATAAACTGAGTCCCTTCTCTTCTTCTCTTTCTCTCTCAGATTCTGAAGGGTTGGTTCCTCTTCATTTGCTAACACTCATGTTATTACTGCATGTCACTAACTCTGCTTCTTCTCCAGAGTCTTTGTGCTCCTCTGTCTCACAGGTTTCCTTAAATCGCGGCTACCCCTAGATCACGGGTCGTGGTTGTGCTGCTGCAGTGCTTGTGGAAGAGGCATCCTTCCTCAGTTGCTCTTCCTGAGGTTTCTACCTTTTTTCCCTATTAAAGGGTTTTTTGTTTAACTGTGAAATCGGCAATATCAATATCCTTTTGCTGTAAAAGTAGGAAAAGTTCTTCCCTATTTAATGTGATGAAATTCTGGCAGTTTTCAACCATAAAAACAACTTCTTTTTTTCTCACAGGCTCTGGCTACACAAGTTATAGTTGTTTGAAGGATCATTGGATTTTGAGACAGTCAGAACAAGACAGAATATCGCCTAGCCTTATCTTTTAAGGTCCTCAGTTTCCAGCTCGTGGTGTATTTAGAAGTATAAGTCAAATGTGACTCACTGTCTTGGTCTTAGGGGCCTCTTAAGTTTGGAGAGCATGATAGAGTTTTTCCTCATGTCTCCCTAGAGTCTCTTTATATCAGTGCTCCGCTGAGCTTCTGAGATGTGTCATCAGATCTACTGATGGAAAAACTCAATACTGTAATTCACTGGACTGAACCTGATACAAACTGCCTACCTGAGGAACGTAGGTAAAGAAACTCAGTACCTTCTTTTTAATCACTCCTCAAAGCCTGCTTTTATAGGAAAGCTTTGCTGTTGGTCTTGTTCATACCCCCCTTTTCTTATTTTATTTTTTTACACACTGTTTTATGTGATATTATGGTCTATGTTTTGTTAATGCTTTTATTCATGTTTTGTCACTGTATTTTGACAGTGTATACCATTATTTTTTTCTGTACAGCACTGTCTTTACAATTATTATTAACTCTACAAACATTTAAAAAACTTCCTGCATATATACTGTATCTGCACTGGCTATGTTTCAACACTAGAGGGCAGTGCACAACCACCTGCACTCCCCCATGTCTCCTCCACAGTCTTCCGCTTGGTGCCCTCCAAACTTCTCCAAAGGTTTCTTTGCCCAAATCTGACATGTTTACCTGGCATCCCAGCAGAAAACCAAGTGCCAGATTGAGGAGGAGATTAGATCAGAGAACGCCCGCAGACAGTCTGTCTATTTGCACACTTTGGATGCCGCACACGACCGTCTGTCACCTGCCGAGCAGCTGGGATATGGAGGTGTTAGTGGCCGTGGTAACTGCAGAGCTGCTCACACCACCTGATGTCCACAGTAGTATGGTGTACAATAGCAGCACAGGCAGCGTGGGTTAAATAAGGGAGGTTTTAGAGAGATGATGATGATTGTGAGCACAGATTGTGTGCACAGACTGCGAGCGCAGGTGACAGTTTAAAGGTTGGACAATTTCTAGATGAGGTCAGGTAAACAGCCTGGAAAGGAGGACGCTCATTGTGAACAAAAGAACTCTTAATGACAAATCAAATGCTGCTCATTTTCCTTTTTCATGAAGTGTTAGTAAAGCTATGGCAGTGATTCCAGGGCGCACATGTATGAGGAATTAGGCTCCAATAGAAAACTACAATAGGTTAATATCTTCTCTGAATGCTGTGATAAAAACCTACAGACTTGTCTGCCTTGATGGCACATTCTTTGAATCTGAAAATGTACATCTGCCCTGCTATTGTGCACATTTCATCTATTAATTCAATTATGTAGTAGACCCTCACAATCAACCCCAAAGAACTGAATCATTAATAGCTGACACTGCATTTCGACAGCCCGTGAGCTTGGATCCACCCTCCAGTCAATTGTGACATCAGATGAGGTGTGCAGTGGGAACAATGAATTTCTGAAGAACATCCTGTTCTTGTGGGTCCCACTCCGACACTTAAACTGTCACTTTTGACAGCAGTAACTTCCAAGAAAACTTTTGAAGCATACAGAGACGCAAGACTCATTTGCACTGACGTGAAGGCTTACTATTTTGTAACTGTTCTACTGCGGCTTCTGATGTTCCCTTTATAGCCCGTACCCAAGGGGGATCTGGCCCATTGTGTTCACAGCGTGTATGGGAAGTAAAGACGTCTCAATGATTGGCTCCACCTAGTGTCGTGGAATTCCTCCGAACCCTTGGGAGGACGGGTGGATGACGAAGAGACTTGGGCATGACATTTATAGATTGCACTGCTTTCAAACAATTAAAATGCAGGAAGTAAAAACATAAAAGGAGTAACACAATACAGGGAGCGAAGTAGCACCCGCTGCAAACCTGCAGCTTCCTGGTTGAACCAAGTGCATAGTACAGTTTCAAGGAAGTGCTGCTCTGCTTTCCTCATTCCTGAAGTTCGCAGCTGGTTAAAGTCATTGTTAGTGTCATGGGGATCTCTGTTTAGGAAAGTGTGTCTGACGTTCACCCCCATCACCTGCTGTGGAGAGAGTGTGCTGTACAGTAGATAATATCAGCCATGACAGCAGATGTGCTGATAGGCTGGTTTTAGGTAAGCCTTGAAATTTCCTGAAAGAAAACTCTCTATTCTCCTCAGACCAGTGTGTTGACCTTGTCTTGATCAGTTCTTCTTTTTCTCCTTTTCTTACTGCTGACAATGAGGGTCAAGAGGTAATCGTCAGAGTCCATTTCATGGCACACGGTTTAAAGACTCGCTACCAGGGTGATAGAGAGTGAGGAGATCATGCAGGTTTTTAACCACACATGGCCTTTCATGGTCCCCAGAGGATGAATCCTACTGACTATGGTAATCCTGGACTTTCCATCCAGTGCTACCAGCAGCTTGTCTTTTTGTTTTTTTATAGACATGTCTTGACAACTAATCCATGGACTGCCATGACATTTTATGCAGACATACATTGTCTCCAGAGGATGAATCTTACTGACTTTTAAGATCCCCTGACTTTTCATCTAGCCATCAGCAGGCCTAGGTTTTCACTTATTTAGTAAAATATTTCACATCATGTTTTAAATGGATTGGCACCAAAGTTTTGGCATACATTCATTGTCCCCAGAGGATGAATCTTACTGACTTTGGCGATCCCCTGACTTCATTTAGCCCCCAATAGACCCATGTTTCCACTTATCCAGTAAGGTATGTCACATCATGTATTTCATGAACTGGTCCCAAAATTTTAGCATACATTCATGGTCCCTAGATGATAATGACTAATGACTCTTTTTCTCTATTGCAGGTTGACATTTTCAATCCAGTGCAATATCTCATCATGTAGTCAATAGATTGGCACCGAATTTTGTACAGACATTCATCTGGAGTGTGGGCACTTTTCTTCCACAACTTCACCAGGGGTTAGGACGGTGTTATCAGCAGTAACTACTGTATTTAGCACAGTGTAGGGCAGCGTTGATAGCCAATGGGATACACACACAGGGACTCATATGCACTAACAGGTACTAATCAGAGAACATGTCACCAAACCATTTACCACAACAAAGAATAGACAAGCTCGGATGCAACACAGCACAGCTACATTCTCTGGTCAGGACACCTTTACTTCTCTATAAGGTAAAATAGTTTATGGACTGTATTTATAGACTGGTGGCTGAGGTTACTGTACAAGGTGCCACCTGCTCATCAGTTAAATATTAACACACCAGGAGCAATTTAGAGCTCAGCGCTGTGACATTTGGAATGCAGGGGCCAGGGATCAAACCACCGACCTTCCACTTGTTAGATGACTGCTTTATCACCTGAGCCACAGCTGCCACGTCCATATCTTTACATAGCAAATAGTTTACTCCAGCTATCCATCCATCCATTTTCAACTGCTTATCCAAAGCTGGGTCGCAGGGGCAGCAGGCTGAGCAAAGTATTGCAGACGTCCCTTTCCCTAGTAACGCTTTCCAGCTTCTCCTAGGGAACCCCAAGGTTTCCTAGGCCAAACAAGATATGTAATCCCTCCAGAGTGTTCTGGGTCTACATCGGGGCCTCCTACCAGTTGGACGTGCCCTGAACACCCGATGAGATGCCCAAACCCCCTCAACCGACCCCTTTTGACGCGAAGGAGCAGCGGCTCTTCTCACAGATGTCCGAGCTCCTCACCCTATCTCTAAGGCTTCTGAGGAAACGATCACATTCTTTCGGTCACTATCCAGAGCTCATGACCAAAGGTGAAGGTTTTAATTCTATTATTAATATCTTATATTAATGCACTGAATGTCATATACAGGTCCTTTATGTTTTGCTCTGCAATTTCTCTTTAATTTTCTTTGGATATAAAATAACAAACTTTGTCGTTATACTTTTTAATCAATGCCATAACCTGACTTGGCAAAGTGAATGTTTTTTCAGCATAATTGAGGGCCTTGGATATTTCGCTTTGTAAATCAACAACAAATGGCATAAACTTTAATCACTAAGTAGTCTGATGTGTTTCCAGTGTGTGTGCTGCATTAATTCCCTTATGTGATTATTGCAAGCCAAACCATTTTGGAAGCCTGCAGAGCACAGCAACACTATTTTTTCCCTCTCTGCTGGAAATATTAATGTAATACTCAGGATAATGAAAAATCCCTCTCCTTAAAAGGCAAAAAGGCGAGTAAACAATGTAGGATTCATTACTTTTTCCAGTCCCTTTCCATTTATTATACATTCAATTTGCCATGCAGCATCACTACACACAGTTTATGGGCTTTATGGGTTTATATGCTTGACCTCTTGGATTCACATATTAAAGCATTAAAAAATCCACCCTAAAAGAACTCACATATGTTATTCCCATTACCTTGGACAGTTTAGTCTAGATGGGTTTCCATGGAAAAGCCCCGGTCTGGGCTAAACACTGAAAGGTGCCAAGACTCTTATCTTGATGTCATCAATTACACTCTGGAGCTGCTAAACTGAGTTTAAAGGCTCCAGAAAACACATGTTCAGGTCAAGGCTTTTCATTGTTCAAAGACTAAAACATCAGATCTATAAACTTGGAAAATTGCGTTCATTTTTGCTTTTAATTAATCATTTTGTCAGGTTAGTATCGGTGTATTCCAGATGTAACAAGCCTTTAAGATAGCTTGGGGCAGATTCTTTTTCAGGCAAAGAAGTTTGGTCATTGTCCTGAAGTCTTTGTCGCTGACTCGCACACGAGAAGTCGACTCATTTATTGCTACAAAAGAGGTTATCCATCTTCTGCTCTGGTCTTAATAGAGACATAAAAACCATGTTGTCTATAAACAACATCTGACAGCACTACATCTCAGCTGTTGGGTGATTACTGGAAGCCTTAGGTCATCCACCTTGTTAGTCTTGCCTTGAAGTCCGGGACATCACGCGTGCAGTTGCAGAAATTATAAGCATGTCATTAAAGTCTCAGAGCTGATCCGGAGGGTGTCCTCTCAGCTGATGAGGTCATGTCACATGGTGTTTATAGAGATGAGATGAGCCTGTTGTGAGCCAAGGCGCTTGCATCATCACTTTCTGCAGCACGCAAGAATTTTATGGTCATGCATACATACAGTACACAAGTATACACAAATTTTGTGTGCAACAATTTAGAGCTAAAGCTACAGATGTTGTGTATTCCAGCTCACGTAACATTTCAAGCTGAATCTTCTCTCAGGCTGTTTGCTGTTGGAGTCTTTTCTAAAGTAATCCACTTCTCCCCCGGGGACCTTTTGGCTTTAAGCACTGTTGCACAAAATTGGTTAATTTGCATGGCTTCGCTCACTAAGACCTGTTTTGTTTGAGCTAAATCTTGTTTTTCAGATGAGTTAATGCAATTTAAAGGGCTGTCGTTGTTAGGGAATACGTTTGGGACAAACAGACAAGTGTCAGATTGCGTTTCTTTCTTTTCCTTTCCGTGGTAGTGGAAGAACCTGTCTTTGCCCGGGGCATGATGGAAGCTTGCCTGCTGACTTGTCTGACAAGGAAGAAACAGAGGTATCCTGGGAGATATTTTACCAAAATCATAACGCTGCAAGAATCAATAGGAATCTTGCCTTTTGAAAGAAAAAAAGAAGCAAAGTTTAACAAAACAAGTTGAATAGAGCGGCTCAAATAGGACACAAGGGACAGATTGCTCTTCAGTAAAGGCATTTATTTAGTATGAACAAGGCCTCAGTGTAACATATTGAGATCTTTTCAATCAATCCCCCTGGATCAATAGTATTAAAAGGGGCTGTACGCTATCACCTCCTTGGACCTCATCCGTGCCTTCTCCCTCTATTTCATCCTCCTTTTTATTACCTGTTTGCCCTCAGCCGTTCTCAGATATCAAGCCATAATAAGATATAAGTCAGTCATTGCTCCCTGTGTCCATGTATCTCCACATTATGCCCCTGTGGCGTTACGGCCGTGACAGCGTCTCCGAGTGACACCACTTGTCCTGCCGACAATAAAGACCAAATTGAACTTGCAAAATGAAATTGGATCTTTGGCTCTTTGCGTTACCCAGAGGGCTTTGCTCATTGATCGGCTAAATTAGCAGCTTTTAACTGAGTGGGATAGCGGCAGGGAGGGACAGAGGACAGAGGAGAGATGACTCAGACAGACAAAGACTTGGGGTTGTGACAAACTGAATGAAGCCTTGAACCAAACTTAGATCATACAACCATTATCAAATGTGTTAACTGATATGCAGGCAAAGGCGTCGGCTTTGTTTCAACATTGGGAGGAAATATATGAAAAGGAGGGTTTTTGGGGCATTGAACATTTCCTGCATTTTGGTAAATTTGATGTACAGTTTAATGGTGCACGGCGGCGTCAGGGGGAAATGCTGCAGGACAAAGAGGAACGTTAAGGTGGCAAAAGTCCAAGTGGGGCAGGTGGAAGTGGTGGTGGTGGTGGTGGTGGTGGTTGGGTCCAGCAAACATCAACTTCCACCCTAAAGAGCGGTGTTTGTGTCCAGTAAGATTCTAAAGCCAAACACAGTTCTTTTTTCCTAAACCTAACCATGTGCTTTTGTTGCCTAAACCCAAGCATGTTGCTGAAAGGAAAAAAACATTCACAGTGTTATACTGATGTAGTGCATTTATTTTGAAAGAGACTTTATGTAAACGTTAAATTTCCTGTGAAAATGGAAGCATATCTTGAAAGAACAGGTGACATGGTGTCCCCAAACATTAACAACCAACGCACCCAGGGTGCCTTACACGTCATACGTGGACATGGAAAGTCCACGATCAAGCACGTCAGTTTGTGACAAGGTCGAAGTGAGAATGTGTTGCTCTGGACAAAGTCACAAAATATTAAGGGGGGATGTGTCCCTAGTGTTCCCCCAGAAATCTACACCCATGCATATCCTCCTGAGACCCGAACTTTTGTTTAGTGTGCATTTTTAATTTCTCCTAGCTATTTGGGATCAGTAGGACCTGTTAAGTATAAAAAATGAAACAACAATAAAGTCTCAATGTCCTCAAACGAGACGATAATGAAGTCCTAATATCTTCAAACTAGTACTTCCTAATTACAGCATCTTTTCTTGTGGCTAAAATTGGTCAAACTTGTTGCCACATCAAACTACAATGATTATTAATTTTAAATAAACAAGTTTCAACTATAAAATGTGATCAGGTTTTGGACCTTGTCTACTTTTGTGTCAGGTTGGCTGCGGACTGACTGCTTTAACATGGATTAGTGTAGTAGGCTCTTACTACCACTAGATGGCACAACAAAGTGTCAATGAACGAGGACAACAGGTCTAAGTTAGGTAGAGTGACGTATAAGGTCAAGTTAACCCAAAATGTGATGTCCTCATACCATACAAAGACGCAGGGTTTCAGGACGATACACGTATGCTGGAATGAGACATTCAGGGTCATACTGAATGACTTCTTCTATATAATATGATTGAGAGACTCCTGCGAGGCTTCCAGGTGCCTGTGCTGTTGATAATAACAGAGGTGACTTGGCTTATTGAAGAATACCTCACACAATGCACACACTCCACACAGCTATCATTCAACTGTCTGACTGCCATGATGGAGATTGATGTAGTTTGTGGTGTTTAATGGCGCGTGGCTCCATTACAGAGTCTTTTGCTCCGAAATCTGACTTCAGCACACCCCAGAGTATTAACTTTGATTCAGGATGCATCCTCCTTCTGAAAATCCTGTTTTCACTCCTGAGTTAAGCTGCTGCCTGTGGGCACAGCGAGATTAAATGTTTCTCCAGTGTTGGCACGATGATAGCAGGAGAGGGTGAAACAGAGATGACTGACAGAAACACATCTCACAGCTACAGTGAGTCACATTGTTTTGCATTCCACATTGTGTTTCCTTTGTACTCCCCAGATGTAGAAAATTAGCAATTACAAGCAACAATTTTGATGTGATGTTAACTGCACCGGCACTGATTTCATATTTTAATGCCAATTTGAAACGCAAAATGAAGATAATTGTACCTCTGGCATGTGTTCTGGTTTTAAAAAGTGGAGTCTTTTAAAGGTAAATTATTGCAAGATTAGTGCGACCTCCCTCTTTCCCTCACAAACCTATAGTCTGAATTTAATTAGATATTGATTCTTTTAATATTAAAACTAAATGTGTCATTGATTGAACAACCAGCTTTATATTAGTGATGCAGACTACAGAACAGGGATTCAAAGTAAATTTCTTTGCTATGTTTCATAAAGCGACAAAGCAGCTATGATTGATCTGAGCATGAAAGTCATTACTTGTGGCTGGCCGGGCATTCAGATGATGAAATCTAATTAAAGTGGCTGTCTTTGGCAAAGGAATATTCCAATGACTGGTTCCAAAATTCACGCTTAGAAAAGCAAAAGCGTTGTCAAAAGTGACGTCAGTGTGAGCCGTTGTATGAATAGTTGTTAGGATAATTTTAAATAAATGTCAGGTCTTTCTGTTTCATAAGTGCCTGAAAGGTCATAAGAATAATTCCTATAATCTGACAGATCAGATGAAGCCTTTTGACAGCCATTGTCTTGGAGTGACTCACTGTAAAAGGAGATATGCCTTAGAGAGAAAGAAATAGCAATAAAAAGTGGTTCTGCTCAACACAGAGTTCTGTTGAAGAGTGGAAAGACGAAACAGTAATTCAAAAACAAAAAAGTCTTGGAAACATGACATCATGACATAAATTGTGTTCTTGTGTATCTAATGTGATTGGTTAGAGGCCAGATATGCGAGATACTCCATCAGGCACTAGCAGGTAAAATCAATACCAGATCCGAGGTCTAAATATTTTCTTATTTCACACTACTTAAAGATTATCAAAGTGGATTGTTACACTTGACCTGGTTCAGTAATGTGAAATGTGCACACACATGCACACACTTACTTCTCACTTCACAAGCATGGATGAATTACTGAGTGGGGCTATTGGGCAAAGGCCTAGGGGCCCAAAGTGTCAGGGTCCCCCCCAGCTTTCACTTGCAAAATGTCGCTCGGATTAAAACATAACAACTAGGAGGAGACTCAAAATGACCACAAAGAGACACAAAAAAACACAAAGAGATGCAAAAAGACACAAAATGTGTACAAAAATAGGCAAAACAACCACAATGACACACAAAATCACTACAAAGAGACACAAAAGAATTAGAAGGAGACACAAAATGAGTAAGAAGAGACGCTAAACAGCTACAAAGACATACAAAATAATTACAAAATTACAAGAAGACACAAGACATCTAAGAAGAGACACAAAACAACCACAAGTAGACACAAAACAACTACAAGGATACACAAACGGTCTACAAAGAGACATAAAAACAACCACAAGGAGACACAAAATAACTAAAAAGAGATATAAAACAACCACAGGGAGACACATAACAACTACAGGAACACACAAAAAGGCTACAAAGAGACATAAAACATCCACAAGGAGACACACAAAATGACTACAAAGAGACATTCATCAACCACAAGGAGACACAAAATGACTACAAAGTAACATAAAACAACCACAAAGAATCACAAAATAATAACAAAAAAGAGATATAAAACAACCACAAGGAGACACATAACAACTACAGGAACACAAAATGGCTACAAAGAGACATAATACAACCACAAGGAGACACAAAATGACTACAAAGAGACATAAAACAACCACAAGGAGACACAAAACATCTACAAGGACACACAAAATGACTACAAAGAGACATAAAACAACCACAAGAAGACACAAAATTACTATAAAGTGACACAAAACAAACAAAAAAAGATGTAAAATTACCCCAGAAAGGCACAAAATTATGTCAGAGACCCAAACGACTACAAAAGAGACATAAAATAACATTAAAAAGATGCAAAACAACCTCAAGGAAACACAAAATGACCACAAAAGGATCCATAACACCCACAAAGAGACGCAAAACTACCACAAAGTCTGTATGTCTTCCTCTCGGAGAGATGTTGGGGCCTTCTGCATTACTGTGCTCAGGGGCCCACTGTCTCAGAATCTGCCCATGTTGACGAGTTAAACCTAAACAAGACGTCTCAGACACCCCATCCTCAAATAAACACACAGTCCAACTCCCTAAATTTGGCAAGTTCAACAAAGTTTCCGAGAACCAGCAAACAACTGTGATGAAAGAAAGTCAAACATGTACTCTGATATTCTGTGTTTGAAACATACAGAAAATCTCAAATGAGAGCTCGCAGCAACTCACCCACTGTGAAAACACGCGTACGCTTTTTGAAGTAATGTATGGATGTCGGCTCGACCACAATGAGGCATGTTTTTCTCTCTAGTGAGCTCTCATGCAGCTCTGTAACCAGCATCTGATGTGTGTGTTTCATGCCTCACACTGTGAAGAGTAAACAACAAACCACATGAATTCAGTGTTTGATTAGTGCTGCAGAGAAAGGAAAAATATAGAGACTAATAGAGAGAGTATTGGGGATTGTGTGTAGCAGCCATCTGGCCGTGTGGGGAGATGAGAGGCAGCCGGTGGTCGGAGCAAAGGGTCCCTCGCACTGTTCCATTCCTCTATCGTCAGATCTCCATGTTTACCCTGTGCACCACGGGGACTGAGGCTCCTCGTTCTCCATAATCCAGCCAGCCTGTTCAGCTCCTTGTCTGACATCACAGGCTGGAAGGATGTTTATGTTTTCCAGGATTTTTTTGGGAGGGAGGATAGAGGGGGTGCAGAGGGAGAGGACGGGGGGAAGGGGATGGAGCCAGGTAGAGCTCTGACAGAAGCTCCTGCCTCCTGTGGGAGTGCTTTTCATGGAAAAAGTACTGACTGTTTTCAAGGAGTCATCAATTAAAGCTGGCATAAGCAATTTATTTTAGAAGCATTTTTTGTTATATTTGTTGAAATTCTCCTGACAATCAATAAATTAAATGCTCTGAAAAAAAATCTGGTATCTGTGGCTGCCTTCCACAGATACCAACAAGCCTTCCAACAATTATATTTAGGCCGACTGAAATGACTGGAAAGCTTACCTGTCTTGGTGGAAGCCTGATTCAATGGCAGAGAATCCCGCAGAGATGGAGTTGCGACTCCAGCACTGGCATTAACTCCCAACACTGCAAAGCAACCCAAAAAAGGAAGACAGACTAATTAAAAAGAGAGTCTGAAAGAAAGTCTGACAATAAATGAAATCAAACACATGTCAATATCAATATCAGTGTTTCATAGACAGAGAAAAATGTGGCTAATAGTTTAGCCGTCTGCTAACCGGACCCAAAAGCTCACTACTGCGGCCTCATGTTCACGTTTATGTAGGTCTAGCTACGGTTAACTAGAGCCTAAAATCACAATGCATCCTCTGCCTCAAACAAGATTTATACTTCTGCGTTAAATCGACGCCGTACCCTACGGCGTAACCCATGGCATAGCCTAGGCCGTAGCCTGACATACACCTCCCCAGAAATGTAACTACATGTCACAGCAATGCAGATCTCCTGTCTATTTTTGTACACTGAAACCATGTCCATCAGTGGAAACAAAACTTTTACTTACTTAAATTTCACAGATAAGAAACAATACATTGTGAAGACAGTAAAGCGTTAGCATGTTATATTTGTTTGGAAAACATGTTTAATATAAGACAATTGTTTTGTTGGTTAACCTTGTGAGTTGTAATGGAGCTGAATTTTGTTACGTTACCTTTCTTAAATGTTACTGTTATTCCTGGCTTAATAAAGGTAGAGGAAAAGTCTGTTAGCTGCTAGGCTAATTTATACAATGTAAAATGCCATAGGCTTGTGCTAAAAACATTAGCATGTTGTATTTGTGGGGAAAATGTGTCTGGCAAAAGAAAAATGCTCTGTCTATGAATGCTGCGAGTTATAGTGAAGCTGATTTGTGTACTTGTGTTTGAAAATGACACTATAAAGTCATGTTTAATGTGTGTTTCAGGTGTGTTTTCAATCAACTAAATTTTGGAGGGGTCACAGCAGCAGACACACCACCCCACAAGTATAAATGTTCACAACAGGGTATGCCACGTGCATAGGCTACAGCGTAGGCTTTGCATACAGCTAATGCAAGTACAAGCCCCGCTTCACTCCCAGCTGCTACAGACCAACTCACTGGGGAGCAACACGAATCCAGTCAGGCCAGACCCCAGCTTCAGGGGACCAGAGAGCCCTGACTCCCCACAGGATCCGCCAACAGGTTAGACCCTGCAGAATTCTAGCCACTACAGCTGAATGAAGGTCCATCTCTTAAGCTGCTGCCTGCTTTCTCCCCTGGAAGCAGTCCCAGGTGGCAAGAAGCGTGGTGAAGGGAGATTGTGGTGGCTAATGATAGCTTGCTAATTCTTGTCTCATTTGCTGTCCAATAGCTTAAACAGAGAGCAGGGCAAGGAGGGGGTAGATAATTGCACCGTGTGCAACTTTGAAATGAAATAAGATCACATAAATAATTGTATGGAAAACACTGGGTTACTGTATGAAGCACGTGCATGTGCCCTGTGGTCGTCTGGTGGGAGGGGCTTAGGACAGTGAGGGCAGAGCTGCAGGAGGAGTTTGTATTTCCAAATACTGCTGTTGTTTTGCCTTTTCTAGATTTCTGCCTATCCTCACTTTAACGTCTCAACCCTGTGGATTTTTCAGCAGGTCCATCAAGGTCATGTGATGCGAGCGATCTTTACTCAAGCTCACACAAGCTCTTTGTAAATTCCAGATGAGATTCCAAAGTTTTGAGTGATGCCATACTTCGTACAGAGTTACAAGGAAATGTATAAAGTGATGCAGAAGGCATGTGTGATTTTCCAGTTTATGTAAAGGCGGCGGCTGTAAAAAGAGGAATCTTGGATATAAATATTTCTCTGACTGTGAGTGTGAAATAAGCCATCCAGTTTAAAAATGTGGACGTTGCACAAGTCATTCAAATGTTTCCTCTTTATATAATGGTGCAGCGGAGCTTACAAAAATGTAACTTAGTTTGAATATTAATCTTAATACATGAGTGATGAAGCAACAGCAGGGAAATTATTCAATGCTACTTAATGGAAAATCTGTGGGGAATATTAGGAACATTAGTTTTAAGTGGATAAACTGCACTCAGATCAGTGAAGCACAGCTGCTCCACATAATTACTCATGTAAAACTAAACAAATAACTCCTTTTAGATTCCAAAAGTGCAGTGGCGAGCCTAGACTCTGGGCCCATTGAGACCTGACAGTTATAGGCAGCTAGCTGAGTGCCGTAACTAGCGGTATCCAGCAGTTATACAGTACCTAGAAGGGACCCCAATTAGTTCTCAATCATAAAGAGCGCTTTTTGCAGCCTGCTGCGTCTTTGTTGTTGTCGTTGTTGTTGTTGCTAGGTTACCAGATGAATCACCTGTCCTTAGTTTAACCACTATTTTGCACTTGGAGACTGGACACAGAGAAACAGATATCCGTGTGGGTACATGAGACTCTCAGAAAGAGGCGAGGAGTACCACCAGCTGGTCCAGGAGCTTCACCTAGATGATGGATGGTTCAAAAAACATTTGCCTGGTTTGCCTCTCTTGATGGTGCGCCCCTGCAAAAGTGCAGTAAACATACAGTATGAGCACTGTCTAAGATATTCAAGCAAACTCACCAGACTAGCTGCAGCTGGTTACTTTTCCACCACCAGTTCCTTCCCTCAGATTCCAGTCCTATAAGACATTGCGGAAACTTCATGCCACGTGTGCAAAACCTGAGTGATGTATCTGCCTCTGTGGTGTGTCATGCGTCCAAAAGCTAACCTCAGCATTAAATTGAGCAGCGAGCGTCAGGCTTTCAACATATCTGTTGGGCAATCATTCTTCAGATTGTTACTGTGGCTGGTAGTGCCATATCGTACAAAACCTCGACTTGGTTCTGTGTTTTGCTTCTTTCATCAGACCCACTTCTCCCAGGAGAGACCCAGCTGCCTGAATTCCCAAACTCTCCAGCAGGAAACAGCAAATGCCCTTTTAACCCTCTCTGCTTGTGTGCGCCTGTGTGGTTGCATGTGTGTGTATGCATTATTTTTTCCCCCTTGGCCACTGTCTGGTTTTCCCTCCACCTGGAAAAAGTGACTCATTACAGCAGTAAAAGTGTTTGCTCATGTGGGGGAGCGCAGAGGTACAGTTCAGTATTCCTGCACTGTCATAGTATCCAATACTCTCCTGTTGCTGTCCCAGCGGTGTTGCAGCCATAGCAGCAAAACACTCCATGTCCAAATTTAATCTTGACAGAAGTGTGTAAATCAAAGCGGATTGTCTGAAGGTAAGTGTAAAGGAAAAGTCTCAGAAGACTCAGCAAACATTTTTCAAATCTAAATTCTTGAAATGAACTATTTCCACATGCTCTACCAGATGGTTGGGCAGATTGCTGTAGCGTGGAATCACAAAGCCAGACAAATGGTAATATGATCCAGAGGAAGCGTCAAGGGGCTGCAGGAATAAAGAACTTCCATACTTGATTACTGGTGTGCCAACTGCCAAGTGAGATTCTGTTTGGGAATATTTTATCTAGGAGCTTTTGCTGGTAAATTAATTTATTCACAAGTGAAAACCTGAGTGACATCTGCAGTTAATTAATACAGCTGGTCGTATGGGCTCAAAATGACACCTTGCAATTACTTGAATGTTGCAGCAGAGTAGTATAGCACAGAAATACAACGGCAGACAAACTCCTGCAAAGTGTTTTGAATGAGATTTTTGAAGGGAAATCAGAAACATTCATATTTGATTACAGGACTGCCGTTTGTAAGCCACAAGTGGATTTGTTTATCCTTTATCATGCATTTAATATCATGGACATCTGCTACAGTACAACTGGCCCTTTGCTGAACATGACAAATAATGATGGCTTAAATGCTCATCATTTCCCCTCCGCAACATGTTAATGATCAGCTGCAGGGACCCAGAGGCAAAGAAACAGAAGCACATAAAACTTGAACTATCTCAGATGAGGCAGCGACGTTGTCCAAGTCTGCTCAAAATGAAGACAGAGCTTATGAAAGAAGCCAAATCTACCAGGAGAGGAATTAGACGGGGGGAATTTGGATGACTTGCAACCAGCCAAGCAAAACATTATACAGACACACGCGGTTCCACTGCCTCTGTGTGTGTGGATTCCCAGGGAACAAATTTCTGTTGGCATGGCTAAAGAAACAAAAGATGGTAGTAAAGTGCTGCTGGCAGTTCAGGACAGAGTGAACACTGACACCTACCACAGTGAGCTATTGGAAAATGTGCTGCTCGTGTAGGCCTGTCTAAACAAGTAATTCAAAGAAGTTAAGCTAGTTTTTATGGTGACCTTGGGGAATGCTCTAGTACTCTTCCCACATGCTTCCTACTATAATCTGAGATATTTAAGGTTTGAGTCACAGAGACAGGGTTATAACAGCGATTAAACATTACCTTTAATGGTCCTATTACAGAATACGGACTTAAAGTCGCTGCTGTGTGCCCACTGATCTCATCAGGTAGTGTTTTTATATAGTGACCCTGGGAATGGTATTCATTCAGTTACACTGTGGGAAGCGATTTAAGGTTTGATTAGCACAAACAAGGTAATAAAAACCATAGAATATTGTTACTTTTCACCAGTGCCATCCTATAATACCCCCATAAGGACTCAGAGTGTCTTTGATATGAGTCCTTCGCAGTGCAGAGCTGTCGACACAAGTAATTCAAAGATGTTACACAACTTTTATTTAATGGTGACCTTTGGGAATGCCCCAGCTACTGAACATGGTCACTGAGTTATTGTGTTTGACGCCCACTATAATCAGAGCTATTAAAGGTTTGAGTCACAGAGACTAGGTAATAAAAAACATAAAAAATATGTTTTTGCTACCATTTTAGTCCAATAGCTAATATTCCCACGGAAACCTAAAGGGACAGTTCACCCCAAAGTAAAAAATACATGTTTTTATTCTCATATTTATCAGTCTGGATTGTGTTTGTGTGAGTTGTCAAGTGTTGGAAGCATCAGCCGTAGAGATATCTGTCTTTTCTCGAAGGTTATGGAACTAGATGGTGCTTCGCTTGTGGTGCTCAAAGCGCCAAAAAATACATTTCAAAAACTCAAAACCAATGTCTTGTTATGGAAATCATGACCCGGTTACCTGCAGGAACTACTTACTTTCTTCTGAACTACACCCACTAACCAATAGCACTGCGTAGAAGGTAGGGTGCATCTACTCATGGATGACAGACTCGTGCTCATGACAGTGCGATATGCTAACAATAATGGCATCCTCCTTGGTTGAGCTGTAATGTTAACTAGCTCAGTGGTGCTAGTTGAGCTTGCAGTAGATGCCTGCTTCCTTCTGCGTGGTGATTTGGTTAGTGGGTGTTGTTTGGTAGAGAGAAAATAGATCCTACATGAAACTGTTCACAACAAGGTCTGTGGATTATCTTGAGTAGGCAGGTCATTAGAAACATTGCCGTTGAGTTTTGCAAATGTAATTTTTGGCACTTTGAGCACCACAAGCCGAGTGCTATCTAGTTCCATTAGGCTATATATGAGAGAAGCAGTAGAGTAGTGTTAGTTGAGGAGGTGGGTGTGCTACTGTAGATGGGTAGGTTACCAAGGAGGAAGTGGAGGTATACTCCTGTATCCAATGGCTTTTTGGCTGATAGGTGGGTATACTGTAAAGGGCCAGATACAGAAGTGGGTATTAGGGGTGGAGAAAAAAAGTAAGTGAGTACTTCCTACTAAATGATGTCTTCACTTGTTGCTGTTGCTAAAATTGGTCAAACGTATTGCCATATCAAACTACAAACATTATTAATCATGAATAAACAAGTTTCAACAATAAAATGTGATCAGGTTTTGGACCTTGTTCACTTTTGTGTCAGGATCGGCTGCAGACTGACTTGGCAGAGATGGCTGCCATCTTGTTTTTAAATAGATTAGTGTATTGTGCTCTTACTACCACTAGATGGCACAAAAAGAGTCCACGAACGAGGACAACAGGTCTAAGTTAAGCAGGATGAAGAATAAGGTCACGCAAACCCAGTGATGTCCACATATGAGGATACAGGGTCTCAGGGGGGTATCGCAATGTATTTTATCGCAATACTCAGCATATTGCAACGGGGCGCCGTTCGTATGGCAACCCACAGTTCTCCCGCTCCTGTCCTCCCCGTTTCTTGGACGAGCTGAAACTGAAACAAATTTCGTTGCTCTGTAACATGTGCAATGACAAAAAAAAGATCATTCATTCATATTTAAAATCGCAATAATATTGTATCGTGGATCCTCTAGCGATTCCTATCCCTAGAGGGTATACCCTGTATACCTGAGTATACCCTCTACCACATGACTGGAGATAAGGCAGACATCTGGCTGATAGTCTGTCTCCAAAACTCACACCAGAACAATCTATATTTATAAACTAAGAGGGTAAGAGGAAAATATGTGTTCACATATGCATCTACACACCCTCCTGTACTATTAGATCCTCTTCTGCAATCCAACTCACATCACCATCTGCCTGCTTGACTTGACTGCTACACATGGAACTCTCTCCCCGACATTCGCATTCCTGCACTAATGATGACTTTATATCTAAAACCTAATATTTAAAATGACGATTTTTGTCTAGTAATTTTTTTATTAACTTTTATTATATAGTATGGAATTGTTTGATTTTATGATTTATGGATACATTGCTGCTTGTTTTTTTTTGTGTGTGTCTTGTAAGGCGTCCATGAGTGCTTTGAAAGGTGCCTATAAATAAAATGCATTACTATTATTATTATTATTATTATTGTTGTTGATTTGGTGGCATACTGTCCCTTTAAGCTGTCACTGTTAATATAGCCTATCAGTCAGCAAACAGTAACCTTATTTTTCAAGTTACATCATTGTCATGTGCCCATTGCCACTTACAGTTGTGACCTAATGTAGCTTAGGGCTATGTGATGTTTGTATAGTGTCCTTGTTTATGGCTTCTGCTATTTCTTTATGAAGAAAAAAACCTTCTGGAAAGGACTTTCTTTGAGTTTTGACTCTAAAAACTCTAACCAGACTGGTATTATTAAACGTCATAGATAAAAAATGGTGCTAAAATGTTTTAGGACTTAACTATAGCCCATAAATATCCACTCAATGCCTCCTTTTATACCAATTAACTAGCTCGGGTATTGTTGTACACTTGAAAGAGTCATGACATGCAGATGTGAACTGCTGGCTACGTGGTAGTGTCACACTGTACGTGACTGGCGGGGGAGTTTGTGTGTCTGGGAACCTGCTACTGGTTTCCCATCCAAACACACACACACACACACACACACACACACAGAGCCGCAGTCAGACAGACGGTCTCTGCGCAGCAACGGCAGGCAGGGAAAACAAAACTCTCCTCCCGCCGCTTCCAAACCAGCAACTGTCGCAGAAGTGAAGTCGACGCGATGTTAAACCCGAAATGCTCCCGCTGAGTGAGAGGAGACATTTAAGAACAAGGAAGAGGCTGCTGAGAGCGACTCAACTGTGACAGCAGCTGGAGACATTAACCCAGGATCTGTGGACCGCACGTGCTGAAACACATCGGTAAGTGACGTTAACTCCACGCTGTACTTCTGTTTTAGGAAATTTAATTCACACATGAATTGGTTTCAGCGCGGAAAAAGTTTAATTGGTGTGTTGCTGTCGCGTTATTGATTAGAAATTGGCATTTATACTGCGTCAACAGCCGTTTAACCACTTTACCGTTGGAATCAGAACAAGTGCGCGCGAGCGTGTGGCTCATTAACTGATGAGCACGCGCTGGTGTACCGTAAAACTTACCGCAGCGCAGTTTATTTTTTAAAGATTTTATCAACTATTAAGCGCTGTTTTTATAAATATTTCTGCTGGGGTTTCGAGAGCAGACTTAATGAATTTGCTGTAGACAAAATTAAAATAATTCAAGTTAATTTTCTGTCCAAGCGTCATTTTTGTGCTGTATGGTGTTGACGGAGGTGAGCCGCGCCTCCCCGTTTATAAACTGAAGCTGTGGTGACGGTGTGTTGAAAGGAAAAGTAAAACGCTCACATTCTTGTGTCAAGCCTTAAATGGTGCAATATTTAATCATACCAAGTTTGCTTCCGTTATATGTAACTTATTTGGAAGTGCAGATATTCCAGGGAAATTCCTGTCAGCCCTGACAAGTGAATTTGGGTGTAGTCCACCTTGAACAGCTCAGTATTGTGATTGTAGGCTGTGCTTCTGTGTCATCAGTGTGTTTGCTCTCTCATGAGATCACAACAATTAAATGATCATACAGTCTGTACTTGATGTCTCAAAACATTGTGGTGCTTAGAAATCTGATGGTGTTGGTTTGTGCAGATGCAAATGAACTGTATGGACTGAAGTGGTAAAGAGCAGCCATTTTCAAATTATACATATGTGATCTAAAACAGTCCAAAAATAGCAGTGAACATGAACAACTTTGTGCAAAATCCTAAGTCTGAAATGGCTCCATACTGCTGCTCCTAAATGTAGATGACACTGGGAGCACCCAGGGGAGTGTTTTGAGCATATGGGTACAGTTGCTGTTTGAGAACTGACGTCACAACAATAGAATAAAGCTGCTTTTTTATAGCTCATTCTGTGGGTTCACAAATTCCCATTCATTGTCTGAGTAGTAGCTCCAGACTTTGTACTTGATGACATCACTATTTTGAGACTGACTTCTTTGGTTTCTTGCTTCCAGAGAGAGTAGCTCATGTTTACAAGTATTGTTTGAACTTTCCCAGGCCGTGGGAACACCAAATTGGACTTCTTAATTTGATTTATGCTCCCCTTTAAAGACATGATCATCCTTAAAGCTGGAGAAAAAATTAGGTCAATTAATTTCATTAAATGTTCTTAATTGGATTATCATTGCTGGTTGCTTTTGTCTCGGAGGAACATCACTGAAAATGTGTTTTTGGTGCTGTGTTTTGAGATGAATGTTTGGTGTACTTCTGTGTACTAAAGCAGAGCTGGCCCAAGGCTGCTTAGGGCCCCTAAGGGCCACCAAGGGGGGCCTGTAGCTACTGAAGTACAAATTGATGTTCTCAGGTGAAACCCTTGCATTTCCAAAATGTCAAGTTTTTCATAAACATTCTTGTTTTGGTGAGATGGGATGGTGCGTTTTCTTCAAAGCGTCCTTTAAAAATATCTGAATGTCTCCAAAACTGGAGAAACAAGGCTCAACTCTTCACAGTGACCAAATGTGCAGTCCTGTACTTTGTTTAAAACTTTCTCTTTTTTTGTTAGATAAACAGAACACATTGCCATTTTTTCATTCATTTTATTAGTTTTTTTAGGCTCCAGAAATGCTTGGGCTTGCTCTTTGCCAAATCCAAAGATATAAAAAAAGGAGTTTCATTTGAGAGCCTGTATTTCCGAACACAAGTTACCACAGTCTCGCATAGCCAGACCGATCTCATGCCGTGCCAGCGCCGGAGAAAGGTCTGGCTAAACCCATCATAATTCCACACTAAGGGAAAAATGCTCTGGGTTGTTTGTAGTGCTTTAAACACACAGTCGTCTTGGGCGGTGCTAAGCTTTGGATGCAGCGGTGGTGGTGGTACCCTTGCAAAATAGCTTTGGGAGGGAACTTGTTTTGGTGGAACACGTGAGGAGGAGATCCCTGGCTTTAAATTGGCTAAATCCATGCAAAATATAATAGATTAAGAGACGTTTTAGGATGTAGGTTGCTAGATTTGAGGTTGTTGTTTCATGCACAGTGCTGAAACAAAGTCTGGAGATTCGTCTGGCTATAAGACCAGTTTGAGATAGCAATGGGGACTTTGTAAATGGTAATGCAATGAGAATTCTGTCTGAAATAGGCGGCCACTGGCAGGCTCATACCCACAGTCTACATCCTGTTAGCCAGACTAATTACCACATGTCTCCACCTCTGTATCTCTGTGGCAGGTTGGGACCTAGAGGGACGTTTGGTTCAGATTAGTGGTAAGGCTCCTCATCCTCCCCTTGTGCCTCCCAGTGGCTTTAACCACCCCACTTACATTAAAATATTGCTTCTTCCTATGCAGGAGTTCAGGGCTTAATTTGCTCTGGCACGCCATAAAGATAAGATTATACCTTTCCGCATACTTCAGTGTCCAATTACAGTCAGCATAATGTAAACTGTCGAGCTGGCTCCCTCTCTGTGTGTCCACCACCTCAGCTGGTTCTGTTGCCAGCGAGGACAGAGATCCTGGAAGGCAGCCGTTAAGACATAAAGAGCCTTGTTTCCTTAGTGGATCATATAATGAAAAGGGGAAGAATAAAAAACAGGCTTTCAGTGTTTCTGACAAAATGACACAAAGATTCGAACTCCCTGAGGAATCTGAATCACTGAGGATGTGGTTTTCCTCCCTGCGTGCTCTCTTTGCTGTGATCATCAGCGTCAGCTCAGTTTTGCAAAGCATTTAATGGAGAAGTAGTAAATTTAAACACAAAGCTGGTTATTATGTGTTTAGTGTCTGTTTATCGCTGAAGTATATCATCCGTATCTTTTATTCTGGCTGTGTACAGTGCTGTTGCTTTTAGCTTATCCTTATGCAAACTAATTAATTCACTTTTGTAATGTGAATGCATCAAGCCATTGCCCCAGTATATACATGAGTCATTGTGGTAATGATCCCTGCAGTTGTGTTTGAGACGTCTATTGGTAAGTACTCTATGTTTGCTTTTCCATTCACCTTCCACCATTCAGTCCCTCCCAAATGTTTTATCGCCATAAGGTGCTGGGCTATAAAGAATGAGCTCATTTGGGGGCCTGGCGTGTCATTCATTGATTCATGGTTAGCCCATGCCTCCCTGGCACAGAATAACCTTCACTAGCAGCTGAGGAAAATGGATGGTCCTTCCATATCTTTTCTTTTTGAGGGGGAAAAGAGTAAGACCCTTTTCAACCTGCTGCTTTGATGGAGAGCTATTCTTCTTTGTGATCAATGGTTTCCCTTATTTTAACAGGAAATAGACATCAGCAGGATGCGCTGTATCTCTTCTTGTGTACATTTACTTTTTGTCCCACAGCAGACAATGCACAGTGCACTGTTTGCCTCATGTATGATGAAAAGAGAAAAAATACAGCTCACATTAAAGACACAAATTACCGAGGCAGGATGAAAAACACAGATATAGATAAGATCCTTCACATGATGAAATTATGAGAAGCATCCTGAGCCAGAAATGGTTTTGATCCTCTCCTCCCTCATGCTTCGTGCTTCCCTCTCTGAGAGTATTTCAGACAAACTGCTGTAATGTTCCCTCAAGAATAAAGCGTGGACTACAATTTTAGAGATGTTCCAATACAATTTTTTCCCCTCAGCTCCTGATTCCAATACCTGAAGTTGCATATTGGCCAAAGCCGAGTACCGATCTGATACCATTATGTTAGAAAAAATCATTAATACTTGTAAACTACCAGCCCTGTATGGATGTGAAGTGACTGTTATCATTGTTGTATGGCATGGCTCAGGTTAAACCCTTTGTTAAACATGTTGATGGTGCTGAAATTGGCAATACTAGTGCCACCCCTTGAAACTTAAGCCTCGTGCAGAGCTGATCTTCTTTCAGGCAGCTGTTTATATGTGTAGACCTATCGTCTGTGGGACAGATGTAAAGCTCTGGGTAGCCCTGCACTAACATGATCAACTTTTCTGTATTTATCAGACTGAATATTTACAGAAGAAAGGAAAGATATCTGTCAGCTGTGATTGGTTTGTAACATGACTCCTGTCTGACTGCTTAAATCCCCACATGGTCCAGTCATATAGGTTTTGATTTACAGTAATAGAGTTTCGTGTTCTTTTTTTCTGCGACCGATTGAAATCTTGCCAAAGAAAGACCTTTCTCATCGACTAACTCTTGGTTGACTTTTAGGGGGCAGCCCTACTTCCAACCACTCAAAGTGCTTTTATGCTGTGACTCACATTCATTCATTCAAACACATTCACACGCTGGCTGAGGCATCCGTACAAGGTGCCAACTGCTACTCAGTTTTTCAGACACTCACACACTGATCACAGAGCCATCGGGAGCAATTTGGGGCTCAGTATCTTGCCCAAGGATACTTCAATATGCTGACTGGAGGAGCTGGGGATCGAACAACGACCTGCTCTACCTCTTGAGTCACAGCTGCCCCAGTTTGCTAGTTGCTAGTGGCTGCACAGTGAAACCTGCTGTGCAGGGTACTGCTTTAGAAGAAGCAAAGAAGAATTGATTTCTGAAAGAGGTGCCATTTTATCTGGGTAAATAAATAAATTGCGTGGTATTTGATCAGTACATAGACTCTCATGCTCGCTGATAGACAGTGTCTGAGGCATTTCCGATGCTGATATCGGAAATGTTTTCAAACGTGGTTGTTTTCAGAAACATTTTCAGATGCGGTTGTTTTCAAACCCCGTCTTTACATACTAAAATCATAGCAGATTTGACTGAATTAGGCATATTTGAAGATTTCCGACGGCAGAGGAAGTGTGTTAATGAGCTTTGCAGACTGGCATGCTCATTGAGTTGGTTCTTACGGAGGGATTTGGTCTTAGATCTCAAAACTTGGGCGGCTAAATCAGGCCTGAAGTGTTACACAGCTTGAATAAGCCGCCTTCCCTTTGTGCTTGTTTTTCAGTTAGTATTAACGAAAAAATACAACCACTGAACTATTGTGCACTCTGTACAAGGTTATTTCAAGGAAAGAAAATAATTTGATGTAATGTTTCACAATCCAGCCTCAAAGTAGAGCTACCACAGAGACAGAGTGCAGTTTGATTCCCAAAGTGCAGTTTTGGAGTAGTACATGGTCGAACTACTGCAAAAATTATGAGATCTCTTTGACTGACTCATTCACTGACTTTCATGTCTTATGAAATACCAGTGAGAGTTTTTCCCTCAGCACGAACTGGAATGTGAAGTTGTACAACATAATAATTCTTGGTGTTATTGGCTGTTATGATCCAGCATGATACGCAAGTGACCCGACTGAAATGTTTTTACTGCGCATGAGTTTTGTCTGTTATTTGTAGCACTACGCTGCACTAACGTAGGATTAGATTTCAATACATCACAAGCTGGCGTTGACACCAGGAAAACAGCAGGGTAGACAGTGTAATCTCTCAGTTATTTTATGAGAGGTAACATTCGCCATCTGTTCATGTGGCGACGCTGGATACCGCTCATTCAGAATGACACTGTCATGTGACATCACTCTCTAAAGATGCAATCTACGAAGATGTGTGCACGATGGGAGGTTTTTCTGTAAAATCAAGGCCTTGTACCGAGAGCCATGCATCAACATGAAAGACGTGCATGAGAGGCTGCAGATGAGGCGAAGTGTTTTATTTCTTTCAGACGTCTTTGAGAGCGCAGTGTGTGGAATGAAAGAAACTACTTTGTCTTTGAAAGTTGCCAAAGTCAGTCAAATGTGAGTGGGAGGAGTAGATACAGGGGATGAATTGCTTCTAGAGGAGGATTATATTATCTGTTTGAGTTGCTTATCTTGCCAGATATCATTATGTTCCAAAATCCTTCTTTTCACATCACACTCATTCAGCTGAGGTTTAGTGTACACTCCAGCTGATTCTCTGCTATTGGTAGACGAATTGTAATTCCCCGTCTTGTTGCTGTCTTACCCACAAGGGGAAATGCTTGTTGACACACTAGTGCAGTTCACCTGTGTGTGTTTGCTGAACGTGTAAATTTTAAGCATACCATTGCTGCTGTCCATCAAACACAGCACATGGGGCTCCAGCAAACACTCTGCATATTAAGAATGTTTTTTTAGATATTAGTGATAAATTGTTCCTACCATTTCCTTAAATAGTAAGGCAAATATTCAATTCCCAAAAGCAAAATAACGTCTCTGTTGTTTTAACCGACTGTTTTCTTAACATCAGTCGAAGACAGCTGTTCTTGTTTGAGCAGGGCTCTGCAATGCAGGCCAGGTACAGAAAATGGATTTTGAAGCTTTTCTGTAGTCGAAGCTGTCAGAATCTTAAAGGAAAAATCTTATATATACAAAGCTAAGGAATAAGTTATCATTCCCAGTCAGGGTTGGGTGTTCACTAAGACGTTAAGATAAGGCACAAATATGTATTTTCCTATGCTTATCACTCTTCCTGATGCATGTGCACACATGCACGTCTGTATGCCTAACCCCTGCCCTTACAATAACCTGAACCTAATTCTGCTCTCACTCTCATGGTTCTTAAATAATTAATCCTCACAAAGCTAGTGAAAGCTCACTCACATAAAAAACATTGTTGTCACAGTTGGTTTCAGTTGTCCATCAGTCTGCCTGGGCTCATGTAGGGCTGTTGCAGTAACCACAATATTGCAATATTGACAAGCCAACCGCCACAACTGCTATGTTCATGTTTTCTCTCTTTTCATAGGACCACATATTTACACTATGTTACAAATGCCGTGTCATGACATGACGAAGTGCTGAGCATCTATACTGTGCTGAGAGCTGCTTGTTTGCCATTTTTTTCTGCTCTCCATGATTTGAACAATATTCAACTTTGGGTAAAATGCTGCAGCCACTCATCACTTTCACTTTTATCCCAGCTGTCCAATCACAGTGGAGGGAGGGTGGGAGAAGTAGCCTACCATAAAAACCAACCATCTTATCGCTGAATAACAACAACAACAAAATAGAGGAGAAATAAATTCTGAACCCACGTAGACATAGATCCATTCCATAGATGTATAAAGCCCCAATCACACTGGAAGTGTTTTTGGGTTGTGGCACTCATGTTTCTACACTCTAGGCGCTTGGCGTCATTTCTTCTTTCGTCATCTTTTTTTTCCCATTGTCCTATCGGATGATTTTGGAGGCGGGCCTTCTGTGATGGTCACAACAACAAGTTTATAGTTGGGAAACAATGGAGGAGAAACTGGTGGTAGCAGTCGCTGGATACCCAGAGCTATATGGCCTGACTATGACAGCAGGTTGTCAAACTGCCCCCAAGTCGTTCTAAAATATGCCTGGAAACGGCCATCATTGAGGCGAAGCTCCTGGACCAACCGGTGCTACTCCCCTTGACCCACCCTCTTTTTAAGGGTCTCATGTACCCACACAGATCTCCGTTTCCCTGTGCCCAACCAACTATTTGATGACAGCCTCTCACCCTCAACCAGAGCTAAAGCAAGTACCCTCTGCCTGTCCATTTTGATTACACGGGAATATTAGTGTAAGGACGTGATGGGGTGGTTGCCTGGCAATGATAGGGCAGTGCGGTGCGCCTTTCTGTGTGGTCAGGGCCTAATAATAACTACTTGCTGGACCCAAGATGGCACCTATTCAGTCCAATGCAACTGTTCGCCTAGCGCATACACTAAAAGTTTCTAGCTTCCAGGTTTCTTTCTGCAGTATGTGGCCTATTGAATATGGGCAGTGGTGTTTCTCGAGCGAGTTGCCACTCTGCTCATAGACTTTAAAATGTGATGATGTCACATATTTTTAAATCGATTTTCTTGCCTTGAGGAAAGTTTTACAAATATAAAACCTCCATGGATCCAAAATTCATTATACAAAGAGTCATTATTAACCTTGATTGCAGTATAAGGTGTCCTGTCAATGATTTTACTGTGAAGGAGAGTTTTTCGCTGCATTAATGTGAGTGGTCACTGGGAAAAATTGGAGGCAAGGCTGAGTAGCATTCCTGGGGGCCTGATCTGTCCTCTCTCCCTACATGCTTCAGCCTTACCTTAATCCGGAGCAAGTACTCTAGGTTGTGCCAACATTTTTACTTACACAGATAATTTGTGTCATGGCAACCAGATGCACCAAAGTGTCTCAGCTTAAAAAACTCTGTGTACCTAAGAATAGCCTAAAGCTCATTTATAAAGCACTAAAATCAGGATAAATAAAGCAATTGTTTTCAAAAACGACAATAAATAGTACTGTACTGTATACTGTATATCAGGCTGTTGAGCTATCCTTAATCACTGCAGGGGAAATTCCTTCACTGCATCAGAGTCCACATCCATACTGTAGCTCATTACTTCATATCTCTGTGATCGATTTCTAAGGCCTCACTATCTAAATAATTCTCACGCCGGCTGCCAGAATTTTAATTACACGAGCAAAAGAGTAAATATACTCCGTAATTCCTCCCTAGATGGATTTTTTAGTCTGTGCCAACTGAAGCTTCAGCTTGGAGTTTTTGTGTCTCCTCAAAGGAAATTAAAAACACACCTTCAATTTAGTGTGATAAGGCCCTGTCATCCACCTGTCCTTCTGGGCCCCCTTTCCTTTGCTTCTGCAGCTTCTGCGTCAGTGGCAGGCTCCAGTGGATCTGTAAGCACAAGCTGGAGAGCAGGTCTGTGTTGATGCTTAAAGGAGCGGCTGTGCAGCTAACTCAAAGACCCCACTCCAATGAGTTCCCAGGAGAGCCTGGAGCACTGACTGAACAGATTTTACATTAAGACGCTAGGCAAGAGGGGAGAGAGGGAACAGTGCTGCTCCCTTGACTGCGTGGCAACGCACAGCCACAGCTAATGAAGTGTTTTTGCTTGGATATAGGGTGATAAGCATCCGTAAAATATATGTACGTCGTTTTCACTGCCACAGCTGCTCATTGGCTGTCTCCAATATGTCTCCTCAGCCCTGCGTTGTGAGCATTGCATAAGATTGCTGAAAGTCAAACCATAAGCTATGTATTGTAGCTGGCTACATTTCAATGTCTTGAGGCTCCTGTCTGCCTCCTCCTCCTCTTTCTCCTGCTTGTTTTCTTCCTCGCATCCCCCATTCCCTTATCCCCTCCTTCCCGTCATGCTTCAGCGGGCCACCTGAGGGGGGGATATGCGCTCCCCTTTGCCTGGTGACAGCTTGCAGGGAGATGTGGGCAGCCTTCCTTCTCCGCTGGAAGAGCTACGAGGAGAGGGAGAAATGTTACGGATTAGGGCTTCTACTGAGGAACACCGCTGGGCTGATTTGTTCTAGAGAGCAACAAGACGAGTGGCTTTTCAACAATTAACCTTGGTTTTCTGGTTTTGTTTTCTTCTTTGTATCTTCCAGTAAGTGAGGGAAGGGAAGGAGGTATTTAGGGATAGATACCAAGAGGAAGGTGTGAGCTCGTTTAGGGCATTTACTGTTCATATGTAAATGAGTATGAATACAGATGTGAACAGTATGCATATGTAGGTTGTTTCATGCATGATATAATGGGGAATCTCACAGCTGTGCAGTTGTTTTGCCTCTCAACAAGAATATAAAACCCCAATCAGAAAAGTACAACAGTTTTTATTTTCTTCAGATTGTGTAGACGTGTTGAAAGCTGTGCTACACACCAGACATTAAACCACCATCCTTGCAGGATGCTGGATACATTCAGAGCTGACCTCAGAATATGTTTTTGTCAGAGGACATGATGTCCAGGTCTAGTGAGTGCTGTACTGTTTGTGCACTTTGAGGTTGGACTGGCACAGCACAGGTCTTGCTGCCTTTATCAGAGCTCAGTATGACACGAACACACAGCTCAAAGCACAGTTTTCCAGTGTTTACTTGTTGCCTGGTTCACTTCAAAGGCCCTCACTCAAAGAGCTTTCCTGCTTTTGACAGAAGGTTGAGTCACATAACTTTGTGCTTGTGATCAAGGGTGCTGAATTTTTATAGGAGAGTTTAGACCTATTTCCTAACCAAAATGTTGGGATGCTGGACATCCTTTACATTCCAAAGGCTTATTTATTAACCTCTCTAATTACTTTCCACAAGATCTTGGCCCGAGTTTTTGTTTACTGTGAAGTCTCACACTGCTGAAAGAGCAGAGAGGAAGAGAGATGGATAGGAAGAGGGGCTATTCGATCAGATCGTAAAGTGCTTAAAACAAACAAGTGTGCAAAACAAAATTTGTAAATGTAAAACTAATGCAGCAAGACTTTCGTATGCCTATCTGGGCCTTTCATAGGAGATGTTACTTTAACATTTTGTACAACATAATACAGTATAATACAGTGACCTCGCAATACCTTCTAAATCTCATACTGTAAAATTTTTGTTTGTGACTGTGTTAGAGAGGTGACGACTAGTTCAGGGCGTCCAATTCAAACTGCTTTGGCCTGCCTACTGTTGCTGCTTCCTCTGCAAGCCACTTTGCAACCTGCCTCCACTCCAGCTCTTCCTTTTGATGGTGTGTCTGAATTATCAGTGTCATCTCTGTTTGTCATTGATACTGGCTCTGTTCTGTTCCTGGGGGGTCTTTGCTGCTGCTCTCCCTGCCTTGGGCTTTCCATGTAGGCGCATTGAAGGGCAGGGAGGTTTGCTTTCTCTGCCTCAGGTGTTCCTTGTATGCGTGTTGAAGGGTAGAGAGGTGTGCTTTCTCTGCCTTAGGCTTACCATGTAGGCATACAGAAGAGCAGAGAGGTGTGCTTTCTTCGCCTTAGGCTTCTCACGTAGGCGCATGCATCTCTCTGCCCTAAGGCTTTCCACATAGGCACATGGAAGAGCAGAGAGGTGTGTTTTCTTTGACTAAAGTGGTCATGACTGAAGTACATTTATTCCAACCAGAGAGAAACTATCGGGTTAAGGGTTTACATGGTAATTAGGTGCAGATTTTTTCCTACTAAATGGATCATCAGAGATCTGTCCAGTCTCTTCCAGTCAAGGTGGTTACATGAGGCATTTTTATTCTGATTCAGCTATTATTCTGGTTATTAGTGGAACATTAGGGTCCATGTAAATACACCTACACTCAACAGAAATAAACAATAATAGCTTCATGGAAGTACTACTTATTTCAGGGCTAGATTGCATTATATTGTAGCCTTGGTATTGTGTCCGAAGCTATTATGGTCCACTGCTGATGAAGTGTTTCTTCTGGCCTGACGTAATCCTACTTTCACAATGACCACCAGTCGACAATGGCAGCCTTTCAGTTACTCAGTTTGGGGGCGGAGAAGTTGGCTTGTTCACTTTCTTACTGTTCATGTTAATCTTGTACCCCTGCAGGTTTTGCTTTTATGAAAATCAGTGAATGAAACTTTGACTCTGCTTGCTTCTCCCCAGCTGCTGAGCACTCATTTTAAAGCTTGCTGCTCTGTTAAACAAAGTAGTGTTTTTGGTCTGTTATTTATTAGCAAGTGAGTGTGATGAAGGCATTTGTTTTTTTTTTTTTTTGCAGTCTGGCTTGCTTTGCCTCGCAGTAAAGTAATTCATCGACTGGTTGAAACTGACAGATAGATGGGTTCCTCCAGGTGGCCTGTGTGGAACGTGGTTCTGAGTGCTTGTGTGTCTCAAGTGAATATGTGTGGCTGAGAAAATGATTAAGCTCTATCGTCCTCAAGAGAGCTTTTGGACCTAATTAACCCAGTTCTTTATGACTGTATCCAGCATTTAAACACAGTTAGGCCAACTAAGCACAGTTTTCCCTGACACCATCAGACACACTGCTGTGTCTCTCGTGGTATAGTCCCAGTCACCAAGAAATATATTCCCTAGTAGACACTGGCTTGTAATAATAGATATATGATTGCTGTTCTGTATCAGTGAGACTTACCAGCACTCTTAACAGCTTCAGCTGAAGTCATTTCATCTCTACGAGTGGCGGTGCTTCCAAGAAGAACATTGGCAAAGCATTTAAAGAGATGGAGCGTGGAGACTGGCTGCAACACAGAGAGACGCAACCATTCTCCATTTTGGAACCCTTTAACTCCCTCTGTCATTACTTTAACGTGCTATACACTGTGAGCAGTAGAGAGTGTATAAATTTAGATTGGTTGTGTGTGTGTGTGTACTTTTGGAGACCGAGGGGAATGATTGGCCCGAGGCTGAGGATGTGAGCACGCGGAAGACATGAGCTTTAAAAGTTTTAACTGTTCTTTAACAGAATAACTTCTGCTCACTTCATGTCACTTCAGTCTCTCTGTGGTTGTCTTTATACAAGGGTTGATTCAGAAACAGAAAAAATACATATTGTGCTACTGAAGGTTTTATTTTGTTAAAAATGAGAAAGTTTTTATGCCTTCCCTGCAAAATACTGTATAGTTTCATCATCAGGCCTGAAACTACTCACTATTGACGAGGGCTTGCAAGTACACATGGCATTGGGCTTTATTGTAACTATGCAAAAGCAAAGTGGTAGGCCTTGGCCGCAGGGACTGCGTGTGTGTCTCAAAGCGCCCCTGCTATTTAGCCTCATGTTTGTACAGCAGCGCAAAGTACAAAAGGGCTTACTGAATTGGAATACAGATCAGAGAGTGTGATGATCAATAGATGTCCTCTCTGCCAGTCACATCACTGGTCTCAATGCTTTGAAACAGCTGTGCCTATCACAGTGATGATGATAAGAGAAAAATGATTAAAAAAAAACTTTGGTGAAGCAGTTTGTATGATGATCGCATCAATCAATGCCACATCATTAATATTGTTTCATTATACCTTAAAACAGTGGCCAGGGCCAGGCCCTCTTGGAAGGGGAAAGAGCTACTGCAGACGGGGCGTGGATGATGCTATCATGCTCACCTTTAATTCACTGAAATTCAACATGGATCACTTTTTATTAGTTGATTCCCTATTTAGAATTATAGATCAATAAAAATTTGTGCGGAGGGGGTGCATAAACGTTTTGTCCATCTTCTAAAGGGGGGCGTGATGACTGAAAAAGTTTGTGAACCACTGCCTTAAAACGTGACAGTGCACACACAATGTTTGCATTGTAATGCATAGATAAAAATTGTCTTGCTTTAACATTGGCTAGGAGGCTGTGACACACAGGATAATATGAGCTCCAGTAATCTGAGTCTTCCACATAAACAGACAGAACACTGAGTTATAACTGTCCAGTCTCATGTGTGTTGAGGTGTGTGTTATTGTATAGTAGCCTGGGGTCATTTGCACGTATTGTAATCAAGGTAAGCACAGCGGATGGCCATTTTAAGTTATCCATGTTTGAGATGTCTGTCTTCACTCTAATGCAATGTAAGTGAATAAAGTATGTGTATGTGCAGGTCACACCATTGAAATATCATTTTCAAAAACATCACATCATGAGCCGGCGTCCTTGGTTTTCTAGATAATGCACTGTAGACAGTTTTCAAAGGGACTATTTCATTGGATTAAAGAGTTGTGCATCTCAAAACATGGACAAATAAAACCCAAACTATCTGGATGGCCAGATACCAGTAGAAGCAAGTGAGTAAGTAAGTGTGTCATTGTAAGATGGCAGACTTTTGCAGAGCGAGAAAGTGAACTTTTGTGAACTCCAAGTAGTCCGCCCGGTCCATCATTTATGCTAATTTAATTAGCCGTTCTCTTCTCCTCCTCAGGAAGAGTGGATCTCATCCCCTCCACTTTAACTGTTCGCCAGCTGTTCACTCCTGCCCACTTCAAAGATGAGTGCCAAGTCAGCCATCAACAAGGAGGTCTTCATACCCCATGATGAGAAGATGCTTGCTGCTGTGCAGGTGAAGCGGAGGACCAAGAAGAAGATCCCCTTCCTGGCTACTGGTGGTCAGGGAGACTACATGACCTTCATCTGCGTCTCAGGTCAGGGGAAAGTGAAAATCTCTCCTCTCCTCTCCTCTCCTCTCCTCTCCTCTCCTCTCCTCTCCTCTCCTCTCCTCTCCTCTCCTCTCCTTATTTGTTTGTGTCTGTTTAGATGGCTCTTATGTGTTCGTTTGTTATGTGTGTTGGTTGTGCTGTTGCAACCCAGAGTCTCATTTCAGCATGTCTCTCCTAATTCTCCCGCTAATGTTCACACTGATGAGCATGTTTGCGTTTCCTCTGCCAGTAGAATGACACGCTAAATCAATTTACTGCTGGGCTTTAGGTCAATCCTTTTTAAATAGATTAGATTTACGCTGAAAGTGAATAATTGTTTCAGCAGAAATCGAGGTTTTAATTATTTTGCTTTTTCCCCTCTTTGAATGTTAGCTGAGATATTGCTTGTTAATTGAATTAGCCATGCATATTATTCACGAGGAGAATAGCTTGAGCATATTAATTTCAGTGCCAGCAGAACTGCTTATGAAGATCAATGACATTTCTTAATCCCACCATTTGAATGTGTATTAAACTCTGCTTTGGCAGCAGCAGATCTCATCACTAAAAGTTCAAAGTTACTCAATTTTGACTCGGAGAAATTTAAAATATATCAGTGCAGCACAAAGGCCAGCACAGACTATCGCCGCGGATTCAAATTCAAGGTTGTCTCCCAGTCGTCTAGTTTCTGTGTTTACACTCTCAGGCACAAATGCATAAAAGCCATTTGTGTCGAGCGCAAGTCACAATTAACCACAGGTTTCTGAAAGCGGACACTGTTGTCAGAGGGGTTTATGATGAGTCATTTCTCCTGTGATGTGGAAATGAGTGTTGCTTGATATTCACTTGTTGTTATGCCAGTCTCATCACGTCCTGAGCAACAGCCTTCACCTCTGTGCCCCCTTTAAGCTCTGCAGCTCCAAAATCTATTAAAGTCACTGGATATCCTAACAGCTTAGTCTGCATGGCATAATTAAAATGCATAAATTATCTGATCTTGTAGCTTCCTTGAATTTTTTTTTTTTTTGATAATGATTACAACAGAATACATGTCATGTGGACAGACTAGAGACTGATCTGGAGTGGAAAGCTGTTGGTTTGAATCCCAAATGTGGCTCTTGATTAATTGCTTAGTCTATTTGTTGTTTCGTAATTTCCCACAGCCCACAGAGATGTCTTAAATTTACTTGTTTTGTCCAGTCAACAGTCCAGATATCCAGTTCACTGTACAATAGTATGAAACAGAAAAGCTGTCAGTTCTCCCATTGAAAGCAGCAATTATTTGGCCTTTTTTGCTGGATAAATGATTTGATTGATTAATCAATTATCACTATTATTGATAGTTAAGGGGGCCTGGGGATTTAACAGAATACTTTGCCTTCATAATGACCATTTGTATAGCAATTACTCACCTCGTATTATGTTAAATTCTCACATGCCTCCACAGTGAATGGAGAAACCATAAAAGGCAAACATTCTTAATGTATTGAGTAAATGGGGTCTGCCTTTAACAACAGCAAAACTATGTCAAAACATCCATTTAAAAACTCTCACACAACTCGTGCAGTATAATCCAAGCCTTATATTTATCCAGCCACATGATCAGTAACTCCCAAACACATGCGTTTGCTCAAGCGTTGTGGTTTTAAACAGTTTATCATAAAGTGTCACACGAGGATAAGAAGCATGCCTGCACTGTCAACGGATGTTTTGATATAGTTTTGTAATGGTAACAGTTGACGGCATTGGCGTTCAAAGCCCGGCTCCTCCACTCTGTTTGTCGAAGTATCATTGGGCAAGATACTGAGCCCCAAATTGCTCCCGACGGCTGCTCCATCAGCGTGTGAGTGTGTGTGAATGCTTACTGAGTAGCAGGTGGCACATGCACGGTAGCCTAGGCCACCAGTGTGTGACTGTGTGTGTGAATGTGACATGTAGTGTAAAAGTGCTTTGGGTGGTCAGATGACTAGAAAAGTGCCATACAAGTGCAGTCCATTACCATTACTATTAAAATATTTTAACTTTTTTGCCCTCCTCCACAATGGAATTTACAACCAGATGTTACATAGCTCTTCACACAAGGAGAAAACACAGGTGATGTGGATACAGACCATACATAACTAGGATAATTACATAACATAATAACCACTAACCACTACCGTCCTGCATGCAGTACAATTGATATACAAATGGTCATTTTGTGGGTAAAGTATTCCTTTAAGGTGCTAACCATGAATCACAATGTTTATGCAGTGTTTGTGTCCGGCCCGGGACTTTTATTGGATGCTATACCCTATTTTGCTCCTCATTTCCTGGTATCTGTCCACTCTTGACCTTTTAATGAAAGCAAAATATTCCAGCAAAAAATGTAATTGTTTTATTGAATTCAACTTTGACATACAAATGTGATATAAGCAGGAGAATTATGAATTTATCTACAGATGCCCTTTATTCAGTAATTAAAGACATAACCTCAGAGTGTGTCAGTGGGACTGCTCATTCTTCAACACTGCAAAGCTGTGGTGATGCCGGCCAGTTTATTGTCTGTGTGTGTGTGTGAGAGAGAGACAGAACGACTGAGCCAGGGTCAGTCTTAAATCCTCTGTAATGCGTCGAAGGGTAGCCAATTTAAACTGCCTTAAAATTGCTATCAGGGGAGGATTTATACCTCAGATCTCTGCATCGTCTGGTCAGAGTAAGATAAGTTTGCCACAGTCCAACCTTGCTGTGAGGATAGAGAGGCCTGATGTTGGATTGTGTGACTAAAGGGACTGTGGGCTGTTGCATTCTTACTTACTTTTTATATAACCCAGCTGAATAGGTGCGTTCTCTGTTTTGGTCTATGGGGGATGTAAGTGGGAGTCAAGGTCCTTTTTTTTATGTAGGATTGAGAAAACTAACTTCCATTCATTCACTGCCATCTCTGCTTATTATGAGCAGAGACATCAGGCTATTTCATCTTTCTACTGAAAAGCCTTTTGTTGATACGGTGTTAAAGGAGGAACATTTTATAGCGTATTATCCTTTCAGTTACAATATGCTGCGTGTGTTGCATAATGTTTTTAAGATGAATCAAGAAATTGCAGTTTATGGCCACTGCTAGCATCACCACAGTCAACCCAAGTTTATGTCTTGCGTTAGTTAGACTATTAAAAGTTCTATGCCGTCTGCTCTACACAAACTGTCTCCTGACCAAGCTGCTGTTTTGTGTCACATGTGGGAGCACAGTAGTGAGCACTGTTATGTGGCTCACTTAGTCATGTGGTATTTCTCCAAGCCAGCCAAGTATTGTTCTGAGTTGTGTCTGTGTGTGTGCATCCCGTGCGTGTACTGTATAGTCAAACCGTAAGTGTGAAACCAGGCTGCGCCTTCCAGAGAAACAAGGCTGGTGTGTGTGCTTGACTCTGAGTACTGTGTGTGACTATATGAAAGCACTATGTGTGTTTAAAAGGGTGGGGGAAGGGGGTTGCTGACAGTCTCATGGCTACAGTAGCAGATAGTTAAGGAATGAGGGCCATACAGTGGCAGAGTTATGTAATCTGTCGTATGTCACGGCTAAAGGAATCCTACAGCATGAGGAGCTGTGCTATAGAGACAGCCGCGGGCGCTCCACTCTCAAGCAGGGTGCCAGGATGAAACACCAGGCCGTCACTGCTGCTCTAACTCCAGGATCATATGCTGCAATATTGTCATAAGATCTGACTGGATACAAGAAAAACAGGATGTTTTCAACTCCTATGACTTGGACTGGAAATACAGAAAATTACTGTCAGTTTATTATCTGTTTGGAATAAATCACGGCCCTCAGAGGCATGTAATATGGATGTTATGCAATTGACCTTGTAACCACAGCAGTCAGTCTGAGCTGTATTTTCAGTGTGGGTGAGTCTGAGTCTTTGAATTGGCTGAACACATGGCTTTTTGTCTTAGGTAGAGCACTACATCTATCAGTGGAACAACTAGGCCTGAACAGCTGCCACTTGAAGAAAAGCGATTCTTGTTTCAGAATTACTATGGCCCCAGGAAAACAAGACCGGTTTTGCAAATTGTTGTTTGGCTTCAGGGTTAAATCTTGGAAATCACTTGTATGTCAGCAAAGCAGCACAATAATATTGTGAAATTCCCTGTAGCAATAAACTGATTTCCATTAGAGGAGGCTTTTTGTCCACAAGGCCTAAATCGGTAGTATGGAATATTGCATACAAGAAAAACAGGATGTTTTCAACTCCTATGACTTACAGTGTACAAGCTTAAGCCCATGTTCATGTTCTAACCTGTTTGGAGCAGTTTTTGTCTACTTTGCTTTGCAGTTTGACATCACAGTCTGGCAGGTTCCAGTCTGGGTCTGGCTCTTATGCTATGTTCAGCTTACACACAAATGTGGCCCAAATATGATGTTCTTTTGCTCTCAAGTGACACAGATCAGATTTTTATAGAGAAGCGTGGACTAAGGCTGAACCAGACTCAGGATTAAGTCAATCAAAACAGATTTAGCGGTTAATTACGAATATTCAATGATTCTTTTTTTTCCTCCATAAAAAGTTTTTAAAGTTTAAATGGGCTCAGCGGGATGCTCAAAGTGACTGCAGCGTTCACGTAATATAGTAAACAAGCTAACTGTGCTAATAAGAGATTGGCAATGTGCAACATTTTTTACCGACTTAAGATATTAAACAAAAGCCAGAGACTGTGTGAAGTTGCTGTGAGTTGTAAATTCACCATTTCCCAGCAGAAGAGAGAAACTGAAGTTATTAGAAGTTAGGGGTTCTCGACTGATGATTTGAATCCCCGACTTTCCGGGGGCATCCTTCTCCACCTGATCTGCTTCCTCAGCACCCACACGTCTCTCTTCACTGAGCTACCAGCAGTAGCTGTAAATAGAGCTTTGACTTTTGTGTTCCTTCTCACCCTCATGCCATTCTTCCAACTGCTTTTAATCACAAAGCCTCAATAGCTGGAAAAATGTCCCAATTCATGACAGCTCAAAAACGAACATAGGTCCGATGATGTTATTCTGCATAATAATTAGCCATGTGCTTCTGTTTGTTAGTCTGCGGCCTCCAAACAGTGGGCAGTCTCTGCCTTAACATATGAGGAATCCAACTGCAGCAAATTATTTGGGAGATAAACATTTAGACCACATCATTTATTTTTCCCCCAGAAGCCTGTTTCTCAAGGGAACGTTTTTTGTGGTAGTTTCAATGCACATGTGAGTGACCTTGTTGTGTATATGTGAGGCATTTCAGGGCAAAGCTTCAGTCACGCTGATGTCAGATATGGGTCACTTCAGACATGAATGTGAACCATCTATGCAGAAATATTGGATCTGAGCATTAAGCCCTGTAATGTGAACATACCCTTAGTCTGCTTTAAAGTGAAATCTGGTGTGGCTGGTGTTGAGAACATCTACAAGATTCACAAGCTTATGTGATGTGTACAATAAGAATTTAAAGCCTAACTAATCTGGTTGTCTTAATTCCTTTGCTCCATTTTTAACGTGGCGCTGCATTATAGAGGCAGGATGTTTAATTTCCTTGCTATTTTTCTAGCTGTCATTATCAAACAATGTGAGATTTGTAAGCTCAGCATGACCACCGGAGGAGAAAAAGCCTTCAAGCACAGTTAATGGAAGTGCATGACTTGTTTGTCAGAAGCCAGTGTGAACCTAAAGCACACTAGAGCTAAAATGCAACATGCATTTAAATGGTTTGCATATAATTTACTGTGCTTTTTGTAATATCAGTTTTACTTAGTCATATCTGACTTATTGTACTAAAAGTGGTACAAAACTAAACTGTGCTGTCTTGCTCTGGCTTCTCTTCACCTCTGTGACCGTTGGATGCTCCTAGCCTGTGCTGTGAGGAGGTTTCTATGATGCCTTTGATCTTATATACACATACACATTCAAACAGAGTTGCTCAGCTACACACAGAAACGTATGTTAGCGCTTTCACAACAGCATCAGGGGTCTTGATGACATAGGAGTGTGCTGGAGCGAAGCCAGAAGCTCAACATGGACCAAGTTGGTTAGTGAGCTTTTTCTTTGATCACTGGGCTTCACGCGGTGCCTTTATGGCTGGACCTCAGGGCTGAAACACTGGACCGCCCACAGAATGTTTGGCAGGAGAGATGTGAGGCCAGTTGAGCTAGATAAGACACTGTGAAAGTTCACTGGAGTAGCCTATTAGTCTACACGGTTTTCATTTTTTATTTTTCTGAGATCTGAGAGGAAAACATATTTTCTGCCTTTCCCATCCCATTTCTCCTTCAAGCCTTCCTCATGGTTCACACACCTCTTTTTGCCCTTGTTGTTTACATCTCTGTGTGTTTGTATCTTTAACTGCTAGCCTGCGTGTTGCCAGCTTCGGGGGTTTAGTTAGAGAAATAAGCAGCCATCTCTTTGCTTCTAAATCATTTTAGGGAATTCTGTCCTTTTCATTTCAACCACCTAACTCCGTTTGACTGATATAAGCCAACACCCTACTCCCAGTTGTGTGTCACTAATATATGCTTTGTGTGTTTGGCTACATTGAGTGTGTCAAAATGCACACCAGTTTTCCAAGCTTGAGCCATGTCCTGGTTTTGATCCTATCGGGATAAGGGATGTCAGTTTCGGGGATTTTTTGCTTTCAGTAGCCTGACACCCATTAAATGGTAACTTACCAGTTGATTTTTAAGAAAACAAAATGTGAAATAATGTGAAATACAAGAGGCCTTTGCCTTTAGTCTGGCGCTCTATTGACTGGTGAGCTTTAGCTCCACATTTCAAAGCACTATGAATTGTTGCGCATGGCTTGCCTTGCAGCACGATGGTGCAGTGGTTAGCATTGTTGCCTCACAGCAAGAGAGTTACTGGTGCGAACTCAGGGGTTAGGGGGTTCGAACCCTGGGGTGGGGAGACCCTTCTGTGCAGAGTTTGCGTGTTCTTCCCCTGTCAGTGTGGGTTTTCTCTGGGTACTCTGGCTTCCTCCCACAATCCAAAGACATGCAGGTTAATTGGTGACTCTAATTGTCCGTAGGTGTGAATGTGAGCATGACTGGTTGTCTGTCTCTGTGTGTCAGCCCTGTGATAGTCTGGCAACCTGTCCAGGGTGTACCCTGCCTCTCGCCCAATGTCAGCTGGGATAGGCTCCAGCCCCCCGCGACCCACTGCCCACCCTGTGGTTTTCACTGTTTAGATAACATCAGCCTTAGCTGTTTTGCACTGTGAACCACTCAGGTTAGACAGGAGCTAATGTTCGCTAGCAGCAGTCGGAGCTAACCCTAACTAGCTGTGGCGGTTAGTCCAGGTGCAGGGATCAACCAAAAAAGTTGTTGTGGAAATGTGGCCACTTCCACTCCACTGAGTGAGTGGTATGTTAGCACCACTACCCGTGCTAACACTGCTAATGGTGCAAACAGAGCTAACAGTGATATTTCAAAATGTTGAAGGGGGCCTGCGGCTCAAAGTTTAGCTGCCTACTCACTGGGACGACCAGAGGGGAGACTGAAGGGTGTGCATAATGTTTCCACAGCTATGCTTTTAGGTCTGGACTGTGTTACAAGCAGTAATTGCCGAATGAGCGGCGCCACTAGCCAACTAGCTCCCACCAGACCCGGTGCTGCGCAGTGCATTAAACTAAGGAGTAGCAAAATTAACCTACAGACCAACATGCATCACAGGTCAAAAATATTCTCGGCTGATCGATTAATAGTCAACCGTTGACATCTCTTATCAGAATATATGATGTGTATGAATCACGAGAAACAGGTTCTCATGAGGTTTCTGATAGATTGTGTGCAGCTGTGTCTTGGAGTACTTTAGATAGCATATTCAAGGTCTCTGAATCCAGGATATGATGTTTACATATGAACACATAACTTGGACACTTGATCATAACAAGGATGCTTGTGTGTATGTAAACACACTCACAGATGCTTTATGTTAATGTGTGGATTTTACGTGGGAAGCATGTAGGCATCCATGTTGTAAGGGTGCATTCATGCACAGTGTATTTATGCAGGCATGTTATTTTGTGGGCTGATTCCATGTTTAATGTTATGCGTAGGCTGTGTCTTACATATGTGATATGCTGGGAATCTCATGCTGGTGTCTTGGTGAGTGTACATCTGTTTTTGTGTGGTTAGATGCAGTGTTTGTTTTTATCTTGTTGTTTGGTTTTGATGTTCAAGCATTTTCTCTATCACACCTTATCAGCTGAAGGTCGAACAACGTAAAGTACAAAAGATCTCCTTAATCATGTGTTACACAGGGGTTATTGTTAATATCTTTAGTAGAAGTCTGTGATTTATGACAACAGTATATATTACAATCACTGCCATCTGTCTTGCACACGTGTGTCGTTGTTGGTGGGACAAAGATCTCTTACTTTCTGTCAAAGAAACACATTCGGTAACAAAGCCCAGTATCAGTGTTTTCTCCAAGGCCATGTAGAATATAGATTCCACAGTTACCACACCAGTTTGTGTATTGCACTTTCCACTTCAGTCCATTCATCATCAGCGGCCTCGTGGCTATTGATTACATGGTGAGATGGATGGGCAAGCAGATCGTGTAGCTCACCGGTATATTAAGCTGCTTAGAAAGTCAGATCAGTTATGACCTTGGTTACTCAGTCCAAGAACACATCATCCTGACTTTCTGCATTCATATACATGCATATTAGGTTGTGGGTGTGTTTACCAAGGTTAGTCCATCCTTATTAGTCCAAAATGGAAACAGAAATGAGAGACCATGGATACATTTTTTAGGATCAGGGAGGTGTTAACACTGCATCATCAAACAGACTTCATGTTTCTTTTAGAGATATGCAGAAGGGAAGAAGTTCAGAGTGAGAAAGTACATAAATGTTTCACGCTAAAATCCTCTCAAAATGAATAAAGGGGCAACTTCAAGAATGACAATTGAAAGCAGAGCTATAGATCCAGAACGCTGAACCAAAATGTTTTACTTGTACTATCACTGTTGCTTTTGTCAGTTCACCAGTTGACCAAAATGAGAAAAACTATCTTTGGCTTCAGTACGCACAATTGACACATTGGAGGACTGATATTACTGCAGACATAACAATCATGACCTTAAAAGACTCACAAAAACTTGATGCAGTTATAAAAGTGTTTCTAAAATATTATATATATAATATTATCGAACATGTTAGGCTACAGCTTTTTTGCTGCTTGATACAAAAGGAAAGCTTGCACTGTTCTCATTTTCCATAACCAATATTACTGGTCAAGCCTTCCCCTTTAAGACGGCTTATGTGTGTATGTGATGTAGTCTGGTGGTGTTTGTTTATGTATGTGTGTGTGTGTGTGTGTGTGTGTGTGTGTGTAAAAAAGTGCTGTAACTGGGCTGGTTAATGCCATAGACTTTACCGAGGCTACAGTAGTCAGAGGAAAGTGTCTAGGTAAGCTCAGGCTCCAGTATAGTTACTGTAAAAAGGGCCGTGTTTTGTAGAGGAAGTAAAGCAACTGCATGCAACGTTATCAAGACATCTACCGATACATATTTGCCAGACTGTAAAAGCTAGTCACCAGCCAGTGTGTATGAGCCAGACTAAAGCTAATTGAGTTAGCTTAAAGAAACCAGAGGTCTCCTGAATACAGGTCTAAGCTGCGAGACTGAAAAGGTAACGTTAACACTAATGTTATTGTGCAAGAGAAGTCTGTCTGATATACAGCGAAAGCATGCCTTGCCAGTCGTCGACTACAACCTGAAAATGAGTGAGGGACAGGAGGGGAGCAACAAAAGGGAGCCCCTTTATTTTAGAGTAAGCAACATGCATAGATAATACCTGAACATATTACATTATTGATTGTATTATGGATTGATAGAAGAGCATGAATGCAATAGTGTCATGGTGACTAAACCAATGTCCTAACCCCAAAATCAATTCAGAAGATGATTCACGCTCAAAAAAAAGTTAACGTTAAGTTTTTTTTAAACTGACAACGGCCTAAATAATAGTTCGATATTTTGGGAAACGAAACAGGGAAATGGCTAGCCCGGCACACAGCCCCCCTGTAAAACTGCAACTTGTCATTTTTACACTTTGGGTTTTGTATGTGTTGAACAAACAAGATAAAATCCTCCTACCAGAAGTGCTGGTAGTGTTGGTCCACATTTTTTTCAGCATTTTCTGATTTGTTTTTTTTCTCCCACATTGCATCTAACTGAACTTTTTCAAAAATCTCAGGGAGTCTGGACAAATGTTTGTTAACGAGGTTTAGCCAGGCGTGGGTGTGCGGGTGGTCTGTGCTCTGTTGTGAAGAATGTTGCCTTCTGTGGGTTTCTCACAAGGCCAGTGACTGATGCTGGCCTCCCAGTATTTACTGAGAGCAGAGACACACAGCCCACTCACACAGGACCAAATACATCAGCATGACACTAATACCACATTCCCTGTTAAGGTATGTGTGTGTGTGTATGTGCATACATCCGTCTGTGCTCGCCATCCATACCAAAACCTCTTTGTATCAGTGGGCTATGGCAGTCTTTATCTAGACTAATTAGGTTGCTGCAGCAGCTCAGCTCATTTTTGTGCCAGACTGCTCTTTAAAACATGAACTGTCTCCACCCCTCACCCTCGCCCCCTCTTATCATGACAGCCTCCCCCTCAGCCCCTCGCCTCCAATCTCCTCTAGGCTAAAATGAGGGTGTTCAATGCTTGAGTGACCTGAGCTTAGCCTAAGAGAGGAGAGCTAAGACAGAAAGTAAAGGGAAAGAGAAGTGAAGGGCAGGTGGCAAAATGAAATGATTTAAAAGGAGGAATTGCATTTTTTCTGGAAACTTTGAAACATTATGCAGGAGAAGACGATAATGTAAGCTATGGGCTGTCAGTTTTTATTCAGAGTTCTATTATTTTGACATATGAAACAAAATGTATTACACTATTATTTACACTAAAGAGCAAAACAGCTGTCATAAGCTACTCAACACATTGAAGCAGTGTGTGAAAGTATTTTGGGTTCTACGCCTAAGATGGTAGCATGGGAACCAGATGAATCTGCGAGCTCATGTTTCATTTCCTCTGGCGGGCGCATCTGGTCCCCCTTCCATTCAGACAATAACCAGTCATCCTGGCCTGGGCCGGGCCAGTCACAACCGTTTATCTGATATGGGGCGGGTTTGATATGATGATTGACAGAGGTGCGTCACAGGTCCAAATTTGAAAAGTCACACGGCACATATTATGCTGCTCTGATTGGTTGTAGTTGCATCCAGTTTCCTTTGTCCAGCACAATGCACCAGGCCCATAAAACTTACATCAGCTGTTAAACTAGGCAGTGCTGGTTAAATATGAATCAAGATTCTGCTACTGTTCATGTTTTGAGAAATATATTTTAGTGTACTTTTCAGCTGTTATTTGAGAAAGATGATGACTCGGCCACCATTTTACTCCTGTTTGAAAAAGATAGATAGATAGATAGATAGATACTTTATTCATGCCCACGGGGGACGTTCTTGTGTCCAGTAGCTCACATAAAAAACACATTAGCACAAAAAGTCACATAAAAACCACAACAACAATAAATAAGGTGCCAATAGAAATAAATGAAGTAAAAAGTCCCTAAGTGTCTAAGTGACTATTTATTAATTAAATGGCTTGAGTCCAATGAGGTAAATAGTGGGGTGGGGGGGTCATGAGCCACTTCCACTGACTGAGGTGTGTGTGGGGACAAAGGATCTCCTGAAGCGTTCAGTCCTGCAACGCAAGGAAATAAACCAGTCGCTATGGGTGCTTCTCTGTCCTGATATGATGTTATGGAGAGGGTGGTTGCAGTTCCTGAAGATGGCCTGCACCTTGCTCTGTGTGCATTACTCCACCACAGTCTCCACTGAATCCAAGCTCCTGCCGAGTACTGAACCTGCCTTCTTAATCAGCTTGTCCAGCCACACCAAGCACTGCCCCAACTTGCATGTGTCGCTCAGTGCTACGTCATGTTTTGTTGCTCTGACTGGCTGTTTTTCTCTCCAGTTGCGTCCAGAGGCATTTTGGTCTTTGCACCGTCCCCTGGAAAGTGAAAATGAACTGAGAGGTTAAAGAATGATTCACAATCTTGGGCTATGAAGATGGCAAAGCTATTAACCAAAAAAAGGTTGTTTGCTGACTTTGTAAATAATTGGTAAAGTGGGGACTCATCTGCTAGTTTGCCATCTACGTTTGGCAGAAAACTGAAACAAGAGACGCAATGTGAACTGTACAACTTCATCTGACTGCCTATTTTTTTCTACCCTTATCCTTAAGTATACCTTTGTCAGAAGCTTGTAGATAATTAGGGCCATATGGGTTGCATTTGCATTAAGTTGAATAATGCGTCAAACTTGAACTTCCAGAACATGACAGCCCTATCATACACATGGATGGGTATCAGATAAGCATTACAAATTGTGAACGTTACTTTTGGCCCACTAGACAAAACATAGCTTACAGAAATCCTGCTACAACATACCTGGCCTTGACGCTTGAATGCCTGCAGATATTGGATTGTATCCATCCACTCTCCTATGGCACTCTAGCCTCCAATTATAGGTCCAAGGCACTCATCCATTTCTGTTGTTTGGTACATTCGTGTCGTCTCTTGTGGCACTAACAGATTTTTTGTGATAGTTGTAAGGCTGCAGCATCATATGAGAGCTCAAATTGAATTTACCTGCATTTGGACGTAGGTTTTTTTTTTTCTTTTATCCAATTTAACACATGTTAAGATGAAAAGCAGGAAAGCATTCATGACAGAGTCCCACTGACGTGACATGTGGTTAGGCCATTGCACAATCCAGTATGCATGGTCTTTGATATTTCTTTCACTTGCTCGCTCAGCGAGCACACACACACACATGCACACACACAAGCATACAGCAGGTGGAGCAGGATAGATGAAAGGCTCAGGTGCTCTGCAGGTGGACTGAGGCGTGTGTGCTGCTGTGCATACAAAAACCTCTCTCCGTAGAGACGGCCAGCGCGTTTCATCCAGTCCACAGAGAATGAGTGTGTGTGTGTGTGTTCAAATCAGTACATGCCCCAGTGGTTCTGACAGCTCACTTCACAGCGCTTTTCTATACCAAAGCCAAACTGTCTATCATCCTCCTGCATCAGCCCCTCCTCTGTCCTTTAGTGTCCAACTCAGTCTGCGTTTCTCCTTTCCAAACAACACTTTGGTTCACGGAACAAACCTGCAATCTTGCTTCACGATCTCCTCACAAATCAACCACAGTCCTGAGAGAGTTTCAGCTGCCATTGCTTTGTCGTGTGTGTGTGTGTGTGTGCATGTGTGTGTGTCTTGTTTTCCAGGAGAAAACAGTAGGGTGCTTTCTTTTTAGCAGGAATCTGATGATTGGTGTGGTGAAAGCAGAGCATGGTTGTTAGTTTGGAAGACTCCCCTCAGCTCCCTCTAACTCCTCATTCACTCTCTGGTTGCTTTTGGTGCAGCTCCACTTCTTTTTTTATGATTCTCTGTTTGGAACAGGAGGGTTCCAGCATACACTGGAGACACACAGGAGATGGGAGATGGAAATGATGAGATAAAGCAAGGGACTGGGGGTGTTCTTTCATTGCAGCTTTCATGCTTAGAGGATATATTTGACTTCAGGGAGTTATTTGTGGTTAGCTGTGTTTGGCAGTTGATTTGTATCACAGTAGTTTCTAGTTGTTGTGGTGTAACAATAGATTTCCCTTCCTTATATATTCCTAAATTTAGGTAGTCTTGAGGGAAATTGGTCTTGTGTTCAGACTGTACTTGTGTCATTTGGGTGAGATTTATCGCAGCACACAGTTTTAATGCATAGGACTGATAACAAAGAGCTCTAACTGTAAGAAGAAGTATCTGATCTGACTTTAAAGTGGATGAAAGAGGTGGTTCCCAGCTGTGGATCCACCTATACCCCTTTCCCACCAACTTGGTATGGGTTCTGTTTCGGTTTCCTGCACCTAATTACCCCTAATTACCCCGAACACCTAGCATTTCCACCAAAAATAAATTGGTCCAGAACCTTAAAAGTTGGTTCCCAGCTCAAACCAAAAAAACACAGGTTTCTGAACCGAACTGTGAACTGTGATGTCATGGAGAAAGCCATAAGAAAGACGATAGGTGAGAAATTATCAGAATATTAAGAGCGTGCAGTTGGTTCGGATAAAAACAAATATCTGTGGTAAAAGGACAAAAGTTTGCAGGTAGGCCAATCAGTGTGATCTGCCATCTTGTGCAAGGCCCTCTGTTGATGAGGCATCCTTGATTACAATGATTCTGATGGAAACGGGTTGAAATGTGGGCTCGTTTGCTAAATGGCACCAAGGTTACAAGAGTTCTTAACGGACCAGGTCAAAGAACCAAAGCTACTTGGGTGGGATAGGGGTATCACAGGTCCCAGCTGGTCATTACACAACTTAACACAACTAGGCATGGTTCCTCTTAACCTGAAGAGTTCATGACTTTTCTCTCTTGTTTTGACAGAAGTGTTTGGAGTGATGAGGTTTAGTTTCTGGCCTCCTTCCTGGGGTTTACGGTTGTTGTTGTTCTGAATGTTGTGGAAGTGTTGATGGCACACGACGGCAGGGAATGGCCCAGGGAGATGAGGTGATGTGGCCACTTAGGGACCATTGGGGAGGTAATTATTCGAGGAGAGGACCACACCACACATGTTTTTGATACTGTGTACTCTGACCATATGTATTGGCTCACTAATAGAGCAAAGACCGTGTCAACACAATTCCCTGCGTACCTGAAAGAAGTCATCTTCGCGGTGTTCTCAGCTTTTGTTTTGTGCAAACAAAGCTTGTACCCCAGACCCTTCCTCTCATCTGTGCAGTGTGAAGTGAAGGGAAAAAGGGGAGGAGAGGAGGAAAGGAGAGTGAGCTGTAATAAAAGAGCGAACAGCCCCAGCTTTATAAAAGTCAGCCATCCATATAATTAGCTGATGCTCTGCTCTTGTCAAACTTGGAGACTTCACAACGAAACATTTAATAACCAACTTTAGTTACTCAATCCAACCGACTTTCCAACACATTTCATTTGGCTTTATTAAAACCGTCTCTAAAGATATTGAAATGGCTCATATGAAGAAAAATATTTTTATGATCTGTGTCTGGGTTGAAAAATAAGGCTTCTTCCAACAGAGTTCATTCTTATTTCTCAATGTATTGACATTCCTTGATTATTACACAATGTCCTGGCAGAGCATTAGAATTCTAGACATTTTACAAAGCTAATTTCTCAGTCTGTCACAGCAATTTGGAGGCAATAACAGTCCTCCTTTAGGTCAAGGAGATAAATGGAAAAAAGATAAATGGAAAAAGTAGCCCCCTGCTGCCGTGTGTAAGGTGAGTTGGTACTTTCGAGGTCTTACACCAAGATTAATGTGAGTCTGATTTGTTACGGATTTACTTCATATACTGTAGGCAGTAATCTTAGGACAAATGACAGAAACTGAGGAAACTAGCTGTAGATTGTGCCCTTAGCACTCTTGAGACCTTGTCTTGAGCTCATTAATTTACATCCACAATCTTGCCTGGATCCTCTTTGCTACTCTTGGCCCTCTTTCAACAACTGCATTTGATGAAGACTTGAAGAGGCAAACTTTGGCCATCACAACAGTGAAGTCAAAGGCAATGTTCTGGAGTGCTTTCTCTCTGATAACTCTCCTCTGTCAACCTCTAAGATGTTTGCAAGATGGATAATAATGCTTCCCATTCAGCTGACATACATTTTCTCCACTGTTTCTTTTCTTTATCTCGCATGCCTCCAAGGAAAACAGCAAATATATATATAGATTTTTTGATTTATTGGAGACCATGTTTAGCAACAGCGAAACTATATCAAAACATCCACTTACAAACTTTCACACAACTCATGCAGTATAATACAAGTCTCTTTTATCCAGTCGTATGCTCAGTCCTTCCCAAACACATACATTTCCACTAAAATTTTACTATTTAAAACTGAACTGAAAAAGAAACTTATCTATGTTGTTTTTAAAGCCAGACTCCAATACTAATGCTGTGCAAGTGCTGAGCATCCAACTGGATAGATTACATTAATATTATACTGTGTGACTTCTGTCAGAGTTTGTAAATGGATGTTTTGATATAGTTTTGCTGATGTTAAGCACAGTCCTTGGAGGCATGCAAGAAAAACAAATTTAATTCCCGAAGTCAAGGTAACACAGCGTGACTAACTGATTTACAAATAGTTATTTTGTGGGTGAAGTATTCCTTTAAAGCAGTAATTGAACCAATAGGATTTTTCTTCGTCTCATATGGCTTGTGCAGACTTGGGGAGTCAGACTATGAATGAAATAGAGTATGAATGAAACATGTATTTGGTCTAAATTAGCCGTATCCTTCTCCACATTCATGTTACTGACTCACTTGTATTGGACTTTTAAGGTTTGAGACTGCTGTAGTTTGTGGTTTTGCTGAAATATTTAGGCCAACCGCTCAAATAAGGCAAAACATTCATTGGCAGGAGTTCACTTACAAACATTGAGTTGTTGAGTTGTCTTAGGTGTTTGCCAGCTGCAGTTGCAACACATTTCTTGCTGCAGAAGAAAACACATTTTGTCTCGCAAGCCACAGCACTCCCCAAAGAAAACTCTTCAAAACATGGACCTTGGTAATGTTTTTCCCAGCGACCAATGCCATCCGTCTTTCAAGCCTTTACAAAGGCACCAACAGAATGCTTTGTGTATTCAAGTAATTTATATACCTGTCTCTGTTTGACTGCAGTGACTTCAGTGTACTTGACTGGGTCACTTGTTTGTTTGCAAGCAGGGGAGTGGAGATAGGAAGAGAATAGGTCAGGAATGGAAGGAAGGGAGCGCAGGAAGAAGCATTGTAGGGGGATAGGAGGAGGTGGTCATGCTAACAGTAGCGGCTTATACCTAACAGTAGCTGTGATTTTGAAAATGTTTTGTAGTTGAAAGGGAATTCATATTGTGTCTGACCTTAACTCAACAGTTCAACCTGCTCTCTGTTGGACGAAAATCCGCATACAGGGACTTACCAAAGTGAGTTTTGGCTTGAAAGTTGACACTACACAATCATCCTGGCTCCATGCCTCTAGTGCAATTCATCATCAGTTTGGCTGACGAATCTTTGGTACATCTGCAAAAAGCATCCAGCTGTGTGAAAAGCGTATGGCTAAAATGCTGCCAGATGGAATTTTTGAGGTACAGTAAACTGTTTATAAAAAATGTACAAAACAAATCAGTGATGTGTGCTTGAATAATTACCCATCACAAGATTGTATTCAACTTGTTTTAAATAATAGTTCTGCATCTTTGATTTTTTTTTTATGTAAATAGTTACATGATTTGCAATTACAATGGGAGGCCTTGACATCTACTGTATTTCCATAAATAAAAGTGGTTAATTTTAATGGATTGGAATGACAAATTCGAGTTTGGCTTTACTCGCTTGTGTTAATCTACAGGTGCAGCCAGTAAATCTGCTCAGTTAAGGGTCCCTCTGTGACCCTACTTGTCATGAAAGACTTATCATCTGATTATTAGTCTGTCTGAGATATATGAAGCCATCAGCTAGAAAGAAAGGAGGATTATTTAGTACAATATACAGTATGTACCCACTCAGACTGGGATAGGAAGAGACAGGGAGGAGCAGTGCATAGTGGAAGAGACAGAGATGTTGGTGGAGAAAGGGAGGGAAAGATCTCAAGGGTCCTAGTCCCTGATAGTCTTTACTGGAAATAAGGAGGGTTTGAAATGGAAAGTAGAAGTTAGGAAGCTATTACTGTTACTGAGGTTTTGAAATGTAACACGTCAGAAATGCTTTTTTCTTGTGATGCAGGAATGGAAAGACAAGATAATGGAAATGTATTATCTATTAGGGGTGGGAGTCTTTAGACCTCTTACAATTCTATTTGATTCAGAGGGCTAAGATGCACTTGTAAAATGATAAGTTTTCATACCTACTAAACAATGTTATATATATGGACGTTTTATGTGACAATGGGCCCCTCAGCACAGATTACAAACGACCCCACCACTTCATAGGAGCAAGACATACAGGCTTTTTTTGTTGTTTTATGTCTCTTTGAAGTTGTTTTTTTGTCTCTCTGAAGTAATTTTGTGTTTCTTTGTGGTTGCCACGCCTCTTTTTTGTCATTATTTTGTGTCTCTTTGCAGCTCCTTTGCATCTCTAAGTGGCCTTTTTTGTCTCTTTGGGTTCATCTTTGAGTCTCTTCCTGGTTGGTACAGGTGAAGGCTGGGGGGGTGCTTCTGACACTCTGGGCCCTGGGCAGGCCCGTTTGGTAATCCATCAATGCTGTCGCATATTTCATTATGGATTTATTTTACTAAGTCTCCAAAAAGACACAGCAGTTCTAGGCTGGTTTACAAAGCTTCTGAGAGAAATGGGAACACACCAGAGCCCTTGTTGGAGCGGCAGCATGGCCAGCGACAGTGTCTGGGCTGAAAATAGTAAGTCTCTCTCTCATGCATGCAGTGTTACAGAGATATTTAACACGAGTAATGTTATGTTGTATATGACATTGTCAACCCCCAGAGTTGACTTCTGTGGCCTCTAGTATGTTCAGTTCAAAGCTTAGTAGTGAGACAGACTCGCAGATGCAGCTCAGTTGGAAAAGTGTCACAGTGCTTTTTTTTTTTTCCAGATACTACAGTGGACATCAGATTTATTTTTTGCTCGAGGGATTTCACTTGCCTGAACACAGAATTTGCCTTGGACAAGTGTTAATGTCAAGCCTTTTGACAGGAGAAAAAAAAACATGCACTTGATGCGCTGGTGGCGATTTAGTCACTCAAGAGAAAACTTGCAGATTTTTTTCTCCCATTGTCCAACTGATTGGTTGAAGAATAGGTAGAATTACAGTCAACCAAGATTTTCTTTGGTTGACTGCAGCCCTTTAAAACATGCTTGCTAACTCAAGCGTGTGCACACTGCACACTGTAGGGGTGCTGCACATCTCTCGGGGTTGTGTTAGCATCTTTAGTTTCGTCAATATCACGTTAGTAACATTTAAATAATCAATTTTTGACATTTGTGAATGGATGCTGATTCATCCATGTCTGCACCATGATGCATCTGAGAATTGATTTTATGGCCCCGCCCATATTATCTTTGGTGTATAGCCTGTTTCTCCTTGAACTCGTTCTGTATCTCCAGAGTCATGTATTATTGAGGTTAAGAGACACATTTCTTCTGCACCCTCCTGGTGTTGATGCGTGTCTTGCCTTGATTTACAATTCCTTTGATGGCCAGAAAGGTGTCTAATACCTCAAGTGCTGCATAAATAAAATATCTGCCTGGACCAAAGGAGCTGATCAATTTATGCATGTCCTTTGGAAACTGTCAGCCTCTCCTTTGTCCACGTCTGCACACAGACATACACACCCAGTGCTCTGTGTCTCCCTCACTTTCCGTCCTTTCTCAAAGTTTTTCAAGAGAGAGATTGCGAGGAAAAAATAGAACAGTTATTATACACTATTACTCATCCTTTCTTTACTCACCCAGCACCGAGATGTCCCTGTGTCTCTTGTCAGCTCCATGTAAACCTGTATTATGGGGCTAATAAAGCTGAAAGCATAGTGTCTCTGAGCCAGCACCACAAACACTTGCATACAAAAAGCTAAGAAACTCCGTGCATTAACCTTGGAGACCCATCTGCCTGGCTGAAAAACTTTAAAGAGAAACATGTTATTCTTTTCTGCTTCAGCAGGACTGCTCTCTCTAGCTGTCCAATTATCTCCCATTTGAATATCTTAACTGTGTAGTAGCTAGTGCAAGAGGCTGTGTGTGTTTCATAATATGAGCATGATAGTGTCACCATCCCTGCGGCAGAGATATTGGCTGAGTTCAGGATTTTGGGAACATCAATGAACATGGCTTATCCATGGCACATTAGAATTACAGTGTTGGCAAGTAATGATTTATGTCTCTTTGGATCTCTTAATGCCTAATTAAATATAATTTCGTTCATGTTTACAGTGTAGTCCAAAATACACAGCAAATGCAGTCTGTAGTTAAATACCATGGTCATTGTTTAGTCTGTAGTTTGCTAATTAAAGTGATCACAATATATGGTGTATCAGGATCTTATTGGCTTACCACCTCTGCTGAAATAATTCTTGTGAGAAAGCCCTGTGAAAGGATCTTCCAGTGTCCAACCAAGAGTTAAAGGAAGAGTCCACCCCAAAATTGAAATTGAATATTTTTTCTCTTACTTGTAGTGCTGTTTATCAGTCAGAGATTCTTTTTGTGAGTTGCCGAGTGTTGGAGATATCGGCGGTCGAGATGTCTGTCTTCTTTCCAGTATAATTGAAATAGACAGCACTTGGCTTGTGGTGCTTAACGCGCCCAAAAAACACACATTTGTACAACTCAACAGTAATGAAAGCATGACCCGGTTACTCAAGATAATCCACAGACCGTGTTTTGAGTAGTTTCATGACGGTGCCTATTTTAAGGTACCTATTTTTTTTCTACCGAATTACATCCGCCAACCATATCATCCACGTGCATCTACTGCTAGCTCACCTAGCACCCCTATGCTAGCAAACATTGCAGCTCAGCCAAGGAGGATGCCATTAATGTTTACATCTTACCCTGTCATGAGCACAAGCCTCATGAGAGGTGTAGGATGTAAACATTAATGGCGTCCTCCTTGGCTGCAGTGTAATGTTAGCAGTGTGCAGAAGTGTGCAGTACATGCACACTTCTTTGCTATGATATCGTTGGTGGACATAGTTGGTAGAAAGAAAATAGTTGCTACATGAAACTGCTTATAACAAGGTCTGTGCTTCTATCTTGAGTAACTGGGTCATGATTTCTGAAAGAGACATTGCTGTTGAGAGTTTCAAATGTATTTTTTGACACTCTGAGCACCACAAGCCGAGTAGCCATCTTGTTCCATTATATTGGAGAGATTTGACAATGCCACAGCCGATATCTCCAACACTCTGCAACTCGCAACAAAACAATCTAGATTGATCAATAGCACTACAGTAAGAGGAACAGAATGTCTTTTTGACTTTGGGGTGAACTCTCCCTTTAATATTGTCCCCTATTTCCCCCCTCTTATCATTCTCCATGAATGTGTAAAGTAGGAGAAATAAAATGGCATTATCATACTTTTTAAACCCCTGAGTCTGTGCTATAAAATTGAGTTTCCATTGCGCAGAGAGAGGAACTGGCTTGTTAACTGCCTGTAAGTGATTGAGGCAAGAGCTGCGAATTATTGATTGGGCTCGTTTGCAGAAAATCCCTTGCAGCACTCACAGTAAATATTTGTTTGGCTCTCTCCCTCCAGCTCTGAGGTTAGAGAACAATCCAGACTGCATATGTTGAATTATACTAAGCAAACATTTAACACCGAGTATCCCCCCACCCCACCTCTACTTATAAATATTGCCGATCCATTCCAACTATGCGATGCGGCTGAGATATAGCTATACATTTGACTTTTTTCTCTTCATTTATAAGTCATGTCACAAACTGAAACTTCTGCAGTTTTAAGCTTCCTGTTGCTGGCATGCCTCCTATCTCATGGATAACAAGATAGATCTAGATTATTTCTATTATTATTTCATTGTATTATTGGACGCTTAATGTGTTTGAAAGCTGGGCATTCACAACAGGAAGTTGAAAATGCTGCTACATGCCATATTAGAGAGGTGAATTTCCTCAATCATGCAGCCTCTCAATGCTCTTCCCTAATGTTCAGTTGCTTCTAATATATCTTCTCAGTGCACGATAAATTAAAGATGCATTCTACTTTTGGCCTGCAGGCTTTGGGCAAAGCTGTCTAATGGGATAGTTTAACTGAATGCACGTAGAAGCCTAGCGGCATGTGTTATAGGCTGTGAATAGAGGATACCATAATAATCCCTATACATCCTGACAGCAATACAGTAAGGCTGAAGTCTTTTTATGAATGTGGCATGCCATACATACTGACAGGATGATGTTTAAAAACTATTTTATTACATTTCTATATTTCTCTTGTCATTAGCGAGCTTATTGAAGTCAGTGATGAAAATTCTCTTTAATAGACACGACTTTTCAAAGCTGGCTGCAGGTGACTATTTTCTGAGGCTCCATTCATTATTCACTTAGTCTTGTGATGTACCGTAGTCGATTTTCAGTTCCTACCTCTTACACTTGGCAGAAATGTTCTCTGCCTCTGTTCTGCACGCTGTCAGACTACAGCTGTCCGAGAGAGAAGGAGGAAGATTTAAAAGGAGCGTAATAAGAAAAGCTCTCTGTGAGGGGCTCTAATAAGGCATAGCAGGATTGATACCATCAGAAGTAATGAATTCAGAGCCGTATCTGATTCCACGGTTACATGCTGGCTGAGGCCGATTCTTATATCATTTTAAAGCAGCTAGTATCGATTTTTAAGTGAAGCACATGGATTTGCTAAGCCAGTGTATCTGGAATTAACTCTATCAGTCTCTTTAAAGGGAGAGTGGATTTATCTATTGCTCCAAAATGGATGGGAATTCTGCCTTCCAAGCAGATCTCTGGCCTTAGCTGCAGTCTGCAAGACAACGTGCAGAGGGTGGGATCTGATGCACACTACGTTATGATATGTTCATTTTTCTGTATTGAAGAACAGTTTAAGTAGCAGTGTTGAAAATGAGGCGCAAGGAGCGACTGGTTTAATTAACAAATCTGTAAAAACTTGATTTTTACACCTGCTTTAGTAGGGAGGTTAACACAGTGAATGATCTGTGCTCCCTGAGCAACATGCACTCAAGATTAAATCTACACAAGCCAACTTTACTGCTTAGCAGCAATTGAGACAAGGTCCAAGACAAACTCTTAGATCCCTGACTTAGTCATTTTCTAATCCTTTACCCCTCAGAGGCCACTAAGCAAGCGAGTGACTGAGTGACAAAGCATGAGGGAGAACTGAAACTAAGACTGGAGAGTGTGAGTGACAGTGTAGAGCTGTTGGAGGAGTCACCCAGTGCAGTGCTCAGACAGCACCAAGAGACGTGCGCAGCTGTGCAAGACACTTGTGTCACGGTGTCATGTCTGGCAGGCAAGCCAGAGTCCAGGCGCGGAGGCGACATATGTGGACCAGCCGATGGTGGTCCTTTACAGATTGCTGTTTTGTTTGGGTGGTGGGAGTTTGTTTGTTTGTTTGTTTATGAATGCAGCCTTGTGTGTTTGGTCGGATCAGGCCATTAGATGAGGATCATCTTTGATGCAAACAGACAGCAGTGAATCTACTGAGCCTGAGTAATTGGACCTTGTGGGGAACATCAGACCCACTTTTGGAAAATACACACGCTCATGATATCACAACCACGCACACATGCACATGCACATGCACACACTGCTTTCCATAATATCACTTTTTGTCACAGTTATCAGATAAAAGCCCGCCTGTTGTTGAGATTAGAATAAATTGCTTTTTTGGACAAAGATTTTCCTCTGTGCCAGTAACAAATCGTGAACATCACCGAGGTCAAGTCAGACTCCAGTCAGGTTCTCAGAAAGAGAGATCACTCAGATAAGACACAGTCTGACTAAGGAGGAGCGCTGTATTATCACAGAATGGAAAGCACACTCTGGCTAATTGTTTCCACTAGTAGCTTTCACCCCAGTGAAACATTTGACAGCAACTTGTTAGATGGTTTGAAATCCCGGGACTGACCTATTTTTTGTTTAACATAGGTGATCTGCAACTCTTGGAGAGCCCCCAGATATACTTGATCTCATTTCTTTCATATGACTGACTAAAAGTTCTATCATAAAAATTATCTCTGTCTTGATAAGAAGCAACTTGGAGTAGCCTAATTTGGAACAGAAGCACATACAGTTTGGACAAATCATAGTTAAATAGGAAGTATTTAAGGGTGTTTTCACACTTGGTCCTTTCCAGCCCTCTAAGCAGACTCTGAGCGGTGACTCAGCATTTTTTGCGCACATGTGAACGCTCCAAGAGAGCTCAGACCCCTCTGAAGCAAACCGAATAGTTTGGTGTAGGTCCCTTTCTGTTGGTCCACTTTTTGCTGCACTTTAAGATGACTGAGTTCATCTCATTTAAAAAGGACTACATGTGAAAACACCCTAAGTCAATGGGTCAAATTGTATAGAATTATTTCTATGAACATTTTTATACAGTATATGTAAGTTTTGACATACCTCCCTGTACAGTAACTCTGGTCTACAGTAGCTTCAGAGGGAAAACAATGACAGTTCAATTTCCTGACCCATTTGTTTACCCACAGGCTTCAAGTCAGAAACCTCTATTCTGGGTTTTTTCTGCATAGAGGAATTTTTGGTGCTCCCCAGAGAGGTTTTAGCCAGCGCCAAAGGGAAATCACCAGTGCCAACATGATGATAATTAAGAATAAAAATAGCAATTCATTCTGCGAATGTGTTTAATAACAATTTAAATGCTAGATAAGAGAGCGAGGCTGTGTTGTTTTGACTGGGCCTGAACCCTCTGCTGTGAAGCTAGCACTAATGGAAGAAAGGTCTTCCTGGAATTTCTCATAAAGTAAAAGCCACTGTGTCTTTTTGCATCATGTCCTGCCTCTTGCAACCCCTCAGCTAAGTATTTCCAATAGGTGAAAGCACAACTGACACAACAATCTTCTGTTGTGTATGAAAGTGCAACTCTGAAAACTTTCCAGACCTGCAACCCCACACCCTTCTCCGCCAAACTCACTCCCTCCACCCCTTCAATGTTGTAATGATATTATTTTTAACCTGTTTTGATAACTTGGGTTTTATTTACTCAAGTACAATACACATTTTGCTTATCAAATGGTTAGAAATTACAGAAGAATGCATAGATTTCTGTCAGATATGGTAACACAAACTTATTGCCTTTCCTGTTCATGGACCGATCATGCTATCGTGCCTAGTCTCCCCCAGAGACCCTTTCTGAGCCAGGAAAAACCCTGCTATTGATGCTGATTCCAGTCTTGGCTTCTTGTTGTTTCTTTTAACCAAATAGTCTAAGTTGCTATGGGGTGGGAAGCGTCTGGAACACTGTCTTTGTATTTTAATAAAATATGAAAGCTTGAAAATTGAAGTTTCTTTAATCACATTTGTAGTTTGAGTCATAAACCAGCAACGTTTTTTAAAATATAGAAAGGGAAACACATCTCTATCCATTCTCCTCCTTGTAACTGGCAGGCGTTACCATGTCTGTTTAACACGATCAGTTATGCTGTGGTTTTTTTTTTTTTTTTTTGAACACGATGTTCTTTAATCAAGGCATTTCACGATGGTCATGAAACAAACCGACAGGCTGAAGGTCTTGCCAAAAGAAAGAACACGAAATTGAATTTGGCCTTTTCTGATAAACTTATCAGAATGGTGAAATGAAATAATCAAAATATTTTTTGATTATAATCCCAGAAAAACAACAAAAAGACTGTTCTGTATCAAATGCACATCTACCCCTCCAAAATAATACTGCTACACAAATGCCTTTTGATTAACAAGTTAGTGACATCATGCTGATTTTCTGTTTTTACATGTTGATGTATGAATTCAAGGAACTGTGATAACACTTTTTCCAGAGCAGATCATGAGATGGAGTCCGCCCAGCTGTTGTGAGGCTTTACTCTGACCTTTTTTTCCTGCTCTGTGACCTTTGAATACATTACCAAAAGTTAAGATGGAGTTGACTTTCCATTACTGCCTCCTCCCATGCAACCCATAACTCTAATGGAACAACTGGGGGCTAAAGAGATATGACTATTCCTGCCCATAACTTTAATCTGTTCATCTTCCCTGTCCTTTCCTGTGATGGCTCTTTTATCTGTTCCTCCATCTCCCCTCCTACATTCATATCTTTGACCTTCTCCTTGTTATATTCAATCTGTTGGTCTTCATCTCACACATCTCCTTCATACAGTGCTTCCTCAATTTGGCTCTTATCTACTGTAACGTTGAGTTTTAAATGAAGGAAGACAGATGCTGTCCTCCTTTAGAGGCCCAACAAAATCACCAGTGAGTTGTTATAATGGCTGCCCAATGTTTTTTTTTGTCATTGCGAAGTCAACTTGCGCAGTAAACACATTGTGAAAGACTCTGATCTTGCACTTTGGATATAGCAACAACATATTAAATTACATTCTGTCTTTAGGTGCTACTTTGTCTGGTATGCAGCATGCTGTTAATTCTCTAGCCAATCAGACAGCCCTCACCATTAGGCATCGTCTGATTGGTCAGAATCTGCACGCACATGAGTGAGGTTTATGAGACTAGTGCTGCTTTACTACTCTGCAAGGTTAAAGGATGAAGATGTTGCAAGATGTGTGCAGAGCAAAGTGTGAATGTTAGAGAGAAAGTGGTGCCTAAAAAGTAGCACGTCAGCTGTCTGGCAATATTTTGGATTCAGGGGAGACGACATGGCACAAGCACAGGTCCTGTGTAAGTCTGACTCAAGACCTGAGTGCAATTAAAAATCTGTTTAAATCTGTTCATTCATTCAGTGTTATCGAGTAGTTTCCTCATACAGAGCAGCCCAAACTGCTATTTTTGGGTACATATGTTTGTCAATTGAATTTCCTTTTAGGTAAAAAAGAGCTAATTTTAGAGCAGGAAAGTCTGAAACTGATGTTTGCAAGAAGTGATTTATATTGAAAACAGGCTGTCTCTCTACTATATGTCAATACATAAGTATTTTTTGTTTTGCTTTATGGGCATACTGCTGTGATCATCATTCAGTGAAGAACTGAATTGTTTATGCTCGATGCTTAAATAATGATTTGACCTGAGGTGCTGGTTCATGTGTCACTTACTATACAGCTGGATATAGAAACCATGGGGGTGTTAAGCCCTTTGGACTTTTAAGTGGTCTTGTTGACAGGAAGCCAAGTCTCACGTCAGACAATAACACCTGCTGCACTTTCTCTTTGGCTCCGCTGCCAGTTGCATGTCAATAAAAGTCTCTGGGTTTGGGGCAGTGGCCAGTAGAATATTAACTAACAGTGTGTTGAAAGAGTGTATCATCTGACCCTTCTGTCACTATTTGAACAATGTGCTCCATCTAAAAATCAATTGCAATCTGCATACGTTTAGTCTGCAAACTATAGGCATACATTTGCAATGAAGAATCTAACATTGTAAAACTATGTGGATTAACTATTTCCACTGTTTTAGTCCAGTTTTCATATTTACTCTGCATATGCTTCTGATAAGTGAGAAGTTATTTTGATACAGTTCCCAATAGCGTCCCCAGATCTCAAATATTTGCTGGAGATTACTGTTATTTTTAATATCAACACAGTAAACGGCACATTTTTAACATGTAGTAACCACACTCTGATACAGACCTGTCTTGATTAGCTTCCTCTCAAATCGTTAACCATCAGACGAGCAGATCAATAACAAATGTGGGAGGTTTTCTGTTCAAACAGCACAGCAGTCTAATACTGCTCTGTTCCTCTGTCATTACAAATCAGAACCTCTCTCAGACCAATTAAGCAGTGTTTTTGCTGGCCATGCTTCTGTACCGAGGGACCTGATCAGGCATGTATATGACTGGCTCTGTGTTGAGGAGCAGTGGAAAGTAGGAGGTAATGGTCTCCGTGTTCACCTTGCTTGGCCTCTGTGTTCTTTCATCGATTAGCTTTAGAATAACAAACAAAAGTTCTTGAATAAAGTGGCCATTAGCTGTTGTGCAATAAGCTGATTGTTTGCCTGTATTGATTTTGTATGGTCAGGGTTTTTGACAAAAAGCAGAGTGTTTGTAACGAAGATTGTACATGAAGGCTGTTAAAATGATCTAACCCAAGTTTCTATGAAAGTCTGGGCTTCATCAGACTGTTGAGTGGAGAAGAAAGATTTGTGAACATGTGAAGTGATGCTTGATGTCAGTGAAGTAAATGCATATCTGTAATGGCTCCGCAGCTCAATAAAATAGCTTGCCTCATTTGTTTGAAGGACAAAGAGTGTACACTCATTTCATTGACTGACAAAACTGCATTTTTAAAGGCTGTTGACCACCCATGTTGTGCATGATTTGGAGAAAAATTGTAATGTTTGTTTGTACTTGTCCCATTGCACCATCACAATATCCAAAAAATTACTTTAAGATTTACAGTAAAAACAATACAGTGGTAACCAAGCAGCCGCCCAGGTCGATCGCGGCCTCTCTTGACAATTCTTGTAATTCTAGCAGACACAGTGCAGCATGTTTCAGAAGTGTCCAAGAAGTCAGTAAAAGTAAGAGCCTATCTATTTTTGATAGAGATTGAGTTTTGCTGCAAACAGGAACTGCATGAAAAACATATATCGATGTGAATATGAGGATGAATGTATTTTTAATAACTAAAACAAATCCTCAAATCGGTGATCCATGTGATTCATAAATAGACTTCCAAAAATATGAATGTTGTCTAGAGCCTACAGCATTGCAAAGTAGCAATTTACAACAATGAAAAGAAACCATTTAACTGCCTTGGTACTTACTTAGGGTAGAAGCACAAATATCAAACAAAAATGACCAAATCTACAAAATTGAGCCGGCAAATTGCTCTGCTTCTAAAACACACCTGGTGTAGTATGGTGCCTTGTGTCGGACAGAACTAAACTGGGTCACAGCCATGGCAGCCCGAACATGCTACAGCTGTGCCTGGTGGAATTGTCCCTCCTGATTCCCAAACTTTTCTATGGATGACCATTTTTGAGCCCCGATGAAGGCCAACATACTATAAGGCTCGTTGTCAGCAGTCATTGACGGCATAAAAGAGTCAATAAAATAGGTTTTTAATGATTGTGAATCACCGCAACCATGAGAGGTCCTTTAGCATACAGTCATTAATGTGCACACACAATATTAGGCTGATTGTTCCAGTAGTATGCTAGATTGGCTGCAGACAGACAGATACACATACTCACACACCATGCAAGAACACGCACACGCACACGCGCACACACACACATACACACACACACACACACACACACACACACACACACACACACACACACACACACACGACCAAGAGTATGCCTGATGGAAATAAAAATGCGGTTCATTAAGTTCACTAACTGTATGTGCTGCAAATTTAGATCCTTGACTGAACAGGTTGTGTCATAAAATCAAATATTAACTTCTTACCAGATAGTAGATGTCTGCTTTTGCATTTAACTGTTGAGAAAACATGCTGAAAAGACACATTCTGGAAACATTTACAACCCAATACACAGTCACTGTTTTTATGCATGTAAGACATATAGACTTTATGTCCTTAAAGTGCAAGTGTTAGAGCCATTTCTAGAAATTCCTAGTGTCCTATTGTATTTTGAGTCACTTTAATGCACCACCTAACCTGACATCTCGGGACCCTTTGCTGAAGTGAGTGTGGAGTGTGGAAGACGCCATGGGGTTACGGTCTTTAACTTTATTGCGGCTTCCAAATAAGTTCAAAAACACAGAGGCCATAACAGGACTTATGATAAACTGACTGCCTATTTGGTTCATCTTAGGTTTTTATTGTTTGATGAAGTCGTTTAATACCCCATTGACTTGAAATTAGTTTTTGTAAAGGCCTGTGTACTTGAGGGAATGTTTGTGTGGGGATTTTTGTTTTCATTTTTTTTTTTTAAACGTGACGGTAAAGACAATCAGTTCATTGTGTCATCCTGCAACTTTCCATACATCCTGCAAATCAGTCAACTCTTAAACCAACCAACTCCCGTTATGGAGTCTGTGGGTGGCTATTTTTGAACTTAATTGGAACCTGCAATAGCAAGTAAAACTTAAAATGTGGACGAAAAACAAAGCTGACATGCTCTACGTGAACAGCCTATTGAAGTTATTTTATAAGTCCAGGCTAACAAGATATTGTGTGCATGTGACACACCTACGGTTGCTTCATTACAAAATCTTTTAAGCTGTACCTCTGTGATTCATGTCTGGCCTTTTCCAGAAATAAAGGAGGGTTTCTTTTGTCACTTGATAAAAGTTGGTCAGCGTCTTTATTATTCCATCTCTCGGTATATCTTTTGTTGGCCGTTAGGTTTGGGATTGAGAGCTGGACTTTATTACAGCTCTAGCGCAGCAGGCAGAGAGGGACCAGGAGCTGTCAGCTTTATGAGTCTCTGCATTGGTTCGGCTGCCCTTTGCAATATCTTTATTGTACAAATTCATATCGCAAGAACATTAAAAAGTCAATACAGTTGTGCAATTTAGTCTTCTTTGGATTTTATGGGTCTTATGCAACAAAACATTAGTGGGGGACGTGGCCAGTTGATAACCCCAATGACTCACTCGTCCCGAAAGCTCAAGTGGGTAAGTGAAAAAATATATCTGCCGTCTTGTAGTCTTACAGATTAGTGACAGTGGGTCCTGATGTTTTCCACTGTTTTCATTTGCATTGTAAATTTTATTAACCTCTGATTGCATATAGTGTTACTTAATTTTGCAATGACAATCATAGTATATAGTTTCTCCATGTCCCCAAAAAATACATGACCTAGTATTTACCATAAAAAAACAAATCCTTTCATATGTTTGATCAGTTTTTATATATTTGGATGAACCCATTTCTTAAACGTCCCCTTCTTTACTCACTGACCAGCTGTGTCATGCCCCTCGCCCATCTCCTCTCTGCCCATGCTTATAGTGCAGCCCTCACCCCAGCCTAGCGTGGCTGTGAGTGGCATGCATGTTAATTGTGGTAATGAAGGTCACCCAGAGGAGCAGCTGGAGTCCTTCTCTGTATCTACAACACTCCCTGTGGGGAAGTTGCTGCCTGGCGTGAACCTCACCAGGACACCGAAAAACACCATATGCTCCCCACCCACCACCTCACACCTTTCCAGGGCTGCTGCTGAGAAATTCAATCACAGAGCCCAGAGCCATGCAAGATATGTGAGATACTACGTGGTCTGATGTCCAGACTCAAAACAAGTGAGACTGAACTGTCAAGGAGCTGCACCAAAGTTGCATGACATAAATTTTGATCAATAGTGGGTAGAAATTAACTCACTACTCAAGTGTATGCAGGTATGGCTACAACAATTTTAGCAAAGAATTGCCATCCAGCAAACACAGCAACTTAAACATCCTATTGGAGTTGTGTTTCTGACCTTTGGATGCCCTTGTATTATTCTCAGTGAGCATTTAAGACTCAATTTTCACCAAAAGACCAGCACCCTGTCTTGTCCTTCCTCATTTTAATGCAACTCCTCTCTCCCTCCGCCTGTCTTCTCAGACCACAAAGCCGGGGGAGCAACTGTGTTTGTCGCCCATCCATTATAGGTCGCTCAGTTGCCTCTTGACGCTGTCTGGTTGAAAACCATTTATCTTCAAAATGCCAACTTTTCACAAAGTGAGAAAAACAACTTTGTTTTGAGCAAGGTGACAATACATTTTTTTAGATAATCCAAAGGGTTTTGAAGCAGTTTTATGAGCCTTAGAGTTTGAAGAATTTCCTCAACCTGTAATCCTTCTACCTAATCTGAAAATGCAAGAATCATGAAAGTCTGAGATGCCTGGATTTACTGGGCAGCAGTGCTCTGCAGCACTGTGTGGGAATCCTGCCAATGGAAAACAGCTGGGCAAAATGTTGTTCAGATTTTTATTAAATTTCTATCACAGCAGTTGAGGAAAGATCAGAGAGATTTCAGACCTCATACAGAATATCTGTCAAGAAATGCAAAGGAAAATCAATCATTCGGTACATTAGTTTGTTAATGACTGAGCTTATAGTTGAATGCTCCTAAAGTTTGCACTCTCTTCAAACCTGTAATTGGTAGTGGCCCTTAAGCCTTGACAATTAGGATTGTGTAAATTTTAATTACTGAATACCAACAGAGGTTTTATGTTAATTTCTATTTGGATTATGTAAGATTGGTGTGTTTTATGGGCTACAGAACCTCTTTACTGATTAGTCCCTGATGCTTGTCACACAGACAAACTGTAGTTTTGAAGTCAAATCAAGTGCAGCATTTAGTGTAAAAACATAAAGTCATGAGGTATGTGTCCAAAGGCAATACTACTAACCTATGAGGACCCATTGTGGCAAATAGGCTATAGAATTTATGGTACCAGAAGATGAGAAATTCTGCACAAAATGCTCAGTATTGTACTGATAATTCCAGTACAGTAATGTCTTAATCTTAACAAATTGTTGCTACAGTTGCTACTGCACCGCAGCGTCTGTAGAGTATGCTTTGTAAAAGTTGCACTATAAGAGTAGGGCTGGGTATTTGTACTCTATACCTTTAAGGAATCAACCGAAATAACCCAGTACAAAGTAGTATCGAAACCATTCCAGTAGGGCTGGGTGATATGGCAAAAAATATGATCACGATAATTTTCCCCATATTGATCAATATTTATCACAATAAATAATTTGATAATGCTGCGAGTTGTAGTATCCTGATAATATCTGACACTCGAAGAAACCAAATGATTTTCCCACTTCCCACCGCACTTGTTGTAAAGCTGGGGCAGAGCAGTTTGAAAAAAATGTGTCCTCCCTTGGGAGCTCGTACCTGCAGTCTAGGACTATAATTCATTTCTTGAACCCGTCTCTCTCCACAGTGCTCATGGGCATCATGTCTTTGGCTAGAAAGGATGACACTGCGTCTGTTGTATCTCTGCTCTTTTTCGATCGCTTCTCATACGGCGTTACGGCAGCAAAAGAGGACAGAGTTGTGCTAGCCCCTCTAGCGCTGCCTACAGCCGCAGAAGTGCTAGGCCACTTGTTGGTGAACTTACTGCAGTTTTGGCCCAGTGAAGTCGGGTGATGGAAAAGGTTTGTTGTTTCTTGTCTCGGTTGGCATCAGCTGACGACATATTTTGCAGACCGTCTTTGTCCATGCATCATCACCTTCCAAGTAGCCAAATCACTTTCAAATTATTGATATTGTGCAACAGTTTTTAACCACAATTTCGTTATGTCCACGCTACTTTCAGTTCCTTCTCACCTCGGCACAAACTTTACAGTGGAAAATGGTAGTGTACAACAACGCTCATCCCCAACACTGCATATTGACTGACAGCTGTCTGTTACCTTCTACTGCGTGACACAGTGTTTGGATCTATCTAGGTCTGTCCATATGGAGTAAAAATGACTATCATCGACATACATTTTATTGTGATCCCGTTTCGAGACCATTTTATTCCCCCTCCCTACTTTCCAGTAAAACAATACCTGCATTGGATTCTTTTTCTACCCAGATCTAGAAAGAAATGACTGATTTTATGGTTTCGCTTGCAGTCAGTCACCACAATAGTTCTTTGATTTAATGCGATGTGTGACTGGTCTACTACCATGGCAACCACAACCCCTGCAGTCTGCAGTGTGGGGAAGTCGAGCTCTGTATTTGATGGCGTTGGCGGTTCAGCATACCAAGATGCCACCAAAACTTCTGAAAGTATGGCCAGACTACATGCCTGTGGTATCTGGTGGCATTTTATGTAACTGAATGCTTTCATTTACATGATGGGTATTGAATGAAGTAGAAAAACAAGTATCAAACAAATAATAAATAAACTGCTACCTAGCTGTACATGACAGAAGTACTGTACTAGATATATAAGATCAGATCTCTACACAGAGCTTTTCATAACAAGTGTTGAGGCCACACCAGGCAGTCAGACAACTTAAAGTTTAGTGTTCATCAGGATTTAAAGGTTAGATAGGATGTGGAGTGGCACGTTGGCATCTCACTCTCTGCAGGCAGCTGTGTGGCTGAACAGCCCACTGACAGCAGACTGCAGGGACTCTAGTGGTCCACTGTTGAGACTTCCTCTGTCAGGCGCCAGGTGGGCTCTGCTCTGGTATTTCACATTAAGGGCATGGCTTAGCACCCCTGCAGGCTCCCTGACTGTGCTGTATCGGTACACGCTGTGTACTGGTGGGATGCCAAGCACACTCAGAAAGAAAAACGTCTATCTATTGGACATTTTCTTTGATTCATGCATTTGAAGATGATATCAAAACAACTGAGGATATTTTCAAACTTTTTCTTTGTAAGTTTAGCAGCAGGAAACTGCTCATCTCATTTGTTAGTGAGTTTTACGAGCTGAACTGAAGCCAGAAGAATTAAGGTTTTCATTTTTTGTGTTGCCAGCTTAATACTACGCTGAAGTAGGAAGGAAAGGAAGAATGATATCATAGTTTAATATCATTCTCACAACCCCCAGCTGTTTTCCTGCTACATGGAACATCATCCATGGAAAGGCCAGATGGAAACCCGATGACTGAGGGAACAAATGAAACTTCCTGCATGTTCGTGATCCTTCCTGGCAGAGTGACAATCTGTGCCCTTCAATGACACTGTTTTTATGCGTGTGTGGTTGTGTGTTTTGTGTGTGTGACAGGCCCCCTGGGGGACATATTCGCTGTCTTTTCTCACTTAGTACTCTGGACCGCGGAGATACAGTCATTACACTGTAACTCCTTCTGATCCACGAGAGATGGGTTTAAGCTCGGGGGATGGCACATTACAGGAAAACTCCTTAAACTTTCACTCAGATGTGAGGCTCAAGATCAGTTTAATTTCTGTGCTTGCAGACAGAGATTGGTCAGGATGTGTGCTACACTGCTTAGCTCAAAGAGGTAGCAGGTAAGCAGCTGCCCCAAGAACTAAAAGTCCCCTCCATTAAAAAATGTGTTTTTCTCTACTTCACTGTAAAGCCTTCACCGTACCCTACGCCATAACCTACATGCACCTCCCCAGAAATGTAATGACACATTGTGGCAACGCAGACCTACTGTCTGTTTTTAGAAGCTGAAACCATTTCCCTCAGTGGAAACAAAGCTTTTATTTACTTTTATGTTACAGATAAGAAACAATAAATTGTGAAGACAATAAAGCCTCCACAAAATATCATTCATCCTGGCTTCATATGGGTAGAAGAAATCTCTGCTTGTCACTAGGCTAATTCATACAATGTAAAATGCTATAGGCTTGTGCTATTAATGTTAGCATGTTACATTTTTATGGAAAATGTGTTTAGTATAAGACAGTTGTTTTGTTAGTGAATCTTGTGAGTTGTAATGGAACCGAATTTTGTAACATTACTTTTGTTAAATGTTCCTGTTGTCCCTGGTTTTATATGAGTAGAGGAAAAGTCTGCTAGCCACTAGGCTAATTTATACAATGTAAAATGCCATAGGCTTGTGCTAAAAACATTAGCATGTTGTATTTGTGGGGAAAATGTGGCCAGCAAAAGACAAGTGCTTTGTCTGTGAATGCTGTGAGTTACAGGGAAGACAATTTGTCTACTTGTGCTTGAAATTGTCTCTATTAAGTCATGTTTGTAGTGTGTTTTGGGTGTGTTTTGAATCAACTAAACTTTACAGTACTTCCCAGAAACCTTGACACTGGCTAGTATTTTGGAGGTGTAACTGCAGAGTGACACATACACACCACCGCACAAATATAAATGCTCACAACACAGTAGGCCACGTGTGTAGGCTACGGTGTAGCCTCTTCTAGAGCTGTCGCACAAGTATAAATCCCGCTTTACTTGTATCTTGTATTTACTTGTCACTAGAGAGGTGTTTTCACATTCCTTTACTAAAGTGGGTGGGTGGGGGGTAATCTTGTCAGATATTACTGTATGTGTCACAAACATTAACCCTGTGTCAGCCACTGTTAGTTTACTTACAAGCTAACAAGCTAACAAACAACCTATAACAGATGCTAACTACTCTGATACACCTGCTAGTTACCAATTTTGCTGTACAACAGACTTTTCATCTGAGACTGACTGAGACTCAGATATGTGTGGCTGAATCTCTTCGATGTTTCTTCTAATGCTAACGCTAGCCATCTTAATGTACACTGTGCTTTACTGGTCAATCCAGCGTGAGCAGCTGGAAGGACGCAGAAAGCGAAAATGAAACCAAGACCTATTGTTTAGCAGTGGTGGGCAGGGCAGAGGCCAAATCCAGAATTTCTCATGAGCGAGATAGAGTAGATCTACTCCCTGCCTCTTTCCAGAGGTTTTCAATAACTATTATGTGGGAAAACCATGGTAAACAAAATATTAGTGTATGGATTAAACATCTCTGGAGAGGGACTTTAAGAACTTTGTCTTTAAGATGTGATCTGAGCAAGAATACATCATTCTGTTTTCCGCTACTTTTAACAAACGTTCTTGAAGATTAATTAAAAGTTTGGTAAATCAGCCACACAGGTGTCCTCGCTGAGGGGGGTGACTGAAAACCAATATAAATATCCAGTGAGTGAGACAGCAGGCCTAATTGGATACTTGAAGAAAGTATTGATCTGGATTTCAGGTTTGTTGTTGTTGTTGACATTGTCAAGCTTTCCCAATATTTCACCTATTTTAAGGTCATTTCTTTTATCTCTTTAATGCATCTGCAGCGACTACACACAGTGATCCGGCTTACCTTTGATTTTCGTACTCTCTTTAATAGCTTAAGAACCAAACCTCACTACATTAATCAGTGTGTAACCAAATGACTGTTTACGCAGGGCATCTTCCTGTAGATTTACAGCCCCGTGTGGTCACAGATACAGGCCCTAGACTGCAGTTATTCTTTAGAGACATCTGCTGTGTCAGTGATCATAAAGTCCATGAGACAGATCATTGTTTAACAGAGCCACATGTCACACCAAACCCTTGTTTCATATATCATTGCGCAAATGTGTTTCTAATGTAGAATTGTATATGTTTATGTGGCCGGATCACCATCTCTTTATTCCTTCCCATCACCCTTTGTAATGAGCGTTGAATTATTCATCCTTCTCTTCACTTGGACGATGTTGATGAATGTTTCTGAGAACAAGACTAATGGACTAAAGCAATGGGGAAGACAAAGGAGATGAATATCCTGGTGCAGTACAGTGTTCATAATATTGTAAGTGAAGTGAATTGTGTGACCCTCATGTTTGGGATAACCTTCTCCGATTCACTAGATTTTTACTACTGAACAAATCATTTTGGGAACTACCCCTCAGTTAATCATCAATTTCCAGTTTAATGCGGCACACATGTTTCTTATGAACCCTTTAATTGCACACATCTGTCACCATTGCGTCATTTTTGGAGATCAGGTTATGTCAACGGTATTATCTTTGAGATCTGTTTTGATTGTGGACAGCAAATTCTGTATGGGGCTACAATGAGAGGAAAAAGCTATCCAGCAGAAGCATCAAATGACATCCCCTGGGCTCCTGTTATAGTCATCATTTTAGCTGTATAGCTGCAGTTGGTGCAACAGGAAATAATCCATGTCGCTGGAAATTAAAATGCTATTATAATAGCTCCTGGGGTTTGTTGTTGTTCCTTAAGGAGCATACATAATGCAGCCTTCTGTTCTGTGTAAAGGGATGTTTTTGTAAATGTCATCTGAGCATCCGTTGACTGTCTTCATGACCTTGATCATACTTTAGTCTGGATTTGTGGAGGAGGCTCTTGCTGAGGAGTTCTCGCAGAGCCTGTCGCTGACGAGGAAGACTGATGGATGCTCATTACTGTCCAGCCCTTCCTGGTGACATGCCGCATTTATCATGTACCCCAAAAGTTTGCATAAGTCAAAAGCTTAAACAGTTTCTGCTGCTGTGTGTGTTGTTTGCAGGTGTAGAAGTGAAGTTCATCCACTTGCCTGAAGCAGAGCTTTCAGGTTTCTAGCCTGTTTGATCTTTTATCATAAAGGATGAGTTGGAGGTCGGTTTTTACGCATTATCATATTCATCCCTGATGCTAATGGAGAAGGGGTCCTAACCTAACCATGGCAACATGCCTTTTATGCATAGTGGTCACTATAGTTGACAGCTATTCAAAAGCTGTTTTCTTGTATATACATGGGTTTCGATGGTACAGTTGCACATCAGCCATCACAGTGGACACTATTGTGTCATTCCATACAGTGCCACCAACTGGCCAGCTGTTGTAAGTGCAACACAGATGTCTAAAAACCAAGATGGTGGACAGAAGGCCAGAAAAGCAGAGCAACTCAGGAATATCTTGCCTGTCCTTCTTGCTAGGAGACCTACAGATCACTGGCTATATTTCAATCAATACTATTAGTGCATCACAATGACTAATACAGTCAATACCATTACTGCAATACTACTACTAATACAATCAATCCCATTACTGCATTACTACTACTAATACAATCAATCCCATTACTGCATTACTACTACAAATACAATCAATACTATCACTGCAATACTACTACTAATACAATCAATAACATTATTGCATTACTACTACTAATACTATCAATACCATTACTGCATTACTACTACAAATACAGTTAACACCATTACTGCATTACTACTACTAATATGATCAATACCATTACTGTATTACTACACTAATACAATCAATACCATTACTGCATTACTACTACAAATACAGTTAACACCATTACTGCATTACTACTACTAATATGATCAATACCATTACTGTATTACTACACTAATACAATCAATACCATTACTGCATTACTACTACAAATACAGTCAATACCATTACTGCATTACTACCACTAATACAATCAATACCATTACTGCATTACTACTACTAATACAATCAATACCATTACTGCATTACTACTACAAATACAATCAATACCATTACTGCATTATTACTACTAATACAATCAATACCATTACTGCATTACTACTACTAATGCAATTAATACTGTTACTGCAACTTTGTTTCATCATTTCATCTGCAATAATTTATTGGCCATACATCGGCACCGGCTGATATTGGTCTTGGTGACTGCCTTAAACAAATAAGATTACATTCACTGATAGTGGTGGCTGATGTTTATCTGTTGTGTCACGTTGATTTCATGCTAGCTAAATGTTTTGTCAGGTCAAGATGTTTGCGGTACAACTCGGACGATAGTAGCTAGCATACACCCAGCTGCTAAAACAAAAAACAAAAACAAAATAAACAACAACAACAAAATAAAATATCAATATCAAGCTATCAGCCAAGATGTTATTTTAAGTATCAGCAACAGCCCAGAATTTTACAATCAGCATATCCCTACCATAAAACAGTTGATTTATGTTATTAGAATGTAACTTGCAATTTTTGTAATAAAAACAGTATTTTGTGCAGATTGGTTACATTATGTGAGTAATAGTTATCATCTTTGTATTCTGTGCAATGTGTGAAAGAAAGGCCTACAGAACAGTGGAGCAAATACCATCTGACTCAAGTGAGGATGATGCTGGTGGCAGTGATGATGAATGGCTGCTAGAAAAAGAAGGATTAGCAAATGCATTTGATTATATTAACATGTTAATATGTGAATTAGTTTAAGGGCATTTAATATATGTATATTTAATAGTTTTTACAAAATATATAATTTTATTCATTGGTTTGTTCAATACACATTTTTCAGTCGAAAACTCAAATGCTTGCTGTCCATCCGAGTGGACATGTGTGAAAACTCTTTGAAAAATGTGTGTTTCAAAAACACGTCGTTTAATTTTTTATTTTGTTCTCAAAAAATCCTGACTGACATTGTCATAATTAATACATGAAAGGGAACTCAAGGACTTCCTATACAGATTCTCTACTGTGTGAGTTGTATTTACTCCACATGAAATATTGACCTCACACTGTAATCCTGAGAAAGCATTTCAGGTGGTGCTCTAATCCTGTCTTCATACAGTACGTGGTAGGAAATTTGAACACAACCTTCACCCAATCCCTGGCGTACATTAACCACACACAGTTGTACACACGCACACACACTCTGTCTCTCTCTGTCTTAACTATAAGATCTGTGTTTTTCAATACATAATAAGATCCCCTTTGACAAAAGCGACAGCACGTCCTTTGAAACTGAAACAACAAACAAATGCCAATGCTTTTTTTTAGCCTTAATCTTATGAAAAGTCGACAGTGTGTCGATGGTGGAAGAACAAAGTGCCCTGCAGCATCTACATGCTGCAATCATTTTCTTCACTATTCAGAGAATGTCTAATGCTGTTGTAGTGCCAAAAATGTCTTTGTCTGAATTTATCTATCAGAACCATGACAGGGAAACTTGTCTGTTTTCTTTCTTAAAAGCAGCATGTATTCTTGAATATCTGAAGTGGGTTGTGCAATAATAATCCATGTCTTTCCTTCCATATTAGATACAGACGGTGCTTTACTAAACCTTGTCTAAAAGACAACAGATGGGCCAGGAAATGAGATCTGGAAAGAAGCCGGCACTGTAATGCTTTGATTCATCATTTGATTTCACTTTTTAGGGCTTAAGGTAGAATTCAATGGAATGACTCACCGGTATTCAGTCCAACTCCATCAGATGTTTCAGTAATGGCCCAGAACAATTAAATATATTGATGTAATAGATACATTAGTAGAATAGTAGAATTCCTAGATTGCTAACATCACAGAACAGAAAGCCAGACCACCCATACAAGAGACCAGTACTGCTGTATCTCCAAAATAGCCATGAATAATAGAGGTTTATTAGCAGGATACAATTACAGCAAGTTGGATTTACTTTAAAAGAAAAATTACATAATGAACAGGGTGTTTTGAAATATTTCCTAAAGAGATGTTTCAGGGTTTTGGTAAGACAGGGAGTGTACAGTATTGCTTCTGTGATGAACAACATATTGGACTTCATCTGAATGTTCTAAAAGCACGATCCATCATGCGCTCACAAACAGGTTATCTCTAATCATTTCTTTCTAGTACTTTGTGACCCATGTTTGACACAGAGGTTGTTTTTGGTTCAAAGATCTCTGTTCCAGGCACATCAGTTTAGGTCATCCTGAAGAAGTAAGTGTTGAGGAATGCACTTTGTTTTGACTGTTTGAAATACCGGCGCATGCTGTTGCGTGATTGTATCCAGATTAGGTTGTTATGAGGTCTTTGTGTATTAACACTCACCAGAGCTTTGGCACTTGCAAAAGGTTTTGGATGCGTTTTATCTCTTTCCACGGCAAGCTGAGAGATTGTGCTGCAGAATGTAATGACCTGACACCACATACTTTCAGCTTTTTGTCTTAATTCCCCACTCTGTATTTATTCTACGTGTTATATTTCCAACACAGCTGCATTCACCTTTCCTTGTGTGTTTGGAATGAAGAAATACAAGCCAACAAACAAACATTCATGAAAAGGTAACCTGCAGCTTTAGGCCTGGTGGGGTCATGTGGATAGACAATCAGTTCAGGTTTTATATGACCAGCAGGGAGCTATGATAGACTGATAGGCTTGTGCTTTAGTATCGAAGTAGGGGAGAGGCCTCAGGTTGGTGCCCCATTGTAATTAAATATTTCCTTGTATCCATGGGGTCTGGCTCTAGAAGAATGTCTACTATGTGGGCTGGGGCTTAGCCTGAATAGCTGTGTTATTAAGTGGTCCACGGAGCACTGGATGATGAACGAGCTCAGGGGGTCATAATATGGAATACAGGCCTCTCACAAGAGGCCTTGTGTTTCCTTCCTGGATGTGCACAGGAGCAGAAAGCAAGATAAGAAAGAGAAACACAAGGAGCTGCTTCTTAGAAAGTATTATCAGTTACTTTACTATTTTATTTGATGATGATGCTTTTCAAAACATGAAGGAGTGGATGATATATCAATTATATTCAGTGTATCCCTTCTTGTTCCACGAGGGATGTATAAAATGACTATACCTTGATCATAAATAGTCATGTCACATTTTTAAGCCACAGGCATGAGACTTGCTTTGGCATTTAGGTTCTCTTGCTCTCTCCCATGGCTCCTCCCTTTGTCAGACACAAAAAGAAAAAGAAGTCTTACAAATATGATACACTACACACACTCCTTCACCCACCCAGGAGACCAGGAGACCACTCTCTCCTGGGTGATGGTGTGTCAGCAGCTAAGGCGTGGGCTTTCATGCCTCCGCGCCAACAATACCCTGGCACGAGGCATTATGTTTTCGGGTGTCCGTCAATCTATCTGTAGTACCAAACATGATTTCTCAAGAATGCTTTGAGGGAATTCTTCAGATTTGGCACAAATGTCCACTTGAACTCAACAATGAACTGATTAGATTTCGGTGTTCAAGGGTCAAAGGTCAAGGTTGCCATGACCCTGCATCCATTTCATTCTCATAAATGCGATATGTCAAGAACAGCTTGAGGGAATTTCTTTGTCAAATGTCTACTTGGATTCAACGAACGCCTCAAGGGAATTCTTCAAATTTGTCACAAATGTCCACTTGAACTCAACAATGAACTGATTAGATTTTGGTGCTCATAGGTCAGTAGTCAAGGTCACTGTGACCTTGTCTGTCTCATTCTTGTGAATGCGATATCTCAAGAATGCCTTGAGGGAATTCTTCAAATGTGGCACAAATATTCACTTTAAGGTTGAACTGATTAGATTTTGGTGGTAGAGGGTCAAAGGTCAAGGTCTGTGTGACCTCACCTTTCTCATTCTTGTGAACATGATATCTCAAGAATACCTTGAGGGAATTTCTTCAAATTTGGCACACATGTCCACTTGGAATCAGCTATGTACTGATGAATTTTTGGTAGTCGTAGGTAGAAGGTCAAGGTCACTGTGACCTTGTCTGTCTCATTTTCATGAATGTGATATAAGATATGCTATAAGACAATGTATCTTGGCTTTGTTCTAGTACCATCTGTTGCTAAGTGACACAAGTTTATCATTTAGTGGGTTTGCCATCAGGCAGTTTTGTGTTGACCCTAAAAACTGCTGTTGGGAGGGTGAAACCTTTGAATGGACTAACAGGTTAAACAGCTCTCACCATTCATTGAGCCTGCTCTTCCAATTGCCTCTAACCCTCTTAACCTTATCTCCCTCCTGACCTTCATCTTCAGTTTTTCTCTTTCATCTTCTCACTGACTGCTGCTCTGAACATTTCACTCTGTGATAACTTTACTCCTCATGTTACTTCATTAATCAACTCCTCAAGCAGGCACTCCACACGTCAGACATCAAGGGAAAATGTCACAGTGATCAGTAGCGTGTTTGCACTGTATCATACAAGCTGTCAACAGGGCATCTCATCACCCCATAACCAAAGTGTTGCTGTCTTACCATGTTACAGTTCAGTTGCTATGATTAAAGTTTTATGACTTAAAGTCAAGATCAGTGTGACTGTGATCTCAGTAAAAGAGAAACTAGAGAGCTTAGATTACGTTACGAGATTTACAATATATGGTATTGCCACAATGGTAATGTGATAATCAGAAACTCTTTGTTTGAATTTGAAATTAGTTATTCTTTTGTTTTAGGTCTTTCACATAACGTATATTATTTTATTTAAAGTAAGACCTGCCTTATGGTATACACAACGTGCCCAATAACAAAAAGCAATGTAGATAACAAAAAGAAATTTGCTAAATGCTTCAGTTCAGCCACGTTCTTTAATTAAATAATTTCTAATTGGCTTTGATTTGAACTTAAAGAAGATTTGGAGCTTTAAATGAGAGTCTTCATTTTGGACAGCTGACGCACATGATTTGTCAAGCCTCCAGAATCCTTTTAATGTGTTGTCCTTGGGTGAGTGTTATAATTGGATGGATAACAGATGTGACTGGAGGCAAAAGGCAGCTATGTTTTAAAAAGCTCATTTGGGTTTTGAATTTTTACCGTTTAGGGGGGCTCAGATGAAAGGAGGAACTTGACTTTTAAGCAGACAGACTGGTTTTATGCTGAACATATGGTTTGAAAATGATGCGAGCATGAGGTTATATCAGCGCCATGTCAGTCAGTGTTCAGTTAATTAAAATGCAAAGATGCAAATTTGGTTTTATTTAATGTGAAAATGACATTTCTTTTCTGCAGTAATGTCTAGTCTCCTGGTGTTTAAGTCATTTTAGCAGCCATCAGCAGTACCCCATGCATATTCCCACTGTGGGTTTATAGCTATTAGCAGCGGTGCATGATTGTTGTTTTTAGGGGTTGTTAGTCAGTAAATTCAAAACTACGGTGGCTTCAATCAAATGAAAACACACTCCAAGGTGGCATAACGCAAACAAAACAAGTGCACGAGGAACTTTTCTTGTATAACCTTGCACAATTGTCAGCCAGCTGTGACAGGCAACTTAATTTGTCAAATATTCTGAAGGTTTTTTCTATTGAGAATTTGGAAAACGTGTCATTTAATGATTAAAGTAAAAGTCAATCAATCAATCAATCAATCAATCAATCAATCAACTTTATTTGTAGAGCGCTTTTCCTGCAAGGACATGCAACACAAAGTGCTTTACAGAATTAAAAACAATTACCAAAATTAAAGAAAGAAAACAATTACAAAGAAAGCCCCTCCCTCCCACCCTCCATACTAGACAGACACACACCCACCCACCCACACACACACAATCACACACAATGGGGAGACATGGCATGGTACTGAGGATCAAGGAAACGCCACCTTTGGGGCCGTCCACACTGGGAGGAGCCGCAGGCCATGCCATCGGGAGGACCAGCACCCAGGCCCCCCGACTCCGACAGACAGGCGGACCCCCGCGTCAAAGGGAGGAACCCCCAGCCGGCCGGGCCGAAGGGACCCAAGGACAGCACCCCCATCAGCAGACCTGACACAGCTCCCAGTGTGGAAGACCCCTCTGAGGAAAGTCAGATAAATACTGTCTGCTGCTCGCTGATTAAAGATCTTTGATGGAATGAAGATTTTTAGACACGTAGGATTAAAGTGAACATGATGAAAATCAAACAAAGTTGATAATACTAAGTTTTATTGTAAGATTTAATTTGGTTGCTTTGTCATGGTCTTTAATAAATGTTCCATTGTTGTACGAGGACAATGCGCTACTCCATTGTTGGTGTTGGTGTGTTATACTAATAGTATCTGTTGTGTGAGTAACTTGTCCCTCCCATGGGTTGCACGAGACTGATCTCTATTCTGCAGTTATTATCCACCATGGTATATGCACTCCCCTTTACTATCGGTGCCTTGCCACTGCATGGGCACCATGCTATCTAAGGGTACCTTGTACACAGCAGCCACTGTGTTTTCGACCCCGTGAATAGACTGTAGAGGCTTTTGTTCTGGGGTGTTGTTGCAAGTCTAGCCAGTGCCAGTGGTTCATTCCAGTGACAGCTTCTTTCTGAAGATAACAGTGTGTTCCAGCTCAAGCAGAGTGGGGGCAGCTTTAAAATAGACCTGTAATCATAGACCCAGACGGTGAAAAGTGTTAGACGTGCCCTCAGACGACAGCTCTAATAACACGCCGCAAAATTCAACCTGCAAGGCAAACTGTTTGAATATTTACCTTGCATGATAGTGTCCTTGTTACTAAGATACTGAAGCATTCTCTGACCAATAAATATAGCAGGATATCATTTCAGGTGGTTGACGTTTTTACGTCTAGAGATAAGTCATTCTGCATAGTTTTTTCCTAAATCACACAAACTCATCTGATCTTTCCTATACTCACACTTGTGTGTCATTTACAGTTTCTTGTTTTGAAATAGTTTATAGACACACCTGAAGATAACTTCCAAATGTTGAATGCTGGATATTAACATAAGTGTTTACTATGCTGCGTTCACATGGAGTCAGGCAGACCGTAAATTGCAAACTGGAATTAGTGGATGAGAACAGGATGGTAGAATTAGATGAGGCCAGCAGAGAATACCAGCAACAGTAATGGTGGATGGCATTTCATTCAGAGCTAAAATATTTTACCTTCATGCTGTCCTCTGTGATTGAATTTTACAACCTAATTTTGCGTAGTTCCTTCATGCAAGGTAAAAAAAAACTCAGGCAATCTGAACAAATGCTGGGCAATGCTAGAAAAATAACATAAAATAATGAAACACAAAATAATTTCATTTAATATGTTATTCCATTCTTTGTGAAAATAATACAGCATCAACATGCTTCTTTAATTTTACTGTCCTGTATGATTGTTGATCATAGAAGGCCTGAAGGCTGAAACATCATCTAAAATAAAGAGAAATGCATATGAAGCTATAGCGTTCCACTCTTGTTTTCTACTTTCATTTTCCTGTCCTGCCATTCTGTTGGGCTGTTTGTTTTTCCTGTGCCGTCCAGAAGGTGTTGTTGTCCGTCTGCCGTTTACCATCTGCCTGATTTCATGTAAATGCAGCATTAGACTTGGGCGATGTCATGGTATTACGCTATGCCAGGGTATTTAGAAATCCTAGTGGTATGATTTTTAATTAAGGCAGCCCCCTAATAGTCGACCAGAAAGGCCATTAGTCGGCAAATAAAAAACAACAAAAAAAATGAAGTGATTCGCTCTATGGGGAGCTGCGCCTTGTCAAAATAAATCAAACCTTAGTTTGAAAGGACAGACACAGGAAGAGGCCACGCTTAGCAGTCAGACAGGAGTCACGTTACAAACCAATCACAGCTGACAGATATCGTTCCCTTCTGTAAATATTCAGTCTGATAAACACGGAAAAGTTGATCATTTTAGTGCAGGGCTACCCAGAGCTTTACATCTGTGACCATGGACGATAGGCCTACACATTTATAAACAGCACCTGGAAGAAGATCAGCTCTGCACTCAGGATTTCAGGTTAATAGGCTATACGATGCTTGTTATGGTTGCTCAGCAACCTCAGACGCAACCCATCAACACGCTCTTGAAAGCTGGCACAAAAAAGGCACAAAAGTAGCGCCTAGCTACTTGTAGATAAAATATAGGCCTATATTAATGAAGGTTCATTAGTAATATGTTATGATACTATTCTTTCTCAGACCTTGAACTCAAACCATTGTGTTGCCCCGCCCAAAATATGTTATTTAATAATTAAAGTAATATCGTAAACATGTGGCTGGCTAGTCGACTTATGGCCCGAAATGTTGACTATTGGTCGACTAGGAGAATTCTTTCAGGGGCAGCCCTGTTTTTAATACTGTCAAAAATACAGAAACACCTCTTTCTGTTAAACTGCTATGGAGGTGCTGTATTGAGGTCATGTAGTGCAGAGCACGTGCCACTAGAGGTCACTCTCTACTGGTGAATCAAGCAGCTGAGCTGAAAAAGATGATGACTGCGAGTGGTGGTGATAATGTTATAGGATCAGAAAAAAGCTGATCAGCAACGGCAGAGAAAAACAGCATGTAGAGTCGGCATATTGTCACATCTAACTTGGCGACTTAAGGGTTTATTTCGACCAAACCAGACTTGGTGATTGTTAGAACAATAAAAAGAATAACTAAGACATTTTTGGTGAGTTTTATTTTTATTGTACTATGAGTCTAATTGAAGCGTAAGCGCAAATTAAACTAGTCATAGACCAGTGAAAGAGAAACTTAAATTCAGAAGGTGTTCAGCTATATATTTCTGTTTAATAAGGTAAATATATGTAAAAAATATTTACTTTCCTGACATTTTGTGAGTTTATTTTGATCACTTATTAGACTAAAACAGCTAATATCTCCTAGTTCTCCTAGTTGAAACTATGAGAGGAGACAAAAACGTCATATACTATATACCTTGCTGAAAAATAAGATACCGCCTAAGCTTTAGATTTATTTTGTTTGAAGTTATTTGTTCCCCTCTTTGTATTTTAACTGTAACATTTGGGTTTGCCTGCATTTTGAAAGCATTTGTTGCATGAGGCTGATAATGATTCATATGGACTCAGCTGTTTAGTTTGTCCATACACATATGATCCCTTTAGGTCATTTCTGGCCCTCAGCCAAGCCAAACAAACAGCAGTACACAGTTCTTTGTAGCCTAGCACCTCATGAGCATTTCCTACTGTCTTAATGATATCCAAATGACTTTGAGTTTCCGTTAATTATGATCCAGCCTGAAGTCAAAATCGCATGTGAACCTGTCCGAGCTCGCTGTCCGAGCTCGCTGTCCTTGTTTGAACCTGGCCAGGTGCCAGCCCCTTCTTCTCAGGTGTCTTTTGTGCCATGCAAATGAGATTGCCATGGCAACCGTGTCTACTTACCGCCAGAGCACAGAGCCAGTTGACTGCTAACTGAGGGGGTCTGATTTGTCAAGAGATCCTCAGCCCACCTGGTTGAGATAGAGGCTGTGAAATGCTTCTTTGAAGCAGGACAGATGGGAATCAAATGATTAAAAAACATACTTTCATCTTTTAAGCTTGACTAACAGAGTATCCTCAAACTGTAATCAGAAATTGTAATACAAACATGAAAATCTGTTGAGCAACACAATCACAGATTGCTGATACAAAGTTGAGTGAAGTTTTTATATTTGCTCTTCAAGACACCTGAAGTAAGATAATTCTTGCTCCTAGATATCTTTGGCACAATGGGAAAAAGTGAATTTATATTTTGAAAAGCAGTTAGTGGATTGTTTGGTAACACTTTATTTTGTCACTAGTAGAAGCTGCAGTTCTGACCACACATAAAATGTCAGCTAATGTTGGCTTGATGTGTAAACTTTGCAGTTTTTATGTCTGTGTACATGGGTCGTGTGTTTATCAAGGCTGTCACGTCTTATTTAAGATTCGACCGCTCATTTGAACGTTGTTAATAGTTGAACTAAGGATGCATGATACTGGATTTTTGCCAATACTTGATGTGCTGATATATGACAACTTATTTGGCTGATAACTGATGCCGATATCAATATAATCACTTTTTTCACCACATAATTTTAGTGATCATCAAGTCTCTTCTGTTGTGCAGTTAACATCATACGATGCATCCATACTCTTATCATGATGGAAAAACGTGTTGGCCGATTCTGATAGTTCATTTTAAAGCTGATATCAGGTATATACCAATTACGCGCCAATATTAATAGCATGTTGGCCGATTGATGTTTAAATACAAAGCCAATATTGGCCGATACTGATGATGTGCTGATATTATCGTGCATCCCTAAGTTGAACTGTAGTGACCTTTTCAGATTCAAAATTTACAGTGTGTGAACCAGCAGACCATTTAAAGTAGTTTGCCTTGTGATCCAGCAGGGGTCGCTTGACCTGTTGCATACCCTCTTGACCCATCAGGAAATAAAACTTAAGCTAGTAAAGGAATTGTCTGCTCAAAGCTATTCTGAGCAGACGATTACGACACCCAAGCATCTGAGGAGTAATGTGTGGAAATGTATTTGGTTCGACATAGATTGAAAATTAAGTATGTTTGTCAACTTGAAAGCCTCTGTCTGACTCTACTACAACAACAATTCTGTGGACTCACCTTCTAAAGTTAGCTTGCAATACAGGCAGTGGAGGCGCCACACAATTTAGCAGGCCCCTAACAGCTTGACCTGTTGCATGCCCTCTTGACCTATCAGTAAACACATTTTTAGCTAGTAAAGTTGTTGTTTCACAATATCAAAACACATCTGTATGACAACAATATGCATCTGTAGCCATATGCATCTATATGATACCACACAGGACAACACAAAGACTATACTAATGGATAAGACACTTACTACCACAGATGTTTGCTCATCACTGGCTCACTGTAGTTTTAACTCATAGGAACTGGACAGTTATGTTCGGTGTACCAATTTAGTGTGCACTTTCACTTCATTCGAATGAATTGCATGTCATTCCAAATTCGTTTAATCAGTCTTGGGAAAAAGTGACAGCCCTAGTGTGTATTGTATAATCCCACACACTTTTATTTTGTGAATTACTTATTCCTAGCAGATGGGTCTTGGAGCGACCAGTCATTCCAAGGGCAACATGGTGCCTCCCTGACTGCACAGTTACACACTATCTTCCATATCTGATGTGATCTTTTGTTATTCTGTGGTTTTGGATTTTCATATCTCCTCTCAGATGGCCCAAAATGCTGACCTGTATCATATTCTGGCTTGTGGATGGAGATTTTTGATAAGCGTCAGTGTTGACACGAAGATTAAGTTGTATTATATCAGGGATAGGAGGGTATTAATGTTATGCTTTTACGGGTGGTCCTTCTCTATATTCTGTTAGCTCTCATGGTGTCATTGGCAAGCTCCAGTGTTTCTGCTTGAATCCCATAGTTGTGCCTATAGCATTTGTTTAACCTGATTTGTTTCCATACTGCTCTATTAAACATTTCCACAAATAATCGACAACCCGCAGTTCTCACATGATCATTCGTGTCATTACTGCTTTCGCTGGTGCTCACATTTCTCTCTTGACAACCACAACTGTGATAATATTTCCTTTAGGGAAAGCTGATCTCAAGAAGGTTTTCTCTGCGATGTCTGTGACTAGTACAGTACGAGTTTTCTCTCAGGCCGCAGCACTCGAGCATAGCCAAGCACAACAAGGGACTGATCCACAGGAGGAAGTGAGAGCATGTCACCATCAGAGCATGAGAAAGGAGCAGGACAGGAACCCCTTCCATGGCCTTCCTCTGACAGCCCACATGGAAACAATGGCTTTGGCAGCCTCTCAGTAGCTGTGGGCTTTTCCTCGTTTCGAGATGTTTTATGTAGCCAAGTGGCATTCGCTCATTCTCATAAAGTTTATTATGCATTAACATTGTGTTTGGGGAGCGATTGTGATTGTTTTGTTTGCTGTGTAAATGTGAAACAAGTCAGGAAAGTGTGTCACATTACAGTTTCACATTTGATCCACTTCAGTTCATGCACTGGAAGGGGTCTTTCTATCTTTGTCTCTTCTTTCTGTGCAAGAGTTCAAGCTCAGTGAACTTTGGCCTGTGAATCTTAATCTCAACATGATGAGCTCGTCAGCATCATGACCACTCATATTAAAATGATTCATGGAGCACTGGTGGTCGGGGTGTTGTTGTCTGGCTTAAACATTATTACGAGATACAATCTAAAATAGAAGCCTACTGTGTCACTGGTTGTAAATATTGATAAAATGAAGTAGAATGTCAGCATGTTTAATGATGTGAAACAAATATCTTACTCCCCCCTATCATCAGTGGTTGTATCCCAGCTTGATTCTGTCGTTATTTTGACTTCTCTAAATGCATTTTTTCTCCACGCTCACAGTATCACTCACTCTTTGAACTGATCATGAGATCAACTCGAGGTTTAAATTTTAGCAGAAGGACTTGAGCACACATTTTTTCCACCGTCTTCTCCTTGATTGCCGTTTCAATAAAGCCATCTACTCCAACTTTCAGTAATTGTTTAATATGCAGGGGAGCAACTCAGACAAGATGGGAGTCAACAGCTGAATATGAAATTGATTTGAGAGGCTCAAAGGTGTCTGGCAGTTTGATTAAGACCTCAGTGTTGATGTGCTGACGATTTAGCTCCGTGGCCTTGAGACGGCTGGTCTCTTTCACATATTCACTGATGCATTCAGCAGCTAGCTCTCAGTGTTATGTCATAGTTTTAATTTGCTTTAGTTTTTGGATGGATAGATAGATAGATCGATCGAAAGATAGATAGATGGTAAAAAAGAGCACATCTTATAAACATAGTAGTGTTGTCAGATACAGTCATTCTGTGTTCATTGCCTGTAAGGCATAGGGAATAAAGGACTTCTTATATATGTCCGACTGGTTCTTGGGGCATTGGAATTGTACATTTATGTGCATGAAACAGATGTGTTTAGTGTTTGTAGCGAAATGCCTTGGCAACACCTGTCTGCAGAAGGCTTTTTAAAGATAAAATGTTAAAAAGAAAAGAAAATACATTTGTAAGTACATACACAGAATACTAGTGCTGGGCTTTATGAAAATGTTATATTGTTTTCGAGATATAAGACTATATATATTGTCGTAGATTTTGGATATCGTTGTATTGTGATATGGCATAGATGGTCTTTTCCCCCTGATTTCAAAGTCTGCATTACAGTAAAGTGATGTAAATGTATCAACTTACTAGACTTTTCTAATTGTTGCCATGATTGCTTTAACCATTCAGTCATTAAATCCGCGTTATTGCTGATTATTTGTCAAAAATCTCATTGTGTTAATATTTTCTGGGGAAAAAAAACAAACAATAGTCAACCCCGACAACCAAATATACTGGGATATAATTTTTAGGACATACCGCCCAGCCCTAATGGATGCATCAACAAATCCATACACAGAAATACATCCCCATAAAATACAAAATACTGGCTGCTGTGGTATTAAATGTGAGAACAATGTTGTTTCTCCGTTAGCCATGATTTAATACCCCCATTAAAAACATTGAAATTATGTTGCATTTTCGGTTGAGTTGGTAGACAGTTTCATGGTTTTGCACCTGTAACAGAGACGCCTGATTGTCCACATGAGGTTTTGTGTGATGTAATGCGACAGTTAAGAAGAAGATGATATACTTATAATCCCTGAGGGGAAATTCAATTCTTTTAAACTGTTGTCATACACACACAGGCCTGAAATACACACACATGCACAAACAGGACCTATACATGCATTAAATGGAGAGGTGTCAGAGCGAGGGGGCTGCCTTGGATAGGTGCTCAGAGCAGTTTGGAGATCAGTGCCTTGCTCAAGGGCACCTAGGCAGTGCCCTGGCACCTCTCTAGCTACTAGTCTACGCTCTACACTTGGTCCACATGGGGATTTGAAACTGAAACCCTCTGGTTCCCAAGCCTAGGTCCCTATTGACTGAGCTGCTGCCGCTCAAACCTCTCAGGTTTGTCAAAGAGAATAGCTTGACAGCCCTACCAGCTTGTGACTCAACATGGACTACATTTTCTTCCACATGTGAGGAACAGATCATTCATTATGCATTTCTCATGTTAGTGTATACAACTGTCTTTCTAATCCTGGAGTCAGTGTGATTGTTTTGAAAGAACGCTCACTACAAAGCTTGTAATATGACAGTGAATATGCTAATGCAGGGAATGTGTCAGTCAAAGCCTCTCAGGCTCGGGGGGTCAAACTTATTCATAATCATCTTTGTTTCCCATCTATTATGTTTTACAGTGAGCTGTAGGCGCCAAGATTTACAGCCAGTGATTCTTCATATGAGTGGTTGCCAAAGTAAAACTACTGTATTTTCTGGATGCGATTCGTGATCTGTCATTCCCCTGTGGTGACTGATTGTTTTGCTTTGAGTCACAGTACATTTTGCGATAAGCAAACACATTTGGGGCTTGTGCACAGCTTGGCATATTCTGCTTGATTGGAAGGCAGGCTACAGTTTTTACAGAGCACTGGGCTGAAACAATTGATAGATGAGTAATTTATTCCACAGAAATACCAAACTTTAACTGGTTGTCGCAGCTGAAATCTGAGGATATTCTGCTCTTGTCTATCACTGACCACGTTTACATGAACACTGGTATTCAGCTATTATTCCGAATATGAAAATATTCTGATTTTGATGTGGTGTATGTAAACAGCATATCCAGTTTGGATTTTCCGAATTAGGCCTTTTTATGAATGTAGCATTTTACCAGTTAAAACAAGTGGGCTATGGTGGCATGTTCGGGTTTTAGGAGCATTCTTTGATGTATATACAGCATATTTACAATATGCTTCTCAGTTGGGGTTTTTACCGCAGTTTGTGACACACGGCCTCTTGCCTGTTTAATGGTCAGCTCTATGCGTTGTCATGGGTGTGTTGTACACAAACCAACTAGCCAACAGTTCGAAGGCTGGTGTAGAGATACATGCCTGAAAGAAAAGCCCACATTTTTTATCAAAAGGCGAAACACGCTTACTTTATAGATCATGAAAGACCGAGATATTAACAAGTTTTTGGGTATGCAGAAAAAATTGCAATGCCAAGCTTTTCAATGAGATGGAATGACAGAAGGAGGCTGTGTTTGCGCAGTCCAACAATGGCACAAGCAGCCTCAGCTGTTTCACTCTTCCATATTTTGACATGATTGCCATTATATACATCCCAACATGTTGACAGAGAATTCTTTTAACTATAATTACCAATTTTTTCTGTTCCGCCATTATTTAAATGTCTTCGTTGTCTCCAGTTGTATCTCATTGGCATTATGCTACACTGTCTGCATGATCTCCAGTGGTACTGCTCCATTTTGTCCATATCTATAAACTTGGATGAAATGAATACAGAGTATGGACAGAAGGCTTCGTAGATGTCTGTCTCCATATCTGATGTTTAGCATAAATGAGCTCTTAGGGCATCAGTTCCTGTCAAACACAGCTGAGAACGGATGCATGTCATCTGGAATATTATTGGAATATCTATTTTTATTATCCATGTAACAACTTTGTAGGAATATTTCCTACTGTAGTCAGTGTAAATTAAATATATGTTTTTGACTGTTTATGAGACCACACTTTGGATTTCCTGCCCAGCATGTTATTAACTAGCCTGTGACATGTGAATTGTGACATTTAATTGACTAAGCAGTTGTAATTACCTAAAAAAAAATACTGTCACATTCTTCGATAATGAAAGTAATCATTAGTTCCAGCCCCATACAGTACAGGGCTTTTCTGGTAGGACAGAGATGAGGAGCCAAGATTTACTAGCTGCATTCATACTTTACTAGTCTTGTATTTCTCAGCTACCAGTTCTCAAGTGAGAGCAATATAACCTCTTTTCTACTTAATCAGTTTGGGGGGGGGGGGGTAGTGGTCCTGTGTTACAGTGTGTCATCCAACACAAATGCAGCTCAGAGACAAATTATTCTCGCTGCGAATTGGTTGACCTCAGTTTCTAGACTCCTACCCTTCAACAAGCCGGTTCATTTCATCCAGCTGTCGTCTCCTTTATGAAATTTTCTGTTTTCTGGAGCTTCTATTAGCCCTCTGCGTGACCCAAGACAGATCTGATCACTCACTTCATCTGTTTGTCGTGGTTGTGCCTGTCTGTTGGAATAAAAATAAATTGTCAAAGAAAGCTTAGAAAGAAATGACTGCCAGTCGGGCTGTATTGTAGCTGTCTGCCTCTGTCTCTCTCTGTCCCACCCTGCAACCTCAGGTCAGTGCTTCAAGTATTAACAGCAGCTGTCTAAATGGATACACAAACGTATCCAAACATCCCTCCTCTCAGGGGAATTCACTTACTGCATGTATCACCTGATGTAACATTCAGCCCTACCTATATTCTCAAAATCCTTTCCAGAGAAAGGCGTGTTAGATGTTTCACAAAACAAACCTGAACAAAAGGCAAAATGTAACGTGGCAACCAGTGGGGATGCTGATGGTTTTTTGGAGAGATAAGAAGCAGAGTAAAGAGTAACAGCAGTGAAAGTCACCCGAGCACTTCCTCCTCTTTCTGAAATGACACAATGGCAAACATGGGAGAGCGGAAGCAGAGGTTGACTGCTGGGGTTAAAAAAGCAACACAGGGACACGTTGCCCCTCAGAACAAGAGGGTTTCACTTTCCAGCCACACACACATCCAGCCGTTCAGATACATGATAGAACTGTCATGCTGATTACTTTATGGGAAGAGGCAAACACACATATATGTGGGAAGAGAAGTGAACTGTAACGCCGGGGCAAGTATGGCCAAACTGGGGAAATAATGATGATGTCATTGGAGAGGAGGTGTAAACCCAGAGACACCCTCAAACATAGTTATTCATTAGGGATGTTCTTAATGAGTAATTCACCTGACATTTAAACTGAAGTTTAAGCTTAGACAAGGAAAGGTATGAGAACCCTCTTAAAACAATCAAAACTGAGCACAATTGACCCTTCGCCAAGCCCCGCTCCCAGACACTGACTGGCCAATCATAACGTAGCATCGGGCCGACTCAGACTACGGACAGACAACACATCTATGCTCCATTGACTCTACTGCAGTCGTTTCAGATTTCCTTCATTTTCAGGCTGGTTTTGTGGATTTGGAGCTAAATGTTGAGCCTGGATCACGTCGTGTATTAATGATACTCGTTACCTGGAGAGGTTGGAAAGAGATATACGTTTCTTCCCTGTTCCAAAACCAAAATCAAACCCTGAAAAGTGTAGGGTTAGCTAGCTAGCTACTGAAGATATAGCCTACTGAATGTATACACATGCTGCTTTTGCTTTGTAATGATTATAACAGTGAAACAAAGACCGACCCTGCTGTACAGGAACCAGTGAAGGGAAGCAGGGAGACTTTGCTGATATTAATTGCATTGTGCGCAGATTAATGCTGTCTGACTTCCCCCAGAGATCATTGCCGTCCGGCGGCAGAGGTTCCAGGTGTTGGTAGTGGCCAAACACCATTCATCTGCACGCACTGCGATGCCACACAGCTGGTTCAATATCAGCAAAGTTTCCCTTTATATTCATTGTCTTCTGTGGCGATCAGCTGTGATGTGGTGGTTCACTTTTACACTGTGATCTGTAGCCTATAGTTGGGCTTTAGCTTCTAACTATCTTTGTCTTTTTAACCTGTTGTTGCTGCTGAGTCAGTTTGACATCCTGGATATATCCTTCAAGCACAGACTGTAGACCCCTCTGTCTGCTTCTCTCTGGAATCACTGTTTCAGTTTTCCAAAAAATATGAAAATTAATCTTCAGGGAGTGCAGTTAGTTACAGTGTGGGGAACAACAGCTTGTCAGGCCATCACAAAGGGGCGGGGCCTAGCAAAAATCAATTTAATCTGTAAGGTAAAGAAACATTGTCCAGAAAATACTGTGTGTAATAAGAACTGTTTGAAATCATTAACATTTTTTTAATAACCAAATCTTATTTTGAATGCCACTAAAATATGTGGCACTTGGCACTGTGCCATATGAACATTGTCTTACAAAACAACTCACTAATTAAAAGTGAACAAATAATATTTATATACTGAGTATTTAACATCCTGACTCATTTCCCAGTGCACTACACATGCACACCCATGCAGTAATTCTCTCATGGATGGGTGTGCACACAAATTGGCACACAGACACACACACCTGAGGCTTTTCAGGATCTCCAGTGTGCCCAAAAGCATTTCTCATTCAGCCTAGCAAGAAGATATCAAGCCAGCGCAGGTGTGTGTGAGTCTTGGACATACTGTAATTTCCTCATTGAATGTCTAGTGACAGCTGCACAATTGTAGAAATCTTAATAATAAGGTTAACTGACTAGTATTTCTGGTGTCAACTAGCAAGAGTAGGATCGTTTAATTGACTAGTTGACTAATTGCGCATGTCCCTATTATTCATAAATGCTGCACTTTTTAAAATATTACTAAAATCATGATAACAAAACTACTACTACTACTAATAATAACTATTTAACACTTTTGATAAACAGTTACAAACTGCTGCACATACATACAGTAAAACAGAACAGAGCATAGCCATGAAAGACATGTAGACAACAGACTAAGTATCGGGTAGCAGAGTAAGTATTACTGAATGTCTTGTAGGAAAAAGCTCATTGGATCATGTTCCAAATTACACAGAAAATGCCTCAGAATATGTAAGCAAAATACATTTTTTCTGCATCTGAAATGTTATGAACCCTTACTATTGTGCAACTAAGCAGCATTGTTATTGCACCACCATAGTACCCACTGAAATAACTGTAATGGGAGCACAATGTAAAGCCATTGTTGATTTGTGTTATCATTATGTCCGTTTTTCTCTTGTGACTTGTTTAAAAGGTAATACGTCCATGCTTGAACGCAGTGTAATTTGTTACGCGCTTAGATTTAGTCAGCAGTGCAGGAGAGGAAATACATCACTTTCTTCATGAGAAATGAGTTGTGTCCAGCGCACTGTAAAAACGCTCAGCAATTTCTGCTTTGACAGGAACAATATAACTATGTGTTTATGTTCTTTGCTCAGTAGTGTGGAAAAATGTTCCTTATATAGCTGGAATACAACAGAAACACACTGTATGCTATGCTGTACATACATTACTGTGCACAATTTGCCACTTAGGATTCATTTAAAAGCTAAATCCACATTTACAGGGATTGCCTGTTCATGGTTAGGCTCTGACCTCTCATAGGAAATGTTATCGGGGCCTCTGTTGCTCTTGGCTCCAAAAGTGAAATGTCCATTGTTAATGGATGCTTTTGTTTCTGCCGCCCACAGAAGGAAGCTTGTACTTTTGCCTGACTCTAATACTCCTCACCTTGTGACCTGAACTGTCCATTTATCTTAATCTAAACTTCTGTAGCCATACCATAAACATCAGGGCTGCACGTTACACAGGAATCTCATACTGGAATTTAATGTTGGTGTTAAATCTTATCTGGTGTGTTTTTGTTGTGTTTGTTTCTACAGTGACGAATAAGAAACCCTCCCATGTTTCCATCACCAAGGTGAAGCAGTTCCAAGGATCGTCTGCCTTCATAAAAAGGTCGCAGTGGACAATCGACCAGCTACGGCAGGTCAACGGCATCGACCCAAACAAAGTATGTAATTCATAATTCCATTAAATCACTGCTATTTATGTAGTTAATATTGCCATTTTTTGTAGGGGGGATTACAGTGGGCATTGCTGATACGAAGCCAGCAAACATTGTCAGGACATTGATGTCGTGTTCCTAGGCAGTAATGGTCCCGGTCAGACTTCAACACGGTTATGAGGTAGATAACCAGATGGTGATGGTGTTTCCAACACATTCTCTCTCCGACCTCATCACATATTGACGTTTGTCATGGACTTTCCATGTCCACATACAACGTGTAAGGTACCCTGGGTGCGTTGGTAGTTGACATTCGGGGAAACCGTGTCAAGTTCTGTCTGTTACATGCGTTGTCTTATTTCAAAATACACTCCCATTTTCACAGGAAATTTAACGTTTACATACAGTCTCTTTCAAAATAAATGCACTACGTTGGTACATCACTGTGAATTGATGTTTTTTTTCCCCCTTCAACAACTAATGGACATGGTTGCATTTAGGCGACAAAAGCAAGTGGTTAGGTTTAGGAATAAAGAACAGGGTTTGGCTTTAGAATCTTAAGGGATCTGAAAATGGATCTCCTGGCTAAAAGTCTGTGTTTGGACCCATCCAACACCCCTCCCGCCCAATCCAGTCGGACTTTCGCCGCCTTAACTTTCGTCTCTTTCCTGTCGCAATTCCCCCTGACGCTGCTGGGCGCCGATAAACTATAACGGCAACCAGCAGCGTATCATGCAGACATTAAAGGATGCCTTTTTGTTGGTTTCTGATGCTGCAGGTCACTGCCCAACTGCCAGATTTCGACGACTTCGGAGTGACACTGGGCTCCTGTTTTCACTTCCAATAATGGTCCACTCACTCTCTCGTACAAATCGGGAGATCTTGATTATATGATTGCGTGTCTCTGGTTTTTTTTTTTTTTTTTTTTTTTAAATACAATATTAAATAATTAAATGAAATAGATTATTAACAACTTATTTGTTTAGTTGTGAAATGGTCGTGATCAGATGGCTACATTGTGACTCCATGTATAAAGATTTAACGTCCATTTTTTAATTATGAAAAACTTGTTTATGCCAATTATGTACATCTACATGTAAATCACATTCCTGTGTCATCGTTTGTTTGTAAGAAGCAAAAATCTTTATGCAAGCTGGCTTTGATCGCACTTGTGAGAAGTTTGCTTCCTCGGATTTTTGCCAGAAAGTCAGGTGCCGTAGTATAAAGAGTGGCAAAGTCCACGTAGATCGGAAGTTGCCATGGATGAATGTGTAAAGCACAAGATTTTCACAGAGATTTTCATTGTAGGTTTACTATTTGTTATTCTAATGTCATATTTCGACATTGGTAGGATGCTCGGGAAGGATGTCCAGCTGACGGCCAAGTAATTTCCCAGACATTAGTACAACTTTTATTTTGGAACCACGAGTCAACCGTAACAGGACATCATGATTAGACATTCAGACAATGGTTATTTAACATTTCAGTGTTTGCTGGGAAATAACTTCTTGTGCCCCCTTTCACCATTTCTTTGCCTGATAGCTGCTCCTTTTCCTGACTCATATATCCCTCTCGCTGTCATTGCTTTCAAGGACTGTCCAGAGTTTGACCTGATGTTTGAGAATGCGTTTGACCAGTGGGTTGCTGGTTCAGCAGGAGAGAAGTGCACCTTCATCCAGATTCTTCACCACACCTGCCAGCGCTACAGCTCAGCGCGGAAACCAGAGTTCGTCAACTGTCAGTCCAAACTGCTGGGGGGTAAGACAGTTACAAACAAAAACACTGCTCACTTTCCTTTAGTTAACATTTCTGTTCAGAACACAGTGGCTCTGCTGCGCCAGACTCACTGCTGTCACACTGTGCTGTAAGCCAGTTTGAATCTGATTATGTATGATGACAACCAGCACCTGGTGCGTATGAAAATGCATGCTTATTCCTCGTCCTCGTCCTCCTCAGCATCTGTCGAGTGCTCTGCTGAAGTGAGGTCAATGAGAATGTCCAACAAAATACATCAGCTATGATTCAAAGCATCTGACACAGATCAACTGGGTTAAAGCACATTGAAATACTTGATACAACACTAAAATAATTACCCCTAATTTATGTGCTGTTGACACATTTCATTGTGTGCTTGAAGTGTGAGACTTATTATTTTCACTTGGTTTCCAACCATTCAAAATAACACTAAACATCAGAGTAAGAGCAGTAACAGTCAATTAAACGCTAACAACCCCTTTTGAAAATTATAATCATTTCAGCACAACTAATACGTGAAGACAGCCTGATCAAACAAGTCAAAGCACAAACAATTCCCAAATGTTTAACACATGTAAAATGTGAGCGTCAAACGGTGTAATTGGTTATTTCCTAGCTGCAAATTGTGTGTTTATTGCACAGGAGGTTAAGGGCTCTGGTGCTGGTTGATGGTTTCCTATAAAGTAATACCCAGTAGGGAATGCAGCATCCTGAGCAGTTTAATCAGATATTGATTTGAGGGTTGGGGGTAAACTCTTTCTGCTTCTGTCAACCTGTTGTATTATTCATAGGATTATTTATGGAAACACAACCCTGAACGTGCCTCCTGCTGCGTGTCCATCTGCCCCTTGTAAGCAAGAATCAATCGCCAGGAATTCATATTTAGATAGGCATTTGCTTGATTTTAAACTCAACTCGCACCACAAAAAAAGTCACAGAATAAATGATAACAACCCATTTTGGAGTACATTGCAGAGAGGTGAGACTAATAGACCTTAAAGTTACTGTCAAATTTCTCTTTTATTTCTTACTCTGTACGTGGGAACTCACTATCCACTCATTGATGATCAAGCTGCCCATTCTCTTCAACATTCTGTTAGCTTGCCTTGACCTCCCTCCCACTCTGAAAACCATGTCCATATTTAACTCGTTTAAACTGCCCTGCTGCATATTCTAGTCTCTGCATGTGTAGGCGGGGAAGGTAGTGGTGTCCCCGAGAGCACCGAACACAGGGGTCTTTAGAGTAGGATGGATTATGGAGTGCAAATGTTGAATATCAACCACACGCCTCCAGTAGATCTGAAAATTACACTCAGAGGCCCTGTAGCATTGTTCCAGTGGATGATTATAAGACACAAAGCACTGCCCCTGATATATAATATGCTTTTAATATAAATGAATGTACCGATAAAAAACTACATGTCCTAGGGTTGGGCCAATGAAAAAACTTAAACTGGTTTGATAATAAGCCAGTGTTCTAAACTTTACTGTTAGCAGCTGTTCTCAAGTGGAACATCATAAGAAAGAGCCCATGAATGAGACTGTAGAGACTCCCATGACTTTTTACCTGCAGTGTTTAAACATTACCCTTTTGGCTGACTTCTTTTGTCAGCCTATATTAAAAATATTATCATATTGGTGCAACTGTAGTTTTGTTTTGAGAAGCATAACTGAACGCTTTAGGTTGCAGATGTGCCAGTGAGATGCAGCTGAGATGCGAGCCTGCACAGACCAGGTGCAGACAGATTTAGATTTAGATAAGAACATATCTGTTGCGTGAGACGTACAAGCGAAAGCCACGTCTCTCATAAGCTTATAGTACTCTGCCATGTCTTATCTCATCACCCCAAAAAACACATGAACTTTCTAGTAAATAAGCAGAACGTACACCATGAGCATCTGTCCCCTTTCCAGCTCTAATTGATCTTCTTCATGTTGCTGGCCTCGCCTCAGCAATAAATTGTGTACGGCCTGTCAGACACTAGTGGCTCCGATAGTTCATTCATAAACAAACACACTGTTATATTACTCATAGCTAATGCAATACAAGTTGGATTTAGTGCTGTGATGCTGACAGTACAGGTTACTGATGTTGGCTGCTTTTTAATTTGCCAGAGGGTTTTATAATGACATGCCAGTTCAGCTGGTTTGCACAAAATCAAACAGGTATAAGCTCCTACACTCCACCAGACCAGCAAAATCGGATATCAACCCAGCTCTCATGTCCGATTTAAAATACACAACACTGAGGTTTTTGTAGTAACAGCTACAATGTCAGTGGAGCTATTGACACCTCGCTGCAAGTCCATCTGGCCAGTGATCTCACAGTGAACTCCTGACTCTCAGTGAGTAGAGGATGCTGTGTGTGATAGACTAAAAAGTCGACAGTTCACTACGCACATTGTGACAGGAGGAACAGAGAGGAAGCCAGTCTGCTGCCAGCTCTGTCTGCTCCAGTTTAAGTCTCACACCAGTGCAAAACAAAAATTATGACGCTGCTCAGGTGTGGGACCATAACTGTGGAAGACGCTATCTACAGAATTCTCTGGGATGCAGCCTCCAGAAAACACAAGAGATTAATGCACATAATTCTAGTGAAACGCTGTCAACACCGTCAATAAGTACCCTTGATTGACAAGTATGTTTTGCCAAACAAAGATAGGGTGCATAAAATGAATGAACATGATATTAGTTGTCAGTTCTCCCATGCGTGTGCTAAGGATGTCATCACAATGTCATCAGCGGTCTGTGGATGCCAGCAGTTTTCTTTTTCACTCAAGCTTAATCTTGCTCCCATGCTGATAATATTACAACAAGAGCTCCTGTCACTTGGGCATTGAAAATACAGCCAGCAGCCAGTTTACCCATGCGTTGCATCCATGACAGGCGGTATCATCCAAGTCTCATAATTCAATATCTGTGATAGGCACCTATATAAAATGAATTATAGTTTTTGGTGAAGTTGATATCATGATGCACAGCCATTAAATTAATGCTCTAGTTTTCAGTTAAATTCAGAAATAATCTACCTTTTTAATCTTTGACTGCTTGTTTCTATATCCTGTTGATAACTGATGTAAGTCTAGGTGAACTAATACTGCAGAGTTTAAGACTTCTCTCAGAGCCATATGGGGTAGATGCACAGGCCTTGTTTTTGATCCTCGATGGGGCATGTAATTGGTCTAGAAATAAAAGCAGCTAATTTGCTAATTGCCTTGTTATCAGTGCCGACTTGGGCGGCTGCCCACACTGTTATACTCTGTGATACCCCAATTCCCACCTGAGCTTTTCTGTCTTACTGGCACATATTCATGACTTGATTCTAAAGGAATTGTTAAATCAGTGAGCTAAGTGGATGCCTCTAACCTCCCAGCGTTAGACAAACTTGTCTCCCAGGAGTTTACGCTAAAGGCTGTGTGTGAATTTTACTCTCAGGGAGGTTTAAACTGAATGGATGGATTAAACATTAAACAGTAACCATTTCACAGTTTTGTTTTTGTGCATGACATTTACAACTGAATCCTCAAATACTTACTGTGTGATTTAATATTTAAAAAACGGTAACCCCTCTTGACTAATTTCAAAACTATTTCACGTTTTGAACACTATAGCTGACATGACGTCTGATATTTTCTCATCACAGAGGACCAAGATGTAGATTCAGTCATTTTCCGTTGCAAGGTCTATTTGAACAAAAAGAGGAAAGAATTTGTTGCACACCACGGTCATCTACTAAGACGAGGTAAGCCAGTCATAACTACTTGGACTAAATTTATAAAGTTAAATCCCTTACTAAAAAGTATCCTTCCAGAAATCAAGGTGGTAAACAAAGTGTCCTTGTTGAACAGATGAATCCCCTGCTCACAAGTGATGAGTTCCAGTGGTAGTCAGGTTTGATAAGAGACCAATATAAAGTGGCCGACAAGGGCAAACACGCTAGCTTTAGAAACTGCCAAATCAAAAACATGTACTAAAATCTAAACAAATACAACAACTGCAACGTGCTGCAAATGAAAAGCATGCTTCAGAAAGCCAAAGCAAATACATTCATTGCAAACATGCTGCAAGTACAGAAACTATTTGAGCCACATTTCTGTTGTATTTGTTTTTGATTTTCATATGGATTTTCAGTGGATTACCCCCTCTAAGCTGGGAAAGAGTCACTGCCCCAAGCAAAGGAACTCAAGTATCTCAGGTCTTCTTAATGAGTGAGGGTAAAATGGAGGGGGAAATGGACAGGCGTCTGCAGTGATGCAGGCGTTGTGCCAACCTGTCATGTGAAGAGGTAGCTGACCTGGACGGGAACGCTCTCGATTTATCAGTCCATCTATGTTCCAACCCTCACCTATGATCATTAGCTCTGGGTAGTGACCGAAACAGTGAGATCACGGATACAAGTGGCCAATATGAGTTTCCTCTGGGCTCAGCTTTAGAGATAGGGTAAGGAGCTCGGACATCCGGAGGGACCCCTAAGTAGAGCTGCTGCTCCTTTGTGTCAAAAGGGTCCATTTTAGGTGGTCCTGGCATCTGATCAGGATGACTCCTGGACACCTTATGTTTAAGGTGTTCCGGGCACGTCCAACTGGTAGGAGGTCCAGAGATAGACCCAGAATATGCTGAAAGGATTACATATATCTCATCTGGTGTGGAAATGCCTCGGGATTCCCAAGGAGAAGGTGGAAAGTGGTGCTGGGGAGACATCTGGAGTACTTGCTTAGCTTGCTGACCCTGCGACCTTGCCCTGGATAAGTGGATGGAAATAGATGAATGAATGGTTTATGTGGTTTTGAACTGGCTGCAGCATGCTTCTTCTAAAGGAAATGTACTGGATCACTGTAGCACATTTGCCCTTGTTGGCCACTGTACCAACATTATTTTGCAGTGAGCAAATTCTAAATAACCATCTACATCTAAAGGAGTACTGGTTGGCGGATATGCCTCAAAAAACGACAGTACACTACTGACTACAGTAAATGGGGTCATTCCACAAAGTTGGATTTGAAAAAAGTTTAAACTAAAGCCTGTCCTCCTCTGCCTCTTGAACTGAGGGCTCTGCTCTTGGCTCTCAGGGACTGAAGTGACCTCTGTGTTGTCATTTTTAGGAATCTACTGTAGTTAACATTTACACACACAGAGCTTGCCTCTGTACGCTCCCAGTGAGCACAAGGTCAAAATGTCCTGGGTTTGTGTTGTCACTGTGGGGGTTGACTACATGCTGAAAGGGATTTTAAGTTTAAGGTTATGTGAGTTATGTTCACTGTCCTTGCCCCTCACTGTCACACTGTGTGTGTGCAGAGTCACTGACTAATACTACGCAGAGGTAGATCACATTTTGACACATGAGGAAAGCACAGTGATGAAGTGCCTCTTCCTCAGTACTCTGTTCTTCTGTGTAACAGTTCTCAAATTAACATTTAAGCTTAGACAAGATTATAATGATGGAAATTATAGCTGTTTAATGCATTGTGTGATGCTGACATTTATCTGCTGATTAAAGCCACAGAGAATGGGCTGTTCATGAATACCTAGTAGCTAGTACATACTGTGGTACATTCAGTGCAGAACGTACCATTTTTGTCCCCGTAGTGTCTTTTTAACCAGCACGACGGTGACTAAACTAAAGGCCAACTGAGCAAGCAAGGTCAAGCCTTCACCTCATGAAATAACGCCAGGGTCTGAGTGATGTCCTTGCTTTTCTGAGTGGTTAACCAAAGGGTTGAAGGAGTCATTCAGGCTACACATCCACCTCATTTCAAAGTGAGTGTCCGTAGGATGCATAAATGCAGACATTAAAAGTGAATCAAATGTAGTTCAAGCAGTGGGAATAAACACGGTAATACAGATTAATGTCCTAATTACTGTTCATAATAGGATCATTTGTCGTAAACCTCAGCCCTGGATCACTCATTTTACATTAACAGTTGAGTGATAGCGCCATTGAGTCTATGTAGGTGGAAATGAAGATAGCTTGTGACCGCTGATGCAAGCCGAGGTCCTGGATGCCAGTCGTGGTTGGGACAGGGAGGAGCAGCGTTGTGATGGTTAAGACACAATTATATAATAACAGGCAAATACAGTAGGGTGTATAAACAGTATATGTTTCACAGGGAGGGAGTGGTATCAGGGAAAAAAAGTACAGATGGCTAAATGATTTGGGGAGTATGTAGAGAAGAACTGCCCTGTATAAAAGGTTTGGGAGTGACCATTTAAAGAGAGAATTAACTGTATGGGGAATAACTGCAGAAAGAATGTAGGAGAAAAGGGACCAGATGAAAGGTTATAGAAAAATAATAGGTGCCTGTCAGGAGTGCCGGAGGGAGGTGCCCTTCCAGGTTGAACCTCTGCTATAGTTTCATTATGCTGCTGCGGATAATGTCAAGATTTGCATTAATGAAACTGCAGCGGGGGTTTATCTTGTAGCAGGAGCTGCGTAGCTGTGTCTTTAGGCCCCGAGATGTCTATTACATTAGCCACTTCATGTTGAATTTTTTTCTCATTTTATACATCATTATTTTATGCATAATCTATTTGAAATTGTCAAGAGCATCGGTACTTGAGCCTGTGCTTTATTTATTGACTTGCCTCTCTAGTTTGCAGTGTTTAGGAAAGTGACTCTTGCAAAGTAGCATGTACACTCAACAACATATGAACGATAAAGAAAAAACAATCTGTTACTTCTGTTTTAATCTTGTTAAGTAAGAAAACCACAGAAGGGCTAAAGGGATGGTTCTGGTTTTTTGAAGCAGGGTTGTATGAAGTTCGTATGTATCAGTCAGTGTATTACCTACAGTAGATGGCAGTCAGCAGGCACCCAGTTTGGAGAAGCAGACAGGAGTACTGCCATGAATGCAAAGCAATGTACTGCTGTGGATAAAGGGCATTGGCAAAACATTATCTTAGCCACCTAAAAATTCAATATCTGTAAAAGTGTATGATATTTAGAATATTTTCACGGCTAAAGGACGCACACATGCTGCTTTTTTTGCACCCTCAAATTCATTGTTTTTTTTAATGTATGCGCACATCAGGCGTACTCAAACGCTTGAGCAATGCCGTTGCGGCGTGCAGGCATTCCCGAGCACCTACTTTTTAGGGCGAGACGGCTAAGTTCTGGAATAAACAGAGTTCAACTTTTGTAATGCAGCAGTGCATACCACATGTCATGTGATGAGGAACAAGCAATCACAGCCGACGGATATCTTTCCCTTCATCACTGAATATCAGTCTGTAATAACTGTGAAAAAGTTGATCATTTTGGTGCAGGGCTGCCAACAGATGATAGGTCTACACACTCATAAACAGCTCCTGGAAGAAGATCAGCTCTGCACTCAGGATTTTAGGTAAATAGGCTATGATATGTTGCTCATTAAGGCTGCTTAGCAACCGCAGACGCAACCTGCCTTCGCGCTGTTAAAAGCTGGCTCAAAGAAAAGGCACAGAAGTAGCGCCCAGCACCTGGCCTCGTGTTTTCCAGGTGGTTAAAGACGCCGCATGTTTAAAGGAGTGAAAAATACTCTAAATATAGCATTTACTTTCACTGATACTGATTTTTTTAGGTGTCTATAATATGTTTTGCTGCCCCTGTCCACAGCAGTACATTGCTTAGCCTCGTTGGCTGCACACCTGCCTGCTTCTTCAAACTGAGAGTGTGCGGATTATGGCTAAATACCTCATACAACCTCACAAAAAAAAAAAAACAATCTTTCCCTTTAAAGGAAGAATGCTTTGCTTTATTAAAACATTTTTTTCAGCCTTGGCCTTCATGCCATCATGATGATTTATTGTGTTCAGCCCTTGTCAGCTATTTATGTTAGAGCTTCATAGCTCCACTTCAGAAAGTGCTGCTGTCACACACACAGAGAGCAAAAGAAAAACTTCTATTAAAGCAAAGATAAATGAAAAAATGTTATTTCATCACAGTAACACTCATATTGAAAATACAGTTGTAGTTTGGGTGGAATTTATCACAAAATAGCAGTTATAATGTGGAAAAATATTTGATACTGTTTTAGTATTCCTCACACGCTTCTTTGTTTACTTTCATGGCTGCAGGTCTTCTACTTCATGATAACTTCTAGAAGCAGGAGGCAGGACTTTGTTGATTTAAGTTGAAAATACTGTTCATATTTAACACTTTGAAACAGCCACATTTGACATGATTGTGTATTTATTTAAAATCAACTGTACATTTGTATGTGATAATTTTCCGTTTTGTTTTTCAGCACTGTTGACTTGAATTTTTGAACCAATTTTTGTGTGTTTTTTATGCTGATTACTCCTTAGAACTACTTGCTTTTGTACTTGTACTTGACATTGTAAGATGTAATCTTGTTGTACGTCTTCTCTGTGAACTGGAAGTGCATATCTCTACGGTAAAGTTAATGATGAGATGTTTTAATTTGCCTGTCTCCTAACAGCATAAACTCGGAAAATAAGGCCCAGGTTGAAAATAACAGCAATTACAGGGTACTTCAGAGTCAAGAGGCTCTGGATATGTAGGTACAGCTCTGAGTAGGGTTGGGATCACTCATAGAAATCCTTGACAGAATGCTTTATGCGTCTCTTTGGATGAATAACAGCAGCCTAAAGCCCTCTGGTAATATCAGGGTAATAAGGAGAGTTTTTGATGGAACTTGTTGAAGTGCAGATAAGTATGTGCTGCTCGCTAATACTTAAGAAAAATTATCGTAAGACACTCTCTCCCTTCAAACACCCACACATATTATACCCCACAGCATTATGCCAGCGCAGTGATAATATGATCATGTGTGCTGCCTGAGTGGAAATATTAATGCTGCTGTAGCATGTTTGAGTGGATCTGTTTTGTGTAGGTGTGTTTGTTCTTCAAGTTCCAATTTAATCAATCCCAAATGCAGAACGAGTAAAATGTGACTTGGCTTTCAGCGGGGTGAAGAGTATCTGACATATTCCTGTTGATAACCATCATCTTATTTTCTTCAGCACCACAGCAGCGCAGCCTGTAATCTCCAGCTTACAGCAGAGATGGAAAAGGAGGGGCTGACTTTGAATGATCCTTCCCCTTCCTTGTTATGTTTGTCTTTGCTCATAGTTTGTGTTTTCTGGAATATTTTGTTGCCAGAAAACAACTTGACTTTTTGTTCGGTCTCCATTGTTGAAGAAACCCTGGCTTGACATGATATCATGGGGTATAACAACAAAATTCCTCCTGCATTGTTGAGAGAGGCGTGTCAGGGAGGTGCAAGGATTGGCCTCGGACTGCAGTTCATTCTCAATCAACAATGTAGGTTGACAGAATCATCACAGATTTAGATTTACCAGTGTCATAGCAGAGTAAACTTTAAGCTCCTGCACCATTAAAATGACTGTAATAACACCAGTAAACCTCCTAAGTAGTATAAAAGACCCGCTGTTATTCCCACTGATAACAGTGATGGCTGATCAGCTCCTACTTAAAGTTAAGGGACTCTAAAGCTCCACATAACATAATCTACTCCTACACATCTTTCATTCAGCTCCTGATGCCGGAGCCTTTTCATAAAGCTCTCCAGAATGTCTCCACCCTGCCTTTTACTGTAATTACATTCTCCACTGGGGGAGCCCACGCTGCAGCCCGCCACACATCTCTAAGAAGAGATCTGGAGAAGAAAGGAAAATTGTGCGCAGACAAATGAAGGGAGATGTTCTCTGAGTGCATGGTGCGGAGGGGTTGTGAGAGTGGGGGTGATATTGAGGATGATGGTAGTATTACTGACCGGGCTCTTCCCGAGGAGGAGAGGATTAAGAGGAATCTGTCTGAAGGTGAAAAGGTCTTATCCTCTCTAGTAAAGACCTAAAGCTGCCAGAGAAAGGGTTTTTTTCCAATTAGAAGCAGAGCAGGAATGTGTTCACGCCGATGTAAACTAGGGTTGGGTACCATTCACATTTGAACTGATGCCATTACCAGTGCTGGTACCCAACGGTGCTTTCTTTTGGTACTTTACTCTGTCGTAACAAATTGGAATTTTTAAACAAGCTGCAGTCTGTCAGTGTTTTTGATCTTCTTGGGTCTCATTGATAAACATTGCATACGCACAAAATAAGGCCTGAAAGAGGCGTACGCCACTTTCCATGCAAAAGTTGTGATCTATAAAAACAGACTTGATGGGAGAAACTTTTTTAGAGACAGGAAATGGGTGATGCAGATGGTGAGGTGGAAGCCTGATTGTAGAAACTGTCAAATATTTTTTGATGCACACCATTTTTGGCTTTTGTTATTATGTACATTTTTAGTATGGATCCTATGCATTGTTTTGTAAAGAAAATATAAATGAATTGTTCTAATGATATTCTTGACAATATGACAAATTAGTAAAAAAAAAAAGTGTATTTTATTAATTTAAGATAAAATTAAAATAGAATTGCAACAGAATAAGTGACATAGATTTACACGCCAACCTAACAGTTTGCTTTTAAATATTCAGTAAAAACTAAACAGCAACATTACCTCTCTTTCCTTTAGTTTGTGAACAACAACAATAACTCAGAGTGAGATTCAGATTCTGTATACAATATTAATAGTTCAACAAAATAAAATCGACCACAAATTACACATTTAAACAGCTCCCAAATACAAAACATATACCCTGGGATCTATATATATATAAATCAACAGGTGATTTCTTTCTTTTAGCAAAATCCTAAATGATTGAGTTGTTTTTTTTTCCACCTGGACCTTTATGCTCTGCCATTTCTCCTCTAATCATCACACTATAACCTGTGACAGGCTGTTATGATACCACAACTATCACACATTTACATTTATGTAGTTTTTTTGTCGAGCCGCGAGCATCACACAGGTTTACGTTACCAAAAGTATATGACAAAATCACTTGATGACACTGACTCCCGTATACACATGGCGATAAAGGAGAAGGAGAGATGCTGTGCTGCTGCCAGAGGAGTCGCTGAATGAGTTCCCTCTGAGCGGTAATTCGCTAAAAGAGTCTGAGAAGTCCGGGGCTGTTTATAAAACATTCAGGACACCACAGTTTATTATGAACTTTACTTTGCTAACGGCTACAGGGTTCCTCGTTAAGAAAGTAAATATTTGTGGCTGAACACTGAATTCCATATGTGCTGTGGACAGATTCTAATATTCAAAAGGACTCCTGACAGGTGTGAAGCTTATTTCATCATCGTTCCAGATGTATTTGTCATGTGCAACGTGGCCCGCGGTCTGTGTTTCATTTACTGTAATCTGTGGAAACTCGACTGAAGGGAGGCCTCGTGTATGCATCTGTTTCCATTTCCTTTTGTGTGCGTAGCCATGGGGATGAACATCTATACATCCATCTGTGTGTGTGCGGCACAGGCTTGTCTTTACATAAACCGCTTTGACTTTATCAAGTTAACTTCTTTTCGAAGGAACACCAGCTGGCCTCGCCGTCTGCTTTTGGGCTGTCATATAACCCACTGCAGTGGAGCTGTACCAATTATCTGTCACTCAGCCTACCTGCCTTGATGCCACGGGACATACACTCACTATATTGCAGTTTCCTGTGGGAGTAGATAGAATCGGGCTTGTCAAGTCTTAATACAGCAGGTACCTTCAAGCTTTGCTCTGCCTGTTTCTTCCCCTCAAACTAATTTACGGTGTATCCAAGGATATAGACCCTGGAAAATCGAATCTAGCTTATCTTTTCTCTGGGAGATTTTCTTTTTCGTGTTTTTGTACGTTAGCTAAAGGAGTTGACCGTGTAGGTGTCGGTTTGACCTTCCTGGAGTGGCTTGGGTCAGCACCAGATCACTACTCTAAAGAAATATATTTTTATAGGTAGATTATTACGCTACTAGTCATTTATTTGTCTCCTTGTCACATATGGGACCCTGTGGTTTCGCTCAGGTGTTGGAATAAAAATGACTTGCCACCACAGATTGAATTTGTCCGTTGACCAACCAAAGGTAGAATTTCTCATGTGACAACTTCAAAATCGATGCATATTTCTTCCTAGACTGCTAGAAGTGACAGGTTAAACCCCACAACAGTGCAACTGTACTGTCGACAAAGAGAAAGCTGCAGGACAATTGCTGTTCTTAGTCTGGATGCTTGCGTAGCACATAACGGCAGCACTCCTGACGTGCAGCAGATTAATGGCTTGTCAGAGGAAACATCCGCAGGGCTGCCACAGCTATCGGTGAGATGTGTTCTCTGTCTTATATCCACGACTGGGTCTCCGGGGCTGCCCAATGCAGCCAGGCACATATCCTCTCTTTATTACACTACAGTTCAGAGGAGAGGAGAGCAATCAGAGCTGGCACCGCAAGTTCAACACTGAAGAAAAGCAAGTGCAGAATGTCACCGGGAATGACATGCTTTCCTGAAAAGAGACATTAAATCTGCTGTTGCATACTTTGAAGTCTGAAAAGGTTAATTTCACTTGATCTTTTCCTTGAAGTAAATTAACTTTGAGGGAAACTCATTAGCAACCTTCCCACGTTGCACCTGATGGAAGCCATTTACGTTTTCATGTTTGTCTTCCAGCATTAACACTAACGCTCAGGGTCACTGCTGTAGCTACATGCATCTCATGGCACAGGCACATGTGTTAAATCCTGTTGTTAAACAAAGGAATTCTAATTTCTCTTCCTTCTCTTTCTCTCCTCTTTTGGGTCCTGCTTTACTTTTCTTCTTCACTTCTCTCTGCTCTGTCTCGCCTCGTCACTCCCACCCTTATCTGCAGGTAACAGTATACTACACTCAGCTGCGGACAGTGTGACGAGTGTTGTACAGAAGGCCAGCCAGGCTCTGAATGAGCGCGGCGAGCGATTAGGTCGGGCTGAAGAGAGGACTGCAGACATGATGAACAGTGCTGAGCAGTTCGCCGTTACTGCACACAAGGTGAGGCACCATGTTAGCAAGACACTGTACTTTACAATGCACAACCTCAGGGCGTGATTACTGTGTGTATTTTAATACAGCCGACTTCATGTGTTATGAAACATCTAGACATCATTTTAAAGTCATTATTAGTCCAGCTAAAGATCAAACATTTTACTTAAACCTGAGGATGTTTGTAGGAGTTGCTTCATTGTGACTCTGTGCTCTGCAAAGATAATAGTCTGTGTCTTCTTCCCTCATTTACTCTGTCCTCCATCTATCCCATATCTCTTGTTTGTCAGGAAAACTAATCGCATGCTCTTTAATGAGGCTATTAACATAATATGATTTTTTTCACTGCAAAACAACAGAAAAAGCGTATTGCTTTGTAACGAGCACACCTGATTATGATCATCGTAGCTGTCTTCCTAATGGCACACAGTATATCACACACCCCTGGGCTCGCAGCTCGGCCTGTTGTGTGAGATTAGACAGCCCTGCTGCACTGTCATGTTGTTAGCAGATAGCCCTCACTGATAGACATGTGCCATCTAAAGTGGGATGTCAATGACTTTAATAGTGCAGCCATCCATTGTCGATTGGAAATGACTTTTTTGAGCGATGCATAAAGCCATACCAGTGATGGTGGGATAATTGAAAGACATTTTAAAGAGCCTTGCACAGCCTTCTTACTGCTCACAGATGAGCTTCCCCACCGTGATGAATTACAAAAACTGCGATAAGCAAAGAAAAATGCCTTGGCTCTGCTGGTTTCAGGAGAGATTGACTGTCGAACCCCCATGAAGAGTCACTCATTTGCCAGCGTTTATCATTTCACTTGCTGCCATTAGCTTTTTTTTGTGTTATTGCTTATTATTTGTCTTGCACGTTATTATCAAGACTCATAATGTCGCATGTCAGAAGCCCTCTGTTAAAGGCTGTCGGTGGCTTTACAGATGCATAAAGAAGTCATTACTGATAGAATTAACAAGACAGTTTGCATTTTATCCATCACATTCTTTTGTCAGACGATGGCTTCATGATGGCTTGTCAGGATCGAGCCATCTGCATGTGTTGTTAGCAGCTTGTCTGCAGTGCTGCGAGAGGGTCACCTTGACTCTTTTTCCTCTTAGTTCACTTCTGCAATCCCATTTCTACACCTCACTTTGTGACAGCAGCCAATTTTGCTGCTCAGTTTCAAGGAAAACGCTTCATCTCTGCGTGCTGCTCTACTGCCCCCACTTGTTCGATCTGTAGAATTCAGTTTTCCTCATCCTACAGCCACATACTCCATACTCAGTTTGCAGTGTGTGTGTGCGCATGCTTTGTAAAAGTGTGTCTTCCATCCTCACATCTCCATACCCCGTAGCTTTGTACTTGATTGGTGGCCCTGGTCATCTCTTTAACGAGCCTCCAGCCAGGCCCATTAGAACCCTTGTTAATGAGATAAATGAAGTTGCCTTGTCATTGCCTGAATAAAAAACACCATGACCCCTGGCTGCCTTCCAGCACTTGTATAATAAACCTCCCCTAACAGCTCTTCCTCCTTTGTGGAACAGTGCTTAAATAGTCAGATCTGTGCCTCACTAATTTTACTCCCCATTCTTGCTATTGCTTGCATTGCCACATCTGTAGTACTCGTTTCTAGTTGCGTAGTATTTTACTGATTGGATTCAAAATTCTCATTGTATTATTCTGTATTACCCACCCCGTTTTTTCTACAGCTTGCCATGAAGCACAAGTGTTAGACCACTGCCAAAACCAACCGGGCTGGGGGGGGTTACCAGTCGCTGTACAGGAGAAGGATTCCAGATTTTATTCTTTTTAAAAGATTTAATATGATTACTATTTGTTAACAATGTTAACATTTTAATGTTTTGGGTTGTTGTATTCTGGTGCATCTTCTGATGGTGACGCATCGAGTAGGGGGGGAAGGAAGAGAGGTAACCGACGCTACTTCAGACTGTCAGCAGAATGTTTCATGCTTCTGTTTGCCAAAAAAAAAAGTCACAAGCCACACAGCCATGACTGTATTTGATAACAACGACCACTCAAAACACTTTTCATATGCTCAGACGCTAATGTGAGAGTACACACATAATGTACAAGTCATTATCAGCAATCACTCCAAGACAAGGAACAGCTTGTCTCGCCGGTTATTAATTGTTGAAGGTTATTTATGAGCACTGCAGTGATTATACAGTCTGATTTATGAGGGATGGTGCGTCTCATAGGTTTCACAGGTGGGACTTTGCGTTGGGTGGCAGCACACCACACAAATATATAACTCATACATAAGTGAAGATGGCCAGGACTTTCTTATCTGATAGTTCGGTTGTACCCAGGTCAATATTTTGGAGACATATTTATTCAAGAGGGATGTCAGATAACCATAATACATCTGTGGAGAACATTAAAGGGTAATTCTGTATTTTTTAACCCGAACCCAATTTTTTTCATGTTTTTGTTTCCAAATGATTGAACAACAGTTATTTTAAATTGGCCCAGTACTGACAGAGAGGGCTGCAGCAGGGAGTAGAGCAAATGAGCGTTGTCAGTTTACATCCTCTAAAAGTGCTTGTCTTTGTCACTGACAGGCTCAGATTGTTTTTGAAAGTGTCCGACAACATATTGAAAGGATCCCTATAGAACTTGACATTCTTGTGAAAGAGTAGGATCTTATTGTTCGGCAGGAAAAGCCCCCAAATCCCAATCAGCAAATACACCAGACTCCATTTAAAGAAACAGTAATTTTGCTGCATGTAGAGCCAGCATATTTTCACATCTTACTGGGTGAATTCAGGGTTTATTCACATTAAACCAGAGTTGGTGATTGTTGCAACAGTGTAAAAATGAACCAAGAGGCTTTTGGGAGTTTTATTTTGCCTTTTTTAACTTTAAATAAAGTGTGCTTTATGACGATAAATTGCTGTTTATATAAATGGTGTTTGATGACGGCTATTTGGGGGCTATTTCTGCTTAAACAAAAAGGATCATACTCTTTAAGAAAAGGGTCCATCTCTGTAGGAATCTTCTCCATAATGTTGTCAGAGACTTATTATTTCAAAAGTTGTTCATCTGATTGGTCACTTAGACACAAAAAAAAAGGAAAATAGGATCCAGGGGCCGTATTCACAAAGCTTCCTAGTACAAAGAGTCACTCCTAGTGAGGAAAGTCTAAGAAAATTCTTAGAATTGGGACGTTAAGACTAGGTCCCTGTAAAAATAAAAGTTATTCACAGAGCATCTGAAGCCTTAAGAGAGCTCGTAAGGTGAAGGACTGTCAGGAGTGGGGAGGAGGACTTTTAAGAGGCTGAGAGTTTCCTAAGTAGTGGAGAAAATCTTAGAAACATAAAGAGGTCGGAGAAATATTCTCCAAACACTGGATGATAGTGAGTAAATGAAACGCTACAGATGACATCGTGCAGGGATAATATTTGTTATTTGGGATAGGCACACATTTCCCACGTCATGCAGAAATAAAATGATCACAACACTAAGATATCTAGAAAACTGGAAGATGCAAAAGTGCACCAGCACTCTCAGGCTCAAAAAACTGTGTCTGTGACAACCAGTCACATCTGTTAAAAGCAAGCACCACACTTAGCAACGGGGTCAACCGCACCTCCTCACTAAGGTAAAAGTTTCTGTCTTGTTGTTGCTCAGAGTTGCTCTGAGAGCTTTCCTAAATCACTCCTAAGCTAGGACTCCCGACCAAAGGTTTTTAGGCTAAGAGAGTGTTCTCAGAATGTTTGTGAATACGGCCCCTGGTTGATAAATATAAAGTAACTCTTTAACTCCACCCTTAAGCATTAATAAATCCAGAAGTTTTCATTTCCAGTTTAACGTTTCCATCCTTTGATTCTTGGACATTGCAGTCTTTCAGTCTGTTTTTCTGTCCATCATTTCAAAACGTATCAAAACAGTGTTAGTCAAAATGTTTTCAGCAGATCATTTCATAAACTGCACATGAGACTGAATAGAGTGGTTTGTGTGACACAATATATAACAACCGTGAAATATTTGAGTCCTCTGTTAGATTTGTCTACCATTAAAAAAACAACCAAAACTACATGGAATACAGTTGCCAACATTTTTTGAAGTGTACTTGAAGAACTCTGTTTTAAAAATAAGCTTTTTAAGTATAATAATTTATGTTCAATTCAGTAAACCAGCTTCTGCATTGTAAAAAGCAAAATGTAATTCTTCTAGTACTATTATCTCGGTGTCTGTAGAGCTAATCTGTCCCATTAACACGGGATGTTTTAAAATGACTCCCAGCTGTATTTCAACTTTGAACATTTAGTAGTCATACCTTACGCTCTTTGTATAATTTGGGTCATTATAAAGATGTGTATACTGATAGATAAAGGACGCAATGTCTCAAATAGCAGCAGCAGCAGTGTGTAGTAGTTTATTTTTTGTGTCGGTGCTCTCACACTGACTGTAACTTTGGCTTCCTCACTGGCAGATACCGCCCTCACAATCGAGATGTATTTGATTCTTTTCATATTTTGAATTTTCTAATTCACAATGTTACAATGCACTGATAACCTTATCTCGCAGAGCACTGTTGAGTTCATACTGAAACGTTCCAGTTGCCTAACTCTTGGTGTGCTTTTATTCCTCTCTCTAACACTTTGGATGTTTATTGTTTTAATAAAGAAATATATAAAAAAAACTTCTTGTCAGTGTCCTTTTTTATGATGAGCTTTAACAAATCCATCAGACAATGGAATCTGCACATTTATTTTTGGGGGTGTTCTTCATCATTGTTACAATTGTATGTTTTACTCATCAATTTACTCCACTCATAAACAGTAAACTGCCACAAACATAAAGGGAAACACCACTGTTATTAAGAATTTCAATGTTATTTCCCTCACCTGGGAAAGTTCAAACAATAATAGAGAACATGAACGATTTCTCTCAAAGCCAGAAAACAGAGAAGGAAGTCTCAAAGTTGTGATGTCATCAAGTATAAACGGGGTGTCTACAGGTCCTTAAAACGTCTTAAAATGTCTTAAATTTATTGTAACACCAATAAGGTCTTTAAAGTCATTAAATAGTCTTACATTTAAATTTGTGAGGTTTTAACTACCACAAACATTTTCAGTTAAAAAGGTTACGTTTAAAAGTTTCAATAGTTGTAGGGCCCCTAACACCCTCAGGCAGACTGTGTAGAGTTTAGGGGAATAACAGACAAACACTGCCTCTCCATGCCTTTTAGTTTTGACCTCTGGAACAATCAGAAGGTTTGAGTCAGAGGATCTCAGGGACCTAGCAGACACATATATCTTTACCATGTCAGACAAATAAATTAGGGCAAGGCCACTCAGTGATTTAAAAACAAGTAAAAGAATTTAAAAATTAATTCTGTGACAGACAGGTAACCAATGTAAAGTACTGTGTTGCTTTAGTATTGTCTGAGAAACCAAATCTGCCAGCACAGAAGCTGACTAACCTACCACTGTGGACGGGGAACACAGCAAACTGTGCAAACTGTTAGCTTGGTGTTTTTGTTAGCTGTTAGCTACCACCTAAAAAAATCATGTTCAGTTTAAGTGTACTCTATATTTTGAATGTTTTCTCCTCTTTACCTTACACACCAAGTGATAGAAGTAAAATTACTGTTTTTATTAGGAGTCTGGTGGCTTTGAGATAACGGCTTCAGTTCTCTGTGGGAAAGGGCTGTCTGACAGCAAGATATAAATAATACATAAATAAAGTATATAAGTATAAAGTATAGCGTACACTATACCTGATATAGATTTTTTCAGGCGACCCTTTTTATTTAATTTTTATGTATTTATTTTGAATTTATTGGTTTGGTTTATTTTGAAATGTTTAAAAAATAATAAAATGAAATAGAATATATCGTACAAAACAGAGACAAACAATAATCATGCACAGACTTACGATGAGAAAATTACCCCGTGTATAACACAAATATGAAAACACGAATTGAGTGTGGTTTACATTCCGTCTTATCATTTTTGTACCTTGTGAAAATACTATCTTTGTACCGACTTTTTAATCGTCATGGGTGGCAAAAAACTAACCATTTGAGGCAGCATTTGCTCAGTGTCATTTCTTTTTATGTACATGATGCAGGGATTTTCTACCTGAAAGTTACTGTGAACAACGTGATTTGGTCTATACTCAGAAAAATCCACTGGCTGCTCTCACTGTCATCTATAATGTCTTTCCTAATTTACTATTTAGTTTTACTATCGAGCCGTTCCAACTATAGTCTTGGTGACATCATAAATTTGAGTTTTAGCACTCTAGTTTTTGTGTTTGTGAGAGAGTTGTTCATGTTCACTTATATTTTTGGACTGTCTTAGACCATATGAATAATGTATGAATTTTAAAAATGACTGTATTTCCCATTTAAAGTGTCTGACATGTCATTTTCTCTCAGCCTCACTTCATCTCAACAATGCTCACATCACCGTGATCTCAATTCTCTACAATACTGTAAGAGGCAAAATAAAGTCTTATCCACAATTAAAATAGTGTTTTTTCATTAAGGCCTTTTGCTGTTAATGTCTCACCTCAGTCTGTGAATTAGTGTTAATATTATTTTACTTAATGTGGCAGCTGAGGATTACGCTGCCTCAGATGGTCAGTTACAGTGTTTTTAGGTTTTAGTAACAATTGAATTAAATAGTATGCAGGGGCTTTTTAGTTTATAGCAGAGGAGAGATGAGCACAAGATACAGTACAGTATGTCAAAGTAAACGGTGAGTTTACTGATTCTATATCGTGTGTATATTAAATTCACTCTTTGTAGATGAAAACATATTTATAGAGAACACTGTGTATCACTAAAATGTAATAAACATGAATATTGTTTCCCCAGTATCTGTTGATATTTATTCTCTAAAAGGGTAATTTGCACCATTTATGATTACTGTTATTGACTCAATTTGACTAATTTGTCTGTTTTATTGACAAAAATATTCAGTTGCATTCATCTCAAAATGTTTCTCACTGCTCTGCATGAGATTGTCATGTCTCCCCAGGAGAGGGCAATGTCAGCGCAACAACAGAAAAGTAATTCTTTCAGTTGTCCTGGCCAAGACAGGCAGTAACATAAGTTATAGACAAACAAAACAGAATTAAAATGTACAGCTGTTAAACAAGCAATATAAACATTAAATAAGATTACGACAAAGAAAAGCCAAAAAGTATGTTAATGTAAACAAGAAATTAACCATAAAAACGTAAGAAACAGCAACATGGTTACAAATACCAGTTAAGACACACACTGTGACACTGGTTGTAAACTAAATCATATGACCATTGTAACAAAACGCAGTAATGCTGATGTTGATATTTCTTACCAAAGTTACAAAAGTCAGCACTTCATGGGTTGAAAATCTACTGTTTTATATCAGCCCTGAACCTGGCAAGGCCAATGCTGACAGAGTCAACCAGACTTGAGTTATCCCCAGACCTGGGTGTGAGGTTACACTTTAAAAATATGTAGTTTCCAAATCAAAGTCTTGATGGTATCACTAGGGTTCTCCACCGAAGCCACAGAGGACATTAAACAACTGTTTTCATAGGCTGAGTAGTACTGGCTGTCGCCAGTAAACTGACCTTTATGAGGAAAATCTAGTGAGTCTCCCTGTTTTTCCCCTGCTTCCAATAAATATCCAACCATAAAACATCTTAACAGCTGTAGCTTTTTGACATCTCGTTTGATTTCAGGTTAAGTTTTGCAGCTTGGGACCAATGAGTGAAGAGCAATGATAACATTTTAAGTTTCAAGCCAGATTTGTTTAATATGTTTGGCTTAGTTAGAGCACCCTGTATCAGTTTCCCCTCATTATTTTCTTTTTTTTCTTTTGGATTGTGAATAAGAATACAGATATCCAAGATAATCCATCACACGATATACACACATTTCTTAACTGCCACCAGTATAGACAGCAATTAAAATCATGTACATACAGCACTGAATCGTACAGATAATACATTTTGTAAGGCACAGTCAAGCAGTCTGAGCTCTGAAACCATTCACTGTTTTCATAGAAGAAAGATGTAATCCTGATCGTTGATAAAGACTTACACCGGTATAGCACACTCAAGTGAGCAGCAATCAATCTTATCAAAACATCTTTGTTATCTTCTCCCTCCTTGCCACCTCTAATAGTGTTTTAATCTCCCAATTAATGGTGCGGACCAGTCTGACAAGCGGAAGGATAGTAAACGTGGTAGCAGTGCTGAAATACATGATCTATAGATTTTAGTGCTGCAGAGGGGAGGAAGTAAGTACCTCATAAACGCCCTGGTGCAGGACTCTGCTGCCATTACTCACTCTGCCAACTCCTGTGAATCATTCCTGGCTCCACCTTAAAACCCAGCTCCTAATCGTTCAGCTCTCCTCTCTCTTTCCCTCCCAGCTCTAACAACACTGAGGTCCAAAAGATGTCTACTTTTGTCCTGTACTTCAGCACACACATCCAAGCTTATGTCTCCACACCTTTACATGATTCTTTGTCTCTGAGATTGTGACCCGATTAGCAATAACAATATTCTTAACGTGTATATCAGTCACAGTGAAATTACCTTTGTACACCACTGGAGGGTGCACTAGCCTCGTACAAAGACCCATCGCCTCTGTCAGCTTGTTTTATTGCTCAGTGGTTTATTGATTAGTAAAACTGATTTCAGTGTAATGTACACATTGATCGCAGGTTGAAGGTGTGAGTTAGGGGCTGATTGAAAGCTGTTCAATGTCAGTAATTGCTACAGTGACTGTCTTGACAGGGGCTTGAGTTAGAGCGGGACAGAGCAAGTGGGCAGTTAAGCAATCAGTTACCCAAGGTGCAGACCGAGCACAGCACAAACTGTACCAGGAGAGGCCTTGACAGTAGAGATTTCTCAGTTTTGTGATCAGTTTTCGTTGTATGGGAGTAATTAAGTAATTGTTTTATTCACGTGTCATGCCCTCTTTTAGGCCCATCCCACATGAGATTACATAACACTGTCTTGCACGTACAAAACAATACATAGAAAAAGGAAACTAATCAAACACAAATGAAAAACAAAACTAAATTAAAGTGGCAAGCAGTGATGAACGAGCCCTTGCACCTTCACGCACATCGAGAGTACTGGCAGGACAGTTAATTTCTGTGAAAGTCAGACTCTAGAGCGTGGGCACTGAAATGACCTATTTCACATTTTATATCACTTTCTGTGTCCACTAAGTGGTGCTGCAGAGCACACTTATTCTATGTCATGTTCCTGTAAATCAGTTGTAGACCACGCTATGCACATATCAGGTATATCAAGATAAGTGTCTGAAAAGACGTACTTCCTGTTGCCAGAAGGTGGTGCAATCAGTTTGGAGCAGATTGGACCATGTATGCTGGAGTTACAAAGCACTTCCTGTTTGATGGCAACACATGAAAGTTTGACGCTTCCCCACCGTCACAAAGTTCAACGAAAACTCAAGCTTTAAGCAGCTTTTGATGTGAAAGGTCTTGAGCTGGTACAGACGAAATTTGAAGTCAGTCGGATCTAATCTGTAGGAGCAGTCCGTTAAAGTACGAGCCCCTGGAAATGGCCAAAAAAAAATGCAACAAAATTACACATTGAATTCAAAATGGCTGACTTCCTGTTGGGATTAGGGTATGGCTCCAAGACTTTTTTTTGTACGTCTTAGGGTGTTACATATGCCTACCAAGTTTTGTAAATGTTGGCGAAACCAGCCTCGGGGGCAGCTTCGTAGAACTTTTGTGGGGTGACGTGTGTGCGAAGTTCTCGTGTGAGTTTTTGAGTATGTTAACCCCTCAAAAATGTGATTCTTTCTGGAGAAAAATAGCAATTATTCCTTCAGTTTCAGTAGAGCCTTCGCGACTGCCTGCGGTTGGTGCTCAGGCCCTTAAAACAACATCCCAAATTAACTGCTCTCACGTACACACAAGAAACCACCAAACATTAACAGATTATCTTCTTAAAAGAGCCGTCTTTCTTTTATCACAGACTAATTTAAATGTTTTAAATTATATAAATGTTACATATGATCCGGGAAGTAGCAGTAAAATGTTCCTATACACAGGAGATTGCGATACACTTATCGGCCACATTATAAGGTACACCTTGCTCGTACCGGGTTGGATCCTCTGTTGCCTTCAGAACTGCCTTAATTCTTGGTGGCATAGATTCAACAAGGTGCTGGAAACATTCCTCAGAGATTTTGGTCCATATTAACATGAAAGCATCACACAGTTGCTGCAGATTTGTTGGCTGCACAGCCATGATGTGACTCTCCCATTTCATTATATCCCAAGGGTGCTCTATTGGACTGAGATCTGGTGACTGTGGAGGCCATTGGAGTACAGTGAACTCATCATCATGTTCAAGAAACCAGTTTGAGATGATTTGAGCTTTGTGACATGGTGCGTTATCCTGTTGGAAGTAGCCATCAGAAGATGGGTACACTGTGGTCATAAAGGGATGGACACGGTCAGCAACAATACTCAGGTAGGCTGTGGTGTTTAAACCATGCTCAGTTGGTACTAAGGGGCCAATTTGTTCACGCCAAATTCTGACCCTACCATCTGAATGTCGCAGCAGAAATCCAGACTCATCAGACCAGGCAACGTTTCTCCAATCTTCTATTGTCCAGTTTTGGTGAGCCTGTGTGAATTGTAGCCTCAGTTTCCTGTTGTTAGCTGACAGGAGTGGCACCTGGTGTGGTCTTCTGCTGCTGTAGCCCATCTGCTTCAAGGTTGGAGGTGTTGTTGGTTCAGAGATGGTTTTCTGCAGACCTTGGTTGTAACCAGTGGTTACTTGAGTTCCTGTTGCCTTTCTATCATCTTGAACCAGTCTGGTCATTCTCCTCTGACCTCTGGCATCAACAAGGCATTTTGCTCACTGGATATTTTCTCTTTTTCGGACTATCCTCTGTAAAGAGATGGTTGTGTGTGAAAATCCCAGTAGATCCGCAGTTTCTGAAATACTCAGACCAGCCCGTCTGACATCAACAACCGTGCCACGTTCAAAGTCACTTACATTACCTTTCTTTCCCACTGTCATGCTTGGTTTAAACTCCAGCAGGTTGTCTTGACCATGTCTACATGCTTAAATGCATTGAGCTGCCACCATGTTATTGGCTGATTGGCTACTTGCATTATCTGAACACTTCTAATTTATTTCCACATGCAGAGGAAACACTGGTGTGAGTGACATGCTGTAGACACTTAAATCTTGAGGTATCTCAGCACAAAACTGAAGAATGTGTCTGGTCACATGTCACCTTGAGAGGTGCACTGACATTCCTGTCAGCCAGGAAGTCGGTGTCACTCCAGGAGAGGCTCGCTGGCTGCCTGACTACCTAACTGGCTGCCCAACAAGCCTCAGGGCAACTCCTTTTTAATCTGTCAACCTCCCCAATGCTCCACTGGAGTAATTACAAGCTACACCCAGAGGTGAGAGGGCTGAATGAATTGGGACTGCACCTCTATTTCTCATTATCACATACAAATCTCTGCAATGATTCCTGAGTAGTCCTATTAGTTGGGACTGGATTTCACCCCAAAGTCAAAGTTTAATAACTGCAGCAGGATATTGCCTGTGTCCCTCGGGTATTCTGGAAATTGGGATTCAGAGAAATGCTTGTTGATAGGAGTTCTACAAACTGTAAGAGAAAGTGCTGTAAAACTTTTTCACATGGTTAGAACAGCTCTCCCTCAGTGTGGCTGTGTGCTATTTAATAAATGAAACCTATACAACCATTGTTAAAATATGAGATTATATCTCTCTCTCTATCCCTCAAGTTTATCAGTGTATGCAAAAATATAAGTGCATTTTAAAGAAGCATTTTTAAATCTATAACTAAACTTAGGCTACAATTCATTCAATGTGAAATTCCACCTTAGCAGTGTTAAGGTTTGTTTATATTTCTGCGTTGAATCTATGGCGCCGGTATGGCATAGATGCAAACTCTACTCGGGCAGTAGCCTTATGTACACTTTCAAGTAATGTGACTATGCATTGCAGTGATGCAGACCGCAAGAACTGTGATTGGTCCGCTTGGTAGCATTGCATTTCCTCCTATGCATTGTAGGGCTGCCCCTTCCTCTCTGTGAACATGGACCAATTCAAGAAGAGGTTAACCGAGGAAGACTGTAGGGATATTTACATTTATTTGACTCTCCTTCGCCAGACAGCAGCAAATTCATGGAAGGAGATTTCCACAATCATGGACATTACAGGATGTACAAAGAGATATAGGAACTCCAGGAACAAGTACATTTGCCTCTGAAAAAACTTGCTGCAAAAAGCTGGGATTTATTAGCTCCAACTCCAACATGAGTCGCTAAGTTTCGGTCGCCATATTTGAAGTATACATGAAACTCAACACGGCGGCATAGAAATGGCTTAGAACAATTGCATAGGCTCAGCTGAGAGAATACATACAACTATTAATCAGGCTTCCGTGCCCCAATAACATTAGACAATATATTTCAGTTCATCAGAAATATAAAGAGCCATAAATCAAACTCAGCTTTTGATACTGATATTGATATTTGATATTTATTTCAAACATGTAAAAAAAGACATGAACATACAAACAAGCAGACAAACAGAAATAAAGTTATATTTACAAATAATGAAAACCACAATGAAAAGCAATTATCAGTGTATAGTTATTTCGACTTACACACTGGAAAAGGAGAGGGAGGAAGTATAAACTTATTAAATCCCGCCGCTTCTCCATAAGTCATTGAGTGACATAAAACAGTTTCCTTATATAGACAAACCTGTACCTTAAACTTTACGAAATGTATCATTGTTATTACTCTTAACTTTGTCACACAAAAATAACCCATGTATATGTATACAATATTATTTACCAAATATCTATCTTACAAAAAACTATATGCTATATTTTGCCATTGTATACATGTGTGTACACCCACATACCCGTAATGAATACAGACTTATTCACATATAAATATATTGTTAGTCACAGAAAAATAGAAACTATATATATGAGTAGAGAAAGTAAGCAGTAGTCCCTGTGAACAACTGGTCAGTGTCAAACCCACTTCACTTCACTTCACTTCTGAGCTTATTTAATGATAAAAACACTGTCGATAACTAGTCAAGGTGATAAATTAAGCACAGAACTGTTAAAAAATTAAGTTAATCTTGTGCTGTGTCTCCACGTAGCCTTAGCTTTTCCATTTCTCTTACTTATATGAATAAAGGCTGAAGTCAGATTTTAATTTACACTTGCGTATTCAGGTGTAATAAAATGATGAGAAAAACCAACACCAACCGGACAGTAAAATAAAGCCACATGTGTTTCCTACCTTAATTAACCACTGGAATTAGAAGCAAACCCTGTGAGCTACTCGAGACAGTCAAACTTGTTTTGCCTTCTAAACTCAAACACATACTCTAGTCACTGTAACATGCTGACATCCACTGCACCCTTTTTTGAAAAGATATTTTATTTAAACTGTTAAATGCTCTGCTGTGTTGTTGCTCTGATAAACTGCTAACTCAGCTGTATCACAGCTTCAAACGCTGCTTCTGCTCATGTAACATTTCATATGCGAGCTAACATGCCAACTCTCTGATCATGTTGCCTCAAGTCGGCTTTGTGGAAGAAATCCCTGTCTATTACTCTCCAGTGTGTTCTTAAACTCAGAAGTGTTTTTTGATGTCTTTGCTCTGGTTTGGTAGCATTTCTGTGCTTGCCAATAACAGTAAGCTAACGTTATGAGGCTGCTGGTGCTGCTGTTTCATTGCTCTCCTGCTGATCTGCTTGTGGTTGATGTGGAACATGGTGTCTGCTGGCAATTCCTGCTATTATGCTGCTGCTGCTTTTTGCCTTTGTGCAATATTTATTTGATTTCTTTCTTGTAGCCTGGTAGCTGTCCATATTTTTTATCCTCAGTTGTTCTGTTGGATGTGCATTTTGCTGCTTTTACAGTATTGGATTATTTTTGTTTACTTTTTTTGCAAATTCTTGTTAAATGGTGCTGTAAACACTTGCTGCTGTGCTACTATGTGAGCTGGTTTCTGATAGTAGACAGTGAGTCTTAGTCTATGTTCAGACTGCAGACAAAAGTTGCTCACATCTGATTTTCTTTGAGTACGACATTTTTCATGATAGTTTGAGCAGCAAAAATCACACCGAATCTGATCTTTTCAATTCTGATTTGGACCACTTTCATGTGTGGTCCTATATCAGATACAGGTCAGATTTGCCATGCAATCTCAGTCTGAATGGTGATATCAGAGTTATGTATTCACATATATGTATGTACGCATAATAAATCTGATACACATGATTAGGCAGGTTCAAAAATACATACATTAATTACTAAAGAGATGTTGCAAAAAAAACATTTAAACAAAACTATATAAACCACAAGGCAGACAGAATACACTAAAACTGGCTTTGGAGAGACAGACAAGGAGGTGTCCAACAAACATGCAATCAATAGCAAACAAGTGTAAGTGTTTGAATGCATTGTTGAAATGATTAGTCCATTAATTGAGTTTAGAGTTGATAATAATAAAAAAACATAATTAATTGTCAGTCATTTATCAGGTAAAATCTCCAAACAATCAGTCTGCAGCTTCTCAAATGTGATATCTTTTCAATTTTATACCCTCCTGAGACCCTGTGTCCATATGAGGACATTGTTTTTTGGGTTTACTTGACCTTATACTTCATTCTACTTAACTTAGACCTGTTGTCCTCGTTCATGGACACTTTGTTGTGCCATCTAGTGGTAGTAAGAGCACAATACATTAATCCATGTAAAAACAAGATGGCCGCCATCTCTGCCAAGTCAGTCTGCAGCCGATCCTGACACAAAAGTGGACAAGGTCCAAAACCTGATCACATTTATGGTTGAAACTTGTTCATTTGTGAATAATAATGTTTTCTGAAGTTTGATATGGCAACAAATTAGGCCAATTTTGGCAACAGTAACAAGTGAAGACACTGTTAATTAGGAAGTACTCATGTGAAGACATTGGGACTTTATTATCATCTTGTTTGAGGACATTGGGACTTAATTATCATTGACAGTGTTTAGTTTTTTATACTTATCAGGTCCTACTGATCCCAAATAGCTAGGAGAAATTAAAAAAGCATACCAAACAAAAGTTCGGGTCTCCGGAAAAAAACAAACAAACCCCATGATAAACAGATTAAACAGTCAAGAAAATATTTTGTTGCAATTCAAACAGTCACAGGAGGACAGTGACAGTACCAGTTGCTTCTACATATTGAGATTAATTGTAGCAAAGCACAGCTTAAAACAGACAGTAGGTTAAAAAGCAGCATGGCGAAGACCACAGCCTCATTTTATGCAATGTAGCAGCTACCAAGGCAGAGTAATGACACACTGTTTACCTTGGCTGAGCTGAGCTATGTGTAGTCACATGGCACCAACAAGCAAGAGCCACACGGACAGGCACAGAGTCAGCACATGTGATGCAGCTTCCTCAGCCACCCCAGCGAAGAGGGAGGAGTCCGTACGTTTTCAGTGCTGCAGTCCAGGCATGTTAATATACAGAGCTTCCCCTCAATTATGCAAATCACCGCGGTGTGACCGGCGTGTTTGTGACGTTCATGTGTGAACACGAGAGAGTCTGAACTCAGTGTAAGGAAGAGGCAGAGAGTGACTGCTGGAGCTCGGGAAGTCACCTCAGCGCCCTGCCCACAGTGACTTGGCAGATGTGTAGCGAGGCGAAGTGCACAACAGCTGCTTGCTCTAAATCGGGCCTCCCATTCTCTCCTCTGCCTTTGAGTTCCTGTGGAGTGCAATGTCAGCCGTGCTGGAATCATCATTCATTATCCTAATACGTATCTACCTCGCACACTTCTCCCTCACACTTTCTCTTTTCTAGTATTGGACCTCTCTTTGTAGAAGTGGGTCAGGAATTTACGAACTTTACTGCCTTTGTACGCTGAGTTGTTTTTTTTATGCTTAGCTTTCTGTAATTCTGCAGCGGGTAAGAAAAAACACCTAATATTGTTTGTTGTGCTTATTAATAAACCCAAAGGGATATTTTTGAGCTGAAGGGAAAAGCACAGAGAGGCGTCTTCTCTGCTTACAGAGTATAAATACCACCTTAAGCTCCTGCTTCGAAATGAGACTAGTTTCAGAAGACAAACGCGGTGGAGGCAAAAGATCTGCAGTGACCCACTTCCTTGTGGACCTTTTATGCCATTTATGTTCACAATACAGAAAACACAGGATTGTTGTTGTTACACAAGGTACAAAACATTAGGGATGCTTGCTGTTGATGTGAAATTGAAAGAGAAAACAAATGTACTGCTGGTGTGTGATAGAGCCTGGAGAACACGGTGTCTATTGATGTCTGTACCAGCTTTAAGCTTTGAGAACATACAGTATAGAAAAAAGGAAATGCTTTTGTATGCAGTTGCTTGTTTGTGTGTGTGTGTGTGTGTGTGTGAGTGGGTGTGTGTGCATATACCAAGCCTGCATGAGTCTCATGGTATGAAGTGGCATCATTATTGATCCAGCAGCCCACTCCTTCAGTGTATCCAGCTGTTACAATATTGACTTGACTGAAGAAACAGATTGGCTTCAAACAAGCAGCGACATGCAATCTTTCCCTCCTCTGGGAACACTCAGTGCTCTGCACCATCACATGGATGAGGTGATCATGTGAGTCAGTCTGCCCCTTTTGAAGACATACATCAAACAGGGTGTTTCTGTGGTTCAGTGCAGATACAGCTGTTTCACACCCAGAGTTGCAGACCTGGAGAGCCCTGAATTTGGGTTTGTTTTCATGCTTTCTCTCTGGTAGCTTTAGTTGGAGATTCAGATAGACTTCTTTACTGTAGAGAATAGCGGTAAAGATGACCCAGGGCATTGAGAAAATTATTGTATTATCAAAGATGAAGGGTCAGTGTGTAGGATTTAATGGGGTGTACTGGCAGAAATAGAATATAATGGAAGAAGTATATTTTCTTTCGGGTATAATCACCTACAAATAAAAATCTATGTGTTTTTTTTACCTTAGAATTAGAGGTTTATGTCTACGTAGGGAGCAGGTCCTCCTCTACGGAGATCGCCATGTTGCACTAGATAGGGCCATTTGCGTTTTTGCATTTTCATGTCGTTCACCGCTAGACACCACTAAGGGTGCTTCCACACCTGCCCTGTTTGGTTCGGTTCAATCAAACTCAAGTTAGTTTGCCCCCTAAGCGCGGTTCGCTTGGGACGGTGTGAACACAGCAATCACACTCAGATGTGCACCAAAACAACCAGACCGAGACCTTCTTGAAGAGGTGGTCTCAGTCCAGTTACAAACAATCTCTGGTGTGGTTCATTTGTGGTGAGAACGTGTTCCGACCTGGATCTGAACCAACTGCAGTCACATGACACATAGTTTGGGTTAAACATGAGCATGTTGCAGTCCTGGAGGATTATTAATGTGCGCCTCCTCCTGTACTGCCTTAATATGCACATTCAGCACATCCAATGCATCAAAACATTGTTTTCTAGTTGGAGCCGCGCCTTGTTTTCAAACTGTATGCTTTGACTCAAATGAACAATGACAGCAATATAGTCCACGATGAGCAGCGCTAAAATCAACCTGCGTAGTTGTCCCTCCATTGTGACATTAGAAAGTGGCACATTTATCTTGCAAGTGTACTCTTCTTCAACGTTTTCTTTACTTCCTGGATTTTTCCCTCATGGAAATTCTGACCAATCAAGAGCAGCTTTCTCACAGAAGGCATTTGATCTGGTCTGCTTGTAAACGCTGCCGTGAGAACACGAACCAACTCTAGGCAATTATGCAACAAAACTAGTCCCTGATTCGGACCAAAACAAGATAACTCAAGATAAATCTCCCTAAATTTTACAGACTGGACCTTTAATTTATATCTGAGGCAGAAACCCATCAAGTCATATTTCTTAAACCTTACATGGCATTGGTATTGTACCTTTTTCCAAACTGTAGAGTAGACACAACTGAGGTTCACGAAGTTTAAGTTGGCTCCATTTATGAACAACTTGACTGACCTACATCATCAAATACATTAAAAATAAATAGCATCAGCTAATGTGTTTTAAATGAAAAACAGAATGATAAACACATATATTAAAAATGTCAATAAGTTGTGGGTTTGTCTTTGAAGAAATGTTAGATGTTTGTGCTGATCTGGTTGCTGACACACTGTATCATGCCAAGCCTCTGTTGTACAAATTAGATTTTAGATTCCTACTTTGCCTGCCAAGGCATCTTTTGTGTGCAATTTTTAGTGACTCACATATAAAATGATTGTAAGATGATGTTTATCTATTGATCCCAAAACACTAAACGAATGAGGCCATTGGTTTTGAGGTTTTTGGGAAGGCTTTGTGGAAGCCAAGCTAAATACATGTATCTGGATTAGGTTGAGCAGAGTAATAAAAGTCATTGGGTTTGACTGATTGCAGCCCATTAATCATCCTTACATCATCAGCTCTGGTTCGTCTCCTTTTCCATTGATCTGTGACCAGAGGCGCTATAGGCTGATTCAAATTCATACCCCATGTGGCGTGTGTTTGTTTTGAAAGGAGGGGGCAGAATCAGCTCAAACTTGGTCACCCTTGATTTGATCCTAGCCTGAATCCTCGCCTCAGTCTCAGCCTGTGTGTTGCAGATATTGTGCCTTTGATGGGTCAGTTTACTTTTTAAGGGAATGTTTATGTGCAAAATGTTTTCCTGTAACATCTCTGTTTGCTGTGTGACGGATGGTCCCGTTAAAACGCTCGTAGGAGGCCTCTGATCCTCCGAGTGAGCAGGACATCAGTATGCAGACAACGCCCTACAGTTTTGCAGCGCAGGCTGCGTGAAGCCTCTAAATCACGGTGGAATATGCAGGAGGGAGAATTCATAACAAAATCTGTCACTTCCTGTTTGTCTATGATACATCACCGAAGCCTTGTTAATATTCGCCAGTGTCCACCAGAGGACTGGGGGGGGGGGGGTAGCAAGGCGAGTTATTGTAAGTCTTGTTTTTTTTTTTTTGCTGTGTCTGGGCCAGAGGTAACCGCAGTGTGAAGCTGTGAAGCAGCAGGAGTTTGTATCTGTCTCTCCATCGACGTGGGAGATTTATCTTGTGGGCAAAGAGGCGGCGCCCAAAAGTGTGTGTATCAGCAAAGTAACAACAACTGCGGCACTGACACCAGGGGGCAGCAATTAACATGAATTAATCACATTGATTTAGGCTTCATCTCCCCCGGTTAGAGCTCTGTCTTTCTCTGCTGCACATTCTCACACAATGAGACTCTCACAAACACGCACACACACCTAACCTGTTATTCATAAATGACACTAGCTCTGTGTACGCTAATGGGCTGATGATGGCCTTTTATCACATTTCCAGCATTGTTACATTAGAGGAGGTTAAAAAAAGGCCAAATATTGAAGAGAAGGGAATGAAACCAAACTCCCAAAACATAAAAATGATCAGAATTTAAATTTACAGATGTGAAGTGATTCTTTTTATCCATTCAGAGAGGAGAAATCACTACATAGCTTTTACCTTTTAAGCCAAAGATGATACCTGTAATATAATTTTAGTAAGTTCTGTGACTCCTGTCCTTTCCATGCCCTCTTTTGACTATATCACGCTGAGAGGTTCAGCATATATGCCCCTATTCAACCACTGAGGGGCACTGCAGCTCAAGCAGAGTCCTGTGGAGCACAAGAACCCAGCTGAACCTTTTAGGAGCGAGGGGCAGCCGTGACAGCCTCGGCTGCTCACTTCAGTGCCAGCCCCTAAAAGTTACCCAGGATACCTAAATCTGCTGAGCTGTCTCCTCCTTCCGCTTCCCTCTCTCTCTCTCTCTACCGCAATACGACTTTTTCCACCCAACTCCCAAAGAAACTTCTTTATATCTTACTCTTCCGGCGATCCTCCTGTCCTCCTCTCTTGTGCGCGCCTGCGCTCCCTCGCCTGCTCTATCTTCCTCTTTTCTTAGAGGCATCAGGTCCAATCCAGCTGTAGTCAATCTAATCCCTCTAATTCAGTTAATCTAATTTTCTGGATATGGTCACACTGCTGATCTCCACTACTGGTCCTCTACAATCTCGCTTTCCGCACTCTGATTTTCTGCCCAAATCCCCCGGAGCCTGCGCTTTCCTACTTCTCCTCCACATTACTAATAAAAAAGTAACTGATTGGCAGTGATTTGATCTGGTGAGAGTTCACAAAGTGAGATATCAGTGGACTCATTTTAAAGGGGAGATGTGATTGAAGTTAAACTGCACTGTTACCTTGACTGTTATATGTAAGCGTGTAGGTTCACATTTAGTTTGTATTGTGCATGACTCTCCTCTCGGTGATTTGCAACGAGCCAGGATGATTCATCCTAATGTTGCTCTTTGTTTGCCGATGATAAGTGATTAAATCAACATTTTGCAAGTCAGCTGTTATTGAGCAAGGAGCCATATGATTGGCCGGAGCAGCCCTGCACCCTGAGCTTCAGATCTATTTCCAGGTTGTCAATATTCTTCAATGGCAAAGAGTCACTGATAAACCATTGGATTTGCTGTACTAAGTCCTGACTGAGGTGAACGAACATGGTCCTTCCATGATGTCTAACAGGCTGCGCATACAGCAGCATGAACTATCTTTTGGTTCCTAGCAGACTTGTCTCTCATTTAGTATTCATTAGAAGCTGCCAGTGTGCAGTACATGCGTGTTTGAGGGATTACCAAGGTCTATTAGCAGATAAGAGGGACTTTCATGGTGGAACTCGCTGGAGATGGGGTATGTAGGTTAAACATTATGTGTCCCAACAATCGCTTTTTAATCACATTCACAGATAAGCTCAGTGTTATTTGCATCTTGCGGTCCGTTTTAACACTTCGCTCTCAGCATCACCAACGCCACTTGTTTCATCATGCTGCCACTCTACTTTTTCTCCCTCTTTCACTCACTTTCCCCCCGTCTATCTGTGGCTCCTCGCTGCGGCAAATCTCTGCAGTGATTGTCAAAAGAATGAAGTGTTTATCCGCATGGAAAATCCTCTTCTTAACCCGTTATCATGTAAAAGTACAGAAGAGAGAGGGAGGAAAAAAATGCAGCAGCAGGAACGGTGTCAGTCTCACAGAGAGGATTAGGGCCAGACCAACCAGACATTTGCAGGAACTGCTGGGGGAAAGTGGGCCGAACGGGACACACCCTTGTGTCATATCTCACCATCTGGATGTGTTTGTCCTACCTGACAGCTGAAGGGAAAAGCACATAATATTCTTATATGTGTCTGTCCTTTTTTTCCCCTCTCCTGTCTCTTGGTATTTTTCCACCCTCTCTTCGGACCTAACTTTTGATCCTACCTCTCTATCTCTCTCCTCCTTAAGCCGTTCCTCCCTGTCCGTTCCCCTTGGTACACGTGGCCCACTTGTGGATTTATAGGTCAACTGTCTGACGATTTCAGGTCCATCTTATTTAATTCCCTCCCAATGGGGTGTCAGGAAAATGAGTTACCTGCTGCAGCTCAGTTCTCAGGACTACAGTAAGTTACTGCCTGCTGTCTGCTCAACTGATGGACTGCAGAGATGTAAATTGTGCGGCTCTGAGTTCTGAATGTCATGAATAGTAAGAGGGAGGTATCTAATGAGTAGTTGAGTGAGTCAGTGAGTGAATTGCTGAATTTGTGAGGGCTGATTGAAGATGAGTAACACCCTGATGTGCTCTCCCTGTGTGTTATGGCTGTTGAGACAAATCACGGCCCATTACTGACTCATGGATGGGTAAAACATGTTAAAAACCTTTAAACTGAGTTTGTTCATAAGTCCTTTTCTCTTCCTTCTTACTTTTTGTCATCACTTCACAATACTTTGTGTCTCTTCTTTTTCTTCAGCTCCAGCACTGTCCTCAGCTGCCTTTACTTCTTCGATCTATATTCTTTCCCCCTAGTGAAATATGGACGTGTTCAGGATGACTGCAATGCAGCTGAAACAACAGCGACTGTCTCACTCCCAAGATCAGACAAAAGGGAGGGTGGCCTGTCATCCAGGCCTGCGTGGAGACTAAAAGAGTCCCCCGTGCTTTCAGGATCTGGACTGGGCTGGGTCAGCCGAGCCGGCAGCGGCGGGCCGTCTGCCTGGCCAACAGATCCTCAAAGACAAGGAGAAGAGAAACTAGTCGCTCTCGTCTCAGCATGGGTACACCACTACAGAGAGACTGAGATAAAACAAGAGATAAAAAGAAATAGAGAGTGGGAAATAAAAAAGAAAAAGTGGAGTAAAGTAATAAGTCTACCCACTTTAAAGGTAGACCTTCATATTCCCAAACAGAATTATTCATGGTATTGACGGCATACACATTTTCCACCGGATGCGAACCTGCTATCATTAGGCATGTCTGCAGTATTTTCAGCTGCCTCACACTGACCTGAGTGCCTCTCGGTGTCGACTCAGCCTCCCGTGGTTTGTGTAAGCAAGCGAGACAGGTGTTTTCCATTCTGCATGATCCTTTTGTTCAGTATCGCTCTCACACCTCAGCCAGGCCCCGCGCACGTCGGCACAGCAGGTGAATCAGTGTCATCCCATGCCCACCATGCGTCAGAGAGGTAAATATAACCCTGACTTTGGGGCTTTAGAGTTAATTTAAATGCCATGGGGAGCATTGTGTCATCCGTACCTCAGACAGGATATAGAGGGTGCAAAGAGGGGGCGGGAATGACAGGACAACAAAGCATGTGAGAACATATGTCGGTGATAGTGTGACTTTTCCTCACATATTTGAAGGGCACAATGGAAAATGTTTGTAGGTATCAATATATCAATATCATGATATGAGACTGGATATCATCCTAGATAGTGTTAATTTCATTGACAAAAACTATGATGAAAATTTTTCATCAGCAACCTTTTTTCCATGATGAAATCGAGACGATTTGTTACTAAAAACTAAGACGAAATCTATGCTTCATTTTTGCTGAAGAGATGACACGTGACGAAAAATGTTTGTGGTCGACTATCAGACACCCAAAGCCGAGAACAGCTGTGCCTGTAATCATCTTCAAATGCCACATGAGCGACAGCCTGGTAAAATCCAGTAAATAGTCTGCACCAGGTTGTTTCACTGGCCAGCAAAAACACTCACATCAGAGCAGCATCAGCCGTTGGTGCCAGTCGTCAGCTTTAATTTAGCAGTAAATAATCGGCCATGTGTTTCTGACTGTGGATGGTGGAGCTGCTGAATGGATTTGTGGAGTTCGTTAGTTGGTGGCTGTTAGCAGTTAGCTCCTCCTGTTAGCTGCTGAATGGCAGCGGAGCAAGCAGCCAGCCAGCAGCAAGGTGGAGGTTCAGTTATCTGTGAGTGTAGCTGTGCTTTATGCAAAAAGTCTGAACTCAGATCAGTTTTCTCTGACAGAGATAAAAGTTTAGTTTTAATCTACACCTCCATAAAACTTGAGTGTAAATTAATTAGCCTCACTGGATTAGTTTAAAGATTAAAAAAACATGTAGAAAACATAACTAGTATTAATATTATTAAGAGTATTAGTATTAAGAGTATTAATAGAAAACTGCACTTTAAAATATAACTTTTTTTAATTGGTGCCTTTTGTGTTCAGTTCAATTTGTTCCATACAAGAATGTTGGAAATAATTTCCATTTTTTAATTCAACAAGCAATTTGTTGTTTAACAGTATACTTAAAGAAGCAAAAAGGCAGAACTGAGTACACTTTAATATCTTTCTGTTCATCACAAGTAATATTGCAGAATTCAACATTTTTATCACATGTTGCTTTTTTTTTCTCATACTGTGCAGCCCTAACAAGATACCAAAAGGAGTAATGAGACAATTTCAACACAATGTTTGTGTCTGCCTGTTGTTGTCTCAGACAAGCTTTTTCAATTGACTTCCCTCTGAGGTCACTCTTCAACCAGAAATGTGTCCACAAACACACCACAAGTCAATTTGTGCTCATGGATTGGATTTATACTGTGTACATCAGTGGAAGGGAGGCGCAGTATTTTGTCATTTGGTCCAATAACCTGTAGAAAGTAACACAGTATTTGCAAGTACTGCACTTAGGTACAATTTTGAGTACTACAGTACTTAGAGTATGCAGATATGCATCAGTATGAACATTCTGACAATATCATGTTATAGTCACGGGGGCCCTTTTTCTGTATAATGAGTACTTTTTGAACTTAAAGTACATTTTGCTCATGATACATTATGATACTTACATTACACAGCGTGAGTGCTTCTTCCACCACTGCCAATAACTTGCTTTAGGTGTAGACCTACATAAATATCTTGTGTAATGAAAGTCCGACTTTCACTCAGTCCAGGCATTAAGACGGACTCCTTCTCACAGAATCCAATTGTGTCCCGTCTCAGTGATCAGCGCTGTCTGTCAGCGTCCTGCTGGCCATCAGCTCAGGATGACAGACAATTAGTGGCAGTAGAAGTGGCTTTTGAAGCAGACCCATTCCCCCTGAATTCCCTTGTCACAGCTCGTTGCGATAAGACAGTGACTGTAGAAGTACTGCAAGTGGGATAGCAGGGCAGTTACACCAGGCATTCATATTTCAACAGCCACTTGGGCCGAGACTGACTTAGAGAGTGGCGCACACTCGCTCGTGCACATATACGCACACATAAACACTAACCATAGCACTCAGAAAACGCGTCCTGCCGCATCAAACACACACTCACCATTTCACGCTGTGTCTGTGTGTTACGATGAGCCTCAATTTTATTCAGCACAGTTTTTTTCTTACCCACTTGATGAAGGAAAAAAAAAAAGCTGAATGTCATATTCAGAGTCGAGATGCACTCTGCCACAGCATGCCTAAAAACTACTCACTTATTCAATGCACAGAAGCAATTAGGAGAAAATGAAATCTCCCCATTCGTGTGGAGAGTTTATTGCTCCGGCTGTGGAGCTGATTATTTTTAAGTGCTGGCACCCTCACAGCAAAAAAAGAAAAAAAGAGAGAGAGTCCCAAGCGTCAAATATCTTGAGGAAAATAATTTGTTTTTCTGAGTTTATTATCAGTGAACTGAGATGTAAATGTGCACGTGGGTGTCTTTGGTGAGCCTGGGAATGGACGCTGGTCACAACAACTACAGTAAACCTGCAGTATGGATTAACATCAGTGGTTGACGTAACATGTTCAGCCTCTTACTTTCATTAAGCATCGCCCCTGTGTTACTGGAAATGAGAGTGAATAAAATTCAGTGAGGAAAGATGTGACTCATGCTGCCATATGTCTGCGTGTGTGCCTGTATTACTCATCTGTTTAAATAAATATATTGTATTCTGAACCTGCCTTTTACATGGGCGTCCTTCCGTCTCTTTTTTAATATTAAACCTAACGTTTAGCTCATCTTTTCATTTCTGTACAATTCAGGAGATGGAGGTACCGTCCTACTGACGATATTCCGGCTGTTATTTGGGGTTAGTGGGAATGGGGAGGATATATATACACATATATAAGAACTATGTTATTATACTGCATATTTTGCCTGATTTAATATTGTTTTACATCCAAAGATATTGTTCATCAGTTCACACATTTCACGGAAAAAACCCCATTAAAGTTACTGTTGAAACTGTGAAATTGCTTGATAATATTATGAATTCACATTCCACTAATTAACCATAATTTACGCCCATTAACCTGCAATCAACCTCAGATTAAGGAGCCATTAGTTTCCAGTTAATAAAACATGGAAATAAATATTGAAAAACCACATTGATTTGTCTACTTAAAAATAAAATATCACATGAAGTAAATGATTTAAATAGTCAGTGATACTGATACAGTGATGCAAAGTCATGAAGTCATTGCACATGAAGTCACACATCGGTTTTTCTTTCTCAGATATTCCATAATTCAAATTATTTCTGTTTGTTGTTTGGAGACAAAATGATTCATTTAGGTCAATCATGTTGAGAAATTAATCTAACCACCGGCCTTTAGCTTTATCCAGTGTCAGTGTTGCCTGATGGGTAGTTCATACTTCAAGGAACAGCAAAAGAATGAAGACAGACGCTAAAGCTATACATGTGGCACAGTAAGTGGTCACGTCTGCAAATGCAATACTGTGCGTGGTGTACTGTAAGCACCTGTTTCCCCGCGTTCCTGGTTATGATTCAGAGATACCTGAGAAACATGGCCAGCCTCTTTAAACAGCCAATTAGTGTGTCTTTGTTTGCATGAATGTGTGAGTGAGTGTGCGATTGTAGGTGTCAAAGATTGTAGGTGTAAGAGCCCTAATGAGGACAGCTCTCCCAGGTGCAACGTCTTGTTGAAAAAAGGACACTGTAGAACATGCATGTCACTGTATGTTGAAGCAAAAAGCATGAAAAGCTCACTGAGATGAAGATACATCTCTTTTGACTTAATTTCTGTGTATGTCAAACCATTTGGTTGTAATAAATTTTCATATATATTCAAGTAGTATATACACTTAACTGAAATAAAAATTTTCTAGTCGACCAATAGTGGTCATTTAGGGCCATTAGTCGACTACTGGCTGGCATGTGTATGATATTGATTTAATCACTGAATAATATATATTTTGGGCGGGGCAACACAATGGTTTGAGTTGAAGGTGTGAGAAAGAATAGTCTCAGTAACATTGTTAACCTTCATTAATATAGGCCTATATTTTATCTACAAGTGCACGTCACACACTGAGCGAGCCGCCTGTTAATGACGCTGTGGGCTAATGGGCATGTAGCTACTTCCATGTTTCACATGATACGTCATGTCTGTAGTCGACCAATGAAGATGAGTTTACATATCACCTTGGGTTGGTCCTTCACCTTCTCAAAATGGTCCCACACTTTGGATTTCCTGCCCGACATGTTATTAACTAGCCTGTGGAATAACCGCAGGTACCAGCCCTGGAAATTAGGGGCCGTACACATGCTGCGTCTTTAACCGCCTGGAAAACGTGAGGTCAGGTGCTGGGTGCTACTCTTGTGCTGTATTTGTGCCAGCTTTCAAGAGCGTGGCGGCCAGTTGCATCTGAGGTTGCTAAGTAACCTTATCGAGAGCAGAGCTGATCGTCTTCCAGACGCTGTTTATAAGTGTGTAGGCCTATCGTCTGTGGGACAGATGTAAAGCTCTGGGTAGCCCTGCACTAACATGATCAACTTTTCCGTATTTATCAGATTGAATATTTACAGAAGAAGGGAAAGATATTTGTCGGCTGTGATTGGTTTGTAACGTGACTCCTGTCTGACTGTTGAGCGTGGCCTCTTCCTGTGTCTGTCCTTTAAATTAAATTCCCACATGGTCCAGTCATATAGGTTTTGATTTATTTTGACAAGGCGTAGCTCCTGATAGAGTTCACTTTTTTGTCTGTGACCAATGAAATCTTGCCGACTAATGACCTTTCTGGTCGAATAACGTTTGGTCCACTGTTAGCGGGGAACCCTACAGTGTACACTGAAGGTACAGAAAGTCTAAATAATGGTTTTGCTTTCTTTTTTTTTAAAGATATTATGGCATGTAAACAATTATCAGTACATACATGTGTACATTAACTGCATGAATGTGTTTTATGCAAAAGGCTTTGTTTTACATAACATGTCGCACCCTGGGAGGCACATTAAAGCACAGGTAGATGAGGTTACAGCAAATGCGCCTTGCTGAGAAAAATACAGAGGAGGAGCTGTTTGAATTAATACTTGATGAAAAAGCCAGTAGGAGGCAAAGCTCTGCAGAGGAAGCTGGTGTCATGTGTAAATGGCAGGGGTCGCAGATTTAAAGCTGACCTCTGCACCTTGACCCGTTGCCTCTCTGAGTCGGCAGAGTCGGATAGTGTGCACTCAGCATCCCGCGGCCGGGCACAGAGGGAGCTGAGGGGGGCAGGAGATGTACAGTGGGATGTGGGGGGAGTTGGGACTCTTTAAGTGGAGCTGCAGAGGTTTGAGGGTCAAAGGGAGCCAGCGGGCCCCTGAGACCTGCCTTGATCTCGTGGTCAATGCTCTCACACCGCTTTACTTTGTGATGCGACGTGTGTGTGCTTCTCTGATCAGCAGTTTGTCTCATGTTAGCATTTTTACAATGCACTGGGATGCAGCTTAGTAAATAAATCAACTGAAAGGACAACGTAGAACACAGCTCGCCCAACATACTCATGTCATCTTATCATGTTATTAGCCACATGCCATGTGACTGATTTATTTTGGACTCTTCACATGCACAGGTCTGTACACACACATTATTTTCTATAATCAGCAATATTGTAGCCACTACCTGCAGAGCCTGTTAAATATACACAATGTAATCTAGATATCAGAGGTGGGAATTGCAAAACTTGGCAGGTATATGAATCTCCTCTGATAAGCTTTCATATTTCTTGTACTTGCTGAAGTATTATTCAGATTAAGGAACATTTTCCTCCGGGTCTTGGCAAGCTCCATTAACCATTCTCAAGTGTATTTGACATCTTGTATATTGAGCCAGGAGTTATCATAAAGAATGTGGCATGTAGTCCTAAGGTAAATCATTATCCACATGGCACTTTTCTCTAATGTGTAAATGCACTGATGTGTGCCAGAGTGAGCGCAGGCACACATTATTTACATTGGATATTCTGAATGTCATTCACCCTGACAAGTGCAGCGTGTCCAAGTTTGTATTACAGTAATTTATGACCCTTATCAGCGACCAGTAGGGAATGATGTAATCTCACACAACTCACTTCAGTTTACACCTTACTTATCTAAACCCACAGCACTGTCACCCCACGTGCTCCCCTGGAGCTTCCAGGGCCTGAGATTGTCATAACAAACACGAGCTGGTGCGCTGATTAGATCAGAAATCCCCGTAATGAACGGGGGATTTGGCTTGTGAATTATGCTTTTTAGTAATGAATCATCAGGATGTTTGTTCTAGCTTTTTATCTTTTTTCTGAGTGTAATAATTAATTGCAATTAACAACCTTATCAAACCCCTGTTACAGTCTATAATGTCATTATGTGCTTTGAAGCAGTGCAAATATTGGTTATTTTCCTTTTAAGTCTTGCATAGATAATTAAAATATAGCACCCTAATTTTTCCACCTCAGTAGCTGGAGTTTTGACTGGAGTATTTGATTGTTGTTTTCTATTATAACATACATAATACACAGCGGTGACTATGTTTACATGCACAGCAATATTACACCTTTATTCATCATGCGAATAGCATATTCCGTTTGGACGTCCCAAATTAGGCCTTTTTCCAAATGCAGCATTTTCTGATTAAGACATGCAGGATATGCTGTTATTATTCGGGTTTTAGGAGCATTCTATGGACATGTATACAGTGCATTTGGAATACATGTTTCATTTGGGGTTTTTAACTGCAGTTTGCAACACACTGCCTCTTGCCTGTTTATGGTCAGCTCTGTGTGTTGTCATGGATGCATCCTACACAGACCAACTAACCAGCAGTTTGCAACCAACACATTCTCACATCGACCTTGTTACATATCAACATTCAATCATGGACTTTCCACATCCAGGTGCAACGTGCAAGGTACCCTGGGTATGTTGGTTGTTGCTGACATTCTGGGACACCATATCAAGTTCTGCCTGTTACATGCATTGTCTTCTTTCAAAAGAAACTTCCGTTTTCACAGGAAATTTAACGTTTACATACAGTCTCTTTCAAATTAAATGCCTTACTTTGGTACAACACAGCGAATTAACGTTTTTTTTTCCTCCGACAAGTAACGCACGTGGTTGCCTTTAGGCAACCAAAGCATGTGGCTGGGTTTTGAAAAAAATACAGGGTTTGGCTTTATGATCTTACAGGACACAAACACCACTCTCCTGGGTAAAAGTCCTATTTTTGTGGACCCATCGCCCACCCCACTCAGATTTTTGACACTTTAACCTTTGCTCTTGTCCCGCCACATTTCCCCCTGATGCCACCAGGCACCATTATAACTATAACGCCAACTGGCCATGTATCATGCACACATTAAAGGACGGCTTTTTTCATCTGTGTCTGATGCCACACCTCATTGTCCACGTTCTGGATTTTGACGACTTTGACGAGGGGTTGTTGCAACACTTGGGTATAGATGTATGCCTAAGAGAAACACCATCATTTCTGGTCATAAAGGAAAGACACCTACTTTTAAACATTATGGAAGACATGGACATCAACTGGTTTTTGGATACGTGCAAAAATTACAATACTTTTTTGTTGATGCAAAGAAGCAAAATGGCTTCAGCCGTTCCACTTTTCCATATTTTGAGGGGATAAACGACACGTCAGGGCACGTCAGTCAGAGTATGTATGGCTGCGTGAAAACAGGAATATTAGGGGAGTATTCATTTTCCATTAGCCATCTTAAAATTGTATTTTTTTCAGATAAGGGCAAAAACTGAATATTTAGTGTATGTAGACGTAGTCAATGTGACTGCAGCTTCCTCAGCTCATGTTTACATTGCAACACATTCAATATAATGCAGTGGCAGCTCCTGTGTGGCAGCCCCTGAGTCGCAGGTGTCTCTGTTGGTCTGTTTTATCAGTATGTCTTCCCCTCAATGAACCTGTCAATCTTTAGTAATGGTGGCTTCAGCCTTGACCCTGACCTGGACTAAACGTCATGTCAGAGCTGTCTGCCATTTTAAAGGACAGCACACATTACCTCAAGTCGAGCTTGAACCTCCCCTTCCTTTGGACTCAGATGGTTTAGAAAAATGAAAAGTATTCAGCTTTACCACACAGCCTACATTTTTTCATGATTTATCCCTTTTTTCTGAGTGTGCTTTTGTTCACAATCCTGCTTTCTTTCCCCCGGTTTGCCTGACCAGAAATCAATTCTCAGATACATGGCAGTTCTCTCTTGAAAGATTATGTCTTGGTGCAGACAAGTCAATAATCGGAAATTTAAAACCTAATTCTCGACATTGTGGTTGCGTGTAACAATTTTTTAAAGACTGAATTGCGAAAGATAACTGATGTAAACGTGTGTCATGTTTACGTTCTAATAATCATTTTACAATCACCTCATAACCCTGTGAATCGAATGCAGCAGTAGTGATGTGTTTACATTACCGCATTGTGGTATTCTTTAGATTGCCAGACATTTGTTTAGCAGTTGCTGCACGCCAATAGTGTGTGCTTTATTGTTTCAGGCTGCTAGCAATGACAGTATTTAGGATGTTTTTTCATCAGGACTGAGGTGAATATAAACAGCAGTCTCAAAATGGCCTTAGATTGTATCCTGAATTCTAAAGTGTTGCCCCCAGTCACCCTTCACTGTCTCTTCCTCCCTCGATTGCTCTGCCTGACAAAGTGTCAGTCTCTCCTGTGTCTCTATTAGCCTCGGCCCTCCATCACTGCCGCTCCCCCTCTCCATTCCTCCATCCCTCCCCCTCACCTCAACCCCCCGGAGAGGAGCGATACTGCTGATGCATCACCACCTCAAGATAATTTGTTTAAATGACAGATTAGGAGGCTAACTCGATTTGTGTCCGATACAGTATGTAGTGTCTGTTACCAATCTAATAAAGCCAGCCTCCCCGCCCCCTCCGCATCTTCATCTCAGCCCCTCCCCTCGTCCACACACCCTGCCTCCTAGCCTGTATCTGCCGCAATAAGCTCCCAGTTCAATGAGAAAGAAAGAGGGGGAGCAGTAGAGGTTTGTCTCCAGGGCTGTAACACAATAGCAGGCAAGGGCCACCAAGGCCTCCACAGTAATTGAATTGCGAGGCCGGGAAGCTGCGAGGTTTGCCGAGGCGCTCATTGACTCATTGATCGGCGCAGAGGGGCTTCAGAAATATGCCTTGCAGTCGCGGCCAATCAATCAAACAATTAAGCCTAGTCTCTGTAGCTGGCTGTGCTCCATTTAAGTCTAACCTCCCTGCTCCCGGTGCTGCACACTCCAAATTAATTGCTTCTTGCCACAAAATAGGCACACCACCTCCCCGCTGGTGCCTCTGTGTACCTGGGGAAAAGGTAACTGTGAGTCTGCATTTCACACAAGTCCCATCTCTATAAAGCGTCTGTGTAAACTGTGACAATACACAATCCCTGCTCTGCAGTGTGTGTGTGTGTCAGCGCTCAGTGCCAGCCGCCTTCCTTTCTTGTAAAATCCAAGTGCGGTTCTATCGGATTTTTAGTAACGCAAGGAATAGTTATGTCAGCTCTTGTGTAACTATCTAGGAAGCCGCCAGTAAGGAGATGTTTTTGCTTGTTCAGTGAGAGGGTTGCACTCGACAAGAGGAGGGGAAGGAGGGGGTCATCGGTGCGGCCTTCCCTGCAGCATGCCCCTCCTCCTTCCATCTCCTCCACCTTCATCTCTTTCCCTGTTCCTCTTTTCCTCTCCCCTCCTTCCAGCCTTACAGGGCAGTAAAACCATGTCCTACAACAGCGGCAGGAGGATTATTCCTCGTTCATGGCTTCGTGACTGGAATCCACCGCCGCTCTTCTCCAGCCATATGGCATTATCAATTTTGTTCACTATGGCAGAGCCTGTCACCTTAAGACTGCGCCTCCCTGGCATGCCGCCCTAGCTAGCATCTGTCAGAGGGGACTAGTGGGGGTTTAATGTCTCCGTCTCACTTACACTCTGCCTCTCTACTCCTTCCCCCCTTCGCTTTCCCTCTCCCACTCTTCCTCCCAGTATCCCCTCCTTCCCTTTCACCGCCATCATTTTGGGATGTAACACGTAGAAGGGTTTAGGAGTCTAGTCTAAAGCCTCTCGGGTGTCTGCCGAAAGCCCCGCTCCATAACCTCTAACAGCTGCCCTCCTGTAGCAGAGATCACCACGGCTATTGGCGAGATATGATAAATCAAAGGTGTCTCCTTTTTAGGAATGTGTCCTTAATCTTTCCGAATGGCCACCTGGCCTGATTTGTGACCTTGAGGATTTGTGTCTGATGCCGGGAGGCCGGTAGGATGTCACAAACACACACAGGCACACACACAGATACACTCACACCACACATGCCCACACACTCAAACGTGCACACACATGCCCACACACACGTACGTTTAGGCGTATGACAAGAGGCGCATTTGTCGCATGGATGTCCTTGGGATGTAAACAAATACACACAGTCAGAGAAGTGAAGGACTTGGGATGTCACCAAATAAAGATTGAAGGTGCTGAGAAGTAATTCTGTCATCGAGGAGGCATCTGACGTAAACATCCAGAGACAAACAGGCAGATCTCCTGGACAATTTTTCTTCTTATAGGAAAGATATCTGTGGGTGTGTGTGTGTGGTAGTTTCGTGCACCTTTGTTTGGAAATGTAGAAAAATAAATACTACATTTCATTTAAAACCCAAATACAGTATATGTTAAATTAAAAGCACATCCAAATCTTTGTTTTGATGATATTTTGAATAATGTGCATGTTGTATTAAGATATAATGAGACTGACAAAATAGAAGAAAACCCAAAATACTGGTATTTTAAAGGACTCTTCCCCCACAAAATTACCTTTTGTAAATCAGTGAGTCATGCCATGTTACCTTGAATTTATGAAGAAAACATTTCTCTTAATGCTTCCACAGTAAAGGTTAAACATTTTGATTTATTGACTGATTGGGGACCACATTTAACAACAGCAAAACTATATCAAAACATCAATTACAAACTTTCACATAACTTGTGCACTATAATCTAAGTCACATTTATCCAGTTGAATGCACAGTACTGCCCAAACACAGAATTTTCACTGAAAAACCTTAGTATTAGAGTGTGGTTTTGAGGAGAGCAAAGAGTTCAGCTCAGTTTAAAAGGTCCAGAAATGGAACATAATGTAAGGATGCATTCTTTAGATAGGGCCATACATGTTTTCATGTTGGCCACTGCACTCTGTGATGAGTATAGGTAATACACTGATTTTTAAACATGAAACTGCTTTATTCTGTGTTTTTACCAGGGTCCATTTGTTTTGGAGAGGAAGAGACCTCTGCAGATAATTAAAGAAACTCCCAGTAAAAATACTCCTAAATATCTGGATGTTAAGTTATCACAGAAAAAGTGTAAGCACAGATTAGCATTTGCTGGGCTAGCAGCCTGACTGCAAAGTGCCAAACAGCGTAGGAGAAACTCTGATTTGTAACGTGAAACTGCTTTATTCAGTGTTTGTACTGGCATAAATCACCTGGTCTGTTTGTTTTGGAAAGAGGAAGACCTCTGTGAATAAGTCAGCCCCTGGTAAAAACCTCCTGAACGTCTAGATCTTAAGTTATCAGAGAAAACATTCAATGTGAGAACACATTAGCAGGTGCTAGTTAGCGAACTGTCTCCAACGTGTCAAACAGCGTTGGAGAAACAGTTTATGTTTAATGTGAAACTGCTTAATTTGTTAGGTTTTTTTTAACTGATTAAAAATTAAATTAGCCAGTCCTTTTTCTGAGAAAGAAAGAGAGGAAGAAACCTTTGTGGATAATTCCGCTAACAGTGAAAGTCTCCTGAATGTCTGGTGAGTTATCAGAGAAAATAGGTGAGCACACATTTGCAAGGGACGGGCAAGGAGGCTGTCTGCAACATGTCTAACAGGTTAGGAGAAACACTTATTAGCAACGTGAAGCTGCTTTGGAGAGGAAGAGACCTCTGGATAATTCAGCTCCTAGTGAACACTGATTAACAATGAACACTGATGGAATTGTAACCTGGAGAAGTTTCAACTGGTTGCAATCTGCAGTCCGCTAGATGACACTAAATGCCCCTTAATCTTACACACTGGACCTTTAAGTAGTAGGTTTTAGTGAAAATACATGTGTTTGGGAAGTACTGAGCATACAGCTGGATGAATGAGACTTGGAAAGTACTTTGGGAGTTTTGTGAACGCTTGTAAACTGATGTTTTGATACACCCTAAAACTTTAATTAAAAGCCTAGTCCTAATTATACGTCTAGGCAGTTTTACTGGCCTGGTGTAGCTCCACATTTTGACAAATAAAGGCCTGTCTCAATTAGAAGCCTGGTCCGGTTGCTTGGTTGGTTGGTTTTATGTAAAAGGAATTAAGGGCCTGTCCTAAATGTAGGCCTGTTGAGTTCAGTGATTTAAGCAAATAATAGCCTAGCATAGTTTTATGGTAATTTTGCTGTTGTGAAACATGGTCCCCAATCAATCATAGTTTCCATTTTTTGTGGAGGCATGCAAAAAAAAAAGGATTTTCCACAAATTCAAGGTAACACAGCATGACTGATTGGTTTACAGATGGTCATTTTGGGGGTGAAGTATTCCATTAAAATGATGTTAGGTATTTCTTGTAATAAAAGGCATTAGTCTTATTTTTATTATAATCATGACCATGCTCTGCATAATGTTAGAATGATCAAATGATGCTCCAAAATAACTGTGCAGTGAAACAGAGTCAAGCCCAAGGCTAGTGTGAAATTCCACACTCAGTGAAATAAACATGAGACAATAGATCGGAACTGGATTTGAAAATCCTTAAATCTGATGCCTGTGTAGGCAGTATAGCTCCAGTCTCTTTCCAGTGTGTATCAGATTCCTTTTTTTTCCATCTTTAGTAGTTAAAAGTCTCCAAAAGTCTCATGACAGCATCACAAAGAAAGAAAGAGAGGGGAAGAAAGACAGTAACAAGAGACACGGTTTTTACTTTTACTTCCAAGCTGCCCCAGCCTTCCTTAAGTAGAACATTTGCACCATATTGGAATCATCCCAGGCATGGCGGCAGCTTATTTTAGCTGGGCGGCATTGATCTCATGCCAAGTCATTTTTAGCAGGATGATGTGTCCTTTATCTGTACCTTTTTGGAGATGTTGATTCTCTGTGCTGTGTCTTACGATTGTGATGCTCAGCATACAGAGGAGCAAAAAAAAAAAAAAAGGCCTCTAAATTGTTTCTGCTTTGTTAGACATGATGAAAAGTACTCCACTTTAAGAGAGATTCTCTTTCTCCCGGCTACACTGAATCGCTCTTTTATCCTGGATGTCTTGACTACACCGGTTGTACAATGGAGGGTGAGAGAGGATTAAAGCCAGCTGGCAGAGACAGCGATCTCGGGCTAGAAGGACTCAATAGGAAAATGGCATTCATACAGTATTATGTGCTGTTAATTTGTCTTTTTATATTCATGTCTGCTGTTAGCTTCCAGAAATTTCCAATTGAATTGCATATGCTTTCACCCCTTTCTCTTATTTTTGTGCTGTGCAGCCATGACAAGAAAATGGGAGCTGCCTAATGACTATCACACTTCCAATCTCCAATTAGCTAAAGAGAGGAGCCGGTTAATTACTTCTTATAATGTTCACAAGCCAATCCTTCAGGCTCTCAGATACATTATGTTGCACTGGGTGGGTGATTCTGTCAGCTAATGTTCCTGCGTCCCCTGTACAGAACAGAAAAACAGCTCCGACTGGACCTATTTTATTCCCCTTAATAATTTACCATTTGATATTCGAATGATCCACAGATAGGGCAGTTTAAGTACCTGGTTAAATGTATGTATGGTATTATTATACATACATAAAGCTGAATAAAGAGTCACCTATGTGCTCTCCATTTTACCCACAGCTGCCTTTATTTGGTGCAACAAACACCAGTTAGTGGCTTTGAAAGTGTAACTACTTCTGACAGCATCGTACCTGTCAAGGAAACACACATACACACACACACACACAGCTCCGCATTAGAGAGCTTGTTAAGTAGCTGTCCGTTTCCGTGTTTGTGTCGGAGGGAAAATAAGACAACAACTGAAGCACAAGTTGGGGGGGAGGGGGGGTAACAGGAAGGAGGACACATCCAATTATTCGGGAAGGTAGACAAGGGTGTAAACATTTTGGCAAGCTACAATAATTATGACTGCCTGACTCATCTCGACAGTCCAAAACACTCCACTGGAAGCTGACAGATGAATTTTGATGACTGATGGTTGTGTGTTTGTGTATACGGAATGTGAGCCGGTGTGTGAGTGTGGAGAGAGAGAGAACAGAGAGGAAGAGAGGAAGAGTAGTATGTCCCATCTTTAGTTTTAGACTCCGGCACTGTCAGTGCTGACTGCTGACAGTGTGCAGGTTCACTGCGAAAAGCTGCTGAGGAATCCCACAGGGATCCTATTAGGGACACTTCATCTGGTTGCTGAGGCTGCACTGCAGACGTAGAACAACACACACACACACTCACAGATATTGTCTTCTACATTCTAAGTTGAGCACCACCATTTCTGTACATTTACTGTACAGTATTTACTTGTGCTATCGAAATGTGCAGCAACTCCCCTCCAACCAAAATCTGTCGGTAGACTAAAGCATCGAAAACTGTCAAGTATCCGAACTTGGCATCGACCGCTTGATCAATTTCTCAGTCTTGTTTACTTCTTCTTCTATCAGGTTTTTCGGGGTGCGAATCATAACTTCCCATTTTCTCATTTTAGTTTTTCTCCAGGCAAAGTTTGGCTCTAACACAACAATAAACACTGACGCAATAAGAAGTTTGGCAGCGTCTTCTAAATATTTAAAGGGGTCTGTTAAAAGTATATTTTTACTATCAACCAGTTCTCATTCCCAGGTTGTTGAATTCTGACACTTTGTCATGCCCCTCAGCGTCTGATAGTGATGCATAGGGAACATACACTGTAATACGTGGTCAATATTGTGACACGTTCTTGGTTAGGTTTAGGCAACAAAACCACTTGATTTCGTTTAGAAAAAGATCATGTTTTTAGGGTAAAATAACTACATTTGTTACATAACGTGATGTGACCTAAATACATCACGAGTGACATCAGTATGCGACGACTGTATATAAGTTATGTAATGTTATATTGCAACACAGAGGAGAACCACTGTCTACAAGCTAGCTGTCACTGTACCCTGGCTAAGATGGGGTGCACATTTTATGAAAAATGCCTATCCCTAGTCATGTCTTGATCCTTGTGTTGTTGTTTTTTGGGGTTTTTTTTTGTCAGCACTCAAACCAATTCCCTCTTGTCCAAACCCTCCCATCCCCCCGTTGTTTTTGATACCGTAACTAAGATGAAAAGGTGCAGGAGGTTGAGTCAGAGGCAGAGCACTATTGAACTGTCTAAAGGGCGTAGATTGATCTGGGTTGAAAGGCGTCAATAAATGACCCTCATGATAATCAAAGGCGGATCAATACATGACCCCATTGCCAAAATGCACGTCAATACAAAACCATGTTATTATCGTGTAATGATTTAATCGAGCATGAAATGCACCTCTGTGGAGTCCTCAAGCTCTCGTGATGGGTAGCGCGAGTCTAAAGAGTGGAGCTGAGGTTATAGTAGTCAGTACATCTTATCTTTTAATTGGTCGGTTGCAGTTTCTCTGCACGCGGGACCATTTGATGTTTATTTTATGAACCAAGAAGCCAAGAACGGAAGAAAAAGACATGTCTGCGTTATCTATTACATCCGATTTCCATATTATGATGGTTAAATTCCCCCAGAAAACCTGTGCTTGTGCAGGCCTTTGGGAAAAGATGCAGAACATGTAGAAAATCAGCATCACACCGGCGTTACAGTACATCCTGCAGAGAGCACATGTACTATTTGATACTCTGCGGGAATGTATGAAATATGAGAGGGATTATGAAAGTGAATGAACACATACAGCGAGCAATATATCTGCTAAGTCTTCCCTGAGGTCCTCTCTTACATTACTTCAGAGCGTTTGGGAGGGAGTGAGTGAAATAAAAACTGCCCGGTTGACTGATTGAGGGCTCATTTTCTTTATTAGCGGATTTAGACTCATTAAGGCGGATCTGCCCTGTTAATTTTCTCTCCTATAAGCCAAGGCAGAGTCCAACAGCCTCAGCGGAGAGGGGGCATGAACATACAGTAAGCTATATGATGCACAGAAATGCAAGCATAATTCACTGTGCACGGGCTTGAGGATTTACTTTTTGCGGTGACATTGCGGTCACTGCTGAAAGGGAAAATAAGCACTGATGCTGGTATGGATTCATATCCCTCCAAGATCCCCACATTCTGCTGTTATTTGCCATTTTCTTTTTACTTATGAAGCACCTATGTCAGGCTTTTAAACAGCCACTTTGCATGCCTTGTTGGGTGTTGCCCACTGTGGATCAATAACGGAAGTGTTAGTCTGTAGCCACAAGCACTTTTTCGATTGGCCTGCATCAGCCATTAAGCTGTTAATTATATTCACCCCCTGCAACCACAGGTCTCTGCAATTTACATATAAACCACACCGACAAACACAGATAAATACATGTTACAAAACAAATACATGCACATGCACACACCCTGTAGTATCGGTTTACTGCAGCAAGTGTCAATGGCGTTTGTCTACACAGCTGTATACATAGTTTAAGCAGAGAAAACAGAGCAGTGCTCCAGTATTTGAATTGCTGAGGAAGACTAGCAATGTGTTTGGCTCTTAGTCAGCTACAAGATGACCTTCATCCACATCTATCTAGACAGCATGGATCCCTGTGAAGAGGAGGAGGAGGAGGAGGAGGGATGGAGGGTGAGGGCGGGTGGAGAGGAGGGTGGCGGTGATGTTTCTGTTCTGTCCACTAGCAGCATTTCTATGAGTTCCTGGCTCTGAAACAGATACTCTCTCACACAGGAAGAGGTGGGGGGGAGGAAGAGATGAGGAGAGACCTCTCAAGGTGAACAAGGCTTCAAGGGAGGAAATGAAAAAAAAAAAAAAAAACAAGACAGAGAGGGGGGGATAGAAAACTAAATTAAAAGAGATGCAAAGAATGAAAATGAAGCAACTAGCCAGATGGGGAGACGTGCAGAGTTAGGAAGCAGAAATAAAGTCAAGTGAGGTAGACACAGCAGGGAGGGGAGTGGGAATTGCAAATTTATTTCTGGCCAATTCACAGACAGAAACTTCCTCACTGAAAGCACATTAATGCATGAAGCATCCAGACACTCATCCTACGATACCCATGCTGCATATCTCATAAGGAAAACTGATGCAACATGCAACATATTGTCCTTTTTTAGACACACAAACATGATTATTGAGAAGTAGCACCTGGGATGATGTATGAGATAAGACGCTGGAGACCACCAGAAATGTGTCACATCTGCAAACCTTGCCTGATGTGCAGCCTTCAAGTGATCAAAGCTTGATGCACGTAGCACAGGTGCTGTGAGCTGTAAAGTTTAGTTGATTCAAAACACACCCAAAACACACAGTGAACACAACTTAATAGCGACAGTTTCAAATACAAGTACACAAATCAGCTTCACTATAACTCATAGCACTCACAGACAAAATATTTGTCTTTTGCTGGACACATTTTCTTCACAAATACAACATGCTAATGTTTTTAGCACAAGCCTATGGCATTTTACATTGTATAAATTAGCCTAGCGATGAGCAAAGGTTTCCTCTACTCATATGACGCTGGGACAAATCCTGAAGTATAAATTACCAAAGAGTTAATCACACACATCAGTTCTCCTTATCATTCTTATCTGTGAAATTTAAGTTAATATAAGCTTCATTTCCACTGAAGGAAATGGTCTCAGCTTACAAAAATAGACAGGAAGTCTGCATCGCCACAACATGTAGTTACATTTCTGGGGTTGGTGCACGTTAGGCTAGTATAAATCCTGCGGACCTACTGAACCTTTAAATATCCTTACAAATAAAATATCACACACACATATTCATATATACAAAACAGCTAATTTACGACCAGTCCAATGCTACTGTGCCCTTAACAAATGATTTAATTTGCAAATGGAGAACCAAACATCAGATCCCCATTTATTTACACAGTATATCCAGCTCCCTCCCGCATACACTGTGACACATTCATGATGGATAGGTCACACAAGAGTGTCCCATGTCTGTTTAATCATAGCAGCAGGTGTAGTGAAGTGAGAAACTTCACACTGCTAAGGAGTGGAGATTGATTTGATGGGGGCCCGGAGCAGAAACTAATAGTGCAGAGAGGGAGGGGGAGAGCGGAAAAAGAAGTAGTGACCAAGAGGGAAGGAGTGTAATGAGGTTTTTTTTTGGTTAGGGCCCTGACAATCATACTGTAGTACGAGTGATACTGCAATCAGAGAAAGCAGAGGAGGTTGTCTTCCTCTCAGAACTCATTTACCAGATAAAATAAACACATATTCAGTTATATTCCGAGGCCAGGCGGTGAAAATGGTTTCTCTGGGAGTAATCTAGTGTCAGAGTCACTGACCGGTGCTTCATTATGGATGTTGTCCAAGGCAATCACCATTGCTTCTGCTGGACAGCATCCACAGTCTCACTTGGAGGGAAGAGCAGGCAACACAGCGGGGATGACAGAGAGAAACCATGGTGAAACTCTCATTTAAACACCTTTATCTTTTACTAGCTCTCTCTACAGTAGGTTATATGTGTGCACCATTAAATGTATTCATACACACGCACACACCATGCAAGCTCTTTGGGGATTCTCACCAGTACCTTTCTAGCTTATCTAATGCCTCTGTAGTTTGGTTTGAATTGTCTTTGGTAGGTTTTGCAACTTGTGTCTACACAGCTACAGGTACTGTAGGCTTCAGAGTATAAGCTGATTGTTCCTCATTAGATGAGTGGATTAAATCAGGATTGTAAACCTTCTCAAGGACTCTTTGACCTTCTACTTCCAGCTTTCTACTTAAAAATTTAGTGCAGCAACAGTTGCTAGGTTGACTCACCCCTCTGACCATCCACTGCCCTTACCCTCTCACACCTGCTTTGATGTGTTTGTGTGGGTGTGCGTGGGATGATGTCACAGCTCAATTAGGCAACACTCAGTGATGCATAATTATCCTCACTCAATGACTGTGAAACGTTTGTACCTTGAATAACATTTCTGAATGATATACTAAAAATAGTTCAGTTAGATAGTCACAAATTATTGCTAGTTTATGATGCTCAAATACTGGTTTCATAGCTGTTTTAAAACTTGTGCTGCAAACATCATTCAATTTTACATTTCCAGGTTCTAATTAATTGACTCATTGTGTGTTATATAAGATTAATTCACCTCTGCAACCTAAAAATACATGCATGGACCGTGTGGATAAGTGTGACCACATCAGCTGTAACTGAAAATTAAACATCATTATTATTATTATTAGAAAGCAGCCATAGACAGAGAGGGCTGATGAAGCCTTATAAAGTAGAGACAAAAGTATCAAATTAGTCACATTATATTTAATAAATTTGGGAATGTAATTATTAACCCCAAAGCAGTCCATTACAGTGCGCACAAGAAAATGTGCTACTCTCTTTCTCATTATAGGTCTATTTCCTCCTTGTCTTTCTGAAATGGATGAGTGTGGTCTGAATGCTTTTCCCTCCATCTCCTCGGTCTTCATTTTTCAGTAGCAAGACAAGCTGTTTGTGGTCGTACAGTATACTGAAGAGCTGGAGGCAGAAGCACCTATTTATTAGAGCGAAACCATTAGAGTTGCCTTACAGACAATAATCAGTTCTTACTGCCAGATGTTTGCCTTAAACTGCTCCTATTGACCTGTGGTGATCTACGTATAAATGTTATTTGGAAATAATATGCATACTTTCAGATTCATACTTATATTTTGGGTTTCTACAAGAATAAGTTGACATGCTTGAACGTTCAAAAAACTCTTTATTGTCTTCATACTGTCTGTGCTGAAACACCTGTATTCACTCTCTGTCTAAGGCCAAGTTCAGACCAAAGATTTGCGACAAGACGAGTTGAAACAGGCAACTACTTGCAATACGCCATTCTGCATCGTTCTAAAGACCTGCCGGTTCACACCAATGCAACTAGATGAGATGGTGTATCATCTCTATGCAACAGCTCTCTGTACTTCTGTTCTGATTTCCAGCTTTTCAGGCTGATTTTTTTGGCTGAATATGATTTGTAGCTTCTTAAAATATGAATAAGGATAGTGATAGTGAGATACTGGCTATGGTTGCATTTGTAGTAGTGATGAAATGGTGAACAACATAAAGAAAATTAGCATCAGATGGACTGTATTCATGATAAATACACTACAATAGCAGCGACCTACTGTCTGACACCAGCACATGTGAGGACGGAAACAAGAGGGCACCTGCCGCAGCAAGCGAACACGCCATCTGCCATTTTGACTTGACCAGCAGACTTCACTTTATTGCTTTTTCAGAGCATAGAAAACAGGCATAGCACATTACACAACAACAGTGGCCACAGTCAAAGTTATTAGTGCAGTGTTGTTGTTAAAAGAGGGCATATACACACAAAAATTACATATACAGAAAAGGAGAAATACACACAGCAAGGTGCTGGATCCATCTTCCACATTCGTAAAATTAACTTCTTGCAATCACCAGTCAGAAAACAGCCATTTTGGGGTATTTGCCAGCAGAGGATAAGGAGCTAGTCTACATGGATAGCTATGAGTGGATCAGGTTCCCAAAAATTTCCCAAAACGCCTCAGAGAAACAGTGAAAAATGTTCTTCCAATATGCACACAAATTACTACATGACCAGAAAGCATGTGCTACATTGCTCATTGTAGATTTACAGCAGTTGCAGACAGGTGAAAGCTAAGTAGCTTTTCCGTGGAATAATAAAGTCTATGTAAAGTTTTGGGATTACTTTTACATACATTTATACAATTTTAGAAACTTTGGCAACATTTAGTATAAAGTTCTAACATTGTAATGTTACAGAAAATAAGGAAAAGTATGATGGGTTCTCTTTAGAGGGTAAAAATATGCCAGTCATCAGTTAATTTCTGACTAGGTGTGAAAGTTGCAAGTTGTAGTTTCATATGTATTTCCTCTTCTTTTTTTTTTTTTTTACCTCACTCACTGTTTTCTTTTTTCAGTGTGCTGATGGTGAGGTAAAATGCATAAAGGACAACTTTCATCCCAGAATGTGGGCTTGATGTTTATGTTCATGCAAATTGCGTCAGAAATCAAAACCGAATAATGAGTGTTCAAAATCCCAACAAAGCTGACTCTGGGAAGGGAAGACTGCATATCTGAAGAGGAAGAAAGAGTAGTGTAGGTAGGGATAATCAGACAGTAACAAATACTGGCATATATATGCACAAAAGCAAGATTATATTTGTCCTCAGGAAACAAAAACAAACCAAAAAGAAACAAACCGAACCAAAAACAGGTAAAAATAAAAGAACAAATAAAGGTATCATTAAGGTGCTCTTTTCTTGGAGACATACCTACAGTGTTTGAACTCCTCTTGTTCAGTTGATTTTGATGCCAAAGAAGGTCAGAGAAGAATACTCTGATTCAGATGTGATGTAATCCAACTCCCCAAGCTGACAAAGCAGAGGCAAGACAGGCTTTATGTGCCTACAGTGACTAATGTGCCTGTAAGCACGGAGCTGTGGGGGGTCATGGGTTTCTAGACACGTGTCATACAAGGAAAAGATTTCAATCCCCCACAAACATTCACCGCTGGTCCCTTCTGTCACATCTCTATCAGACCGACTGCTTCTTAAAATGGTTATTTAGAAAGACACTGACACCAATCTCTCATGATCTGAAAAACAGATAGGGCCAAATGAGTCCAACCGAGCCTTATTTTCTCATCGTAGAAGAAAAGGAGGGAATGAAGAGATGGAGAACAGAGAGGAAGGAGAATTGATATGGACTTTGGTTATGCCTTCAGGTTCAACTGTGACTTCAGCTCTGCTTTGACATTGGCTCTCTATGACAGCCTCTGTTCCAGCTGCAAGACACCCTGCACTGACAGCTGTATGTGTGTATGTGTGTAAGACATGAATATGACTGCAATGACTAACCCAGTGCACTCAAACACAAGAGAATGATTACGCTTTTATGCTATTAAATATACAGCTGCAGATAGTGTAATGCCACAGGAGGGAAAAGATGTGAACGCGCACACAAACACACACGGTGTACTTTGACAAGTTTACACTGACAAAGAGAGAAGGAATTAGTGAAATCAAACGTTTGTCCAACCATTTGCCATGCCAGAGAGGCTTAATTACTCACTGCCTTGCACTCTGGCAGATTTGAGGCACTCTCCTGATTACTGTAACTCAGAGGGGCTTTTGATGTGTCACTTTGTTGGCTGTGGATGCGCACATGCCTTCATCACAAGTTGGTGCTACCCAGCTCCAGACACCTTAATTAAAGGTCTAGTGTGTGGGATTTTTGGGGACATATTGGCCAAGATTGATGATATTTTTAAGTAGGTTTTTCATTGGTGTATGATCACCTGTAACTAAGACTCTTTGTGTTTTCGGTAGCTTAGAATGAGCCGTTTACATCTACATGTGGAGTGGGTCCTCTTTCATGGAGTCCGCCATGTTGTCCTAAAGTAGCCCAGAACAGACAAACTAAATAGTGGATCTAGACAGGGCTTTTCACATTTTAGTGTTGGCCACTGTTGTTCTTCTACATGTTTGGCACATGGGAGAGGTATCAATTACCACTTTTAAAAATAATCCTCTGATCTTAATAATTTTAGGTCCATTTCTAAAGTCCCATTTTTAGCAAGTTTTAGAAAGGACTGTAGCAAACCAATTGCTAGATTTTATTAATGACAATAATATCTTTGAAGAATTTCAGTCTGGTTTTAGAAAGAAAACGCAGCAGTGAAGCTGCACTTCTTAAGGTTTTAAAAGACTTGTCACTATGGGGCGTCGGTAGTGTAGTGGATAGTTCTGGCGCCCCATGTACAGAGGCACTGCCTCGCTGCAGCGGCCGCGAGCTCAACTCCGACTCACGGCCCTTTGCTGCATGCCATTCCCCACTCTCTCTCTCCCCATTTCACACTGTCCTATCCAATGAAGGCAAAAAGGCCATAAAAATAATCTTGAAAAAAAAAAAAAGACTTGTCACTATCAACCGATGCTGGCCGTAAATCTATTCTTGTCTTCCTTGATTTAAGTGCTGCATTCGACACCACTTACCATGACATCCTTCTGGATTGTCTCCAAACCTGGGTAGATATCAGTGGCACAGCTCTACAATTGTTCAGGTCATACCTAATAGACAGGTGTTTTTGTGTGGGTATTCCCAACGCCAGGTGTGGTGCAACAGATGTCCACCGTGGGGTGCCTCAGGGGTCTGTGCTAGGTCCGATTCTCTTTTAAATACATACAGTAACATACAGTAATATCAGCTTCCATTTGTATGCAGATGATACTCAGATCTATTTAAACTGTGATCCAACAAATAACTAATTGTCTTCATTACATACACAAGTGGATGTCACAAAATTTCCTGCAGCTTAATGCTGACAAGGCTATCCGCAAATCATTCCTGTTTTGTGGAGCAGTGTAGAGGAGCGTTACATTGCGGATGACGCAACACAGCAATTAAGCTACGATAGCTTCATCCTTTTGGGCTACCTGAGGCTCAGTTTCCTTTCAAGCACTGTCAAGACAGCTTGCTATAGGTCAGTGGTGCAAATAATATAAATATCTCGGCCATTATATTGTCAATGATTTGTCTGATGATAAAGATATTTACAGACAGTGTAGCAAGTTGTATGCGCAAGCTAATATGCTTGCCTGCAAAGTCAGTATGTGTTTAGTTAATGTGAAGATAGCCATTTTTAGAGTATTTTGTACCCCGTTTTACACCGCCCACTTGTGGCACAACTATAGGAAGAGCAACATGCAAAGACTTAGTGTGGCCAGTAATGATGGTAAGAGAATGCCTCTGTGGGGCCACTGGCTCTCCAGCTTGTTTGTGGGTGCAGTTTATTGAATTATGCCTTTTTATATGGTACACTATGGACCTTGCTCTGTGCCCCTATTATTCCTTATTCTTATTATTATTGTTTTTGTTATTATAAGGCCTTTATTCTGACGATGAGATGATAATTTCTAAAATTCCATTCTAAAAATTGTTTTAAATACGGCTGTACCTTACTTAAAACCTTAAAGTGTCTAGAAAGCAAAAACCGATTTCATAAATACAGAGGAAAGTACTGTGGAGAGACTGAATGCAACATTTTAATCCCAAAGAAGTAAGAGACTGCAGACCCTTACATCATCACAGCAAGACCTCAAACCTGTGATGAACATCTGCCATACTAACCTTATCAGGACCTGCAGCTGATGGGTGATACAGTGGGTGGTTTGAGTGATCTGTTTATTCTGCCATGGCGGCACATTGGCTCGTAGATTTACATCTACGCGGGCGTCTGCCTGTCTGTCCGTGTCTCTATCTGGTCTGATTGGCCATTGGTCAAATATAATGACAGGTCATTTAGACCTAATCTGTCACAGGCCTGTGACTGCTCTGCATGCATCTCAAATCACTGAGAGGAGGGGAGGAGAGTGAGACAGGAAGGAAGGTAGACAGAAGATGGTAAGGGGGGGGGGGGTAGTGTGTGAGACAGAAACTGAGAGATGCATTTTGATGGTTTTAATGTGTGTATCACTGCGAACCTAAGCCACTGTCAGCCCTTGATACTCCAGAGAAATGAAATCCCTGGCTTTGATCCAAAGATCTCTTAAATCTCTCCAGTGGAGTGTGGCCAGCTCGGCCCAACTTTCTCAGCCTTACAGAGATAATGGATGCAGGAGCACGTTACAGGTTACAGGTTCTGCCCCTGATAACCACAGTTGTTATTGTTCTCCCTGCATGGACATGTAAAAAAGTGGTTTATCAATATGCTTTGATGCCACTGTATCTAGACTTGTGGTCATATGAGCATGTGCATACATACACTTACAGTGTGTGTTGGGGTTGAGTGTACATTTGCGGTGCCATTGTGCGTTTTACCCTTTCGGCCCTCATCCTGCCCACACACACACATACTAAAACTGCTTGATGTGCATTCATGTAAAAGCTATTGATTTTCTTCCTCTTCATTTCTCAGTGGATCAATATCTGTCCAGGACAATGCATGTGAACACGCAGCTGAAAATCATGGAACAAGCCCTCTGATGTCTTTTTTTCTGGTTTTCACCAGAAAAAAAGACACTAATTGGTGGCTCACACTGAGAGCAGCGTCCAGCATCTGCTTCAACTTTTTCAATAGAAAGATGTGATATTAGCTTTAATAATTAGCTGGATTTTCTAACCAAGGGCTGCCTCACTGACCAGCACAGGGTTTTAGCATATAAATGATGTGTTTACCATCCACTTTGTTGTTTCAGTGTTTATTGGTGTTTATGCTGCAGTTTAGGAATGTAATTACAAAACAAATTTATGATAAGAACTGCGTGTACATCATGTTTTAAATCCCTCAACTGTCAGTGACTGTTATTGCATTGTTATTGCTGTCAGTAATTTTGCCAAGTTTTAATTACTCTTGCATTAAAAGGCCTCATGCTGCGATGGCCTGCGCCGTCTAATAATTGCAGTTTTGCCCGGCATTGTTGTTTGGCCCTTTGCTGCTGAATTTACTTCTACGCAATTTTATTACTGTGTGCCATTAAATATTCATAGAATCTGAATGAAAAGCAGTTGAGGGTAATTAGGTGTTTGTTAATGCACAGACTAATCCTTTGTGGAGCATAAAGCACTGACTGACAGCTGTCAGCTCGCTATCATTCTTTATACAGTTGTCCTCCCACTGATTGTTGTGTGTTTACTTTATATTTAAGTAGTGTTTGGAACTGCTTATGCATCCTGTTTGCTGTGTTTACTGATATGCGTGACACTGCAGATTAATCAGGCTTAGCTATGTTTGTTCATTTATCCCGTGATATTAAACATGTTACATGTGGTCAGGCTGGGATTCCATCTGTTGGGCCCTCATAGAAAATGCCTGTACTTGAATGAATGTCATGATACCATAAATCTTCCAGCTGTCTGGCTAGATTTGAAATAACATTATACAGTTGCTTTTCTTTTCCTAGTTAACTTTAAAAACAAATGCTGTCCAAGTCACTCACGATGATTTGCGGAGCTACTATGTATAGGGTCCCTATTCACACGTGTAAATTAGAGATGCATGTTGGTGGGGAGCCGCCTGAAATTGTTAGAGAGCCCGGTGAGGCTCGGAGGGAAAAGGAGACAGGGAGTTTGTTGGAAGAAAGAGAGAAAGATGAAGGGGGAGACAGGGAACACAGTGGGCTGACAGCACCTGCTGCAGTCTGAAAGACCGCTGTCGCCGCTCCTATCCCATAACCCCCCTCTCCCTGTCAACACCACAGAGGAACACAGCCGCACACAGCAGCAGGTGACACCTCCATGGCACATCAGAATACTGCACGTATGCAAACACACACATTCACACCACAAGTTTGGAGTTTATGTCCTTGTAGGTGTGGTTGTGGGTTTTAGCCGGTTTTTTAAAAAATCGACTTGCACATGACAAAGAGCTCAACGCTGCGACTCGTCCTTGAAGATCTGTCTGTTTTTGTTCAGAGCTTCTTTGTGGGCTGGTGCGTGTCAGCTTTGCATCTGTGAAATCATCTTACTGGTGCCATGAGAAATGACATCGGCGTCATCCCGCAGACTACAGAGATGTTGTCCTTGACTTCTTGGCATTTTTGCTTTATGTGCTGTGGATGGAGCAGCAGACTAAATCCCTGATGAATTAGTGACATACCACCGTGTGTCTGCTGTGAGTGTCTGACGCATCGTTGCTTAGAGTATTTCTGGAGAATCTGTCATACGCATCTGGAGCGTACAGTAAAGAGCTTCCAGAGACTCAGTGTATAAATTGCAGTACTTAAGTGGCTACAACCTCTCTTGACAGGCACTTGAGAAGTTCTTCTTCTGTTTCCATGCTGCATTAGTAATGCCATGTAGACTACAAGCAATTGCAGCATGTGTGTCTAACCTAGTCATGCTTATACTTGAAATGTGTGCACACAAACACTCAGGACCATGTCTAACACAGCCTTCAATAATTACACCCAAAAGGGAATAACAGACATGTAGGCATTATTGTGATGACCTCATATTTGTAGCAAGATAGCAAGATTCCTCACTTGGAACAATGGGTTACTTTGGAGCAATACATTTTACACAGAGGTTTTTGTCGATAGCCACTGTGACATCACCCACTGGTTTGTGAACTCCTGTTTTAAAGCCTTGAGTATGGCCTTTTGGCTGTCAGCGTCTTAGGTTTTTGGAGCCAAAGGTGACGATATTTAGACGAGAGAGTGGATCAGTGTAGGAACAAGGGGTGGATCTGAATCATATTCGTAGTAGACAGCCTGTTCCTCAAAGCGGCTACGCAATTTATTATGTACGACTTAATGTCTTCATAAACTTTACACAGGTGAAATATATAAAAATTTACAGTTGTCATGAATGGGGAATTATGCTATAGAAACCAAAACCTTTTTTTTTTATACCAGTTATACCATGCTAACGTTGGGCATTTAAACATGCGGGTCTATGGGGATTGACTTGCTCTTGGAGCCAGCCTCAAGTGGCCATTCAAGGAAGTGCAATTTTTCAATCTTCGGCACTGGCATCTTTTTTCAACCCTGGAGGTTGCCGCTGGGTCTTGACTGAAATATCTCCACAACTATTTTATGTATTGCCATGATATCATTTTTACAGACACCCAGATGATGAATCTTGAGAACTTTAGTGATCCTCTGACCTTTCCTCTATCACCACCATGAGGTTTCATGCCTAAGGTTTTGAATTAATTTCCAGGGAATTCGGTAAAAACGTCCTTTTCTTTGTGTAGGTCTCAGAGAAAACATACCGAACTAAGATGGTGAACAAGGTTAGTGAGGATCACTGTGAATGTTATAGACAATATGAACACTTGAAAATCTGCATTCATGCAGAAGTGTAAACAGAGTCTGTGTGCTCTACAGGCCATGCGCAACAACCCCACTTTATGAATGATACAGTAATACAGATACAAGTGAAGACAATAGGATTCTCACAACTGAGACAATTGATTCCAGTGAAATAGAAAGGGGGATCTGATTTCACACACAAATCTCTCCAAATATGTAGAGAAATAATTTCACTCCCTATAAAATGTTGACATTGAAATCCGCCTGTGTATAAATCCAACTGGGCCAGCTATCCTGTCAGCTCTGCATACACACACCCGCACACACACACACACACACACAAAGCTGTCCAAAGCTGACAAGCTCAGCAGGACAGGGCCTTCTTCCTCTTCATCAGTTATTCACCAACACAGCACACTGTGGCCGGTACATCCTATAGAGCAAACATTTATTCTCAGCATTCTTCAATTTCCCCCACAAAGCTCTTTTCAAGCTCAGCTCGGCCTCTTCACCATGCACTGTGCCGGCCATATTGGTTCCATAAGCCAATTTTGGTTGCTGGCATATTGTGATCCAGTCAAATAGTGCTGAGATGAGATATTACTGTAACTGAATACATGCATGGACAGGATTATGTATGATTGGACAGGTCATTCATTATGTATGAATGGATGGACAGTGATGTATTTCATAATGTGTGAAATACGTGACTGTCAGACGCTAAATGTACTGAACCATGTAGACGGCAGTTAAGGAAAATGACACTCAACCTCGATAGAGTTCTTTTGAATGGAAATAAATAAGACATTTTCTGGAAAATGATCATTTAACTCCACTGAGTATGGCAGCTGCTAGTCTACCACTGCCTCCATTGGTAGTTTCTTATTGTAGTGTAGTGTTACTGTGTGACTTTGCTGAAACCAAACCAACCCTATAAAACACCAAAGTCACATGATAACACAAACAATCTAACTGATGGAGGCATCATTAGACCAGCAGCTTTCATGTCCTCCAAACGGTAGGATTTCAGCAAAGAGGAAAACCTTGTGAAGCTGTGGCAGCAGAAGCCTTGCCTGTATGACGTGTCCCACAGCTCTTAGCATGATCACGTAAAGAAGGACGAAGCATGGAAGAAAATAGCAACTGAGTTGCAGTAACCTAGCAGCTAGCAAACACATGGACACACCGCAGTATATAGTGCCCACAAAACTTAAGGTTATTTAATAATGTGACCCTCTATGTTGTGCTTCACAGTTGGAGAAGTAATAACCTGTGCAGCATCTTTGCGCACTCAGTATGGGAAGCTCTTTGCTGTTGTTAAATCACCCCTATGAAGTCAGTTTTTCAATTCTTTGTTCACCATGGAGGCATGTGAGAAAAACGTTTTCTTCAAATATTTAATGTAACACTGGATGAGTAACTGATCATTTTAAAATTAACTCCATACATCTGTTGTACCCACTGTTTACCTCTAGCTGGGTTGTTGTCACACTATCGTGCCTTTCTGACACTTTTTAATTGCAAAGTGACAGTTTTGTTTCTACCAAGGTTTTGTTGTCAAAACGAGGCACAGAAATTTGAAGCACTGTCTGCAAATACATTACACTGCTGTGTTGTTGTGTCAGAAATCGCACATGCTTTTCACATCTCCCGTCAAACTCATTCCATAGTGAATTGCCCTTCATGCTGGCGCCTCATGAGTTGCTCCCTAATGGTATTCATGCTTGTGTGCCTGCTAGATAGTTTTCCTGATGCAAATAGAATTAAAGCAATGGCCACATCATTAGCATGCCACTGAAGTTAATAAGTGATGGTGAGGCATCTTCAAGGCCCATTGGCACTGTGGTGAAGGGAAAAAAAGAATGGAGGCAGAATCAAGGTTGATGATTTCCCTTCACGTGCTTTTGCCATGCATTTTTCATTTGCTTCGTACAGCATATTGTGAGCCAGGACAATAATGCAATTTTGTGGAATGACTTAAATTAGCCACATTTAATTAAGCTCACCATGACAACCACGTCAGAGCACAGCAAACATTTTTAAAGCCTGTGTGACATGTAGTGTTTGTACGTCAAGGGACAGATGCTGTTTATGTGAAGGAAACTGTGCAGTAGATTATGAATGATTAAAAAAACAGATGTAAGGCAATAAAGAGCCTATGTCTTACTGTATTCTTTTGTTAAGTATAAACACATTCATGCATGTCAGTTACTGTGACTAAATATCGTCTACAGTTACCCAAGAAAATGATTGAAAACAAAGCACCTACTAGCCTGAGGGCAGCTGTGGCTCAAGAGGTGGAGTCAACCTGGTCTCACTATGAAGTTGTTGAAAGCTGGTGCTTGGTCAGTGACTTCTGGCATCAGACAGTGATGAAAAAAGTTGTTCTTTCACGTTGGCACGATACGCAGCTGGTCGCTGTTATTGTGTAATGGCGCCAGGCCGTGTCGGGGGAATGCGGCGGGACAACAACCTAATTTAATGGTGCATAGGTCCCAGTGGAGCTGGTTGGAGGGGTGGTGGATGGGTCCAACAACTGCCGACTTTGATATGTGATGAGGTTGCAGTGAGAGTGTGTTGGTGGAGTGGGTCATCCACTGATCAGTGGTTTGATCCCCAGCTCCTTCAGTCAGCATGTTGAAGTATCCTTGGGCAAGATACTGAACCCCTGTATTGATGGCGGTGACACTGGTGTATGAGTGCAGGTGAATGGATAACTGAGTGGTGGGTGGCACCTTGTATGCTAGCCTTGGCAACCATTATAGGGCTGTGATATGTGGTATGGTATTTTCCTACTGCAGTTAAAAAGCAATGTACCGTCGGAGTCTGACGGTTAACTGCCAATCCCATCTGTGGCATGGCAAACTTCTGTGTTGATAGGCTATTTCTTGTGACATCTAACCAATCAGTAAGTGCTATGGGCGGGACATTGAGCAAGGCAAAGTGGTGACTGCGGATAGAGGAACTGCAATAGCGCCAGAGTAGCTGATTTTAATGAATTCATTATATTGGCTCAAAAACACAAGGAAAAAAATGCAGTGATGACAACGATGATGTCATCACCATGGTAGCATTACATAAACGTGGTGGTGTGGTTATCGTCAAAGCCGTACACCACTGTACAAATGTGTGTGTGTGAATGGGTGAACGTGACATGTAGTGGACAAGCAGGAAAGTAAATCTGCGTAGTTTCCTTTTAGGGATGCACGATATTGGATTTTTTTGCCAGTATCTAATATGCTGATAACAACTATGTAACAACTCATTTGACCAATAACTGATACCAATATCCATATATCTACTTTTTTCCCGACTTAATTTTAGTGATCATCAAGTCTCTTCTGTGGTGGAATTAACATCATATTGCATACTCTTATTGTGATGGCCACCAGCAGATGGAGATGTGAAATACAGTGCTTTTCAATGTATGTAATATTCATTCATTGTGCAGATTAAGAAAAAGCATGATGGCCGATTCTAATAATTCATTTTAAAGCCGATATCAGCTGATACCAGTGAAGTGCCGATATTATTGTGCATCCCTATTTTCTATATTTTCTGTTTCACTCTCGTAATTATGGCACAGTGAAAGGAAAAGACGAGACCTGGCCCCTATCCTCCCTGACCCAATTATCTATATATATTTTTTAAATAAAGCTCCCAGCATTTGAGTCCAAAAACCCAAACTGGGGGACACTCTCCAACACAATATATAAACCGGCCGTATGTTTCTACCACTCTACAAACAGGCAGACAGGTGCATTGAAAGGTATTGTTTCTGTACCACACACACAGTATAATTCAGTTCCACACAGCAATGCTGGCATAAGCCCTAAGAGTAATAACCAAATGTACGGTTTTCTATTGAATATCAATATCAGTTAAGATGCATCATAAATCAGAAGAGTGGGCAACATAATGAAAATACACAAAATGGCCACATTGTTGTACATCAGTAAAGACAGAAACAGCAGGATATAAAAATGTGAGTCTAACGTGTGATATTGTTATATTCCTATTTGGTGTGAAAAGTCAGGGCTAGTTGTAGCTGGTGCTTATTGCCTCCTCACGTCTTTACAAAAACAGATTCTCCTCTGTTTTTACTGCCGAATGTTGTTTTATTGACAGCAACCCATGTGGTTATTGCTGTGATAGCCTCCCTCATTTAAATAAAGGTCCCATGAGAAATAACAGATGATCATCTCTCTTCATGAAAGTCAAAACCAGAGACAAATGGAAACAAATAGAAACACCACTGACTGTGGTGTGACTCACAGATTGACAGTCGCAGGGGATGCTCCGGAGCAACATGAGTAAGATTGTGAAATGTAGCGCCTCAGTCCGCGGGGGTTTCATGAGCTCTGCGTCACTCACCCACCCAGTGCCTGTCAGCCCCGGAGGGGAGAGCAGGAAGTTCCTTACCCGCAGCTTAAAAACTTCCTGCCTGGATACAGCGATGACATCGCCCCCCCCCCCCCCCTCCAACCTGAATCCCACTGCCCTCTCTGCTAACCTCTGACCTTGAGCCGCTCACTTATGCACAAAGGCCACAAAGTTCCATTAGAGGAGGGATGACGCTGCAGACTTTTGCTCAGAGCTTGACTGAAAACTTTGCTGCTTAAGTCACTGTGTACCAGGCGGGCATGTGTGGCAGACGCTGAGAAGCGGCGAGTTTTGGAAGATTAGTCATTTGAGTTACAGAAGGATATAACAGGCTCAAGGCTGCAGCTGCTCTGACATATGGAAAATAGAGTTGTAAGAAGTAGAAAGGCTCGAGCTGGAAGGGGCGAAGGTCATCAGGCCTGTGCACACTGTGATTTTCTACCATTACTATTATACCATTGTCTGTCGGTTAAAATACTGCATTATCCTAAAGGATTCGTGTGTAGGATTTAGGGAGATATATTGTCAGGAACAGAAAATAATATAATACTATTGGGGGGCAGCCCTATAATCACCTTAAAATAAGAATTGTTGTGTTCTCGTTGCTGTAGAATGGGCTGCTTATGTGTACATAGGGAGCGGGTCCATGTCCACGGAGATCGCCATGTTGCATCGCCATGTTTCTACAGAAGCCCAGAACAGACAAACCAAACACTGGATCTAGCTTTAGATAGAGCCATTGCTGTTTTTGCATTGGCTGCTGTCGTCAGCAGCACCTCCACGACAAGAGTGTCAGAATATCACAGTTTTTTTTTATGTGAGATTGTTTTATTCAGTGTTCTTACAAGTGAAAAGTCTGTTTATTTTTGGAGAGGAAGAGACCTCCGCTGATAGTTCAGCTCACGGCAAAATCCTCCTAAATGTCTGGAACAGAAATAAGGTAAGCACAAATTAGCACGTGCTGGGCTAACAGCCTGTTTGCAACATGCTGAACACTGTAGGAGAAACACTTATTGGTAACATGAAACTGCTTTATTCAGTGTTTTTATCAGTTTGTTTTGGAAAAACAGAGACCTCTTTCATAATTTGGGTCCTGGGAAAAACCTCCTGAAAAATAAACACTAAAGGAATTCTTGGTAGAAGTTTCAGCTTTCTGTAATCTGCAATCCTCACCACAAGTCGCCATGAAATCCCCATCAATCTTGCACACTTTTCCCTTAAGAGCACACATCTTATTTAGGATTTTAATGCCAAATCTTTTATTCCTGAGGGTCCTGTGTTGCTGCACTTTGCTGGAACTTGCACGCACAGAAGTGTAGCAACATTAAAATGATCCTTAAAAGACTGTTAGATACGTTTATCTTAATCTTCTTTGGAAGGAATTACTCTGTACTTCATGCTTCCCCTGTGTCACTTTTCACAGAGCTCTCACACACCAGATTTTCAAACAGGGGTTTGTCTCCAGGAGGCTTTAAAGAATCCTGGGTACTGTTCAGCAGGGCGTGTCTCTGTTTCCTTTGAGGAAACCTTGTCCTGATGTGGTTCTGCAGCAGGACTGGGTGTGGCACCCTGGGGTTTTGCTGCATGGCTGCTCAAAGGTATACCCCCTCCTGAAGGGGACAGACGGAAATACTGTCGGAAGCCAAAACAGTCTCCACACACACACACACACACACACACACACACACACACACACCCCTCCTCTTATAGCTGTCCGTGCATACAGCTCACCGGCAGCAGCTTAGTTCCTTGTCGACCTTGAGGGATCGATGCAGAGGTGGTACAGCAGAGCTGAGTGGCCGTGTGGAAGCTCATAAATAAGAATGAAGGATGGCCCCAGGGGCTCGGGGTGAGGAGGGTGTGTGGGGGGGGGGGCCATCACGAAACACCCCAGCATAGAGAAGCACGACACAGACACTCCGCTGCCCAGCGCCCCCTCACCCATCTGGAGATTAATTACGCCTGCTTCCACATACCATCCAGCCCCCCATCTGGGGAACCTTGACTCCTTCAACCCTATACGCAGTCGTCTCCCTCCACCCACCGCCACATCCACCCACCTACTGTAGGCCACGTCAGGGAAACAGGCAGGTCACTGTAACTCAATCTCCTCTTTTACACCTCCATGAAAATCTACCAGGCTGCAGATTACAGTATTTATAGTACTGATACTATGCCTTAGAGCGAGAGAATTCATATTCTTGTCATCAACTGTCATTTAACACAGCCTCTTCCCTCGCACGGCATATCTGTAATCATATGTGCATTGCAGGAGCAGGCGCTGGAACTGTTTTCCCATTAGCCTTCCCTGCATGATGACAGCACTGCGCTCATCACTCACTACCCTGCCCTCGGAGCTTACACTGCCATTGGATATTGATAGGGCCCTTGAAAAATCGCCCTCATAGAAAGCATTCTGCCAACAAGACCTATAAAGTGAGCTGTGGATCTATATAGAGGGTTAATGGAGCTTAAAGGCTGCCACACTGTACACCCTGATATATCAAGCACTAATTACGTGGTAATTGTGTTTTTCGAAAGTCATTTAGAAACAAAATCTTGAATTTACCTCAAGTTCCACTTACTAGCTTTTCGTCAGAGCTTTCATTAAATGTTTTAATGACTTCTAAGTGGCGGTCAAAAATGTTACAGCATATTTTCTTTAACTTTTTAGTGGCAGGTGTTGCCGCTCATGCTAACTTGCTTGACTATGGTATCATATTCATTCATAGCATTAGATTATCACTATGGACCCTGAGCCTTCACTTGATTGATATTATTTGTGATGGATTTAAGGCTGCGCTATAATCTCTTTTTATTTATTTGACATTTGCTCTATCAGGTAAGGCACTGATCTGCGTGCTTTGCCTCCACTCCTGAGAGCATGTAGATGAAATACTGAGTTAAGTCCATTTCTGGGGACGAGACATTTTCTGTGCAAGCTACAATGTAGCCATAAAACTGAATGCCATGACAGCTAGAGCATCTGGCATTTCGGCTAACCTTGTAATAAAGCACAATGTGACAAATGTGCTGACAGAGTATCTATCGTTCTGTTTACAGCAGGCGAATATGAGAATTATGTGTTCTGGTGAGGGGGATATTCCTTGGACCGGTGGGGTATTTAGCAGCCTGGCCTTTGAGGTGACCTGCTGAAAGGTCACTGTTGTTGCACCCAAAATCCCCCCAGGCTCGTTTATGTCATGAGGATTACATCAGATTTTAGAGCTGTTCACCTTAATCCAATTTAAGCTCTGCTTGCTGTATATTTTTCTCGAAAAAGACATGTCACGGGTCAGAGGCTAGAGACAAGTGTTCCCCTGTTACGATATCATAACTGAATGAAATACAGTACAGTGCTCATACTTAAGTCACAGTGAAACAGAAGTTGGAGCATCTTTATCTTGATAATATGATATATGTAATGAAATGTGTGGGCGAGGTTCAGTTACGTTGGTGTTTAAAGATGTGGGGTGTCCTAGTAGCTCAACGAGTGCATACTGTTGAAGCTGTGTCCTTACCGCAACGACCCAGGCTCGAGTATGGCCTGGGCCCTTCACTGCATGTCATCCCTTCTCTCTAACCTGCCTTTCCTGTCTCTCTCAGTATCACAGATAAGGCCAAGATGCCCAGATCCTGCAGATTTGAGCAATGGCACCACCATTTGTGTTGTGTGTTTGTTCTGAGCAGCTCAGGTTCTAAAGGGTCCCTGCTGGCCATATCTTCTGACACCTATGACATCCACAGTCTCAGTGCAGAGGACTGCATTGGGATTGAGGTCCTGCGGGACCAACACAAATCCTGCGAGAACAGGCAGTTTTATCTTTGCCATGGGTGGGAGCAGACGGTCAAAAAACAAAATGTGCAGGTCCTTAAGATTAATTAACATGACGGATGGAAATGTTAGCAAGTGAAGCGGAAAACAAGATAAAAGCAGGAAATTAAGATACAAAAGAAAAGCAAGGCAAGTCGGACATTTTGGCGAATTTTTTTGGGAACATTACACACAATAATAATATAACTGACTCCCAGAGACACCAGAATAACTAACTATGAATGAATTATGAATGTAATTATGCACTAGAATATAATCTTGCTACTTACCACTGACAGGTAGTAATATCTTTCTTGATACCACAGTAGAATAGCATTTTTTTCCCTGTGGGATGGGAGAGGACTAAATCTTTTGATAATCAGTCTGTTGTGCAGACATGTATGGTGAGAATGTTTGCAGGTGTGGGCCGGAGCTGACACTCACCCTGCGGTAATTGATAACACGCTCTGCCGGGGCGGGCCGTAATGGTCAGAAATCCAGTGGAAATGGGAAGGAGCATTCTTAGTACAAGTTATAAGAACCCCCTGTTTGTTGTGTTAACACTGCAAGAATAAGGAACGATCGTAGTTGTTAGAATGCCATTTTGAGGGACCGTAAGTCCAGGGTTTACTGAGCAGTTTTTGACTCATCAATGTTACACACAGAAACCTTGCACACTGATTCAGATGCATTTTATTGTCCTATTTGTTGCAAAAATTTGCAATATGTGACAAAATACATACTTCCTCCTTTGCCTCTCTCCACTGGAGTTACCTATCCTGCTGTCACCACCACCCCCCTCGTCTTTCATTTGGCACCGCAGCTACGTGAAGGGGCGGAGCTGTCCTCCCTCTCTGTCTCCACACTCTGTGTGCGGTCCACGTCCTCCTCCTCTTCATCATCATCCACCTGAATATTGCTATCTGACCTGTTGAAAGTGAGCTGTGTGAGTCATACGATGATTCTGTGCGCCCTCTGTCTTGTCGTGGCTGTGTTCCACCGCCACATTTTCTTCACTAATTCTTGGTCAAGCATCTCTAAAGGCTCTGACGGATGTGAAAAACGCAGAAAATCAAACCGGTTCCAAAAATTTTAATGATGGACAAAAGTTTTGGATTTAAAGTTGAATTTATTTTTTGACGTGTGACAATTTTGTATGAAGAAAACTGACTTAGTGTGCAAGGGCCTCTACAGTACGTCACTCCAGCGTTTTGATCAGCGGTGCAAATGCAAACAGTAAAAAAAGCTCTCCAAGGTATGTAGTTCTCGGGGGAGCTCCCCAGTGGGCACTTCCTCTCGGGGAGTCCTCAGAACTGTCCGATCCAAAAAACACCTACTGCCAACATCAAATGACAGTGCCGCATGCAGGAAGAACAAGACATTCCGCAACTGTGAACTTTCTCAGTCAATATGGCACACACTGAGAAATTTATTGCTTCAATCGACTACAGTTACCATCAACACTGACTGGACATCCATGTAAAAGGTGGTAGAATTTCACTTTAATTAACACTGACCTTTTTAAAATGTCATTGTACATGTACCCGTGAATTAGTGCACACCTGTAGTCTCAACACAACTAAACAGACCAAGCAGATAAGAACATACAAGCAATAACAATAGGCATGAGAGAATAACAGCCATGTCCTGTTGATCTTAAGTAAACACTGCAATCAATCAATTATGAAATAATAGTGATAATGGTAGTGAATCTGTGTAACACTGTAAGATCAATACTCCTCTATTATGTCCTGTATTGGCTACATCAAGTACCAGTTGCTTAATAGAGACAGAGGGGTGTTATTTTCAGCCTGCCTAATTATATGCTTGTTAATTGTTAAGCTCATTATATCTGTATATCTCTTAGCTGCATTATTAACTGGTATCTAGCTCACAGGTGTTTCCCCTGAAGGAGCCACGATAATACCAAAAAATCTAATTAAACACCAGCTTTTACTCCTCTCAGGATGTAGATGAAGAAAAAAAAAAACTGCTGGAGATGGAAAACAGGATCCCCAAGCCAGATCTTGTGCGCTTTCATTATGCACAGAGATAACGTAGGGCGAACTCCAGTTCGATGTGTGAATTAATGATAAGGTTTGATGAGAGGATTCAATCTGATCCTTTCTTGAGCTGTCAAATCCACCAGAACCACCAAAAACTTGATCAGGATTTATCTCTTCCTCCTACCCGTGCCCAAAAGAGATAGTGCTTATTAATTGCTGCTGCAACAGAAATTCCTAACTTTGCACTTGTGCTGATGCTTGTACATTTACTGGCTTTATCTACCCACTCTTGCATGACTCAGGGCTTTTTTTTTTTTTTTGCATTATTTTATTCTCTTTTTTCCTCCGCTCATACCCTTCAGTCACTGTCTTTGCCTTTGTCTTTATGTTTTCATCTCTCTGTCTCTTGCCCTCTCTGTCCCTCTCACTTGCTCTCTCATTTTTCTGACTTTAGGAAGCCTATATGGGGGAAGGTAAGTGACAGGCCCGGCTAAGTTCTCAGTGAGGGCATGACAGGCATCCCCTTCCTCGCCTCCGTGTGCATGTCGATGCTGACTCTGAGCCGACATTGTTGTTGAGAACACGGCCTGCCTGCTTGTGCTGTCAAAAAAGAAACATCTCCATCATCTTTACGCCCTCCTCGGGAAACTCCCCATGCTTTTTTTCACAGCCTCCCCTAAGTTAGGTAATCTTTCAGTGCCTCATGAATATCACCTTCACTCACAGAACTCTCACACTGTTTATTCAACATTAAAGCCTCTGCCTGACTCGGCCCCATCGGCCTCTCCAAACCTGGAAACCTCCCTGCCAGAGAGAACAGCTTCGAACAGCATGTCCCAGAACACTGTGGAGTTAGCACACCTTTCATCCTCCCCTCTGCACTGCAGTAGGAAGGGTATATGCCCAGTACTCACTGTTTGCTCTGGGTATGTATTGATCTAACCGTAGGCATGCTGCTCTTGAAATAGCACCGACAGAGGCACAGAGAGTCGCTGGAGGGACAAGTACCTTCCAGGAGTCGAGCGGTAAACAGCAGGATGTTATGTCAGTCTGGGAACCACACCCCTTCCCCTGCCTTCTCCCTCTGTGTTTGCGCTCTCTCCTGATCCAGAACAAGATGACCTCTCTGAAAACAAACCTTGACCTTCGCACTCCAGGGACTGTGGTTTACTCACCGCTGGACGGGGCCTGTGTTGCGAAAATCTGGATCCACTCTTAAACACAGAGACTCTCTCATAAATCAAAAGGAGTAACAGTTGTTCTTCTCGCCTCTTCTATGAGGTTATTAATGATGTGTGCTGTACAGAGCTGAGCTGGACAAAGCAGAGAGTCTGCTGCTGGGATCTTCCCCTCTCAAATCCCAGTGCGGGCCCTGCCTTGTATTAAACTCCCTAATTCTGCACAGCTACATGAATGTGTGTGCAGTGTGTGTGCACGCCTGGATTTGAGTATGCATGTGCATGCGTGCTTTTTTGTGTTGAACAAAGCGATCGCTTGAACGCATCTAAAAAATAGCCCCCCAGTCTGCTTCATGTGGAAACAATGCAAATCTCATAATCCTCATATTTTTGACATGACATGATTAAAATGAAGCTGCGAGCGAGAGAGAAGGGAGGAAAAGCGCTGTGATATGCAAACCACAGAACACAGATAGACGGATTCTCCTGCAAACATTTGTATCAGTGCAAAATAAGCTGTGTAAAGTAGATATAAAAAGTGTGATGTTTCCCAGAAAAGCAGAGAATAAGTGTGAAAGAAAGGATGAGTGGCTGGGGGAATAGCAGATGGTGTCTGAGACAAGTGAAATGGCATCTGCAGACCTTTAGCTGTCTGTCGAGGGAGTATTTGCCACCCTGACTAACCTTGTAGCCTCCAACCTCCTGAAACTCAGAATTCTAACAGTGGTGACTCTAAATATTCACATTTAATGCTGTACATAAATTATTCAGACTTTCGGAGTGGCAGCAGGGCAGATGATCTTTCAACAGCTGGATGTGGAGCTGACATTCCATGACACACTTCTTAAGGTTAGAGAAAGAGGGGAGGAAACTGCATTTAGAGGTGTATTGTAGGAGAAGAGACACAATATGAGACTCTTGACCTCCAAACAAAAAGTCAGCAACATTTAAAAGACAAAAAATGGTGGCGTGTTAGGTTTTCAAAAGGGGTCAGGAAGTTGAAAAAGAGATAAACGAGCAACATCTAGATATGAAAAGGCTAAATCAGCGTGTTAGCTCGTCCCTGCAGCCATTATGCGCGCACCATTTCGAGCCCTCTTAATAGCCTCTGCTTTACTGATTTTATTCTCCCTCGAGGTTGAATTAATGAATGTTTGTGGTATCAAGTATGAAACCTCAAACCATGTGACTATCACTGTACACGCACACACACAAACATGCACATGATGATAGCTGTATTCATGCAGTTTGACAATGAGAAATACTTCATTATGCAGCCCAAAAAAAAATGTTGCGTGTTGTAAGTGTCTGCAAACCATGAATATGTTACATTTGTGTGTCATGTACATATCAGCGTTTCTACAGTGACACAATATGTGCTGGACAAAAATTTAAACACAACACTGTTGTTTTAGCTCCTATTTTCACAGGTTTTAGTCAAAGATCCAAGACTTTTTTAATGCACTCAGTAGATACATAATAGATTAGTTAAAATCTGCTTTAGTGAGCACTTCTGCTTTTCCAAGTGATCCATCCACCTGACAGATGTGGCATATGAAGATGCTGATTTAACAGCATCATTACTACACAGGTGTGCCTTGGGATGGTCACAATAAAAGGTCACTCTCAAATGTGCGGTTTTATCACTCAACACAATCCTACAGATGTCACAAGCTTTGAGGGAGCGTGCCATTGGCATGCTGACTGCAGGAATGTCCACCAGAGCTGCTGCCCATGAACTGAATTTTCAATTTCACTGCCATAAGCCGCCTCCAGTGTCGTTTCTGTTAATTTGGCAGTACATCCAACCAGCCACACAACTGCAGATCACAGATAGCCCCACCAGCTCAGAACCTTTATATCCAGTACTTCACCTGTAGCATCGTCCGAGACCAGCCATCTGAACAGCTGATGCAACAAATAGTTTGCACAACTGAAGAATTTCTGCACTGTCAGAAACCATCTCAGAGAAGCATATCTGCATGCTTGTTGTGGTCCAGGGTCTTGACCTGACAGCATTTTGTTATGGTAACTAACTTGTGCGGTTGTGAGGCTGGTTGGATGCACTGCCAAATTAACATAAATGACATCGGAGATGTCTTAAGGTGGTAAAATGAATATTAAGTTCATGGGCAGCAGCTCTCGTGAAAAATGGGAGCGAAAAAAAGTGTTGCATTTAAGTTTTTGTTTGGTGTATAAGCTGGCTCAGCTGAAGGTGGAGGGGATGGTGGATGGCATGACACCCAGGTTAGATGCCTATCCAGCTAAAGACCACTGTACATCACTGTTCAAGACCAGCAAACAACAAAACCAGTTGTGATTCAGCAAGTAATTGCTATGTTTCCAGCCACTTTTAGGCCCACAGATATCGCTGCTTTTCCAGCATTGACTGTGCCCCCCTGATGGTTTATTTTGAGCCTGAACATGAACTTTTTCCAAAAAAAAAGCAGTCTCTTTAGCCTACAACAAGGAGGTCAAGTCGAGTGGCCTGCGGTGAGGCCTAGCAGACAGCCTGTCAGTCAAAGTGGCCGCGCCCTTAATTATGCAGAACTTTAAGCCTTCATAACATTTAACTGGATGGTTATAAAAAATTCACCTCCTGTACAGTTGTCATGAATAATGAAATAAGCCATAGAGACCAAAACCGTTTTTTGCACCAGGCTGTAAACATGTTTATTTTAGCTTTAAAGTTAGGCATTTTAACATGGGAGTGTATGGGGGTTTGCTCTGTTTTGGAGCCAGCCTCAAGCAGCCTGGCACTGAATTGCAGTTTTTTGCACTTCTGCTTTGGCATCACTTGTCAGCCTAACCCTAACCACACATTAACTACAGCGCTGTGAAAACTTAGTTTTAACAGTGTCCACATATCTGCTACATAATAATGTGTAAATAGACGTATACATGGTCTTCAGAAACATACACTGCCAACATTTAATCTGGTGATTAGGTTGGATTATGCTAACTGTGCCTTTGCAGCCCTCTGCTGTGTCAGAGAAGTAAAGGGGAAGGAGGGTTTGACGCAGTTCAACCAGTTGCTAGGCTGTGGTATATATTTCTTAGTGATAGTATATACTTAACTATTTGTATAAATCTGAAAATGTGTCGGCTCTGAGTGTGGAGCAACCAGGAAAAGTGCTTACTGTACATTGCTGACATGGCTAGAAAACTACATGACACTTGTGCCATTCATTATAATCCAGTGGAGTCTCTGTCTAAACAGCAGTTGTCAGTATTATTGATGGGAGCTGGTGACCCATGTCCACCCAATGTCAGGCAATACACTGAGGACAGAGGGTGAAATTTCCTCATCCTCGAAACAGAGGAGAAAAGTGCAAAATGGCAGGTTGAGCAAAAAGACACTGACAATCAGACAGCAAAAAACAGACAGGACAGGAAGTGAATGATATGCTAAAGTATGGAAATATCTGTTTTAAAATACATTTTAGATGCCACACCTCTTTTTTATCATAGAGAAAAGAAGGAAAAGGAACATGAGGAATTGTAGAGCAGACAAAACAGGTGACTTTTACCTGTTAACCTAATCAATGTTATTTGGTCGTAGAGTTTTTAATCTTGTTGGCTTGGGTTTCGTAATTCGAGGTGTGTTGTGTTATTTTTGTGAAATTTAATTTAAAGTCTTCCCAGTTTCTAACCTGTTAATGAGTGTGACCTGTTTCAATTTTGTGATGACTTTTTAAATTTAGAAGTGCTAAATCAAGTGAGACACCTGGATAGTTGAGCATCTTCACAGATATCCCCTTTGTGAACACTTACATTATAAAGTTTGAGCAGCTGTTGCAATTGGTTCCTGGTGAAGAGGTACTGTACCCTTGCTTTAAATACTTTAATTTACAAATACAGAACAACACACCATTTCCTCATGCACTGTATACCATCATCCATCTTTGCTATCCATCTATCTTTCCTCTACATATTCTTTCCCCTAGAGGTCAGGTTTCATGTTTAGAAAGAGACTGGAGGACCTTAAAGTCCAGTGGGGAGCAATTAGATCCTCTGGATACTCTCTCCTGTGTTAAGCAAGTTTCCTACCTCCTCACTCTAGAATGTGATTAGTTTAAGCTGCAAAGAATCAAAAATACAGCATCTGTGAATTCCTTGTAAAGTCGTTGGAGTAAAGGATCGGTGTTAGAAAGTACAGTTGCTGAGACCAGGAAGGTTGCCATTGACTGTAGATGAGTTTTAGGAAGGGATACCTTCTTACCATTTTCATTTAAAGTAGCTTTTTTCATATCAGTGTCAAGACAGTGATATGAGTGTTACATTTACGTGATCATGTCAGTATCAACACTTTAGTTGTCGTTCATGTGAGTTAGGATCATAGTAATTAATTCAGTAAATTGAAGGAATGTTTTTTAGTCTGAAATGTCATTTAATTACTGACTCATGGCCTTATGCTCACAAGTGTAAATCATTTTGACATTTTATAGCCTTGAGTCTTATTACATTACAGCTCCAAGAAAAAAAGACTAAGAAAATCGGAGCAAGAGGCCAAGAAATACATTTAAAATGTTACCATGTAGTAGTCGAACAGATTAACAAAATTTGCCTCTGTGCTGTATTAGTGTAGGGTGACCTACAGTATATTGCAATGAGTCACTGTATGCTTCATGTGAAGATTTACAGTACAGAAAAGGCAAGTTTCAGGCTTTATACATTTACATTCATTTATCTGATGCTATTAAATTACATACATTCAATCCCTAAAGGAGCAAGATGTTGTCAAACATTTTAAGGGCTTTCCTTTGAAACAATGAACTATGAGAGTGTTCACCGGATGAATACAAGTGCTTCAAGACATTTTTAAAGGACATTAGACATTAGTAAGTGCTAGCATGTAATGCGCAATCATGATGTAGCCACCATGACATCACCCATTGGTTTGTGGATGCCTGTATGAAGCCTCGAGTTCGACATTTTGACCATTGCTATTTTGGATTTTTGGAGCCAGAAGAGACCATACTGGGACGAAAGGGTGGAGCTGGTTTGGAGCAAGGGGTGGATCTGACTCATAGACTATGTCTTGAAGTCTTCACTCAAAGTGACCACACACTTGATCAAGCATAACTCTAACTCTTTAATGAAATATAAGCACCCATGTACAGTTGTCATGACCAGGGAAATTAGCTGTAGAGACCCAAATTGTTTTTTTGTACCAGGCTGTAAACACGTTTATTTCAGCTGTAAAATTGGACATTTTAACATGAGGGTCTAAGGGATTGACTTGCTTTTGGAGCCAGCCTCAAGTGGCCATTTAAGGAACTGCAGTTTTTTGCTCTTCCATGTTGGCTTCATCTTTCAGCCACAGAGGTTGCTCCTTGGTTTTGACCATGGCTTAGAGGTAGGAAGGAGCAGTCCCTTCACTGCCCTGTAGGCTATAGAACGTGAGTGTTGAGCTCAATGCAAGCTACAAATGGAAGCAGGTTAAGAAAAGACAGAAATGGAGTGGTCAGTTCATTGATGGGGGTTTTGCCAACTTGTTGCACTTACAAAGCAGGTTGGGGGTTTCTGGCACCTATGTTTGAGATACATGGAGGAGGGCAAGAAGTCCAAAGAGGATGAAACTCCAGTAACACCGGTAAACAACCTTAGTGTTAATAACGTTGTTCTACAAGGGTTGCCGGAGTTTCAGCTGAATTATTGCAAAACAAAATACTCCATTTAAACTATTAAGGCGGTGGTATGCCTGAAAAGAACTTGCTTGTATGACTTGTTGTTTGACCATGGTGGACTCTTTTGGACAATCTCTCCTGGAAGGCATGTATGATACTGCACTCAATTGTAAAGACAGAAAGTGGCAGAAATATCTGTGATGGCCAGTCGTTGCAGAAAGTGGTTGTGAATGTGGGATTGTTAGTTTCAAAAAGTTGCAAAAATTGTTGGATGCAGTTCTCTGCTGCGTTAAAAAGGTGATGGAGGAAGAGGTTTCAGCCGCTGTTCAACCAGTCACTTGGCTGTAATATATATTTTTTGGGTATCATATATATTTAATTGTTAGTATAAATCTGAAAATGTGTCTCCTCTGAGTGTGGAGCATCCAGAAAAAGCTGACGTGGCTATAAACCTGCATGGCATTCCTGTCATTCATTATAAACCGGCAAAGTTCCTGTCTAAACAGCAGTTGTCAGTATTATTGATGGTAGCTAGTGACCCATGTCCACCCAATGTCAGGCAATACAGTAAGCAAAATTTCCTCATCCTCAAAACAGAGGAGATAAGCACAAAAAGGAAAGTAAACCAAGAAAACACTGACAATCATATAGCCATTAATAGAAACGACGGCCAATGAATGACATGGTACGGCATGGACCTATCTGTATTTTTAATACATCTTTAAATTTTGCCTGTTACAGCTGTTTTTATCAGAGGAGGAGGAAGGAAGAGGAATGTGAGGAGCCAAGTAGAGCAGACAAAACAGGTGACACTGGAAGACTATCCAAAGAAAATGACTTTGCTGATGTCTGCTGAGTAATAGAAGTCGACGTCTGCAGGTGTCAGCAGAATTTTTTATGGAATCTCCCCCCTCTCAACGGGGTGTCACGGCAGATATTTCATGTCAACTGGCGGACGCAGAGAATCTTTCCAGTCCTGTCGCGCTGTAACCTCTAAAAAAGGCCGACATCAGCAGGGTAACCTGTCATCCCACATGGGCAGCTACTGACCTGGCCTGTACTTTCAGGAGCAGGACACAGTCAACAAACCCCACCATCCACGTCCAGCAAGACACCAGAAGAGACGTATTATCCCATGAAAACACATGCATAATTAATTTACGTCAGAACTGTGCCACTTCCAGATTGGGCTTTATGCTGATGTGTTGAAACAGGATTCTGTGACCCACAGTGCTGTCGCTGAGTGTCTCTGAGTGTGTTTATGTGTGTTTGCATAAAACCCCCAGTATGATCCGAAAGGAATGCAAATTTCCTGTCTCTCAACGGCTGCTAAATAAGAGACTGGGTGCAAATGCCAGTGTATTGGAGCAAGTTTCGCTGCACTGTATTGACGGTGAAATTCAAAACAAAGACGAGAGGAAACGGCTGTAATCGTTGTGGTGCAGTTAGAGCTAATGATACAGAAGGCAGAGGAAAACTTAAATGAAGCTGTGGTTCTGTTATTTGTTCTACAATGTCAGAGAAAGTGACAAGACATCGATCACTACAAGTGTGTGTCAGGTGGCCCTCACAGGACCACTGAGTTTCTAGTATTTATGACTGAACATGGGTCTCAAATACGCAGTTATATTCAGTCTCCACTGGGAACCCACTGTGTCCCAGCGGGTCTCAGGTCTGTTTTTGAACATGCAATAACTGAAAGGATCTGAGCAGACTCACTCAGCTTTTTCGATACGAGATGAAAGTGCAAATAGTGAAGTACAGGGAGTCTTGACATGTGTAGCTTCTCATTTTAACCCTGTGCTTGTTAATTATTGGCCTATGCTAGGGTCTATTGGCTGTCTTGGAGTTAGGGCTCCATTTGTTGTTATTACATGCTACATATTTGTTCTGTCATCTGTGTTTTATGTCTGAATGCAGATGTTTTGCTGGCTCCATGCAGAATTTGGTAGATTACATTCAGACACCTGCTTCATACAAAACTATAGCCATCTTTCTGAGGTACTAGGAATATATTCATCTTGGTGTCACCTTCACATCTGGGGGCAGGAACGTTCTGATATGGGATGTGAGAGCACACACCAGCTCCATTTGTAGTACATTTCTGACTTAAGTCTATTATCGATTCTGACCAGGTGTTTCAGGGTGGTCTGGAACAATCTAATTGCCACCCTTCTTTTAACTCGTGTTCTTGTCTCGTCTGCACATCCGTGTGAATCCTTGTGTTGTGTATGTGTGTGAGACAGAGCTTTGATCTTTCCCCAGATGACTCCTGGTGTGAGGGTGGGAAGCTCATTAGCTGTACCTTCTCGCCTGTCTGTAGTAGACAACAGGAATAACCAATCATTAATTAAGTCACACATGAATACCATGTTCTGTTGTGTAGGTGAGATATTGAATATGTTGGCACAAGTCCATGTACGTATGAAGAGTGTATATAGAGCTAGCATTAGCATTCGCATTAGCATCAAGGCAAAGTTGACTGACTTCTGTGCAACAAAGATACGCACTAGGGCTGCAACATCATCTGAAATCAATCATCATTTACCCTAAAACAATATCTTACACTAGTGCACAAGATTCAGCCTGTTCACAGTGACGCTCTTATCGGTTGTTTGCACGTGTAGTGACATTTTTGAGGAGGCATACGTCAGCTTCTATGTCGCCACAATGTTGCCCTGTAACACAGAACTGCAAACCAAGCTTTAGAAATGTCTTATGACTCGTTGTATAATGTTTGAGTGCAATAGCAAACCTAAGTATTAGGTTATGACCTAAGTATTAACATATACTAGCCACAGTACAATAGATAATGTCATATCATCTAAGATTGTTCCAGCAACATGACAATTTCTCTTGCAAATTGTACTGTCAGAGTGGACAAAGATCCTTTTAAAATGCTTCCAGTTGCTTGTTGAATTTGTGCCTTAAAAACTATTGTTGTGGGTTTTTCTTGGGTGCACTGCAGGCCTATGGAGGGCACTTACTGTTATGTAAAAATGGCTCTATTTGTTCTTAATTTATGACTCTGCACAATAGATAAAGTGTTGGTTTGTTGTGAGTTTGCATTTTGGCTCTGCTGGGCCAGTGTATTGTTCCCATGGTGTGGCGTTCTGCAGAATCGAGGGGAAGTGCGTAAGAAAAGCTTTCCAGGACACTGGGGTGACATCCCGCTGTATTTATCACCTGCTCGTCCTTCCTCTGCTCGCCTGCTGAGCTAGGTGAGTCACATACGACTCTCTGGCTCCCATCAATTCGTCTTTGCTCTCTTTCTCTCATACCTCTGCTACTCCATCAGGCTCTTTACTTCCCTTTTTTTATACTCCTCTCCCTGTCCATCTGTCTCTCCCCTTCCTTCTTCTCCTTGGACTCTGGAATAGTGTCAGTCCCTGAAGGATGAGCTGAGTTTGAGAGCCACTCACTGGGATAAATGAGTATACTTTCAGAAGTTTCTCCAGCCTCCTGGGAGGTGCAAAATCAGGCCTTAAAAAAAGAGACAGGGAGCGGAAAAGAAACGGTCTGAGTCGGAAATGAAGAGAGAGACAAAAAAGAAGGGAGATAGGGGCAGACCGAGAGAGAATGTACATCAAGGGCTCCTTTGTACATTATTAGGTCGATATCTCAATCTCAGTGTCTGCGATGCAGTTCTGCCATGCTTTATCAGCCTCTTCTCCTCCCTTTCCACTGTGAAAAGCCCTCAGAAAACCATTTACTCTTTTTCTTTGATGTGAAGAGCTTAATGTCGTTCTGAGGCCTTTCTCCCCACATTAAAACAGAGATTCCTGAGCTTTCAGATAGATGTGATAGTAGTGGAATTGTTACTGAGAGCTGATGCAGAAATTGGCCCGTGGCTATCAAAGTGAACTTGAGTGCACTCTTATTAACTTTCTTTTTTCATTGCAGTAACAAAAGGTCAAGTGAGGGGAATCACCTGAGAGACATCTGCTTTATCCTTGAGGAGAGAGAAAAAGAAAGATTAATTTCACTAGATGTATTTGTGACAATCTCCAGAAGCAGCTAATTAATTATAGCCATAACGAGAGGAGAGAGAGAGCGCACAAATTCCCCCTGTAGCCACCGGTCACGTGTTGAGGGATTTGATCTTGTCACTGTTTGTTTTAGCTGTAATTAATTTCCCACCCTGTGCAAATAAGGCTAACTGAAGCTTCGGGTTGTTGGGAATCCACATTTAGACCATATTTTGGGCCTTTTTAATATATCCAGTGCTTAATAGGTTTGGTAACATGTACAGTATCGTGCGCAACTCATGGGTGTGCACCATATTTGATTTCAAGTTGCTACTTTTAGCTTTCAGACTAAAGGGGTCTGTGCACATGTAGAAGGATTTGCATGGTGCTTCTTGTGCTATGTCCAAATCTCTCTTTCTCATCCTTTGCCAATTTGTCATTTCAGAAAGTGTGGATTAAAGCATTGTGGGTCTATGACTGAGTAAACACAAAAACACCTTGTCCTCTTTCCACCCTCTTCTCTGATAAAGGAATCGGGCTGCAAGCCAGGACAGAGATTATGGACATCAAACCTATGGCGAGGATGAAATGTGTCACATCACAGCGGTTACGGTAAGGATGGGCGATGTTTCACTGAATAAAATAAATCATCCTTGCATTATTTTGCTTTAGAATCATATATATGTTGGTGGTTATGTCAGATATGTCACAAAGGACACAAAAAGGATTTTGGAGACCTTTAATCAGGTGACAGTTCTTTCATTCAAATCTCCTTTCCTGAGTCATTTAGTATGCTTCCATTATTAAGATGGAGTTGGTAAATATAGTCAGGTAAATGTTGTATATCTTAAATATTGTATGTTTAGTTCTGACATCTGTTTTAGCAATCTTATGCTGAATCTTTGAAAAGTGGCGTCTAACAGTGGGTGAATGAAAGGCCTCAGTATGCTTAAAATATACCAATATGTCACCCATTTTAAATGTTATCATTTGATTGAATGGGCATTATCAGTGGTTATAAGCCTTATAGATATCAACTCGGTCTCACTCTGAAGTCGCTGAAATCTGGCGCTTGGGCAGTGACTTGCCATGTCAGACACTGACGAAAAAAGTCATCCTTTAACATCGGCACGATACGTGGCTGGCCATTGTTATAGTTTAACGGCGCTTGGCGGCATCAGGGAAATGCTGCGGGACAAGAGACAAAGTTAAGGCAGCGAAAGTCTGAGAAGGGGGGGTAGGAGCAGTGGTGGATGGGTCCAACAAACACCAACTTTCACCCAGGACAGCAGTGTTCGCATCCTGTAGGATTATAAAGCCAAACCCAGCCCTGGAGGAATGAGAAAATAAATAAGTTAATAAGTAAACAAGCAACTAGATAATATTTGGATTAGTAAAATAAAAAATTGTGCATATGGGAGGGGGAGAGAAAAAAAGGAAAAGAAATCCTAAATTGGTTGGTTGATGGGCTGATTGGAGGTTATGCATGTTGGTCTCCATGTCATTAAACAATGGTAAAACAAACAGAAACAACAAAACAAAAGGGGGGAAATAAGATAAAAGATCACTCTTCATACTAATGTTATGTCACCTGACTTCCTCATTTACTCCTGTCAAAATTACTACGGCCACTGATGGCACCACCTCACAATTAACACGACCAATTACCAGTCTGTTCTGAACCTACTGATAGATGTAGCAGGCCCCTTCTAACCCATATCAATGAGGCTGATATTCACTGATAACGTCCATTCAATGAACTGATAACATTCAAATGGGTGAATTCGAAAGGTAGCCTGTTGTCATAGCTATATCTAACCCCCTTCCTTATTTCTCTGTGAACTTTGGACAGCATTCACTCTCCTTGTGTTATGCTTATTTATAGACACAAAATGTGGTGTAAGTCATTAATGTTAAGATTGAAAACGACGAGCTTGAGGGAGAAGTTCACACCCTTTATCCAAGCAGCGATGCAGTGAGCAAGATTGTCGGATTGTCACAAAAATCACAAAAGTTGTCCTCATTAAGAAAAAGAAGTGTACGCTTGGGGTGAGGGGCCTTCTCATGTCATTAGTTACTTAAATCCTGCAGTTTTTCACCAGTGCTCCAAACTGATTTTTTAACAACATGATAATATTATATACAATATTATTTATTCCTAAACTTCATATTTTGTTCCTCGTTTCCCAAGAGCTCTGACACTGTGCCAGGGAAGCGTGTGATTTCCAGTGTGAGGGGGATTAGACTGTAGCCTGGTTATAAATCTTCTACTGCACTGATTTAGTAACCATGACTCCTGCACTCCTCTGACAGCGGTGATTTGTTGATTTAATCAATCTTCTCCTTGTAGACAAACAGGCAGATTTGAGCTGTTATGATATTCAGCATCTCTGTGCAGTCAGGGTCTCCTCTCAATATGTTTTACCAGTTCCAGTATGAGAAAGGGTGTTTTCTCTTGGTTGTTATTATGATGTAATTTACACATAGTTTCATTGTATTTTATAATATTTGCATTTGCTCTATTTATATGGGGCTGACACTTAAAACACAAGCTGTAAATGCTTTTGAATATGTAACACTTTGGTTATAATTGCCAATAAATTGTAATGGTTAATCTTTGTTAGTTGCTTGAGAGCTTTAACCAATCATTCTATTAATAGTTTAGTTTATTTTGTTTTTTTAAGGACCACCTGGTTTCTAGTGTTAATTTATATTTATGTACCAGTCTCTGAGATGCCTGGCCAATTAGGTTCTGAGTGAGATGTAATAAACAGTGATTGGGTGTTAAAGACCTGTAGCGCTCTAGTTTTCAGTATAAATGGGAGCAGGTCGGCTGGTGTCCAGCCGCAGGATTGATGAAACACCTAGACCCACAGTCCCATCACACCACGGCTCATCCCAGTCTCACATGCCAATGAATTAAGATCCCGACTGCCCTTTCAGTTCCTATTTGCTTATCGATCGCACATTTTCATCAGTCTTAAGTATTGAAGTATTGCAGAGAGGAGGTCCATAAATCTTATGCCAAATAGCACCACAAGCTATAAGTTAGAGCCAAAAACAGGGGCATCTTGCTCAGTGGAAGCCCAGCCTTAACCTGACAGGCTGGGGCTAGCATTGTAATTCCAGACCTTCAAGCCTGTGATGGATATGTGGGGATTGGAGTGATGGCCTTAATACCACCAGACTGACCTGCAGGTTAATCACGATGTGCTGTTTAAGCAGCCTAGCACCAACAGGAACACACCTAAAAAACCACCACACACCTCTGTCACACATACGCCCTACCTTGCGCGCTTGTCACGAGCACCTGCTTTCGCACACACACAAACACATCTCTTGCACTTTTCACTCCACATGTGTGCAACTAATGGCACAGCAGTACATCATGTCACAAGCACGCAGCAGCCTGCAATGCTTGTCACGGTGTTCCCGGGAGAGAGGGCGGCTCCCTGTCACACTGACCTTTCATTATGCTGAATTAGCATGTCAGTCAGTGTCCACTCTCTGGGGGGACCTACATATAACATAGGGGATCACCCATGGTGTTATATATAGTGCACCTTAAAGTGTCTGTACGGTGGCACTGTCCTCTAGAGCAGGGGTGTCAAGCTCATTTAATTCATGTCACATACAGCCCGGTTTGATCTCAGATGAGCCGGGACCAATAAAACCATCGCACAGTAACCTATAAGTAACATAAGCTCCAATACTTTCCCTTTTCTTTGTGTAAAGAATTACAAGTACATTCTTAAGATGTTCGTCTTTTTACAAGATGAACAGCCTGAGATGTATCAAGAAAAAAAAGTGCAGTTTCAACAGTATGTCTCAGCTTTTCCACATTCAGTGAGTCTCCTTCTCACTGTCATTACATGTGCATTCATCCACACATTTCCTGATACAGATCCTCTTGAACTGAAGCTGCTGATTGACAATATTTTTACACAATGTTTTATATCTTTAGTCAAAGAAAACTTTATTTCCATTTGCAGTATTATATTTGGTAGTATGGCTCTGTTCTGGGGCCCTCTCTGCCTTTCCTCAGGCCTACGTAGCTTCTTCTACGTACCTACGTGGAAAGCATAAGGCGGAGAGAGCACACCTCTCTGCCCTTCCACGTGCAAATGAGGAAAGGCTTAAGGCAGAGTGAGCAAACCTCCCTGCCCTTCCATGCGCCTACATGGAAAGCCTAAGGCAGGGAGAGCAGCAGCAAAGACCCCGTGAACAGAACAGAGCAGCATCAATGACAAACAGAAATGACATTGATAAGTCAGACAACATGAAAAGGAGGAGCTGGGGTGGAGGCGGGCTGCAAAGCGACTTGCAGAGGAAGCAGTAAGAGTAGGCAGGCCAGAGCAGTTTAAATAGGGCGCCCTGAGATGCTGTTGATGCTGTTTGAGATCAACTGATGTAGCTGAGATGTGAGCTGAGCTTGACATTGTGTCCTGCCTGAACTAACGCTATGCTCAATTCTGGTCAGGGTGGAAAAGCCTGGCACTTCATAGTCTAGTCATCTAGTGGGCTGGATTGGACCTTTTGGTGGGCCAGTTCTGTTCCATGGGCCGTATGTTTGACACCCCTGCTCCAAAGGATGCATTTTATTCATTAGAATGTGCAAAATAGAGTGTTTTGTTAGCTGTGTTTTCCATATTCATCTCCATCCTTACAGCTTCACATACTCTTCCAAAATGCCTCCTTTTGTTGGTGCGTGTGTCTCATTGGCTGCCAGTCTCTGACTTGTTAAATCGCTATTAAAAAGAGATGAAAAACGGTTGTGCTTTTGGTTAAATTAGAATCATTTGTCGTCAGGCTTCTAATAGGCATGCTGAACATAATCTCTTAAACTGCATTGACTGCACATGCAAAACAGCCTTCCATGTGAGCAGCCTTTCGCTGCGTTCCCATTATCTGGAATGAATATGCTGACTGGACATGCATAATACATGAGAAAATGGGTGTTATTGTAGCACGCGTTTCTCTGTGGAAGTCCCCGCTGCCTCTCCATGTAGTCAAAACAGACACTTATGTGCAGTAAAAGGGACATCACAGCACTGGAGGCCCATGGCCCTCGACGCAATGCCAAGGAGGAAGGAGGGAGGAAAGAGAAAGAGGAGGAAAAACTCAGAAGCCCAGAGCTGCAACTCATTATTGCTGGCTTCTCTCTCTTTCTCCTTCCCTCTCCCATCCTCTCCACTGTCAGTCAGCCTCTAGCCCTTTTGCTAGCATCTTCCTCTCTCTCCCAGTGGGTTCCCACCAGTCAGTGGATCTGCCCTGGATGCTGGCACTAAGCGCTAATTACACTGTCTATCTCGCCACACTGACAGCCATGGCCAAGAAGATCTCTGCTCCCTTGTTTGCTAATCCACAGCTGGGGAAACAACACTTCAGTGAATTCTCGCTGCCAACTGATAAGTTTAAGTTGACATGTAGCAGCATATAACAGCTGATGGGAATCGGTAGACCACAACAAAGCATCCGTTGCATCCGCTGACATAATTCTACCTGCATGACATGCATACAGACAAGACACTGTCAATAGTGTGTACTGTAGACAGAGTGGATGATTTGATTTGATGTAGTGTCATGTGTGGTGCTTTATGCATAATGTAAGTGATGCAAGGTGGGAACCCGGCCAGCATATGAATGTTCATGCAATCAATTCACATGCAAACTGTATGTTTTCCATATTGCATACACGCCAAATGAGCATCAAGTTGCAGATGTCGGGTAGCACCACAGCTGGTAAAAAGATCTTGAATGATTTACAGTGTAATCCACTTTACTATCCCTTCTTCAGATGGTAAACTCCCCCAATCCTGTTACTTTAAGCCTTCTTTTCCAACCTGAGGCTGCAGGTTGCCAAGCTTATTGCCCGTTAGACTCATCGTCCCCGCCATGTGTCCTGGAAGGAACCGACGAGTGCGGTTTCTCCTGAGAGTCACCGTACCGATCACGTGCTCGGTCATGCTATCTCATCCCCTGCCACCGCAAGGATAAAGACTAAGCTACAAACAAACCAAAGCAACAACAATGTTAGTTTGCTTTCCAGTGAACTTGTGTTTTGAAAAGACAATTTGCCACAGTGTTTGTGCTTTATTTAGCAGAGATTGGCATGGGACACAAAAACAAGCCAGATTCCAACCCACACTGAGTGAACACACTGAGTCTGCCTTGGCCCATTTAATCAAAAAACAACCCTTTACTGAAACAATGTCACTAAAATATGAGCTTTGATCATGGGTTCATTATGCACTTGCATAAAGTAGAACAGCATGTTTTCATGGCCATTAACTCCAGTTCATCCTTTGAAAAACACATTTTTGTTTTTTTGTCCTATGAAAAATTACTGCCTTAATCCTTGTGTCTGTATTTAAAGTTTAATTCTTGTCACATAACTAAAATATTGCTTTGGATTGTTTTTAGTGTTCTCAGAAGTTTTACTTGTCATTTTGATCAAGGTTTTAGTCATGTTTTGATCAGTTTCCTGTACGTTAAAGCTACATAGAATATTTTTGTCCACCTGGGGGCAGCACAATGAGCTGGAGACACAACATTGACAGAATTATTAACTGATACTTTTTTAAATGGCAAACTGATCTGTTTACATATCAAGCCGACATGGAGCAACAGTAGCAGTGTGCATCTGTGTGTGGTACTGGGCAGGTTGTGTACAGTGGATTAATTGGTTCTTTGTAATAGTAACAGATAAACACGGCTAGACTTAATTAAACCAAAACAATGAGCTTAAAGACACTATAAATACTTCGTAGAGTTGATGGAAACTGCAGAGTCAGTTGAAATTCTCTGTGGGTTCAGCTATACACCTTTCACATTATATGAATGAATGAATGAATTTTTATTATTGTGTAATGCAAGCAATTACGCTCAGCCCTCATGGGCTTAGAGGACACCATAAATTCAGAGCAAGCAAGGATCAGGGTCCAGCAGACATAAATTCAGACAGCATTAAAAGGAAAGAGAATGGGACAAAGCAACAAAAGCATCATATAGGATGAGATCATCATTTCGGAAGACAACTAATTCAACTTTCTTGCCTTCTCTTCCAGGCTTGAGCAACAAAATTGGCAAACTTAAAACATCAAAATTAACCAGCAGTTCTAGTTTTTGGTCATCTGAGAATTTAGACGAGCCATTTCATTGAATGTAAGCTCTGTTATGTCATCACAGTTTGTACAATATAAAAGAAAATGGGACTCACCTTCCACTTCACCCAAATCACCCAGCTCGCATATTCTGTTTTTTTCCTAAATACTGTTGAATAGCCTGATCTCAGTGGCCAGAGGAGGAATACCAGCTCTCATTTTTCGAACATGAGTTACTGAGTTTTCTCTCAGATCAGGCTTTAGAGAACCACTGTAGACAATGCCTGATTTGGTCATATGGACATCTGTCAACAACAGTTTTTTCTTATTTTATCAGTCTATAGACCGATTCTCACACTGACATGATTAATCTTTTATGGTTGTCATGTTGACTTGGTACCATTTTCCCAACCCCTGACGTCTTCTTCCAAGGTCAGGCCAATTAAAGGAGCTATAATTAGATCCTTGCAACCTTACATGCCATTGTGTCTGAGAAAACAAAGTTATTTAAGAGGAGCTTAACCACAATCTGCCCTGCAACAGGTTCTATTACTCCTTCATGTGAATCCGAAGCCAGGGTTTCTTGAGGTCTTCCAATGACAACTGTGCAAGCTAATGATGCGATTGTGTAATTAGTGAGATATTCATCACACCACTGTCACCTCAGCATGTCTTTTTGTCTCTAAATGCGCTTGTAAACTTTCTACTTGTATTCTATTCTCATATTATTTTATGTACCTTTAATTATGAGATGACTATGGCAGGGTCATTCACTAATCGGAAGATCAGGGGTTCAATCCCTGGCTCCCCCAGTCACATGTTGAAGCTTCCTTGAGCAAGAGACTGAACCCCAAATTTCTCCTGATGGCTGTTCCATTGGTGTGTGAGTGTGTTAAAAACTGAGTAGCAGATGGCACCTTGTATGGTAGCCTCAGCCACTAGTGTATGAATGTGTGTGTGGAAAGGGGGAATGTGACTCGTAGTGTAAAAGGCGCTTTATAGGAAGACTAGAAAGGTGCTATACAAGTGCAAGTCCATTAACCATCATTTATTTTCATGACTTTGTACACTTACAGTACTACCTCTATTAAGGAGGTTATGTTTTTGGTTTGGTTTGTCTGTTTGTCAGCCTGATCACAGAAAATCTGCTGGCCAAATTTTTAAACCTTGGTGGAAGTGTGTAGTATGGGCTGAAGAAGAGCCCATTAAATTTTGGACCGCATCCGAATCACTGGGCAGATACACTTTTGTTAACATTGCGATATTCAGCCTTTAGCCTTGGCAAGAGTCTGTGCTCTCCGAGTGCCCTTCTAGTCTGTATTTATTTCTGACCTTGTACTGCTGCAACAACCAGTTCTTCCCACTGGGGATAAACAAAGGTGCATCTTATCTTAATACCACAAATAGTAGCTCTCATGTAGGCTGGTTTCAGGGTCCTCCTTTGCTTTAATTTGCTTGCAGCACATGCTTTGTAGTTACCAGCACAGTGAAGGCCTAGCGTCAACGGGTGTGACAACCAGTCACCTTACCATCTCTGTGACAAGTTGTGCAATCATGCCTGTGTGTGTGTGCGTGTGAGTGCGTGTGAATGATATGTTCTGTATATCACTTCCCCTGGAGGGTAGCTTCTCAGGGAGATATACCATCACACTGACGGGAGAGCTGATCTGCAAACGGGGACAAGATAAATGCACGTGTCATTCACAACCACATGGGATCCCTCCTTCATGTGCCAGAGGACGGGGAAATGAGAAACAGTCCGGTCGTGACAGTGGCCAGCACAGCGCAGGTTAAATAGCGGTGGGGATACTGGGAGCCTTTAAGCGCTCTAGCCCTTTAAAACAGTTGCTGACCTGTACTGTATATTACAGTGCAACGGCTGTGGAAAAGATCGGTTTGGGTCAGCTCCATCTCCTAAGTCAAGGTGATGTAAAAGAACCCGAGTCCTGTCTAAGTGAAGCCCTGCTGACTGCTGACCTTTGTGTCTTTTCCCATCTATCATGCCGAGCAGTGTGTGTGTGTGTGCGCTGCATCGGTGGCAAAGGGTGCTTGTTTGCGTGCCAGTTGGTGCATTTGGATGTGCGCGTGCAAGTGAGGGACTTTGAAGGATCTGTCTTTGTCGTTGTGTTGCGTGAATGAGCAATCTGTCCTGCTCATATTCAGCCAAGCATATCCAGCCCTGGCCCCAGCCCTGCCTGTGGTGACAGGAAAGCCGTGGCAGTTTAAATCAGTTGACATTGTTCTGGCAGTGGGAAGTGCTTATGCTGAGGATATATCTCTTTGTTTTCTGCCATCTGCAGCAATAAGAGGAGCAGTATCCCCGATAGATGCCAATCCAGGTACAGACTAGAGGGTGACAGGAGCAGAGGAAAACAAATCCACTGAGCACAGTAACACATCTAACAATAAGAAAACACAAAGGCAGTGATAATTCATCTAAATAGTGCAGCAGCAAAACTGCATATCGGAAGTGCTCGTTCACTGGGTCTGTCTTAGATGAGAAGATTCATACCGAATTCATATCAGTATGGTACAGTAAATATGAGGCAGTTGCCAGTTAGCCTAGCTTAGCATAAAGACTGAAAAGCAGGGTAAAAATGTAGCCCAGCTCCGTCCAGAGATTAAAAAAATCAGGTGACAGTACCAGCACCTCTAAAGCAGTGGTTCCCAACTGATGGGTTTCAGTCCAAAAGTGGGTCACGAGTCCATCCTGAATGGACCTCAAGTTACTCGCCAACATGTCAAGTTTGTAAAAAACAGAAGCAAAAAGAAGAAATCTGGACCCCTTGGCTGGACCAGTTGGGATTCACTGCTCAGTAAAGCTCAGTAATTATTATGTTGTATCTTATTTGATTAATCCATACAAAAATTGAGGCTTTATATTTACCTGTGGTGGTAACAGCCAATAAGTGTATATCATGTTGAGCTCTTGATTTTTCACTAAAATTTCACTTGAAGTTTAGAGAAGAAAAAATGTTTTTCAGACTATATGACAGTATCATTTGTATACTTTACCTGCTTGTTGCATCACTTCAGTGTAGCTGTATAATGCTTACACTAAATAAAATATTCAGACCTAAAACAAGTTTTTAATAGCTGTGTTATACCAAATAGAAATATTTTAGAAGGTTTGTGCACCTTTTTTATGTACATTTCCTTAAAATTCAGCCTGACATATTTGGTTTGGGTGCTTGACATAATTGGAACAAACCAGAGGCCGTGACAGAGTTGAAGTGAATAAAGAAAACATTGTAGTCAATTCAATAAAATGTAAAAATTTCGAATTTATTTGACATAAGGTAAAAATTAATTAAAGTTCTTTAACGGAGAAAATAGACCTGATGCAGAGACTATTGCAGAGACTATTGCATCTGGTCAGCCGGCCTTGGAGCTCAGTGACACCACACGACCAGTGTGATCCACCTGTGATGGAATTTTTACATGCTTTGAGAAACATTGAGACAGTCTTATACTTTGATGTAGTTAGTCTGTAGTCTTAGTTGTACCCTGCTGTACTGACCAAAGGATGACCTGGTCAACCCTGCTGTTATAACCCCACTGTAAATAACTTCATGAGATGGCAAGATGAGATCTTCATCTCCACAGGAGATTACACCCAGTTGTAAAATCCTGAGGTGGGTCATTATCTGTTTATTGTACCCCAATTGTTTTCTTTCTTCTGTTGAGGGAGTTCTGTGGAATTTCCATCAAAGAGCCAGAGGCATATCAGAAAGTATAAGAATGAACTGAAGCTTGTGTTCGGCGGAGCACAACACCAAGCTGCTTTCTGCCGTGTGGTTCTGTGTTGTTGCTTCCTCTCTATAGAGAATAAAACACTTGGTGCATGCTACCTTGCCAGTCTTGTTTTTGTTCCTTTTTGACTCTCCGTAGGCAGACCGGAAAATTTCCGCAACACACCCAATTGGTAAACATGGACGCCTAAAGTAAGCAGACAGCTCTCCATTTTGCAGCATTGCCATATACAGTGTGAGCATTATTCTCATAATTGTGGCCATTTGTGACCTTTGGGTCATCCTAATTTACAACCTCCATTTTAGAGAATCAGGAGACATGGCCTTCAGCAAAATTAATGTGTATCAAAATGCAAGGTCCCTCTCCTTCTGGTGTCCCCCATGAAATTTATATGGTAGTCTGCAGCAAGAGACAAATCATTTTTGGGCTTGTTTGAATTGTGCCATGAATTACAGAAATGTTTGTCAATTTGTAAGAAAATTTTGCAAGTTAAGGAAGTTGCAGTGTGCACAAGATTTGTCGTATTACCATGTAGTATTGTGTGAGACCACTCAATGAACTACATCTCTCATCTCACACAACATATGTCACCTACAGCATCTAGCTATTTAGGTAACTTAGCTGTGTTCCACGCACAATGTAAGGTTATCTTACCTGATGTGTTTTGTCCAGCGACTCCTGGCAAGGGGGAGAAAGTCATGACATCACTTTTGCGACCTGTGTAGTGTTTCTAATGTGAATATTTTCACGGTCTTATATGTCTATAGTTTTGCGACAAACTGCGACCTGCAAAATTATCTTTAAATTGACAAACATCGCATGTGTAATTCATGGCACAATTAAAACGTGACCAAAAATTTTTTTGTCTCTTGCCGTTGACTACCTTGACTACCAACAATTCTCAAATGCTGTTCAAGTCAGACAAAATGTATGAATAAAATTAGCCCCCTTAATCAAGATCAAGCTGAAAAATACCAGAACTTTCCTTTAAACTAAACATATCATAAAGTTCCTGTCATCCTTTGTGTGGTGGATTTGCCATCTGTCACTCAAATTCTGTCACCTACTGACTCAGGTGACTCAAATATCTGAGGACAACAAGAAGGCATAATCAAACAACAGGAGGCAGATCTATAGATCATAGCTCCTGCAGCTCTGTCGATGCATGCGATGATGAAAATAGTAATAACGGGGATCATCATTCCAACATCTGGGGATCTGCCGAGGTGCAAGTGTCACCTCAGGGGGAGATTAGTGGTGTTCCTGTCTCCCACAGGGATAACAGTGGTGTGTACAGCGCAGTGCCACAGATAACAGAGCTCAGACAGACAGTTGGATGTGTTTATCAGTACCTGAGGCGTTCCCCAAGGCTCCACATTAATGCCAGCCTTACTCTGCATCTTTATAGGGCTGGCTTTGGAGACTGGCCAACTCATTTCTCCACCTTCTTCCTTTCTTCTCTTCTTTCTCTTCATTTTTCTTCGTCTCCTCCTTCCTACCTCTCTTCCTCTTCTTCCTCTGTCTGCCTAATCTCCTATCTTTTTTCCTCCCTCCTTCTTTCCAGCTCCTCCTCTTTCTGCTGCGTGCCACAGTGTACCAATCATTCTGTCTGCGTGTGTGTGTCAAGCCTATCGCTCTAGGCTGATTTACTACGCCGTGGGGGAGACAAAGGTGCAGGAAATGGAGGTCAGAACTCATCGTTAGTGGCCAATGAATTCTTAATTAGGGCAACAAATGGTGCAGTGCCTCCAGTGTGGCTGGAGCGCTCCCAAAGCATCAGAGATCGGAGGCCAGTCACCTACACTCCACGCGTTAGCTGATTATGTGCTGGACTGCGGCAAACATGGGTAATCATTCCATTTGGTGATAGTATCTGCCGCATACATCGCACACATACATGCATGTACTTGTGTGTTTGATGTGGCAAGCAGATTTCAGCTTTAAAACACAGACAAAGTCTCCTTGTCACTATGTACAGTATGATTGGCTTGTATTACGATGAATGACACCCTGAATAAATGAGAGAACAGGGAAAGGCCCATTATAAAGGGACTCTCAGCAGGGTGTGAATGTGATATTCCATGTGCCATAATAATGTTGGAATACAGCTGTGTGAGTCTGACTATTTATGCTCCTATAATGAGGACACCAAGAATGCAGGCATTTTAAAGTGCTAAAAGACCATTATTTTTCTCTTGCCTTCACGTAATTGAAGCAGAAACAGTAATACCGCATCCGAAAAGGGTCGAGACAAAAGAAGCAGCTTCCCTCTGCTTCTTTTAAAATGTAGGTCATGATTAGTATGAGTTTGAGCATGTTGAATTTTACTACATAGCAGTGTTTAATTACAGTATCCGTGGTCACTCTCAGGGTGCACTTAAAATGAAAGTTTAATGCCATTATAGAGGAATATGACACATTTTACAATTTTCTGGCACCCAGTGGAATCTGGCTTCTGTGCTTTTTTTGTGATCACAAAGCCTGGCTTGGAAGAAGGGCTTATTAAAGCTTGCTGGATTGTCTATATCCCCATTGTCTTGAGTTCGTGACATTGTCAAGCCTGAATTGGTAAATCATTCCCTTTTCCGACTTTCTACCCTCAAGGTTATGCAGTAAACGTTGATCCAAGTCAATACTTGTCTAATTAGCAGCTCCATTTCTGCCTGCTTGTCTTCCCATACACAGTGAAGACAAGGCAGTGTCTACCAGTCTCAATATTAATCGATTCCTCTGGCACTTCAGCGCTGCTTTCCTGGATTTCACCACCTGTCGTACATAAAATCTCGGTGTAAAGGGAATTATAAACCTCATAATGGCGTATTGCTCTCCCTTGGCACATGTGTTATTTTCACCTGTTCTTACCTCGTTTTCTATCCCCCTTCCATCCATCTCTTCCTTCCTCCCATCTGTCCTCTCATGTGGTACATCAAACGTCCCCGGCCTGACTGTGTGCTGACAGCCAGCCCACTGACAAGCTCCCAGGCCATTCTGAGGGGAGCCGAGCCTCCCTTCATGAGGCCCTCGAAGAGACAGTGTCACAGCGAATCCACTCTGGAGGCTGGCCAGCGCAGTCTGCCTCGTTCAGAGAACACACAAGAAACAAACCATAGGAGTTATAGTTTGTGCATCTGCAATGTGTAAAGAGCCAGCTATAGTGACAATTCAAGTGTTGTAAGAAAGAACAAGAGATAAACTAACGTAAATTTAGATTTTAAATGGAGTCAGTGCAATTGGTAAGCTGTTAGAGTTTCATTTAAGCACCTTTTATACCGTATGCACCTGTGACTAGGCTGACCTGTGAAGCTTTGCATTTCTTCACGTGCCAAGCAGTGTAAATGAGGCTGTAGTAAGAGCGATATGCTGCATTTATAAAGTGTGGAGGATGGTGTCTCTTTTACTGGCCTAAACCAAAAACACATAAACAAAAATCTAAAGAAAAGATTTGATAGTGTCTTCATTTGCTCTTATGTACAGCACAATCATTAGCATGGGCAGTGAACTGGCTAACACATACTTATTACTGATTTCACTTCCAATAGCACGGAACATATTGTATACTGTTACCTACATTAGTATGTGGGGTCACTTTAAAACAAACCCTGTTATGTCTTGCTTATCTGATGTGTAGTATTTCTCCAATGTGTTTCTTATTTTCTTCTTATTTTGCTACGTCCAGGAAGCTCCTGGTCACAGTGCAGGTGATGTCAGGACTTTAAAAAAGGTCTCGACCAGGTGTCAGGCCATAAGCAGCTGGGTTAGGTATTGTTTAAAAAAATTACGATACCAGTACCAATACCAGTACCCTTAAAGTGACACTGATATCAATAGAGTACTTCATTTGATGCCTTTTTCTTCTACTTCATTCAGTGCCCATCATGTGAGTGGAAGCATTCAGATGTGTAAAATGCCACCAGACGCCACCAGCATGTAGTTTAGCCCTTCTTTCAAATGTTTTGGTGGCATCTCAGCATGGTAAACTGCCAATTCTGTCAAATACACCACTCTCAGCTTAACCCCATCACAGACTTTATAGGATGTAGCTGCTGCAGTAGTGGGCCAATGACAGGTCATAATAAATCAAAGGATGACTGTTGTGATTGGCTCCGAGTACAACCGTAGAAATGGTCATTATCTTCTTGATCTTGGTACAAAATGAAATGATTGCAGGTATAGTTTGACTGTTGAAGTTTAGATAGTACCTGGCACTGGGCTATTTCGATTGATACCTTTAAGACTTTTCTGTTTTTTTGGCTTTTGTCTTTATTGGATAGAACAGTATTTGAGTTTGAAGGGGGGAAGAGAGGGGGATGACATGCAACAAGGAATCGCACTTACGACCGCTGTGGCAAGGATGTTGCCTTTGTGCATGGGAAGCCTGCTGTACCCACTGCGCTATTGGGCATCCCTTTGGCTGATACCTTAAAGGTATCAAGTACCAATAACCAGCCCTAGTGAGCAGCAAGCATCCATAGAAGAAGCCACGAAATTCGTTGACACAGCACCAAAAAATGCGAATACAGCAAGGCAAAACAAGCAGACAAAGCTGGAGTTGCTTTTCACTTTCACTTTTACTCGAGATACTATTTACAAACAGGAATCAACAATTCTTGCAAAGCATACCTGTAACCTTTGACAAAAGAATCAATAAGTCCTCATTCCAAACACCAACAATCAAAATGAAGGACACATTATTTGAGATATTTGTAAGAATTCTGAAAAGTAAATTGGCCACCATTACATTGGTACAGATAGCTTGAGAGACGTATCAACAGTAATAAAGGGGAGTAGGGTTTATTAATTTGATGCGTCTAGAATAAATAGCCATGTGAATTTGTTGTTTGTATCCCTTCTGTTAGTGTGGAGATGAGATGCAGTTATTGCCTGAATAGTTTCACAGCAGCTAATCTGCTTGATGAAGACTTTTAGCATGTTTGCTGACATGCACTTTCATTAATTTTGAGAAATATATACACAATAGAATAGGCACATACAAATAATATATTTTGATAGTAAATAAGCAGATACACCGCAAACAAGAGGGCTGAATTGCTTCCTCTTTCAATTTAGTCTTCATTTGAAATGTTACGAACAAAGCGTTTCGCCCATGGCTTCATTATATTTTGATAGCATTATATTTAGAATTAATAGATATGTGTTATATATGCTTTGTAAATAGTGGTGAAAGTAAAGCGAAGCCAGAAATCATTGTCAAGATACTTGACTGACAAGACATGGTTTGTCAAATTCACAAATAATTAAAAGAAGGAGGAGGATGATTGATAAATGAGGAGAGGTATTGCTTACTCAGTCTCATGCTGTAGATTGCTACATTACCTCAGTTGACTGAGCCAGGGGACAGGTTAGAATAAGTGCACCTCCCTGGAGCCTCTGTGTAATTTCATCTCATGTTGGGGAGAGTAGAGACTGGGTGGTTGTTTCCATTCCCTTTATTCTTTTCTGTTCTGAACAGCTGGAGTGATTGCATGTTCCTTTTCTATTTGTGTGTGTGTATGTGTCTGTGAGTCACATGACTCGTCTCCCAATCTATTATTGAGCGTTCTGCCACACTCTGACAAAGTCACAGCTGATTAATAAGTAAAGACAAGACCCCAGAGGTTGAGAGAAGCCCTGAGCAAATGACAAAGAAATAAATTCATTACAAACAGAATTAAATCCTCCAAACTAAAACTTTTGCTGTTTTGTGAGCTCTGGCTTTCATTTGTCTCATTTGTTGTCGTTGGTTTCATTTGTCAGCATCTCAGTGCTGCTATCACTGCTGCCCTTTGGCGAGAGCTGCTCTGAAATCATCTGAACCAATCAATCTCACTTAACTTTCCTCAGAAGCCTCTCTTTGTGTGCCCTATGGGGAGGGGTTGAGTGTGTGTGTGTGTGTGTGTGTGTGTGTGTGTGTGTGTGTGTGTGTGGGAGTGTTGTGGGTGGTGCTGAGACTAAGTTCACCCTCTACAGCTCCCATATCTCTGCTTATTTATGAAAGATGTGGGGTTGAACATGAAGATAAGACAACAAGCTACTGCTAACAACACAGTGCTGTCCCACTATATCTGGTTATCCTCACACACACACACACACACACCTTCAGAAATGTGCACGCACACTTGCCTACATACACAAGGACACACAGGCACACATGCGATATCCACACTGTGACACACACATACACACAGTGTCATCTTCAAAGGCACCCAGGGGCGGCATGGCCAACGTGACAACAGCCCTAATGAGCTCGGCTGAGTGGGTGACCCTGGCGCCTGGCGAGAGGAGGGGTGTCGCCATGGAAATGCGGAGGCGAAGGGTCTGAGTCATGGTGTCATGCAGGTGCTTTTGGAGGGGGATTAAACACCTTGATTTTGTTTTATAATTCCACATACATGCAAATGCACATATAGGTATAAATTTAACGTGGTTAGCTGTTAGTGTTCGGGATTACCTTTTTAGAAAATAGTGTTTGCATTTAAACTACAATTTTAACCAAATTAGCTCATGGTGTTTCTGCTCCTTTCCGTACAACTGCACCACAACATGGCTTTAGCAGTCTGAGTAAGTGGCCATTATTCTGCCTGACAGGCCCAACCATGACACATTTAGGGGTTTGAGGTGTATAATGATGACTGTGTGCTCCCCAGTCTTTCATCATCTTCAGCAACCGAGAGAGAGAATGAGGGAGAGACGGCGAGAATGAGAGGGTGTAAAAACGAGAGAGAGACCGAAGCGAGAGGAATGCGGAGAGCTCCGGGGTCCTTGGTGTGCTCGGTGATGATATGCGGGGTAATGAACTTCCAGACTTTATGCATCAGAAGCGTGACGCTCCGCATCGCCTTGACTGTCAGTGATTTCTGCCCCATATTGGTGAGATGAGGCCCCCCTATAATCTCCTTGCATCCACTCCATACCAGCTTTTGAGGCTCGCTCTGCCGACTTAAAGCCTGCATTTCATTTGTCAGCCTAATGGTGAAATTTGTAAGGAGTTTAAATTCATGCTTCTCCTGGAGGTGTCATGTGGAGTTGTCAGCAGTGTCACCAGGGAAAGAAGCGAGTTTGCTGCTTGGTGTGAAAAGTAATCACTTTAAACTTGGACAAGTTGGAGCAGCTTAATGGAGGTATAGCATTTTGTGAGGCTGTGTATGTTTCAGTATACTGCTTATTAATGATACTGTTAATATGCACTGGAATGCATTGATTAAATTGCAAATTAGATCTTCTTCTAAGTTAGATATCCCACACGTAAAGGTCAAGTGTGTGAGATTCAGGGAGATCTGTTGGCAGCAGTGGAATAAAATACAAGAAGCATGTTTTCTTTAGTATATAATCACCTGTAGGGAAACTCTGACCCATGCATACAATCATTGTGGAGACGGAAAACTGGTGACACAGATGGCAAGGCGGTGAATTGAAGTCAGACTGTAAAAATTCAACATGAGAGGACTCATTATGTCGTATAATGATGCCTCTCACACATTTACTTTATATCACATGTAACTTATAGATCCACTTTGTCGTAAACATTCGGTCCAGCAGTGTTATGTGTGCCTGTGCTACTGAGCCATAACTTTTCTATAAGTACCTTTCAGTTGCAAAAAATATAACCCAACTCAAATCTCACATTGATTTCCGCTCATTATTTTATCAGCTCTGTCTCACCATCACATTCCCCAGAGCACAGTTAGCTGTGGAGCGCACATCAAATAGCATTAAGTAAGTGCAGAACACAGCATCAGTAGTTTTCAATTATATAATCTAATACTGTAAATATATATATCCTAATACAACTGTATTTATTAGATTGTTTTTTTGTGTGTAAATTGCTGCAGTGAACACAACTTTGCACGCACAGAGCACAATGGGGACACCACAGTGCTGCCACACACACTCTGCTTTTCCAATCACCTCACATTCACCACCTGCACATATGGATTGTCTAAATGAGCAAAGTCTGGAAATAAAGCCAGTGACAGCTCTCACACAATCATTACGGTCCATATCCTCACCATGAGTCCCAATAATATAATAACGCTGGCCAAGTTAGCCATAACAAAATAAAATATAGAAGTAAATTGTGTTCACCTGTCAGACTTCCATTTTCAAATGATATCTCACGATCAGGGATAACACTGATTGTCATGATCACTTTGGCAGGGTGTGAAGCAATCAGTGTGATTGCTGTGAACATATAAATACTGCGATGACACTTGGCTGTTGCCATGATTCACCACCGTAAAAAAACATTGATCAGCAGGCTCAACAAGGTTGATGAAGTGCTTTGCATTGGCCATTTATGGTTGAATGTGGTGTGTAGAGGGCAGAATACAGTATAAGGCTGATCCACATGCAATTCCAAGTTGCTTTAGGATTTAAATGGCACAATAGCATACACACAGTTTTGAAGACTCAAAAAACAGCATGCACATCCATGAACAATAAATACTGTGTGCTGGACAGAAGAATAAATACAAAAGTACAAAAACAGGTCTGCGCACCAGAAACTGCTCACCACATGTGACAGCCCTTTATCAGACACGAGCAAGATAAGGAGACACACCACAACAATGGCGGTCGCCCAACAGATCATGTGATAACACATGTAGTCATTCAGAAACCGAGTACAACACACTGCCAAACCAGTACACAGCTCAGTTCATAGGAATACAATACAAAGACAAAAATATATTTACAAAACATGCATGTAAGGTCAGCAGTCCCTCGAATATCACCTCGAATATCACATGACTGAAACCTCAGATAAAAATATGTTATGATGACATGCAAATTCAAGGTGAAATCGTAGAAGAAAATATTTTTATAATTCATATATTTTTTAAAACTTTTGATTTTTTTTTTTTTTTTTTTCGGTTTACAAATTAGAATATTTTTTGGCATAAGCTATTTGCAGCTTTTGGCCACATGTACACTTTAAATATGGCTCCTACATACTGTTTTATAAATGTGTTCCCAGGTAGGTTTGTTTTGGAGAAGAGGAGACCTCTGTGGATTATTTGGCTCTCGGTAAAATAACATCCTAAATGCCTGGATTACCAAAAAAAATTAGCACACCTTAGCAAGTGCTATGCTAGCAGGCTGTCTCATAATGCAGAAAAGCGTAAAAAATACCCTGATTTGTAATGTGAAACTGCTTTTTTCAGTGTTTTTATTGGTTTTAATCACTGGGTCCGTTTATTTTGGAGAGGAGTGGACCTTTGCGGGTAATTCAGTCTGCAATCTGCAATCCACACTTCCACCAAATCCCCCTAAATCTTACACACTGGACCTTTGAAGGATAGCTGTGCCTTGTAAAAATGATTCAAATTGTTGGTGGTTTTGTTTTAAAATCTGGGAACATAGTGACATTGCTTCAACATGTTCCAGACATTGGTCAAACATATCAGACAGGTTGTAAACAACTAACAGTTTAGTCATATTATTGTCATTGTCAGTCATCCCTTGTCGCACAAACAATCCATTACAACTAATTGCAGTAGGTCAATTAGGTTTTGCTAACAGGAGGTTTGGTCAAAAGCTGTGTAAGTGTCTGACTGCTGGTGTTTCCTGTCCTCTGCAGTTTCTTTTTCTGCAATATCACTTGCAGTTATAGATAGGAATGATGTTCAAGCTGTGGAAATTAGACCCAGATTGTAAGGATCCAGATTTATGCTTCAAATAAAATCAGACACACTGACACATAAAGGTTTAGTGGGTACATGGACACACACACACACATACATTTACTGTAGAGGCACTTTTTTCTTAGCTGGCAGTGGAGAGAAGCCGGAGCCTCTCATCACACATGAATAATTAAAACCGAAAGAACGCCTTTGCTTTTTTGCAGGGTCAGCGCACAATCAGTAGGAAAGGTCGAGACTGGGGACACTGTTTTGAAGGGGGCAGGGAATGAAAACAAGCTGGAGCTGCGCGGTGCACAGATGAAAGAGAGGTGTGGTGCTGAGATTGGGTGATGAAGGGGGAGGGGGTGGAACACCGGCTGAGGACTGAGAATGACTTGAAATGGATTTAGAGAGGGCGGATTGATCCTCTGAGTTATTACAAAAAAGGATTGATATCTTTGTTTGAGTGATTGGACTGAGAAATCGATCATGACTGTGAGGGTGGTTGAAAGACTTGAGCTGTAGTGTTACCACTTTGTCTGTATTTGTTCTGTGCTGGAGAAGCTACGCTGTGTCACATCACAGACCCAGGGACGTGGCTCCATTTGAGAGCGTTGATATTAACACGCCTTTTTACATGAAGGGAATTGTAAAGATTGTGGGGAGGGGTATTTATGTGAGTGAAGCATGCATGCAAATGAAAATATGGTAATGTGACTGACAGCGTGTACATACATGATTGGCTTTGTTTCCAATGTTGTCACTTTGGCCTCTAAGTAGCAACCAGTGTGTTGGAGGAAATGAAACAGTGTATTAGCTTTGATGCTTTTAGGCTGAGTAAGTAGAAGATTGAAACATGGTACTCACTCATTGCAGTGATTTTATATTCCAGTACAGGTGCAGAGACCACTAATAATTCAGCCACTGTAATGCTTTAGAGTTCTGGCTCCTAATCTTTTTAGCTTTTGTCTCCTTAAAAACAAAACAGTGACTATTTCTGACCCATCGTCGCCAGCTGCATACTGCATGTCTGGGTTATAACTACAGCCAAGTCAATTTATGAGTTATTTATAAGTCTTTTTGGGCCACAGGGCACCACGTGATGGATGTAATTACACTGTTTGGCCACTATGAAAATTGGCTTCAAAGCCTGTTGGACTTCCTTGGGATCTGGATGTGATGTGGTGTGACTTACATACTATCTACGGTGGTGCTGCTGTCACTTTCTTTGCCAAGATCGTGCAATTAACAATATAATAACCACCTTCAGTGTCGCCATGTTTTTGTTTACATCTTGCGTATATTGAAGTTCTGTACAGAGTGAGTTCTCTGGTGTGGAATTCTCCAGAAAACATGTAGTATATAGGCAAGTGTATGAGCAGTTACATACACTACACAGCCGTTTGTCTATGTAAATATATGGTTTAAATGTTAGTACATCTTTGGCCTTAGAGAAAAGGTCTTGAGAATGAGGACGAGCTGAAGTGGTTGGGATACCTGACACTTTTTTGAGTGACTAGTTTGGTCGGAATGTAATACCCAGATCAAATAAAAACAGGATGGAGCCACTGTTGGTACTCTCAACTGTGATATTATAGCATCAAAGATTTTATGCAGTATATGTCCTGAATATGGAATTTTCTAATATAACCTGTAATGCCTAAAATAATGTAGTTGGCTGCTCCATCACTCCAAAGAAACGGTGGGTTACTACTGCTACAAGTAGTAAGCTAGTTAGCATGGTAACATTTGAAGCTGATGCTAGAGCAGACAAACACAATGTTTAATCCAATCTGTATAATATTGCTCTTGTATGTTAGGTTTGGGAAGAGTAGAAGAGAAAAGAAACTGTCCTCTAAACCTCTAAATTCTTATGCCACATACAACCTACAGCCCCATCCACACAGTCTCAGCCAAGACCTAAAGGCTAAACTGTAGAGATACAACTTCCGGGTCCATTACATGACGTCTTGGGGCCCAAAAAGACTTTTTCCCATAGACTTACATTGTGAAAGAGACATCTGTAAATCAGTTGATACATTTTTTTCAGCATCAGAACCCCCGTGAATTGACTCATTTCAGTATCAGACTTTTTTCCATTCCATTTTTTGCATTTACAATTTGATCTGTTCAGTTCAATAACATTTGGAAGGTCTGGAGGAGCCACATGGTAAAATCATTTTATCCCATTCAGGTTAGTGGAGGGGTAAATTGGAAATTGGCCACTCAGCTACTGTAAGTCTCTAGTGTGCTTGCTTTATGGACCCTATGATGTTAAAGATCAATGTAGTTTTGCACACTCTTTTTTTGCTTTATGTGCCACTGAGCAACTTAACTGGGAATGAATGGGGCCCTGTATCCAGTGCAGCATCAGTTCTCTTTACATCCATGGTTTTAGCATGTTGAGAAAACCAAAGCTTGACAGCCCTGCCATGCCTAGTTACAGCTGCTAGGTCACGATTGGTCAGTCACCGTTTGGAGGCAGGATTTAACCAAGAGATAAAAGCAAAGATTTAAACAGTCTTCATACTCCTCTGTTATAATTATCTCATAACCCCAAAAGTTTATCTTGCAGCTCTTTTCCTGGCCTCCAGGTTTGTAAGTATTTCACAGGCCCATGCATAAAAAAATCTTTCTTTCACAACAAACCACCATGTCTTTCTATAGGATTATATGAAAATCCTTGATTATACTGTGTGTACTGTGATGATTACCTACTAGCCTCTGAGCGAAAGATGAACTTTTAGCCTTAGTCCCAATTACTAAAACCTTCCTCGGCAACAGACAAACAGACTTTTACATGACCTCAGATTGGTACCAGTCCATGTGTCCATTCTGCCCACTCTAATCATCAATCTGCAGCCTGGTTCACCAGCCGCTGGCACCTGTCAGGATGAAAGACATGGATTAGAGACAGAGAGAGAGAGAACGTGAAAAGGTTGGGCATACAATACTAGCATCACGTGTCCCGTTGCTAGGGAGGCTGTGTGTGTGTGTGTGTGTGTGTGTGTGTGTGTGTGTGTGTGTGTGTGTGTGTGTGTGTGTGTGTGTCTGTGTGTGATGTAAGTCCAACACCGCTGTCAGGCCTAGCTGCAGGCACAATAGGACGATATCCAGATTTGTGTGTGTGTGTTTTTCTCTTCAAGAGTCATGTGTGGCTTATATGATTGCGTGTGAAGTTTAAGATAGCTTGTGCCTCTTCTGCTACGTTGTTTTGGAAAAGACTATCACTACGCATCATGCTCATCCATAGAATCAAACACACACACACACACACATATATACACACATATGCATCCACGTGCACACCGCTCATGCTTATCCCCTCCCTGTTTCACGTCTAAAAATAGATCTTTTTCTCAATGATCTCTCTGCTTCTCAAAGCAGCCGGCTGTAAGACAGGCATGTGCATGGGGTTAACTACAGCCCATCCTCTGAAGAGCTCTCTCTGTCTCACTACCCCCCCCTCCACCTCCACCCTCACACATACACACACACACCCTCAGAGCAGCCCATTCAGGGTGCAGATGGCAGCTAGTGTGTGTGAGACAAGAGACCCTGTGCGCTCAGTTGGTTAACAGGGAATCGGGCTCATTGACATGCAGGCAGCGCTTCCCCTCCAGTCCAGGAGAGTAAGCTTCACTCTGGAGCCGGCTGGGAGACAGTTAGCTCACAAGCTATGATGACCATATGTTCATTACACCCTGACTTCCTATAACCCCTCGCTGCCCTTGGAGGAGATAATATTAGGCTTACAATTAGCACACCACAATCGAGTGTAACAGTCCTTACAGTGGTTGAGTGGTGACGTTTGACAATGACGGAGAAAGTGAGCTAGCTTTTGTGCTAACGAGCTTTGAATATGATTAGTAAAATTCTGCTATTTTTAGCTGCTACGTAATTGAGATATTCGTGCTTATGCATTTAATATAATTTCCCAGGCAATCATTCTGAACTGAGTATCCACCCTGCTCCCCATTCACTTACTGTACGTGTCCAGCCATCCTCTCCTAACTTCTTCCATGAATTCATTCAGGCATCAGCACATCAATTATACAAAAGTATGAGGTTATCAAATGTCATTTCATTTTATAAAATACTACTAATAATCATATTCAATCAGTAATTACTAAATCAATTCCACGAACAAAACAAAGAATTTGCTCTGCATATTCCTCCATGCCCTAAAACTTCTCTGTAATATGGAAAAAATGTACAGCTGAGTCAAAAAGCTGCTTATGTACGACATTATTTTATTATGTTTAACACGACATTAGTAGTTGTTTTTTTTCCTTACATCAGTAAACTATCAAAACGGTCTGCCCCTCTGACCATGCCTCACTAGGACCTGCTCTCCAGTGACTAAGAGTTCATTCTTGACCTTGGTCACAGCTTTTGAAAACACAAAAAGGTCCACGTAGGGGCTGTTTACATGCTGCGTTTTCTGCACCCTTAAAACCATTGTTGTCAATGTAGACTGGTGGTAGGTGCACTCAAAAGCAAGAGCATTGCTGCTGCAGATGCGAAGAGTTCCCAAGCACTTATTTTTTAAGGTGCGACAGCCACTGTCTGAGATAAAAAAAAAAGTTCAATATTTGAATATGTCTGTGATAAAAATGTAGGAGAAGTTATTCATTTTAGTGCAGGGCTACCCAGAGCTTTACAACTGTCTAATACACACTTAGAAAACAATGCCTGAAAGAAGATCGGCTCCAAACTCATGATTTCTAAGCTTATAAGCTATAGGCTGCCCTCTAATAGTCGACCAAACGTTACTTGACCAGAAAGGTCATTAGTCTGCATGATTTCATTGGTCACTAAGTTGCAAACAAACATTGTGAAACTCTATCAGGAGCTGCACCTTGTCAAAATAAATCAAAACCTATATGACTGGACCATGTGGGAATTTAATTTGAAAGGACAGACACAGGAAGTGGCCACGCTCAGCAGTCAGACAGGAGTCACGTTCATTTACCGGGCTGGTACCTGCGGTTATTCCACAGGCTAGTTAATAACATGTCGGGCAGGAAATCCAAAGTGTGGGATCATTTTGAGAAGGTGAAGGACCAACCCAAGGTGATATGTAAACTCATCTTCATTGGTCGACTACAAACATGACGTATCATCTGAAACATGGAAGTAGCTACATGCCCATTAGCCCACAGCGTCATTAACAGGCGGCTCGCTCAGTGTGTGACGTGCACTTGTAGATAAAATATAGGCCTATATTAATGAAGGTTCATTAGTACGGTTTGTATTTCTCTGTAATGTAGCACAGTGTTAACAATGTTACTGAGACTATTCTTTCTCACACCTTCAACTCAAACCATTGTGTTGCCCCGCCCAAAATATATCATTTAATCATTAAATTAATATCGTAACATGCGGGCGAGTAGTCGACTAAAGGCCCTAAATGACGACTATTGGTTGACTAGAAAAATTCTAGCCCTTGTAAGCTATTATTCGATGCTGGTTATGGTTGCTTGGCCACATTAGGTGCGACCTGCCTCTGTACCCTTAAAGGTTGGCACAGAGTGAGCAAAAGAATAGCATTCAGCACCCAACCTCACTTTTCCAGGTGGTAAAACATGCAGCATGTGTTTCAGCCCTTACTTTCTTGCTCTGAGCTTTTGACAATATGATAGCAACTAAAGATTAAATTGCAGATTTGTTTCAGAATTACAGTAATTGCACATCCCAAGTTCACTGTAATGGTAAAACAACGACTGGCCAGCTCACTCAGTCCATAGTACAGGCAGGCAGTCTAAAAATGCATCTGAGGCACTTTAAATGTAGTTAAAAAACCTTTATTAGTGCTAATAAATTGTAGTTAAATATCCCTTATTAGTACTAATAAATTAGCACTAATAAAGGATGTTTAACTACAGTCAGAGTGCCTGGGATGCATTTTTGGACTGCCTGTCTTTACTATGGACTTTTACACTGGGTGAGCTGACCAGTCATTTTTCATCTTTAAGTGCAGCACTGCCAATTTTTTTCTCATTACAAGATGTTATAGATATTGTCTGCATCTCTTGACAACATTAGGCACAAATGTAAACAACAATATACAGTATAAAGTATAAACAGACAATAAATTAATTGTTGGTTTTCGTCTTTCCATGGCATTCATTGCTAAATAATAAAGAAAGAAAATAAAACAACACCATCTTTGTGCTTTACATTAAGACGTATAATATACAGGACTTTGTTCAGGTCAAATCATTCCACGTTGGGTCATTAGAGGACAGGGACAGCTGCAAAAATGCAAGTAGGTGATGTCCTCATTATGGACAGCAGCGTAACAGTGAGCTAGTTAGCACTTCAGGTAAGGAGAAGGTCATTGTGTTGTGATTCCAGTCTGTTTGAGTTTAACGGGCAGACAGGATCATCCAGTGGGATTAATACAGCCCAGCAATCTCTCCAACATGTGCAGTGTGATCAGGAGCGCTTCAGAGAAATGGGCTGATTAAAGGTACTAATCAGCAATTGGACTAGAAATGTACTGTCGGAGGCTTTTCCTTATAAAAACATCCAGCTGGAGAGTGGAGTTTGTTGTTTTCTCTATTTTTACTTTTGCAAATAAATTCTCCTCAGTTAAACATTATTTTTTGTCCCCATTGTGTTGTGACTTATGAGCCGTGTCAAAACAAAGCACATACAATAAAATACAAACCCTCCCTCACACTCACTGCCCAATTAGTCCGGCCATTCATGTTCACATCTTATTTTATTGCCTCACACCGCCATGTTAATTAATAAAATTGTCATCCCTCGTAAATTAGTATAATTTCTGCACTCTGTGTGTGTGTGTTGCTGCGTGTGTGTGCCTAATCGGTGCCTCTGCAACTGAAGCAGTAGGAGCAGTGTCATGTGTGTCAGCAGTAGCCGAGCTTTAACAAAGTACCATCTATCACTCTGCTCAGCCAGGCTTCAATAATAATTGGGTTAGAATAAATGGGCCATGATTTTGGAGCAGAGAGGGAAAAAAAAAGAAGAGATTGCCAGCCAAAACAAAGCCACAGACAATTCAATAACCAGGCCCCACCCAGAGAGGCAAGAAGCAGAGCGGCGAGGCACAGCGAGGCAGAGGCTGCAGACACAAAGCGGATTGATGTCCTGCCCCTGTACAGGGCCAGTTCTGAATAAAGATATATCTGTTACTAAGGCGGGGAGGAGGCTGCAGCCCTGAGGCAGTGAGACGGAGTGACACAGCAGAACTCTGCAGTGTTTTGTCAGATGATATACGATGGAATGCAGGAAAGATAACGTTTTGTCATGGGAATGAGGTGGATGCTGATAGTTCAGAACACAATATACAGATGGAGAGTAAATGGTGGATGCGAGACAAGGTGTATTTCATTCTATGAAATGTAGAAAGCATTTTATCTTGAACTTTGACCTGTGGGAACACTCTGTTGCTGTTATGAGCCATTACTGCTGCTGCTGTGAATAATAAAAACGTCCTCATTTTGGCAGTGATGCTAATGCTATTGTTGAAACCATGCATGTAGGTTCACAGCTGTGCAGTAAGTTAAACGTAATAACTAAACTATCAAGAAGTAGATAAAAAGGGCAACATTTGCTCAGTCACAGATTTGACAAAATGGTGGATATAATCATATCAATGAAACTGTGAAGGCCATGGAGCTGTGACAGTGACGTACACTGTTCAACTGAAACCAACACTAGTGGCAAAATAGAACATAATCTAGATGCTAATGTTAGATTGAATGTTGGCTTTGAGACTGTACTGTAACAGTATGAATATGTATTAATAATAATATTTACAGATGGCTGACAAGAGAACAACATGAATAAATAAGTGGAGAAGCATTAAATGCAAATGCTTCCATACAGGGCCAGAGGGCTCACTGAATGGTTTGATGAGTATGGAAATTATGTAGGTTCTGCTATGGATTATGGGAGATTTCCAGCCAAGATTTTTGACAGCGCTCTCCGCCACCATGATAACACAGAGGACTGCAATTATTCATTTAAATTAATACTGTATATGCAAGACATTAAAACAAGTTTGACGTGACAATGAGCATACCCTGTTGAATAAAATGATGCTCACTTGTAAACTTTTACACGCCTAAATCACGTAGTACTTCTAATCTCAATATTTTACACTTAATACACTGAACTTATACACATTGTGTCTGGCTCTGTCCTAAAATTAAAGCATACTGAGAAGACATTCTACAGGATATGGCAAAAATTCTTGGTGTTGCTTTGTGTATGAATCCTGTCTCTTTACTTCCGGGTCCCCCGTATCAAGATGCTATTGTTGGTTGCTCTAGCAGATTGTACAGTATTCTTGCATATGCTGCGAGGAGGGATATCTTGTTGTCACGGATATGGCAAACTGGCACAAGATAATCATGGAGTGTTTTCCTTTTAAATACCTGACTTGTTTGCTTCTCTCCTCAAAGGGACGATTCCTGAAAATACGGACTCAATACCTCAGTTTCTCAAACTCCTCTGTGGCTTTAACACTTGTACACATTTTGGTTGATTGACTATAGACACTGCACCTGTGGATTGTACTGTTTTTTTCAATTCATACCTAAATGTTTCGTCATTTTTATTCTTGTTGCAGACCGTTGCTGTGCTGAGCTGTTCAATGTTGTTTGTGGTAAGAAGACATGATAACTTGTCGAAAGCTCCTGCTTGCTTGGCAGTGGCATACTGCCAGTGTTGTGGGAATTACGCATGGTCATCAATGCTAATGCTGTTAGCTAAAATCTGTGATTTCAGTGGAGACTCAGCAGTTTAATGTGGAAGCAAAATGGAAAAGCCCACCACAGAAAAACACTTTGCGGTTGTGGAGAAAAGGAGGTTTCAGGAAAAGTGGATTGACTCTTACGTCATCGGACTACAGGAATTTAATGTTAAACACCATTATGGGACTAATCACAAATCCTGTGACAAGTTCATAAGTGAAGAGTGCAAACATAGGGTTTCACCACGACTTCTCTGTGCAACAGAGAAGTTTAGTGAGGGTGTAACACGGGCTAGTTATATGGTAGCTCATGAAATTGCTAAGTGTGGTAAGCAGTTCAGCAGTGGAGAATTTGTGCAAGGCTGCTTGGTGAAGGCAGCTGACATCGTATGTCCTGAACCTCTGCAGCCCTTAGTGATATACTGGCTCACTAAACTAGCACACATGCATTAAAACTTTGAGCACCCCTGATATACCAGCGTCTGTTCTATCTGTTATATGTGTTATCTAAGTTTTGTTCGATTTGGCAGAAAAGTCTTTCATGATGGAAACAGAGGCTCTAAAGGAGAAAACAACTTTTGCAATCAGGGCAGTAAATCCTCAATTTTATGTAGGAGGACAAGGAAAATGGGAGCAGGGCAGACAAGAGGAGAGAGACTTTAGATGAGGATGGAAGAAAGAAGTAAGTTCCACAGAGGCCTGACAGGAGACAGAGAGGAACAAGCATGTCCAAGGTACCATTGGGCATTCCGTGACGGCACACAAACCCACACCCACGCACAAACATACATTCACACTCCTCGTGACAATACGCTTCACCCACTCATCCCCTGACAGCGTGTGAATGACAAGGTGGCAGCCAGTCACTGTGTGAATCCTTTGGCAGACTCACTCAGACACACTCGTACACGTAAACACTGTGTGTGTGACTCACCTACAGGTAGCACCTAATGTATGCAAGGATGGAGACAGATAGTCTGTGTTACTGCAGATCGTTCACCAAAACAAAAACAGGCGGATTCCACCTTCCTCCAGTGGGTTTGCATCGGGAAACAGATTAACACTCCTCCTTTTTTCAGAATCTTTTATGGCGAGAAGCGGAGTAGTGGCTCGGTTACAGCACAGCAATGTGTTGCATTGCCTAAAGTGGGGGTTTTGAAGTCACAGATAATCTGCTTTTGAAACAATGAGATAGTGTTGCTTTTCATTCGGCTCAGTTAAGCCACGCTCCAAATGAGGAGAGGGAGATAGTGTGGATCAAACGTTTTTGTGTTGAATCCCAAAATTGTACAGCTCTTTAAAGTCACAACAGCTGCAAATTCTCCATCTATTGTGCTGACTTCTTTTTGGAGATGATGGAATTTAGCATTTTGGACAAAAATAATCCTCATGAAGTACTGATCTCGACATCAATGGAGAGAGAATCCAGGCTCCTTTTTAACAGCTGGGCACTGTGTTGCAGCTAAATCTGCACATTGGTAGTCGGTAAGAAAATACAGAAAACTGCCAAGTAGAAGGAACAATAGGCGATTCCACAGCAACTGAATGAGCTTCAGTGTCATGAAAGGAGCATACGAGCCATCATCAAACTGCACATCATAGCACACACTTAAAGACACTCTTTCCCTAAAGGCATACCTTACCCACAAAATGACCATTTGTATGTCAATTGACCCTCGCTGAGTCCCGCCCCTGAATGCAGACTGGCCAATTATAACGTAGTATTGGGTCAGCTCAGACCAGAGTCCGACAGCAGTGAAATATATTTTAGCCACTAAAAAAATGGCCCACCTAAAGAAAATCTATACCAGTCCAAGTGCTTTACCTTGCTTTTATACCAACCCTTTATAAGTGCAGCTGTGCCACTCACTGTATCATGGCGCAGGTCAAAGAGACAACAAATGCAAAAAATTTAAAAACTGAGAGCTTATGACAGCAACAATGAAACGCCAATCACTGTGAAGACAAAAGGGTACCTTAATGAACCAGAGTATACAGAGGAAGAACTTTTGCAGACAGAGAATGAACAGCAACGGCACAGTTGCGCTTATGAGTACCAAAGTTCTATGGTGGGGAGAGTGTAGTGCCAAAGAAAGGGGCTGTCTAGCGGGCAAGGTAAAGCTGTTAAAATATTCAAAATATTGGTTTATTAACGGATAGCCCCTTAAGATGAACCATCTTGTTTTCGAGGGGGTCCAACACAACACATGCAATACATAAGCCCACACAACCTGCTCATATTAAAAGGGATGTATATGCCACAAGACACTATGAGCATCAATAAAATAATAATAATAATAATAATAATAATAATGATAAGGCAAACACTTATTGAGGTTTTTTTTTTGAAGTGGCCAAACTACATTTTGCTGCCGACCCCCTATCTGCAGCAGTGTATTGCTTAGCTTCCATGGTGGTACTCCTGTCTGCTTCTCCAACCAGGGAATATGCTGACTGCCATCAAAATAATACACTGACTATGGATAAGTACCTCATACAACCCCATTTTAAAAAAATCTGAACTATCCCTTTGAGATCAGTGATGTCTCCATTATCCTAGTCCTTCCAGTTCACCTGACTGATTTGTAACTCATCTGATATTGTATTCATAGAAATAGAATTCTATTTCTATGATCATTACATTTACATTCAAATCATAAATTCCAAGAATATACAGACCACCGTAAAAGATGTTCATGGTTTCATCCTGTAATAAAAGCCTGAACTGAACTCTCGAACCCTGAATGTAAACATAGCTTGAGAAAACACACTATACGCAATGGTGCAGTATGTATATTTAATTCCCTCTTTGAATGTGCTCACCAATGAAAGAGAATTATTTATTAGGTCAATTTACTCTAATCTATACCTTGCATGTTAGTAATGGACAGCTTTTTATTGCTTTTATTATTATCATTAGCGAGGTTTTGATGCATGAAGCTCACTCGCGCTGTTATTTAGATTTATGCAGAACATAAATCCTGATCCTTTTGTTCTCCTGCCTTTATTTGTATGGTAATGTTTGAGAAAGAGGCGTGAAGCTGAATGACATTTCTGTATTACACCGAATGTAAGCCGTGTTGTGTGGAATACCAACTACTGTATTAGGATGGGAGGGCGGAAAAGGACAAAGCAGGACACTGCAGAATGAGTCAGAACAGAGATCAAAACGAGATGTTTCTCATTGATATTTTAGTAAAGAAAATTGCTTCAAGAAACAAACAGCATTCAAATTGATTTGTACATGGAGAGATCTTAAGGTTTTGGTGTACACACACCGCTCGATGTTGGCCCTGTAGAGCAGAGCGGAGGAGAGGTCGGGGGGTAAAAAGGGAAGAAAAACTGAAAGAGGCAGAGAACACAGAGTCCTGAGCACACAAATCCATGTTTGCTAATGGAAACAGGCTGCTTCTCAGCCCTGCCACATTCAAAAGAGACCCGGACCGTCGACCACGCTTTAATCTTCAGCAGGTGCACAAACAGAGCACACACATGAGGAAGAGGAGGGGGAACAAAGGTTAAGTGGAAAGACTGCTTTACAAAATGGAAACCGTAGCAACCTGCTGCAGGTATAAAGTGACTGCCTATTACATAATACAGCTGAATTGGCATCCACTCAATCACACGCTTCATTAATGAGCAGCAGTTTAGCTTTATCAATGTAATTCAGTAGAGCCATTCATAATAACTCCGACATGAGTCATTCTTTTCTTTTTTTCTTACCTGCAAGTCAGTATGAGCCACCTCAGCCATGCAGCAGAGTGTCATTTCATTTATCAGGATTTTTTAATCAAGCATGTCCACCTTTGAATGTTAAAAGTTCAGACTCTCTTGTCATTTATAACCGATTAAGTCCTTCAATCTGTAAAAGCCTTTGAGCTAAATGAATGCATTGCATACAGAAAGTTTGTATGAGCAAGTTAAAGGGACAGTTCGCCCCCAAATCAGAAATGCATAGTTTTCTTCTTACCTGACAGTGCCATTTATCAGTCTAGATTGTTTTGGAGTGAGTTGCCAAGAGTTGGAGATATTAGTCGTAAAGATGTCTGCTTTCTTTGGAATGTAATGGAACTAGATGTCACTCAGCTTGTGGTGCTCAAAGCGCCAAAAAATACATTTGAAAAACACAACACCTCTTTGCAGAAATCATGACCCACTTACTCAAGCTAATTTACAGACCTTGTTGTGAGCAGCTTCATATAGGAACTATTTTCTTTCTACCAAACTACACCTGCCAATTGTATCACTGTGCAGATGGAAGTGTGCATCTACACATGGATGAGAGGTTCGTGCTTGCGACAGAAGCTATAACGTTAGCTAGCTCAGTGGTGCTAGGTAAGCTAGCAATAGATGCATGCTCCTGTCTGTGTGGTGATATGGTTGCCGGGTGTGGTTTGGTAGAAAGAAAATAGTTCTTACATGAAACTGCTCACAACAAGGTCATGATTTCTGGAAAGAGACATTGCTGTTGAGTTTTTCAAAGTTTTAGCCCTTTGAGCACCACAAGTTGAGTGTCATCTAGTTCCATTATATTAAAGGGAAGGCAGACATCTCTATCGCCAGTATCTCCAACACTTTGTCACTTACATCAAAACAATCTAGACTGATAAACAGCACGACAGGTAAGAGGAAAAATGTGTGGAAAAATTTTTGGGAGAACTGTCCCTTTAAACTCTTACTTCTTTATAAATAAGGATCTTCTAACTTTGGTGCATAAATCCACTGATACTCTATGTTTTACTTATTGTAAACAAATCCCATGAAAAGACCAGAATCAGCAATCAATGTGAGCGCTAAGTGTTGCCTGTGTAGCCAAAGCCAGGTGTAGCTTATTCCTCTGTGCCATAGATCTCCATCACTATCCAAAAACTATTAAAAACACATTAATGAGCTGCACTGTTGCAGTAAGTAAATAACCTGTTCTTTCATTACAGTGAACAGGGAGACTTAGATTTATTTTAAGTCAATTCTCCATACATAAAATCATCTGAAAATAGTCCCCTTTTTTTTTTTTTTTGGCCATTATATTCCAGAGAGGGCGGACATCTCCAAAGCCGATATCTCAAACACTCGGCAGCTCACACCAAAACGATCTAACTTGATAAATAGCACTACAGGTAAGAGGAAAAATATGTACTTTTGATTTTGGCGTGAACTGTCCCTTTAAACATGAGTGTTGAGGTGATGAAGTGGCCAAAAAAACAGTTATTGATTTTAACCCTTTGAGAGCAATAACCTGAACATGTATAAATGCTTACAAGCTGTTGTTTAATTTTCGTAGAGACTGTTAAATGGCCCCTGTGGTAATGTAGTCTAATCCAGACTACAATGTCGACTGTAGGGTTAATTTGTTGCATTTAGTCGTGTTTAATCAGTGCATACCACTGGAGAGAACAAGGATTGTCTTTGTCACCCATAACTGCCCTTAACAACATTTGTATGTCTGTGTGTGTACTCTGCATGCTTGCATGTTTGGGTCGTGTTGTATGTTTGCAGTCTGAATAGCCTCTGGCATCTCTCAGAAACAGCCGTGGTCGAGAGATGAGGACGGCACGTTGGCCACAGCTGAGCTCTGGCACTGATGAGACAACAAGTAATCAAAGAGACACGAAGAAGAGGAGACACACTCCGATTTGTGATAGGAAGGAACTAACGAAGGATGCAAGGAGGGTAATCTGTGGTGTTTTTTCAGCGCTGTATTGGTTGGTCTATCCCGCTTATGATGCAGACTATGGTGGCTGACAGGCATGATGTCTTACTAGACAGCTGTGGATATGAGTGTGTGTGTTTGTGTGTGTGCTCCTACAGTTCCTGTGTTACCATGGTGGCAAAATAGAGCGAATAAGATCTCAGACTCTTCATCTCGAGTCAGCTAATGGAGTGTGAGAAAGCGGGCCAGCAGCTCCCCTCCTGTAAACCGCCAGCCTGGTCACTGTATGGCACCATAGCTTCCTCGCACAAGCTGAGCCGCTGCAGTTTGGAGTCCATCATGCAAGGGTGACATGTGTTACTTGCTCTCACTCACATGTGTTGGCTGCTGAATGATGCAGAGGGTGTTAAAAGCCTTTGGAATGAGCTAAGGAGCCGCACGTCTCTATGGTCTAGCAGCTGTGGATGTCTATAGGTGCACGCAGAGAGGTGTGGCCCATACACACTGTGCCTTTCAGACTGTCAGGTAAAGACATCATGTTGACATTTCGGCAGACTGAGTGTTTTATGCCATCACCTATGTGATATTAAGAGGCATAAAAATAGACCATAGCAGCGCGGGTTATTTACCGCAGCTAGGCAGTATAAGTAAAGATGCCTGGGAGAAATGCATTGACATATGGCAGCAGAAATAGAACAGTATTCTTTATTCCATACTGATGCTTCACAAAAGAAATGAAAAACCTCTCTGGATAGACCTTCCAGCCAGAAATCCTCATTTTCCAGGGGTGCTGCTGTCAAGCCTGACCCCTTTAGTGGAAAATATTCAAATTACATTCACACATAAAAGTTGCTGCCTCTGTGCTGAGGAAATAATGTGCAAAAGTGTCTATGTTTCTATATTACTCTCCCGTAGGCCACAATATAAAACGGAAACAAAATGAATAGAAAGTGTGTCACTAGCTGAGTGTGGAGGTGCGGACTCTCAGGTGAGCAATGGGATGACTCAGGAGAGACTCCCCTGAGTGATTGAAGACATCCATGAATCATCACTTTAAGCTGAAGTTTCTGTGTGTGTTTGTTTGTTGTTATATTATACAACTCTCATCACTGAGTCCTTCCCTGAGTCCGTCTCTCTGGAGATGGACATCAGGACATCCTGCGTCACCAGTTGTCTGTCAGCACCACCAAAAAACTTCATTGCAAATTCGCTCTCCCCTCCATTGTTTCATGTCACTTGAGAGGCCGAAGTGGAGCATGTACATTGGGACATCGGGCGGGAGAGAGGGGAAAGTAGTTGGCTGATTGGAGACATCGGTCCTGAGGGAATGCTCTCAGCCTTTTGACGGAAAAAATGACTGACAGTTAGTGTTTGCTCGGCTGGCAGACATGGGCACCCAGAGGTGGGTGAGTGGAGTGGCAAAAGACATGCCAGAATGGGGACAACAAACAAGGTCATGCAAACTGTGTCATCATCAAAACTATGAAGGGGCAGAAGGGGTTTTGAGGTTATTGTAGACATGTAGTTTTTGAAAGACTGATATGGTCTGTATGGAATGTGTGTTTTGGGCCCAATCCCAACACAGCTGTTGCTCCTACCACTTAGACCTTATCCCACTGATTTGCATGTTAGCATCAAAGGGTAGGGTGTCCCAATTCTTGTTTGGATAAAGGGGTAGGGTGACGTGTAGGGACTACAAATCCCTCTAAACAGAGGTTTTTCAGAGGCACACTAAAACTTCTGATAACCATGTTTCCATCTTAGTTTAATGTTGTTTTAATGTTTTATGGTCCGTTTTCTTTATAACGAACATAACAACATTGTTATTGCTAATTTGTGCATGACAGTCCATGTATAGAAGTCCATAAATATGCAGGGTGAACATCACCAATGCAGAAGATGGCTTATTAACATTGTTCATCAACACTTGTCACGTCTGTTTATGTAAACACCAGTATTGCCAGTAACATGTCAGGGTCTTGAAGGATCATCCCATTTCATAGGGGAAGATTACAACCTCTACCCCTTGTAACTCTGTGCTGAGGGTCAAGGTGGCAGGGGTAGGCTGAAAACAAGAAATAGGTTTGGCCTTAGTGTATTAAAGGGTATAAGACCAAGTTCAGTCAGGAGCACTTTTGTCAAAGAACAGTTCAGTTTCCATTTGCAGTATTATATTTGGCAGTATGGCTCTGCTCTGGGACCTCTCTGCCTTTCCTAGGCCTAAGCAGAAAGCCTCTTCCTTGTGCCTGCATGGAAAGCCTAAGGCTGAGAGAGCACACCTCTCTGCCCTTCCACATGCAAATGAAGAAATCCTAAGGCAGAGAGAGCAACCCCCCCTGCCCTTCCATGCGCCCACAAGGAAAGCCTAAGGCAGGAAGAGCAGCAGCAAAGATCTCCCCAAGAACAGAACAGAGCAGCATCAATGACAAATAGAGATGACACTGATAAGTCAGACACAGCCTGAAAAGGAGGAGCTGGGGTGCAAAGCGGCTTGCAGAGGAAGCAGCAACAGTAGGCAGGTCAGAGCAGTTTAAATAGGGCGCCCTGAATGAGATTCGCCAATTGGTTGCATTAAAAGGAATCATGTGATCTATCAGCCTCTACTCAGCCTTAGAGATAGGGTAAGGAGCTCGGACATCCGGAGGGAGCTTTGAGTAAAGCCGCTGCTCCTTCATGTCAGAAGAGGTCATCTGATCAAGATGTCTCCTGGGCGTCTCCCATTGGAGGTGTTCCGGGCCCGTCCCACTGGTAGGAGGCCCAGGGGCAGACCCAGAACATGCTGGAGGGATAACATATCTCGTCTGGCCTAGGAACGCCTCAGGGTCCCCCAGGAGGAGCTGGAAAGCGTTGCTGGGGAAAGACATGCGAATGTTTTGCTCTGCCTGCTGCCCTTGTGACCCGGCTTTGGATAAGCAGTTGAAAATGGAGGGATGGATGGATGGATGGATGACAATAAGACCTATGTTGGAAAAAAATAAATGTATCCCCTAAATTCAAAGGTGAAAAGGCAAAGATTTAAAAAACACTGGCACCTCAAAGGAAGGGAGTATGGCACACTACAAAGATGACTCTGTCTTTGTACAACATGTATACACTGTGTAAAACACGACCTATATACCACAGCGCTGTAAACAAATATGAGGTTCAGCCTTGAAAGTGCCGAGATGGGTATCTCCAGCCAGACGTCTTCGTGCTGGAGCACAGTTCCACCTCAGCTCTGATGAATTATGCAGCTCAGGATCATCCCAAACGTTTTTGGGGATTTGGGTTGCTCCTCTGTACGCTGTGTAGTAGTAAACACTGCATGATTTATCAAAGGCTAGAAACAGCTTGTATGGCTGCTGCAGGTTCCCGCAGAGGAGGGGAGCAACTTGCATTAAAGCATTTGGCTGCTTCTTGCTAATGCTGGATGGCATAGGCTCCGTCTGCATGAGTGAGGTCATATCTGCAAACAAGGAAGCTGCGGTGAAGTCATGTCTGGCTAGCTGGAAGAGACAGCAGTCTAAGAGTAACATGCGTGTGGCCTCATCCACTGCTCCTTCGACTTTCCATTCCTCTATTTCTCTGTATCTCTTCTCTCTCTTGCTTCTCTTCTCCATTGAAGTGTAATCCCCCCGTTTACCATTCCTTACGTTTCCATAGCTCTGGCCGTGTTGTGATTCAAAGCTCCCATGATGAGGTACAGAGGTGATGTAATGCAGGTCTGCACTCATTAATGTTTGAGTAGAAATTTCACACTCTATTTCAGTCATGTGAGAGAGGTCATAGCGAAGCCGGGATTGACTGAACAATTTCATATAGTAAGTGTGAGTGTGTTTGTATACACAGACATGTGTTTGTGTGGTCTTGTCCCATGCTTTCAGCGTGGTCTCACAGGAATACCTGAAATGACCACGACCTGCATTTCATACCCGTGGCACATACTGAGTTAAAATTACATAATGGCACTATGGAAACAATGCCAGTGAAAATCAGTTAGGATCTTTTGACATGGTGCACAGATGAATTCCAGCCGAGTTGTGTGTTCTTATTATACATTTCTACAAACTGTGAATACATTGCAGTTGCAGGTTTCATATCAGTGTATCTAAAGTGATGTATATGAGCTGACTTTTATCATTGAGAGGTGGAGGGGATGGTGGATTGTGTGTGATCTGGACGAGATGTGTCACCAAGGCAAGATGCCTGCCAAGCTGCAGACCACTGCTTCGAACAACACTGGTTGTTTTTTGGCATCCCTTGTCAGAGTTTCCCTGCGTTGTTTAAGCCACCGAACCTGAGTGTGTTCTTCTGAACCTTCTATGCATGGTCCCCTAGTGTTTGTGGCGTCAGACTAGGGTGTTTTTTTACTGACACATCATAGCATTTACCAGCTGCTTTTGCGCCACCAAACGTTGGTGTTTTGAGCCAAAACATGATATTTTCCTAGCCATCACCGGTGATTTTAGTGCCTATACCCAACCGCAACTTCACCACAATGAAATATAAAGTTTCAACATATCTGTTACAACAACAAAAAAAGTACAAATATAACGTATCCGTGGTTTGCAAAAACATACAAACATTTTCCAACGATTTGGATGCAAATTCCCTGGTTTAACGACATCATCATGAAATGGATGGTGGTTAATATTACAACCCCACAGGTAGTATAAAGAGCAAGAACGTCTGTGTAGATGCAGGACTTTCACTCAGGAGACCAGTGTTTGTGTCCCTTGTGAAACCACACGTCAGCAATGAGTTTAACTTAACATACTTACATACTTTCCATCCTTACATCTTATATGTCACAAACAAACTCCTTTAAGCTGAAACCAAAACCTCTTTCTAAACCTAATCAAGAAGTTTTGATGTATAAACCCAACTGTTTACGTCCCTTACATCGCATATGGAATAACTGTATTTCTCTTAACTGAAACCACAACCTCTTTCTAAACCTAATTAAATTGTTTTGGTGCCTCAAACCAACTGTGCTGCCACCACTTAATTTAGCACATTATATGCCACCGCCACATAATGCTGTAAGGTCGTGGTCATATCACGTACTTCTGTGAGATCAGGTTGCAGTGCCTCCACCCAGCGAAGAAAAATACAATCAAAAAAGTTGTCGATGACCTTTTGAACAACCTCAGATGAATAAATTGCTCACATAAATTGTATTGCATAGATTATTAACCACATGCAGGCAGCTAAATCTGTAGTTTTTCAAGCATGCATGCAGTGAAACCATTTACATATGTTTGCATACATTAACTAATATAATGAGTTTCAAGCCTATCCCCATAGAACAGTTTGTATGACATTCTACGAAAGTGCAGACATAACAGTTAGTATGACATCCAACAAATGGTGCCCCATGAATGTAGGTACGTCCTACTGTGGTTAGGTTTAGGAAAATAAACATGGTGAGGACGTGTCTTGAATGACTCAAAGTTAACACTGTTTTGAACATGCATCCACAGAGGAAAAGTCCCGGGGGAAAGTCCATGTTTTTGTGACCCATCCGCCACCCTGTACATTGGGACTGCGTCCTTGATCACACCCCTTGAAAATACGTGGGTTATTTACGAACTTGGGTGCATTAGTTTTCATGGGAAAACAAATGAACAGTTTATGAGGACAGCCTGTATGTTTAGTGCTGAAATGACTCGTCAGTGAATCTGTTATTGGATGTCCACTAGTCTCAATAATTGATACAATGTTAGAGTCATTTATCAAGCAAAAATGCCAAATTTTTCCTCCATAAATGTGACGATTTGCTACTTTCCTCTGTTTTTATTATTGTAAAGATGTCACTAGGTGAAATTGTGCACCATTTTTCACACAAATTGATTGACTAATTTAAAAACGTATAATGATTCATGTTAATAAAAAGGCTTGTTACATGCTGCCCTAAAAATGTAAATGAAGTAAGTGAAAGATCAGCAAGAAAAAAACCTGAATGGGTTATTAAGCAGAGGAAAAGTAGACATGTTTAGGAAAATTGGTGTTAGCATTGAATAAATACTCTTTGTGTGTGACTGCATGAATGAATGTCTGTGTGTTTAAACACACCTCTGGGTGGAAAGAGAGGAAGAATGGGGCTCCAGTAACCCAGAGAGAGAGTGATGATAATAGCACAGTCTTTGCCAGATGTGTGACGTCTCCCGAGGGGGAACCCTGGTGCACTGTGCTTCAGGATTAATCGTTTGAATAAAAGAAAACATAATTAAAACCTTCCCTCATGCCCAGGCAATCAAACAGAGAGAGAAAGAGAGAATGAGGGGAGAGACAGCTTTGATGGATAACCAATTCTAGCCCCCTTCCCCTTACACACCACACACACACACACACACACTCACACAACACGCCTTTAGCTGAGATGACATACTGTACATAAGCAGAGAGAGCACAATTGATGGCTCCTGTCTCTCAAATGCAGACAGCGTCAATTTTTCCTGTGTGGCATTACAGCAGCCACGAGGCGGGATGGCAGCTGAAGTTTTGATTGTCACATGAATCAGCTGTTAAGGAGGATTCAGTGGGAGTGGAGAGCAGTGATTGTGTCTCCCAGACATACAGTGTCGATAGACTGTTGGGCTGTTAGAGGTGCTGGAGGAAGATGGCCTCCTGTGGCTACAGTAGGCTGCACTCAGTATGTGTTGGCAGACAATCACAGAGCACGGGCTTGCTCAGATATATTGTGTGGTTAATATCCTTTATGTCTACAAGAGGTTAAAGAGTCTTTGCTTCAGTGTAGGGAGAAGGGAGAGCAGGAGGGCAAGGAGAGGAATTAAGGAACATGATGAATGATAACTGCAGCTGCAGGACTGGAATTGGTCATCTGTGGCAACTTCATCAGGGTCTCAGTTTTTCCACTTCGACAGATTTTAAAAATGTCCAACATAAACAATTTTTATAAGCCCTTAACACCCATCTTACTCTTTGTTATGTGGCCCTACATGAACTATCATCTTTCAAAACTAGAGGAAAAGGCGATTGTTTCATATCAGACTCTTTATTTTTAAAGTCACTTATTTTGATGGACCAATCAGAATTTAATATTTGTGTCAGAGAGACACCCCTGTCAGTCAAATCTAGTTCAACCACATCCATGCAGTACTGATGAAACAAGAGTCCCGAGTGTTAAAGGGACAGTTCACCTCAAAATGAAAAATACACATTTTTCATAGACTCAAATACGTATTTTTGTCTAGATTGTTTTTTGTGAGTTGCCAAGTGTTGGAGATATCAGGTGTAGAGATGTCTGCCTTCTCTTAAATATAATGGAACTTGATGGCACTCAGCTTGTGGTGCTCAAAGTGCCAAAAACCTACTTTTGAAAAATTCAACAGAAATCATGACTCTTACTTAAGATACTCCACAGACCAATACCAATCCACAGACAGATGAGTCACCTAGGCTAGATGCCTGCCAGGCTGCAGACCACTGTTCGAACAACACCTTTTTTGGCGACCCTTTACAGCATTTCCCAGTGGCCTTTGAGCCGCTGAACCTGGCTTTTGTGGGCCAAAACATGATATTTTTCTACATCACAGGTGATTTTTGTGCCTATACCCAACCACACTTTCACCACAACGTTGTTGTGGTTTGCAAAAACATACAATGCAAACATTTTTTCGAACAATATGGATGCAAATTCTCTGGTTTAACATCATCATGCAATGGGCGGTGGTTAATATTACAACCCCACAGGTAGTATAAAGACTGAGAAAGGACCTTCACCCAGAAGACTGGTGTTTGTGTCCCTTGTCAAGTCAACAATGACTTTTTGTTTAACTTTACTTATCTATGTACTTTACATCCTAATGTTACTTATGTCTCATACATACCAAACATACTTCTTCAAGCTGAAACCACAGTCTCTTTGTAAACCTAATCAAGTAGTTCTGGTCCAACTCTCTGCAGCTCACACCAAAACAATCTAGACTGATGAATAGCACTACAGGTGAGAGGAAAAACATGTATTTCTGATTTTGGGGTGTACTGTCCCTTTAAACTCTTACTTCTTTAAACTAGGGATCTTCTAACTTCAGTGGATAAGTCTACTGATATTCAATGTTTTCTTACTGTCAACAAACTCAATGAAAAGACCAGAATCAGCAATTAATATAACTGCTAAGTGTTGCCTGTGTAGCCAAAGCCTCTGTGCCATAGACCTCCATCGTTGTCCAAAAACTATTAAAAACCCATTAATGAGCTGCACTGTTGAGCTAAGCGATATGTTGCTTCATTCATCACAGTGAACACAGAGACTGTAGTTATTTTTTTATACACAAAATCAGCTTTAAAAAGTCCCCAACAAACATTTTGGTACTGCAGTTTGAGTAATGTTTGCTTGTTAGCATCCAGTTTATGTTTTAGGAAATGACTTGTCCCAAATTAAACTATATTTGTGTGACCTGTTCTTTTAACATTTATGTCTTCAGGAGGAACAAACGGACGTGTGTGTACTGCTAATTTGCACCCAAGCCAAACAGATTACTACAAAAAATATTATTTAATATGGATGGTTTTAGTTCATGTGCCTTCAGGCTGTTTAAAAAGCTCTCAGTAATGACTTGGCAAGCTACAAACCAGCACTTGATATTCATGAGGCGATTCTATAGTCCTGTATGTCAACATGGGGAGAACACAGCGTTCTGTCCATGATGGCTGGTTTTATTCTGCGTGTGTGTGTGTGGTTATGTGAGGGAGAGATAGAGGGGGCACTGCTTTGTTTGAATCATGGCTTGCACATGCAGAGTTTCTGCACAGAGGACATTCCTATTGTGAAGTGTGCGGTGCTGCAGGGGAGGACTGTGGGGGACAGCTGCTCGCTCAGGTCATGTGAACCCAAATCTCTGTTTGGAGGGAGACCAGCTTGTCTCCAGTTGTGCCTCCTCAGGCCATGGGAGAGCTCCCAGACCAGCCTGAGCCTGAGCAGCTCTCACTGGAAAGGCACGGCACCAAGCTCCTTTCACACGCCAGTGGAAAGAAACAAGGAAATGATGGAGAGAGGAAACACCTCAGTACAACCGGGAATAGATTTGAAGTCAGGTTACATCTTTGGGTACCTGGAAGTTAATGTTAAATGGAAAATATTCAGACTTTTTTGTTAGGCTGTCGTGACAAATGGTGTGTTAAGACTGAAATTAAATAATGCAGTACAAACATATAGGTAGATAAATCCATTGGTATCTAAGGTATGCAAATGCATACCTTATACATTACTCACTATAAACTAATGCACGTATAAATTATGTAGAATGAACATCAATACAGATAAATGATAAATGAAGTCTGCTTTAGTTCATGTAATCACCTGACGCTTAATGGGTCATCATTTCATGGTCACAGTTTAAATACACCTGATTTTTCAGTACATGCATGTACAACACAGAGCTGACAGAAGGAGCTCGTGGTATCTTTAATGCTACATGACCCAGAGTCTTTAAATTTGATTTGAACTCCACAAAGCTGTTGTCATCATTATGCACACCTAAACAAAGTAAAAACCACAGGAGGTTTTGTGCCACCAAGGGTGGTGGTGGGTCAAAGGGACCTCGGCCCAAGGCCCAGGGCTGAGCCATGTCAAAGTCTAGGGTTGACCCTTAAATGGGATCAAGTACAGCAATTTACTTCCTGACTTATATCACTGAAAATACCAGTTATATGTATATACACAATGAATATATTTATTGTTATCATTAAAACAAATTTCAGCTTGTCATCTGATACCCCTTCCCCCTGCAGTCAGATGTGCAGACCAAACATGAACTGCACCCTGACTAGCTAAGTCAAAATGCCTCACCAAAAATAAGGGACTCAAAATAGGAAAGTCAGGGTACAGAAAGAGAAAGAAAATGAAAGGAGCAGAGAAGCAGTAGCCAAATTGCTGACCAAAAAAAATGTGAAGAAGCACCAGGTCTGACAGGCGAGGCTTACCATGACAAAGGTAAGGAGCTAGGCAGACTAGTAAATATAACTGGCCATAGTGGGCTCATTTTTACAGTTTTAGTGTAAAGATACTAGTGTCATGACCTAAAGCATCCATTGGTACCAACCATGTTATGCTGTCTTGTCAGGAAGGGGCTAAACGCTCCAAAAATTAGGCTAAATTTTGGCAAGGGAAAAGGTGCCACTGCCATTTTGGTGTAGTTGAATATTTCTGCATACTGGGGACCCTAAACAGTCTGGGAATTGCGCAAATTAGATATGACTGGAAAACTGAGACCCTTGTGGATTTGATGAGCCCAACTGTATTCATGTGTGATGATGTCGGTCCCCATAGTAGCCATTTAATTGTAGTGAGGCCATTCAAAATTGCCCAGGTTGGTATTAGAGCATGGGTGGTGGTGCTGGAGTGGGTGTGAATGAGGGGCCGAATTTTTTAAATTTTGTCCTCCTGTCCATAACTCCTTATGGTTTGCTTGTCAGATTTTCACCCAGATGTTTGTATTTAGCTTTTTTTGTCTTCCATTAATAGGATTTAAAATTAACCTTGATATATTTATTATAGGGCAAGAGAGCAAGAGAGATCCTGGCTCAAACCCAGGGTGGGGGGTTTGAACTGCGGGGTGGGGGAGAACTTCTGTGTGGAATTGGTATGTTCTCCCCATGTCAGCATGGGCTTTGTACAGGTACTCCAGCTCCCACAGTCCAAAGACATATATTAGCTTAACTGGTGACTCTAAATTGTCCATAGATGTGAATGAGAGCCTGAGTGGTTGTCTGTCTCTATGTGTCAACCCTGCGAAAGTCTGGCGACCTGTCCAGAGTGTACCCCATCTTTCACCCAGTGTCAGCTGGGATAGGCTCCATCTCCACAGTATCAGTCTAATAGTTTAAATGTGCTCTGCAAACTTGTAGAGTGCTGTTGTTACCAATAACGTGTAATTGCTACAACAGGTGAGTAGTGTTGTTGTTGTTGTATATCTGAAAAATATTGCAAGTCTCAAAATTGCTTCGTCTTCAGGATTTTTTGTGATACTGGACAAAACTGTGCAAAGTTGCCAATTTTCTAGATAACATTGTCTTCTGTAACAACTGGAGTTGTCTGAAATGGAATTATCGTGTCTTAATGGCAGACAATAAGGTTTTAAGACTAACTGACTTTTAAAGACAGACATTTTTTGCAGTGTGAGAACATAAATCAGCTGAAGTCAGGAGAAATGGACCTTCAGCAGGTAGAGCCCATCTGTTTGCTACTGGTGTATTGATCCCAGAATACCATTAAGTCATTTCTTTAAGGATTCCACTGCATCAGCACCCTGAGGCTACAGCACCTTCCCCTGCCCTCGCTGGCCTCATGCAGGTCCTCACTGGTCCTACCACCCCTGTAATGATTTCTGACTTGATTCTTCAGTGATGGAACGTAACCAAATACTGTGCTTCTGTTTCTTCGTCCTCTGCCCCTGCTACATTTCAGTGAAAAATATTGTACTTTTTACTCCACTACATTTATTTGACAGCTGTAGACATTATTAATACAATATATAGTAATTTCAGGCGTTTTATTATAGGCTAAGCTACCCAGCAGTTAATAAAGTAATTCATATTAGCCCCACTTTACCAGACACTGGTTGCTTAAAAGTGTCATTTGCTGATATCTGTTAACAGTAGCTATGTTTTTATTGTACAATATTTATGTCTTCTTTTCGATTTGGATCTCATCTACACCATTTTCTTCTCGCAGCATCCAAATACAGCGTGTTAATTGCGATATGAAGTCACGGCGGTGTAACCTTTGGCTGTAAAAACAAGCTGGCATGAGAAAGCAGAGAATCATTAGCACAATCAACACTTGCTGCACGCCAAAGCTCGGATGCTACGAGCTCGTCCAACTCGCAAATTTACACCGGCTTCGTCAGAGAAATTAACAACACTCACATTACGATTGATCTCCCTTGATCAACTGGAATTTCATGCACACATTTCAAGTGGCTTACAGCTAAGACATCTTCTGGCAGACAGAGCTGGCTTTCTGGTGTGTGGGGGAAGGTGTGTGTGTTTGTGTGTAACTGGACGGCTTGGAAGGAGGGTCTAAGGCAAGATTTCTCAGTCTAATTAACGCCTCAGCAACAACAAAGCGAGCATACGTTCCTGCAAAAAAATTTCCCAACAGCCCTGTTTTCATTTGAAACACTGAGAAGGGAGCAGCTCAGCATGTGTGCTTGGAGACTGGGAGGAAGTGTGGGTAGTGTGTCTGTGTGTGTGTTTGTATCCTATCATAGGTCATCTTGGGCAAATGCTGCATTCTGACACACTACTGGGAGTATCGCTGGTTCATGGCCAACAGGCAACTTGGGGTTAGTGCTACCATCTGCATCATGTCGCCAAGATGCCCCAAGATCACAGATTTCAATATTAAGTTTTATGGCAAACAGACAGACGTAGGATGCTGGTATCTCTGTGAGTTTTGATGATGAGTGTGTGACAGGTTTAAACTTTTGAGTCATCTTTCAGCTGTCTCAAGAGCTCACATGCACAGGCAGCATAAGATGAAACAGCAACAAGGCCCCTAATGGGGAACGTGTTTGTAGTTATATTGCTGTATGTATGTTTTCAGATGAGATGTGTGGCTCCTATTTTTTGGATGTAAAAGCTGCCTTGGGTGAGTGTTAAATGTGATACATTCAGTAACTATACAAGAGGAGACACATGTTTTCTAGATGGGAACTAGGTGAGAAAATGAAAACACAGTGCTGTCAAAATACAAACAAAACTAGACAGCTCAACTAAGCTACAGTAGAATACTCCCCAGGTAAATATGAAACTATATAAAGGGAAAAAATAAATTATGAGTTCAGCTAAATTGAGGTTATCATGGAGAGAAGGAAGAAACTGGTTCCAGTGGAGAACAAGCAAACTAACTGGGCTGTCTCCTCCATTCAACAGATGTTAGCTGCTATGTGTCGTTTTGTCGTTTCATGACCAAAGGAATAGAGAAGAAAGGATAAAGAAGTGATTTAGCTGTTTTCTTAAGCATGCTGACTGTGTTTCACACTCCAGTCCAGTTGGTGGCGCATGCATCTCTAGCTTGTTTGCTATGAAGAGAAGAAGATAACAAAATGGATACTTAGTGTGAAGCAAAGCTGTGTGAGGAGATCTGCTGTTACCCACATTTATGTAATTTGTCTTTAGAGCAATGGAAAGACAGCCAAAGGGCATTAAGTGATGTGGCCATTTTGTTTCCTAAGGGCACGGACAACATGAGCAAAATGACCACTGGTGAATATTTGTCTCCTATTCACTTCACTTTAATGAGAGTGTCAAGAGGCATATAAAACATTTGCTTCTGGTGGCAAAGCAAATTCACATCTTCACATCGCTTGAAGTTCAACTTTGGTGAGTTTTAATCGGTGATGTCACAGCTTCACTCTCTAATGTTGTACAATTTGAACAAATGTAGCAGTATTTTTACGTGACTTTTAAGGCAAATATATTTCTGGATTATACTTAAAAAAACAAACAGGAAGGCTAAATGAAACCTTTGTGGCACCTAACACTCTATCACTGCTGTAAATGATTAATTTAGAAACTGTTGTGTTTTATCCTAACCACAGTATCTTAAAAACCTCATTATTTGGCAGTGGACACATTGGGAAGTGTAAATTATGAGGTTTCTGTCAGTATTTTTTATGCTTGTATAATGAAAGATATTAATCCAAATAAATGACATATTTATCTGAATCCTGCCGAACTCCACTGGTGCAGGATTCATTGAAGAGGCTCCACCTTCACTTTGAGCAAATGCTGCGCAAAGAATTGTGGGTACTTTATACCTGCTGAGGATACACATTCTGTAGCATTTCAAGGGTCCTTGACATTGGAACAGTCCTTAGGTGGGATTTGATGATGTAGCGTCCTTGAGATTCAGCCATTTACGGATCCTTCCTTGACTTTGAGAAACACCCATCGATTGTTGCGTGTTTAACCAGCTAATTTTGTGTGATATTGGCCATGAAAAACACAAACAGCCCCTCATGAGAGATGCTGCCTGGCTGGCAATGACTCGGGAGACAGGCGTGAAGTGTAAGAAAATGGAAAATGTACCCATAGCATCATATTTTGCAGATTTTATTAACAAGCTAGCTAACATTTATGTCTGTCTGGGTCCATTACATTAGACACTGCCAACATTTAGAACGAATATTGCCTCGGCAGGTGATGGTCTATGTGCATGATTCTTCTTCTTCTTCTTCTTCTTCTTGAGGGTTTGAAGTGGTTGGCAAACAGCATTGGTGCATTACCACCACCAACTGGAATGAAGTGTGGATCAGGAAATGTGCAATCGTGGAACTCAAGACAAACATGGACCCTCAATTGTAAGAATGAAACAGCCAGACACGTCCGCACAACTCACACAAGTCCACAACTGTCTACAGACATGGGATGTGGAAAGTCTGTGTGTGCCTTTAATGTGTTTCCGTATGGATAGAGCACTATGGGAAAACAATGCAGTGCTGATTTTCTGGCAAAGTCTGACCTTTAACTTCATTTTTATGCCAGTATTCAATCAAGGACGATATCTAAATATATAAAAGGTGTCTGTTAGAAATAAAGTAGGTGTGTTTTAACATATTTGCTACACAGCAAACCTGTAGCCAGATTTATCTTGAATCCTCCACCTATTTTCATCTCTAAGCTTTGGTTCAAAACTCAACCATCGTGTTGTAAAAAAGCGCTGCATCAATAAAAGACAGAGAGCTGCATTGTAAAGTGTGATCTCATACCTGTCTTTGGAGCTCAGTAAAACTGCAGCCACGTGATTCGCGGCGAAGTGGCATCACATCAGAGTGGGAGTGGGGGGATGGGTGAAGGAGTAGAAAAGGTAGGAAGGGAGAGAACAGACACACACGAAGGAGGAAGAGAGAAAGAGATGAGAGAGGATTGTAGAAAGGAAGGAGTCGAAGAAAGAGGAAGGTGGATTCTTTAGCGAGGAGGGCAAGGAATTAAGGAAAGGAAGGAAGGAGAAATAGAGATACTCGTAACTGAGAGATAGCAGACAGCAGTGTGTCTGGTTCATGCAGAGTCCAAAGGTAAACCACAGTGAGGTAGAGTAGATGAACAAACCAAGCAGCAGCAGCGGAGTCACTGAGTCCAACCCGCATTGTGTAATCTTACACTTCCCCTGGGATTAAGAAACAACAGAATTCGCCATCAAAGTAGCGATATTTCTTTGTTTCCCTTTCTCTTTGTTTGCATTCCATTACCGGTCTTCGTCTTTTTTTATAGCAGCAGCCTCCTCGCTCATCTGCCTGCAAAGCAGACAAGTTAAAAGGTGGTCCTTTTATTGTGCAGCCACAAATCTCACAAGATGAGTATTATCTTCCATCCCTGTGTGCCTCTGTAATACACAGTCGTGATTCACATTCTTCTCTGTGTGTGATTGCGTTTCAGTGTGGGTAGCTGTAAATTAATATCTCTATAGTTCTGCCTCGCTGTCTCCTCCATCTTCCTAAGCACGCTGCTATTCTGTAGCTCCTATATCGGTACAAGTCCAATTGGCCAGCAAGCGCTCCGTGTCCGATTAAGACTTGCCAGCCACTGATTTTTATTGGCTGTGTAATGGTGCAGAACCTAAACATTTATCAGGGTCGATGTGCCGCTTGTAGTACAAGCTATTAGGGAATGCAGAGGAGGCGAGTGGGCACGGAAAGTTAGAACAAGCAGTAGGTGTCAGAATGAACTGTCACCTCTGGAGGGAAATTAAAGATGTCACAAGCAGGAAATTGTTTAGGGTTTGTTTTTGCTGCAGCGTGGCCTGGCTCTGACTGCTTTGCATTAATGACAAACAACTTTACCAGAGAAAGTTGGTGCATTATGGCAAAAAAAAATCTGTAGAATTCAAGAGGGGGCAGCTTCCAAATGCAGGAGCCTCATAACAAAGAAACGCTGAATGCAGAGAAAATAATTAGTGTAATGCAAACAGGGAAAGTTAACTAGTCTGTTTATCAAAAGTTCTTACTTGACCCTGACTAATTCTAGCTCAACCTGACCTACCTGGCGAAAAAGAGGATGAATACGTCAGTTTTTTGGCTTCGGATGCATTGTGTCCTCACCCAGGTGCTGGCTGTCCCACTGCGAACAAATCTGTGTATAATCCCCTAATGTTCTTAATCCTGGGGGTCACATTAAAAAATGGATGGGAAATTAATCTGCTGTCAGGTCTGTCAGGTATATTTTGTCAGTGCCAGTGCTTATTTTCAACCAAATCCTTCTCTATGAGCCAATACGACCCAACCACCAACCAGACCAGCCAGCCAAATCCCTCTGTCAAATGTTCTCTGTCCTTTTGTCCTTGTACTGTGAAGATTTCATTAAAGTTGAGAAGTTTAAAAACAAAAACACCCAAAGCACAGATCACAGAAGGAAAGTTTGGTGCTCTGCCTCCCTGATCTGCCATAAAGCAGCGGCGGTGAGGAGGGAGAGAAGCTACTGCGGCTGGAGACAGAGGAAACTACTTTACAGCCAGAACAGAGCGGATGCTTTTTGCTCCCCTGGCAGACGGAAAGTTAGAAACTTGGTCACACTGTGCAAATGCGTTACGGCTTCCTCCCCCACATGGATGCAAACATCAAGTGCGTTTTGTTTCAATGTCTGCCATATCTGCCTATGCCATGCTATGCCGTGCATATGTGCTGCAGTAACCAGGCTAATTTCATTGCTTCTGGCTGAGTGGATCAAAAAGACCCACATTCAGTGTTTTTCTTCTGTTTGCTCTCCCCCTTTCATGCAGTAATCTGCGCAAAAGGCAGAATTAAAGCAGCGCTCCCCCGGAGCCAGCCTTCTCTTTTCAGATTGGTGAAAGAGGAGAAATTGGGAGGACATGCTCGTTTTGGGGCAAAGGGATTGCAGGATTCACTTTCAGGTGAAAGTTCTGGTTCAATCTGTCACATTTCCTGACAGGCCGCAGAGAGCAGAGGCTGCTGCAAGAAAACAGGCAGGAGGATTTCCTCTCTTCAAAAATAATATTATAGTTACATTTAATTTGGCAGTTTTAATTAAATATAAATGAATAAGAAAAGAATTACAAATAATTATTATGTCAAAGACAAAAGCCCAGACAGGCCCCACATAATATGACGAATTTCTAATTCTGCTGAGTCCTCTTGTGATTGATTTGGTTGTATTTTGGAATCTGTTCAACTGTTCTCATCTAACACCTTATTCCAGGGGGAGTTGTCAGTATGATGTAAGGTGGCTGCCATGATTGTTAATAAAGGTGTCAGCAGTCCAGCTCCATCACTCACCTCCGCCAGTCCGGCCTTGTCCCTCAGATAAAAACACACTCTGGTCAAGATATATGTCACATCTGCAATTTCAAACCATTGAATATTCTGTCTTGTCTGTGTCTGTGAACAAGAAACAAGTAGATGTGCTTATCAAACCTCAAACTACTCACCCAATTTTCTCTGACGCAGGCCTGGAGCTAAACTGTCATGTAGCTAAATATATGTCGCCATACTTGCTACTGTAAATCTTATATGTTTAATCTGAATGGTGAATGTATAAGCACAGAATATTTTGACTAATAAACACATATCGTAAATCATTGTTTTGACTGGTCTCATTTCAAGTCTGTGCCGTCTACAAATTTTTTGAAGTTAGGACACAGACACCATTACAATGAAAGGGCATTTTTTAAAATATCCATATCGTCCCCTGCAGCGTGAACATTTTACAGTTCTGTGCCAAACAATGAAATTCCTATAATATCATGCGCCTTCGGACAAAATCTTCGAGTCTGACTGTTGCATAAAAATGCGCTGTACTGCAGCACATGATCTTAGTGCTGCAGTTTTAGCCACTCTGGCTACTTTGAACCTGCACCAGTCAGATTTTACTCCTACTTTTAGTTCCTTAGATGATACTGGTGAGTTCAACATTCCACACTGCAGTGATAAACAGAAATGAACTCATATAGGATTTGGTTTTTACCCTGGAACAGTGTGCCTGCTGACCTGAGAGTATTATATCACATTAAACTCAAACTTTTCTGCTTATTGCCTTCATGTAAATGAATGAACATGAATATTTATGTTATGTTCTGCCTTGTGTTTAATTATGGGAAATTCTGTATGTGTGCATTTTTGTGAAAGTGCAGGATTTAATTCAAAACTAACATTTTATAATTAACAATGTCCTGCACACCACACACCCCTACGAGTGAGTGTGTGCCGCATATGATCTTAAATATTAATCTGCCTTTGTCCTGAATGAAGGTGGACAGACTTATGATGAGGTGGCCCACATAGCTCATAAAAAAGCTGTTTGTTTATGATCTAAGTGTCTTCCACTCCTACGCCTCTCCTTTAATATTAGGGTGTCTCTTTGTCGATGACTCATATTAACGGGGGGAACACGTCTCTAACAGTCTCTTCCCTCACCCTGAGCACCTGCAATCACATGAAATTGAAGGTGTTCCTGCAGTGTTTTTGCCTTGTAGTCTTAAAATAGCTCGCGTGCAGCCTTGATGTGTTCTACTGCAGTTGTCAGGATGGGTAAGGCCGGTAGATAAATGCACAGGGCCTTGAGATTACTTAATGTCTCTATACGGTACGTTTGCATTGTGACTCGTCTCAGCGCGGCCTGTAACCTGGCTGTCACGACTTTGCAAAAATGCAGACACACAGGTACAGTGTAATCTCTGCTGAGTCCTGCAACACTCACATGATGTAAATGCACGACAGCATGCATAATTGCATTGGAACATACCCCAATAATTTTGCCATTTTGCTGGAGTTTGACACCAGGTTGAGTGTTGCAGGGAAACTACTAAAGCAAGAAAAATTATAGCAATTGCATTTAAACATTGTACTGTAATTGTACAGTACAGTTTTGTTATATTTACTTTAGTATTTCTTGAGGTTGATTTATAATTTTCTTTTAATTTTATGATGTTAAGTAAATAAAGGTTTTGTAGTGGGGCATTTGAGGAGTATTTGAATGCCTGAAGAAGATACACATGAGCAGGAGGAAAAAAGAGAGGAAGACAAAGATGCACACAGGCGTGCACTGCATTGCATCAAAGCGAAGTTGACAAACGGCCCTTCTTTCTTCTGCTTTTCTTTTTTTCAAGTTCATGACTTAGGGAGAAATCTCGGTTCCCCGCTGAGTTGGAGATGGATGTGCTGGTGCGGCTGCTCTTCGATCTCTCCCAGCTTTGCAGAGTCATCCTGGCAGGAGAATCATGAAGAGACCAGCCCTACCCAGATCACCTGCAACGGTCAGCTGCATACATCTCATTTTTATCTCTCTGTGTCTTTATTTCATCCTCACTCTCTCCCCCTGTGTGTGGGCATAGTCTTAAGCACCTTCTCTTTTTTCCCCATCTCCCCATCTTTTGTTTTCATTTTGACCTTCACGAGGAGTACACGACCTTCCCTTCACTTCAGGCTGCTTTCTTACATTCTCAAATGAGAGAAGAAGGGATGAGCGGAGCTGCAGAAAGGGCAGCTCCCTCCGTATTCAGAATCATGATCAGCTTTTTGTCATTCCTGCAGAGTACACGGAAAGTCACAAACTAAGTTCATAGTGAGACACTGCGAATGTATAGCTCGCCGTAAGGGCTCAGAGCAGTGTCGGATTTGACGCATATAGACTAAAAGTTCCCTCAGACCACTCCGTTATAAGTATTGATGTCTCGTGGAAGCAGCATCAGTATTGCAACACATTGCAGAGTGATGAGATCCTGTACAAGGTGTGTCCTGCAGTGGTTTTTTTTTTCTGTACAGAGTGGGTGTGGCTAACATCTTCACTGCACCAAGGCTAAACTTCCCCTGAATATATATATATCTGTGTGATAGGTCAGTCAACACACAAAGTACTGCACCTCACACATTGCTGGTGTACATGAATCCCACTTTTATTTTCCACAGAAAAAAAAAAGATGTTTGTGTTTTTTTCTGGTCTGTTTCGGTTACATTTAAACCACTCTATGAAAAAACTGTAGCACCAGAGCAGATTTTTATTGCCCTTTCTTTGATAAAAATGTCAATTTGTGCTATTTTTCCAGTTTTGATCGGCTTTGATTAGGGAGAAACATTTACTTCTTGTATATAAAAAAAAGACTAGCACTTCATTTCTTTTTTTTTCCAGTCATTTGCAAAATAAAACAGAGAAAACTCTTATATTATTTTTTTTTCTTCTTCATTTAAATCACAACAAATACATTTAAAGCAATAAAAAAAAAATCTGGGCGGCATTTAGCATAATCCAAGCAGGGAATCAGCTTTCATGATGATTATTATATATTTATATATTTATATGTATACATATATATCATGTTTATATACAAGTATGGCACTTGATTACACAAAAGCAAGAAAAAAAAACACTTCACAAATAAAAGCAGTGGGCGCTTTGGTGTGTCATAAATTAAGGAAGTCACAGACGTTAGCGTTTGCAGCAAATTCACCAGATACTGTTTTGCAAGTCAGCTATAAAGCAATGGAATGGTTACATATGTTAAGGTCAGTGGTGCAACACAGGCAACATAAAAATAACATGATGTATTTCAACTAGGTCGAACCATAGTAAGGATTTATATATCTATGCATATATAAATCTGAATGATAGATTTGTCCTTTAACTACTGTGTATGGTGCCATTTAATTAGGTTGATGCCAGAAAACAGGTGGAAAGAAAATATCTTAAAAACACCGTCAGGTCAGTAGCACATTTTGGATAAGGTCAGGCCCTCAAGTGTTCACCTCTTAGTGCAAATTTTTTGCATTTACTCTCTTCAAGTACAGCAGAACAAGCCCACAGAAGAGTAAATATGTGAACACATCAACATGGTCTCCATTTAGCATCTTACAGAGTATAAACGTTACTAAAAAGTTGCATCAGTGCAATAATAAATAAGTAAACAAACGTGTAACCCACGCTTGCCATGAAGTCCTTAAAAGACCAACAAATCAAAAAAATCTGCCCACTCTTAAAGTCATGACACGAATTAGGCGTGCGGAGCTGTCCATCATGTCCATCATGGTTTTATGTTGTTTTTTTTTTACATCTGTGTTACACATAAGCAGAGTCACTGGACTGAGTGCGGCCAAAATTTGGCACACTCATCCTCGGCAAGTCCTTATTTCTGATCTCGTAAATGGACTTCCGCCGAGCCTGCACACCTCGCACGGCCGTTTTGATTTTCCTCCACCCCAAGTGATTGAGTTCCGCCAGGTTCAACACCACACAGAACCCACTGACGGCGAACATGAAGACCAGGAACACAGTCTTCTCCGTGGGTCTGGAGACGTAGCACTCGACATCTTTGATGCAGGGGTAGCGGTCACATTCGTACACCGACGGGACGTTGAATCCATACAAGAAATACTGACCCACCAAAAAGCCTATTTCCAGCGCGTTTCGGAAAACCACCTGGATGATGTAAAACCTGGAGATGCCCTCTTGTCGCCTCATTTTGGACTTTGTAGTTCTCATTGCCGAATTAGGGATCTCTTTGACTTCTAAACAGTCCGGCTCGGCTTCTTTGGTGGAGTTCTCCGTGTTCTGAAGTACTCCATTTACAACCGTGTTCTTTATCTTTTTGCTCTCGTCTCGCTTCAGTGAATCTTGATCCTTATCTAGTGTCAGATAGACTGTCGAGTACCGCCGCTCCTTCTGCTTGGCCGACTGATGCACCGAGTACGTGATAAAACAAAGACTCGGGGTGCACACCATGATGATCTGAAAAACCCAATATCTAATGTGTGAAATGGGAAATGCCTTGTCGTAGCATGCCTGGTTGCAGCCCGGTTGTAAGGTGTTACAAACAAACATGGTCTGCTCGTCATCATAGACAGTCTCTCCAACTATTGCTACGATTAGAATCCGGAAGATGACCACCACTGTTAGTAGGATCCTAAAAAGCAAGCAAACAAACAAACAATGTGAAAATAAGTGTGTTATCTGATACAAATGTGGTTCAGTTGTGCGCAGCCTCGGTGGCTGAAGCGCTCACAGTCCAATTCGGGTGTGTTGGATTTGGGGGAGCTGTCCAGTGCTGAAACAGGACGCTCTGGAGGATATGTGTGTGTTTTTATCACTGCTTTCTCGTTATCGTGTGTCTCAGTGTGTTTTCTGATTTAAATGGCTGAAATGAGAATGACATGTAAGCAATCGGCGCTGCTTTGGCTGTACCTGTGTGAGCTTTGTTAATGGAAAGAGGTGATAACGCCGATCTCTTTCTGCCACCCATGAGTGCACAACCACCACTCCAACTCACCACCAAACATCAAAGGGATACGTGGATCAAATGAACACATGAAATGACACATGGATTTTTTTTTTTCTTTTTTAGTTTAGGCTGGTCGCAGCACCATCCCAGGTTCTGAAACGACAGCTGTCAAGTGATTTACTCAGCTGTCTCGTTTAGAAGGAAGGGAGGAAAAAAAGGAAATCTGTGAAACAAGACAGAAAAATCCACAACACAGACACGAAGGACTGGGCACCATGCTACAGACGATCCTTGAGGCACAACACAGAAACGGGGGACTGGGAACCATGCTAAAGACGATCCTGGAGGCTGCTGCGATTCTTCTGTTGTTCCTGATTTTTGGTCATCATCTTACCTTCCTATCATAGTAGAGTGCTGCTGGACAGCAGCCTCCAGGAGCCTCTCTAGTATAGTCCATTCCCCCATTTCTGAGCATCCGGAGAAGACTAGAGCACAACGGCACTCTGTTCAAATCCCTCCAAAAAAGCGCGTTATTTCCAGTCCTGCTTCTCTCCCTCTCACTCTTGTTTTCAGTCTCCAAAACGTCCGGTTTTAGCTAAGAAATGCATCCGTCACGGGATGCTGCCGCCGTCCCCGCTTCTCTCCGTCTTTCTGCGCGCTATCTGCTTGGTTATGTGCTTAGCGCGCAGCGCCAGCGAGCGTCCTGCTGTGTGTGCCGAGCGCTCCCACGACGTTGCCACACTTTTCCTTGTCATGGGAGTCTGAAGGGCTGATTACTATAAGCCCCCCTATTTTCGATCTTCAGATCAGGTTGATGGGCTGCGCGCTGCGTCTGGATGGAGGGAGGTTGGATTTAATGTCTTGCCAGCGTTAATCCGCCTTTAAGTAGTCTCCCCCCTCCCATGCGTCACGTACGCGCAGACAGGTCGGTGGAGCGCAGCCAGGAGTGCCAGGGCTTCTGATTTTCAATATTTCAGTTTTGTATATAGCGTGCGCCATTCAGTGGACACTGGCGAGGACGATTGTGTCCACATAACCTTTAGTGAGTTTATACATTGTAGCATGGGTGAGAATCAAACCTCTAACCTACACTACAGAAACACATGTGCACCACACATAGCAATATTCATCCTTCTTGGGCAGGGGTTTTGGATGCACCATGCTCAGGGCGCATGGGTCAAGGTGACTTTTGTTTGTTTTGAACTTATTTATGTAACACAGGTAGCCACAAAGCCCTGTATGTTTAATCATTTTAACCAAACCTAGTGTTGTGCGCCTTTATATGGAGCGTACACAGCTTTATAAATGAACCCAGTCTCCCTGTCTTGGAGCGGACAGCCTCTCATGCCCGGAGGTATCCCTCCACATGTCGCAGGCTGCTGGCCCGGCTGGTAGAGCTGTTGTTTTCACCTCAGGCAAAGATGATGCTCTGGATACAGTGACAGAGTGAAAGTACCATCCGAGTTGCTAATCGCTTTACAAGGCAGCCTGCCTGTCTCTCTCTCTCTCTCTCCCTCTCTGTCTGTCTGTGTGTGTGTGTGTGAGGAGGTTTAAAAATAGAAGCAAAATATGTGACCCCGCCCTGTATATAGCGCTGAGATTTGATCAATTTAGAGCGCTGCATTGTGTGTACACTAATATTAGACTAGTGTGTGGTGTGACACTCTTGATGTGTGTGTGTGTGTCTTGAAACTAAAATCAGTGGGTTCACTACATGTAGCATAAGAAACTTCCTCAAAATACATCATATTATTTATATTAGGCTATTAATAGCATCATGTACATGTATCTTTACAGGTAGGCAGGGTGAGCTCTGTCCAACCTGGGAAACTGAGGATTACCGATCACGTGACAGCGGTGTTTGCACTCAATGAAACTTGGTGCGGTTAATTTCTCATGAGGTGGCTTATCCTCTCCGCTCACTGTAATCTTTTCTAATTCAAATCTTTAGTAACCTTTACTCATCCATCACGTGACGGAAGGACAGAGCCTCTGCTGCTTTCGAGAGACACAGAGAGAGAGAGAGAGAGAGAGAGAGAGAGACAGGGAGAGGTTTTTATAGATCCCAAACCAGATCCTGAAAAACACCCGTATGTTTCAGTTTGAGGGAAAGAAAGATGCGTCTGCTGCAAGTCTCGGTTCTCTTTTATTTATTTATAAACCTGTACATATCCACATATAAATTGCACTTGTAGTGTAAACAAATAATTTGACGACAACATACGAATTCCTCTTGAGCCGTGAATTGGGTTGTTGGCACAGAAAGGGGGAGGAGGGTGAGGGGGGGAAGGAGGGGGCAGTCTGGCGCTTAGAAGCACTTCCTGTGCACGATGGAGGGTCCAGCCTCATCATACTCCTGCTTGCTGATCCACATCTGCTGGAAGGTGGACAGAGAGGCGAGGATGGAGCCGCCGATCCACACGGAGTACTTCCTCTCAGGGGGGGCGATGATCTAAACACACACACACACACACTTGTTACTCTGAGACTCAGCGCGTAGAAATGTCAGTCATATTCACTCATAAAAACAGTCAGAGTTACCTTAATCTTCATGGTGCTGGGGGCCAGAGCGGTGATCTCCTTCTGCATGCGGTCAGCGATACCAGGGTACATGGTGGTGCCGCCGGACATCACGTTGTTGGCGTACAGGTCCTTCCGGATGTCAATGTCGCACTTCATGATGCTGTTGTAAGTGGTTTCGTGAATGCCAGCAGATTCCATTCCTGTGCAAACACAGCGGAAAAGTTGGTGTGTTTTTTTTACCCCCTCTCCTCCCTCTGCTGCAGAGAACACATCTGACACCGCCGTCAGCTGTCCTAACAGGTGCTGAAACGGACAGCTCCGCCAACAGCTGCGCGCTCTGTGGCGCAAATGTGAACAATAAGCCCCTGCTTTAGATGACTCGTGTCTATTTATCGGCGCTGAAGTGATAAAGCTGAAGGTGGATAAACTGTGACCTCCACTCGGTGATCACATTTAGGCAGCCAAGCACTAATATATGAGCAATAAGCACGTCTATTTTCGAAAAGCCATCCGTTCATCCAGTGTTTATTCTGCTTTAATAAGATGATCTGCGCCGAAAACAAGTTAACTTCATTTCACTTTTCATCTATTTATAACATAATTTGATACTTAAGATAAACTCTAATACTTATAGTAACGACTTAAATTCAAATCACTGACACATCTAGATCTACAGCTCATGGGACAGTGTTACTAAAATTAAATAAAGTCTTCAGTGTCTGCGTGCGCCTTTACGCACCGATGAACGAGGGCTGGAAGAGGGTCTCGGGGCAGCGGAAACGCTCGTTGCCGATGGTGATGACCTGACCGTCGGGCAACTCGTAGCTCTTCTCCAGGGAGGAGGAGGAGGCGGCGGTGGCCATCTCGTTCTCAAAGTCCAGAGCCACGTAGCACAACTTTTCCTTGATGTCACGCACGATCTCGCGCTCAGCTGCAGGGGATCAGATTTATATCAGTTAAATGTGCATCATCAAAAAAATATGTGAAGAAACATAAATAAATACGAGTGAAACGTGTTTTCTTAAACAATTTGTTAGAATAAAAGTTAACTTCCTCCAAAACAAAGTACACTTTTTCAGTTTTTACAGTGTTTAAGTTATGGTAATTTGAAATACAGCACGTGGTGCGTCATGGCCAACCCATGTTCGCCATAAATATGATATAGTAGTCTATACACACCGGTTGTGACGAAGGAGTATCCACGCTCAGTCAGGATCTTCATGAGGTAATCTGTGAGGTCACGACCGGCCAAATCCAGACGCATGATGGCGTGAGGAAGAGCGTAACCCTCATAGATGGGCACGTTATGGGTCACACCATCACCGGAGTCCAGGACAATACCTGATGATGAACGCAACATTTATGTCATGTATCAACTCACTGAACAAAATCTCATACACACCTGAGGGATCTGTCATACCTGTGGTACGTCCGGAGGCGTACAGGGACAGCACGGCCTGGATAGCCACGTACATGGCGGGGACGTTAAAAGTCTCGAACATGATCTGGGTCATCTTCTCTCTGTTGGCTTTGGGGTTGAGGGGGGCTTCTGTCAGCAGGGTTGGGTGCTCCTCGGGGGCCACGCGCAGCTCGTTGTAGAAGGTGTGGTGCCAGATCTTCTCCATGTCGTCCCAGTTGGTGATTATGCCGTGCTCAATGGGGTACTTCAGGGTCAGGATACCTCTTTTGCTCTGAGCCTCGTCGCCCACGTAGGAGTCCTTCTGGCCCATGCCCACCATGACGCCCTGATAACAGCAGGATCAGGAAATCAGTGGTGTGGCGGAGACCTACTAGAGCATCATTAACTACCTACTTTTTGTTTACAGAACAACAAAACAAAAACATAAATGCTCAATTTTCGTCAGTCATAAATTGAAATATAGATGCGTAATTTTGGCGCGCAATTACGCACGCTCGATCTGGCCCTCTTTTAAAGCCATATATTGTTTTATGTGATGCCATCAAGTTCACAGTGATACTTTCTGAATAGTTTACTTCACCTGGTGACGGGGGCGACCAACGATGGAGGGGAAGACGGCGCGAGGTGCGTCATCGCCGGCGAACCCAGCCTTCACCAGGCCGGAGCCGTTATCACACACCAGGGCGGTAGTCTCTTCGTCGTCGCACATAGTGTCAGCTCTGCAACACACACGGGGGCGTGCGCGGACACGCCCGCAGTGACACCGTTAGATCCAATAAAGAAATCCCCTGTTTGTTTGCATTGGATGATTGAAGCCGTCTCTCCAAGCCGGGCACGACAAACAACACACATAAGGTCGTTTTATGTGGACAAGCAGTGAAGGGAATGGCGGTTAGCTGATGGTATTATATATTATAGAAGCGCATGTTAAAGGATTGTGTTAGTATTCAGATTTTCTTTTTGGGCTGCGAAAGTTATTTTTTTAGTATTTCACAACAACTATAATCCACAATCTGCAACAGAAAAGAAGCCGATGTTGCGAGATGATCCGTCTCAGTTAGATGATGGCATTTGGTTAGGCAAGGATGAAAAATCCTGTATCGATCCTCTCGTGATAAATCCACTGGTTGTTTGGCCCTTTTCGATCCCTCAGTCAGCCGTGCAGGTTACTCACCAGATCAGCACCAGACGCCGGATCTTGAGTGTGTAAACCAGGGGGTGCCGGATCGTCACTGCGGACCACTTTATACCCAAACACGTGTCCATATTTGGTAACCCATTGCCCAGTTGACAACAGACACTCCATGAATGGACAGGGAGAGGGAACTCCCGCGCGGACATCTGTGGCTGCCGCCCATGAGAGGACAGCGGTGAGGACAGACAGACAGACAATGACAGGCTTCCTTTTGATCTTTTCCTTACCGATAAATCATGATAATATCACTAAAAAACATCACTGTGTCTATGACAGGTGTGCTCTAGTGACCTAAAGCGACATAATTCCATCTAATATCAGCATAATATTCCTGTAAATATCAATGTTATAACAAAGGCAAACTAAGTTGAACGTCCCATTTAAGGACACAGGCCATAATCAGTACAGAAAGAGCAAAAACTAACCCACAATATCCAGCTTTGTTTTTGGTATTCTAAACAATAACTAATTCCAGTCCTTTTCTGTCATTGTTTCTGGAAAGGTCTCCTAAACACACATGCGTTTAGACTGGCAGGACACATGTAGCCCTACAGTACCAAATGGAGGAACCACTTGTGCCACCCAGCTGGTGTCAGCAGCTGTTTGACTCTATTAGAAGCTCCAAACCACACATTTCAGATCTGTCTGAGCGAAGAAGGGGAAGCCTCTGCTGCAAAGCAAACATTCCCATTTTAGTACAGCCACAATGTGTCCCCCACTCAGAGCAGTTTTATTCAATTTCATGCACATATATTCATAAACAAAGGCATGCTGCTGGACTCACCATATGGCAAATGAAAAGATTTTTTTTTCTGCAGATACAGTCATAGTTTTAATTTGCATAAAATCAATGAGTTTCCATAATTCTAATGAGCCGCTTGGACGTTATTGATGTGGTGGCCATGCAACACGCTGCGTCTGCATATGGAAAATTTTGAAATGATTAAAATTCATGCTTTAGTCACGCTCTCTTGGTTTCCCATTTGCATTTTTCACTTTGATTGACTTGTTATAAGGAAATCCTAATGCAAACCAGAACATTTTTCAATGTCTTTGTCCCAAATTTCAGACCAGAACACACAACATTCAGTCAGAAAATATAAAGATCTAACAGAGGGAAATACTTTGGCCTGAGTGTAATATCAAAGGTTATCGCAGTGCATTGAATTTATCCTCCTTGGCATATTTCTCTTCCTCTGTCTGAACACATACCAGTACCTCAAACACCAACCACAGGTCTGGTAATTACCTTTTTATGTAATAAAAGTCATGGCGATGTATAAGAAACCTTTGCAGATAAATCAAAAGCAGTGTTGATACTATTTGTTTTTCCCAACATCAAAACAATGAAGAAAAAGGAACATCTCTTGTTGTGACACATGCCATATTCTTTCCTTATTTCTGCACTGAGGAAAGAACAAGACATAGGAAATGACATTGCCGGTTTGCTTGAAACAGACGGGGAGCGAGCTCTGAAGGCTGTGAAATAACATTGGCTAAGAGCAGTGGATGGTCCCACCACAAGGAGGACAAGACAAAAGGGCACAGCGAGCCATGAATCATATGCTGCTGTCACCCGACCCCGAGCCATAACCCTTCACTGTGTGACTCTTTGTTTTGGTCTTATGTAATGAATGGTAGGCTGTGGTCTGCTTTAAGCATCCTTTTGCCCCAGTATTCAAATAATGCTAACATTTTATGACCAGAGCTTAGTTAAGTCTGTCTATGGAGAGCAGAACTGTAAAGATCAAGAGGGAACGGTGGACTTTCAACATGAGTTTGCCCTTGTGCCAAAATACTAAAATGTTTTAAAACGATATTTCAGTGTTTCCTTGGCTCGCCATCCTTTTTTATAGTGCATCCAGGTGCTATCAGTGCTAGGGCGTATTGTTAAACTGCAGAATATTTGTTGTGCTCACTCTCAGAGCAGCCACGGGTGTGAAAGGTTCATGCCAGAGCCGGGGTCACTCGGAGGCTGCTCCAACAGTCCTGTAGTGTGACTTTCACTTTAGCTGTTGCTACTGAGATTAAATCATTGTGGCACGATCATTCTCCTCCTACTCAACGACGCCTCAGGAAATCGGCCTCATTGCTCAGCAGTACAGTTGAGATAATAAGGACAAAACGGTCCAGAACAAAAAACCTATTGATTTTCTATGGGAATCTCACATCATAAACAGAGTACAAGCCCTTTTAAAGAACCCTGAGGCGCAGTCATTTGCCAGATGCAGGCAAGGTTTTGTACCTAAATCAATAATGTGTACATATATGGGAATGTCCCCGCGCTGGATTGTAGCATTTGAGCTGTTCATCAAAAACTCGCTCAATACAAATGGTCTGAAAGCACTTTGTTCCCTCCAACATGGCGCATTTATCTGTGTTGAGCGTCAGGGGCCATTTAAAGGTCACAGCAGAAAGAAGACATGGAACATATTGCTCAGTGAAAATTGGGTGTCCTCTCTCTCTGGCCCATGTGCTGAATACTGAGTGACAGGCTGTTGGCTTATGTTAAAGTCTTCAGCTGGGTACCTCAAAGGAGCACAGGGCTTGGATGACTGTCAGTGTGGCTGCAGTTAGACAGCAGACATTTGCATATTTGCATTATCATCGATACTTTGGACAGTAAGTCTCACTTTCTTAAAATGCACAGTTTCATTTTTTTATACTTTATGAACGCCTGTTATGTAACAGGCTCACAGGCAACAAGTGTTAAGACTCTGGGAAATAAGTTCTCAGTTTGGAAAAGAGTTACAGACTCAAAGCTGGTGCATTTCAACATAAAAGTTCTTTTATGTTTATTATCTTATTGCAACATGATGAAATTCATTAAAACAAAATGCAACTGCATCAATATTTAAGTATAAATGATCTAAGTTGGACGGAAACATTTCACATTTATTATGAATTAAATATAAAATGTCTCTCAAACTAATTAGGGCTGCAGCTACTGATTATTTTTATTATTGATTATTCTGTTAATCATTTTTATTAGGCTATAAAGGCTTTTAAAATGTCAGAAAGCAGTGAAAAATGCCCATCAAAAGAACCCAAGATGATCTCTTTAAATCGAAACAGATAAATTCATTTTATAATAAGATTACACATAATAAGGACATAAAAAGAAACTGCAAAACCTCACATTTGAGAGCCTAGAGCCAAAGGATTTTTGATATCTTTTTGCCTATTAAATTACTTAAACAATTAGTCAGTAATTGATTTGTTTGACGATTAATTTGATCGACTGATCAATTGATAAATCAATCTCGGAATCTATCAGCCATCAGTCTAACGATGATAAGCCTCTGAGGGCTATGGCCAGTATTCCAGGGCTAGTCTGGGGCACGTTCAGTCTCAAAACAGTGTGCTCCGTTTTGCTAGGGTTTCCAGGTTAAATTACATGTTTCTTCAAAACGGTGTGCAACAGGGATTTCAATCAGGAGAGACATTAGAATGACAGTAAAGATAATATTTAATACAGAATATGAGTGTACAGATTAACAGATGATTTTTTGCTGATCAAGATTTAACAGAAGTCTTTGGCGCTTGGACAACAGAGGGAGATATTTTGTGATCGAGGGACATCTGAGCAGCAGCATGGAGTCCAGACACTGGTGTTGGCGGTGGCCGATGACTCTGAGGCTGCTGACTGCTGCATAAGGCTGATGAATGCGTAAAGACTAGGTGGTGATGGGAGGTGGAGGGCGCACATGATGGCAGCAAGAAAGAACTATGGCAGAGAAAGATATTTAAAATGAGGAGCAGTAAGATGATAGGCTGACAGAGAAGGTGTGTCACTGTGCTACTGATTGATTGTGAATCAGCTGATGACTCAATTGACCTACCCAGACAATGACACCTAGAGATAGTGAGTGAGCATGTGTGCAAAGACCAAACGGCAGGGTTTGAAAGAAACTTACATCCTGAGCATGAGAAGTATTGTCTCCCTGACTGAACTTTTACTAGAGCTTCATATGTTGGTGAGGATTCTCAGTCATCCAGGTCATGGTAATTCTGAGTGCTATAAACATATAGCTGGTCCCTGCACTGGATGACTGGTATAGGGAAAGGTAGAAGGTGGTTCTGTGAATATTCAGGAATGGAGGTATAGAAAACTGTGGCTGGAACCTGATAAAAAATAATCATAAAAATAACTATAAAGAAAACAGATATCTGAATATGAATGCAGATACATAAAAAAAAAAAAAGCTAATGAAGGGTCAACTCATCATCGGACAATAGCTGATGGGTTCTAAGAGTGCATTTCGGCCAATACGTGCGTCTCTTTTGCTCTCCACACAGATTGTTTACCTGCCATTCAAAAGTAAGTATATCAAATGGAAACATAAAACCAGCCCCCACCATGTGTTGTAAGGCCAGTACAAATACATGGAGCATGACCTCAGTGTCCTCAGTTGTCGCTACTGCCCTGCTTACCTTATTAAACTGTAGCTGAAACTACTAAATTATCCAACCACAAAAAAAAAAACCTCTCTAAATTTCTCATTACGAAACTAGAAACCAAGAAAAGCTCTTCCTAATGTGGACTGGAGAAGTGGCCCACTTTGAGGCCTTGCAAACTGACGTTTCCTCCCATAGCCATTTAACAGTGTACCCACTCCACCTCGTGTGTTTGTGTGTGCATGTGTGTGAATGTGAGGATGAAATTACAGAGCAGTATGTGGTTAATTGAACGGGGAGGCCTATACTTATCCCCTCTCTCTCTCTCTCTCTCACTCTCTGCCTCCCAGGTCTCCTTGCAGCCAGTACAGTAGGAACAGGCTTTTTCCACAGCCAGTCTCAGACCCTAATGAAAAATTCACCATCTCTCCCTGTGTATCTCTCTCTTCCCCTCTCTTCCTCTCGCTCTCAGTGTGGCACTGTCAGCTTGGCTTCAAGGCCTATCGCCTGCTGTGTCCTCTGCCAAGACTTCTGGGAGGAAAAACAGAGAAAGTTGAATTAAAATCGGGCGATTTTTTTTGGCAAGGGGCTTCTATCCTCAGGATGTTTGGGAGCAGAACTGGGCAGACAAAAAAAGCAATCTAACTAGGCCTCCTATGACACTCACATAAATATTGCAGTACACATTCGGGCATTGGCCACCCCTTTTTTTTTTTCCCTTAATAAATTTGTCACAGATTATAACCCCGGTTTTAAAAGAACGAGTGAGGTTTTGTCACTGCGTGCATCAGTCAAGAGTGAGGGGTAGCAAATGAGGTTAAAAACCGCTTTGGATTGGAAATGAAATATTCATGAGTCAAATTTAAATAAGCCACAAAATAGACAGCTACCCAGATTTGTAGGTAGGCTGCTCAGCAAGAGAATTTTGGTAATTCTTTATAGGGGTCCCTAAGTATCGAATCCTGAGCTATTTTAGTAGTGGCAGCGACTGTGCAGGTGTCACTCAAAACTGATAGGACAGCTTTTGAGTTTAGTACCCAAACACCTCGCCTCGTAGAAGTTCAGCTAAATAGGCTTTTGCTCTCTGATGTTCGTGCATATATTCAAACTGTTTAATTGAGCCTCTACAGCAGTATGATATTATGAATTCCAACATGTTGCTTTTGCAATATGCATCCCCCTATCTGCTGCAGGGACGCTGTTAGGAAGCTAAATCTGCTCCAGCTTCAAGAGAATTTTCCCTCAGGGATCAATAAAACATTGCTTAAAGTATTGCACATTTTGCCCCCAAATAGTTCAGTTGTACATCAATGTGCCATTCGGTTGCTGTTCTGTTGCACGTCCTTATGACCCCTGTCTGCTCCTCTGGGATTTCTTTTGAACTGTGATTCTGTTTCATGTTTTACTGTTTCTCCCACCAGCTTCAAAAGTGTATCACAAGATAAAAGTAAGGAAAAGGTGCCTCAGCTGGAATTTTCAGCTGAAGTAGACCTCTGCAGCGAACTTACTGTGAAGTTTGCTGTGAACTTAGTATGAAGTTAGCTGTTGATATTATGAAAGATTCAAAATTAATTTTAAAGTCTAAGGCTGAAATTAGCCTTTAAAAACACCATCTAAAGAGTTTTGCCTTTAAAAAACAGATCCACAAGTATCCCGATAGTTAAAAATAATACTACAGAAATGTAAAAGTACACAGGTGTTATATGGGACATTTGAGCAGCATTTTTATTGTGCTTCGTCAAGATCATTTTAAATACTAAATTATTCTTAGAGCACCAGTCACCAAGCGTCATCTGGCATTAGATCCAGACTGCCAAGAAGGAAAAGAAAAATCTCCTCGCTGTGTTCCTGGATCTCACAGACACCTTTAGGTTGGTGCCTCATGAAATCCTGTGGGCAGCTTTCAACTTCTTCCAGGTCCCAGAGGGCATCACAAGGTGCACTTCCAAGACCTCCAGTTCTGTGTAACACAGGACAACACCACCACATGACAGCACCTTGAGAGAGGCATAATGCCAGGCTTTACCCATCTCCCTTATCACATAGGAATGGAGCATCAAAGCCGGTGGTCAGATGGAAACACCTGAAGAGTGGACTGCATCATCCTCCAGTCAGAGCGTGTATGGATGACATGACTACACTAACAACAACAAAAGTATGCACCAAATGTCTGTTGGACAAACTCCAGGGAAACATTAAATGGGCTTGAATAGCTGGCAAAAGGCTACTCCAACTGATTGTCGGCTCCTGGTGGTTTAAGAGGTATGCCACCAAGAGAAGCTGCTTGGTGTGTCAGAGCCATATCCCAAGCCAAGCAAGGCAGCTGGACAAGGTGGGGCGCTGTCAACAGTAGGAAAATCACATGGAATGAGCTGTGGAGCATAGAGACTAACATGCTGAGCCTCACCATCAGAGCCACATGTGACATCCTGCCCTCTCCTACAAACCTAAACCAATGGATGGGAGAAGATCCAGACTGTCCTCTTTGTGCAGTTCCAGCAGCTCTCAGGCACATCTTGGTGGGATGTAAGAACAGCTTGACACAAGGCAGATACACCTGGTGGCACAACCATCTACTGGCCTGTTTGGCAGCTGAGCTAGAGCCCACTACAGTGTTAGCGATACATTAGTTTAGCTCCACCACTGAATATCCCTCTTCTTAATACAGTTCATTATTTCAGTGTTGATTCATGGCAGTCACCTGTAGTCAGTGAGGCTAAAGTGGACTGTTCCCTTTAACCTCTGGCATTACCACTTGGCTTTAAGACTATTTTCCTTGCCATTGCATTAGTTACCGAAAGAGAATCGGACAAAAAAACAGCAGAAAATAAAACCTTTCATGACATTTATTTTTTCACAAAAGGATAAACTCCTGTGAGCAACATCACCTCTGGCCTCAAAGCTCGACAAAAGCTCTGCTGAAGCAAACCGGACTGACCTCAACAGCAGCAGCAAAGCAAAGGGTGACTTAAGGTCACTAAATTAGTATGTGCCACATGAAAATGGTAATTTACCATGATATTCCTCTAAAATGTTTGGTCAAGCACAAGCGTTCCCTCCCCTATTTGTCATGATAGCTCAGAGCACACTTGGTTGAGTCACATGAGTTGAAACTAACAACTAGCCTTAAAGAAATGGAATTAAACATAGCCTGAAGTCCCTCTGAGATACTGCATGGTGTATTAGCATAGACCTAACTTGACTGTAGGTCAAAGTTAAGGTTTTGTTGCAGTTAATCTAACAGTGACAAGAAAAGAATGGGAAGGGGTGCATGCAGGACATATGCAACGGTGTAATTCAGGAATATCACAGGAGTAAAGACAAAGAAGTAAAGCAAGATTTATTCAACTAATAATTAGGATTTAAAGAAACTGTTTGACATTTTGAGATATACTTATTTCCTTTCTTGTGATTTTTGTACGGATGAAACAAGATATAACTTAGCTTAGCTGCACTAGCTGTTTCCCCTGCTTCCAGTCTTTATGCTAAGCTAAGCTAGCATGCTGGCTCCAACTTCATATTGAGCACACAAACATGAGAGTGGTCTCTATCCTTTTATCTAACTCTTGACAAGGAAGTGAGAATGCACAAATTATTAGCACAATGAATGTTGTATTTAAGACTCGTATCTCATTGCAGTTATGTTTTATATTTCATCACTGTACTATGAAAACCAAATGTCAACTTTTAATGAGCTAAGAAATACAGCCCTGTTTACAGTTTTGTGACATTACATTCTTGAGATAATCCAACAGGTTCTTTTGATCACTAATTTAACCTAAGAAGGATCATTTACATAAACCGTAGAGGGATATCCATCATTTTATTTGAAAACTTCATCACCAAATTCGGAGATACATGGCTTTCACTGAACAATGATGAATATGGAACAACATGTTTGTGAACTTATCCCTCTCTCATATGGTATTTCCTTCCTTCTAACCCTTATCTATCTTAATAGATACATTTTTATAAATATTTAAGCCCTTGGCAAAGAATTTTGAAACAGCCAACTCTTTTCTGAGTTGTTTGTATCATCGCTCTAGTAGTTCAATCCATGAACAAAGTAAAATATGTGTATCTGAGATAGGTTTGACATTGTGGGTTCATGCCTGTGTAAGTTATTAAATGTTGAAAGCCAACACCCAGAGGAAAGGTTGAAAAGTTCTCAGCGAAGAGCTTTGAATGTGAGGGGTAACTGAGTACAGTTCATTTGGTGTATTAGATGATTTGCTTTTTGCATTCTTATGACCGACCACTGTGCACTGAACTAGCTCTTGTCCTCATGCATTTACAATAGTGTCAGTGTGAATGTGGTGCAAAGAAAAATCCAAAATGCACATTATCCAGTATAGCAGATGAATTGTACTCACTTCCCCCTCACATTCAAAGCTCTTCGTTGAGAACTTCTCACCCTTTCCTCTGGGTGCTGACTTTCAAAATTCAATAACTTACTCAGGCATGAACCCAAAATGTCAAAACTTCAGTGCAACCATCCAGCACTTTGAGCCACTAGATCATACTTTTTCACAGCAACTTCAATCTTTCCTTTCAATGTTTCAGATGGAAAAAACACACATAAACCTTGAATCCAGAACCTCATAGATTTGATGACAATTTTCCTTATTACGCCTATACCCAGTCACTGTCTCAAGCCACTTCACGACCTTCATTATTAGAAGCAATGATTGAAAAACCTTGAAAAACGTAGAGGAAATCTTAGTAGAAGTCTTTGAGCCACTGGGTCACACCATTTCAGACACCATCTCAAAGGTTAAAAGTTTTTGCTAGAGAAATTGACGTTCCATATTTTATTTGCAGTCTGCCTCCCAGAGTGAGCAGCTCTCTCACACTTTTTGCCACTAAGTCATGTTACTTTCACACTTATTTTCTGACTGTTTTTCAGTATTTGGATGACTGCTGACAGAAGCAAACATTAACTATGTAAAAGTGTTTAACCTAATCTAGTGAGTTTGATTTTTAGTTCATTGTCTGACAGTCTCTTTCAGTCAGTAACATAAAAACTGTCCTAAAAATGTCATAGTATATGATGGCATAAAGAATTAAATGCATAGTTTGCAATAAAAGTGCTATAATATATAAAGTCATTAAAAATGTAGAAATGTGATACTGAACTGTCATGTCAAAATTGCCATGACTATGCCATGCTATAGGGGAAAAAAATGAAAGTGTCATGTCAATGTCATATGTCAAAGATGCCATAAAAATGTCATACTACATCAAAAAATGTCATAAAACATCTTACTATACTATGTCAAAAAATGCCGTAAGAATGTAATACTATGCTTTGTTAAAAAATGCTAAGAAAAGTCATATTGTACTGTATTAGGAACTCCCATAAAAATGTCACAATATACTATGTCAAAAAATGCCAAAAAATGTTAAATAATACCGTAAAAATGTCATCCTATACCATATCGAAATATGCCATGAAAATGTCATACTATATTATGTCGAAAAATGTGCCATAAAAATCACACTATACTATGACAAAAAAAATGCCATAAAACGTCATATTATACTATGTCAAAAAATGCTGTAAAAATGTCATACTACTATGTCAAAAAATGCCATTAAAAAGTCACGCTATTCTGTATTGAAAAATGCCATAAAAACGTCATACTATACGATGTCAAAAAATTTCATGAAAGCGTCACACTATAATATGACAATAAATGCTATAAAAACGTCATGCTGTACTATGTTGAAATGTGCCATAAAACATCACACTATACTATGACAAAAAAAATACCATTAAACGTCACACTATACTATGTCGAAAAATACCATAAAATGTCTTACTATACTATGACAAAAAATGCCATAAAAATGTCATACTATACTAAGTCAAGAAATGTCATAAAAACGTCATAATGTACTATGTCAAAAAATGCCTTAAGAACGTGATGCAATACTATGTAGAAAAACGTGCCATAAAATATCATATACTATCACAAAAAATACCATTAAACGTCATACTATACTATGTTAAAAAATGTCATAAAAACGTCATACTATACTATGTCGAAAAATGTGCCATAAAATATCATACTATACTGTGTCAAAAATGCCACAAAAACGTTATACTACACTATGTCGAAAAATGCCATAAAAACGTCATACTATACTATGTCGAAAACGGTGCCATAAAACATCACACTATACTTTGACAAAAAATACCATTAAAGGTCACACTATGTACTATGTCGAAAAATGCCATAAAAACATCATACTATACTATGTCGAAAAATGCAATAAAAACGTCATACTATACTATGTCTAAAAATGTGCCATAAAACATCACACAATACTATGACAAAAAATACCATTAAAGGTCACACTATATACTATGTCGAAAAATGCCATAAAAACGTCATACTATACTATGTCGAAAAATGCAATAAAAACATCATACTATACTATGTCAAAAAATGCCATAAAAATGTCATACTATACTATGTCGAAAAATATGCCATAAAACATCATACTATACTATGTCAAAAATTCCATAAAACCGTCATACTATACTATGTCGAAAAACGCCATAAAAACATCATACTATACTATGTCGTAAAATGCCATTAAAGGTCACACTATATACTATGTCGAAAAATGCCATAAAAACGTCATACCATACTATGTCAAAAAATGCCATTAAAGGTCACACTATATACTATGTTGAAAAATGCCATAAAAACATCATACTATACTATGTCGAAAAATGCCATAAAAACGTCATACTATACTATGTCGAAAAATGCCATAAAATAGTCACAGTATACTATGTCGACAAATGTGCCATAAAACATCACACTATACTATGTCAAAAAATGCCATAAAAACATCATACTATACTATGTCGAAAATTGTCAGGAAAACGACATACTATACTATGTCGAAAAATGTCATAAAAACGTCATACTATACTATGACAAAAAATGTCATAAAAACGTCATACCATACTATGTCGAAAAATGTCATAAAAACGTCATACCATACTATGTCGAAAAATGCCATAAAAATGTTATACTATACTATGTCTAGAAATGACATAAAAATGTCATACTATACTATATCAAACAATTTCATAAAAACGTCATACTATACCATGTCAAAAAAAATGTCATAAAAACGTCATACTATACTATGTCGAAAAATGCCATAAAAATGTTATACTATACTATGTCAAGAAATGACATAAAAACGTCATACTATACTATGTCAAACAATTTCATAAAAACGTCATACTATACCGTGTCAAAAAAATGTCATAAAAACATGATACTATACTATGTCGAAAAATTCCATAAAAACGTCATACTATACTATGTCGAAAAATGTCATAAAAACGTCATACTATACTATGTCGAAAAATGCAAAATAAAGTCATACTATACTGTCGAAAAATGTCATAATAATGTCATAGTATACTATGTCAAAAAATTCCATAAAAACGTCATACAATACTATGTCGAAAAATTTCATAAAAACGTCATACTATACTATGTTGAAAAATTCAACAAAAACGTCATACTATACTATGTCGAAAAATGTCATAAAAATGTCATACTATACTATGTTGAAAAATGCCATAAAAACGTCATACTATACTATGTCGAAAAATGTCATAAAAATGTCATACTATACTATGTCGAAAAATGTGCCATAAAACATCACACTATACTATGACAAAAAATACCATTAAAGGTCACACTATATACTATGTCGAAAAATGCCATAAAAACGTCTTACTATACTATGTCGAAAAATGCCATAAAAACGTCATACTATACTATGTCGAAAAATGCAAAATAAAGTCATACTATACTATGTCGAAAAATGTCATAATAATGTCATAGTATACTATGTCAAAAAATTCCATAAAAACGTCATACAATACTATGTCGAAAAATTTCATAAAAACGTCATACTATATTATGTTGAAAAATTCAACAAAAACGTCATACTATACTATGTCGAAAAATGCAAAATAAAGTCATACTATACTATGTCGAAAAATGTCATAATAATGTCATAGTATACTATGTCAAAAAATTCCATAAAAACGTCATACAATACTATGTCGAAAAATTTCATAAAAACGTCATACTATACTATGTTGAAAAATTCAACAAAAACGTCATACTATACTATGTCGAAAAATGTCATAAAAATGTCATACTATACTATGTTGAAAAATGCCATAAAAACGTCATACTATACTATGTTGAAAAATGTCATAAAAATGTCATACTATACTATGTCGAAAAATGTGCCATAAAACATCACACTATACTATGACAAAAAATACCATTAAAGGTCACACTATATACTATGTCGAAAAATGCCATAAAAACGTCTTACTATACTATGTCGAAAAATGCCATAAAAACGTCATACTATACTATGTCGAAAAATGCAAAATAAAGTCATACTATACTATGTCGAAAAATGTCATAATAATGTCATACTATACTATGTCGAAAAATGCAAAATAAAGTCATACAATACTATGTCGAAAAATTTCATAAAAACGTCATACTATACTATGTTGAAAAATTCAACAAAAACGTCATACTATACTATGGCGAAAAATTTCATAAAAATGTCATACTATACTATGTCGAAAAATGCCATAAAAATGTCATACTATACTATGTCGAAAAATGCAAAATAAAGTCATACAATACTATGTCGAAAAATTTCATAAAAACGTCATACTATACTATGTTGAAAAATTCAACAAAAACGTCATACTATACTATGGCGAAAAATGTCATAAAAATGTCATACTATACTATGTCGAAAAATGCCATAAAAACGTCATACTATACTATGTCGAAAAATGTCATAAAAATGTCATACTGTACTATGTCGAAAAATGCCATAAAAACGTCATACTATACTATGTCGAAAAATGTGCCATAAAACATCACACTATACTATGACAAAAAATACCATTAAAGGTCACACTATATACTATGTCGAAAAATGCCATAAAAATGTTATACTATACTATGTCAAGAAATGACATATAAACGTCATACTATACTATGTCAAACAATTTCATAAAAACGTCATACTATACCATGTCAAAAAATGTCATAAAAACGTCATACTATACTATGTCGAAAAATGCCATAAAAATGTCATACTATACTATGTCAAGAAATGACATATAAACGTCATACTATACTATGTCAAACAATTTCATAAAAACGTCATACTATACCGTGTCAAAAAAATGTCATAAAAACGTCATACTATACTATGTCGAAAAATGCCATAAAAATGTTATACTATACTATGTCAAGAAATGACATATAAACGTCATACTATACTATGTCAAACAATTTCATAAAAACGTCATACTATACCGTGTCAAAAAAATGTCATAAAAACGTCATACTATACTATGTCGAAAAATTCCATAAAAACGTCATACTATACTATGTCGAAAAATGTCATAAAAACGTCATACTATACTATGTCGAAAAATTCCATAAAAACGCCATACTATACTATGTCGAAAAATGTCATAAAAACGTCATACTATACTATGTCGAAAAATACAAAATAAAGTCATACTATACTATGTCGAAAAATGTCATAATAATGTCATACTATACTATGTCAAAAAATTCCATAAAAACGTCATACAATACTATGTCGAAAAATTTCATAAAAACGTCATACTATACTATGTTGAAAAATTCAACAAAAACGTCATACTATACTATGGCGAAAAATTTCATAAAAATGTCATACTATACTATGTCAAAAAATGCCATAAAAACGTCATACTATACTATGTCGAAAAATGTCATAAAAATGTCATACTGTACTATGTCGAAAAATGCCATAAAAACGTCATACTATACTATGTCAAAAAATGCCATAAAAACGTCATACTATACTATGTCGAAAAATGTCATAAAAATGTCATACTGTACTATGTCGAAAAATGTCATAAAAACGTCATACTATACTATGTCGAAAAATGCCATAAAAATGTTATACTATACTATGTCAAGAAATGACATATAAACGTCATACTATACTATGTCAAACAATTTCATAAAAACGTCATACTATACCGTGTCAAAAAAATGTCATAAAAACGTCATACTATACTATGTCGAAAAATTCCATAAAAACGTCATACTATACTATGTCGAAAAATGTCATAAAAACGTCATACTATACTATGTCGAAAAATTCCATAAAAACGCCATACTATACTATGTCGAAAAATGTCATAAAAACGTCATACTATACTATGTCGAAAAATACAAAATAAAGTCATACTATACTATGTCGAAAAATGTCATAATAATGTCATAGTATACCATGTCAAAAAATTCCATAAAAACGTCATACAATACTATGTCGAAAAATTTCATAAAAACGTCATACTATACTATGTTGAAAAATTCAACAAAAACGTCATACTATACTATGGCGAAAAATTTCATAAAAATGTCATACTATACTATGTCAAAAAATGCCATAAAAACGTCATACTATACTATGTCGAAAAATGTCATAAAAATGTCATACTGTACTATGTCGAAAAATGCCATAAAAACGTCATACTATACTATGTCAAAAAATGCCATAAAAACGTCATACTATACTATGTCGAAAAATGTCATAAAAATGTCATACTGTACTATGTCGAAAAATGCCATAAAAACGTCATACTATACTATGTCGAAAAATGTGCCATAAAACATCACACTATACTATGACAAAAAATACCATTAAAGGTCACACTATATACTATGTCGAAAAATGCCATAAAAACGTCATACTATAGTATGTTGAAAAATGTCATAAAAATGTCATACTATGTCGAAAAATGCCATAAAAACGTCATACTATACTATGTCGAAAAATGTCATAAAAATGTCATACTATACTATGTCGAAAAATGCCATAAAAACGTCATACTATACTATGTCGAAAAATGTGCCATAAAACATCACACTAGACTATGACAAAAAATACCATTAAAAGTCACACTATATACTATGACGAAAAATGCCATAAAAACATCATACTATACTATGTCAAAAATGCCATGAAAACATCATAGTATACTATGTCAAAAATGCCATGAAAACATCATACTATACTATGTCGAAAAATGCGATAACAACGTCATACTATACTATGTCGAAGAATGCCATAAAAATGTCATACTATACTATGTCGAGAAATGCCATAAAAACGTCATACTATACTATGTCGAAAAACGCCATAAAAACATCATACTATACTATGTCGAAAAATGCGATAAAAACATCATACTATACTATGTTGAAAAATGCCATAAAAACGCCATACTATACTATGTCAAAAAATGCCATTAAAGGTCACACTATATACTATGTCGAAAAATGCCATAAAAACATCATACTATACTATGTCGAAAAATGCCATAAAAACGTCATACTATACTATGTCAAAAAATGCCATAAAAATGTCATACTGTGCTATGTCGAAAAATGCCATAAAAACATCATACTATACTATGTCAAAAATGCCATAAAACCGTCATACTATACTATGTCGACAAACGCCATAAAAACATCATACTATACTATGTCGAAAAATTTCATAAAAATGTCATACATACTTTGTCGAAAAATACCATAAAAACTTCATACTACACTATGTCAAAAATGCCATGAAAACATCATAGTATACTATGTCGAAAAACGCCATAAAAACATCATACTATACTATGTCGAAAAATGCGATAAGAACGTCATACTATACTATGTCGAAAAATGCCATAAAAATGTCATACTATACTATGTCGAGAAATGCCATAAAAACGTGATACTATACTATGTCAAAAAATGCAAAAAAAAGTCATACTATACTATGTCGAAAAATGCAATAAAAACATCATACTATACTATGTCAAAAAATGCCATAAAAACGTCATACTGTACTATGTCGAAAAATGTGCCATAAAACATCACACTATACTATGACAAGAAATGCCATAAAAACATCATACTATACTATGTCGAAAAATGCCACAAAAACGCCATACTATACTATGTTGAAAAATGCCATAAAAATGTCATACTATACTATGTCGAAAAATGCCATAAAAACATCATACTTTACTATGTCGAAAACTGCAACAAAAAAAAACGTCAATCAATCAATCAATCAATCAATCAATCAATCATCAATCAATTTTTATTCATAAAGCCCAATATCACAAATCACAATTTGCCTCAGAGGGCTTTACAGCATACAACATCCCTCTGTCCTTTGGACCCTCACAGCGAATCAGGAAAAACTCCCCAAAAAAACCCTTTAACGGGGAAAAAAAATGGTAGAAACCTCAGGAAGAGCAACTGAAGGAGGATCCCTCTTCCAGGACGGACAGACGAGCAATAGATGTTGTACAGAACAGATCAATATAATGAATTAACAGTAATCCATATGACACAATGAGACATAATGAGAAACAGATATTATATTAATAATATGATTATATATGTATGTGACAATAATCATATGTGTATAATAGTACAGGTATGTCTAATAGTAACAGCAGCAGTGGGAGGCATCAGGCAGGACCATGGCAGCAGCACAACCACGACACACCACCTAGGCACAGCTGCGGTACGAGTTAACCTGCGAGACAGTGGAGCACAAAGGCTCCGGAGAACAAGCCGAGTTAGTGACATGCAGTAGACCTGGGTTAGAGAGATGCATTAACAGGACATGAATACTAGCAAGGGAGAGAGAGAGTGAGAAGGAGAGAAGGGGCTCTGTGTATTATAGGAGGTGCCCCAGCAGACTAGGCCTATGTCAGCCTAACTAGGGGCTGGTCCAAGACAAGCCTGAGCCAGCCCTAACTATAAGCTTTATCAAAAAGGAAAGTCTTAAGTCCAGTCTTAAAAGTGGAGACAGTGTCTGCCTCCCAGACCGAAACAGGAAGGTGATTCCACAAAAGAGGACCCTGATAGCTGAAGGCTCTGGCTCCTGTTCTACTTTTGGAGACTTTAGGGACCACGAGTAACCCTGCATTCTCAGAGCGCAGTGGTCTGGTGCGATAATAGGGCACTATGAGCTCTCTGAGATATGATGGAGCCTGATTATTTTGAGCTTTGTAGGTTAGGAGAAGGATTTTAAATTCAATTCTATACTGTACTATGTCAAAAAATGTCATAAAAACGTCATACTATAGTATGTCGAAAAATGTGCCATAAAACATCACACTATACTATGATGAAATATGTCATACATACTATGTTGAAAAATGCAAAAAACAAACGTCATACTATACTATGGCGAAAAATTTCATAAAAACGTCATACTATACTATGTCGAAAAATTTCATAAAAACGTCATACTATACTATGTCAAAAAATGCCATAAAAACATCATACTATAGTATGTCGACATATGTGCCATAAAACATCACACTATACTATGACAAAAAATGCCATAAAAACATAATACTATACTATGTCGATAAATGTCATAAAAACGTCATACTATACTATGTCGAAAAATGCCCTAAAAACCTCATACTATACTATGTCGAAAAATGTCATAAAAACGTCATAGTATACTATGTCGAAAAATGTCATAAAAACGTCATACTATACTATGTCGAAAAATGCCATAAAAACGTCATACTATACTATGTTGAAAAATGCCATAAAAACGTCATACTATACTATGTTGAAAAATGCCACAAAAACGCCATACTATAGTATGTCGAAAAATGTCATAAAAACGCCATGCTATACTATGTCGAAAAATGCCATAAAAACCTCATACTATACTATGTCGACAAATGTGCCATAAAACATCACACTATACTATGTCGAAAAATTCAACAAAAACGCCATACTATAGTATGTCGAAAAATGCCATAAAAATGTCATACTATACTATGTCGAAAAATGCCATACTATACTATGTCGACAAATGTGCCATAAAACATCACACTATACTATGACAAAAAAAAGCCATAAAAATGTCATACTATACTATGTCGAAAAATGTCATAAAAACGCCATACTATACTATGTCGAAAAATTCAACAAAAACGCCATACTATAGTATGTTGAAAAATGTCATAAAAATGTCATACTATACTATGTCGAAAAATGCCATAAAAACGTCATACTATACTATGTCGAAAAATGTCATAAAAACGTCATACTATACTATGTCGACAAATGTGCCATAAAACATCACACTATACTATGTCGAAAAATGCCATAAAAACGTCATACTATACTATGTCGAAAAATTCAACAAAAATGCCAAACTATACTATGTCGACAAATGTGCCATAAAACATCACACTATACTATGACAAAAAAAAGCCATAAAAACGTCATACTATACTATGTCGAAAAATGTCATAAAAACGTCATACTATACTATGTCGAAAAATGTCATAAAAACGTCATACTATACTATGTCGACAAATGTGCCATAAAACATCACACTATACTATGTCGAAAAATGCCATAAAAACGTCATACTATACTATGTCGAAAAATTCAACAAAAATGCCAAACTATACTATGTCGACAAATGTGCCATAAAACATCACACTATACTATGACAAAAAAAAGCCATAAAAACGTCATACTATACTATGTCGAAAAATGTCATAAAAACGTCATACTATAGTATGTCGAAAAATGTCATAAAAACGCCATGCTATACTATGTCGAAAAATGCCATAAAAACCTCATACTATACTATGTCGACAAATGTGCCATAAAACATCACACTATACTATGTCGAAAAATGCCATAAAAACGTCATACTATACTATGTCGAAAAATTCAACAAAAACGCCATACTATAGTATGTCGAAAAATGTCATAAAAACGTCATACTATACTATGTCGAAAAATTCAACAAAAACGCCATACTATAGTATGTCGAAAAATGTCATAAAAACGTCATACTATACTATGTTAAAAAATGCCATGAAAACGTCCTATTATACTATGTCGAAAAATGTCATAAAAATGCCATACTATACTATGTCGAAAAATGTCATAAAAACGTCCTATTATACTATGTCGAAAAATGTCATAAAAATGTCATACTATACTATGTCGAAAAATTCAACAAAACCCCTTACTATACTATGTCGAAAAATGCCCTAAAAACCTCATACTATACTATGTCGAAAAATGTCATAAAAACGTCATAGTATACTATGTCGAAAAATGTCATAAAAACGTCATACTATACTATGTCGAAAAATGCCATAAAAACGTCATACTATACTATGTTGAAAAATGCCATAAAAACGTCATACTATACTATGTTGAAAAATGCCACAAAAACGCCATACTATAGTATGTCGAAAAATGTCATAAAAATGTCATACTATACTATGTCGAAAAATTCAACAAAAACGCCATACTATAGTATGTCGAAAAATGTCATAAAAACGTCATACTATACTATGTCGAAAAATGCCATAAAAATGTCATATTATACTATGTCGAAAAATGTCATAAAAATGCCATACTATACTATGTCGAAAAATGCCATAAAAACATCATACTATACTATGTCGAAAAATGCCATAAAAACGTCATACTATACTATGTCGAAAAATGTCATAAAAACGTCATACTATACTATGTCGAAAAATGTCAACAAAAACGCCATACTATAGTATGTCGAAAAATGTCATAAAAATGTCATACTATACTATGTCGAAAAATTCAACAAAAACGCGATACTATAGTATGTCGAAAAATGTCATAAAAACGTCATACTATACTATGTCGAAAAATGCCATAAAAATGTCATATTATACTATGTCGAAAAATGTCATAAAAATGCCATACTATACTATGTCGAAAAATGCCATAAAAACATCATACTATACTATGTCGAAAAATGCCATAAAAACGTCATACTATACTATGTCGAAAAATGTCATAAAAACGTCATACTATACTATGTCGAAAAATGTCAACAAAAACGCCATACTATAGTATGTCGAAAAATGTCATAAAAACGTCATACTATACTATGTCGAAAAATGCCATAAAAACGTCATACTATACTATGTCGAAAAATTCAACAAAAACGCCATACTATAGTATGTCGAAAAATGTCATAAAAACATCATACTATACTATGTCGAAAAATGCCATAAAAACGCCATACTATACTATGTCGAAAAATGTCATAAAAATGCCATACTATACTGTGTCGAAAAATTCAACAAAAACGCCATACTATACTATGTCGAAAAATGTCATAAAAACATCATACTATACTATGTCGAAAAATGCCATAAAAACGTCATACTATACTATGTCGAAAAATGTCATAAAAACGTCATACTATACTATGTCGAAAAATTCAACAAAAACGCCATACTATAGTATGTCGAAAAATGTCATAAAAACGTCATACTATACTATGTTAAAAAATGCCATGAAAACGTCCTATTATACTATGTCGAAAAATGTCATAAAAACGTCATACTATACTATGTCGAAAAATGTCATAAAAACGTCCTATTATACTATGTCGAAAAATGTCATAAAAATGCCATACTATACTATGTCGAAAAATGCCATAAAAACGTCATACTATACTATGTTGAAAAATGCCATAAAAACGTCATACTATACTATGTTGAAAAATGCCACAAAAACGCCATACTATAGTATGTCGAAAAATGTCATAAAAATGTCATACTATACTATGTCGAAAAATTCAACAAAAACGCCATACTATAGTATGTCGAAAAATGTCATAAAAACGTCATACTATACTATGTCGAAAAATGCCATAAAAATGTCATATTATACTATGTCGAAAAATGTCATAAAAATGCCATACTATACTATGTCGAAAAATGCCATAAAAACGTCATACTATACTATGTCGAAAAATGTCATAAAAACGTCATACTATACTATGTCGAAAAATGTCATAAAAACGCCATACTATAGTATGTCGAAAAATGCCATAAAAACGTCATACTATACTATGTCGAAAAATTCAACAAAAACGCCATACTATAGTATGTCGAAAAATGTCATAAAAACATCATACTATACTATGTCGAAAAATGCCATAAAAACGCCATACTATACTATGTCGAAAAATGTCATAAAAATGCCATACTATATTGTGTCGAAAAATTCAACAAAAACGCCATACTATAGTATGTCGAAAAATGTCATAAAAACATCATACTATACTATGTCGAAAAATGCCATAAAAACGTCATACTATACTATGTCGAAAAATGTCATAAAAACGCCATACTATACTATGTCAAAATATGTCATAAAAACATCATACTATACTATGTCGAAAAATGCCATAAAAATGTCATACTATACTATGTCGAAAAATGTCATAAAAACGTCATACCATACTATACTATGTCGAGAAATTCAACAAAAACGCCATACTATAGTATGTCGAAAAATGTCATAAAAACGTCATACTATACTATGTCGAAAAATGCCATAAAAACGTCATACTATACTATGTCGAAAAATGCCATAAAAACGTCCTATTATACTATGTCGAAAAATGTCATAAAAACGTCATACTATACTATGTCGAAAAATGCCATAAAAACGTCATACTATACTATGTCGAAAAATGTCATAAAAACATAATACTATACTATGTCGGAAAATGTCATAAAAATGTCATACTATACTATGTCGAAAAATGCCATAAAAACGTCATACTATACTATGTCGAAAAATGCCATAAAAACGTCCTATTATACTATGTCGAAAAATTTTATAAAAACGTCATACTATACTATGTCGATAAATGTCATAAAAACGTCATACTATACTATGTTGAAAAATGCCATAAAAACCTCATACTATACTATGTCGAAAAATTCAACAAAAACGCCATACTATAGTATGTCGAAAAATGCCATAAAAATGTCATACTATACTATGTTGAAAAATGCCATAAAAATGTCATACTATACTATGTCGAAAAATGTCATAAAAACGTCATACTATAGTATGTCGAAAAATTCAACAAAAACGCCATAATATAGTATGTCGACAAATGTCATAAAAACATCATACTATACTATGTCGAAAAATGCCATAAAAACGTCATACTATACTATGTCGAAAAATTCAACAAAAACGCCATACTATAGTATGTCGAAAAATGTCATAAAAACGTCATACTATACTATGTTAAAAAATGCCATGAAAACGTCCTATTATACTATGTCGAAAAATGTCATAAAAATGCCATACTATACTATGTTGAAAAATGTCATAAAAACGTCCTATTATACTATGTCGAAAAATGTCATAAAAATGCCATACTATACTATGTCGAAAAATTCAACAAAACCCCTTACTATACTATGTCGAAAAATGCCCTAAAAACCTCATACTGTAATATGTCGAAAAATGTCATAAAAACGTCATACTATACTATGTCGAAAAATGTCATAAAAACGTCATACTATACTATGTCGAAAAATGCCATAAAAACGTCATACTATACTATGTTGAAAAATGCCATAAAAACGTCATACTATACTATGTCGAAAAATTCAACAAAAACGCCATACTATAGTATGTCGAAAAATGTCATAAAAACGTCATACTATACTATGTCGAAAAATTCAACAAAAACGCCATACTATAGTATGTCGAAAAATGTCATCAAAACGTCATACTATACTATGTTAAAAAATGCCATAAAAACGTCATATTATACTATGTCGAAAAATGTCATAAAAATGCCATACTATACTATGTCGAAAAATGTCATAAAAACGTCCTATTATACTATGTCGAAAAATGTCATAAAAACGCCATACTATACTATGTCGAAAAATGTCATAAAAACGTCATACTATACTATGTTGAAAAATGCCATAAAAACGTCATACTATACTATGTTGAAAAATGCCACAAAAACGCCATACTATAGTATGTCGAAAAATGTCATAAAAATGTCATACTATACTATGTCGAAAAATTCAACAAAAACGCCATACTATAGTATGTCGAAAAATGTCATAAAAACGTCATACTATACTATGTCGAAAAATGCCATAAAAATGTCATATTATACTATGTCGAAAAATGTCATAAAAACGCCATACTATACTATGTCGAAAAATGCCATAAAAACGTCATACTATACTATGTCGAAAAATGTCATAAAAACGTCATACTATACTATGTCGAAAAATGTCAACAAAAACGCCATACTATAGTATGTCGAAAAATGTCATAAAAACGTCATACTATACTATGTCGAAAAATTCAACAAAAACGCCATACTATAGTATGTCGAAAAATGTCATAAAAACATCATACTATACTATGTCGAAAAATGCCATAAAAACGCCATACTATACTATGTCGAAAAATGTCATAAAAATGCCATACTATATTGTGTCGAAAAATTCAACAAAAACGCCATACTATAGTATGTCGAAAAATGTCATAAAAACATCATACTATACTATGTCGAAAAATGCCATAAAAACGTCATACTATACTATGTCGAAAAATGTCATAAAAACGCCATACTATACTATGTCAAAATATGTCATAAAAACATCATACTATACTATGTCGAAAAATGCCATAAAAATGTCATACTATACTATGTCGAAAAATGTCATAAAAACGTCATACCATACTATACTATGTCGAGAAATTCAACAAAAACGCCATACTATAGTATGTCGAAAAATGTCATAAAAACGTCATACTATACTATGTCGAAAAATGCCATAAAAACGTCATACTATACTATGTCGAAAAATGCCATAAAAACGTCCTATTATACTATGTCGAAAAATGTCATAAAAACGTCATACTATACTATGTCGAAAAATGCCATAAAAACGTCATACTATACTATGTCGAAAAATGTCATAAAAACATAATACTATACTATGTCGGAAAATGTCATAAAAATGTCATACTATACTATGTCGAAAAATGCCATAAAAACGTCATACTATACTATGTCGAAAAATGCCATAAAAACGTCCTATTATACTATGTCGAAAAATTTTATAAAAACGTCATACTATACTATGTCGATAAATGTCATAAAAACGTCATACTATACTATGTTGAAAAATGCCATAAAAACCTCATACTATACTATGTCGAAAAATTCAACAAAAACGCCATACTATAGTATGTCGAAAAATGCCATAAAAATGTCATACTATACTATGTTGAAAAATGCCATAAAAATGTCATACTATACTATGTCGAAAAATGTCATAAAAACGTCATACTATAGTATGTCGAAAAATTCAACAAAAACGCCATAATATAGTATGTCGACAAATGTCATAAAAACATCATACTATACTATGTCGAAAAATGCCATAAAAACGTCATACTATACTATGTCGAAAAATTCAACAAAAACGCCATACTATAGTATGTCGAAAAATGTCATAAAAACGTCATACTATACTATGTTAAAAAATGCCATGAAAACGTCCTATTATACTATGTCGAAAAATGTCATAAAAATGCCATACTATACTATGTTGAAAAATGTCATAAAAACGTCCTATTATACTATGTCGAAAAATGTCATAAAAATGCCATACTATACTATGTCGAAAAATTCAACAAAACCCCTTACTATACTATGTCGAAAAATGCCCTAAAAACCTCATACTATACTATGTCGAAAAATGTCATAAAAACGTCATAGTATACTATGTCGAAAAATGTCATAAAAACGTCATACTATACTATGTCGAAAAATGCCATAAAAACGTCATACTATACTATGTTGAAAAATGCCATAAAAACGTCATACTATACTATGTCGAAAAATTCAACAAAAACGCCATACTATAGTATGTCGAAAAATGTCATAAAAACGTCATACTATACTATGTCGAAAAATTCAACAAAAACGCCATACTATAGTATGTCGAAAAATGTCATCAAAACGTCATACTATACTATGTTAAAAAATGCCATAAAAACGTCCTATTATACTATGTCGAAAAATGTCATAAAAATGCCATACTATACTATGTCGAAAAATGTCATAAAAACGTCCTATTATACTATGTCGAAAAATGTCATAAAAATGCCATACTATACTATGTCGAAAAATTCAACAAAACCCCTTACTATACTATGTCGAAAAATGCCCTAAAAACCTCATACTATACTATGTCGAAAAATGTCATAAAAACGTCATAGTATACTATGTCGAAAAATGTCATAAAAACGTCATACTATACTATGTCGAAAAATGCCATAAAAACGTCATACTATACTATGTTGAAAAATGCCATAAAAACGTCATACTATACTATATTGAAAAATGCCACAAAAACGCCATACTATAGTATGTCGAAAAATGTCATAAAAATGTCATACTATACTATGTCGAAAAATTCAACAAAAACGCCATACTATAGTATGTCGAAAAATGTCATAAAAACGTCATACTATACTATGTCGAAAAATGCCATAAAAACGTCATACTATACTATGTCGAAAAATGTCATAAAAACGTCATACTATACTATGTCGAAAAATTCAACAAAAACGCCATACTATAGTATGTCGAAAAATGTCATAAAAACGCCATACTATACTATGTCAAAATATGTCATAAAAACATCATACTATACTATGTCGAAAAATGCCATAAAAATGTCATACTATACTATGTCGAAAAATGTCATAAAAACGTCATACCATACTATACTATGTCGAGAAATTCAACAAAAACGCCATACTATAGTATGTCGAAAAATGTCATAAAAACGTCATACTATACTATGTCGAAAAATGCCATAAAAACGTCATACTATACTATGTCGAAAAATGCCATAAAAACGTCCTATTATACTATGTCGAAAAATGTCATAAAAACGTCATACTATACTATGTCGAAAAATGCCATAAAAACGTCATACTATACTATGTCGAAAAATGTCATAAAAACATAATACTATACTATGTCGGAAAATGTCATAAAAATGTCATACTATACTATGTCGAAAAATGCCATAAAAACGTCATACTATACTATGTCGAAAAATGCCATAAAAACGTCCTATTATACTATGTCGAAAAATTTTATAAAAACGTCATACTATACTATGTCGATAAATGTCATAAAAACATCATACTATACTATGTCGAAAAATGTCATAAAAACGTCATACTATACTATGTTGAAAAATGCCATAAAAACCTCATACTATACTATGTCGAAAAATTCAACAAAAACGCCATACTATAGTATGTCGAAAAATGCCATAAAAATGTCATACTATACTATGTTGAAAAATGCCATAAAAATGTCATACTATACTATGTCGAAAAATGTCATAAAAACGTCATACTATAGTATGTCGAAAAATTCAACAAAAACGCCATAATATAGTATGTCGACAAATGTCATAAAAACATCATACTATACTATGTCGAAAAATGCCATAAAAACGTCATACTATACTATGTCGAAAAATTCAACAAAAACGCCATACTATAGTATGTCGAAAAATGTCATAAAAACGTCATACTATACTATGTTAAAAAATGCCATGAAAACGTCCTATTATACTATGTCGAAAAATGTCATAAAAATGCCATACTATACTATGTTGAAAAATGTCATAAAAACGTCCTATTATACTATGTCGAAAAATGTCATAAAAATGCCATACTATACTATGTCGAAAAATTCAACAAAACCCCTTACTATACTATGTCGAAAAATGCCCTAAAAACCTCATACTATACTATGTCGAAAAATGTCATAAAAACGTCATAGTATACTATGTCGAAAAATGTCATAAAAACGTCATACTATACTATGTCGAAAAATGCCATAAAAACGTCATACTATACTATGTTGAAAAATGCCATAAAAACGTCATACTATACTATGTCGAAAAATTCAACAAAAACGCCATACTATAGTATGTCGAAAAATGTCATAAAAACGTCATACTATACTATGTCGAAAAATTCAACAAAAACGCCATACTATAGTATGTCGAAAAATGTCATCAAAACGTCATACTATACTATGTTAAAAAATGCCATGAAAACGTCCTATTATACTATGTCGAAAAATGTCATAAAAATGCCATACTATACTATGTCGAAAAATTCAACAAAACCCCTTACTATACTATGTCGAAAAATGCCCTAAAAACCTCATACTATACTATGTCGAAAAATGTCATAAAAACGTCATAGTATACTATGTCGAAAAATGTCATAAAAACGTCATACTATACTATGTTGAAAAATGCCATAAAAACGTCATACTATACTATATTGAAAAATGCCACAAAAACGCCATACTATAGTATGTCGAAAAATGTCATAAAAATGTCATACTATACTATGTCGAAAAATTCAACAAAAACGCCATACTATAGTATGTCGAAAAATGTCATAAAAACGTCATACTATACTATGTCGAAAAATGCCATAAAAACGTCATACTATACTATGTCGAAAAATGTCATAAAAACGTCATACTATACTATGTCGAAAAATTCAACAAAAACGCCATACTATAGTATGTCGAAAAATGTCATAAAAACGTCATACTATACTATGTCGAAAAATGCCATAAAAACGTCATACTATACTATGTCGAAAAATTCAACAAAAACGCCATACTATAGTATGTCGAAAAATGTCATAAAAACATCATACTATACTATGTCGAAAAATGCCATAAAAACGCCATACTATACTATGTCGAAAAATGTCATAAAAATGCCATACTATACTGTGTCGAAAAATTCAACAAAAACGCCATACTATAGTATGTCGAAAAATGTCATAAAAACATCATACTATACTATGTCGAAAAATGCCATAAAAACGTCATACTATACTATGTCGAAAAATGTCATAAAAACGCCATACTATACTATGTCAAAATATGTCATAAAAACATCATACTATACTATGTCGAAAAATGCCATAAAAATGTCATACTATACTATGTCGAAAAATGTCATAAAAACGTCATACCATACTATACTATGTCGAGAAATTCAACAAAAACGCCATACTATAGTATGTCGAAAAATGCCATAAAAACGTCATACTATACTATGTTGAAAAATGCCATAAAAACGTCATACTATACTATGTTGAAAAATGCCACAAAAACGCCATACTATAGTATGTCGAAAAATGTCATAAAAATGTCATACTATACTATGTCGAAAAATTCAACAAAAACGCCATACTATAGTATGTCGAAAAATGTCATAAAAACGTCATACTATACTATGTCGAAAAATGCCATAAAAATGTCATATTATACTATGTCGAAAAATGTCATAAAAATGCCATACTATACTATGTCGAAAAATGCCATAAAAACGTCATACTATACTATGTCGAAAAATGTCATAAAAACGTCATACTATACTATGTCGAAAAATGTCAACAAAAACGCCATACTATAGTATGTCGAAAAATGTCATAAAAACGTCATACTATACTATGTCGAAAAATGCCATAAAAACGTCATACTATACTATGTCGAAAAATTCAACAAAAACGCCATACTATAGTATGTCGAAAAATGTCATAAAAACATCATACTATACTATGTCGAAAAATGCCATAAAAACGCCATACTATACTATGTCGAAAAATGTCATAAAAATGCCATACTATATTGTGTCGAAAAATTCAACAAAAACGCCATACTATAGTATGTCGAAAAATGTCATAAAAACATCATACTATACTATGTCGAAAAATGCCATAAAAACGTCATACTATACTATGTCGAAAAATGTCATAAAAACGCCATACTATACTATGTCAAAATATGTCATAAAAACATCATACTATACTATGTCGAAAAATGCCATAAAAATGTCATACTATACTATGTCGAAAAATGTCATAAAAACGTCATACCATACTATACTATGTCGAGAAATTCAACAAAAACGCCATACTATAGTATGTCGAAAAATGTCATAAAAACGTCATACTATACTATGTCGAAAAATGCCATAAAAACGTCATACTATACTATGTCGAAAAATGCCATAAAAACGTCCTATTATACTATGTCGAAAAATGTCATAAAAACGTCATACTATACTATGTCGAAAAATGCCATAAAAACGTCATACTATACTATGTCGAAAAATGTCATAAAAACATAATACTATACTATGTCGGAAAATGTCATAAAAATGTCATACTATACTATGTCGAAAAATGCCATAAAAACGTCATACTATACTATGTCGAAAAATGCCATAAAAACGTCCTATTATACTATGTCGAAAAATTTTATAAAAACGTCATACTATACTATGTCGATAAATGTCATAAAAACGTCATACTATACTATGTTGAAAAATGCCATAAAAACCTCATACTATACTATGTCGAAAAATTCAACAAAAACGCCATACTATACTATGTCGAAAAATGTCATAAAAACGTCATACTATAGTATGTCGAAAAATTCAACAAAAACGCCATAATATAGTATGTCGACAAATGTCATAAAAACATCATACTATACTATGTCGAAAAATGCCATAAAAACGTCATACTATACTATGTCGAAAAATTCAACAAAAACGCCATACTATAGTATGTCGAAAAATGTCATAAAAACGTCATACTATACTATGTTAAAAAATGCCATGAAAACGTCCTATTATACTATGTCGAAAAATGTCATAAAAATGCCATACTATACTATGTTGAAAAATGTCATAAAAACGTCCTATTATACTATGTCGAAAAATGTCATAAAAATGCCATACTATACTATGTCGAAAAATTCAACAAAACCCCTTACTATACTATGTCGAAAAATGCCCTAAAAACCTCATACTATACTATGTCGAAAAATGTCATAAAAACGTCATAGTATACTATGTCGAAAAATGTCATAAAAACGTCATACTATACTATGTCGAAAAATGCCATAAAAACGTCATACTATACTATGTTGAAAAATGCCATAAAAACGTCATACTATACTATGTCGAAAAATTCAACAAAAACGCCATACTATAGTATGTCGAAAAATGTCATAAAAACGTCATACTATACTATGTCGAAAAATTCAACAAAAACGCCATACTATAGTATGTCGAAAAATGTCATCAAAACGTCATACTATACTATGTTAAAAAATGCCATGAAAACGTCCTATTATACTATGTCGAAAAATGTCATAAAAATGCCATACTATACTATGTCGAAAAATTCAACAAAACCCCTTACTATACTATGTCGAAAAATGCCCTAAAAACCTCATACTATACTATGTCGAAAAATGTCATAAAAACGTCATAGTATACTATGTCGAAAAATGTCATAAAAACGTCATACTATACTATGTTGAAAAATGCCATAAAAACGTCATACTATACTATATTGAAAAATGCCACAAAAACGCCATACTATAGTATGTCGAAAAATGTCATAAAAATGTCATACTATACTATGTCGAAAAATTCAACAAAAACGCCATACTATAGTATGTCGAAAAATGTCATAAAAACGTCATACTATACTATGTCGAAAAATGCCATAAAAACGTCATACTATACTATGTCGAAAAATGTCATAAAAACGTCATACTATACTATGTCGAAAAATTCAACAAAAACGCCATACTATAGTATGTCGAAAAATGTCATAAAAACGTCATACTATACTATGTCGAAAAATGCCATAAAAACGTCATACTATACTATGTCGAAAAATTCAACAAAAACGCCATACTATAGTATGTCGAAAAATGTCATAAAAACATCATACTATACTATGTCGAAAAATGCCATAAAAACGCCATACTATACTATGTCGAAAAATGTCATAAAAATGCCATACTATACTGTGTCGAAAAATTCAACAAAAACGCCATACTATAGTATGTCGAAAAATGTCATAAAAACATCATACTATACTATGTCGAAAAATGCCATAAAAACGTCATACTATACTATGTCGAAAAATGTCATAAAAACGCCATACTATACTATGTCAAAATATGTCATAAAAACATCATACTATACTATGTCGAAAAATGCCATAAAAATGTCATACTATACTATGTCGAAAAATGTCATAAAAACGTCATACCATACTATACTATGTCGAGAAATTCAACAAAAACGCCATACTATAGTATGTCGAAAAATGCCATAAAAACGTCATACTATACTATGTTGAAAAATGCCATAAAAACGTCATACTATACTATGTTGAAAAATGCCACAAAAACGCCATACTATAGTATGTCGAAAAATGTCATAAAAATGTCATACTATACTATGTCGAAAAATTCAACAAAAACGCCATACTATAGTATGTCGAAAAATGTCATAAAAACGTCATACTATACTATGTCGAAAAATGCCATAAAAATGTCATATTATACTATGTCGAAAAATGTCATAAAAATGCCATACTATACTATGTCGAAAAATGCCATAAAAACGTCATACTATACTATGTCGAAAAATGTCATAAAAACGTCATACTATACTATGTCGAAAAATGTCAACAAAAACGCCATACTATAGTATGTCGAAAAATGTCATAAAAACGTCATACTATACTATGTCGAAAAATGCCATAAAAACGTCATACTATACTATGTCGAAAAATTCAACAAAAACGCCATACTATAGTATGTCGAAAAATGTCATAAAAACATCATACTATACTATGTCGAAAAATGCCATAAAAACGCCATACTATACTATGTCGAAAAATGTCATAAAAATGCCATACTATATTGTGTCGAAAAATTCAACAAAAACGCCATACTATAGTATGTCGAAAAATGTCATAAAAACATCATACTATACTATGTCGAAAAATGCCATAAAAACGTCATACTATACTATGTCGAAAAATGTCATAAAAACGCCATACTATACTATGTCAAAATATGTCATAAAAACATCATACTATACTATGTCGAAAAATGCCATAAAAATGTCATACTATACTATGTCGAAAAATGTCATAAAAACGTCATACCATACTATACTATGTCGAGAAATTCAACAAAAACGCCATACTATAGTATGTCGAAAAATGTCATAAAAACGTCATACTATACTATGTCGAAAAATGCCATAAAAACGTCATACTATACTATGTCGAAAAATGCCATAAAAACGTCCTATTATACTATGTCGAAAAATGTCATAAAAACGTCATACTATACTATGTCGAAAAATGCCATAAAAACGTCATACTATACTATGTCGAAAAATGTCATAAAAACATAATACTATACTATGTCGGAAAATGTCATAAAAATGTCATACTATACTATGTCGAAAAATGCCATAAAAACGTCATACTATACTATGTCGAAAAATGCCATAAAAACGTCCTATTATACTATGTCGAAAAATTTTATAAAAACGTCATACTATACTATGTCGATAAATGTCATAAAAACGTCATACTATACTATGTTGAAAAATGCCATAAAAACCTCATACTATACTATGTCGAAAAATTCAACAAAAACGCCATACTATAGTATGTCGAAAAATGCCATAAAAATGTCATACTATACTATGTTGAAAAATGCCATAAAAATGTCATACTATACTATGTCGAAAAATGTCATAAAAACGTCATACTATAGTATGTCGAAAAATTCAACAAAAACGCCATAATATAGTATGTCGACAAATGTCATAAAAACATCATACTATACTATGTCGAAAAATGCCATAAAAACGTCATACTATACTATGTCGAAAAATTCAACAAAAACGCCATACTATAGTATGTCGAAAAATGTCATAAAAACGTCATACTATACTATGTTAAAAAATGCCATGAAAACGTCCTATTATACTATGTCGAAAAATGTCATAAAAATGCCATACTATACTATGTTGAAAAATGTCATAAAAACGTCCTATTATACTATGTCGAAAAATGTCATAAAAATGCCATACTATACTATGTCGAAAAATTCAACAAAACCCCTTACTATACTATGTCGAAAAATGCCCTAAAAACCTCATACTATACTATGTCGAAAAATGTCATAAAAACGTCATAGTATACTATGTCGAAAAATGTCATAAAAACGTCATACTATACTATGTCGAAAAATGCCATAAAAACGTCATACTATACTATGTTGAAAAATGCCATAAAAACGTCATACTATACTATGTCGAAAAATTCAACAAAAACGCCATACTATAGTATGTCGAAAAATGTCATAAAAACGTCATACTATACTATGTCGAAAAATTCAACAAAAACGCCATACTATAGTATGTCGAAAAATGTCATCAAAACGTCATACTATACTATGTTAAAAAATGCCATAAAAACGTCCTATTATACTATGTCGAAAAATGTCATAAAAATGCCATACTATACTATGTCGAAAAATGTCATAAAAACGTCCTATTATACTATGTCGAAAAATGTCATAAAAATGCCATACTATACTATGTCGAAAAATTCAACAAAACCCCTTACTATACTATGTCGAAAAATGCCCTAAAAACCTCATACTATACTATGTCGAAAAATGTCATAAAAACGTCATAGTATACTATGTCGAAAAATGTCATAAAAACGTCATACTATACTATGTCGAAAAATGCCATAAAAACGTCATACTATACTATGTTGAAAAATGCCATAAAAACGTCATACTATACTATATTGAAAAATGCCACAAAAACGCCATACTATAGTATGTCGAAAAATGTCATAAAAATGTCATACTATACTATGTCGAAAAATTCAACAAAAACGCCATACTATAGTATGTCGAAAAATGTCATAAAAACGTCATACTATACTATGTCGAAAAATGCCATAAAAACGTCATACTATACTATGTCGAAAAATGTCATAAAAACGTCATACTATACTATGTCGAAAAATTCAACAAAAACGCCATACTATAGTATGTCGAAAAATGTCATAAAAACGCCATACTATACTATGTCAAAATATGTCATAAAAACATCATACTATACTATGTCGAAAAATGCCATAAAAATGTCATACTATACTATGTCGAAAAATGTCATAAAAACGTCATACCATACTATACTATGTCGAGAAATTCAACAAAAACGCCATACTATAGTATGTCGAAAAATGTCATAAAAACGTCATACTATACTATGTCGAAAAATGCCATAAAAACGTCATACTATACTATGTCGAAAAATGCCATAAAAACGTCCTATTATACTATGTCGAAAAATGTCATAAAAACGTCATACTATACTATGTCGAAAAATGCCATAAAAACGTCATACTATACTATGTCGAAAAATGTCATAAAAACATAATACTATACTATGTCGGAAAATGTCATAAAAATGTCATACTATACTATGTCGAAAAATGCCATAAAAACGTCATACTATACTATGTCGAAAAATGCCATAAAAACGTCCTATTATACTATGTCGAAAAATTTTATAAAAACGTCATACTATACTATGTCGATAAATGTCATAAAAACATCATACTATACTATGTCGAAAAATGTCATAAAAACGTCATACTATACTATGTTGAAAAATGCCATAAAAACCTCATACTATACTATGTCGAAAAATTCAACAAAAACGCCATACTATAGTATGTCGAAAAATGCCATAAAAATGTCATACTATACTATGTTGAAAAATGCCATAAAAATGTCATACTATACTATGTCGAAAAATGTCATAAAAACGTCATACTATAGTATGTCGAAAAATTCAACAAAAACGCCATAATATAGTATGTCGACAAATGTCATAAAAACATCATACTATACTATGTCGAAAAATGCCATAAAAACGTCATACTATACTATGTCGAAAAATTCAACAAAAACGCCATACTATAGTATGTCGAAAAATGTCATAAAAACGTCATACTATACTATGTTAAAAAATGCCATGAAAACGTCCTATTATACTATGTCGAAAAATGTCATAAAAATGCCATACTATACTATGTTGAAAAATGTCATAAAAACGTCCTATTATACTATGTCGAAAAATGTCATAAAAATGCCATACTATACTATGTCGAAAAATTCAACAAAACCCCTTACTATACTATGTCGAAAAATGCCCTAAAAACCTCATACTATACTATGTCGAAAAATGTCATAAAAACGTCATAGTATACTATGTCGAAAAATGTCATAAAAACGTCATACTATACTATGTCGAAAAATGCCATAAAAACGTCATACTATACTATGTTGAAAAATGCCATAAAAACGTCATACTATACTATGTCGAAAAATTCAACAAAAACGCCATACTATAGTATGTCGAAAAATGTCATAAAAACGTCATACTATACTATGTCGAAAAATTCAACAAAAACGCCATACTATAGTATGTCGAAAAATGTCATCAAAACGTCATACTATACTATGTTAAAAAATGCCATAAAAACGTCCTATTATACTATGTCGAAAAATGTCATAAAAATGCCATACTATACTATGTCGAAAAATGTCATAAAAACGTCCTATTATACTATGTCGAAAAATGTCATAAAAATGCCATACTATACTATGTCGAAAAATTCAACAAAACCCCTTACTATACTATGTCGAAAAATGCCCTAAAAACCTCATACTATACTATGTCGAAAAATGTCATAAAAACGTCATAGTATACTATGTCGAAAAATGTCATAAAAACGTCATACTATACTATGTTGAAAAATGCCATAAAAACGTCATACTATACTATATTGAAAAATGCCACAAAAACGCCATACTATAGTATGTCGAAAAATGTCATAAAAATGTCATACTATACTATGTCGAAAAATTCAACAAAAACGCCATACTATAGTATGTCGAAAAATGTCATAAAAACGTCATACTATACTATGTCGAAAAATGCCATAAAAACGTCATACTATACTATGTCGAAAAATGTCATAAAAACGTCATACTATACTATGTCGAAAAATTCAACAAAAACGCCATACTATAGTATGTCGAAAAATGTCATAAAAACGTCATACTATACTATGTCGAAAAATGCCATAAAAACGTCATACTATACTATGTCGAAAAATTCAACAAAAACGCCATACTATAGTATGTCGAAAAATGTCATAAAAACATCATACTATACTATGTCGAAAAATGCCATAAAAACGCCATACTATACTATGTCGAAAAATGTCATAAAAATGCCATACTATACTGTGTCGAAAAATTCAACAAAAACGCCATACTATAGTATGTCGAAAAATGTCATAAAAACATCATACTATACTATGTCGAAAAATGCCATAAAAACGTCATACTATACTATGTCGAAAAATGTCATAAAAACGCCATACTATACTATGTCGAAAAATGTCATAAAAACGTCATACTATACTATGTCGAAAAATGCCATAAAAATGTCATACTATACTATGTCGAAAAATGTCATAAAAACGTCATACCATACTATACTATGTCGAGAAATTCAACAAAAACGCCATACTATAGTATGTCGAAAAATGTCATAAAAACGTCATACTATACTATGTCGAAAAATGCCATAAAAACGTCATACTATACTATGTCGAAAAATGCCATAAAAACGTCCTATTATACTATGTCGAAAAATGTCATAAAAACGTCATACTATACTATGTCGAAAAATGCCATAAAAACGTCATACTATACTATGTCGAAAAATGCCATAAAAACATCATACTATACTATGTCGAAAAATGTCATAAAAACATAATACTATACTATGTCGGAAAATGTCATAAAAATGTCATACTATACTATGTCGAAAAATGCCATAAAAACGTCATACTATACTATGTCGAAAAATGCCATAAAAACGTCCTATTATACTATGTCGAAAAATTTCATAAAAACGTCATACTATACTATGTCGATAAATGTCATAAAAACATCATACTATACTATGTCGAAAAATGTCATAAAAACGTCATACTATACTATGTTGAAAAATGCCATAAAAACCTCATACTATACTATGTCGAAAAATTCAACAAAAACGCCATACTATAGTATGTCGAAAAATGCCATAAAAATGTCATACTATACTATGTTGAAAAATGCCATAAAAATGTCATACTATACTATGTTGAAAAATGTCATAAAAACGTCATACTATACTATGTCGAAAAATTCAACAAAAACGCCATAATATAGTATGTCGACAAATGTCATAAAAACATCATACTATACTATGTCGAAAAATGCCATAAAAACGTCATACTATACTATGTCGAAAAATTCAACAAAAACGCCATACTATAGTATGTCGAAAAATGTCATCAAAACGTCATACTATACTATGTTAAAAAATGCCATAAAAACGTCCTATTATACTATGTCGAAAAATGTCATAAAAATGCCATACTATACTATGTCGAAAAATGTCATAAAAACGTCCTATTATACTATGTCGAAAAATGTCATAAAAATGCCATACTATACTATGTCGAAAAATTCAACAAAACCCCTTACTATACTATGTCGAAAAATGCCCTAAAAACCTCATACTATACTATGTCGAAAAATGTCATAAAAACGTCATAGTATACTATGTCGAAAAATGTCATAAAAACGTCATACTATACTATGTCGAAAAATGCCATAAAAACATCATACTATACTATGTTGAAAAATGCCATAAAAACGTCATACTATACTATGTTGAAAAATGCCATAAAAACATCATACTATACTATGTCGAAAAATTCAACAAAAACGCCATACTATAGTATGTCGAAAAATGTCATAAAAACGCCATACTATACTATGTCGAAAAATGCCATAAAAACGTCATACTATACTATGTCGACAAATGTGCCATAAAACATCACACTATACTATGTCGAAAAATGTCATGAAAACGTCATACTATATACTATGTCTAAAAATCATTAAAAAATGAAATCTTAATAAAATATGTCGTAAAATGTAATCGTATAGTATGTCTTAAATAAATCACACAATATGCTTTTCCATAAAAAATGCCCAAAAAATCATTGTGTGGTATGCTGAAAAGAAACATTAAAAGACGTCATAGAATCGTAAAGAAGTCATTTAAAAGTCGTCGTATAGCGGCCAATAAATGTCATACCATAGCATAAGAAGTCACAGTATTGTATGCCATAAAAAGTCACAGTATAACATTGTACAAAAAAAAAGTTTTAGTATAGTATGTCATAAAACAAAGTCAACCGTGTATGTTCTTACCATGTAAATGTGTTCACATCTTCTTCTGTTGCCCCCAAGGCGACATTTTTCTTCCTGACATTACTCTGCTACTCTGCTGTGATTGGCTGGTCCTCCTTATGTTCATGCATGGAGGTCAGAGGCAGTTAGGATTAATTAACTTTGGAAATCTAAATAAAGTGCCCCCAAAGTGCCAAAAAAAAGAAAGCTGCTGTAAGTTGTTGATGTACACATGTGAGTGATTACTGTCTGTGTTGGGGTTGACCTAGCAAAGTGTCTTCAAATCATCTCTCTGACTTCCTTTCAATTCATGTTGGCATAAGCTTCAACTCTCGGTTACCCTAAAAAGGAAAAGAGCAAGTAAACACAATAACTGAAGGAAACTAGAAATCCATGTGTTCATATCTTCATAGCTTTCTCTGTCTCTCTATTTACCTTCACCTTAAAACATGGATTTTCCACCAAATATTGTATACAATAAGTCAGTCAACAAACACAGAGGGACAAGTTCAAAGCAGTTTTAATCGCATTAAAAGTTTCCATACAGTCATTTACAAGTCTAAGCATTCCCATTGTTAAATTGCCATTTTCATTCTTATCTTCTCCATGCAGTGTCATCGTGAATTAAACAGCAAACACAGACCATGAACACAAAGCCTATTTCCTTCCTAACAAACCCATACAAATTTAAAATCCGTGGTTAATAACATGTTAACAGAACAAGTGGAATCCACTTTCCAAACCTTCTGGACCTTTTTATTACATAACTTGGTAAAAAGTGTCTCACTGTATTGAGAGCTGATCATCTCAGGATATCTCCACATTAAACAGACATGAACAGTTCTCCTCAAAGCAGAAGCTTCTCTCTGTGGAAAAGCACCAATCTTGCCTCCATCTCCAGTCCCGATCTCTCAGGGTGGATCTCAACACAAAGGCTTGCCGTGCCTCATGTTATTGGCACAGGTTCGGCCCAGGCTGGCCCCCTCCAGGAGCAGTTCGGAGAGTCGGTCCAGGCCGAGGCAGGTGGTGAGGGGGCTGACGAGGCCGTAGAGACCCCCTAAGGTGATGCTGAGGGGCCAGCCGAAGCAGAACAGAACCACCAGCCAGATGATGCCCCAGAAACATGACCCACAACTGCCCATCCTAGTCTGGAACAAAGAAGAGGAAGATGAGAGTGGCTAATTAAAGTCATGCATGCACTGCAAAGCCAAAGACATGCTACTGTGACTGATCATGGGAATTAAGGAGGAAGTCTGGCAGAAGTTCGTCAATAACAGAGTGTCAGTCGCATCCGAGCGCGTTCTTGTGAGTGGCCGCGCCTCTTCAGCGATGATAGGAGATTATCAGATTGAAACGTGCCCTGTTGATGATCTGGATGTACTTGTCAGGATTAGGCAGTGGCCTTGACAAAGCATGATAAGCTGGCAACCTCAAGCAATAACCACCAGGCCTGTCTGCCTGGTGAGGTCAACAGGCCGCCCACTTACAGGGTGTCGAGGACCGACGCTGGCACATTAGTCACCCACTAATAGCAGATCAGCGGAGATCATGCATAACTTTGGTAATGAGCATTACTTTATCTGTCAGCGCTGATAACGGCGGCCAGGAGTATGATATGCTGCTATTTTAAGCCATAAAAATGACTGTTGTATTATCCAGGATGAAAAACTGCTAATTGGAACGCTATGCAATGTGTGAATTCTCCCTACCTGATGATTTATGCATATATTAATGCATGTACAGTGGCAACATATGTGGAGACGTTTGCTGGAGTGAAATTTTATGTCTCCAAGAAATGCAACATTAAACGAGAGGAGCTTTTGTGTGTTAAAATCCACCAGAAAAATCTGCCCTGAGGCCCAGCCTTGAAGTTAAGATTGTAGATCTGATGGTTTTATGGGTGTGAAAGTGTTGTGTGCTGTCAGGCTGATTCCCTGAGCCTGTTGTAGCTTTAAGACACAATGGTCAGCTGCTTCAGCCCTCAGGGCTCTGCTGTCTTGACAATGTAATGTGTAATTTCCTGTTGTGACACTACTGTCACGCAGGGTTGGACAATAAACGACACATTCAACACGAGTGTGTCCCACGGTGGATCCCGTGCTTTTGGGAAACGCCTTCGCATTAAAAAGAGAAAAAAAAAACACCAGCGACTAAATTGCTTTAAAGACGGAATAACATTGCACAACCAGGACGACTGGACTCTGACCGCTGTCATGAGCTCAAACCTCAAAGAAACACTTCTGCACTCTGCTGAACTTCCTTTAAATTCTTCCTCTTGCACCTCGTGTGTCTTGCCTTTGTACTGCTGATTGCAAGCCTCTTAAAACAGTGGTTACCAACTGGTGGGTCGCAGTCCAAAAGTGGGTCGTGGGTTCATTCTGAATCGACAGTGAATTTCCAACACAGAGATTTTATTTTGAAGTGCTGTTTCCTGCTGTAGAGTGAGTAACTAATGGACAGCTGCTTGACAGAGACAGCAAACTAGCTTGACAACACGGCCAAACGACGCATAATGCGACTGCAGTTGGTTCGGATCAAGGTCGGAACGCGTTCTCGCCACAAACGAACCGCACCAGAGTTCATTTGTAATCAGAGCGAGAACTTCTTGAAGAGGTGGTCTGGGTCCGGTCACAAACGAACTCAGCGCCAAACGCAAGTATGACTCTTAGGGTGCTTTCACACCTGCCCTGTTTGGTTCGGTTAAATCGAATTCAAGTTTGTTTGCCCCCTAAGTGCGGTTCGTTTGGGCAGGTGTGAACACAGTAATCGCACTCGGGTGTGCACATAAACAACTGGACCGAGACCACCTCTTCAAGAAGGTCTCGGTCTGATTGTTTTGGTGGGCACCAGAGTGCTACTGAATTGCTGCCGAACCAAACAGGGCAAGTGTGAAAGCTACCTAAGAGTCATACTTGTGTTTGGCACCAGAGTTTGTTTGTGACGGACAGTTACAAACAAACTCTGGTGCGGTTTGTTTGTGGTGAGAGCGTGTTCCGACCTCGATCCAAACCAACTGCAGTCACATTACACATTGTTTTCTAGTTGGAGCCGCGCCTCGTTTTCAAACTGTATGGTTTGACTCAAATGAACAATGACAGCAATATAGTCCACGATGAGCAGCGCTAGATTCAACCTGCGTAGTTGTCCCTCCATTGTGACATTAGAAAGTGTCGCATTTATCTTGCAAGTGTACTCTTCTTCAACATTTTGTTTACTTCCTGGAAATTCTGACCAATCAAGAGCAGCTTTCTCGCACAAGGTATTTGATCTGGTCTGCTTGTAAATGCTGCCGTGAGAACACGAACCAACTCTAGGCAATTATGCAACAAAATGAGTCCCAGATTCAGACCAAAGCAAGAGAACTCTAGGTCTGAAAGCACCCTTAATATTAACTGTGTGGACCTTGAACTCTTGACTAAGGTGGCTGGACCAGTTGGAAACCACTGCCTTAAAATGACTGCATCACCAAAACGGTGTTTAAAAAAAGATTCAAAAATCTGCATAAAATACATTTTTATGTGGCAAATTAAAAGCCAGTATAAAGAGAACAATAACATACCATCTGTGCTCATGACCAAACGTACATTAAGAGTTTTACTGCATGCTGTTAGTCCCTGTGACACACCAGCCAGTAGCAAAGGTTAGAAGTAAGAGCTCTGCAAAGTAGCTATTAACCTAATGAATACCTGTCGTGTGAGTATAAAAGACATGTTCACCTTCAGCAGAGAAAGGTTCTGGAGGACGTGAGCTCCTGATCTCCTTCTCCCTTGTAGCTATTCCTCCCAGTCTCCCAGATCCTGCTCGAGACCTCCAGAGATGTGTGCAGGCAGTAGTCACGTCCCACCAGTTAGCGCTAATTTCCTACAACAAGGCACCACAGGCAACTGAATTCTCTCGAGGCCAGCTGGGAGAAAACAGAAAGTTAGGAACTGGAAGGCTCAGCAGAGGGTGGATGTTACACAATGCAGACATTCATGTGACTCAAGAGAAAGTATGCTTGCTGTCATGGGTTTGTAGAGGACTAATCAGATAGCTCAGCATGTACGTTTGTGTTACGGCTTCATAAAGGCTGTTGTGGTAATGTTCAGTCATTCAGCACAAATCATGAGATATTCCAGCATCATGTGATACAGTATGTTGGTCTGTGTCTTGTGGGCTTCATGCCAAAACTGCCAGTGATTTGTACGTGCAGCCTCAGCCGACAGGGATTATCTTCCTTATCTAACCTCTCATTCTAATCTTTTCCTCAGCCGACAGAGAGGCATATCCTACTACTCCAAAATACTCATGAGGAACTTCGACCCCGACTGCCCCGCTCTCTGGAGGTAGAAAAATAGACGCTACGTGGCTCCACACTTGACTGAATGCAGGAAATATGTCTCTCCACATCTATCAACACATGGTTCTCCATCAGGTCTTTAGACTGGCCCAGGCTAGAGCAGCTGTGCAGCTGACCTGTTCTCTCAGCCTGCCTGAGGTATGATGTAACAACAACCAACCTCTGGTGCATGATAATGAATGAATTTCCAGTCTGTGTTTTTGCCCACAGGGCTGTGGACTGTGTTAACCTCTTCATTTTGAGTGGACATATGTTTAATTATCAAGACCTGAGTTTGAACTTGGCTTTTGAATGGTTGTTTTGACGTCAACGCAAATGTTACGCCTAAATTTGGTTGTTGAACTCTAACGCCATCCCGCTGATATGAGCTCTGTCTCTTCAGTGCTCCATGCAAAGTTATGAATGGCAGAGGATTTAAGGCTCGCTGGTTGAGTGACTGTGTACATCCAGAGGGTGAGTTGAAATCCCCCAGCATGCACACTGGCCCTTGGGTGAAGTGACTGACCTACAAATGCAGCTTAGTCGCAGCTTGTGTAGCTGGTATAGGCTGAGCCAATCAGATTTGAGTTGTGCTTAAAGCAGAGGAGGGAAGCAGATGAATGGATGGAAGTATCATGACAGAGAGATTTTAACAAGGCTTAAACATGTTGACTATACACTCTATTTGTCTGGTGGAGTGTGCGTGCGAGAGTGATATAGCTTAGGACCTCTTTAAGAGTATTATAAGCGAGGGTGGGTGCACATATACTAACACATGTCACAGACAATGAAGGATTTACTTTTTTTTTTTTATTAAAAAAAGTACTGATGGTTACAAAATTGAATGCTCTAGAAAAAAGAATGATCTCCTTTCAGTAGAAAACTAACTCAGAATCACTGACTCCCCACTCATCTTTCCTGAAGGGACAGTCCATTGGTCCCCTTAACAACTGAGGCCGTTAATTAAACAGTAGTCCCATATGTGGAGGCTCTACTCCTTTTGCTCCTCTCCACTGTCCTCGCCGTCACTGTCGCTGTCTCTGCCGGGATGCTCTGGCATCTTAGCGTGACCCACTGTCTCTTGCTTTTCTTCCTTTTCACTGGTGTCCTCTGAGTTTGGCTCTGAGTTTTTTGCCTCTCCTTCTGGGGTGTCCTGCTCCATGGGGGTTTCTTCCTGTGGTTCCCCGGAGCTAACTGGCGCTTTCTCGGCCACAGCGTCGGTCTTGGTTTGTTGAGGAGGCGGAGCCAGTTTCTGCTGTTGCTGCTGAGGAGCCAAGGGAGAGGAAAACATTAAAAATGTAGATGAGGATTTTTTGGTGCATTTGACTAGGAAACAGTCTATGTTGAGGGCGATGTAGTATATACCATCAAAAGTCTTTTTCTAACTTCTCCCCTGTCATGTCATAATCCTCTTTTTAAGTCAGCACATGAGACATTATGTGACAGTGAGTACAGTGTAAAAATCACCTGAGCTCCACTATGAATATGTTTGGCTCATGGCCTGTTAAATCTTCACTACTTCTTCAACTACAACAGCTCTCTTACATCTGACCCATTTACTGTTCTACATTAAAGTTTAAAGATACTAAAATAGCATCCAGGGAGACAGTGACAGTTTGTAGCACTGCTTCAGCACTTAATCGCTTAATGTCACCAAACTTAAAGTTTAAGACAAACATGTTCATATCGTGTGTACGCTCAATACAATAAAAGTACAAGTTTGATAAAGTCTTAGGCTGTATTCGAAACCACCTACTACACAGGCAGTACTACTGATTTGGCCAAAATGTACCATGTAGTATGCAAATAAAAACAAAATTTGCAGCATTCCAAAAGTGCTCAGATGACTAAAAATCTCCAGTATGCATCCGACCAGTCTACCTCACCCTTGCCTTGGCCTGATCTTTTAATCCCCCTACTCTGCTGACTTAGAGTTGACCGGGTTGTCTGGCATTGTGACATGAAACAGCGTTTTTTCGGTTAATTAAAAAACAACTAAGCGGCCTGGGGGGGACTTAATTACCAAATCAGCACCATAGGCGGGACTAACACTGCTGTTAAGCATTGTGAATCGATGTGCTGGAAATCAACAGGTTTTGCAACTGAACCAATGAGGAGTAATAACAAAGGTGAGCGCTATAGGCAAGATAAGATGTTGCTATTGAGGCTGTTCTAAATCAACATGTCTTCTCCATATCACCTGACATCATAGTTTGTTTTACTTCACTCCCCTCCACTCTTAAAACTCCAGCAAATAAGGTCTGTTGTCATGACTACGCATCAGTGTGGACTTAAAATGAGGTTAGATTCAGGTGGATACGTCTGATCTCTATTGATTTGTTAGGAAAAACTGAATTCCTCTCCCCTACAGAAATCGGAGAAAGTGGACGCAATGCCAGACGAACATGAGAGACGTGAGTGAAAATACTTGACAATCCTGATATCAGACAAACTATATCCCACAATGCAATGCCTTGGAACGATCACAACCACGAGTCATTTTAAAAATGGCAGTACAACAGCACCCCCTCATCAGTGGTGAACAACTAGGAATATACATTTTTCTCCAATTTAATATTGTGTAAGGAGAACAATTCAGAATTGTGAATTCTGTAATGAACGTGTTACTACATGTGTTCTGTTACCCATAACAAAGCCATAATGTTTAGGTTAAGCATGCTAAACTAACGTCTGTTATCACAAAGACAGCAACATCAAACTTAGTGAACTGTCAAAAGGAAAACAACACGAAATACATAACTTAATCTAACTTTAAGTTCTATTTGTTGTTATTACGGGCAGAGCAGGACACAGACGCCCTTATACACAGGCAAACCGCTGTAATAAAGAAGTGGTGGTTTGCTGTGCTGTTGTTTACTTCTGCTTCTTCCTGGCATACTGCTAATCGGTTTAAAAAGTGTCACACTGCATACTACCAACGAATGCAGTATTTAGTATGTAGTGGGATGTTTCGAATACTGCCTTAGTAATATCAGCCTGTTGTTGTACGACACACCTATGAGACAGTAGTGATATGATACAGTAATATATCCTGTCTTTCACACTCTTCATTATTATATCTATCAAAGGTTTTTACCTGTCTGTACTTCTGAGAGGTCTGGATCATGTGCATGTACATATTATACACCAGGTTGGTCATCTCTGGCATGTTGTTGATGACCTGGTCTGGCTGTCCAGAGGCATCTCTCTGAGGGAAGGAACAAAAAATATCAGTGAGACAAAAACTGCTTCTAATCCAGGATGTGATGGTAATGAAAAAGTATACCCCTGTTTAAGGCACCGCATGGTAAGCTATGGATGTGATGCAAATGTTCAGGGAAATTACACTTCACCCGCCTCTGACTGCTTGTTATTTTAAAGCAAATTTCTCACTCACTGCCTCCAGAAATCACTTCTTGCATACTATCAAAAGGAGTCGAGGATTCAGAGTTTGTAATTTAACAAAATTAGTATGCAGACAGAGTGCGGCGGTCTAAACTGAGGAGTGAGGCGAGCAGAATATTTAATAAATACAGGGGTGATGCTCAGAGAGGCCCTCTGGGCATCAAGTGAATGCGCTGACAGCTCCAGTACTGTAAAACTTAACTGTGTGTGCTTTTATTACTGTAAAACTATCAGTAAAAACATCAGGGCGTTTTCCAGTGATTGAGTGTGATTAGACTTTAAGCTTTACCGTCTGTCCAGTGCTGTCCCTACAGCGCTGTAAATACGTATATATCCATATGGAGCATTAAGCAGCCGTGTTATCCTTTATTTTTATAACTGCTTCTGAATCAGCACTGTTAAGCAGTCTGTCAAAGTTCTGGTTGACTGTTGCCAGACAAAAATCTGACTTTTAATCTGCATCTGCGTGTAAACAGCAGGGGTTTACTGACTCCAGATAGACGGGCTAAGCAGGGGCCGCATGTGTGTGCCCAAAAGAGCTGTCCCCCATGGGGATGAACACTCTAGAGTCGGAGGAAGTGTCAGAGGCTATGGGGTATTTTAGACACCCCTGTTGCCACACACGCCAGTCAGCGAGACACAGTGACCAGACAACAGTCGTCTCATGCTGGCCTGGCGGGATTTGGGAGAGTGATTTTGCCATCTGACCTTCGGGGGTTAATTATAGCCAGGCCCGTGTTTCCCATGCTTGCAGATGGCCCCTGCAGAATGCTGTTAACAGGCCGGGGTGTATGGATAAAGCTGTGGTAAGACCTGGGACCAGTGAGGACCAGAGGGAAAGATGATGCCATTCAGAATATAGAGGCAGGATTAGATATAGTCAGGGGGCTGCGGCAGCAACATGGAGGGATGTTGGAGAGTGGAAATGGGCGCTCATATGGAACATAGAAAAGTCAATTTTTACTATCAAATATGGTGCGTGAGTGCTTAATTATCAGCCAAATTTAATGGAGTATAAGATAATGGGGTTTAAGAAACTGGTGTGTACATGTGTGTGTCTACATACGGGCTGTTCCTGGCTGTAGTATTCATGCGGCCTGATGTGCAGCTTCAGGGGTCTAGCAGTGAGCTGGTTGAAGACAGGAGTCAGCTCGAAGCAGTTTTGAAACAGAGACACCCGGGCGAAGATGTACAGACCCAGTCTGGCTCTTGACATGGCTACCACCAGACGCCTCACATCCCTGTGGAGTGACAGGAAAAAAAAAGTTGAAAATTGGTTTGACACAAGGAGAGAGAAAAAAATAAGAGAAGTGGGAGGAAAGTGTGAAATTGAAGGAGGAGAGGGAAATCATGTGTAGGGGCAAAAACAAAAAAAGGGATCAAAGTGGAAGGATCAAGAAAAGATTGTAAAGGAAGGGAAAAGCAGTGCAGAGTAGGAGGAGAGAGGTTTAGAGAAGGATAAGCAGCCAAAGGTGAGGGGGACAAACAGACGCTATGAGAGAAATAAAGGAATGAAAGGCAAAGGGCAGGGGTAAACATGACAGATAAAGACAGGGAGAGGTGGGAGAGTAAAAGAGAGGGCAGATAGGTTACTTTTAAATGTCATCCTATAGAATTAAGAGATTAGAGACAGAGGAGTCATTCGCCAGAGAATGGAGGAATCCTGCTTGGTTTGCTGTCGTGGCCAAAGAGGGTGGTTACCTGCTCTGTTTCATAGGGATACCACTTAATGTCTATATACCCAACTTAAAAAGCTAAAAAACATGCACACATCTAAAAGCCACAAAAATATTCTCCTTAACCAAGTGAACCAACCATGAAAAGAAGACTGTGTGTATGAAATAAATCTTTGTAATCTTTGTATTGTGTGTTTGAGGTGTTTGGATGGCCAACATAATGGAGCTGTGCAAAGTATGACCAGCTGGCCTGTAAATCTGTGAGTAAAAAGCATACTGGCTTATAGAAATCTACAGAGCACGGAAGGAGGCAGAGCCTATGAGGGGGAAGGAGTGTTTGTCTTATTCAAGCAGCTCTGCTAAGACTGAAAACAGTCTTTGGTTTGACGTGCAAGAATCTGGCACACACCCGTCTGTGTATGCAACACACATCAACACACATATATATGTTGAAATGCAGCCAAAAAAATGTGGAATATGTCCACCTGAGTACTTCATGAGATTAAGAGGATTAATCCTTGCAATATGCATGATGAGTTCCATGAATATGTAGAAGGAAAAAAAAAATGGCTTATAAAAACCATGGTGCGGGGTTTATGAGTGTGTGAGCACGTGCAGTTGGTGGCTCTATGTAAAATTACTGCAAATGGTACAAATTCAAACTTGAAAGCCCAACATTTCCACAGAGACAAACTACAACAGCCGGCGACCAATGAGCACAGAGCTCTAGAAAAGATGAGCCAATCATGAAGCATGATAGCCCGTGGACATGGCACTACAGAGAGACGCCCACCTGTGCTGTGCTGTGACATGGCAGGGCAAAGTGGACGAATACCGTTTGCGTGTGTGTTCTCACATGTGTGTGTGTGTGTGTGTGTGTGTGTACATGTCAGAGCGTGTCTGGATCTGTGCATCCCTGTCAAAGAGTGTGCTCCTGCATGTGAGTGTGCCTGTGTGCATCAGCAGGGATGCTTCTCCTGTCAAACCGAGGGTCAGCTTGTCATATGGTCAGCTGCGTCCCCTGTGGTTGTCACGGCAGCAGATTGCCATGAGGACAGATGCAGGAAGAGGGGAGAGTACGGGAGGACTGTGAGGTAGGACTGGTACACCACAGTGATCCCAGTATGGGAAAAACATAATGGACAGCGCAAGAATTTCCCAGGAACCACTGCTCTTTCAACCACTCAGCTGAGCACTCAGAACACCAACATGAATGAATATTAGTGTGTAGGATTCAAGGGGGAAACGCTGGCAGAAATGGAGAATAATAAGTATGATTTCTTCTGTGTATAATCACATGAAAATAAGAATCACTATGCTTTTGCTACTTTAGACTGAACAGCTCACATCGCCCCCTCACTCCCTTTGCCAAACACCTCCTTTACTAAGGCACATTCTAACAGGGTGCACTACAAACCTCGCCCAAGGGCATTACACTTGGAGGCATCACCTCGTTCTCAGACAGTTAGAATCAATCTCAGAACAGAGGCTAACAACCACAAATGCTTTCCTACAAACATCAGCAGTATATGTCCACTTTACACCATTTGTACCCGCAGGCCAACCTCCAGAGCACCATATAGCATCAAAGCATGCAAGCACTGTGCAGGCTGAACTGGAGTCTGGAACTAGAAAAAAATCCCTTGTTCCCCCCACACATTGTGGCTTCAACAGTCCAGCCAGTCTATTGAAGAAAATGGAGGTGAGGGGTCGCTCCCCTAACAAGCAATCAAGTCCTTGTCAAGTGCAGCAGAAAAAGCAGCAATTGGCTTTGGATTAAGGGGAAAACGACAACTGGACTGCAAGAAGACTGGAGGGTATGAAAAAGAGAATGGACATTTAAATAATTTCCATGTTTGAGTACTTGAATTAAAGTATTATAAGTACTCACACACAAAAAAAATGTATGAAAAGTAATATAAATTGACCGCCAACAGGAAACAAGCACAATTTGAAATCCATTTCAAAGGGGTTTCGAAAGAAGGAAGAGGAGGAGAGTTTGACACTCATGAACTCAGCTGATTGGATTTAACGTGGTCTGACAGCATCATCAAACAGCCACACAACTGCCTTCAAATTTTGATTCAAATATTTTCATGTTAAATAACCAAAAACTGCTCTAATTCTTACATTAAAATGTGTGTTCATGTAGCTCGTGACTTGTAGTAAAAAGCTGATTAAAAAACCAGAGGTTTCAGCCTCTTTAAGTTTAATGTCCTTGATACAGATCCTTATCTAGGAGAACAGAAACTGTGGTACTACTGTATACCCTTCACTAACTGATACGTAGAGTTCTCACACATTGTTACAGGGACAACCTCTGACAACCTTCCCACTTAGTGTGGGCTGAGAATGTGTGTGAGGCAGGGTGCAATATCCAGTGTAAGACAAGATCAAATGAATGATACCGAGAGGAAAGCAGGCGCTGCCAGCAAGATAAACTACCACTTTCTGAGGCCCGCTGCACTTCTCATTCCCAGCTACATCAATTCATTCCTTTATCTGAGAGATGAGAAAAGAACAAAATAGAGTTTTTAAGTGTTTTCTCTGCCGGCTAAAAGTGACCACGCTCGAGGGTGTGGTATGGAAGGAGGGGGATGCATTTAGCTAAAAAAGGAATGGCTTATTATTCGCACTGGGGTTCCAATTTGAAGACTGTCCACTGTGAGGGCGGGTAAATGCACTCGCAGTGCAGCTGTGATAAAGCTGTGAGCGATGCAATTCCAACTGCAGCTACTGTACATCACAGCCAGAGGCCTGCGTGGCAAACTGAAGTACCGTGGAAGAGTCCAGCCTCAATTGTCTGGTATTAAAACAAGCAGCATATTAGGTGTGAAGAGCTCATCAGGGTGTCACAGCAGCTGAAGAGTGAAGGGCCATTTCACTACGAATCAATTCAGTGAAATGGGGAGGGAGGTGGGAGTGAAGAGAGAAGGGAGCAGAGAGATAAGAAGATGGAGCTGAAGACTAAGCGTAGAGGCCAGCGAGGGAGTACAGCTGAGCAAAAAGCAATGGGACATGGAACAAAAAGACATAAAACCTACCGCTGCAGTTGGTTAAACATCATGCCTCTTAATGACTGTTATATGGTACGCCTTTGATCACAGCAGAGCTCTTTGTTTGATAGTCTCACCCCAATCATCAGAGCACAATAGCTTCTCTTAACCAGGACAAAAAGTACAGTCAGCTCCACAGACATGTTCCTGTCCTGAAGCACCCTTTATCCTCCCTGCCTTAAAAATTAAGCTCATACATACTTGAAGACAGCCGCAGTGTCTTCTTTTTCCTTTAGCAAACTTCGTTCAGTAGTTAAACATGACAAAAGGAGAGAGCCTCCTGAGAGGAGCTGTCTCAAGAGAGGTAAGTGCCTGCATTTTTGCTGTGCTGCTTCCCTGGAGGATGTGTATCTTAGTGGTAGATCCTATTAAACAAGTATTTTTGTAGTAGAATAGCTGCAGAAGGTGTCTATTTTAGGTCAGGCAAGTTTTTGTGCTTGGCATGCATTGAAGTAATTACCTCAGGTGTCCCACAGCTTTGGTGCGGACCAGTGAGAGGATGATGTAGTCGTTCTGCTGACCCTGGAACCTGTCCACTGTTGTCACCTGCACAGACACACAAACATGTTCATTATTAAACAGAGAAAAAACCCCACACAAACATACACATACATATCAAAAATGTGCAAAGTAAGCCATGGCAGCTGATGTATTTTGCAAAGTAAATGAGTGTGTGCATTTTAGGTAGGTGGAGGGATTTGGCTGAAATGTTTAGAAACATGAAGGAGACTGCTTTCCGTCTTAAATTCTTTTTCTTCTTTTTTATTTATTTTTGAGAGGGGGGAAGATGAATGATGGCGCCTGTGTTTTCTTGTTATTGCTGTTATCGCTGTGGGCCACATGGGCAACCAGCGGGGCTAATACGGCTTAGAGGGCATTTGCTGCCACTAGCCTCTTACCTGGCCCCCCTGAGACTCAGGGCCAAGGTACTGGGGGCCACGCTGCTTGACTGGATCAGAGATTATTCCAGGGGAGACAGAGAATGGAGAAGTGACTCTCTGTGGGATTTTTTTTCAAAGCAAAAGAAAACTCATGTCAGCCAATTTGCTTTTATACCCTGGTAATCCTGTCTTGCTGAGAAGCGTACTTATTCCTGTACATGAAGAACAGAGCTGTGTTTTGACTTTGCCAGTGCTGTTACACCTTACATAATAAAGAAAACATACTGCGCCTCCAACTTGATACAAAGCGAAGAAATGGAGATGACACCCTGTAAAAACTGAACCCATTAGACACAGTACTAGCTGTACTGTACGTATAACTGCTCAAACAGCCTACGTGTCATCAACATCTGTGCGCAACCCATGGCAGTGTTAAAGAGTGGACTGATGGACTTTCAAGTCACAAGTTTGATCCCTGCCAGTCGCAGGGTTTCCCACACATTCAGAAAACCTGTGGTGGTCCGCCACGATCCAAACATCTGCCACCACGCTTTGATGTTATATTTTTGGAGCTGGCCTGTTCATTAGTAGCGATGTTAGGATATATTTACCATTCGGTTGTTTGTCGCTCCACACTCTTGCAGTGCAGAGCGTACTCTGGGCACAGATGAAGCAGCAGAACGCCAGGTGCAGTAAAGGTGAAACTTAACCGTTCATCACGCTGGGTCTAAAAGTTTGCTCTTATTTGCCTGACTCCTCTCATCCATCGATCTGATTGACTGATCAATTATCCACCCCATGACTCAAAACCTCCACAAACTGCTGCAGAGGGAAAAAAAGAACTCATGAGGAGTTCCACCTGCGCTGCGTTCACAGACGCACAAAAACCTCAGAATATAGGGAGGTGACGCAGACTGATACATAAGGTCACAGTGAAAATGTCTCAGTGGCACTTCTGTTAACTAAGCTATGTTATGCTTGCCATAGTGTTCCCGACACGAGGGTACATGAGCCAGAAATGAGGACATCATGTATTTTGCACAAAGAATGATTTGCAGGTTGTCAGACGTCTGAGACAAGGTGCGTCATCGGTGGGACATTCAGAGTAAGAGCGAGTACGTAATTTAGTGAACAAGCCAAGTTAGCCCTCCAACCTAATTCTAACTATGCAAATAAAGGATCGGAAATGTGTGACAGTATTTTTTCCTGACACTTGATATCAAACAAAACCCAGAGACTGTATCGTATTAAGTTGCTGTGATCTGTAAATTCAACACTTCTAAGGAAAAGGCAGAAGATAATGTCATCTTTGAACCTGACCGGACAAAGCCTCTCTTCCTCCAGGTAGCTGCCTCCATCTAACTCAGACTCAATCTGCGTCTCTGGGTCTGCAGCTGCCTCTACCAAAGAGCTACATGAAAGTGAAGCGTGCTTACTCTGCAGCTAAATCTGGGTACCAAACATCCCCAGAAGCACAAACCACACTGGCAGACAAAAAGAAGAAGAAAAAAAAGTCTGCTCGACCCTAGAGAATCTCTCAGCTGATGGGTTTATGGCTGACAATTTGAATCTTTGACTTTCAGGGGGCACCCCTCATTCTTTCATGAAAAAGTCAAAGATATGAGCTTGTGCACATAAAATCTACATGTGAGAAGTTGACTACTGCTTCCAAATATGGGTATTGTAGTATTTAGAGCTGTCCTGCCTGCCATGACACCTGAAGAAGACAACATAATCTCTAAGAAACATAATTGAAATGATGAAAAGTGACCTATAGGCGATCAAGTAAGAAGTCTACATAAAACCTACATAAAGTAAGACTGCATGTAAATAATGGTTACATAGACAAAATGGGTCAAACGTCCTCCTTGTTTACTGTTGTACAAAAAAATACCACTATGCAGTTATATAGGCCTTATGTTGCAAATTCCAAATCCCAGCAGAAAGAGGTTGGCCTTTCCTCTATAGAGTTGTTCTATAGCGTGGATTAATAAGACATCAGCTACCACTGAGAAGCCACACAGGTCCAGGAATACAGCAACCAACCTATGAACCAGCCATGCTAAATAAGTCACCCTGTGGTCGCTGTTACCTCCTATGAGCTAATGCCACTTTCAGTGACCCTAGAACTGCCTTTGCCAAACCCCTCCAACACCCCTTTTGGGCAACAGGCAGAGAGTGTGGGCACAGTGCATGTGAACGTGTAAAAGAGATAGAGATGGGACGAATGATGTAGTAGACCAATATTTATATACGTTTCCCCGTTGCTATGTAGAACAGGTGCAGCACCAGAGGCAACAATATGTCGGTTTTACAATAGCACGAGGCGTTCGGGCTGTATGTCCAAGTCAAATGTTTAATGTTCAAGTCAAACAGCCGCGGTATGCATGCATGCACGCACATGTTCTCACAAATGTGGTATACACAGACAACAGACCATCGCAGCCTTTGTTAAAGTAGGCTATAACTGCATGGTTTCAACTAAAACAGTGCAACTTGTTTAGCAGAGAAGGGGCGCTTAAGAGAGGGAGTTATTCTTAGCCCACAGACAGTGACAACCAAGCCCAGATAGAGAGTCTCCCTAAGGCGTAGCATTTTGCATGGCGTTTAGTTATTTATGAGCAATCTTCCAGGGAGTGAATTACAGAGGTCATGTCATTGTGGCACATGCATGTCTGTGAATACAAGAAAGCATAAAAACCCACAGAATATTCTGTGAGACGCGTATTTGTCCACATACATTTTGTTGCCAGCAGAAGCTATTTGACTGTGAATCGTTTTCTTCCATCTTGCCCTCTTTTATCCTCACTGTCACGGAAACAAGCAGGCCAAGTGTAGATCTCTCTTCTCTTTCTTTGTTAGTCACTCTATCCATCCTGCTTTGTCTTATTCATGGCAATTACTCCCTGGAATGTGCAGAGGTCAGACTGCCGGATTATTTAATTTTTCATGAGACTCATGAGTTGACAGTGTAATTTCTCATTTTCTGTGCCTTCATATCCACATGTGTGTTTCATTCCCTATCTATGTCAACATATCTGGATAAAGGATATTCTGGTTCTGGTCCCACAGCAGGACTTTCTTTTCTGTTGTTAAAGAGGCTCCTGCTCTCAGAAAATGAAGGAACCCCACAGGAGGGATGGAGAAAGTGTGTGTATGTGAGTGTGTTTACAGCCAGTCATGTATATCCATAAAGGGAGGGATGAACTCAAAGATTCAACACGCACTCTTCCACTGTAATTCATCTCCCCTCGACTCTGCTAATGTGCTTTCATACTAACTAAATGCAAATGAACTCAATCACCATTGCTCAAAATTCCAAAAATTCCTATATTTAGTTTCATTGCATGGCTGCTTGTAAGGACTAGGTTGAGATTTGGGTGGGGATGCAACTGATGCAATGACTTTGTAATAAAGTACCAACAGAAAGCAAGCTCAAATGGACCTTGTCTGTAAAATTCATAGAGTAAACTAAAAAAGCACCCTCATTAAAGATGCATGCATATGTGTGCCAACTGTTGTCTTTGAGATTCAGTAGACAGCTTGGGCTCCAGTGTTTGTTTGATTTTGGGACTGTGACTGGTGCTAACTGTCCCTAGTCTTCTTTTCTCACTAATTAAAGTCGTTGCAGTAAAGTCGGATGGCTGTTGACATTTGCTTGGTTTTAGCTATTGTGACACATTCTCAGACACACTGTGGACCCAACGCTCTGCGCCATGACCTTTCAGCTGCTCAGCATTTTCCCACAAGAGCCTGTCTTTCTTTTTCATCTCCCTCCCTCTCTGGCTGTCTTTCTTCTCTGCAAATCTAACAGCCTGTCACCCCTGTCACTTTATTACCAGGCATGCATACTGACTAAGGCCATGAGCACAATGAATGACACTCTATGTCGTAACATTGCGGGACATTTAACATGACCAAGCACAAATTCTGGCTAGCTGTCAGAACAGGGAATAGACCTGAAGACAAAGCAACAAGGTAGGATTGCACAGCACAAAATAACAGACACAACAACAGGAGATGAAAGCCTCCAGCCCTGCAGGAGGTAAAATGCACCACGCACACAAAGACATGAGAGGGATTCACTTCCTGCCTGCTTGTTAGACAACTGATAAACAGTCACAATCAGCAAGTTGTGCTTTGCCCTCATGTGTTAAAGGATAAGGCTGATGGTATTCTATATTTTTCTTATTGTCAGTAAATCCCATTAAAAGACCAAAACAAACAATAAAATGGTCTTGCTATCAAAGCTGGATTCAGCTTATTCTTCTGTGACATTGACCTCCATTTTATCAAAGATCTATGTATTTGTGACCACTTTTGACAGATTTACTTCTTACGTCAGACTGGGGAATCGAAGTATCAAGCAACAGACAGGTTTTGGTCTTTTCGTAATATTTGTTGACAAGAAAAATACATAATAACACCAGCATTTACATTTCATAAAAACCCCAAAAATGAAGAAACATAATTTAAGCTTATATATCGTTGTGCTGATGGTAGGACTGCAACGATTAATTGATTAGATGTCAACTATTTAATTGACTAATCTAATAATTGCTTAAACCGTTTGAGTATTTAAAAAAAATAAAAAATAAATAAAAATCAGCGAAAATTCTTTGATTACAGCATCTTAAATGTTAAAAATTTTGTGGTTTCTTTACTCCTCTACGACGATAAACTAAGTATCTATGGGTTGTCGACAAAACGAGACATTTGAGGACGTCACTGTGGACGTTGGGAAATGCTGAATGACATTTTCCAGCATTATCTGACATCTTATGGACCAAACAACTAATCGTTTAATCGAGAAAATATTTAAGTTTATTGACACTTAAAAAATAATTGTTAGTTGTGGCTTAAGCTGATAGACACACTACTGGGGCCAGATGCATAAAACTGTGCAGATTCATGACCTAAAACTCTGTGTACACACAAAAGCAAAGATGTGCATACGTACAGGCGTACGTGAGGCGTACACTAGCCTCATTTCCACACCCATAGTTCACCATAAATGGACCTAGAAATTCCCTTAAACAACCTTTTACATATTGATAGTCAAATCCTCTCCACCACTCTGCAGATCTGTCAAAGATAAGCACGTTAAAGAAAGTACAATTTCACCAACTGTGTCGCATTAGTAAGTTTCTCCAGTGGTGCCAGAGCACCTGTTATTACGCACGGCTGTGACAATTTGTAGCGACCAAACCACTACTTCATCAAATTTCTGCAAACCATCATTGCGGTAACATGGCATCGATGACTCATTCATATAGCACTCGTTTTGAAAGTGACTTCACAAAGTGCTTTATAGGAAAACATTTCACTATCACTAACAGAGAGATGAACGTAAACAGAAATACCGATTAAATTTCACTAAGAAATCATTTAAAATGCGCTTTATAAATGCCCCTTTGATTGACATTTCACGGAGCGCTGTTAAACCTGCAAAATTAATAACACAATCAGGGAAACAGGTGACATAAAAACAATGTTATCCCTATTTCAACTTATATTTAATCTTGTTCTTATCATATCGCCTGCAGCTATCTCAGCTAAAACTGTGTGTGCAACTGGTCTGAAGCATGCATGAGGTGGGCACATTCTCACTACACATTCATTCTTTATAGTTTGTGTGGAGGAAAAGGCGTAAACATGTTTTTTGTGCACACACATGGTTTATGCATCTGGCCCCTGGTGTTTGGGCTGTGTTCACTCTCCCCTGCTGTATTGGCATGTACCAATTTCATTGGCCCGTTGAGGAAATCCATCTTGTTTGCCACTCACTCTACACAATCAACAACAAAAAGCAACATATTTCAACATCACAACATAACTGGAGGCATGCTGACCCTCTGCCATTATGGCACAATGACGCGCCAACTGACTGGTGATGTGCCAGTTACACTCCAATCTTGCAACTTTCTCTGGCGTGCCTCAATAGTCTGTGACATTACAAAGTGTGTGAAAGCCCTGAAGAACAGAGAGCAAAGAAAGGTGAGGAAGTGTGGGTAGGGAAGAAGAACGAAGAGAGAGGAAAGCGTAACCTGAGGCTAGCGGGTAAGAGCATTTAACAGTACAAACAGAAAACGGATGGGAAACTGTGCCAACGGGCTGCTGACTTAACACAGTGTAAAGGAAGGAAAGAGAGAAGAGAGACAAGAGGAGTGGGGAGGAATACCGTGGGCTGAAGACAATTTAACAGTATTCTTCAGGGATGAACACAGCATGGAGTCTACACCCACTCTCAAAGTATGCACATTTAAATCCCTTTTGCTCAAACACACACTCTTACACACACCTCAGTGAGTTTACAGAGGTATGCAGTCGGCTGGTATGTAAACTGATGGGGACAGAGCGTCCTGCTCTATTTGGGTCTTATGACCTGCAGCAGTCTAAATGGTCTCATGATTTGATGGAGCGGGACAATGAAGGCCAGGGTAAAAAAAAAAAAAAATTACTCTTTTGCTTCGCCTATATGGGAAAAAGTGAGCCAAGAACTTCCATCTGCTGCTCACTAATCTTTCATCCTGCAACAATCACGCAGATCCACTTAATTCAAGAAGATGTTGCATGTGCAAGGATGGAGACAGTCGACAAAACTTGTAGCCAAAATGCACAAACCTGCTTAAATTACACGGGGAGAAAGAGACGACTGTGGGAGGCAGAAACGGCAAACGTCTTGTGAGAATTGAGAGCTGTGAATTTCTCTCTCAGTGTAAAAGCGGATAGAGGGTTGGTGCACTGACTGCAGCTGACATCTAAAGGTGTGAAGACACTGTGTTCATGCGCATGTTATGTGTGTCATGCATGTTTCTACTATATTAGTCTTACATATATATGAGGTGAAAACATGTCTGTTGGGACTGTGGATCCCTTCCTGACAGGAGAGGAGAAATGTGTCAGCCTGAAGTGATATTAGGAGTGTGTGAAGTTCATGCGTGTGGAAGCGGATGTGTTTCAGTGTGAGAATGCTACATGAAATGTGGAAATGTCAGCATTTCATGAATATATTTTGAAGGGCCCGTTCACACCAAAATCAAAAATACATATTTTTCCTCTTGCTTGTAGTGCTATTGATAGATCGTTTTGGTTTGAGTTGCTGAGTGTCTGCCTTCTCTCTAACATAACAAAACTACAGCTCAGCTGAGGACATTAATGGCGTCCTTTTGCGCTGAGATGTAACATTGTCTAGCTTAGTGGTGCTAGATGAGCTAGCAGTAGATGCGTTCTTCTCTGTGCGGTGATATGTTTGGTGGGTGTAGTTTGGTAGAAAGAAAATAGTTCCTCCATGACGTTGCTCACAACAAGGTCTGTGGATTATCTTGAGTAACTGGGTTATGATTTCTGGAAAGAGACATTGCTGTTGAGAGTTTCAAATGTATTTTTTGGCCCTTTGAGCACCACAAGCCGAGTGAAATCTAGTTCCATTACATTCCAGAGAAGGCAGACATCTCTATGGCCGATATCTCCAACACTCAGCAACTCACACCAAAAAAATCTAGATTCATGATAAATAGCACTACAGGTAAGAGGAAAATATATATCTGCAATGTTGGAGTGACCTGTCCCTTTACAGAGTTTGACCATTTGGACTCAGTTGTCCTTTTGTTTCATTATTTTTGAACAGTTGAACAAATTGGAGATTTAGTTGGTGATTCAGAAGTCTGGAACCAAAATAAACTTTAAGTACTTTTGGGTGTATTAAAGACCATTTCCTTGTGAGAGAAGAGTTAATGAAAGTACCGAACTATATACCGCTGTGCTTAATGTATGTTAACACTACTTTAAAAAGCGGTGTGCTGATGTGACAGTGTGATATTACATTACCAACCATTTTGATTTAGATTTAAGCTCCTTATTGAATATTGTTGCATTAGCATATTTCAGCATGCAGACTCACAGTCATGCTTCTTCTGCATAAGAAAAAGGTCATTTTTCTCCCTATACTTGCTTTACAGTCATTTAAATAGTGATACAATCACTGGATGCAATTGTGTGCACTGCTAACTGTGCTTAACTGGTTCATGTGTGTCCTTACCTTGTTAGGCTGACTGAAGAAGGGATTGCCGGCACAACGCTGGTTGATGACGTCTCTGATCAGGTGTTTTTGTCCGTTGTAGGTGGTGAGGATGCTGATGCGGTCAGCAGGGTAGCCAAGCAGACGCATGTACATGTACAAAGCCACGCTATACTCTGCCTCTGCCAAGTTCTGCCAAGTACAGGGGGAGAAAGAGAAAAGGAGGAGATAAGATTATCATTATTATATTTTAACTACACTGTATTATACACAAGTAATGAGAGAGGGAAAAACTGCTGATAAAGAAACAGACCTCTAAAAGCTACTGTCTCTCAATGCAGTAATTTTGTATTTAATCAAAGCACTGCGCTGAATTACCCACATACACCAGTCTGTCTTCCTATCAGCACACCCAGCGCTGTCTGCTGTGTTTGACACCTTGCTGATCTCATTCCCTTGTACTTTAACATCATGCTCTAGCCCTTTCTCGCTTGTCAAGTGTTTAACTTTCAGCCAGATAAAAGCCCACTCATTCATGCATGAGTAGCCATCTGATTTGGGTTGGAATTAATTGCCTCAGACAGAGCTCAACACCACCACTTGCCAAGCTGGGACAAAATGTCCCATTCTAGGATCCCCTGCACAGAAAGAAGAAAGGGTGAATAGCATATTTCTACTGTAGCTTTGATATTCAATAAGTACGGAGTAGCTGATTGTGCTTTTAGAAGCGTGGCAAAAGGCTGCATCATCTTAAGTTTCCTTTCTCAGTCTGAAGGCAGAATGTTATAATATACTAACAATATCACATCATTTACATTTTAACTAGGAAATGCAAGATTTCTGTTTTTGTTTCCAGATTCTATACAAATGAGGAGAACTTGATACTTATATATAAAACAACAATACTGTCCTAAACATCACACCAAATGACCAGGCCCTGGGACAACAACACAACATCCTGTCCTACAAATGTGGCTAAATGTAAAGGCCAGCGTTGCATGCATCATTCGACCACTTTACAATCAACAAATTCCTCAGGATGTGCATGTGCATCCTGGCTCCAAGGCTACAGGCTGCCCTTCAAATGTGACCAAAAAAAGAAAGGAAAAAAAAGGCAACAGTATGCATTATTCATCCACTTTCAATTAAGCCTGGACTGCAGCCTCACATCTTTGATAATAATTTATGCAGCTTCATCAACAGTTCCTGATCCAGCAGCACTGGAGTCAACACATCAAAAACAGTGACAGCCTTTGTTCTTCTTCCCCTGTTACCTGTCTCCAAATGGCACCAATTCATGACTTTAATGGCCACGCCGTGTGTTTACTGATAGAAATGGTGTATCCAAGTTGGGCAGTAAATGTTAGGAACAAGCTGGTGTTTTTAAAGGAAAATATTCAACATCTACAAAATGTTGAAAACCACGATGACAGGATGTTTCGGCAATGTTGGATGATTAATCTGGCCGTGAGACAGATATTTTGGGAGTCACATGTGGTGCTTGGTGGCCTTGTCATATTCATTCTGTCCGAACCATTATGTGAAACATGATGCTGGGACCCCACTTCCTTTGATACTGAGGACCAAGATCATTTCTGCAATCATTTTGCATCTAAAAAGTACGAATGAGGTAGCTTTATAGTTTTCGCTGTAGAGAAAAAAGATCACAAGAAGCATAAAGATATGCAAGAGTCGCACAGACACGCAAGAGGAGTAATATATAAGTAGACATGTGGTTGGCATTTCCAGCTTTGCCTGCCTTGTGTGCATATTTAACATAAATGTGATCTAATGCCCTGACACCCCAGAGAACTTGTTAACCATAACAAGGTCAGACCTAACGCAATGGAGTTAGAGCCAATGGCTCGAGGCTACATGAGGACTGGAGAGGATGGAGGGATGAAACAGAAACAAGACAAACAGGGAGAGACTGAGGATGGCAAATTGTGGTGTAGATACAAAAAAATAAGAGGTGATAAGAGTAGTAAATCTAGACCACCAGTGAGTAAATCCCACAAAGCTTTTGCTCTTATGTCATTTAAAATGTAGCTTGCGAAGCAGAAAAGCCTAGTCTAACAAGCCCAGTGGCTGAGAAAAGCCATTTTCTAACAACAGAAGATGTGGATTTAGATAAGCATCCTACCCTTTATGAGCCATTTGACAACTTGGAAAGTACTATCAACGAGCTGAGACTCAATATGGAAAGTGCTTTAACAAATGAGGCAAGAAAGCAAGAACAGACCTTTGGACTGTGAAGTGTCTGAGTGCACGCACAAGTGTTAGTGTGTATGATGGATGTGCAGTTCCTGTGTAAGTGCAAAGCAGGGTTGTGGTGGTGTTTGTTCAGCTGTGACAGTCATTCAGCATGCACTGGATACAATTGCTTCTCTAGTGTCCAATTTATCCCTTCTGGTTCCTAGGAAAGTGCACGCATGTGTGTGAAAGTGTGTGTGCATATGTAGTTGTGTGCGTGAACAGCATAGTGAGTGATACAGGCAATTCCCCTGAGGAGCCTTAAAATGGCAACAGGCAAATGGAGTTGAGGTTCATGTGACCTGGTGCCTCGAGAAGTGCACATGGTCTGGATTTAAGAACAATAAGGAGCTTCACGGACATGAGCATGCACAACGGTAAACACTGCCGTAACATTCATTAAGCAAAGCGATAAGTTTATTGGCCATGCGGCTTATAAACAAATCAGTGTCTTTAATGATGAATTACTAATTAGAATCTTAGATCAAGTGCTCTTGGATTTTTGATGACGACAAGCTCTGTTGTGTCCTGGACATTGTTGTGGTTATTGTAGAATATCTCAAAACTCTCACAACTCTTCTGGTTTCAGCTGCCTCCCTTTATTAAAGAGGAACCACTAAATAATCTAGTAAAAGTCACTGCTCACATTTCAGTACCTAAAATGTTACCGTCACACTCGATAGTTTTGCTGTTAAATCTGACAGTAACATTTGGGCTCCTGTGCTGGTGTGATGCCAAAGTAAACATTTTTTTTAACACACCCCTCTCAACCCTGCTTTCCGCCCACACACAGTCTTGAGTGTCTCAGCAATGTCATGATGAAACACAATCTGGCTCCTGGTGTGAAGGACAAACCCACTGGTCTGTGCTGGGCAGCCAGTGCTCGCTGCAGCCTAAGCAGGGTTATGAATATATCATATGGGCCGGTAGCTAAATCATTAAAATTTTAAAATGAATGAACTGCTGTACAACAACCGATTCAGAGGAAATGGAGGTTAGGGAGAAATACGGTTCTCTGCTCTGGTGGAACTAAGTGTGCATGAGTGTGTATCCGTGTAAAGGATTGTAAAAATTGTACTACAAAACTGCCACACATTGTTAACACAAACTATTTCTGCTGTTCCAACACTGTAATATGTACCTGTGTTGAAGACATACACTGGGCGTTCACAGTCAAACTGAGGTAATGCTATGGGTCTTTGTGAGTTGGTGCTGTAGGCAGCAGGGTATTTACAGCTGAAAACATTTCTACCCTTCCCATTAAATTCCAGTTTTGCTTTAGATTTCACGACACATTAACAGTTTTTATTTTCTTGAAATTTGCATTTGATTCTTTTGTTATTTCAGTTTTACTTTTGTCATAAATTTCTAAAGTAGATGCATAATATATCTGGCAGACATCCTGAGTACAAATAACAGTTGTGCTGTTTTGTTATTTGCACTGTTACATGGGCTATTGATTTGCCAACTGCAGCGGATGGAAAGCAACTGCCGGTACCACTATGTTCATGCTTTTTCTTTTATTAATGGGAGCACCGCATATTTACAGTATCCTACAAATGCTAGCATCATGATGACACCATAAGCGTCTCTATGATCGCTGCACATTTACTGTCTTTTTCTGGTTGCTGAGAGTTGAAAAATATTTAACTTGAAACGCTTGTCACTGTCACTTTTTACCTAGAATTTCAACAACGGTGGCAGAGGGGTAGGACAAATACCACAAAGACCAACCCTTACGTTGCTGAACAACAACAGAGGAAAAATTAATACTGAACCCGCACAGACCTGCAGGTCCTCTCCTCAAAGTGATTCAGCCTCCTTCATCCAGAGCAAGGGCCAGAGCCTGTAGATACTCTACCTTTTGCCAACATTTTCACTTCCGCATCATTAAAAACAGACACAACCAAATTGGCCTCTGCAGAAAAACACTACGCACCTTATTGCGCCTCATTGCCCTTCTGTTTTCTGCGTTTAATACTGACCATGTACTTAATTTGTTTTAAAACTGTGTCATCTTTGTCATTTAAAAAGCAACAATATATCTTAATATTAAAGCCTATGTACGTCACTTAAGATCAGGATAAAGAAAGTAATTTGCAAAAACAACAAAAAAAGGTTGTAATATCCCATATCGTGCAGTTGAGCCACCCTTAATCACCACATGAAAATTTTTTCACCACATCAGCTCTATTTGTGTGTGTGGTGTGTACTACTTCTACTGACCTGGTAAAAGTAAGGGTTGGGCTCAGACTCTCCCACCCCATTGAAGTCCTCCACATTTATGAGCTGGAAGTCAAAGGTCAGGCCGGGGTTGGGAACCTGGAACTCAGGCAGTTGCTGGACATGAGGCAGGTTACCCAGGTGTTTGTAGCGCCAGTTGTACAGGTTACACAGGCTGTGGGACAGGAAGGCAAACACACGTCAAGTCACAATGTTATGTTCTATGTGCGAGGAGACAGTACCAATCACCAAGACACTGCATCCTTTGTGGAATTATGTTAGTTCAATATGACTCTAGGCTTTGTGTTCAGCCAGGGTAACCTACCTTGCACGAGCACGACCCTGTGCGTCCAGATCTATGGTGGGCACTCCGAGGCGCACAAATCGAGTGAAGAGAGACTGCTCCATGTTGGAGTACTTCTGGAAGGCCATGTTCTTGATAACAGGGGGCAACTGATGGTGGTCTCCAATCATGATCCAACGTTTCAGCCTGCTGTAGCCATCCTCTGGGTTCTGTAAGACAAAAGTCAGTGGTAAGAGCACCTGTTACAGAGAACACCTAAACAGTCTGTACTAGACTCAGTAATCTTTTTCCATTTTGGTACAACTTTATTCAATTTTGTTTTTGTCTAATGACTTGACGAGATTATGTACTGTATGTTAAATCAGATCTTCAGCAGATAATAACATTTAACTCCAGGTGGGCAGTAAAGCATGAAAGGCCAGTACAGTTGTCTACGTCATGCCGCCAGGTTTTGCTAATTAGATGTGGTTTATTAGAAGTTTGACCTCGGACATATCTGATGTACCAACAATTGCGAGTCAAGACTTGATTTAATCACTTAAATCACTGATAAGGGTTGAATGGCTAAACAAGGAAAGCGAAGGGGAGGCGGAGGAGAAATAAACAGTTTCGCTGTGACGTATACCCGGCAGAAGGCTCGGACTGTGACTCACTAGAGAAGAGAGATAAAGACAGGAGCTCTGGCGAGGTCGTTGAATGAGCTGATGTGCTTAATGATCTCATCTGTAAACAGACATTAGCACTATCTCGGACAATTAGGCACAACTACCAAAGACAAGCACCATTACTGTGTTTGGAGCCCATCAGTCAGACCTTAATAGAGGAAGTCAGGTGGTAGAAAGCTGGGTCTTGAGTAAAGGATTAAACTAGGTTTGATGTCAGAGCATATGACAGTGCTGAGGCCTAGCAGCGACTTTTCTGGTGAGGCATGGCTGTAGTTTTTCAATAGTCGAGATTAACAGCTCAAATGTTGAGTCTTAAGATCTGCAAAATACTTGGCTGCTAATGTTTTGTATCAAAACTATTCATACCGGCAGCCATGCTAATTTGCAACTTCCAGGATCCTACTGATCCAGAGCAGCGTTTGGTAGTCTTTTTTTTTCTTCTTTATGTTTCCTCTTTTCTTCCTCTCTTTTTTACTTCTTCACAGGTATAAAAAAAAAAACATGGTTTGGCTAAAAAAGACGTTTGTTACTAACGAAATGTAACCTCATTTGTATGCTACACATCCCGGCACATTATGTTGTTATTAAAATAATTCAATTGACTTTTGGTTTCGCACAGGAAATTAACAGCGGCCTCCTGGGTGAAAGTCTGACCCATTCACCACCCCTCCGACTCGCTCCATGCTCACTTTCTCGCTCTCTATATAATGGTAGTTGCTCAAAGCATCAAATGCCACAGAATCCGCTTCATGTCATACCCTCACTAAAGGGTGCCTCTGTGTGTCTGCTTCTGATGTCGAGGGCCACTGACCAAGCATCGGTATTTGACAAGTTCGGGTGTGAGACTGGGTTGTCGAATCTCCCAAAATATTGTCCATTAACCACAGAGGCCTATTGTCTTCACAATGATAGCTGATGGGCTTCAAAACTGTACAACCACCTCCCCAAAAAAGCCAAAATAAACACCTTAAAAAAATAATGCTTTTTTTAAGTGCTGTAAGGAAGTGTAGCCAGTGTTGGACAATTGCTGCCATGTTCTCTAACTATGGTAGCATTTAGCCCCCTGAGACAAAGGTGCTGAGAGAGAAGGGGTATACGGGATGCTCTTATGTGACTGCAGTCCACCATGCAAAGAGTAAATGCATGAAAAATATGTTATACAGTGCATTAAACAGAAAACAGCTTGTAGTGGGGACAACAATGAAAAGCAGTGATAGGGAAGATAAGGAGATGAAAAGTGATTATATAGAAAAAGCCTGGAGACAGATGGAGAGAGAGGGACAGATAGGTAAATCATTACCCCTTGAGCCCAGGAAGCTACTGTATGTCTGACTCAGATCTCTCTTTCAGCTTCTTTTTTTGGTAGCGTTTGGTAGTCTGTCTGAGGTAAGTTGGTGTATAGCCTAAGCTACTGTAGGCTATTTTGAGTTTCATTTAAGCAAAAAGCTCTGAATGAATTTTAAGTTCCCTCAGCTTAATTGTTACGCAGTGTATATGTCTAGGGATTTAATTGTGAAAGCTAAGAATGGAAGGAGTGGATCTGGTATGCACTGCTTTGTCAAGGTTGAAACAAGTGCTAAAGTTTATCCTCTTGGCTGATGCCTTCATTAATGGTGTAAAAATTCAGAAAAATCGACTTTGTTCTGGAAAAGAAGACACCTTTTTGCTGCATAATATTCAGCAATATAATGATGTTGATGTAATAATGTTCTATGTGAAAGTACAAATGACATGACAAAAACAACAGTTTGAAAAAATATATTGATGTGCAAATTAGCAGCACAAGTTTTAAGTTTTAACACTCAGTCAGGACAGAGTTACCTGTAGCAGGAGGGGGATGAAGGTCTCAATCTCCAGAATCTGAGCAGCTTCTTCCATCAGGATGTTGTCATACTAACAAAGAGAATCAGCAATTAAAACCAAGCACTTTAAGTAACTGCAGTAAATAAAAGCTTAACCAGGCTGCTGTCTTCATTTCAACTGACAAGGGTGTACCTTAAATCCCAGCTCCACCAGGTCATGACGTTTGAGCGCAGCATGTGTACAAGTCATGGCGATGATTTTGGCTTCTTTCACGAGTAGATACTTGGAGCGGTCCAGTCCACTCCTCAGCAGCTCAAAGGCCCTGAACTCCTGCAGGGTAGACAAGAAAGAAAGTGAGGGTCAAGAGAAATATTTAGGAACACAACTAGCAAAAAGAAATCAAGATAAACAGCAACCTCCCACAGGCAATTTAAAACTACTTGTATATAGACCTCTGGGAAGACTTTAGCAATCTTAGACTTATTTACAAACTGTAGATATACATTCATCTATTTATGAATGAAGTCAGTTTTGCTTTCATGTTTCATACAGACCGAGGGAGGGTGGGGGTAGGGGGAACTTAAATCATGGTATCCTGACAAAATGATGGATGATTACTGTCAAAGATGATGATAAGGTGATTATCTAAGGTGAAATAATCACACCTCTAAAAGAAAAAAGGCAAAGTTCAATATTCAGATACAACACTGATACATCTTTGTGTCTACCCACATTTAAAAGCTGTAGGGTGGCTTATCCCCAGCGCTCTAATAGCTCCAACTGCCTCTCCATTTGATTCATAGTCATGTTCAGTCATAAAATATGCTGCGGTGATTGCCAATCTACCCGTCTTTTAATTAAACACATAATTAACATAATCCCTCTGCTTTCTATTTTCATTAGGAAACAGTCTACTCTTTTCCCATGATGCAGTGTAACAGAGGTCAGCGAGCCACAGGGCTGCTCTGCAGACAGTATACTGAGTGTAGTTTGCTGTTCAATAACTGCAGCTTGAGGAGCACTTTAGCACAGATTTTCTTACAGCGCTTATGCTGGAATGGAAATTTGAGGGCCAGTTTTTAACACAAAATCTGAACCAGTTCACTTCAGAGTGTCGATATCATGGCAGTATGAAAACCATGCTGTGCGGGAGAAGCTCAGAGGAGGAATGTGGGTAAACAGGCGTGCTATTTTCAGGTCGCCACACTAGCTCTGTAGGGGTTGGGAAGGGAGAGAGGAGGAGAGGACGGAAGAAGTAGACTCGGACAGCACTGGGGTATAAATATTTGATGCGTTACTATTTTAGCATTAATATTAAACCAATCAAAACATGCAATATTGATGAGATCTATTTTTAACCCCCATGGCTCCAGAGCGGTTGAAGGGTGAAATCAAGATGGTAAGGATTCACAGACACTGAGAAGAGAGGGAAGAGAGAAAAAAGTAAACAGTGGTGGGACTGCAGAGGAAGAAACAGAAGATGTCTACACAGGAGGAACCCAGGAGGCACATTGTGTCGCTGTCTGTCTGTCTGTCTAGCAATGCATTCTTCGGATTTTCCTATGACAGCTTATTCCGCACTGCTTTTACATTTGAACAGACAGACAGATAAGCAAATTCAGCACATTGTTGCTTTTGTCTACCCTGCACCACAGACAGAAATACCTCTTAATGGGTGTACAGATTTCACTGCAGCATGGGTGAGGCCGAGGGAGGAGGGAGAGGTGCTGTGATGCAGTGATACAGAGGCCAGCCAGATAAATCAAGGTCACCACACATGTTGGGATATTACCTCCAGCCAATAACTTCTTTATTGCTTTTTGGAGACCTTCTTGGTGTTCCCATAAATCTGAAATGTTATTGTTATCCCTATAGAAATACTCCATGGGCTGAGGAGGAACTGTAACACATTCAGCTGTGTGTTTGTCAGTGGGAAAGAGCGTGAAAAGAGTGACAGGGAGAGTAAAAAAGATGCGCAGTAATAGCCTTCATCACTTTGTTGTGCCGCCTTTCTTTTCAAAAGGATCAGCAATCATATCTACAAATAAACTGTTAAGTATCTTATATAATGTTTCACTATAGCCACTAAAGCAAAGAGATGGGTGATGACTAAAGCTCAGAGAGATGCAAAAGAGGCAGAAGAGCTGCTTATAAGCAAACAGACACATCCACACAGACACAGACAGTGTCTGCCCAATCACTGTTAATCTACAACAACCTGTCACTGTGGCAGCTTGGTCGGCACCTGGACGCAGTCTGCGAGTACCATCGAATACAGCTGACATGGCCTCTGTGAGTAAGGGCAATACATGTTTACCTCAGATAAGCTGGAGACGATGTGCGCCTCTGTGCTTCTAATTAATTCAATTTAACTGTAATGGCATGTGCTCTATAAATAAAATTGCCTTTTTGCACTGAAGTAACCTCCTTACATCCCGCTGGGTGTTGCTCAGCAGTGAGGAAACTAGTACACTGTGTGTGTGTGTGTGTGTGTGTGTGTGTGTGTGTGTGTGTGACATTCTTACCTCCAGCTGGGTAAATATTTTCTTGATGTGGCGGTAGCAGCCCTCTGCGATGTCCATGTCCTCCTCATATGACCGGCCCTTGAACACAGGCTGGGGGGCGTTGGAGAAGTACTTGTGGAAGGGAAAGTGTGCCGCCACAGCTTGCACCTCCACTTTCTTGCCCTGTTTGGGCCTGACTTTGCTCATGTACTCTTCCCAACGAGATATCACCTGTGGTGGGGAGATAGAGCAAACTTTCAGTACAATCTGAATGTCAAGAGGCTGAAACCCCATAGTGATAGTCTGTGTTTAGTGTATGCCAGAGATTCCCACGCAAGTAAGGCTATGCACTGTTTGAAAAATTACGATCCAGTACTGGTATCAGTGCCTTTAAAGTGAAGTGCCGATACCAATAGAGTAAATCATTCAATACTTGTGACGTGAATGGAGTGGTGTGTAGTATAGCTGTACTTGTGAATGTTTTGGTAGCTTTTCAGTGCTTAACTTCACCACATCATGGACTGTAATGATTGTAGCCGTTGCTGCAGGAGTGTGAACTCTGCGCCAAAGACAGAGAGTGCGTCTGGCCTCACGAACACAATGACAGGGCTAACTGTTAGCATCATACAGCTTACGTTACCAAACAGTTTTTAACGATTAAGACCAGCTGTTTTGAAGTTGTTGTGAGTTTGTTAGGACTGTTGCTGCTCTGTTAGCGTGTGCTAACTGAGCAGATGTTGAACCGACCGTTCATTGGGGAGGAGAGTGCCTCCGAAGTAGGCAGCAACAGAAAGTTTCCTGATGCAGCAGGGAGTCTGGACAGTATGGGATTAGACCTCCAGCGCAAAAAAGATCAAATGCAAGTATCATTTGACTGGACACGCATTGATACTGTGTGGTACTGGGTGATTTCGATACCTTAAAACACAGGTTCCCAACTGGTGGGTTGTGGCCCAAAAGTGAGTTGCGGGCTCATTCTTAATGGGCTGCAAGTGACTCTCGAACGTGTCAAGTTTGTAAAAAAACACTTTATTTTTGAAGTTTAGTGAATTTCTGGCACAAGCTTTTATTTAAAGTGCCGTTGTAGAGTGAGTGAATAACAGACAGCTACTTAACAGAGACAAAACGCAAGTATGATGCTGACTATGTTAGATTTGTGGATCTTGAACTAATGACTAAGGAGCAATTTGAAGCCTGTGGCTGGACCAGCTGGGAACCACTGCCTTAAATGCATGAAGTACCAATACCCGCCCCCACACACATGCTTGTGGCTTGTATGAATTTGGGTTCTATGCGTTTTTGTGTGATCATACACAAACTGGCCTTCTGGCCTCCTGAGTGCCTGAAAGGTGGAGTGAGTTGGCATGCATGACTTACAACATTGAAATGATACTGACAGAAAGATCACAACTGTTTACAACAAAGGACTGTGGCAGCACAATGGTTGTAGCTTGATTTAGCCACTACATAAATAAACTCACTAAGGTACTTTATGGTAGGCACACTGCACAAGCGTTGACTTTGTTGATGCCTGTCTGAGGTCTATGTTGTACGAGCACACAGTGGGTGATCTGCATGGCTTTGCCCAGCCTTTATTTTCTCTACAATTATTTGACCATAGCAATAAACACATTACACAGAAATGTACAAATGGGAACAGATAGCCTCAGTTGTATACAGGTGCCCCTGCTGAGCATCTAATAAACCAGCTTCAACCAAACAGCGGGGTAGCCTAGTTCTATAAATACCCCTATGAAAAACAACATTAAGGGTAACATTAATGAGCCTGCCAGAGGACTAAGCTTAACTGCGTGTTAAATATATGTCTGTATGGACTACTAAGACCACCATCGAATCCTTAAGTATGTGTGTACGTGCCTTGTTATCACTGACAGCGAGTAGTCTGCTCATGGTTGAAGATTCACTACTCTAGTTCTGTGACATTTGAAGATGTAAATGTCAAGGAGTAGTTACACTGTTGGCCAGTTTTCAGAGCTAAAATAAACACAAGAACTAGAGTTACAATAAAGTGTGTGTTTAGAATCAAGTCTCCATGCAGCATCAAATTAATAAGGAGTCACAGTTGTGTGTGTGGCGGACAACTGACAGATTTCTGGCAAGGTGCAAAAATGGCAGCATGAACACCATCAGACATGAACTTTGACACCAGAGCTCGGATAACGGCCATGGTATCCAAGTATTTTCTGTGGCTTTGATTCACTGATCAACTATCTGCTATGGTAGTTTTAGCTATGACCACCACTAAAAATATGTAACTGGCATCTTTACACTGCTTTTAAACTATATGACTTGCAATAGTGTTGTGATGTGATACTTCTGTTTTCCAGAAAAAGAAAAGGAAGGATATTAACTTGAGCTCCCCAGAACACTGAAGAAGACAGCTACACACCTGCACTTCCTTGTGTTACAATTGTCTATAACGTCTATTTTAGAACCTTTCTACAGACACATCGGAAGGCAAGTGAGTAACTGTCTGCAGTAGCATTTTTCCTGCAGCCCGAGAGGACAGTGTTAATTAGGCGACACTAATAAACAGCAAGGCTTGAGACTGTTTCTAGCAAATTCGCAGTCTGGGCAAAAAGAGCAGTGAGTCTGGGGAATGGAAACTTTAATAACGTCTGGGTTTGATTGGCATGGATATGTCTGAGGAACAGGACAGACAATGCAGAAATCCATTCTAATTAATTCAGCAAAATATCTCCTGGATCCCCTTAACTCTCTCCCTCCCTTTGTAAATCAATATTAACATCCAAACACAAATTTGAAGGATGTTTGGAGGCTTAATAGTCAGACTGAGAGTGGCTGACTGCAAAAAAACAACTGGGGTTTTGTGAGGTTTGTTTTGCTAAACTTATATGTTATTAGGAATTTTATTTGGGCAATATAAATCAATGTCAAGTGTAAAATCAGATGAATGGCCTATGCAACACTGCTTGACTGATACATTTTGTGACTTTCTCTGCACGTTGCAGAAACACATATACACATCCCTAGCTATAGTCTTACCTGGTAGAGGTAGAAGTGTCCTGCAGTTTCACAGGTGTAAGAAACATCTCCCGGGACATCCAAGCTCTCCTGTAACCTCCCCACTTCTCTGAGGAGCTCCAGTCTTCTGGCTAGGACATAGTTCACTCTGCCATATCTAGAGACACACAGCACAGAACAGATTAAGAATGATACCATGATGTAAGAAGATTCATGTTTAAGGTTCAACCAGCTGTTTCTAGGATTAAATGCATAATCAGGTCATGGTCTCATTTCAAAGACACTAACTCTGTTAATGTCGATGCGCTAATGTATTATAAAACTTCTGATGCACCACATGATCAGACTGACTGTCAGTTCCCCTGCTCCTGGCCTCATGACCCAGGTTCATTGACCCAAATGCTGGTGTGGCAACCCTTCAGACGAACTCTTGCCTATAACAAACAGGTGAGGTAACCTTTCTTCAAATTGAGTCAGGACCACTTCGGTCAAAGATAACTTTATTTCCATTTGCAGTATTATATTTGGCAGTATGGCTCTGTTCTGGGGCCTCTCTGCCTTTCCTTGGCCTACGCAGAGAGCCTAAGGCGGAGAGAGCACACCTCTCGGCCCTTCCATGGGGAAACAAGTAAAGCCTGAGGCAGAGAAAGCAAACCTCTCTGCCCTTCCATGCGCCTACATGGAAAGCCTAAGGCAGGGAGAGCAGCAGCAAAGACGCCCCGGGAACAGAACAGAGCCAGCATCAATGACAAACAGAAATGACATTGAAAAGCCAGACACAACATGTTAAGGAGGAGGTGGAGTTGAGGCGGGTTGCAAAGGAAGGAGCAACAGTAGGCAGGCCAGGACAGTTAGAGCACCCGGAATGAGATTCAGTAATTGGTTGCATAGAAAAGAATCATGTGCTCTACCAGTTGACTCCCTCCCATCAATCAGCTGCTCCATCAGTTGATTGGGCTGTTTGAGATCAGCTGATGTAGCTGGGATGTGAGCTGAGCTTGACATTGTGTCCTGCCTGAACTACTGCTATGCTCAATTTGTGGATTCAGACCCTGATCTGGATAATTTCCCTCTGTGGCATCAGCCTGTTAAATGTCCACGAATGGATTAATAGTACAGAGTTAATCTTGATTATGTGATTGTTGAGTTGTGTGGAATTTTGCTTGTAATTACTGATATTGTGTTTGTGCTGCTGGCTGCAAGCAAGCAGGTGGCGAAAGTCTGGTCGTCTGAGGACATGCAGCATTTACCAGAGTAAAATATGTTAAGTATATTGTAAATCTGACCCAGTGGAGCACAGAGGTTTAAAGAGGACATAGGCTCTCCTTGACTGTACACAAGGTTTGTTTAGGTTCTAAGTTGCATCCTTTTGTGAAACTAAACAATACTGCTTAAAAGCAATTATCAGGTGGCAACAAGACAAGCAGCGCACACAGGAAGACAGGAAGTGGGAGGGGTCACAGGGTAATACTAGAGGTGAACTCTATTTTTAGATGCTCTGCAAAGATCCTCAGTCAGCAGATGACTCAAAGACAGTCACAGTGGTCTGCCTGTTTGGCCTGAATAAAATTAAATAAAAATGGGGAGTGACCTTGCTTCCCAGGATGACGGACCTGTAATGAATTCAGCTACTGAGACAGAAAACCCAGAATAGATACCCAGGTGTCAACACCAGCATTTATCGACAGGATTGTATTTCTTCGTTTTCTTTTTTTCCTCTTAAATCCATAAAGCTTGCGCACAACCACAGAAACTGAATGAGGAAGCTGCATTTCATTTCCACCAAAAACAAAAGTGGCATCATGCCCTTTTCTAGACAAGATTTTTTTTTTTACCTAGAACCTATTGTACAAAGAAAGACTATCCACAATTTGGAAATTTTCAAGACCTCGCCTATACAGAAACCAACATGCACTCTCTACAATCTCATTAATAAAAGCACAGAATTCATCATGAAATGCAGGGAGGCATTGTTAATTGATGATGCTGTAGCTTTCCCTTTGTTAGGCATTCGGGGGAGCACTGCCTTCTATTTTGTCATCTCGTATACCGTGTTAATTAAAACTCTCTGGCTCTCTCCTCTCGCTTGTGTCAGTGGGGTGGAAGGAGTGTGGAGTCTGCATGTTGTTATGAGGCAGCCAGGCAGGCAGGAACATATTAAATGCTGCTAGCTAAAGCTCTTTCTTTTATGTCAGTGTTTTTGCATAATTTAAAAATGTAACAGACTGCTTCCATGAGCAGACATCCGTTCCCATACACTGCTATTCATATTACAGTCATACACTCACAGTGAGCGTACAGAGAGTGTACCAAATGAGCGACATGCATCACCCCCTCCCTTCCTCCACTGGAAGTGTTGCTAAGAGCTATAGGGTGCTCGGTGCCACAGATGGATAAGGTGGTAATTAACAATGAAGGCTATAAGGAAACTTTAAATAGTAACAGCATAAAAATTTAATTAAAATCCAATATCACTGAGCTATTTATGTCCAGGAGCAGGCTAAAAAGCTTTGTTAGCAAAGAAAAAGGAGATTCTGACTGATTCATCTAATAATGGTGTTAAATTTAGCAGCAGTCATGTAGAACTGTAAATGTTTTGGGTATCTTGAGATAATCGCGCTTTCTCAAGTCTGTCACGAGTGCTTAAAATGCGCTGCCCCCAAACTTCTCTTTTCCCATCTCACTATGTCTCAGTAGTAAGGACTGAGTCACTATCCTTCAAGGCATTACGTGTGTGTGTGTGTGTGTGTGTGTGTGTGTGTGTGTGTGCTCTCACACACACAGACACACACACAGTGGAGTTTACACAACGACGTGGATGAGAGAGCTGGGAACTACTGGGGCTTCCTTAACAGGACTCTAGTGGTTCCTGTCTGAGGCCATTTGTTCTGGACCCTGCCACCTGAGCTTTATGAAGAATAGCAGCACTGTGTGTTTTATGTGTCGATTAGGGTGCAGACAAAGAAAATCCTTTAACAACTAGTGTTAAAACTATATGTTGGTCTTGTTAAATCGCACTCTGATAATGTCACCCACCACAGCTTTAAGAGGAGTCCTTCCCGACCTGAGCCATAAACCAAGCCAATAAACATTGTAAAGGTCTTAAATACCTAAAATGAAATGTATTTATCCATCTAATAATTTATTTATTTGTGTATTTATTCATTCAGTTATTCATCTTATTGTTGCAAATTAATTATTCATTCAAAAGACCAGATGTATCCCTAAGCTTGGACAATGACAACATTAAAAAAGCTACTTCCCTGTTCAACTTGTGGATGAAGCATATGCTTGTATTTATTAGTTTAATTAATGTTTTTATTGATTTTATTTTAGTAAGTCATAACTATACCTCCACATTTATGGTAGAAGTATTTGGATAAATGTTGCTTTTTTTTTAAAAAGGTATACTATGCAGGATTTTCCTTTAGAAAATGTATAGACTCATACAAAACTAATCCCACTCAACATTCAATGATGACCCACTGGCTGTGTGACCATGTATTTATCTGCAGAGACACTATCCTCTGCTTGTATTTTCTTTTTATTTTGCTGTGGTCGGGAAGTTCCTGGGCTCAGTGCACGGGTGAGGTCAGGACTTTAAGTTAGCGAGCAGGTGCCAGACCATAAGCAGCAGGCAATAAAAAAGGAGTTACAAAAACTTTAGGTTACAAAGGTAACCCCGGTTCTCTGATAACATGAGTGAGGTATCTCACTAGCAGATAAATTGCATATATAGTGAACAGAGTGAATCTGGGCTTGGCTTTCACTGGTGATATTGTTTACAAATAGTAGTCAACAATGTCTGCATAGCATACCTTTAAAAAAGTTTCCATCAAAACATCCAGGATGATCGATTCTTTCTAAACTGTTTAGGAAATATATAACTGGGCTTTTAGCCATCCCGGAAAAAACGTTTCTAAAATCATGTCTCCCTGCACAGCCTGTTGCCTACTCTCTACTAAGAATGAGTATGAGATCAGTTCTTGGGGTCCGCAGCAGTGATGAAAGGGTTTATCAGACAGGAGTTGCCTCTGAGGGCTATAGGGAGAGATCCCTTTCAGTGGTCGAAAGGTCTGAGAGGCCTGAGAGGCCAACAGTGCCTAATGAAGACAAACCAGTTCCATGGCCTGGCATAGGGAGTATCAAGTAGCCCTGTCACTGTGTTGGCTCACACTCATTATGTATGTGGGCAGCTGGGCTGCTTTGGTGTACATATGTGTATGTGTTATCTGCTTTGATCAAGCTGTAAGGGTTGTCTCTGTAGTACATATGCATCATAAGTCTGTCACCATTTGCTGAATGTATTTGCAAACATGCATGTGTGAATTCAAGTTGTCTCAAATTCTACATTTGCATTTCTGTTTGTTTAGGTGCGTCCATCTGTGTGTGCGTTCTCCACCTGTCCTGTGCTGTCCTCACCTGCTGAAGTCCTTCTCAGTCTCCAGCTCCTCTTCACCGTGACCCAGACGCAGGAGGTGGCGCTCGTCGATGTCTAGAGCCATGATCTTTTCAAACAACTGGTTCAGAGCCTGGTGTGAAATGAGCGAAGGAAACAAGTAAACATGATCAGACATTAAAAATACTTGCTTTGTAGTGTATGTGTGTGTGTGTGTGTGTGTGTGTATTTTCTCATCTATCACCAGTACTTGTACATATAAGCCTGTCTTGACTTTCTGCCTCTTTTTCAGTCTCTATGAATCTGGTCTAATTCTTATTACAGCGCTGCTGATGTGTAATATATCTGAGGTATTTATCATGCTTTGAGGCAAGTGTCTAATCCTATATAAGGAATATAAATGGACGGGGGAACTATTGCATAAGAATAAGGCTTTAATCATTATATCCAGCTACGCTTCTTATGGCCAAGGTTCCTTTTGGCCAGCTTCCACTGGTGTAAAACAACAGTAGATTACTTTATGATTAAATACTGAGGGGAGAAGACCGGGTCACAAGGGAGCTTGGATTTTAATTTTTCCTCCATGGCTTGAATAGGACTATCGCCTGATTAATGGGCAGTTGTGATGCAAGCTCTAAATTCTCCAGACAGCTTCACTGTTTTTTGAGCAGGGTGTTAGGGAAACTTTTCAGAGGCAGTTTGGGTGTAGATGTGCTGCGTGTGTGGTGGATTAACCTGATTTGAGTGTGTGACTATGAGGGTCCTCTGCTCAGGAAAGTTGTGATAGAGGTTCGAGATGATCTGAACAGCAACATCTGTCTTTCCGGTACCTGGTGGTCCAACAACCTAGAGACACAGCAAGAAGTGTAGAAAGGGGTGGGAAGAAAGGGATGAATAATTTTAACAGAGAGATGCAGGAGAGAAGCACAATCAGAAGTTAGGTCACAGTGCAAAGGCGCTTGCCTCGGAAACACCCTAGTGGTTGTGACAGCTAGGCCATGGGCATGTCAGAACGGGCTAGACTGGTGCCCCATCGTTAGCCGTGCACAGACATACAATGCAACAAGGCTGTGGTGTTGTCTGGCATGCCAAGACCCAGTGACTGCACAGATGGGCAAAAACACAGAGAGCTACTGAAGAAGGAGAAAAGCTATAAAAGGCATCTTCAATCCTTCCTTTTGTACAGACTGCTACTAGCTTTACATCTATAAAGGTTACAATGATAATGAGCCTCATATTTACTTAACTGGGGGGAATAGCATCTAATTTACTAAATAAATATTCATGAAACAGGTTGGTTTTCGCATGGGTATCTCAGGTGAGTCATTTCTGCTGCAATGGTAAGCACAATTAGATATTCCTGCATAAATCAAGAGATAATCAGCTCCTTGGTTCCCCAATATGAGAGGCAAGTCAGGCAGACCGGGAGGTAGTGTGTGTTTGTTATTGCTACTGACAACATATGCCAAGAAGGATGGTTGGAGGCGGTGAGAAGAGGATCAGAGAAAGACATGCATGTAGAGTTGTTTTACGACTCCACGGATAGCCTGCTTACCATCTTTGCCTCGGCTAGCTGCACAATAAATAACTCAGACCCTACTGCCAGTTTCCAATCACCACATCAGAATGGCACTTTTGTCAAAACAGTGTGTGTTACCCTTGTCGAGATAACAATAGCAGGCTGGAATGACATAGCTGTGGATGTGCGTATGGACTGGGTGCGTCCACAGCTGTACTATGTGGCATTTTACATGTGGTTGACGACTTCATCGGCACAGCCAAAATTACAGAGAAGGTTTCGGGGAAATTTGTCATCGCGCTACATGAGTGATGGAGATAGGGACATCAAACAACAGCATATTTACAGGTGAGGGAATTCCCCTGGTGTACATCACTAAGATTAATAGTTGCAAATCTTTGGCGTCACACCAGGGAGGTGGAACAGTATGCATCAGCAGTATCAGCAATCACTGGACCGAGCCTTTGCCGAGACATTGTCACAGTCAAGGATATGCATGATGATTTTATAGAGAGGGGTTGAACACATAGCTCGTCCTCCTATTTAAAAAACTAATGTAAGAAACATATTTGATACACAAGTCCTTACCATGGTGAGTCCTGGCTGCATCCCGGCTCGAATGGCTTCGATTTGAGTAGGAGTGAACTGGATTGTATTCCTGTAAGAAATGCACATTGCTGATATTAATACATCAAGTAATTAGTCAGGGATGCTGAATAGCCTTGACAGCATAAACACATTTCTGTTCTTTCACTATTTTTTTTTAAAACAGATGCTTAATGCCGCAAGTTTTGTTGTGATGTTTTTTGAGACCATCTTTAAAGATTGTTAAGTCAGGGCTTCCCCATGGACATGTTGTTGCTATCAAGATTTAAATATCAAAGTGCAAACTGGAAATGCTATAACACCATGAGATGAATCTTAAATTTTCATGAAGGGCAATTACTTTGTGGTGTTTTAATTAGTACAGGGATATTAAAGCCTTTGCTGTTCACCTTTAATTGCATAAATAAAAATTTCCATCTATAATTGCGGGCATAACAACAACCAAAATAGCACCACAACATTGAATGGCAGACAAGTCAGAGCAGATACCATGGAGACAAGCACGGACAAACAAATCAAAATAGTCAGGGCCAGTGTAGGGTATCTATAATAAGCCTCGTGCTTTTTTATACTGAAAAGATGTTTTGGATAGAGGTTAAGCACCTTAGGTATGCTCAGTACACTGACCTCAGAGGAAGGTCGAGTGTTAAGCAAACATTGAACAACCTTTTGACCCCTGATCTTGTTAAGATGCAAACAGGAAGGCCTGAGTCTTGGCCATGACCTCTCACCGTTTGGGCTGGTTGTAGGGATATGGCCCTCGGTTGGGGGTGACATAAGGCTCAACAATCAAGGTCATGTCTTCCTCTTTGTCTTCCACGTCTTCGTCAGCCTTCCTCTTCTTCCCTTTTTCTGCTTTGTTTGAGATGGGAAACGTGATTCTGGTGGAGCAAAAGAAGAAGGAAAGGATGGATCAGCATGGCCATAATACACTATATTTCAATATCAGCTGTATCTAGAGTGCAAATTATGAATCAGAAAAGTAAATAAAATACCACTATCTATTAGGGGCGAGGGAAAAATCAATTTTCCTAAGTGTCTTTATTTTATCTGCACATTTACGTTGATCAAGGTAAGTCAGCCTCAACAAGACCTTTCTGTTTATCATCTAATTATTTCAATTTTTGACTTTCACCTGAAAGGGAAGACTTGCAGCTCAGGGTTTTCCTCAGTGACCTTTATGGTGTACCCAGGGAAGCACGAGCGTAAATGGTCGAGGGACAGAAAGGTGTCATTGAAGTCCAACGTGGAGATCTGATTCGGCATTTTGGAGTAGTGGGCACTGCCTGGGTCGCCATACCCAAGGATGATGTCGTGAAGCCAGTCTGGGACGACACACTCTGTGTTCATCAGGTTTCTGATGGTCTCTAGCACCGCCTAAAACAGAGACAGATAAATGTAAGCAATGAGGAACATCAGACAACAGACAACCATCCCACAAGAGGTGGTTTATCTGGATAAGAATAGCTTTGCGGTGGGCTGATGGGACAGCAGGTAATTTGTACGTCTGTCAATTACATTTTAATGAACTGCAAACTGTCTAATACCCTGAGCATCAAACATTGGGTAGGGGAACGTGTTTACTTTTATCTATGTCACACATCAAAGATGGGGAAGAATGTTTCTTGAATACCCATTAGTTCCTGCTCTTTTCAAATTCATAAAAAAGAAACACTTCAAAGTCATCTGACATTGCTCTGGCTGTGAAAGACAGAAATGGGTGTGCAGAATTAGAAATAGCAGATTTGACAAAGCCGTAATGAGACGCTCTCAAATAAAAGGATGTGATAAACAGCAAAAGGATTTTGTGCATTAACAAAATGGAGCAAAACAACATAAGACAGATGAGGTATTTAACAAAAGTTGCACGCACTTGCATGGATGACTTTACTATGACCTGCTGGAAAACTTACAAAATATCAACATATTTGACCTTTCTTAACCTTTTGTAACAGCAGGGTTCTGCTGTGGGCACCTGTATTTTACACTGACAATATAACATGGTTATGCTTTCTGACAGAAAGCATGCTGTAAGGTTTTCCTACAGAAAGCATAACAACAATATACCATACAATACTGGCTTGCTGCCACAAGGGAATTCTTAAAGGTGAGAGAGGTGGGGGCGCAGATCACATGGACATCCAGTGAGAAGTGTCTCTCATTGGGATCACTGGGAGGGCCTTGAGTGGGTGGTAATCTCAGAGTTGCCCTGGCCCCAACCTTACAGCTACAATACCCAAGAGAATATAATATGTGCGATACATCACTCTGGGGTTGGGATGTTAGGACCAGAGCTCAAGGTCTTAAGATAAAGCACTCAGATACAATGTACAGTCGGGGCTGATCTCTGTGCTTCAGTGTGTAGTCCAGACCTTGAAATTGTTCTCCTTGGGTTTGCGTCTCATGATGATGTTGAAAGTCTCATAGGGGTCTTCAGTGCCACTTTGAATACTGCTGGTCATGTCCTGTTGATACTGGTTTGGGTCCAGCCATACGCGGAAGGTTCTGGCGTCTCCTCGCAGCTTAGGCTTTGGGTCAGGTCCTAGACCAGAGAGGTTGGGGAGAAAACTTGTTACAGAAACAAAATAACAATAAACCTCTAGTGATGAATAATTAAAGCTGGGTATTGTTTAAGAAATAACATTACTGGTGCCAATATCAGTACCTCTGTGTTGCTTTCAGACCCGCAAGTTGTCTTGCTTTGGTCTGAATCAGGGACTAATTTGTTACAAAGTTGCATAATTGCCTGGAGTTGGTTCGTGCTCTCACGGCAGCGTTTATAATCAGAAAAGATAAAATGCCTTGCGCAAGTAAGCTGCTCCTGATTGGTCAGAATTTCCATGTGGGAAAAAGCCACACAAGAGTATACTTGCAAGATAAATGTGACACTTTCTAATGTCACAATGGAGGGACAGCTACGCAGGTTGATTTTAGCGCTGCTCATCGTGGACTATATTGCTGTCATTGTTCATTTGAGTCAAACCATACAGTTTGAAAGCGAGGCGCGGCTCCAACTAGAAAACAATGTTTTGATGCATTGGATGTGCTGAATGTGCATATTAAGGCAGTACAGGAGGAGGCGCACATTAATAATCCTCCAGGACTGTAACATGCTCATGTTTAACCCAAACAATGTGTCATGTGACTGCAGTTGGTTCAGATCGAGGTCAGAACACGTTCTCACTACAAACGAACTGCACCAGAGTTCGTTTGTAACTGGACCACCTCTTCAAGAAGGTCTCAGTCCGGTTGTTTTGGTGCACACCTGAGTGCGATTGCTGTGTCCACACCTGCCCAAACAATCCACATTTAGGGGGCAAACGAACTTCAGTTTGATTGAACCGAACCAAACAGGGCAGGTGTGAAAGCACCCTTAAAATGATACAGGTACCAAAAAAGTACTTCATTTTATACCCTTTTTTCTACTTCATCACATACCCATCATGTGAATCGAAGTGTTAAGTTAAGTAAAATGCCACCAGAAGCCACAGCCGCGTAATATAGTCATACTTTCAAATGTTTTGGTGGCATCTCGGCACACTGAGCTGCCAACTCCATCAAATACCCCACACTTGACTTTACCACATGACAGACTGTATAGGATGTAGCTGCTGTGGTAGTGGATCAATCACGTCACATTTAATCAAAGAACGCTTGCAATTTTGGGCTGCAAGCAAAGTCATACAAATAGTCTTTTTTTTCTAGTTCAGGGTACCAAACAGATCAAATAATTGCATTGTTTGACCAGAGAAGTTTAATTACCACTTGGTAGTGGGCTATTTCCTTCGATATCTACAAAGTACTGAGTACTAAGACCCAATTCTATTTGTATGCCATTTTTCTCATCACTGTTATAAAATGTTATACAATCCCAAAAACAAAAAAAACCTTATTGTAGGCCAGGCCAATTATACAAAAACAGAAAATGCCAGAATAAAGCTTTAAAAGGGACAAAGGTGAACGTTAAACCTAAATTTAAATTAGCTTATTCAAAAGCCATTATTTCAATCATTTCCATCCAACCCTTCCATTAAAAAACAAAACCCTTAGAAAAGAGCTCACCCTGGCTCGCCTTGCTACAATACTATGGCTCCTCAGTAACTGGAATTACATAGATGCTTGACTGACAGGCCACAGGCTTTAGGCTCACTCCCATAGGGAGCCTGTGTGGTGCAGCAAGTGCAGCTTTCACAGATGTCTAAATAGATTCTTGTATGGAGCTGCAGGGCGCAGAGCAGGAGAGTGAAACTCAATCCTGTTGACCTCTGATGTGTGTGTGTGCCCGTGCATGTGTACGTCTGTCCCAGTGCACATGTGCACAGCTATGTGGGGATCATCAAATCCCCCTTACTAAAATGAGTGTGGTGATAGCTTAAGAGTGGAAGCTACACCCTCGACACCAAGGGATAACAATGTAGACAGCTGGGCCAAGGTGCGTGGGCAGTGAAAACAAGTATGTGTCATTGTATTAAACTATCTGTTATTAAAAGGCAGGATTAAATCAATACACACGTAGATTTAAATGGAGATGCATTTGTTCAGTTATCTCGCATAGAATTTGTACTATAGCGTCATATTAGAGTTGGGCGATTGGACAAATGTATTAGCAATCGGCGACTGGCTGAGAATATCGCACAATGTGTTTTGTGTGGGGATTTTTTTCGTCATTTTACGTTGCTAATTTAATGGTCTGCCTGCGAAGAACAAGTGCACAAACCTGCGTGAATATATCAGCTATCGCCCATTGTTAGACTGACAGTTATGTTTGAAAAATTCAATTCAAAGTCAGTTATTTGTGTCCCAAAATGCACGTCTGAGTTTGCATCTCCCCGCACCTTCATAAAGCGCCCAGTGATTTTTGTCTCACCCCACCACCGAGTTACCTAGAGTACTACTTGGCACCGTTGGGGATCTGAAAGTTTAACCAAGCCGACACTGGCAGGGCATGTTCCCTGGCAGCATGTCTATTTAGAAAGCCCTGCCCTCTGCATATTTAATCCAAACAGATGAGAGAGGATAGGGGAAAGGGTGCTTCAGTGCATGGACACATGTTCCGCCATGGGGAAAAGGCAAACACTTGGAATAGCAGGGCTGCAGGCTAGCTTAGGTGAACAAACCACTCAGAGGGACTGCTTTGGGCTGTGGGGAAGAACACGACACGGTAAACAGAGGAGACCGTGTTACTATATAAACATATTTTACTTTCCAGGAAAGACCAAAAATTTGAATTTGATCTGCGGGGATCCCTGTCGTGTGGACACACACACACACACACACACACACACAAAGGAGAGTGTCTGAGTCTTATTTTTGATGACAGCAGATCTGAAGGCTTTTATTAGCGAAATATGGTAGCTTACAGATAAAATTTCATGCTGTGCTCGAATAATGCTGGAACGCCTTGTTGCTGGCCATACCTGGTTTCAGAGATAGAGGTGAGTGTTTTCTATATGACTGTATTCTGCAGGACAAGCACATTCAGTGTTCTCTTACAGAAGCACATCTATCCAGATATAGCCAATGCAGCTCTTCAGTTAAATCCAATAAAGAATGCAGAGGGCAGGGCCCGAAGCTCTCAGGTGTTGTTGTCGACCTCAGGTTAATGGAATGTTAATGTGAACAGGTCAAGTCTCACTGTGACTGTCACCATGACAACGCCAGTCTGACCCTCTCCTGTGGGATCTCGGTGGGGATATAGGAGGTCTGACGGGTGGATGGATGTCATGTGTCACTTGTGTGTTTGTGTGTGTGTGTAGGCGGGGGTATATACGAGCATACCTTCCTCAATGACGCGTCCCTTGTCATCCAGCATACCCTGCACCTCGCAGCCTCTCACGTACACCAGGCCGGTCTGCTCCACAAAGGGCTGGCGCCGGTCGAAGCGTGTGCCATAGGGCAGGTTGGGCCGCACCGTGATCAGAAAGCAAACGTCATGCTTCCGCAGCCCTATAGGGGAAGAGGATGGAGAGATGGGTTAGAGAGAAAGAGAAAGAGAGGAGAACAAAAATGGTTTTAGAGACAGAGAGGAAAGAGAGATAAAGGGAAGGGACACAGGAAGAAAGAGAAGTGATGGGGGAGCGAGACAGATGCGAGAGAAACCATCCCGTCAGCATTTGCCTGATCTTTAAAACATGAAGCTCTAATTATGCGATGGGGGAAGAGCTGGTGGATGGAAGGAAGTAATAGTTCATACCTCCACTGAATTACAAGAAACAAAGTAAAACCATAAAAGTGGGTAGAAAGAAAGTGGAGACATCAATTTGGGATATATTAGGGTTTTTTATCCACTGATCACATCATTATTTCTACAGCATTTGCCTACGGAAAGAACCCATTTATTTTCCACATTAATTAGTGCAATACACTATTGGCATACACTGGCGTGAACATATCCTATATCTTTCTCTGGAGAGCTGTAGCAGGCGGCTCGCCGAAGGCTTCATTATGCTTTCCATGTTCCCAGTGAATCAATGTCTTTCAAGGCTGACAAGCTCCTGTTAACATTATCTACAGTGCCCTTATCGGCCACGCGGAGAGATGGAGAGAAAAACGATCAAAAAATAAAACAAAGAGACTCAGTGGTTGAGGCTACAAAGAAATAGCATGTCTTCACAGAGACATGAGGTAGGTGGGGGTCATGAGTCAAGGCCCAGTGGGATGGTAAAGAGTGTGTGGTAAGGGAAGACTTTATGGAGGTTATAAACTGCTTAGTAGGCGGCCTGTTAGAAGACACTGAGAGAAAAGAGAGGAAAAGAAAAGGTGCAGGAAGGCAAAATAAAAAGGAGAAGGAAATGATGTATAATAGTCATAGACGTATGAGGATGTGTTTGGTGATCCATTCATTTTTTTGTTGATGTTTCCTTTCCATTATAATTTGTGAGTGACAAATAAACACAGCATGCATAGTGTTTCCTTTGATTAGCACTGCTATTGTATAAAAAACTCTCCATATGCTATTGACCTTTCGCTAAGCCCCGCCCCTTTGTGATAGTCCGACATGCTGTCGGAGTAAGCATGGAGCCCAAACACTGCCATCCCTGAAGAAATATTATCATATTTTTGGAAAAAATAAATAGTGATTCCAGAGAGAAACAGACAGAGGGGTCTACAAAATGTGCATTCAGTAGGCTATATCTTCAGTAGCTAGCTAGCTAACCCTACACTTTTCAGGGTTTGATTTTGGTTTTGGAACAGGGAAGAAACGTATATCTTTTTCCAACCTCTCCAGGTAACGAGTATCATTAATACACGACGTGCCCCAGGCACAACATTTAGCTCCAAATCCACAAAACCAGCCTGATAATGAAGGAAATCTTAACGACTGCATTAGAGTCAATGGAGCACAGCTGTACTGTTGTGGGATCCCTGGTCTGAGCAGGCCTGATATTTTGTTATGATTGGCCAGTCTGTGTCTGAGGGCAGGACTAAGCAAAGGGTCAATTAATTTTCTATCTCTACTTTAAGCAGCCCAAGTTGGGGACTAACAAGAATTATAAATTAAACACCCCCAGATAAGAGTTCTCTGATCAACCAACATGGAATTTATTTTTTGCATACCAGGCCAGCTCTCTCTCATCTGCATCTCTTTAAGTAATTTAAGTAATTTTTTTCTATGTGACTGGAAACACAGGGTTGATCAAGGGACACCGGGGCAACAGTAACAAACTTTGGTTTTGATGTCACTACTAAAATACCTCTTGAAGTATTTGAATAATACTTCAAAGTTATGTAGGTAACTTGTATCTGTGTTCTCCTTGTTTACAGCCATCAAATTGCAATTGCAGGAAAGCTAAATCAGCATAAGCAAAATAAATGATGGACAGAAAAATATAAAAAAGTGATTAAAATACATTAAATATACTGACCCAAAACAGATCTAACAATGACAGACAGACACCCACACACATCGTATTTACCTTCCCACTCATTCTTGATATGATCTTGCACATTCAGGTTAACAGTGACATCAGCCCGCACACGAGCAGGCCAGCTCTCTCCAATATTGGGCTTGGCAACCTCCACTATAGAAAAAGAGGTGATCGTTTGAGCCATCCTGGCCCAGCCCCCAAACACCACTCCACCGTACTCGGATTGCCTGCGCAGAGGGACAGACACAACAAGAAGTTAGACAAGCGCTGTGGGCTGTTGTCAAGATTGAAATCAGTTGGATTTAGGGCAGCACATGGCACTACTGCTTACTTATTTACTTTTGCAGGAACAACAAACAAGTTGCTACATCACTTGACATAATGGGAGCACTTAGTATGTTAAGCAATGGGTTTCCAAATGTGGTTTACCAAATGTCACAGTCTTTTAATAAAATATCATCAATGCGTCATGCCACCTTGTGAGAGGCAGACAGAGGACAACAATCTTCTTTCATTGATGTGAGAAGACAAAGAGTGCTGTAGCAGAGTTAATGGGAGAAATTTGTTCTACTTAGGCAGAAAAAAGAAAGCAGTGATGCTTATCAAAGTGTGAAGATCCTATTTCAAACTCAGAATCTGTCCTAATTTGTACATTGATAAGTTTTATTCTGACTATTATTATTGCACATGAGCCTTTCACCACCTTTTTACCTTCTAAGGGAAATTTTAGCTACATACTTTTATCTGCTATTTTTGCACTGCTGTGGGCCGGAAGGAACGGCATTTTGTTTTTTGTGTGAAAGTACACAAAAAAATTAAACTTGAAAATCTTGCATCTTGAAATGTGACAAAGAAAATATTGAAATCTGATAAATTTCAATGTTTGTACTAAGAAAACAACAAGAGATTCTGGATTTAGCTCCCTGTAGCTTTACAGAGCTGAAGACATCTCACCATGGTTTCATACGCCACACCACATCTTCAATGTCCTGTCTGATCTCATAGGTGGACTCCAGACGAAAGAGGTTAAAGTTTCTCAACAGGTAGTCATGGAGGGTCAGGAACTGAAGATTCAACTTGGGTAATGCCAGACAGCCTGAAGAGAGACAGAGAAAATAATAATCATGGACTGAATACAAATAATGGACACACCCACCCTGACATCACCTATCAATTTCCAGACTCCCGTTTTGAAGTGTCATTTGGCATTTGGCTGTCGCAATCTTGGATTGACCATAGTTGGATGAGAAGGTGGAGCTAACCTTAATGCTAGCTGCTAGCTTGGTTAGCATGGTGCATTTATGGTTAACTGTGATAATGCTAATGCTAATTTTGCTAGCAAAAAACATTAACCAAACATAAACCATTAAAAAAATGTTCTTACCAGAAAAACGTGTTTTAGGTGACAAAAATATTACAAATAACTTTAATGAATTGAAAAGAGATTGAAATAGTGAAAGCTACAGCTACACCTATGCTCTGTCAATCTGTGAATCTTTTTCCTATAACAAACCACCTATATCAACTGTGTAAACTGCTGCTTCTACACCAGACTACTCATGTTACCAGTTACAAGTAATATGCTTAAGGGATTTTACTCCAATGGTCAGTGGTGTAAGAGTTGCTGAAGGTGTCCTTGCCAACTAAAGAGGATTCCCCAAGAGAGGTGCCAGTTCAGTGCCAGATGAGTGCCCTCAGGATCAGGGATAACGTAAGGTGTGGGCGTATGCTCTGAGTACGACGCACTGATCAGACACTGACATTAGCATGTGTGCTCTAGTGCACGAAAACTCACACAGACATACGCACAGACATGCAAATCCAATCACAATTCATACATGCCACACACCTTCGCCTGAGTAGTACTCCGTTGGGACGATGTTCTCATCCCAGATTATCTTCTCTGTTGGATAAAGGGGCATCTGGTTAAGTTGCTCAATCTGAGAGATTCTGCGTTCATGACGAGACACCTATGTGAGGCAAACAGTGAGAGAGAACGAGACAGTGAGGACAAAAGGCACAGACAGCTGGCTTAATGTCTAGGATCTTTACCGTCCTTCTTACTAGAAGACAGACGAGGGATTACAGAGAAAGCATTCCCACAAAATCAGGTCACTCAACAAATCAGTTTCATCATACCCACAGTTCACGTCTGGTTTAACTGAAGCCTTTTATTATTTATCATCCTCAGTGTAGTGCTGCTGCTAGACCTCAGTTGGCCAGTGTGTTTTGAAACTTGCTTGAAAATGAACATAAAAGTAAAGGCTACATTAAGGGCTGAACAGTTACATATATTTTGGATGATTAAACCTGGATAAAATATTTATTAACATGGTATTATATCTAGAAGGACTGGCAACCCATGGCATGGGAAATCTAGAAGTATTAAATCAAAAGCAACAGGATTATGCATGTATTGTGATTTGATCTTATAACCTTACATAAAGATGTTTAACACATATGTTTAACACATATGTCTGACGTATTAATCTGGAGATTAATTCTTTGAATGATCTTTGCTTGTTACTCACTACTTTCATGCAGATATTTTCTTGAAAAAGAACAATTTCTTCAAACACTGCTGGTAAACAGGAAGCTGCTAGTCTGATGTGCATGTATGTCTCAATGTTATTGCATTAATCTTTGAACCCAGCATCTGTCCTGCTAAGGTTTTGCGGATGTGCACACAACCATTTTGCTATTATGTCCTCACTCTTCTGGAAAAAAGAAATGAATTCCATACATTTTTAACAATATCAAGGGGAGTGATATTTCCTTTAGAATACAAACCAGCTCATCTTTTGCACCCGAGGAAGTAAAGAGCCTAAACACTGGCTCTGGTGCACTGCCTCTTAAAAAGAATGGTTCCTCCTCCCTGAGCATATTTATGATAATGTTCTCTGCAGAGAGAACAATTGTTTTGCTACGGCGTGGCAGAGTCCTAGTCCTGTGGCCCCCTCCTCTTAAACCCACACGGTCAGATATGCTGGTTGTTGGGGGCAACCTCGGGCACAAACAAATGAGTCCCCTGACATTATCTCCTGCAACAATCTAATCAGATAATTATGAAACAGCTCTTCTCCATCGCTTCTCGGAGAGGACCTGGGGAGGGTCTGAGTGGGTAATTATGAATAACTGCAGGTCAGCCTTGAAACACCCACTTTGATGAAGAGGTCTACAGCACATGTGTGAGTGTGTGTTGGAAGACTAGCGGGACAAAGGTCCAGCAGTTTCCTGGAGGGGGTTTTAAAAATGAAAATTGGGAGAGTAGGGGAAGGGGAACCAGAGAGCACAATCAAACCAGCTCTAGCCTTTCAAGAGATACTTAAAAAAAGACAAAAAAAAAAAAGGCACTGTCTTCAATTTACCCAACGTCACACAAATGCGCACATAAAGCCGTAATTGGATTAGAAGGCAAACTCAAGAGGGACGGGCTGTGGAGAGGGGGTACTATATGTATTCCAAGGTCAAGGGCTTAAATTAATGACTTTAAAAGGAGAAACACAAAACCTATTATGCCGTAGCGCTGACTGGCCAGTTATTGTTCTGGAAAATAACTGTTCACCAACATTGTTTGTAGAGGTGCACCAAGACCTACTATGCATCTTTTATATGGCATGCTGACAAGCACATAGCGCCTGAGGTATTGCTTCATTCCCTCACATAACTAAACTATTTCCATCTAATCAATTCAAATGTCTGAGGCTTTAAAAATATTGTTGGGATAAATAGTTTTGTATTTGATGCACGGTAAAGCAACAGGACCGTATTTTCTGCAAAAAATGATGCTGGATGCTGCATGGACTATTTAATGAAAGCCAAGACTGCACCTACCAGCAGCTCAAGGAGAACCTCCTTCTCATAGGTGGTGTCTTGTCCTTCAGACAGCTCTGGCAGCAGACACAGATACGAGGCCACCTGGTGGAGCGTATTGGGACTACGGAGAAAGATGAGATAAACAAGTGGTTAGTCAGCTAGAAAAGTTGCACTTGCAATTACACACTTATTTGACACTCTAATCCAGAGCAGGGATGACAGTAAGGAATAAATAACTGCTGTCTAAGGTTATGACTGAAAAGATGAAGATTAAGATCAAGACAGGGGCAATCTGATGTCTACTTATTTTACAATGGTAATAATAAAAAAAACATTCTGACTATGTTCCATTACTTCGGTGCCTCATATTTGCAAAAAGAAAAAACGTGTGGGTTCAGCCTCTCTTTTGGGACGCTACCTCCCCTTCTGAGAAAGATGTTTCAAATGGCGACAGCGACAACACTATATGTGTGAAGATACACAGCCTTATCAAATTCATGTGCTTGTTAGCACTGCGGCACAAAGCAATTCCTCTGTTTGCTTTGACACTCACTCCTGCTCTGTCAGCATGTGTGTGTTAAGGGGCCGGGGCGCACTGATGCGACAGGATTATGAAAATCAAAGCCCATCTCCGTCTCGGAAAGCTGAGGCATGGCTCTCTGCATACAGACCTGTTTTAATCAGGCTGACACACTGTGACACGGGCAGGGTCTGGTACACAACGAAGGACAGGGCCTGGACACATTGTGACAGCCCCGGACAGCCACACGTGGCTCTGACCTGACTGTATCCGTGCATGTGCATGCATTCTGCTACTTGTGATGCCGCGCTTGGGCAGTGGGATGGCAATTCTGCCAATGTTGCAATTTAGTGGCCCGGTGGATGACCTGGCATAGGTCATGTGGACATTCCCTCCCTTAGCAACAGAATAACAGCAGCACAACAACTCACTCTAAGTAATGGGGATGACAGGTCCAGGTCATGACTGACAGCTGAGCTACTGGCAGGGTAAGGTAAGGATGGGGACATCATAAAAACTGGTCTACAATAAGTTTACTCTTCAGCCTGAAGGCTGTCTTGACCCTTGCTCAGATTTTGGATAAGCCATTAAACAGCAACTTTATTTAGCTAATGCATAATGTCATCAATTAAGCAAAGAGCAAATCCCCAAAGACATTACCTGGTCAGAACCAGGGCACACTTGTGTACACACAACCACAATATGAGACGACATCACAAGCTCAACAAGACCTTTCATTAAATAGACAAATAAAAATAAAATAACATAACAAAGGGATTTTATGGCAGCCTGAATCTGCTGAAAGGTGGTTTATGCTTTCAACGTATTTCCTTTTCTTTTCTTAGTCACATAACATCTTAGAACAGGAATCAGGATTAAACAAGAAGTGAAATCGATAAAATACTAACACCCTCTCCGATAACAAGTCCACGCTGAAGAATTAATCCACAGAGCTAATTACACCCATTATTTTGGCGTTCACATTACTGATGGCTCTCTTCAATTTTGCTAGCATTTCACAAAGTGATGCATACTCTTTGATCATGTAGTAAATTCATTTTTTTGAGGGTCTGAAATGACACACACAAACTTGCATGTTTTATGTAACTGAAAGAAGTGCGTGTGTGTGTGTGTGTGTGTGTGTATGTGAGAGAATGGGTGTGTATATGTGTGGGCAGACTAAGCAATAATGCTGCGTTTGTGCGTTTGGGGGACTTAGCGGATAAATTCAGAGCGGCGGGTGACTGGGAGCTTAGCCCGTGGGTAGCGCAGCTGGAATAAACTGGCATTAGCGTGAGTTGTTTGGATGAAAAGTGCCTCGTTAAATCTGATCGGCATATTTGGAGTTACCCAGGAGCTGCTTTGGTGACAGTTGTGGAGTGGGGAACAATGCAGTCCCTGCTATATTCAAAACCCTAATTCTGGGAAAAGGAGCAGAGCTGCTACAAATACATGAAATGGTTCAGCTCAGTCTTTACCTGATTCAGCTCAGCTCGGCTCATAACCCTCCGCCTGACTCAAAGAAAGTTAGTGTGGGGTTTAAGGATTTATAATCCACTACAAAAGTTAAAAAGAGGTGAAGGGTATACAAACAACGACTGCAATTTGTGTTGATCCAACACCTCAGAGCATTAAGATATAAAGACAAATAAGCAATCTGTCACACACTTTGAGTGTGTTGTGAAGCCAAAACTTGGTGGTTAAAAACTTTCTAAAAGCTTGGGTGAATCATTTTAAATTTTCATTATGACATCAAAATGCCACGAAAGGTTAGAAACCCCAAAGTAATTACAAGTTACCAATAAATCAATGTCTTTTCACTCCCCTTCAAGCGTGCGAATGAGTTAAAAAAACCACACGCAGGCTAGTTCATCAAAGCGAGGGTGCTTTTTAGCTCTTTGGCGAGCTAATATGATCTGACAAACACAGCTGTTCAGAGAGTTTATTCTCAAGCCACTGCAAATCGATTAAATTAATGAGGCATGCCTCTCTCTCTGGCTGGTACCAGCTGCCTGTTCAAGGGCTCACTAGCTGCCATTTAGCAGGGAAGTCAGGCAGCAACGGCGGTGCTTATGCTATACTGCAACATAAGACCAAGATAGGTAGGCAGTCCGCATGTGCGCTGGTACTTTAACTGGGGCTTGTATGTTTTGGTCCTTAACTAAAAGGTCAGAGCTGTGTATTATCTGCTGACAAATTGCTGGAGGGCTTGTTTGAGTGCAACTCTCTGCCACTAACAGCTCTCTGAGAATGTTTGATGTGCTCTCTAAAGTACATAAGGGCAGAAGGTAAAAAGGATGAGCCACCTCTACCAGGAAGTATTCCTGTTAGCTAAAACAACACTCTGGTGCTCAGTTCACTGTAGTTATACTCAGTTCAATCATGCATACTCTCCCTCCACATCCCTCCATCTGTGCACTGGCGAGCTGGAAGTGCACTTCGTTCGTTTCAAGATTCACTCCGGATGTTTTGATTTACCTGAGATGCCCGAAGTGTTTGGTCAAGGATTCTCGAGTGTCTACTGCTGCTACGTTAGAGAGAGCAAAGTCCTGCAACTCTGGGAAATGAGCAAAAGCTGCCCTCTGCAAAACAGAAAACAGAGCAAAACACTCAGACTGATGTTAAAACTGATGTGAAAATCAGATTGGTAGCAAGGCAGTATGATTTTGTTTTCATAATACAGAGTTTCTCACCCCGACAACATGAAGCTACATACGCCTGATGCACAATAATACCCAAAAAGATCCATGCAGAACATCTTTCAGTGAAAAACAACAGCTGAACCAAAGCAGACAAGACAAAGCAGGCAGCCGAAATTTGCCACAGCATGTCTGTCTGTCTCTCTTTATGTATGCTGTTTACCTGTAGGGAGACGATCCTGTCATAGTGCAGAGTGGTCATCTCTTTCTCTGTCAGGGCGTTTCCTGTCTGGTCATTGATCTCAAAACCTGTGTAGAACTTGAGCATGTCCAGCAACTGCAGAGATGTGGCAATAATACAAGTTACTTCTACATGTGAAAATGAGAGGAGAGGTGATTTGGATTTCAGCATGCTGGCATACAATAATTTCAAGTGTGCAAGCATATACAGTATTTCCTTGTGTTTGCTGCTGTGTACCTGGCAGAAGAGGTGTCCCTTCCTTCTCTCTGTGGGTGAGGCTGGACAGGTGGCAGTTGACCACCAAGTGAGAGTCATCCAACACTGTATTGAACCAACGCCTGGTGGGCAGCAGGGCCTAGACACACAGGACACCATGTTTACAGATTTGGACCTCAGGCTTACATTCATTCATTCATTTTCCGTAACCACTGATCCCGTTAGGGGTCGCAGGGGGGGGCTGGAGCCTATCCCAGCTGACACTGGGCGAGAGGCAGGGTACACCCTGGACAGGTTGCCAAACTATCACAGGGCTGACACATAGAGACAGACAACCATTCACACTCACATTTACACCTATGGGCAATTTAGAGTCACCAATTAACCTGCATGTCTTTGGACTGTGGGAGGAAGCTGGAGTACCTGGAGAAAACCCACAGGCTCACAGTTGTGGCTAAAATACTCGAGCTTTCAAGAGATAGTCTTTTTAAGTGGGGTTGTATGAGGTACTTATCCATAGTCGCTGTATTACCTACAGCAGGTGGCTGTCAGCATGCCCCTAGTTTGAACTTTGTACTGCTTAGGACAGGGGGCAGTAGCAAAATGTATTTTAGCCACCTAAAAGACATCAGTCTCAGTTTTACGTGTACACTGTATTTAGTGTATTTTCACCACTTTACCTTGACGTCACACAGTCCCCTCCGACAGGGAGCTGAAGCCGTTATCTATGCTCTTTTCAAAGCCACCAGACTCCTTTGAGTAAAAAACAAAACAACAATAGCAAACTGTACTTTGCAGAACATGGGAGTTGCTGATCTACTGCTGCCTCTATCAGTTAGTTTGTTTGTGTTATTATGTAACTTGTGTTGTTAAGTGTGGGTTCGGACTCACCAAAGGCACACAATAACACAAACAAACTAACCAACTGAGCCAGCAGTAGACCTGTAACTCCCGTGTTCTGCAAGGTAAAATTACTGGCTTTGTCAAAAGGAGTCTGGTAGCTTAAAGACAGCATTAATGGATATATTGGCTTCAGTTCCCTGTTGGAAAACGCTGCCTGATGGCAAAGTAAAGCAACTAAAATACCCGAAATATAGTGTGCATTAAACAGATATTGATTTTTTTTAGGTGGCTAAAATATGTTTTGCTGCTGCCCCAAGGCGGTACATTGCTTAGCTTCAGTGCTGTACTCCTGCCTGCTTCTCCACACTGGGAGCATGCTGATCTACTGTAGGTAATACACTAGCTATGGATAAGTACTACATACCCAATTCAAAAGCTCTGGACTATTCCTTTAACGTCTCACAACAAATATACATAACTGGGATATATTTGGCAGCATAAACAGGCAGGGGAGGATTTCTATTTTAATGGACAGGACCAAAATAACAAAGAAAAACAAGCCATGTTTTCAGGAAAACTGTCTGATGGCCTTCCATCACCACAGAAAAAAATAATTAGGTATTGTATGAACAGTCATCCCTCAGGGTCAAAAGAATCAATAAGCTCAACAACGACAACATTTCCCAGCATCTGGCCCATGATTATCCATACATCTTATTGATCCATGGTCTTTTCTTGTCTTGAGGTTGTTTTGAAACATATGATAGAGAGGCAAACAATAAGGCAAACTGGCAGTAGGATGAGAAGAATTCTTCTATAGCCATCACTTATTTGCTTGATGCAGCACACGAACATGACATGAAGGCAAGTACAGAAGCAACCTGTCAAAACGAGATAACAGAGCTGCTTTGGTAGGAATATAACAAAGAAATACTGTATGTGTTGATGGGCTGACAGGCTGAGTGTGAGAATGACTGGTGCACACAGAACAAAAAAGGGGTTCAATCTATCACATTATAAAGGCTGAAAGAGAACTGCCCAGAAAAAAACGGCATCGTGAAACAGAATATGAAATGGAATACCGAAATGCAAAACACCAACAAAACGAAATATCTATTATTTTATTCATTGAAAACTGCTCTTCAAAGGCAGCAGGTGCAGCAAAGTGATACCTAAACACCGAGAGAACAGATACCTTTATATCCAACAGCCATCTTTGATCTCGACACAGTCCTGACAGCCGGCATACAAGACGCATGAAAACGGGGATCTTTTTTCCCTGCATTAATTTTCAGGGCGTCATCAGAGAGGGGAAGTATGGATTTCAGGCAACTGAGGCTTTGTAAAAGGATAGCGCTGAAGGACAGAAGATGTCTCTGGAGACAGTTAGCTGGCCGGCCACTAGCCGCTGCCAGGAACAGCAAGGCCGGCCTGTCAGCAGGACGGCCAGATGAAATCTATTGAGCTTCCTCGCTAGTAACAGGAGATCTGCACAGCCAGCAGCAGCAACAATCTTATGTGACATTGTGTCTTTGCCCCAGATAGCCAACCTCATTGGCAAGGGTTCCTCCCTAAAACACTATGTCAAATTTAATTTTCCTTAATCATTTCTTTCTGATGAACCAATATGACTACAGTTCATAAAACTTACTCATCTTTACGAGCTATGTCATAACCCTGAAAATGCCAAGTCTTACTTGATAACTGATGTGACTGAAAATGCACCATGAATACCAACATAGAACATTCTCTGCTTGATAACTCTTGCTAAACTATTGCTCTCTGTGGTATAGCAACGGATATCTTATAACTAGAACCCCATTAAAAGTAAAAACCAGCCCCAGATTCACTCGCCTCGCTATGTTTGCATTTTTTGTTGTTGTTTGTTTTTTGGCTCTGTATCTCTTGGATGCCTGCCGCTTACCGTCTGCCACCTGGTCTCTACCTTTTTATGAAGCCCCAACTTCATAAACACAAAAATGTGAAGAAAAAAAGACATACAGGCAGAGGGACGAGTCTCTGCAGAAAAAGACACCGCCACACCCTTCTAGTGGGTTGTAAGTGATGACTGAGAGGGATTACTTATGTGTAAGTCTATACATTGTTTTCTAGGAAAATCCTGCATTGTATATCTTTGAGATCAATGCATGTGTGGGTTATACCAACACTGAAATCTAAATGGGGAAGACACTGTCTCTTCAGAAGAGTAGAGCTGCACACCAGCCAGTCTCAGCAAGTAAAACACAGACAAGCCAAGACAAACAGACAAACAGTACAATCTGATTTTCAATCAGATTGGCACTGTGTCTCTTGGATGCCTGCTGCTTACTGTCTGGCACCTGGTTGCTACCTTTTTATGAAGCCCCAACTTCATAAACATCCCAAACATAAAAAATGCGAAGAAAATAAGAAAATACAGGCAGAGTCTCTGCAGACAACTACACCGCCAGACACTTCTAGTGGGTCATAAGTGATGATTGAGAGACAGTTATCAATTTTCAATCAGATTGTTGGTGTTTTTTTGGTACAAAACAGATACAAAATTGCCCATAAAAACCCGAAATATAGAAAGAGACCATTTTTGTAAATGACTACCTATAATACATGCCTCTCAAATTTGTTAGCAACAGCATGCAGCAGATAACGAATTTAAAGGTGCAGGATTTAGGGGAGATACAGAGGCAGAAACTGATTATAACAATTACATTTTCTTAGTGTATTATCACCTAAAAATAAGAATTGTCACCCAGGCAGTTAAAGACGCGGCACGTGTACGGGCCCTTATTTAGTGTTTCTACGAGTTTAAATTACCTATTCATTTTGTTTTTGGAGAGGAAGAGACCTCTGCAGCTAATTCAGCTCCTGGTGAAAACCTCCTAAACAAAGCACACTGAAGGAATACTAACCGGGAGAAGTTTTAGCTGGTTGCAATCTGCAATCCTCACCACTAGATGCCACTAAATCCCCTTAAATCTTACACACTGTTCCTTTAAAGTGAGATGTTTTAAAATTAATTAAAAACTGTTTGTTGTTGATATAAAAAATGATAATAATTATACAAAGCAAACATGTGTTTACCAACTGCTCCTTAGAAAGACTGAAATTATTCCAGAAGACAATTGCGTCTCAGGTCACAGCACTCATGTCCAGCAGACACTGCACATTACTCCTAACACCTTACACCAGATGTCATAAGCCATCAGGCTGAAAATAACCTTTCTCATACTCCAATCAAAGACAACTGTTTCAAATACTGCACAGCTTTGCAGACAGCAATGACAGAGACGCACTGGGCGGAGCTGAGACTGGACATTTAGCCACTGTCTGTTGACCTGAGTTAGCTATAAATGTGAAGGACAAAAGGCAAACGAGCTCTGCAGAGACGGAGGTCTGTACCGCTTCCTTCATCAGAATACCATGATTAAGCAAATACACTGTACACACATAGTGGAAATGAGTGTCTGCTCAGTCAGTGTTAAGAGTGAGTGCATCATCTAGTGCTGTACATGTTAAATTAAGCTATCACATCCAAGGAGAAAGGAAGTACCACGATTACAAAATGTAGTGAATAAAGCATTAGAATGGGAGGGTGTGACTTACCTCCAAATCAATCATGAGTTCAATGAATCTCTCACAGTAATGAACTTTGTCCATGCATGCAGACCCTTTGGAACAGGAAGAAGGACATCACTGAGGTTAGCGCTTCATTTAATATCAAGGAATGCATGTTTTCAATGACGGATGCAATCTGATGTGACAATTTGAACAGACAAGGCCGAAGAAAAGATATGGAACGATAAGATAACAATAAGATGCAGCAGTGCAAAGGAGGTGTAGCTATCACAAGGATATGAGGGCACCAAACGCATGTGGACAACACCAAGGTGCCATGCTGAGTGTGTGAGCCTCACTATGAGATACTGCATTGCCAGCACAGCAGCATGCTGGGACCTCAGCCCTCATTAAGCATGTTAGTGTGTACGTGTGTGTGTGTGCTTAAAGTTGAGGCATACAGCACGCATTAGAGTGATGTGGATCCTGCTGGGCTTTAGATTGTAATTCACCCTGTCAGGTTTGAATTCTACCTAAACACACAAATACACATGTTCTGTTTTTAGCATTCAGGTGGGGGGCCTCTGTGTCGGCCTGCATTACAACATAGTAGTCAGCGCCGGTGGCTGTATGGCAGCTGGAACACATGCTCCTTCGGCGGCTGCACGACTCAGAAAGAAAGGGAGCAGCGCGACCGAAATAGTGATTAAAAAAAGGGTGATATTGTGTTTGATACTGGCAATATGGTCCTGCACTGAATAGATGTGCTCTCTGACACTGTGCAAGCTCTAGAAAATCCTACGAACATTAATCATGCTGGGAAAGGTAGAGAGAGCACATGCAAAGACCTGCTTTGGGAGCAAAGTCACAGGGAGAGTCACCCAGTATCATTAATTTTACTCAATATTTGGAGGTAGAAATCCACACCAGGGATGCACCTTTTTTGTTTGTTAAAATAGAACCAGGATCGAATGGTCATTCCTCTTGCTTTAGTTATTCCATGTTAAGCAGTTGCACACAGCACTATGACATCCCAAGGGAAATTAAGTTTTTTCTCTGTTTACCTGATGGCGGAATTGACATGAGAACTCCGAGAAACTTTTTAATGAGAGCTGAGAGGAAGGTCCTCTCTTTTTTGGCCCTGGAAAAAAGACACAAAGAAAGCAAATCAGAAACTCATAGGACACAAAACACGATTTCCAAGTCTGTATAGATCTGAACACGCAAGCAAAGAAAATCATATTACTGCTCAGCTGCGTCAGCATCCATCTTATCAAATTTCTTCTTGATTAGATTCCAGAACTTCTGCAGCTTTGGAACTTTCTTCAGCTCGTGCTGGAGTCTGGACTGCAGACATGACAGAAACAAATCAGTAAACAGACAGTTTTGTCTTAAGATTACTGTCGCAGCAAGGAGGTAATTCTTTCCAATGTAATTATCAAACGTCATTACTTTGTGTGTGCCAATGACCACCAGAAAAACTTAATTATGGTAATAGGTTGAAATCTTACTGGTAGGAGGCACATCCACATAGGCAGAGAGATGAGCTGCTGCACCTGCTCTCTGATCAAATCTACCTCCTGGGAGGGAGGCGCACAAAGAGATAGAGGGAGGGAGAAAGAGAGAGTTGTCAAAATGCACTGTGTATGACAGATTTTTATTACACTTCAGCCCATAATAAAAGTCTGCAACTAAAATATTTAGTGGGCTTTATAGGATACAATCAAAGTGCAGCAGGCTATCACAGCAGATTTTAAAGTGAGACATCTGCAGTGCTTCCCTGTGGTTTAATGCGGCTGCAGAGGATACAGATGGGTGGGAGATGCTGACCCAAGATGTACTGTCTGGTGTACTACTGCCCCCCAGTGGACATTACAAATAACTGCCTTAATTTCCACATAAATCTTGAGTAACAAGGCATTTTGGCATTGCTTACATTAATGAACAGGAAGCCATTCTTTAAAACAAAACCCTCATTACTCAAATTCTCTGACATCTCTTCCATTTTTCAGTGTACAAGCCCAATTCCAAAAAAAGTTAGGACACCGTAAAACATAAATAAAATCAGAACGCAATGATTTGTAAATCCTTTTTGACTTAAATTCAATTGAAAGCAGTACAAAGATGATATACAATTTTCAAACTGATAAACTTATGCTTTACTTAAACTGGTATTGTATTAATTTGATGACTGCAACACCTTTCAAAATAGTTGGGACAGGGACAATAAAAGACTGGGAAAGGTGTGGAGTGCTCAAAAATAATCTGTTAACGCAGAGTTACCTGGTAACAAATGATATAACCATGATTGGGACATCCTTTAAAGGCTCGGTTGTTCACAAGCAAGGACACTTTGTGAAAAAATGCATGGGCAAATAGTCCAACAGTTTAAGAATAATGTTTCTCAACACACATTGCAAGGAATTCAGGGATTTCGCCGTCTACAATCCATAACATCATCAAAAGATTTAGAGAATCCAGAGAAATCTCTGCACATAAGGGGCAAACTTAATGCGTGTCACCTTTGACCCCTTAGTACATGGGCTTGGGAACACTTTTGAAAACTACTGACAGTAAACACAGTTCATACAAATACAAGTTAAGACTCCACCATGCACACTGAACAATATCAACAACATCCAGAAACACAGCTGACTTCTCTGGGCCCTGACCTCGTCTGAGATGGACGGACACAAAGTGGCAAAGTGTGCTGTGGTCTGACAAGTCCAGTTTTCCAATTTTGTTTGGAAATCATGGGCTGGAGTGCCCTCGAGCCGAAAGCAGAAAAGGACCATCCAGACAGTTATCAGCTCAAAGTTCAAAAGCCAGCATCTGTGATGGTATGGGGGAGAGTTTGTGCCCATGGCGTCATGGCTAACTTGTACATCTGCTCTGTTAATACTAAAAGGTGCGTGCAGGTTTTGCAGCAACTTATGCTGCCATCCAGACGACAATTGTCCCTGGACAATTGTTCACAGCAATTAAATATACCACAGGTAAGTCAGTAGCCGAAGTGTTCTCATACTCAACCTTATTTGAGTTTGAGGCTTTGCATCTTCGTTATCTTGTTATCTAGACATGCTAATGCAAGTTTATTAGTATAAACACTCTAGCCAATACTAACAAGCATGATTTCATGACATAATAAATGTGAAATTTTAAAATGTTTATAATAAGGCTGAACTGGGTGGTTCATATTACCACAGCTGCTCTTTGCTTTCATGGTGATGTGAAAAGCAATACAGATTTTTTTTTCACTAATCTTTGTGACCCACATTTATTAGAAGTCATTTTACTTAAAAAAACATTTAACTATTGTAATCAAAATTCGAGCTGATTCATCCAAGTAATCTAGGTATTAATATGAATACAACCTTAATGATCCTACAAGCAGCAGCATAACAAAGTTACGTACTCCTCCACTGAGTCAAGACATTGAGTGTCAGTGTAGTGCTACACACCAGACTGTTGAAACAGTGGTCCAGGAAGACCAGCAGCACCGTTTGTTCCTTCAGAGTGAGGCCGGCCTCTTCGCCTGCCAATACAGCTTCCATCACACATTTGAAGAAGAAAGGGAAATGGCTGGGGTCCTTCTTGAACACCTGGTACACACAATTCAAAAGACAAAAATGATGCTGTAGGTAGACATTTCAAAAGGCTACTGTAAAGATGGAGAACATTCAGTCCTAAAGTAACTCATATGATGTCTTTAGAAGCTGAGGATCACCATGCAATGACAATTAGACTAAACATAGATTAGGTACTGAATTTCTTACTTCCCAAGCTGGGACATTCTCTCTGAACTTCTCGTTGACGATGCAGCAGATGGACATGAGGTAAGCATTGCTGGACACCTCTGGAGTGTAGTTCACCCACAGGTAGTTCTCAAGATACTGGCTGAAAGGTTAAAAAATAATGTATGAATATCTATCCAACAAGTTGTGCTACCCTTTTTTTATTTACTGGGAATAACAGGAAGTGAAATATCCCACCTGAACTCAAGCAGCATAATTTTTCTGATGGCAAATCTGAAAATGTAAGAGAAAGACGATGATAGAGTGAGATAAATAAGCATAAAGTGTGTTAATTCAGTTAAACACAGCAGTTCAGGGCAAAGATGCCACGTATTCACTTACTTGGACTTGAGAATCTCTTTATCATAAACATCTTCCATCACCTAAACAAACAGCAGAGAATGTTAAAATTCTTGGGGGGTTAACAAAAACACAGAGGACCCTCCCTCCTTACCTCAATTCTTAAAACTTGTGTTTAGGCAGAAATTATTGACTGGTAAAAGCAACACTTTACACCTCTTTGCCATTTTACTGCATGAAAACACATAGGTACCTAACACTATGATAAAAACAGTACATACAATATGTTTTTGCAACATACATTCCTAAAGTAGTTCAGCTACAAAAATAATGTATACTTTTGAAACCTTGAAGATGCAGCAATGCCTATAACTCACCTTAGCATCAAAGGGCAGTTTATTCTTTGCATGAGGAGCCCAATATTTATTAGCCAACTGAAACAAGAAATGAGTAAAATCATCAATAATAGTAAACATGGCAGCTCAAACATACAAAAGTTTATAAAGCAACACAAAAGTTGGTACAAATGATTCTCTACAAAGCTGTATATGGGAGTAAAATTAATAAGGTTATAACTAGATATACTGTAAAAGTTCAGTTAAAAGGCTAGTCCCAATTAAACAGCCAGTCTCTTTTACTAGTCTGGTGTGGCTACACAGTTTGACAAATAAAGGTCTGTCTCAATTAGACACCTGGTCTGGTTGCCAAGTAACTTATTTTTATAGAAGTTCCTAATATGTATAAAATCGGGTTGTTGGCTACCCACTTTAGTTTGAGCATTAATGTTTAAACTTTTGTCAGTATGGAGATGCTACATATTGTTAGCTCGGTTAGATTCTCTATAATTCAGTCGTTAAGTTCATTTCACTAAAACCATGAGCACCAAAGAATAATGCACCCAGATTTATCGGCATGGTAAACAAGAGAGGCAAAAAAAGGTGGTGACTCCCTACTTCTGAAGCTGTCATAAAGTCAAATTCCTTGATTACCCTGTACGTTACTCATATTCCTTTAATCGGTAAAGGACCAACGGTCAAAAGAATTAGAAGGGTTTTTTCTAAGAATTAATCTAAATTGTGAGTGTTGTTTTAACAGGTTAAAGTGGTGTTGGGTCAGTGTGCTGGGTGCCAAAAGTAAAACAAGTGTCATAACTCTCTTTCTCCGATGTGCTGTCTCTCAGAGCTAAATAAAATGAATGATTCATAATTGATGTCTTATCTGAAGCCTCATTTTTAAACAAATAATATTCATACTGGTTTAAATGAACAATTTGGTTGTATTTCCCCATGTTTACTGAGCAACAGTTCTGTGTGAAAACAATTAAAGCCCATCGAGTTCACTGATTTAAAGAAATATTAGCCCAAGCTATATTTGAAGTTTTAGGGTATACTTTTGGCATTTTCTGGTTTGGATAGTTACTCTTCTGTTTCAATAGAGAACTATCTAAAAGCAAAAATTCAACATAGATTTACTCTTTTCTAGACTGAACATTATGTGATTCACAACACAAATACTCATGTCCTCTGTAACAGGTACACTCCTCTCATTTGCCCGTCTCCCCAACTCACACATTGACACTTTCTGTACTGTATATAGTGGGATCTTCTGTACAGGAATAATTCAGGTTCACTTACAAGGTAATTTACAGAAAAATGCACACAAGTGAGTGCAGGTGAGGAGACAAATCTTTCTGTCTTCAGCACAAAAACAGCATGGGACAACTTCTTTCAACACACAGTGCTGGATCACAAGTGTAGTGTGCATGTACTGTGATTACCTGTGTGACATATTCCGCATTAATCTGAGACACAGAAGGCGCTGCTGCCTTTTTAGCGGGGGTTTCTTTCTCCGTGGTGGCCATCTCAAACAGCTACGACGATGACTGATGGAGGAAAAGAGGGAAATAAGATTTTGTATGAAACTAACCACAGGCTACTCATTGACACAAACAGGCTTTGGACTTAGCTATTTGTACTGAACTCATGCCTTACAGATATGGGCTCACTATAAACAAGCATAGTGCTGAGAAAGTTAGCTAGCTAGGCTAAAAAACTTCAGTCGGTCATATTAATTAGTTAAAAGTGTGTGCAATTCTTAACACTATGATTACTTTAATGCCTTTTCGATACTTCAACCGACGCTATATAAATGCTATACGTTCCTGTAACGTGCTGTTATTAGAATAGCTTCGTAAAACGCTAACATGAGTAAACGTTAGCTGTTTCACAAAACCAGGAGTTGTGCTAAGCTAATTAGTAGCACTGACAGGCTAGCATAGAACAAACACTCAGTGTATAAGTTAGTTAGCCCAACTGTACACGTAAATATAATAAAATACGCTCACAAACCTTTAAATTTATTTCAGCATGAGTGTAACTGTCGGTGGACAGTTGGTTACGCATGTACACAACCAAAACGCGCTGTACGCGACCGACTTCCGGAATGGGTACGTCGCTAAAACCGTCCCCAGGTACAAAGTCTTCCGTTCCTACTGTTTGCGTTTTTTTTCTCAAAAACAATTTGATGTAAGTCTTCACTAAGATTTAAAAAGGCTATTGTAAAATATTACAGCATTTTTGAGAAATTTTCACAACAATTAAATACACAGCTTCAACAAATTCAGCAAGAGGCAATATAAAATACGTATAAAAAATGTTTAATTCATCAAATACTGAAAATATGCAAGTCCATGTTATTATGCATCAATTGCATGTTTTACATACATACAATATACAGAAACGCCGTATTAAAAACAAACCTTTAAAAGCACAATTGTACAAATAATACATTCATTACACAGTAAAATGCAAACCATCAGTGGGTCAGTTGATGTTTCTTGGCATGTGCTGCCTGACTGAACGTCTTGCCACAGATGTCACAACTAAACGGCTTCTGACCTGTGTGGGTAACATAATGCCTTTTCAGTTTAGAGGGGGTCACGAAATGTTTGAAGCAAATGTCACAACAGTTCTTGTGGGCTGACTTTGTCATTTCCGGTTGAACATTAGTTGAACAAATATGTTGCTTGAGATCGTTTTGACTCTTAAAACTTGCGGTGCAATTGCCACAGTCGAACACAATTATCGGTTCACCCCAGTAATCATCCGGCTGCATTTGACTCTCAACCACAGGACTCACAAGTTCACCACTGAGCAGCTTGTTGCTATCTGGAATAGCTGCAACTCCTTTTGGCGGACATGTTGTTGCTACATTATGTGCATTGCCTTCATACTGTTGCGACAAAGGTGGAGGTGCCATGTTTTGATTTTGGACAAGCTTATTCATTTCAAATGCAAGTTCAGAGGGGAATGAATAACTGTAATTATCTGCAGTCTGATTACAAATGTCTCTCTGCATTTTCTCTGATTCATTATTCTCCTCTACTTTTGGCACCACCAACCATTCAGTTTGTTTTGCCTCTGAGCAGAAAGATAAATCTCCATCAGTACATGAGTAATGACCAGCACTTGCATAATGTGACTGCCCGCGTGTTGCATCTACATTAAAATCTGACAGGTTTACACTGCATTTATCCTGGAGATGCTTGAGAATTTGCATTCCTTCTTGAATACAACCAGAGATCCTGCTACTCTGTCGGCATTTGTGTTCGTGAGTTTTGAGATGACATTGCTGTGTGAAGGCTTTGCTGCACAGACTGCATTTGTATGGCCTCACCCCAGAGTGAGTGACCATGTGTCTTGAGAGTTTAGTTGGAACAGGAAAGTTCTTAAAGCATATTCTGCATGTGTGAAGTTTCCTTTTTTTACAAGTTCTGTTACTTTTAGAGTTTGTCTTTGACAGACTGTTCACTTTTGCACTCACTCCGTTATCTTCAGCACAATCAGAATTCGACACTGTGTTGTCTGTGTTTGCAGATTTTTTCTGTTGTGGGATACGAACACTGGTTCTGACATCGCTCCCAGTGTGTGTCTGAAAATCCTTTTTATCTATTAACATTTCGTGGAGTGGGAGGTCTGCTGCAGTCCTTGTGTTAAACCTGCCTCTATGAGATGGCGGCCGATTGATATACAGCGATCGCTGTTTGTGATATCTAGACCGCATGTGTGTGCGACAATGGACCCTCAAGTGTGCTTTCTGACGAAATCTCTTCCCACATGTCTCACAGCCAAAGGGCCTTTGTCCGGTGTGAGTCATCATATGCCTCTGAAGTTTTGATGCGCATGGAAAAAATTTTAAACATGTATGGCACTGAGGTAAAGATTTAATTCTCTGCCATATGCTGGTGGCATGACAGGTTTCCCTCTGCTGTTCTGAAGCTGTAATTAACCCAGAACCCTGAGGAATAGAGTCACTGTAGTCACTGCCATTTGGACTCCATGTTTCTGGCTTAACAATGATGTTCAAGTCGATGGGTTCAGGGGAATGTTTCACTGCGTCAGACTCAGACATTATCACATTACTGCTGTTTTGCACAGAGGTAAGACTTCCTGATTCTTTCTGGTTCCTGTGAATTTTATGATGACGTATTAAGTTAACTTTTAGGCGAAACGATCTGCTGCAGATCATACACTGGAAGGGTTTTACGTCTTCATGTGCTGAATGTTGCTGCTCTTGTTCATCTGACTTATGATGAATACTCTGACACTGGCTGCTCGCATTTAATGGTTGCTCTTGTTTTACGACTGTTTCTGACTTGATATCGGTCGTGTTCAGGTCCTGAACTGCATTTACACTTATTTTACACTGTAGCTCCAGTTCCATTGAGGAATTCGCACGAGTGTGATGGCTGGTGAGTCGCTGTTGAGGTGCTGACTGAGGCTGCAGACCTGAGGTTTGTCTGCTATGACAAAACCACTGTTTATTTTCAGTGCTGGCTGACAGAAAGCATTTATTTGGAGTATTTAAATGAGATTTTAAGTGTTCCTTCTGTCTGAAGGATTTGAAGCAGATCATACATGAGTAGGGTTTCTGCCCCTGTATGAATAAGGAAATGCCGTTGTAATTTGGATGGTGTGCAGAAGGTTTTCAGACATTTAGGACACTTGTGTTTTAAAGTCATTTTGCCTCTGCCTGAGCTCAATTTTCGTGACTGCAGGTGCCCTTTTGAATAAGTCTTGACTGACTCTCTACTCCTCTCATATTGCTTTGATTTGTTATGAGTTGCCGAGTGAGTCCAAAGCTGAAGAGATGATCTAAATGACTTCAAGCAGACTTTGCAGGTGTATCCCTTGCTGGCACTGCGTACATTTGTGTCCCCATTTGCAGAATAAACTTGCTCCTGAGGTACTGCATCCCGGGTCACTGAACCATTATTTACACATGGCATACTATTTGGTGGATTTCCAGTCTCAGAGGACGGTAGAAAAATATTCTCAGTCACAATTTCCCTTTTCCATCTTGTCTGAGAGGTCGAAGAAGATGACACAGGCAAAGGCATTACAGTGTAATTACTACTGCCATGTGTGTTAACCCCTGCAGCTGGTTTATCACAGTTTGCATGTTGGTCAACAATTAAAATGCCATCCTGTAGATCCTGAGGTCCTGTTGGAGGTCTTGAAGGGTGGACTTTCTGCCAGTGCAGTTTCAAATGAGTAGACTGTGAGAAGGCTTTTCCACAGGTGGTGCAGACGAAGGGCTTCTGGCCAGTATGGATGACATGATGTCTCTTAAGTTTAGATGGCGATGGGAAAGACTTTGTACAAACATGGCACTGATGCAGTTTCATCTCAGCACCTTTCTGAATATTCCCCAAAGTGACGATCCTCTCATTCAACCTAGGAAAAAAAGCACATGGCATTATACGTACAGTCGGCATTAAGCAACGTAAAGTAACCTCGATATGATTATAATTAACACTGACATATGACTTATATTTGTGAATTTCGAAAACAGAAACGTAACCCAATATTACTAATATGTATAATGTCAACAATATATTACTGCAACTCACAGTACAATAGTTTCCGTAGCCATTAACATTAACCGCCATTGAACACTGCTAACACAAGAATTTGAAATAAGCGTTTACAAAAATGTCGGAACTAACTTACAACCCTCGCTTTGCTGGAGTATACGTCAAAAAACACTTACTATATACGTCTGAAGTCCTACAACGACTACTGTATTAGTTACGAGCTGTAAAAGTCGGTGTTTTGTTAGCTTTCTTGCTAACGACACAACATTCTCTGACGTCAAGCCGGAAACCAGGCATGTACGTCACTCAAAAGGTACGGCGAGCAACAAAGATATTTAGTTCCTATCCGGAGCTAGGAGACATCGTGCCATTGATTTTATTTTCACGATATTTATCTTTTTAGATAGATGCGGAGGCTATGCGAAAAAACACAGTCATAACACTGTAATGCTAACGTACCCTTAGCCTGTCATGTATTTTCAGGCAATGTGCCTCAAACATTAAGAATTTTAATTTGCTGATTACATTAAACACAAAAGTTAAATAAAGTGTTGTAGCCTATTCTTTGTTGTTTTGTGTAGTATGGGATCCAAAGTCTTTCGCAACAAAGCTTTGTCATGAGTTGTCTCAAATCCGACAATAGGTAGCTACATACATCAAACCTTGCTCCTCAACAGGGGCATAAATATAGACAGTGCAGGCAGTATGGTTACACAGGGGCCCATACAGCAATGTGTTGGGTGGAGAATGGGCCTTTATGAGTGATTGCAAACTTGGAGATATGCTTGTTTTCAAAGAACTCTCATTAAATCAAAAACCGTGTCATTTGCCATATATGCCCTTCAAAAAGGCAAACCCATTTGTATAGAGATATGAAGTTGTTATGTATTGATAGGCTTGGCCTGATTCTTTTTCTCTGTGGTGTTGCTGCAGGTCTACCTGAGAACCTCCCTCCACATGACCATGGGACCTCCAGCATCTCTCTCCCTTGGCAGCAGCACTGCTGTCCACCTCCATTTTGCCTCTTTTGTTCCTTTATTTTGTTAGATTCATTTGACAAACTTTATTTGACTAAGCATACTTTGTTGACTCCTATGTTGCTCCCTTGAGCCGGAGTGTAACATATTGAGCTTTGTTGTTGCTTTAGTCTTCATGTGGCTTGCAGCAGGTATTTACGCACTGAAAACCAGCAGGCTTGTAAAATGAGGACGTGCTCTGCCAAGACAATTGCCCATAAGCAACTGACACTAACCACGTTGCCACTATACTACCAAAAAAAAAAAAAAAAAAAAAAACTGATGCAACTCAAAGGAGAAGCACCATATCACCTAGCGGGGACAGAAAAACAGTGTTTTATGATCAAAGACCATACACTGGCCCAGGTGCGGCTCATGATGTCAACAATGACCCTCTGCCTTGACCTGCATCCTGTAACAAAAGAGAACAGCCAGGAAAACAGGCACACCTAGTGGAGCGGAGGGGTCATCACACAGTGATGATTGCTGGGTAATATGTATGTTAATGTTATCCAGTGTCAAGCCTCTGATCATGTAAGGAGACGATATGTGCACAATAGACACTACTGGGCCCGTAGTAACTACCGTACGCCACAGCTCCACAACGTGCCACTGACATTGGCGACTTTATTGTGATAATACCTCTGGAAATCTGCATGTTGCCACTGGCCAGAATACTTTTAACTCTTTGTATAATACCTATTGTACCCTATTCCCTTTTATTGATGAGGAAAAGATGTAAAGTCCTTTATCATACTCATGTCTCTCTTTTTTGTTCACCAGAGACCATATAGGTAACTGTAGGCTACAGCATCACATTCCTTTATGTACTCCATAAAATATCCAGATTACAGAGTAGCTATAGCAGTGATAATCAGCTTGCTTTGCCCAGGGGCCACTTTTGCAAAATGACAGGAGGGATGGGGGCCAGTATTTATCAGTATGTATAATAAATAATTGCCTGTTTTCTACCTTCAACCCTTGCTGCCCTCACTTAGCTGGACAGCCACATAAAATGTTCGCAGGCTGAGATCAATGCCAAAAATTGTCAATTTATTCAAAACATCCATGCACAAAAAGAAGAGTGCTCAAAGTGCAAAAAGTAATAATAAAAAAGTGATAGAAAAAACAGCAGCAAATGTTTCAGTCCTTGACTATCATCAGGACTGAAGCATTTGCTGCTGTTTTTATTACTTTTCACTTTTTATCATTCATCCTCTCGACTGTCCAGTGTTGCAACGCACCTAAGATAAACGTTTTTTGTTGCCCAAAGTAGGCGCAGTTTCACAGCACCCCTAAGACTCACTTAGCAGGCCCACACGGGTCAGGTGTATGCAAGGGTTTTCTATGATTTGAGGACTTTCAGGGCTCAGCCTGGACTTGTTTTAGGTGGTGACCAAGCATTATTTTGATGCTTTGTTGTGCATTCTGGCAGTGCTGTCAGCAGGTAGGTTAGCAGTCCTCCTCCCCTGTTAACCGATGGCTTCTCTGGTTTGACATGGCCTTTTTCATTTCTCATTTAAACCATATGTTCCCTCTGATATGTTAATTTTGGTCCTCAAACCTTTATTTCTTATTCTATAAAAGCATAAACAATTCTGAGGTCTGAGCTGGTGGTTTGTGCCAAGTGTTTGTGCTTGGTTCTGACAATTTACATGTATACGCCTCAGTGTTTTGGCAGGTTTGAAAAATGTAAGAATGTTCCTTTTCAGGAGTGACACAGACGGCAACATGATTCCATTTTGTGCTGCGTCTAGATTTAAGGTAGTGGTCTAGTGTTTGGTCTGTGAACAAAGTTTAGTCTGGCGAAACCCAGAAAGAGTAACCGCAGGTTTCAAACCCTGTTGAATGTTCTTCTGATTCTATAGTTTTCATACCAGTGGTTGTTGATATTTTCTGGACATTTGATATTCCTATAGTGAATGGCAGAATCAAACAGGAGGTATCCATATGTTCAAGGATATGGCACAGTCCAGGAAAGCCATCAGGATTTCTGATGAGAACCTCACTGCAAAATGTCTGCTACTAATATTCTTTGGTATCTGCCATTGCAAGGCAACACCTGTTTAAATTGTTCTTACATTGTTTTTAATTTTAATACTATGCACTGTGTGTGTTACATCCAATGTGCAGTTATCCTGTACTAGCTGTCAGTACATACCCAAACATATCATTCACGTATACATATCCTCCTGGGACCCTGTGTCCTCATATGTGGACATCCGCATTTTAGGTTTACTTAACTTTATTCTTCATTCTACTTAACTCAGACCTGTTGTCCTCATTTGTGGACACTTTTTTGTGTCATCTAGTGGTAGTGAGAGCACAATACACAAATTAATGTAAAAACAAGATGGCCACCATCTCTGCCAAGTCAGCCTGCAGCTCATCCCGCCACAGAAATGGACAAGGTCCAAAACCTGATCACATTTTATGGTTGAAACTTGTTTATTTATCATAAATAATGTTTGTAGTTTGATATGGCAACAATTTTGACCAATTTTAGCAACAGTAACAAAGTAAGAAGCTGTTAATTAGGAAGTTCTTGTTGGACATTGAGACTTTATTGTCGCCTCATTTGAGGATATTGGGACTTAATTATCAATTACAATGTTTAGTTTTTCTATATTTATCAGGTCCTACTGATCCCAAATAAGTAGGAGAAATTAAAAATGCATACCAAACAAAAGTTTGGGTCTCAGGAGGATATTCTTTTTTTTCCCATATGTGCATAGGTGAAAGGTGTATATAGCGTAAACAGTACTGAGTGTATAGTTGTGTCTAAATTTAGTTCTTTATATTTTTCTAATTCTAAATATATATCTCTTTGTATTTTATCTTTATTCTTTAAGTATTCTACTGCCAGTCCTATCTGTGCTATTTGAGCTGCTGAAACGTGCGAATTTCCCCAGTGTGGGATCAATAAAGTTTTATCTTACCTTATCTTAAGACAGTTTTGAAAAGCTGTAATATGCATTGCAAACTCTTAAATCATGTTAAATTAAAGACACTTAATAGACAATCATAAATTAAAAATAAAGCTGCACAGACCACCATTAATTCAAAATATAGAAAAAAAAATAAAACAGTAAAAATCACAATATAAGGAAATGCTTTAGAAAAAAGAATTCAACATTTAGCACTGAACCTAATATATGAGTAATCTATAATAGATGGGAGATAAATGTAAAGCATTTGTAGTTAATTCATAAAATGTGGCACTCAGTGGAAATACTGCACCAACTGAACTGAAAACTTTTATGCTTTTATATTTCACTGCTTATGTTGACCACAAGAGGGCAGCAAACACCACTCAATAGCACGTGATGGCTCGTCTGTTCAGCAGATAGAACAAGTTTCATGTAGTCAGTGCTGTGACCACGAAGACATGCTTTCACAATACGTCAGGGGGGAAGAAAACAATACATTATGAAACAAAAAGGACTCAAATATGCAAACAAACAAAACCACAGTCACTGAGGCAAACAGACCACAATGTCAGGAGGCGTCTCGTGCAGCGAGGCCGCTCCAGAGCTGGGCTCCCCTACTGTAGCCCACACTGCTACGGGGAAAGAGAGTCACACACATCAGCCTGGTTAGCCTGGAGGAAGAAACACACAGTTAAAGTCCATGTGCAAGGCCACAATGACAAGAGCCGCAGGCTGGTACACTGCGCACAAAGGACAATGTTAGCCACAACAGCCAGTTTGTTTGCAGAGCGGTTGCAGGTCAGCTTAGTAGAAACTGTACGTTTGACAAAACACATGAGAAAACTAAATGTCACCCTGTCTTTATTCATTTTGTGAGGAAAACACAGCGGTAAAGACACAAAGAAATGTGTCTGCCAAAGGCCATCACGTTGGCTATGATGAGGGTGTGATGATATGCTTGTGGCTTTGCCTGAGCCTGTATGAAAACATGCCCGCTGAAAGACAGAATATAATGTTTACAGCGTGATCGACAAGTGGTTGTCGTGCGCTGAATTTTAGTGGCAGAGCTCCTCTGTGTTTACTGAAATGTTGAGACTTATATTTCTGTGTTCTGTGACACATAAAGACCTTGAAATTCAACAATTGTTCCACCAAGGAAAAAAGCACATGGATTCAAAACCCAATACAGAAACATACGGCAATGTGGAATTTTTATAATAAAATTAAAGGTCCAGTGTGTAGGATTTAGGTGGATATATTGGCAGAAATTATATATATGTATACAAGCACGTTGTTTTGGAGAGTATCAGATCTTTGTGGATAATTCTGCTCCCAGACAGCGTCAAAGAAACACTTAATTGTGACATGAAACTACTTTATTCAGTATTTTTACCGGTTTAAATAATCGGGTTTGTTTGTTCTGGAGAGGCGGGGATGTCTGCAGATAATTTAGCTCCCGGTAAAAACCTCCTGAACGTCTGGATCTTCAGTTATAGTATAAAAAAGGTGAGAACACATTATCAGGTGCTGGGCAAGCATATGCCAAACAGCATCGGAGAAACACTGATTTGTGACATGAAACTGCTTTATTCAGTGTCTATACCAGTTTAAATCACCCGGGTCCATTTCTTTTGGAAAAGAGGAGACCTTTGTGGATAATTCAGCTCCTGGTTAAAACCTCCTGAACATCTGGATTTTATAAGTTTTCTTATAAAAGGTGAGAACACTTTAGCAGGCACTGGGCTAATGTCTCAACTCAGATATGCCAAAAAGTTTCAGAGAAGTGCTGATTTGTGACATGAAACTACCTTACTCAGTGTTTTTACTGATTTTAATTATCAGGTCTGTTTGTTTTGGAGAGGAAGAGACCTCTGCTGATAGGTAAAAACCACCCAAATGTCTGAATCTTAAGTGCCAAACAGTGTAGGAGAAACACTAATTTATAATGTGAAATGGCTTTATTCAGTGTTTTTTACCAGTTTAATTACCTGGTCTGTTTGTTTTGGAGAGGAAGAGACCTCTGCGGATAATTCGGCTCACGCTAAAAACCTCTGAAATTATAAACAATAAAGGAATTCTAACCGGGAGCAGTTTCAGCTGGTTGCAATCTGCAATCCTCATTGATAGATGCCATTTACATCCCCTAAATCTCACACACTGCTTCTTTCAGTCTAGTGCCTTTGTATAATTGAAATACATTTTCACATTTTCATGGACTGGTGTGTGTTGTTTTTTATTTTCATTGCTCAATTTAAACAAAAAAAATCTCAACCATTTCTGTGAACCACTGTTTGTCAGGGAAGACTGCTGATCATGCATGTTTACTCAGCACAGTCTTGTTTGGCGACACCCTGCTCGGCATACACACTCAGAAATTTAAAGGGACCAAGAAAATTGACAGGGATTACACTTTTTGAAGACTGTTTTCGTCAGTTATTTGCGTCATTGCAAAATCTGTGGCTGTTAAACAGCTGCATTTATTGAAAACTCTGAAACATAATCAAATATTGTGGATGAAATGTATGGTTACTCAGGTGTACGAGCACATATTAAAAGTCCTTCATTCAAAAAAATATTCATATCTTAGTGCTCATTTGACAGTGGCATCAATTCAAAAACTTCTCAGTCTCCCCCTGATGTGGCCCTTTAAAACCAAACAGGCGAGCATTAACACACGCTGTATATTTATGGGGCATTGGCTTGCTCGCTCTCATAAATAATTGCTTGTTTGTGTTTTTCAACCCTCAATAAAAATCTTCAGGCTCTATTGGCTGCCTCTATTGTTCAATTTTTGATAACAACAATCAAAACAACATTGCAGTGGGTGAAGATCAATAGCCCACTCCATTCTCCCGCCATCACAAGCGCGATGAAGAGAATAGCCGGAGTGAAGACGCATTCCAGCTCAGATCATCAATACAGTTCATGATCTTTGAGAAAAGAAATGTTCCAGGAGCAATGGTTAATAGTGTTATTTTCTTCCCACATCGTCACAATGTCCACTGACAGCCCCAACACACACACAGAGAGCACACACCTGCCCCGCAGCTGTGCGTTGTAGTGTCCCTCTCCTATTAACCAGGTTGCCTTAGAATCAATAGAAAACATAAAGAGGCTTAATCTTTTCAGGTGCTCGCCACTGATTGCCTATTACACAATAATAACACACCTTGAATCCCATGGAGCATGAGAGGGACACACACGGTCACCTCATCCGCACACATTACACACTGCCACAAACCAGTCACACAGTAAATCTATAGGTTTACAACTGAACAGATGGTGTCAGTGGTGGCGCGAGGCCTTTATGAGGGGTGTTAGCTAACGTGGTGAGAGAAATTCCACCAGAAACAGTGGGATATCAGGGGATACAGTTTATCGCCTCGTGGAATGAGACACTGCCGGTGTCCCCTTTTGTAGACTACGGACTACAGTCTCCTGGTATGCAGCGTTAGGTTATAGAAGGCTCCTCTTCAAGGCAGAATAACAGCTGCTGCAGTATACAACTCCAGTGGAGGACTAAGTGAATTATTGGCCTATGGTCTGGGATATGAAGTGGAATAAACACATCCTCAAAACTGCACATCATCAAAAGCACTTGGAGACAGACAAAGCTTTGCATTTCAACAATCGGGAGTGATAAACAGTCAACATTAATGAGCAGTTATGCAGCTTTTATTTTCCACATTCACTGATGTCCTGTTGTAAGTCATTAGGTGTCGGGCTGTCAAGAGTCGCTCCTCCAGAAAAGCCCCACTGAATTCCACTGCTGTGGATGACTGGAGTCCGGTTGTTGACTCTGGCTGTGTTTCTATAAACTGAGCCAGCAGGACAGGTGGAGGATCTGGGAGTCAGGCAAGTCCAGGACTGGAACCAGGGCCACGGATGGACTGGACTCTCCGAGAGAGCTTTTCAAACTTTCTTCAAGTCCTGGCAGGTAGAGGTGGGGAGGGAGATATGGTGGGGGTGAGGGCAAAAAAAGAGGGAGGTGTTAGTTTCATGAGAACTTAGGCTGGTGTTTGACATTAGGTTCTCATACAGCTGCTCCGCTGGGGCCGTCCCAGGACAGAGGCTGCACTTAACCCTTCGACCAGGGAACATGGGCCTATTTACAAATTATTGGCATTCTTAAATCCTTGACAGATTGTACCCCCCACCTCCAACTCCCTGCAGTGCAGACATATGGTCAGCAAGGACTGAACTCTAAGCTACCCCTCCCAAACTCACACACAGAGCAATATACAACCAAACACATGCACACACAGAAGTAAGGGAAGAGAGAGGGGGGCAACCCTGGCATGCCCTTTTGGACAATTGAGCAGCTTGTTGGGGGGATCTAGTGGAATGGGTCCTCTGCTCCTGTTGTGTTGGGATGTTAGGAAGCTGTGTTGGGACTACCTCTCAGTTTTACAGGAGCTGAGAGACGTTGTTAGTGTATGTGTGTGTGTGCGTGTGTGGCCGGACTACAGACGGGCAGTGGACATGTGAGAATTCATTGAGCGTCTCAGAGCCTGGTCTTGATGACAGCCTGTCTATTTAGCGGCGGCCCGCTGGGATGTTGCCCATTCCCTCCTCTGCTCCCTGCACTAATTGGTCACAAGTGTTCCTGTCTCATGGTTGACTGTCCTGGCTTATTCCTTCTGATTTAAAAGCATGCTGGATGGGACTTGGGTGTGGTCACTGTGATCTGGAAGGATCATGATAGAGTTACATATCCGGGAAAGCAGGCTGTGTCACTATTGCAAACCAATCTTTTTCTCCATTCACAACAACATCTGTCTACAACGATGAATGTCAAAATGTAATTACTGATCACTCATCTAAAGTCTCAGTGGACCAACACAAACCCATGTTCAGACTGTCTTTTTGGTAGGGTACAACCATTTGTGTGAAAGTTGTTCAGTGGCGCGTGAAGCCAAAAAATGTTAGAGTCTCCTTCTCACATAAAATAACCCAGTCTTCTGCATCCATGAACCCAAAGAGCAAGTGCACCAGAGACTTCCACTGGCCAGACAAGCTAACCTCTGGTTTAGCCCTCAGCTAATCTAAATGGAGATTATCCCTTGACTTACATGCATCTCTTTCACAATGCAAGTCTATGGGAAAAAGTTATTTTGGGTCCAATGCGTCACATGAAGGACTTGGAGGTCATAATTCCAAAGTTTGGCTACTTTCTGTGCTTGATCCGCTACCAAATCGGAACTGCACATGTGCAACTCTCGTCAGAGATAAGCAGGAAACAAGATGGCTCACGTGTAAGCTCCTCCCATCATCAGCTCCGGAAAGAACAATGTGTTTAAATCATCAAGTTATTAAGACTTTTAAAAACAACTTTTAACTTTGTCTGGATGCAGTCGAATAAGGTACATGATAGGAGTACGAACAGATAAACTTCTGCAACAAATAGGTAGAATGATGTTGCCATGGATACAGTGTTGCAGCAACATGAGCCCCATTTTATATCTGTTTTTGGAAAATAAAGTTTGCCAAATTGACTATTAACAGTTAATATTTTGCTTTGTACAGTACCACTGCATGTACTGACAACTGTGACTGAATTACTTACTAATATTGAGAATTTGGTTTCACACAATCAAAGATAAACAAGAATGGTTTCAGTGTAAATGGGGCACATTTATGAGATATCTTAGGAGCAAAGATTTATCTTGTATGATGGACATAAGTGAGAAAGCATAATCTCAACCTCTACATCAAAACTTGTTGTGTACAAAGTAAATTAATTCCATACTATGCAATGAAGGACTTGTGTCAGTGTCTGTCATGTAGAACCCCCAATGTAAATTACTATTATTGTTTTTTCTTTGCCTTTTTCTTTTTCATTTAAAATTATTGTTACTATTACTATTTTTTTTATTTTTATTTATTGTTGCTGTTTGTGGTCCTATTTACTGTGTGTATGTTTTATAAGTTTTCAATTGCTTTAATACAGCTTGTCACCATGTATGTATTATTTTAAAGAAAAGGCAGGACTTTTCATACATTTGGTATTCTATATGTTCTTTTCTTTATGTATAATGTTGAAAACTTAATAAACAGATTGGAAAAAAAATTTTTTTTGTGTGATTCTCAGGCAAGTTCTGAAGCGTCTCCATTTCTCTCAATACACACATACAAAGTGTTACACTGTAAGTTGTAACTGATCCTCGCTTTTTATTTTCCAAAACACTTTCTTCAGAAGAAAATGTTGTTAAAGCCCATATTCATTACATTAAATCAGGTACTGGCATCACCAAAGTGTACTTGCTAAAAGTTAGGCACTGACAGCTACTATGTCAAAGTGGCTCCAAAGCTTGGTGCTGTTCCTCAGGGAGGAGTAGGGAGGAGGTTTGGGTGACTGGATGGTACAAACAAACACAGGACTTTCATCTGGGAGACTGCTGTTTGTGTCCCATGTGTAAACCAAAAGTCAACACTGACCTTTGTTTAACTTACATACATAAGTTAACTTACATAATGTACTTAACGTATGTCATGTACATGTATGTTAAATTATATACTTCAGTTACATAAGAAACGTACTTATTTTAACCCAAACCCAGATCTTTTCCCAAACCTGACCAAGTACATCTGTTTCCTAAACCTAACCAAATAGTTTCACAATGTTAACCATGTGTTTAAAACTGCGACCGTTTCACACAATCATATATGTTGTTTTGGCACACGACCTATTCTGTCATTGAAGCATGAGGATGTGTTGTTTCAATAACATTTACAAGTACTGCAGCACCACTATGTGACATTTATGTGAACTTGTGGAGAGAGAAATCAGGACAGAGAGGTTACACGAGCAGTTCAGCACTATTTAATAAGCCTCATTCTCTTTCATTTGAAGCGCACGCAGCATGCCAAAGATCTTTACAAAGAGCCCACACACTCTAATTAGCTAATATGCACTACAGCTTAAAATACCCCCACTGAACACAGGGCTTTTTTGGAGGGCATTAAAAGCCTAAATATGTGTTATCAGAGCATGTGGTGCACCCTGGGAAGCAGGATCCTCTGGAGATGGCTAGCTGACAACTGAACCAGCGAGGGAGATCAGAGACAGGGGATGGTTTTATTACGAGAAGAAACACACCCTTCATCACACCTTGCGCACTTAGCCTGTTTTATGTCAGGATGTTTTAATCTTTGTATTAACAGATAGGAAATAATTGTGCTCTCTCTTTGAGAGTCTCTTTCAGTGTGTGTACACAGCCATGCCTGCTTATGCATGAATGAGAGACATGAGGGGGGTGAAGGTGACTTGAGTGACCAGGCAATTTTGTGCTCTTTTGTCTATGCGAGTGAAAAGCGAGTAACGACACAGACTGCTTTGCTCCAATCTCTATAAATGCCTCTGTAAAATCACACAAAATCCTGTGAGCGCTTCCCGACACACACCCAATCCCCGACCCCTGGTCTCTCAGCCCCCCTTTGGGCTACACGGGGAGCCTCATTGAGAGGCCCAGTGGACAGAGGCTGTAAGATTCAAAAAGCCATCACATTAGCAATGGGATGGAACTAAACCATCTACCCAAGAGGACCGGCCATTATTCTGCTTCACGGCGAACACACAGGGAGCTGAAAAGGCTGCTGTTAAATCTCTGTGTTTTCAAAATCAAATCATTACTAATGCCCACAACACCCTTTTATGCTAAACATCAACAGCTATTTTTGTTCAAACTGATTAATATATAAATATTGTAAGGCTAAGTGAATAGGAGGAGGGGTTTAAGTGAAGGCGATGGTGAAAAGAAGAGAGAAAGGGGGTTCCTGTGTGGAATGGTTGATGCCTGCTGGGCTTATGGGGCTTTTAAGCAGTGGCCAAGGCCCAGAGCCAGTGGTTTTTAGTTGTGCTACACTGACTTCCAAACTGGTCAAATTAACCGGTAAACGAGGTGGTAATTAGCAAGTGTTGGCTCATGAAAATTGTTCATTTAGTCCAAGAAGAATGAACAAGGAGGATGGGGGGTTGGGTGTGTGCAGTAGAGTAACAGAAACACATAACTTTCTCACCAGCTGTAATCAACAGTTGCAGGTGAAGGGGTCGCTCGTAGTGATGAACACACAAAGCAAAAAATATCACCCAACTCTGCAGTTCCCCTCAGCTCTATAGGGCTTAGTATCATCTTTTAGCTCACTGTTTCGTTTTGTTTTACGTCTCATACCCTTGTGCTGTTACTGTTTTTAGGGCGTTATTTTCAGCCGCAGCAGGCAGCTGGTAAACGCTTTTAAAAAACCCTCACTATACACACTACCTTACCAGCACCAAACAGACAGGGAGTAAACAAGAAGTGAACACAGGTCTATTTCCATCAAGCAGTCTGATTCAGTTCACTCCAGTACATTATATATTGCCATCGTCCAAGGTTTTCGTAGGCAACAATAGAACTGTTCCATTCTGTACTGTTTTTTCGTTACCCCTCTGTTGAGAAACCTAGCACACTGATCAGGTACTAAAAGGTTAAAAGGCTATGAACTCTGCAGTCCGTCGATTGGTCAAGCGAGAATCAGAATTCAATGCACAAACCACAAACCTGCTCTTTTTAAGTATCCCATCCATTGCGACAGTGTCTCTAAGCACTCCAGCCTAACCTTTTATGTTCCGAAAATGTATAAATTTGAGAGTGCTGTCTGGGGTGTAAAAGTAAAACAGATCAAGGGTTTAGGTACATGTCCGTACGGATTATTCACAGAAAGAAGGGTTGACACATAGAGACAGACAACCATTCACACTCACATTCACACCTAAAGTCAATTTAGAGTCACCAATCAACCTGAAATGCATCTCTTTTTGGATTGTAGGAGGAAGCCGGAGTACCCGGAGAAAACCCACGCTGACACGGGGAAAACATGCAAACTCCGCACAGAGGGGCTCCCCCACCCCAAGTTCGAACCAGAAACCGTCTTGCTTGAGGCAACAATGCTAACCACTGCAACACCGTGCCAACTGCGTCATGTATGATTCTATGGGTACTATACCAAAAGTGTTGCGGTGGAAACGCAACTACAGTGGAGCATTCAGCCGCTAACAAACCAGATATTTTCCTCAGGAGTTGGTGGAGACCAAAACAGAACTAAAAGGTGAGTGACTATATAAATAATTTTGCCCCATATCTGCTGGATATGTACCCGTATCAATGTATAACATGAAAACAAGTCAATGTTGTGTTCACAGTTTGTTTCAGCTGCCCCAAAGTAGTCAAAATCAGTTATTGCATTTTTAAGTATTCGAGGTACCCTTTTTATTTTGACGCAACTACATCAAAATTTATCAATTGATTGATTTTGATACTTACTGGGTAAAATATATGGATTTCTTCGATCGCAGGACCTTATTCAGGTCCTTCTCTAAAAGTTGGGGTTTTAGTTTGAGTTGTGGGGGCCTATCTTTGTGAGAACCTTTCTATCGGAAGTAACAAGTTGAGACAAGATGTTTAAAGGTTTCATTTGAAGCATATGTCATGTCTATCAGCTGTGAATCTTAACGCAAGTAACCCAAGGGGGAGGGGGGCGGGGGTGCAGTCACATTTTGCTCCAGTGTTGTTGTCTGTCTGCTCGTCGCTGACAGCAGCAGTTGGAAGGCTGTGACTGCTAGCGCCAGAGGTGTTACTTTTCCTCCTTTGACTTTTTGGATTCATCACCCGATGAGCATAGGCTGTGACCCATAAAAACGCCCATGGGTAAGCTCGCAGGGCTCGGCTGTGCGTGCAGGGTAAGGTAACAGATTCCAGCTCGATGATGAGTCAGTAAATGGTTTTAGGGGAGCAGTCTGTGAAGCCCATAATCAAAGAAACACACATTTCAAGGGTAAAGATTGACGTTGATTTTGCTCCAGTAAACCAATGACCCAGTAACACAGTTAGGTTTCTATGAAGAAAAACTGACATACTTTCTATAGAGAAGCTTCAATTGTAAATTTTGATTTTAGCTGTCCTAAAACACACACATTTAGCATTTATTGCCATGTGTACATCTATTATCAACAATTGAACTACATGTATAAAATTTTTATTTGACATATTTAAATAAGATTCCTCCTCACTGCTGAATCCTCTTACTCTTCTAATGCGGATGACGACAGAAGAAATAAATGACAAGCATCGTATATCATGAAACACTGTTGAATAACAATTATATAATTAGGTAACAAAACAAATAGCAGTGTTCGTCTGTCATGCATATCAACACGTATTCGAAACGGATCAACCTTTTTCCCATTCATCACTGGTAACCATAATTTCACGTCCTCAAGAAGATGAGTTATGTCAAAGCTAAAAATGACAGTAAGATGGCTGGTTTGGCACAGATTCAAAAATGTTAATTGACTGCTTCAGCGATGACTTGACAACTGAGCCCGTGTGATCGATGTGCTCGTCGCCCTTTTTCCCTCCGAGAGAACATCTCTCAGGATAAAACAAATACCGTTCCACATTTGCCTTGACGAGAACCTAGAATCCAGGGGAGCAGGAGATGGTGGCGTATAAAAGTGTAATGATGACAAAAGACTGTGCCAGCTGCTTGGGTTACTGTACACAGTGCAGACACAACAAATGGCTTACAATAATTAAACACAGGAAGAAGTGGAGGTCCTCTGGAGAGACTGCTTCCTAGAATATCTTATGGAGTTTACTTAACCAATGTCAGCTCAAACTTTCTTTGAAAAGAGAGTGCAGAGAGAGACGGGCTGTCACTTTGTTTCCATTAATACAATGATGTGGAGCTTAACTTGCAAGAACAGTGTTGCCTTCAACAGAACAGCTTATTTAGGATAAATCCTCTTAAAGGAAAACTTCACACCCTAAATGACTATTTATATATCAATTGCTCACCCTGTGTTACGTTGAATATGTGAAGAAAACATTGTTTGTCTCACATGCCTCCAGGGAAGGAAGAATCCAAAAACTGATCAAATTCTTGATGAATTAATGTCATAGGGGTCCACGTTTAACAATAACAAAAGTTTAAGAAAACATTTGTTTACGAACTCTTGCACAACTCAAGTCTCATTCATCCATCTGTATGCTTATTACTTCCATGACAGCCCTTTGCAACCGCAAACTGAACAGAATGAAACTTAGTCTACTCTCTCTTTAAAGCAAGATTCCATTGACAAAATAATAATTTTACCTCACTGAACACTGGAGCTGCTGGTCTACGGCTGCCTCAATCAGTTCATTTGTTTGTGTTATTGTGTGACAATGGAGTCTGGCTTTGAAGAGAGCAATGTTAAGTTTAATTTTCAGTTCAGTGCCCCCATCGGAAAGGGCTGTTCATCTGGGAAGTTCTAAGCACACAACTGGTTAAATGAGACATGGATTGTACTGCACGAGTTGCGTGAAAGTTTGTAAACGGATGTTTTTCATTTTTATTTAGTTCGTTTATTATTTCCTTTTTTTCCCCAGCTGTATATAACATTTATACAGAAATAACCTAAACATAAAAAGAAAACAGCATAGACGTCCGCTCCAACGTCTTAACCTATTGGTTAGGAAAAGCAAAATTTAAATAGAAAAATAAAACAAACAAAAAAAAAAAGGAATAAAAAATTATAGTGCTAATTGTCCACTCCACATTATAACCACACAGATAAAGTACACGTGCAAACTTTGGTTTACAGACAATGACATATAGTGTATACATGTGAGATGTGCATGGGGGGAATATAAAAATAAAAGTTTGGCAAAGCCCTACTGGATGATAAACCTCATTGTGTTAGTAAAGCCATGACAGGACTCCATTTTTAGTATAGACAGATTTTTGTAATCTTAATGAGTATGTAATTTGTTCCATCTAATAGAGGTCCCAGACATTCTGGATCCATGTATTGTATGTGGGGCAGTCTGGTTTCAGCCATCTGATGGTTATACACTTTAAGGCTGCTCTAAGTAATATATCTAAGAAGTATTTCTTATCCCTCACACTAAGACTTTTAGGGATAACACCCAGTATTACTACTATTGGGTCCTGTGAAATATCTTGTTCAAAAACCTATTTAAGGGCATCAAATGCCTCTCTCCATTATACACCTAACTTCGGACATTGCCAAAATATATGGGTGTGATTGGCAGTGCATGTTCCACAGTTTCTCCAACATGAGCTGGGGTGTGTTGGGCCCATTCTAGATACCCTTTCTGGTGCTTTGAAAAATCAGATTTTTGTTTTCCATGTAAATTTCCTCCATGTGTTGGAATTAGTAACGAAATGCACCTTATCGCATACCTCATGTTCCATGATCATCTCTGCTTTATCTGTAGGGTGTTATGCAGGTTTATAGATAAAAATGTTTTGTACGCTTCATTAATTATTTTGTAAATGGATGTTTTAATAATGTTTTGCTGTTGTTAAACGTGGTCCCCAACGGCTTCAATTCATCACGATTTCTTTTCTGTTTTTGGATTCTTCGTTCACCGGAGGCATTCAAGAAAAAAAATTCTTAAATTCAACGTAATATGGGGTGATTAACTGATATACAAATGGTCATTTGGGGGGTGAGGTATTCCTTTCATGAGTGTAAATATTAGATGTGCAGTGTCTTGAGTGAGATACATATCCAGAGACATACCTTTAACAATCTGCTGTGCCACTGAGTGGCTGCACTTGTAGAACACCCTGGCACACAGCGGCACCAGCTCAGCATCCATCTTCTTCATGGCTTTCTTGAATGTAGCACCAACTGCCTCTGTTACATCCTTCACCCCGCTGACCTCCAGGTTATCACCAGGCACAGCCAGGGCAAGTGAAATTGAAGCACTACACATGTCAGCAGACATTACAGTGAAGCACTCTATGGATCCGCATGCCACCTTTGTAGTCACGTGACAGGAAGTCCTTTCGGTGGGGTCATCCTGAATTGCAGTTACATGCAGTTCAACAGCTGCACCCTTTGGTAAGGCAGGTACCACGACGACCAATAATGGCGCAGGTTTGTTCTCCGGCTCCCACAACAAGTCCTGCAATGCAGACAGATGGAATTCAGATGAACTGGCCGGCAAATGATATACTATGTTGTGCCACACACTGCAATCAAATGTATAGCCCTCCTGCTGGGATACATGCTGCGCTTTCTGACCACAAACACTGCTCAATCAACATTAAACATTATTCTAAAGCGAATCATAGAACTCTACCACACAGCACTAAGACAGGCTTTTTACTTGACGGACTGACAGGCTATCAATTAACATGAGATTGTGAGGTGACCTCTGGTAATGACGGTGTGTACAAACAATTCAGACAGAATCCATACTGCTTGTAGCCACCATAAACAAAATGCACAAATGCATTCACTTTGAGCTGCATTTGCTAACATGACAGGTCCTATCCGAGATGACTTCTCACCTTTCTAAGAAGATCACTCACAACATGCTATGGCCGTTTCACCACAAACATTTAGTGGGAAAACTGCCCCAATTTTATCTATAGAGCCAAAATCTCTTTATTTTTTTCTCCTCTGGACTGAGGGCCATTAGCAGTAACAAAATGTCTTGGAGCAGTGCTACAATGTGGCCCTCTAATAATACTTGGCTGTGGCTTCATCTGCTAATGGGAGAGAAATGAGTGTTTTATACAACCGCCATTTCAGTCGGAGTCGATAGGGCAAAAACACTTAACCCCCTTTTCAATTTGCTGGATCAATTTTCATCCACTTACACCCCACTTCGTAAGTGCAGAATAATAACAGGTTACTTACATTTTATTTTGATATTCACTCACAAAAAAAAGAGAGAAATCATTGACAAGAGCAGACGGCGGCCTCTTTGTCCCTCCAACAGACGAACCCGTCATGACCCAATCAGCCAGATTCACTGAAGCAGCACTTACCTTCAGATTAAACTTTAGCAAACGCTTAATTGTGTATCAACAGCTAACCTCTTGGCTTGGAGAGTGAAAAAAACATGAAAAAAGCAAGAGTCCTGAGTATGTGTGCAGGGGTTAAGATTTCTTCACTCTGCTGATTTCGAAGAGAGCCTAGCTTGCCATGATCAACAATAACAATCACAAGAGCAGAGAACAATAGCCGTGTCAGCACGGACCTCTTAGCATGTCAGACAAAGTGACAGCACACATACGTGTCCTACGCTTTGATAAATGTTATATTAGCACTTCTGGCACAAGCTAGGTATTCTCCTAGAGGGAACTGCTCCTGCACTTGTCAATAGTGATTGAACATGGAACAGAGAGTGGAAACTGGGCAGAGAAGTGACAGGACAGGGGGTCCTGCTCAGCCAGGCTTAAAGGCCACCCTGCAGGCCTTGGATGCTGAGGTACTATACCCAACCGAGCGTCCACGAGGAGATCAGGAGACTTCAGCACTACAGCAGCTCCAGCCTCTGGCAGGACTTTACTGTCACGGCACAGTTGCTGACTTTTTGTCAGAGCTGTCGGACAGGGTTACATCAGTTCCTTTTTCTTTATTAATGTATCCACCAAAATGTTAGATTAGGTGGGAAGTCTGCTCAGCGGTTCTGTGGACAGGGTTTCTACGGTTTAAGGCAAGCTAGATTTATGACTTTTTAGGACTTTCTCAAAGGTTCAGCATGTAGGACTTTGGGGGAGATGGTGAGAGAAATGAAATATAATAGACTAAGTACGATTTCTTTAGTGTATAATCACCTGAAAATAAGAACTGTTGTCTTTTCCTTACATCTACATAGGGTGTGCTCTTTATCTATTGAGATCGCCATGTTGCACCACCATGTTTCTACAGTAGCCCAGAACAAACACAAACACTGGCTCTAGACAGGACCATTCGCATTTTCGCACTGGCTACCATAGTTAGCAGCCACTCTGCGTGAAGCAGTGTTGGAAAAACAAAGATTTTTAAACATGAAACTGAATTATTCAGTGTTTTTACTGGTTTAAATTCAGGGACCGTTTGTTTTAGAGAGGAATAGACCTCTGTGGATTAATTGGCTCCCAGGAAAAAACACCTGAACAATGAACACTAACAGAAATTTAACCAGGAGACGTTTCAGCTGGTTGCAATCTGCAATGCTCACCACTAGATGTCACCAAATCCCCTTAAATCTTACACACTGGACTTTTAATGCCACTCAGAATTAAATTTAGGACTGATTTTGCCATTACCAAAATTTAAGAAAAAAACAAAACATGAATGGACATCGATTACGGAGGGTTAGGAACAGTTTGCCCAAATGTTTATTGCAACATAAAATATGACTTTTTGGGAAATACCTGGCATTTATTTTCAAGGCAATTTGTTGTTTCTCACGTTGCATGTAGGATTCCAGTACCTTGATTCACATCACACCGAATTCAGTAAAACTTTTTACATAAAATATACCAAGCCTCGTATGAACTGCCTTATATCAGTTTCATTGAATGTGCACTTCCCCAAGTCGTCCTGGGTACAGTGACAGCTAGCTAGCGGAGAGTGGATCCTCTGCACTGATCATCCCGGCCAGAAATAAAATATGGATGTTGTTGGTTCAGCTGTCATGATCTGTGTGACATTATTGTGAGAAGCATTCAGTACGTTATTTAAAAAAATAGATGTTGCCAATTTTTTTGAAATTTTACAATGCAACGTCAGAAAAAAAGATTCATAAAATCCTACTTCCCATGTATTAGCATTTTTAAGACTTTTGAAAGACTAATTTTAGACATTTTAGGACCAATTAAGGCCTTACTTTTAAGTTAATGAATTCATTGCCTTTTAAGATTTTTTCAGGATCTCCCCGTGTAGAACTGAATGTGTTAAAGCTCTATTATTGTGTGTGTGCTTTGATATGTGCATGTGTGTGTATGTTTCAGACTTGACTGGTCAGACTCTACCAGAGGAGTGAGAGGGGGGAACACTGGCTGACATCTCTACCTGACCAGAGATCGTTTATTAAATTAATCCAATAAAACACAAACTCTGATATATGGTGGAGCTGAGTGCTGGAGTGGCAAGTTGGGAGGGCAGGCGTGTGGCAGAAAGTGTGTGTATGTGTGTGTTTAGAGGGCTCTGTTCCATTCTACACCAGCCACTTAACACAATCCATCTCATTACTTCATCCCACTTCAGTTCCAGGGCATGCAGCCATTCCCCCAGTGCTCCCTCACTCCGTAGGCAGCAGGTAAACGCATGAAGCCTGGATCTGCTGCGCTCAGCTCTCTACACTGATGGGGTGTGACCTGCCTCTCCTTATGTTTGTTTTCTTTCTCCCCACTTTCCTCCCTCTAACTCGCGTCCGTGCGCCTGGAGCGTGCAGTGGGTTGGAGGGCCGAGAGGCGTGAAAGCCGAACGGTAAACACGGTAATAAGGAAGTGGTGTAAAGGCGGGGAACAGCGGGGAGCTGATGGGACTGCACTGCTTAGCCAGTTCCCCTACATTTCCTGCCCAGCGGGACGCCTTCAGCATGTGGCTCTATGTCTCAGCACTTACTGTAGTGCTGTCAGTCTGCTATAATACCCCTTCCCAATTCACTCCCTCATTCACTCTCTCTTCTCGAGATTCCACTCTGAGGCTCGTCAGACTGTTTGTGTAAATGAAACACACAGGGCCATGTCAGTGGGGTGAGGGAAAGTTTAAGGGTATGAGGCCATTATAAAACCATGCCAGGGGCTACAGTTACTTCAAAAGTCCTAAGTAAGCAGGAGAGAAATAATGTAAAAAGGATTTTACTGTGGTATGCAGAGAGGAAACTCTCCACGCTGCAAATTCAGAGCTATTAATTTCAATTTATCAGCAATCAAAATTTCAACAAACTCTTTTTAAATATTCTCCACATTTCAAAATAACCCAGTGTTTATGAACACTGCATGTGAAAACTATTTTTAGTTAAATATCTAAACAATATTTAAACCTGTTTTATAATTATATTTTTCTTTTTGTCTCCAGAACCAGTCACTGCTACACAAAGGGACGTCTGTTTAACATGTATTGACTGATCACATCAACATCTCCCTGTTCATCAAACCCTTCTCTCACACACACACTCCTGCACACACAAACAGCCTCCTTATGGTTTAATGCACCGTAAATACAATTTCACACTTGTAGCGACTCCAGTATGCTCCCAATTAACCCTGCAAGCTTCTTCATCCACCTGATTAGAGAAATTATCAACGCACAACAACAACAACATGGCCCTGTGGCTTCACACACACGCGAGGCACTGGTTGTTTCTAACATTTCTATTCACAGGTCTGCTGTCTGGAAGTACACTGAAAACTATACCGTTTCTATTTTTTGCCAAGAAAAATGTATAGTGACATAATCCAACATTTGACAGCTGGATTTCAATCAACATGCAGAATTTAATCACATATTACATGTTGCACTCACGGTTTCTTTCTTCACTAGGATGTATTACAAAGAACAGATGCATTCTGGGGGATAAAAAAGAGATAGCAACGAGCAGTTGAAATGCTTAAATCTCCAGTACCAATGCAACTCATAATAAATAATACTTACAGTAAAACTTTTTATTAACTGAATTAACTGAAAAAAAAAATGCAATATGATGTATTTAACAGTCCCTCCAGAAAATTGCGATCTTGCGATGGCAATAATTAACGCAAATTCATTGCGTTTTACGGCTGACCGGAAGTCAGTGCGCATGCAACGTCACTTGAAACGTAATCAGACGCATCATCAAATCTCACTAATGGCATTGCAGTATGGAGAAATGCCTTGTATTGACATAAGAATTGGCAATTTGTTTAAATGCATACAATATGTGTTGAATTGATTCAAATGTTATGTTTACAGAAGATGCAGCTTACATGTTGTTTTACTGTCACATTGTTTGGTTTGAGAGCTACAGTATTAACTCAGGATTTTTTTGTAACATTTTTGGAGTCCATGTTTTGAAACTAATTCAATAAAACTAAAGAAGAGAACTGAAACATTTGCAGCTGTTTTTGTAATATTCAGTATGATTATTATAGCAAGTGATTACATGACTTGTTTTTTGGAGGCAGTAGTTTAAAAAAAAATCACATTTTTTTTATTCTGACTTGCAATTTTTGTCATTTGCTGCAATTTTTTTTGCAATTTTTTGACAAAATTTGCCACAAATTCAAGGGTTTTTTTTGCAGCGAGATCCTGAAGGGACTGATTTAAGTATTTAATGTGATATGTTTTTTTTTTTTTTTCGAATTACAGTTCAGTTACAGTTTTTCAATTTAAAAATGTATTCAAATATTAGGTTTAACTTTTCCATTTTATTTTGAATTTTAATTTTATTTTTTTTTTGATTTAATTTAAGGGTTAGAGTTCAGTCTCATAGACCAGGATGAGCACAGTAGATTGCACATAAAAGACTGCTGTGCAGCAAAATATGACATCACATTATCACCTAGTATAATTAGATTTTTTGGTTGGTATGTGTCCCTACAATGTGTCTCGTTTTCTTTTCTCTCTTTTCCCCTTTTTGTGTAAAATACTTTATAGCTTTAGTTTTAAAAAAGGTTGTATAATAAAAAAATCTATGCAACACAGTAAAGATGTCTATTTTTTCTCAGTTACTCTTAAAAATTTTATTAGTGACAAAAAAGACAAAGGCTGTATAAATTGGATTATTAACTTATAAAGCTATCATAGTTTTGTAAATATGATCTCTTCTGCTCATGCCAGCTGGTGCAGTCATTTCAGTTTTCTGTGGGAGCCGTGTATCGGTGTTTGACCTGAGTTAAACATTCTAATTACAGTCAGTTCAAATGAGCAGCGGTGCTTTGTATAATCCCCACCCCAGGGAGAGAGCATTTCACCTAGTTTAGGATGAAACAGTAGCCCCCCCCCCCCTCCACCACAGCTATTTTTCTTCTGCTGCACTTTACACATCTGCAATTGAAGTGGAAGAGACGGGAAAGTGTGAGGGCCAAGCTGGGGAGCTGCACCGAGATGATCTGCCTCACAGGCAAAGAAAGAGCGAGAGGTCGGGTTAGTAACCCGCCGCCTAAGCTAGCTCTGAGGGGAGAACTCACCTGTTTACATATGGAGCTGTCAATTAGAGCTGCTTAATCTGAGAATCGGTTGGAAATAAAACATGGTCTCCTGGCGGCACTCGTGGGTCATCTGAGTGAATATTTTTGATTGTTCTGACATGGAAGCACAACAGATGGACGGTGTTGTCCATCTTCCGTGACCTCTGACACGAGCCTAGTCTGGTGACCTCCCAAAGCTTTGCCCTTGGTTCGCCTTGTTATCTGAACGACCCATTCTGCATGCTAAATTGATGGTACACTGTCGACGCTTTCAAGATTTCTATTCCACTGTGAGTTACTATAAGGCGCCATAAATTCACAAATAGACACCAGCTCTTGACTGAGATAAGCTGAACTGCAGTAGATGAACTCAGAATTTATAATTTTGAAAGCTTCGTGAGTATGATTGCTGGCCGTCAATAACACATTTAAAATTCCACTGCTATACTTTTGTGGCATTGACACAAAGTTGACATCCTCTCTCCCGCCTTTAACACCGCTCACCAGCGAACAGAGCCACATGTTGGAGGTGGGCTCCTGCCTCGCTCCCTCAGGCCCTATTCCCATGGCTAGACAGATTACTGTGGGAGGAGAAGGGCTGCCAGGGGAGACTGGTGCCCCTATTAGACGTATGGAGCAGGGGTTGTAAGCCGGGGCGGTGGAATGGAGGGAAGGATGGAGGGAGGTGGCAGGAAAGAGGGGTGGAGAGGGGGATAAGCTGCTCTGAGAGTTGAACGGAGCTCCAAAATGGTGTGTGGGGGCAAAGGATTAGGGAAGCTCTGAGGAAGACATCTGCTTCTGTGCCAAGCTCCACATTATCAAAGACACCAGCGTTTCCCACATCATCAACTTTTCATGAGCGCACTCACTGGTAAATATCAGTCGCAGCGGCTTGGGTCTCAAGGGGGCAGAGAGGGGCGAGGAACTTTCCCTTATTTCACAACTATAAAACACTATTCTGAAAGGCCTCTCTGAAAAACTTGGATACCATACCAAGTTTCTCTTCTTTCATTTATTCATCAACACATGGATCCCACTGTCTTATAATCCATTAAATATGTGTTCATTCTATGTGGGAGCAGTATCGGATTGTAAGTATGATCAATATTTCCTCTGCATCTATAATAAAACAGCCAGTCATTGCTCTTCTTCTTAACCACTGGTATATATTTCATAAACAAAAATCTCACTCCACAGAGACTGACCTTCTCTTCCTCTGCAGCCTTCAGCATGCTCTCCCACACGGCCCTGATGATGGGGATGTCCTGGTGTCTTGTGGTGTAGCAGTGGGCCTGGACAACATGAGCTAGAGTCAGGCTGCCAATCACAGCCTCCAGAACCTTCTTCACATAGCTGAAGGACAAATGGGCCTGCGTCCTGGTGCCAGCCTTTACCAGCTGCATGGTACAAGGGACCAAAGCAATTTGGCCTGCACAGAAAACCGACTCATCAACCTGGCGAAGAGAGAACACGAGAAAAACACAGAAATGTTGGCTTTATTATGGTAAAAACAAGATTAACAGCCTACAGCTAAACTAGCAGCTTGATGATGGTGTGCTTTGTACCTCACCATCTTAGTTTAGTGTGCTAAAAAGCTAACATTTGCGTATTGGGCCTAAATACAAAGTATAACTGAAGCTCATAAGAATATGATCAGTTTTGTTTTTGGTTATAAACCATAGTATTGCACTGATTTTGAACTGAGGGTGGAAAGTCAATGACAAGTCATCCTCAGGGGAACATGAGTGTCTGTAGAAAAGGAATGTCAATCCATCCATCCACTGTCAAGATATTTAACTTAAAAACTATGAATGTGGGGTTGGGTATGATGGAGTTGACATGCATTGAGTCTGGCTCCTGAAACCTTTGTGTGTTTAATTTTCTAGAATCCAGTAATTCCACTTTTACTTGTAACCAAATGGTGGATATTAACACTTCTGCTAACATATCACTGAAAGATGCCGTTAAAGTCAACCAAACACGGCAAAAAAGAGACTGATAAAGCCGACCCCCCCGTTGAAGCTAACGATCGCAATGAACTAAACATGGCAACCATAGCTAACCTCCTATTAGACCACCAAAGGGTCCTCTCAGCTGACTTTGGGGCATCCATCTCGACACTTGAAGCAAAGCTGGACCACATTCAAACTACAGTGGCAGACCAAGCTCAAAAGCTACAAATGTGAACCTCATGGTGGCGCTACAGGAAAAGGAGAGAGATAAACCTGAAGGTCACTGGGATTCATCTCATGGGGACCATAAATGTCAAAATCCAATGGCAATCCATCCAATAATTGTAGAGGTATTTCAGTCTTAACCACAAAGTTGTATCAACAGACCAACTGATCAGCACACTACTGCTAGTGTGGCTAAAAGTTAAGCGTCAACCTCTAGGATTGACGAACGCAGCCAACAAGGAAGTGCCAAAAACTGCAGTTCCTTGAAAGGCCACTTGAGGCTGGCACCAAGAGATTTTGGCCAAACACGATTTTGGTCTACACCTGATTTTAACATTCATAACAAATGCAGAGGGGATGAATTTTACTATCTTAGGATTTTTTAATTTTTACTTACTCAGTTCTTTAAATTCATCCAAATACAGTCACCTCAGGTTACTTCTGACACCACGCTAGACTCTTCAAAATGTCAGTCCACAAACCAGTGGGTGACATCACTGTGCCTACATCATCAAAACAAGTGATGGCTACAATTTCTTCAGGCTATTTCCACCCTAGATTCCAATGTCTGAACTTAGTTACATCATACATTTACAAAAACAGACAAGCTAAAGACTTCATTTCTCCTCTGAGCCATGCTTGACACTTGCAGCCTTTTAGAAAACTGTTCTCGTAGGGTTTGGAAGTGATGCTGAATAAAAGAAATACACCCTTATCGCTAAGGGGACAATCTGCCCCTGAGGGCCAAAGAGTGAATCTGAGTAATAAACATCAATTTCAAAAGAAAGACACTTATTTGGTGACATATATGTGTATATAAATATGTATATCTTTGAAATAAATATGTACATACCCCAGTAACATTTGCCTTTATAGTGAAAGTGGGTTTAAAAAGTAAAAAAAAGTTGTCTATTAATCATTAGACAATTATGACCTTAATCACATGAAATCCCCACGATCATGCAGAGAACTAGATGCAAGAAACAACTCATCCAACTCCAAAATTAGTTTTCTAAAAATAATTTTAAAAAAAGTATGGCAGTCCTCAATGAGGTGTTATAATCAAGTTAACATTAATTATAAGAGTATGTTTGAGTAGCAGTGCATTAATTAACAAGTTTCACCTCTGTTATTTTTCAGCATCTCATCACCAACAACTCTCATTTCACAAGCAGGTATTCTGTGAAAAGCCTGCCAATGCCTCTCTGTTGCATGAGTGTTATTTATAAGCATAATTACCCATGTGATAATAAGCTCAATTCTCTGTTAAATGCCTCTGTTAGAATTAAGCTTCTTGTATAATGAAACCTGTGAAAAATCCATCTGTTTAATGCACAGAGATGAGTAGGGATGAGGAGTGGCATTAGGGAGGTCAGGTCTTTAGAGACCCCGCAGCTCCCCAGCGTTTGAGGTTGGATGGCATTAGTGCCGCACACTAGCTGCTGGTCAATGCAAATAGCTGTTGGTGACATGTTGATAATTGCTGGCCTATGCAGGGACCCTGGAGCACATGCGCATCTCCGGGGAGGATCAAGAAGGCTGGAATCAATTGATACATGGCCCGAGACAAGGTCCTTCACTGATTAGCAAAGACACAGCCAGAGGTATCATGTTGCACTGTGAGGGCTAACGTGGACCAGAGGTATTACTTAAGACTTATGGCGTACATCCACTGCATGGTACGGCTTGACTCAACTTAACTGAACTCACTTTGGTACCAGGTACTTTTCTGTATTTAGTTTTCCACTGTGGATAGTACACCCTCAATGTAGGTGGGATTCTCAGCTGATTGTCATGGCGCCACCACGTGACACTGCTGTGACATCAACCTTAAGGCGAGACTTGCTGAATCCATGAATTTATCGGCAATCAACCAGCTGAGGAACACCTGCACTTTGTCAACTGTATGGTGTAGTGCAGTGGTTATTAACCAGGGGACCCCCAGTGGTCCTTAAAGGAGTTAGAGTGGATCATGTAGAAGTGGAAAATGTAGAATAGTTTATTATCAGTATTTGATTCACTACAGAAGTGAGCCCAGTTGAGTGAATTATAATAGTAGCTACTCTGATCATAGGTTTCACTTTCTCCAGTTATCTCCTCAACTGCACTTGACAACTAGTTCTAGTCATAATCATGTCTAACTAACAACCAAAATCTTTTTAGATGGAGGTCCCTAAAGTGAAATCTGATATGTATCAATTTAGGGGTCCTTGAGATGAAAAATTTGAGCATCATCGGCATAATGTACAATATAGTTTTGTGGACTGGCATCTTTTTAAAAATCTGCATTGAGTGAATAAAAAAAAATCAGTCATTATTGATGCTAGCGACTTTGTGCAGGCTGTTTTGGGTTGTGCAAGGGACGATTCTAGTGACTGTTCTCGCTGACCAATCAGATTTAACCCCACCTTCTGGTATCAGCTAAGCTTTCTTGGAACATCGGCTGAGTTGGTACCAAAAAAGTGCCAGGCACCAGGTACTACCCACAACTTTTGCAAACTGAAAAACCAAAAAGGACTGTTAAGTAGTCGAGCCATGCTGCACCGTGCAGTGGAAATGCGGCTTTAGCACCCTCTCAACCAAACGTCCTCTCCCAGTCTTTCCAAACAAGCCCTTTGTTTTCTTTACTTGGTTTAATTTGAAAAAGCCTACACAAATAGGCCATGACACAACATGTTCAAAGGAGGACAACTGAATATTTCCCCCTACTGCAATAGGATCCTAGCAGAGCAAGATGCTAGCCGAACAACTGTTTAGCTAGAGGGCAAACATAGTCATGGCTATTTCCATAATCAGATGGGTTTGCCATGATCCCCAGCTCCTGGGTTCACTTGTCAACTTTGATGAATCTTCAGCTTCCATCTCCGCTGCTCCAAATTACTGGGACAGTGCGAGAGACAAGAGATGGAGGGAAGACGGGAAGAGGGGCGCGAGCGAGTGAGGGGGAAGAAAGGGAGGCGATAAGGCCCTCGCTGCTTTCAACCAGTTGGATCAATCACTGGATCATTTACCTGCAAGCACAATCTGCCCGAGCGCCTGCGTTACTATGTCTGCCTAACATAAAAGCCAGATTCCCACACATCAACAACAAATTGTCATTGGCATTCCATTTATGAGCCATCAAATGCCATCATATCCACTCCAACAAAGAAGGGCTCCATCAGGTTGGACGGGTGGCCAGAATCTCTTAACAAGCTCGTCCCCATGAAAAGAGCTCGCTCCACTTTGAATTCATAAAGGCCGGCTACCATTTGTCGATTTGAATATCAAAAGGGGCTAGCATGGGGCCCCTTGACTGTTAAAGGCAGACTCCCATAGCTTCCACCAAGCAGGTGTGTGATGATCAATTATTAAGGATCCCGCTCTGGTTACTCTTAGTGGGAGGTGGAATTGGGGATTTGGGGGTTTGTGGTGGTGGGGGCACAGCTTTCTGTGGTGAACCTGGATGGGGGAGAGACAGTGGAGAGGGGAGAGCGAATACTATTTACATAAAATTAACAGTTCAAAAGAATGAGTTCACACACCAATCAAACTTGTTAATTGACTGTCAATGGTGTGTCCCTGAATATACAACACAACTACATTATTCATCTTAGGCCTTGACAGGGAAGACAGTCCAATTTGCATGGGCGTTCTAAACGTGATCAACAACCACAATGCCACATGCATTTTTAATAGGCCAGAGATGGGATCCTTTAATATTCATAAGGGTCAAACAATTGCATATGACATTAAACTTTCTATAACAAGGTAAGTATTTTTCAAATGCTAGCCCTCGCAGTCTAAATGGCCCACAGAGAAAAGGGTGAATCAATACTACATGTTTATTTGTGTTCTACTGTTTTTCAGCAATATTAGACATTTCCTGTCATAAAGTTTTTCAGAAATTTCAGGTTTTAGTTGCTGCTTTTTTGAGCAAAGATGAACACCTTTTTTATTATATACTGGATCATTTTTCCATCCAAAAAACATACAGTACCTATGGGTGGGCAATTTTTTTACAAACGTCATATCAAAATACATATAAATCAATTTTCAATATTTGATATTTAATTAAAAAAATCAAGATGATTACAAAGTTAAAGTCATGTTTTTTCCATTTTATCATCTTTAATGGCTGTGTAGCATTAATGTCTATGTGTCTTATATGTCATTCCCTATTCCTGTCTACCTCCAAGTCTGTACTTGTAATGGAAATAAGTCATATGACTTTATTGCAATATTCTGATGAATTTCAGTACTGTATGTTCATTTGTGTAATGTATTATTAATATCTGATATAATCAATCAATTCATTTATAATGGACCTCAACGGACTCTTTCATGCTCAGTATTAACTAAGCACTTTTTTTGTTCGTGCTTTATCAACCTTTATTTTGTGGCTAAAACGCCATCACTTTTCTAATAAACCACAATGACATGTCAAAAGGTCACCATCCCCAAAGACATTCCCCGTCTCCCCATCCCTGCGAGCTGCAGACAGTAACATGTATGTAAATGTACTCAGGAAGCGCCTAGCTGTGTCCGCTCCCAACCCTTAACGGTGTCTCGTTTCAGGCTGGCGTGTCTGAGGTGTTTCTAATTGCAGTTTTTTGTCAAAGAGCTCCCAGAGATGACCAGACAGTGCTAGACTATATTCACATTGGTGTTAGAGCCCTCTGGGCCCCCATCGTGTCGAGGACGTCTCCAAGTGTCATTAGCAGAGCTTTGGAATGGTATGGATGAACCGGGCTGGCCTGGATAAAATGACCTGGTATTGACGAACAGTCAGGTTTTTCTGCCTGGTTCCAAGGACAGAGAGAGGTGGAAAACTGCTCCACCGCTCCTATCAGATATGCTAATGGTCACATTTCTCCCCATTGAGACCTCATGCATAATTTAACCAGGAAAATGATAATACAAAATGTGTAAAATAGGTTAGATTAATATGGTGTAACTTTTCCCTTATGCAAGGACACATGTAGCTAAGCTAAAAGGGTAATGGCAGCAGAGTATCGGCTACAGGGCGGGTAATTAAAGGCAAAATGTAATTAATATTTGTGATATGTCCTTTCGTGGAGATGTTACATGTTTTGAGTGTTGTTTACAGCCTCGACATGGAGTAAGGGTAAAAGAGTGCATCTACAGAGTGCCAGGTTTTCCAACTCGGAGCTAAAAACTTTTTAAGGATTTTTTTTTTTTAAAGTTGTATGCCTGAACGTTAAAAACATTTTACAACAGTAAAATACAAACTGAGGATGCTACATTTACATGCTATGCTCTTTTCAAAACTTAATTCGATTGAATTTACTTTAAATGGGACATTCTTTGGTTCACTTTTAATCCCTCATGAAACATTTCTAATGTATGTGACAAATTTTCAAATTTCTGTCTCGACTCCTTTTTCACTTTAGTAATTTTCGTCTTTTCTTGAATATTTTAGGGCTGGCAAATAGCTCAAAATAGTTCAAAATGTGAGGATCAAAAAACTGAGGTTGAAGTTTTGTTGAATGTATTTAAGTGCATATATTATTTCTGCTTTTTGGCGGGGATTTGATATGCAACGACTGTTTAATCCTTGTGTGGTGGATGGCAGTTTGTCAGGGATGTGTGCTGTGATTTCATCTTGAACTGGCTTCAAGTCTGTGGGGCTCTTTCAGCATTAGTGCATTCAAAGCAGATCACGTCTGGGAGTGGGAAATGATAAGAGATGGGCTCATGTTGTGCTGCGCCCTGAGGAAATCCTGCCTCTTCTGACACCTCATTTCTACAAATACAAACCTTTCAGGAGAACCACGACCGTTCTTCCCTCTGCAGAATCTCTCCCCATGTTAGGCTTCTCATTTAAGGCTTCATGGGAAGGGGGAGGGAGATATTTGCCTTTTTTATTCCATCCTCTTTTTTCCCACTATCTCTATTTTTTTCTTCCTGTTTGTGCTCCAGTTTGAGCCTAACCCCTGTATGCTCAACTGTCACACAAAATCAGTGTTACTTAAACGGCGACATAAATAGCCGTATGAAGTGCACAAAGAAAGGCAAGTATAGGGCACTTCTGAATCCATTCTCTCAGGTCTAAAACTGCACATTTATTCAGAAAACAAACCATAAGCATATGCTCAAAACAAAAGGTTATTACGATGACAAATTTAGAGGTACACTAAAAATTACACAACTATAATGTGCTATTCTTGCGGCAACGTGTGGTCAGTCTGAGCTAAGGGACGCTGGCCTGTCCCCAACCCCCACCTTCTCTGAGCTTATGTGTATTTTTCTGTTGTGCCTGTATGTCTGCCCTCGACATGCCCATTCCATAGACACTGAACCGTGTGGAAGAGTAGCACTGTCATGTCAGCTCTGGTCAACTTTATGGTGGTCAGGAGCTGCCGCTCAGTACTATAACCAAGGTCAGGGGAGCCTGACTGCTGGATGCTCAGGGAGACACATCTGAATGCCAACAGGCATGAATAAACACATAAATAAATAAATCTTTCCACCATCATAAGAATAATTTTTTACCACAAAAGAAAACTAGTTTTGATACAATTTGGTTGTTTTGTTTTTGTTTTGTTCTTGTGTAAATTTACTGTTGCAATAATGACGTTAAAATGAAGAAATAGGATCAAATAAAACAACGAATACTCAACGCTGATGTAATAAAATTGTCTGTTGTTGTGGAGTACTGTGCCACACCAGAGCTGGGCTGTGGATCAAGAGTGATGGAGGGGCATGTTTTTTCATTGCGTTAGGCAAAATGCCCTGCTGCCTTCAACTGTCCCGACCTCACATTTTTTGACAAATTGGTTGTGAGGCTTTTACGACTGATGCACATATCGCAAAAATCATTTCTGCCAAGCTTCCTCTATGACCTGCCCGTGGGACATGACAAGCCCCTCCATGCATCGCTCTATCAAACCGAATCTTTCCAGGACAATGCAAATTATGACAAATTCCATCATCCTGCATTATGCGCTTTCCTGCTAATCTCCCTAATTCGAGAGAATCGGGGAGGGTCTCGCTGTTTCAGCTGAGGGGCATGTTGTCTGATTGAATGATGCTGAAACTGCAACCCTCAACCCCCCGTTCTTTCTCCCTTCCTAGCTGTGACCACCTCGTCTCTTCTGTCTTTTCATATTTTTCCTCGTTCTGAAGCTACATCTCTCAGTCTGGCTGGTAATGGAGGCACTAACTTAACCTGGGCACAAAAGAATTATGTCAACACAAAGTGGCACAACCATTAAAGCGGAACTGTCAGTAGTGGTGAAGTTAAATAAGTCTGTGTGTGTGTGTGACAGAGTGTGTGTGTATGATATGAAGGGAAAAAAACACAGTGTGAAATGTCTTTTCTGAATGAGACATTGTGAATGTCAAAGACAAATCATCAGCTTGGGACCAACATGAAGCTGCTGGTTCAGAGGGAAAAGTCCTCTACGTCCACATCCGAAACATCCAGTTAAAGACACACACACACACGCACACACACCCTGCTGTTATTCTGTAGCTTGTAACGGACCCAACATGTGGTTCAGTATTCACAAATAAAATATAAATAACAGACAAACAAAAGACAGACAGAACAAGACGGTGCAGAAAATGCAAAGGGGAGCAAAAAGACATGCAGTCCCTTCAGGTCTCAACAGATGGCAGTATGGCTGCATTAAAAAGGCAGCCGCAGTAGCAACAATGCTGTTCATACAAAGTCCACTCAATCCATGGACAGGCTGGCTAGACAGCATCGAAGTCTTCTTGGATTTTCTTCTTTTCTTTTTTTTTTGGCAAAGTCAAAATGTTCGCATAAATAAGCCACAAATTCCAACAGTGAAATGCATGAATATGGATGAAGGAAAATATGGCAGAAAATTGTAAAAATAGTACAACAAATTGTTTGGGCTTTTCATTCAAAATCTACACAAGTGTTGCTCTGTATTTATTTCCATCACCGAACACCTAAAATCCAACGTAGCTGAAAGGTGTCTTTAAAAATATTAAAAGTAAAAAAATAATAAATAAATAAAAAGAATGTGAATCAAATAAATCTTTGGTTTTACTTACTTTAGAATTATTTAAAATGTTATTTTGCTGTAAATGTGCACCACACATAATATTCTCACTGCAGCAAACTGATGAAATACAATGTGCTGAAAATGAACTGAATCCCCGCTGAAAAATAAAGCAAATATTACCATTGCTGTCGGAGCATCCAATTCAACTCGATAAATTTCGACATGTGGAAAATATTGTGTGTACTCTATATTATATTGAATGAACTCTTACCCTGAGCATCTCAACTACATTACATTACCCAGACTTACAGGGCCTGACATCCCCTTACATAATAAATCCATAATATCAATAATAAATATATATTAAAAGTGAACATGCTGATATGTCCGCAGAAGAAAAAAAAAACAGGAGGCTGTATATTATTCATCTGCAGCAGTTTTTACCTCGGTAAAGCGTGCTTTGATGACAATGGCATTTGAAAAATGAATGACCCGGGTTAAAAGTTACTACTCAGAAGAATTGCTCCATGTGAAATTTATGATGAAGCGAGTGGCCAAAAGTAAATGGAATGTAAACGCTAACTCTTGTCTGACTTGTCTGTGCTGCTGCTAAAAAAAAAATCAGCTAATAAATGAAGACAAAATGGCAAAGCTAGCACACTGTTGCATGTGGATGTAATAATCATTTCTAACCAGAGGCGCTGACTGCCACTTTTAATGTGTGCAACTTATGGAATTGCAGAGGCATAGGAGAGCATAGTAATTGTAGCAGTTTCCTGAAACACACAAACTACAGTGCACGGCTGTAGAGAATCTGCAGCAGTAACAAGCTGTTTTAACAGTATGGGTTGGTGACAATTAGTGTTATAAACTGTGTTTGCTGGTGACATATCTATTATGGTTTCTTATATTTTTTCTGTGCAAACAAAACACTCTAATAAAATGCTACAGAATTTTATCAAATTCTATTTGGCAGATAGCTATAAATTAAAAATATGAAGAAATAATGCTGTTTTTGTGCCTATTTAAATTTAAATTTTCTTCCTAGATTCCTCCACATTTCTTGTTTTGGAGGAAAGGCTTTGGCTGTGAGTGAAATATTGAAAAGTTAGGGGGCTATATTTCTCCCTAATGCTGTTCCCTATTAGTTTCTGTATGTCACCTCACTTGTATGTCTGGCTCCTGTATTGTTCTGTCTGTATTTGCCACACGTGTATATTTCAGAAGGAGCATCTTCCAGACCCTCCCTATCTGTGTGTTTTTGTCTGTGTCTGCGTACGTGTGTGTGTGTGTGTGTGTGTTGGCCCTGTCAGCTATGCCCTCTCGTCACTGCAGGGGGAAGAAACACACCCGGGCAGCTCTGAATATAGTGGCTAGTTACCATAGTAATGGGATGGTCATACGTCTCTCCTCTCCCAGACAGTGATGGGAGTGGACAGGACACGCCGCTATGCTTTTTATCTATGCATTTGGTATTCAGTTATTTCATTCCGCAAATAAAAAAGCAGAGCCACCGCACCTCTCCTTGCTCTTATTCAAATAGAGGGGGTAAAATGGGAGGTAAATAGTTGGATATGGGGTAATAATTCACACACGGGACTACAAATAATGATGTGTTTTGAGTGTTTGTGATTGCAATTGTAATAGGGCAAGTGTCTTGGCAGATATCTGCTGTGGTGGGATCTTTACATGACGCTGTTCAGATGCCGTCTTGATGTCATCAGCAGTGACAAAGTGAGGAGAAAACAAGCGTACACACTCATGTAGCATGTGGTGTTAAATTAAAAAGCAAGAGTCTACCATTTATCAAATGAAATCAGATCCATGCATCATAACTGATTGCATTTATCTGCATTCAATTTAATGTTCTGGTACATTTTATTTTTATACTGTAGCCACAAAAATAGCACAGACAGTAGTCAAGTCATTTGTAAAATCTGCAAAGGTGAAAGACCTGGATGGGGTTCTGACCATTCACTAGAGATTCATGTGTCTTGAGGCCTCCCAGGTGACACATACACATGACATGTATATATTTACATGCACATCTAGGATACATGTATCTTCGCATCATTCAGTATGTAAAAGAGAAAGAGGGGACGATGGCGGTGGCTATCCTGTCCCTGCCTCCCATGGCTTGTTGACATGAACCAAGGCAGTCAGGCACCAATAATACATGAAGAGCTGTTCAAAGGCAATTAGGATCAGTTGTCAGGACCGGGCCCATTAATGAGTGGGAGTGTGGCAGGGGCCGGGGCAGAGGCACAGCGCCGGCGTACGCGGCCGCGTGAGAGTCGATGCACTCTGACAGATCCAGTCCTTCCCCTGTCCTCGCCTGGTACAAGCTGATACCAGTCTGTCCCCACGTGGTGCTGCAGCAGCAGCAGCAGCAGTAGCAGTAGCAGCAGCAGTGGTGGCGGTGCAGGATAATGTATTAAAGAACGCACTGACTCCTGAAAATGACCACCGCCATGGCAGGTCAGCTTCTGCGCGGTCACAGCAGGAGAGAAAGCGGAGGGGGGATGTAGGGCGCGTGGATGGGGTTGGGAGGAACATAATTACCTCCTCTGCCATCTACCACTTCCCATAAAACTGCCCCCCTCATCAGATTAAAAACGTAGTCTGGTATGACCTCTCACATATATGTGTACACATTTACAGGCACAAGCGCCCAACCCCCGTCCTATAGCTGCAGCTATGTCCCAGGACGGAGCTATGTCCATGTCTTAGGATGAGGAGGTTCCTTTTTATGCATACAAGACAGTGTTGAAGAGTATGCACACATGTGGGTAAACAGACCTGCACACGCGCAAACATTTGCCATCGAATGTTAGGTGCCGATGATTTGAGATAACGTGTGCACGCTCAATCGCCCATTTTGTTTGCCTTTGCATACATCTTTATCTATTTGCATGTCAGTCAAAGAGGTTTGAAAGCCGTAAACCTGTCTTGTCAGTCATGTGTGTTACAGTGAGTCACCTGTGACTCATTTTAATGACCAAACCGGTTTACCTTGTCATACAGCCAGGGCCTTTCACAAAGAGCACACAGGTGTATGTGTGTGTCTCTATGTGTGTGCGTAAGACCTGGCCTCGGGGCATACAGCCGACATGCCATTGCGGCAAGGTCTTACTGGGTTTGATCAGTGTGTTTCGTGTGTGTCCGGCTCAAGTGAAGACAGTTGACCCCAGTGTTTGGGTAGGATGAGTAAAGCCTACAGAGACAGACTCAGGTGATGTACAGAGACAGGAAGTGAATCGATGCTCGCTGGGGAAAGGCTGTGAGGTGAAGCCCGACTGTCAGTCAAAAAGCCTTTCTGACTCTCCCCAGACAAAAGGTTCAACTCACTGCACACAATTCAGGCATTCAGGAAAGGAAACAACCAGCCCATTCAACATGTGCCTTCAGTGAAATGAAAAGAAAAAAACAAATCTGTGTTAACATCCTCCAATGCAACTAGGAGTAAGTAACTACAAGTGCTGAAGAGCGCCGTAGTTTTGAGAAGCCTTCACTCTCATGACTGCTCAAACCGCTGAGCCTTCAAAGACCTCATTTTTCATCGACTCAATTACTCGACAACTGTTCCCCTCCTGGTCCCACCCCTTCCTCCCTGCCTCATCTCCCCTCCTCCTTGGTTGGAAGTGATCATTTGTTCTTTATTAAACTTGATAACATCCCTTGCATTGTCTGAGCGTGCACGGCAGAGAGCCGCCCCTACTGTTCTAGCCTCCAGCGCTTCGTATTATTGGTGCATTATTTCACGCATGCCCTCGTCTTTTATCAAGCGCTTTTGAAGTAATGTTAATAGACTAGAAAATTGAGACATTTATGAAGTATGGGCCGTGTTTATGAAAAAATCCATAAAGTATGACAGGGGAGAGGTGAGATAAAAGCAAGGTTTTAATAGATTATGGCAAACAGGGGAGAGGCGTCAGATGCTGACAGGCACCTCCTCCGAGATCCCTCATATTTTATGGGATTAATTTTGTTGTATTAGAAATGAAGTTAAATGTCCTAATTAATCTGTTCGTGCTGCATGAATACCTCCCCGAACGCAGATGCACGCACTGTTTTTTGGCTAATTACTCTTCTGTGGTAATTGAGGTAGATGTAGTCTCTAGATGTAGACTGAGGAAGTTTGGGGAGGTGGGGGGATATTTGATGTGATGGAGAGGGGTGAGGTGGAGGGGGGGGGCTGCTGAATTGTGCATGTTGGCTCTTTTACAGTAGTGAAACATTCTGGGTGAGAACAACAAACCATAAAACTAAAGCACTTAGCTTAATTTCTGCTATTCATCACTAAAATTTGTGCTTTCTCACTCGCCACACTGGCTCATATTTAGCTGTCAGCGCTTTGATTGTTCACCATAAAGTAGGCCTGCTATCTTAACAAACTCATCATGCAGTATTCGTTCTCCTTATACGTTTGTAATGGAAATCACTGTAACATATCTGTGTGTTTCTTTTCAAACATAGATGGGGAATGATACGTTAAAGGGACAGTTCAGCCAGTTTGGTGTGAGTTGCCGAGTGTTGAAGATATCTGATGCAGAGATTTACTTATTTTATTACAGAAATAAGTCTTACTTTCAGTGCCAAGAAGCTACTTTTCTGTCTGTGATTGATTACGGTGACATATTGTGTAAGCATGCAACCTCCTCCATTTTACGTAGCCTTGATTCCTTGTACCATGCAGCTCTACGTTTTATTACAAATGCAAAGTCCCTTACTCATCGCTGCATTCTTCATGATTTGGTGGGTTGGACGTCACTGACCACTCACAGACAACAGCACTGGTATTTTTTTTATCTATAAAGCAATACTGGGAAAACTTCCTGCATCCCTCTGCACCCTTCTATGTGTCAGCTCTGGTAGTTTCCAGCTATGCTCCTCCAGGTGGTTGCTTTTTGATGTGACCCAGGTTTTCACAGATATGGGGAAAACTGCATTCTCCTACTGTGCACCTTGGACATGGAACAATCTCTAAAAAGATCTCAAATTAGATTAACTTACATCCACTGTTGAATTTAAGGGCATCATTAAGAATGTGGTGATTCTTGAGAGGCCACTATGTTTGAATAGTTGCTCTTTAGTTGGATTTAGAATAGTTGGATTTTTGTATTATATGTTGTATATGTTGCATTTTAAATGTGTTTGATTGGCTGCTACCTTGGCTGGGTCTCTCTTGTAAAAGAGATTTTAAATCTCAATTGGACTTCCAGGTTAAATACAGGTTGAATACAAATAAAGAGATGTCTGCCTTCTCTCCAATGTAATGGAACTAGATGGCGCTCAGCTTGTGATGCTCAATGCACCATAAAAAAATTCAACAGCATTGTCTTTCTCCAGAAATTATGACCTGGTTACTCAGGACAATCATGTAGGAACTATTTTCTATTTGCCAAACTACACCCTCCAACTGTATCACTGCGCAGAAGGAAGTGTGCATCTACCCATGGACGAGAGGCTCATGCTTGTGACACTAGATGTAAACATTCATGGCGTCCTCCTCAGCTGAGCTGTTACATTAGCTAGCTCAGTGGTGCTAGGTGAGCTAGCAGTAGATCATGGGGTGAACCGTCCCTTTAATCATATATATTTAGTGAGGCGGTTTGGATGCATAACACATAACCACAGTCTATGATCTCATCTCATGTTTCCTGTCACTCTCTACTAGTGTTGACAAATCAAATCAATTAATTTTTAACATTTGAGACAGTTTTAATGCCGATTTTTCGCAGTATCGATACACCGGTACCAGCTGTGCTTTCAGGCTCTCGCTTATTAATGTTTACTTCAGTAATTCTGCTGTTCTCTGCTACTAAAAAGTCATTGTATTCATTTGTTATAGCCTTGTTATATTAGTCTTTTTACAACAAATTTAACTTATGCCCCTAAATGTCAACTTTTGTTTTGGATACCAATAATTTTTGAGGTATTGTATCAAAGTTAGAAATTCCAGTATTGTGAGAAAACTACTCGCTCTGTTCAATTATCTTCAAAAGTAACCTCTGAAAATGTAATCTATATACTACTTTGTTGGCTTAAATAAACAAAATCAAAAGGAGGCCTCCAACAAGCAGAGGAAACTTCTACATATGCTCCTCTTTGAGTCATTCTTGCAGCCTCTCTCTGGTCTTACATGGGTGGCCCAGCCTCACTGTGACTCAGCCTGACCTCTGAACTTTTCATCAAGAGGGTCAGACAAATTTCAGCTCAATGTTTTTCGACATTAAGACTCCTGTGAGGAGATTATTCAAATTCTACCTCCCGCCACAGCGCACCCCTCCCTTTGACGCTAATTGGCAACGTCAGATCCACTTCCCTCCTGATGCCTCACAGTCCACTTTGACAATTTTCAAAATCCAATGCAAATCCTATCGCGGGCTTGTGCAAGACACTCTTCCCACAATATTGACTGTCACTCACAATTAGGGGAATGAGGCAAGGGGTTAGTGTTCACCAGCAACCTGAGGCTAACGCAGTCAGCTCCCAAAACACACCCCGCAGAATCTGATCAGTGAGTATAATTTCCTAGCAAATATCCCAGGGGTGAGCCACTTACCTTAACAGGAAAGAGGAGATGTTTAACAGCCATTCAACTGATAGTCTCCCTATTCAGAGCTGGTTTGGCTATTGTGTTTGCTTCTGTAACTGTGGCTCCAAAGGGAATGTGATGGAACAGGCAGCATTAATCTACATAGACGTGGAAAAGGTCCTGCAGTCTGAGACTCCTGTTGTTAACTCTGACTTTAGTAAATGATAGGTCAATTTTTTCCATCTGGCAACTCATATGTGTAATCGTCTGTTATGAGAACAAATGGATTTCTGTGTAAAAATGTGGAGCATTGCTGGCTACAGAAATCTTGCCATTATCTTAATGCAGCAGAATTGTTTAAAAGCTCCTTTTAAGAAACAACTGACAGAAAATGCAGTAATAACTTTTATTTCTTTTAAAAGCATGCCATTACTTGGCTTTTGTTGTAATGAGTGAATTTGTTTTGATATTTTTGCAACAAAGATACTGGACGTCTGAGAGCATTTTTTGTTTTCAATGAAGTGATTGATGTAATAAAACAGTGGAATTTCTTATATCTTAATTAGATTATGCAAATTGTGTTTGAACAAATGACAGCAAAATTTGCATTAGATCTCTGATAAATAAGACAGCAAAACAAACAAAAAAATTAGTGGCAAGAACTTTGATCCTGCCCCACTCACAAGTTATATATTATACTACAAGTAATACAAATTATGGCAACCTTTAAACACGTGTCAATCAGGTACGGAACATGTGAAACATATGAAAGCATACATTAAATCACTGTTTTTGTCTTCATGGCTTGCGGCTTTTACCTAAACTACCAGCATATCTTACATTAACATACAATACACCAAGAGGCCCGCAGCTTTGACATCATAAAGGTTAACTAATTCTTTAAATCAAGTCAGATCTGAATCTGTCAGCTTGCCAGGCCGAGTCGACAGTCAGTCAGCTTGCCATTCCCGAGAGCTGAAGCTGAGAGACATGACAAGCCGGGCAGATAGATGAATAGATGGATGGAGTTTGAAGGTCCAGCATCCATCACATGCCAATCCCTAATGCCGTTCCTCTCTGCCTCCACCAGTAGCATCCTTTCAATGTGGGGACCTACTGTAGTCAAATCCTGCAGGGGCCAGAGTACCATGTTCTGTCAGCAGCCATGTGCTGTCTCTCAAAACCACTGGACACTTGTCAAAAGAATAAACAGGTCCCAGTAAAGCTGGAAATTGATCAGTTTATAGCCCTATTACAAAACATACAGTTCCAGTGCTTGATTATGATTGGCTGAGCCACGTTCAAAGTTGTTGTAAAATACTCTATAAACACACAGCTGTGACCACATTACAGTTACAGCATTACTGCACTAATTAGTTACCTTTTGTCATATGGGACACAAAGCTGAAAAGGGCAACTGCCAATTGACGACAACAGTCAGAAATAAGCAATGCTGTCATTTAAGCAATGTCCTGTCACTTAAGTTGGAGATATACCTGTCGGTGCTGCTGCCCAATTCACCACCAGCATTTTATCTCCATCCAAAGCAGATAAACTACACCAACAGTCTATGATAAATAACCAATTTAACTTAAGCTTGCATGAACATTTTTATTTGTAGCCTTTTATGCTCACTTTTCTCCCACTACGCTGTCCACTGCTGGCAATGTAATTTCTGTTGCAGTGTAGCTTCATTACTCAGGAAGCAACCGAGCTACACTGTAACAAAAATCATATGGAAGTGACAACAGCTAGATAAAAGTGAGCATAATAGTTGTCGATGGTAGATCCATATGCAACGTTAGATTTACTAGAGTACATGCGGGTGAACTACTTTGGCTCCATGTTGCTGCTAATTTGTAAAGCAGCCAGAACTTTCCACTACGTCTGCATCTTGCTTGGCAACCATTCTGCTAAATGCTGCTGAAGAACTACATAGCTTAGTGGAAGAATTTGTTATCAATAAAGTATTTCCCAATTTGTTGCTGTACATTTTACTTTATGAAAAATTGCTGTGTATTTGTAGCAACCATAGAATGTATTAAAACATTAAAGTAGCCATAGTGACATCACCTATTGGTTTATAGACTCCTGTTTTGAAGTCTGGCATTTTGGCCGTCGCCATCTTGGTTTTTTTAAGCCAAGAGTGACCATATCTGGACAAGAGGGAGGAGCTGCTTTTTAACTGGGAACCCATGGACACTACCCACAGATGGCCTGTCAAACAAAGCAGCCCGGTCTTAATTATGCAATTTAAAGTGGTCAGTTATATAAAAATTCTCCCCCTGGAACAGTTGTCACAAATGGGAAAATTAGCTATAAAGACCAAACGCATTTTTTGTACGGACATGGAACTGCAGTTTTTGGCTTCATTTTTCACCCACTTGGTAGTAACATTTCATTTTATTTTTTCCCGACACTAGATATCAAGTAAAGCCAGAGTCTGTGTCATATTAAGTATCTGTAAGTTGTAAATTCACCACTTCCAAGCAGAAGAAAGAAGATAATGTTATCTTGGAGCCTTACGGTGCAAAGCCTCTCCTCCTCCGTGGCACTGCACCACGTCTGCAGCTGTCCGTACCAAAGAGTAGCGTGAAAGTCAAGAATGCTCGTTCTGCAGTAAAAGCAGAACGACTTCAAGCTCAACTTCAAGCAATCTTAGTCAACTAAGGGGTCTCCGACTGACGATTGTAATCTCCAACCTTCAAGGGGCAACCCTAATTGGTTTACAGTGATTTTAGAACAGCTAAGGGGCATTGTTAGGCACGATACAGAGCAGCTTCTCAGCCTTTCACAGCTTATTGCTTTATTTGAATACAGCAGATTCGAATGGTTAGCACGACTGCTACTACGCTTTGTCAGATTAACAAATAGGAAGGTAAACAGTTGACCATAATTATTTATCAAAGGCGATTCTCAATTTATATTTTTTCCTCCATTAAGTCATCGCCCCTTCAAAACGCTCATTACAAAAACACCTCTGCTGCACAAAACTGATTACATTCTCTGGACATAATTAAGATCACAAATTCATCCTTTAATCATTTCAAGTTCAGCCCCCCTCCTCTCCTCATATATGGCTGGATCCTTCTTTTAATTACTAATTCTTGTGTATGTGGAGAGCTTCAGGTTATTTGGTCTCATATAGCGGCTTTTCTGTCTCTGTTGATGCCATTGCCCTGTCGCCATGGTGTCACACGGCAACAGTCACCACGGAAAATTGTCATTAAGATGGAGTCACCGCGCTGGTGAGAGGAGGGGTGGCACTGCATGCTTGCTCACAGCAAGGGGGTAATTGTATCAATATGTAAAAATCTCGAGCTGCACTGAAGAGTTGTTAATACATTTTTGATCAAATTAAGCCATCGTAGCGTGGAAGAGGAGCAGACACACTGAGAGGCGACGCAGGGGTCGTGTGAAGCGTCGCGCACAGCTCTGAGCAAGCAAACTCCTCTCATTGTTTTCTCAAATTGCTCTGGATATGAATGATCATTAGAGGAATGAGAGATTAGACTGTTTTCCAGAGGCAATAGCACATGCCTACAGCTGACTTCAATTTCATGTCTCAATGAGACTCCATTGAGGAAATCAAACACTGCTGGCATGTTAAAAGCAAACCTGACTCTGTAGGTTACATCTCAGGAATCCACACTGCACAGGATCCTCTGAGCTTCAGTGACACACTGGTGAGATATGCCGTCAAGCTCTAAATGAATGGCTAATCCACACATGTTCTCACTCATAGACGGATTTGGCTGCAGGATCAAGGACAGTGTGGAGGAGATGGACACTATCCTTGTTGACAGTACCTTGACAAGTGTAATCCCATATAATACACACTGGGTAAACAAAACACCAAGCCAACCGTGCAACCACGGCCCACACTTCCTCTGCTCTGCCTTTGAATTCCACATTCTTCCTGGGTTTGAAACAATATGAAAGAAGTTCTATTCGTTGCTTTACAAACAAGTGCAAAAATGGATACACACTGCCCACTATAATACGAATACATATTTACATGTATACATAAAAGTAGTAATGAGAACAAACTATGACACGTAACAACAATCAAATGCATCTGCACGCGTGCATCTCTGCGTAAACAGAGACAACGGAGACAAACACAAAGTACAGCATGTAATCTGAGACACTTCAATTGCTTTGTAAGAGTCAAGCATAACAAAGCATCAGAGGAGTCATCACTGAGATTCATCATTCATCCCAGTAATCCTTGGTATTCCGCCACTGATCTATTGCTTACCTCTATAAAGTGATACTTTGAAATGCTTTGCTAACAATGACGCAAAAGAAAAGAATGTTCCTTGTTTTTGGCTCAGCCCCTTAGACAAGGATCAAGGGATTCAGTGGATTATTTGCAGTAAGTAGCCAAATACGATGTGTGAAGAACAGAGATAACATGAACAGAAAATTATAAATAAACTAAAGAAAATATGAGTAACTGGCTGGCCTGCAAAGCATATACTTTTGCTGACATGATTGGCCTGAATAATTGATTAGTCTATTAACAGTTTAGTTTATGATTAGTCTAATAAACTGTCAACACTCTTACTCACTACCAGGAACACTACCCCTGACAGAGAGACTTACCCTGAGGGCCTGACTGTAGGGCCCGATGTTGGCTGGGGCCCAGTGGGACAGGCTCTGGACATGTAGGGCTTCCCTCTGGTGGAAGCAGCCTTCCTCCAGGGGCTCTGTCCAATCATGGAGCAGGCAGTCCATCTGCAGCAGCTGACCGGTAGGTAGAGGAGCCTGGACACACACCCTAAAAGAAAAAGAGGGGAAACATAATACGAGTGTTACGGCAACAATCTGGATTGAGAATAAGACTGCTACAGAGAAGCAAAAGCTTTGGCGTTTGTGGGTTTGTATGTGTGTTTGCACCTTTACCTGGCTGGAGGGTTTATGCCAAAGTGTTTCCTAGTACACTGCATTGAGTGGAGCAAAGTCTTCCATGGACCTCACATAAAGGTGAACCAGGATGATGTCCTTCATCTTCCAGCCTCTGCTGTCCAACTCACCTGGACACAGGCAACACAATAACAATAACTACGATAACCTTACTCCAACTTGACTTAGGCCAGAGATATACTTGCTTTTTCATTACACGGTCACATAGACAACCGACTGCCTCATGAACACAATTGTTCGCATACGTCGAGTTGACAGTGGTGTCCTAGAACAGCGGTTCCAGACTGGTGGGTAGCGGGTCCATTCTGAATGGACTGCAAGTGAGTCCCAAATCTGTCAAGTTTGTTAAAAAACGCACTTTATTTTTAAGTACAGGACAGAGCTTTTATTTTGAAGTGTCAATTCTGCTGTAGAGTGAATGACTAACGGACAGCTACTTGACAGAGACAGCAAACTACTAGCTATTTGACAGGTATGACGCTGAAACTGTGGGACCTCTACCAAATGACGAAGGAAAAATCTGGACCCTGTGTCCAGATCAGTTGGGAACCTCTGTCCTAGAAGATGCTCTAGACTCTGATTTGCTCAATCTCTCATGTCACTGGAGGCATGCCTTACAGTCTGTTTTCATATCTTGACCTCAACAAGATGGCCGCATGGTTGCTCCCCTCGAATATGGGCAGCGACTCTGCTCTGCAGCCACCAGAGTGCCGGAGTGTTTATTCCCCCCTGTGACACAGGGCGAGCAGGAATGGGACAGCGCATTCCCACTGTCACACCAGATCTTGTTCACCATAAAGCACACACCTCCACGCCCTCAAGTTTCAGTGAAACAAAAGATATTATAGTACCTGACATTAGCTTTTACACTTTCTGACATCACAGCCAAAAAAGAGACCGTGGCACCATTGTAGATTGCACGTAAAGTCCCAAAATCAAGACATGTGTCTCTTACATCCCTACCGTAAATGTGTGTATCATAACTTTAGGATGCTTAAGAGATGAGCAACCAACACTCTAAGCGGACGAAGGATACACGATGCACCCATCACTCGCACGCAAACGTGCAGTTAAAAGCAAGTATATCTCTGGCCTAAGCTAAACTGTCATAGAGGCAGTATACTCCAAAATAAAAAAGCAATATGCTCCTAATAAAACCCAAATGTACAGTGTTTACACAGGCAAAATGGCAGGTTTATGACCAAAAAGAAGTGCTGCATTTGGCCCCAGTATCTCCTTGTTTGTTTGTAACTGGTCACCAATTTCATGCAATTGGTTCTTTGAGAGTCATGTTTTTGGTTTACCTCTATAAACTTATTTTAGTTCTAGTATTTCTTTTGACATCTTGTTTCGATGAAGTTAAGAGTTGTATCTACTCCCACCGCAACAGGCGAGCATGCCAGTGAACAAATACTCATGGAGTCTAAGTCAGTTCACAGGCGTTTGCTTGTGTCAAAATGTCAGGATTTTAGCTGCGCTGTACCTACCAAATAAGTCAGTCTACTCAAACAGTCATTTGAAGGCTATCGCCATTGTAGTTAAGAGGTGGATAGTTTCAAAGTTTTTTTTCCTGACACTGAAATCCATTGAAACTGCATTAAAGTGGTAATGGTATTTGTTCCCTTCTATAAAGAGCGGTCTAACACAGTATGTGTGCACATTGTAGGCTTTGGATGCAAACACAGGCACAAGGGCTCAAAGCAAAGTCTTTCTCCCTACAATCATTTGAAAGAGCTTCAAGTTTGTTTTTCCTTTGCCAACACTAGCGTCTCAGACTACTTCGCCCTCATACAAAGAGGTTGTTCATTAAATATTAACTTGTTTAATATTGTCTCTGCACTGTGAAGGCTGTTCAGCCGAGCACCACGATAAACATTAAATATGCCTTTCATCTTTCGCTCCTCTTTCTCCATCAAAAAAGAGAAAGAGAAAAAAAGAGACTCAGATACACAGTAACAGCGCACACTTTTAAACTTCTGCAGGGCAAAAATGATAACCCACCCAACATGACTGCACAGTGTGTGTGAGTGTTTTAAAAGAGCCTTGGTTTGGGTTAATTTTGAAGTGCACGTCCTTGTTTGGTAGCCAGCTCGCGATCCCAATGTTGTGACGGACGGTGTCTCTGACACACAGGGTTTTGCCTGCTGGGTTGACAAGCACTTCTGAATAAGGAGCAACTTCTCAAGCTCTGCCACACCTCCTCATGTGTCTTTGGCAAACGCAGCAAGGAGAAGGAAAGACGCCCAAGGGACATAGAAGTTTTCCATATGTATTTCTCTCTGTTGGATTCTGGGGGCTAAGGTAGGGAGTGTAGTACAGTCAGCCCTGTAGAATCAACTCTGGACCAAGAAATTCTGTATCATCCCCCTTAATCATATGAAAGATACATAGGGAGTGGGTCCTCGTCTACAGAGTCCACCATGTTTCTACAGGAGCCCAGAATGGACAACCGATCACTGGGTCTAGATAGGGCCATTTACGTCGGCCACCATTAGCAGCCTTTTTGTGACAAAAGCGTTTGAAAAACACAGATTTTTTTTATGTGAAACTGCTTTATTCAGTGTTTTCTTTTAAGATAATTTTGGAGCTTTTTTTGGCTTTATTTGATAGGACAGAAATAGTGTGAAGGGGGGAAGAAAGAGAGGGGATGACATGCAGGCAAAGGGCCATACGGTTGGAATCGAAGTCTGCAGCCACTGCAGCACGGACATGGCCTTTGTGCATGGGGCGCCTGCTCTACCAGGTGAGCTAGTGGGCACTGGTTATTCAGTGTTTTTACCAGTTTAAATCACCAGTTCCATTTGTTCTAGAAAGGAAGAGACCACTGTGGATAATTCAGCTCCCAGTAAAAACCTCCTGAACTTCTGGATCTTTCGTTACCAGAGAAAATAGGTGAGCACACATTAGCAGGTGCTAGGCTTGCAGCCAGTCTCCAACATGCCAAACAGCGTCGGAAAAAGACTGATTTGTAACATGAAACTGCTTTATTTAGTGTTTTTACTGGTTTTAATTACCCGGTCTGTTTGTTTTGGAGAGGAAGAGACCTTTACGAATAATTTGGCTCCTAGCAAAAACCTCTTGAACAATGAACACTGAGGGAATTCTAACCGGGAGTTCATGCTTGGCACGTGGGAGAAGTTTCAGCTGGTTGCAATCTGCAATTCTCACCACTAGATGTCACTAAATCCCACACACTCCTTCTTTAAGGAAGGTAAGGAGAATTCTCTAGTAGATCCTTATGATATTTAAGTCATAGCACCAGCCGCAGTACACCATGTCCTTCTTCAAAAGTGTTCACTCTCTTGCTTAATACTCTCTCTTCCTAACACTCTCCCTTACATTGCAGCTGTGTGAAAGCTGCTGAAGTCTGGCCTTGGATCCTGGGATCATTGCTGTGAAGGCCGCTGATGCCAGAGATCCACTGATAGCCTCTGGAGCTTCTTGGTGAGCATGATGGAGGGAGATCTGCAGGAAGAGACACATGAAGACGAGTAGGGTTAGCTGGTTTGGACTGTGCTAGAAATTGTTGGTCCAAGGCTTATACAGCTTGTTCAAGACATTTAGACCATACAAAATAGTATTTAAGTATCTTATTTCTTCATTTACAACTAGTGCATATGCTGCATGAGAAGTAATTCATGCATAGGTTGGTTTATGTCAAAGGAGAAATGAATTCAGAGACTGTCACGAATACACGGCTGAAATGACAGCTCTTGTCAAACAATCACTCAAAAATACTAGCATCATGATGCTGGCCGCATGACACAGATTCAGGGAGCACAAACCACACACAAATGCTATCTGACAAACACACACACATAAATACACATTCAAGCATGCATGTCAGCACGTGCATGTCTCACCATAAATGAATCTCACCGTGGCCCCGCTGACAACTAAGGTCACAATGTGATGTAAATTCTTGCTGGTTGTCTTGAGCTTGATCAGCATATTCCACCTCCTCAGTCATCTTGTCAATGGCGTTCTGGCAAGGACAACTACCATGGGGCAAAGCTCCCGCCACCACATCCTGCAATAAAGCACCACAGGGAATACATCAGGCCAAACGCCCACCAAAGAGCGCTGAGCCTTTTGCAAAGACAGACAAAACGCCGTATAATTAGCCAACCTTTTCAAATACCCCACCAAGTGGGCTGTGTGTGTCAGTCTTTCATGACAAGGGCCCAGACACATAACTTCAAGGTGAATGAATATGAAACAACATGCTAACATATTCGTGGTTCAGGCGAATAGGGAGCGGTGTTTTCTGATACTGTAGATTCAATCATGCTGGCTGTCAGTCAAAACTCATGACTGGATGGGTGAGACATGTTTTGGATTTCACCAGCTTTTTCCTTCTGTTTACTTATACTTTGCCTGCTACTTCTTTAAATAACAAATCATTACCATTCTCTAAGGCATACATATTACCTGCCAAATCCTGCTGGGGCATCACGCATTTGAATACATATTTCATATTTTCCTCAATGCCCCCCCCTCACTCTCTCCGACACTCATTCACCCCCCTCATCTGCTGTCAACTGCATTAGGCCATATGATAATCAAATTAATTATACTTCAGCCCCTCTCTCCTGGCCAGCATGAAAAATAGCTTGACTAGCATTAACGGAGGGCAAATGATGGTGGTCCATCCCCACCCCCTGAGCCCGGTGCAGTTTCCTCTAGTGCTGGTGTCACCGCAGATCTGTCACCCTGACGAGAAGAGCTTCAGAAGGCTGAACCAGGGCAGGTTCTCCCCTGGTTGCTCCCCCCCCCCCGACTCTTCGCCTCCCCTTGCAGGCCCTGGATCTCCCTGCTCTTCTCCCAGCAACCTAGGGGGGGCTACAGGGGCTGTGTGAGTGTGTGTGCGTGTGTTTGTGTGATGGGGGTGGAAGCGGCGGCGTGGGGAGTGAAAAAATATATAGCTGTAGGGAGTGAGGCTGCAGGGTCATGGAGGTTGTGGGATGGGGGTATGTTTTCTGTCCATAACAGTCCCAGCCCCCACCCAACATGCAGAAACACACACACACACGCAAGGCTACATTTTCGCTCTCTTGCACACAAACAAACACAAAATCATATGTACACATGATTGTGTGATGTACAAAGAAACACACGTGCAAATCGCACACTTTACCCTGGAGACATATGAAGCTACAGGCGAGTAGCATCCCACAGTGTAACCCTGATAGTCTTACCTCGCTGCAAAGAATACAGCGGCGTGCAAGCAGCACTTCCTGTCGCCAGGAACACTCATCAACTAGTAGGTGTCTTATTAAACCAGACAATTGCAACCACAGTAATTAAAACTACACATAAATGAGGTCAATGTCTCCATCACAGAATTCTCGACAATAATTTAAGGATTATAAAGTTGTCTGTTGTTGCAGAGAAAGTAAAAATGTTTCAAAGTGTCACCCTTCTTGTCTGTGAAGCCCCCGTTCAGCTCTTTCTAATATACCAAAAGCCAATTCCTTCTGCCTCCCCGCAACCCCCGTCTGTGTCCGCTTAGCCAGCTACCTGAATGCAAAGCGCCTTAATGTGAGCAGACATGTTTATTAAGCTGGGCCTAGTTTCAGGCTGCAGTGAATATTGCAGACGTCAAAGTAGGCCATGTGGGGCTAGAGGAGAGAGAGAGCGAGGGATGAAGGGAGACACCGAGAGCAAGAGTGTGCGAAAATGAGAGAGAGAAAGAGAGGCCCTCTGGAGGTTGATGTGAACCCTGCCCTGCAGTGCTGTGTTTCTCTTCTGCTCGACAAAGTTATCAGACACCAAAAGGTTTTGTTCTCGTATTTGTTTTGCCCTCAGACCGGTTTTGAAGGAATCAACCCCAAAGTTACTCGAACTTTTTGTTGTGAAATGATTGATCCGGCATCGAAACACATTGATCCTATTTGTAAAACAAGTTACACTCTTGGGTTCCTTCAGAAGTTTGACTCACAGCGTCTTTGTTCTCAGTGTGTATCTCGGTGAATCGCAGGTAGCCAACTGGAGCAAAGGCATCTGCCGAGTGGATCACCGTCTCCACTGCATCACTGCACATAAACAAGCCCAAAAAAAAAACCTTTCACATACAGTAGCTCTGGCAGATAGAAAACTTTTCAAACTTACAGCAGCCGCATGATGAGAAAGGTGTAAGAGAGTTCTGATACACACAAATAATAGTACATTAATATTTCTTTACTCACATTACAATCTTCTTTTTGAAGAGGGGGCAATCGAGGGTGAAGGTTTCATATTCACCTCCTTCTCCACAAATATGAACTCCGTACTTCTGGGAGAGCTAATCAGTGAGAGCAAAACACCTTATTAAAATACTTCAAAACTTATTTATTTTTATTTGAACACACTATTTACTGTTGATTTCCTCTTCAATTCTCATAGTTTAACCTAAAATTTGCAATGTATAGTATACAAAAACATTACAAGTAATTAAAAATTAATGCAAGTCTTACATTACTGAAGTGTTTCCACATTCAGTTTAGAAGTGTATTATTTTTTACAGTAGTTTAAAAGAAGATGACACCCCAACAATTTAACATAGTGATAAAAACCAGCAATTGTGCCAGGATATGATCGGTGTGGGATATTTTCTCACAATAACACACTGAGAATACTATCATTTTAAACTAAAGTGACAGTAAAAGAAAAATATTTTCACTGCCATATTAAACTTCAGATTTAGATCCAGCACTTCCAGACGTTTTAAGACTTTGAACATGAACATAAGGCAACCTGACTGTGACAAATTATGAACATGTAAAAAAACATGAAATTAGGGATGCTAATTTGGAATTGTTTTCCAAATTTTAAGTTTACTATTAAAATGAGTAACATCTTATCTAAATGTAGAGCTGCATGTAGCGTACTGCTTTACTAAGCACCTCCTTTCTCTTTCTCTGTTTATCATGACACTACTGATGTGGGAGTGTGAACTCCGCAGGTGGGGGTGTTGAGGGTCCACCTGCCCTGCTAGCATCACACGGCTAACGTTACCTAACAAGTTGAGCCATTTCTGTGTAAGTTTGTTGGGACCGTTTAACAGCTCGGTGTTGGATGTTAGCTGCTACTGCTGTGTCAGCTCGTGCTAACCGGGCAGACACTGAACAAATTTATGTATGGGCAGCAACAGAAAGTTTGCTAATCCTTTCCACCATTGACGAGGATTAACATTAGTACCCAATGAGAGGAGGACAGTATAAAAAGGTTATACGTATTCATCTCTGCCTCTGGGTCATTAGCTTGGTGAGGGGTGCTGTAACTTCAGTCATCTCTCAGGAGCAACATCATGGTACAGCCCTGGTGGCATCATATGACTCCAGTCTAGGCAGCAGGCTCCGCCCGTAGCTCCAGTGTATTATATCAAATATATATTTTTAACTGTTTATCTGATAGTATCAGTAGGTCAAAATTCATATTGTTTCATAACAGTTAAATTGGTAATTATAAACATCCCTTCATGAAATAGATACAATAATGCAGTAAGGAGTGTAAAGTGGGTGGCAGAGTATCTACCAGCCTGTGACCTGTTTCAGATGGGGCTCCATGTCAGCCAGAGGTTTTCCTAAGTGCTTCTCTGGATCCAGGCCTGGCACCCACGTGAGAAACGCACACAGGAGTAATACGAACACACACACAGCCATACACAAAGACAGAAACACACAATTTGACACAGACACACGTATGGAGAGTGAGAAAGAGAGACAGAGAGAGAGAGGTCTGATCAGGAACAGAGAACAGTGATTGAAGATGACAGGCAGGGAGGTTTACGGGCAGTCGCACAAACACACACGTAAACCTGCACCCTGGGTCTATTTGTTTGACTTTGCAAGTAGTGTACACAGATCTCTCCGGGTAAGGGCAACAGTTTTCAATTGCTGGCCGCAGACCCCCCACGCCCCCCTCTGCCCGCCGCCCCCATCATCTAGTTCCCTTTGAGAATATAAACTCTGGAAAGAGATCTTGTTTATTTGCCTTTTTCCCTCCCCTTCCCCTGAAATGGTGCATGGAAGTGACTCAGAGGCATGGGAGAGAAAAGAGGGAGGGGAAAGAAGGTTGGAGGAGAGCTTTGTGTGAAGACCCAGTGGTGCCACACTCCTAAAATAAAAGCTCACTCCCAAGACCTAAAAAAAAAAAACAGTAAAACCAACCAACAAACCAACAAAGTACACCTCAAGAAAAAAAAGACAACAGTCCTTTGCCATAGCCTCCTGCCCTTTTAATAAAATATCTAAATCTAGTCCATGGCTTCACTCAAAGATTAGCACCTTGATCAGTCTTATTTAGGGATTATGTACACATTAGCAGGAATAAAAAGTTGTCCTCGGCTTGTTGAGCGTCAAAGGGTTTTACTCTTTCGTGACACTAAATCCCGATTTTGTCTTTCAGACGCCTGTCGCTGATGGCACCATGCTGAATTCCATCTCACCCTGTAAACAACTTCCTTTAACAAGAAAATACACCCTACTGTACATTCTTTACTGATCCTGACGAAAAACAAAAGCCAAGAGTACCAGGTGCTTTCTACAAAGAATAGAACAGTAAAAACATAACAGGACATGGGTGTAAAATGCTAAATTTTAGGAAATTCCAAACTGTGTAGATATATATTCCTGCCACTATGTTTAGCGGAAAACCCGATTGTTGTCTAAAAATACGAGGGCAAAGTTACTGGAACCCAACAGTCACTAGCGATGGCTTGCCTCACTCTCCAACATTTTCCATTTCCTTTTTCTGTGGCTGCCTCTTAATTGATTGACATAATTATTAACAAGTTGCCGATGACCTATGCAGAGTGACATGCAGTTGTGACAGTAATGCCATCGCAATAAAAAAAATTGTGCTGAATTGTCCCTAATAATTTCTTGGAAAATCCAATATAGCTCCTCTATTCCGAAGCGTCACGTGATCCCGCTCATCGGCACGTTCATGTGTTTAATTAAAGGAACAAAGTTAATCGCAATGTGAGAATCTCTCCTCTCTCATGGCCTGACAACCTCAAAGGTTAACGTGTCATCCGTGGGGCCCCATGGGGAGCAATGGATGGGAGACGGGAGGAAAGCATGAAGGAAGGACGTCGCATCCCATCCTGGGTTCGTCTTAATCCCAGCTGTGTCTCTCCTCCGGGCCCCGGTGGTCCAGCACTACGGGGGAGAGACGGAGGGAGCGGAGGGAGGGAAGGGAGGGTAGAGAGAGTGTGGAGGGAGAGAATGAGTAGGCCTGTATTCTCTTCCCAGGGGATCTGTGGTCTTAATTAGTGTGAGAATATCTAATCTCAACATCCTCTCATCTTAACCCTGCCACAAAGGTAATAAGGCAGGAGAAGAAAAAAAAAGCATTAAAATTCAATCCCATTTAAATATCCTCTTTAATTAGTCATGCCTTTTAACAAATTTTAATAATTGGCTCCAAATTGCTGAGGGGATGCCACGTTTTTTAATATGTTCATTAACTTCCCTGCTCTTAAATAATATATGATACATGATTTGATATTTACAAGGAGGGAAGAGGACGATGGAAATCTAGGAAGACAGGAGTGAGTGATAAAATGATACAAAGATGGCATTAACGTGGAGGCATTTCTCCCAAGACCACTTAGCACTTGTAGGAGTGTTTTCTTAATTGATGTCCCTGACTGACTTAAGGTTACTGAAACTGTTTGGAAATGAGGATAGGTGGGTTGAGCTTGCACTTGTACAATACCTGCTTTGAGAAGTCTTTTGAGTAGCCGCTGGTGTGAGCCTTCAGCGATCTAACACCACTCATTTACATGATCTTCACATCTCTGTCTCCTCTGAACCTGTTTTACAACTTGACCTAAACCCAATTACCTAACCTCATTATGCCACATTAAACCCAAATAAGCCCACTAGAAGCTGCCATTAGTCTGCCGCCAGAGACAGTAAGACCGCACTTTGGAGAGAGAGGAGCTTCCCTAAGAGAGACTGAGAGGAATGGCTCTCCTTTAAAAGGGCTTTTTACCTCGTATTATCCTATAAAACTCCAATTAAATTCAGTGAACTTTAAAACCGGGGAGCTCAGTAATGAGGGAGAGCATTTTTCAAAAACCTTGTTGACATTTAGGGCCTTGAAATTAGCCAAGAATAAAAAGTTTACCAGTAAACTAAGAGCCATTTAGGCATTCAAGTTTGTTTTTATATTACAGGTATGAAAAAACAGTAAAAACTGATGTTAAAAACTTAATGCAGAACAATAAAAGACACAATGCAAGTTAAAGGAATACTTCACCCCCCAAATGACTGTAGATCATGTGCTCAGCCTGTGTTACGTTAAATTTGTCAAGAAAACTTGTTTTTCTCACATGCTTCTGGTGAATGAAGACTCCAAAAACGGAGCATTTACAACAGCAAACTGCATCAAAACATCCGTTTACAAACTCTCACACAACTCGTGCAGTATCATCTAATCTCATTTATCCAGTTGTATGCTCAGTGCTTCCCAAACAGAAAGCCCTTACTGTTTGGGAAGCACGGAACGGAAAGTGAAACTTATCTATGGTCTCTTCAACGCCAGACTCCATTGGCAAGAAGCTGCTGGTCTACCGCTGCCTTGATCAGTTAGTTTGTGTTATTGTGTCACTTTGGTGTTTTAAAAGATTAGTTCAGACCCAGAAAAGTCACACAATAACACAAATAAACTACTGATTGAGACAGTGGTAGACCAGCAGCTTCCATGTTCAGTGAGGTAAAATTACTGCCAGAAAAAGAGACAGCATTACACCAGTGCTAGCATCCCTGCACTGGCTACCTATCAAATACAGAATTGATTTTAAGGTTCTTTTATTTGTTTTTAAAGCCATATGTGGGCTGGCATCCCAGTGCATTGCTGAACTTCTTTGGCCCTCACCTTTTGGCATCCTCCCACAAATGTCTTTTAACTGTCCCGCCATCGAGGCTGGTGGGTAAGGGAGATTATGCCTTAGGAGTTGCTACTCCAAAGCTTTGGAATAACCTCCCCCTTCACTATCACAAAGACAAATCCTAAAACGTACATGTTCTCAATGGACTTTGGTTGTTTGCAGTGTTTTTTTTAATATTTTAGTATTTTAGAATCTTTTTTATGTATTTTTTTTTATTTTAATTTTCTATACTTTATTAATCCCGCAAGGGGAAATTCAATATTTTCACTCTGTTGTTGTTTACCATATACACACAGGTCTGAAATACACACACATGCACAAACGGGACCTATAAATGCATTAAATGGAGAGATGTCAGAGTGACAGGGCCTGCACATGGACAGGCGCCCCGAGTGGGGGGGTTCGGTGCCTTGCTCAAAGGAACCTTGGCAGTGCCCAGGAGGTGAACTGGCACCGCTCCAGCTACCAGTCCACGCTCCATATTTTCGGTCCGGGCAGGGACTTCAACCGGCGACCCTTCGGTTCCCAAGCCAAGTCCCTATGGACTGAGCTACTGCCGCCCCAAAATGTATGCAATTGTTCTTACCGGTTTTATCCTGTTTTATATTTGTGTACATTTTGTACAGCACTTTGGTTAACTGTGGTTCTTTTTAAATGTGCTATATAAATAAACTTGATTTGATTTGATTTGACGCTGTTTTTGTCAATGGAGTCTGACTTTGAAGAGAGCATAGGTAAGTTTCTCTTTCCGTTCAGTGCTCCTTTAAAAAGGGCTGTCTGTTTGGGAAGTGCTGAGCATACCACTGGATAAATGAGACTTCGATTATACTGCACAAGGTATGTGAGAGTTTGTAAATGGATGTTTTGATACAGTTTTGCTTTTGTTGAACGTGGACCCCTATGACTTCAAGTCATCTAGAACTTTCTTAGTTTTTAGATTCTTTGTTCACCAGAGGCATGCGAGAAAAACTAAGTTTTGTTCAGGAATTCAATGTAACACTGGCTGAGTAAAAGATCAAACTAATGATCAATTGGGGGAGTGATGTATTCCTCTAACACTATAGCACAAAGCATAAAATAACAAGTGGAATATGGAAAACTCTTCTTTGTGCTTAGAAATTCACTTTTTGAAGTCAATTCTTGGACCGAACACCAAAGCTTTCAGATACAAAAAAAAACATATTCTCTTTCTGAACTCCACAGAAAATGCTGCTCTCACTTCCACCCTTATAAAAGTCAATGGCAATTATTTTCCAAAGCACACTTTTGCACTAATTCTTTTTAACGATCATGATTGGCCTTTTCCCACTTTGAACACATTGATTCATGTAAACCTACAGCAGTGAGTTGCCTATTTAATTGAAACTGCTTGTGATTTTGCTTACTGAGCCTAATGCTAAATTAAAAGCCGGGAGATTCTAGATACTGTCTGAGCTGAGCTGAGCGCAGTATCGCAGACATCCGCGGGTTGTCTTAAGATCTGGCGTGCCAGCTGACAGCTCGGCTTTAATCCCTGCCTTCAGAGAGAAAAGGCAGAGAAAATTGGATTCATGATGTGTAACATTTTAGCCTTTAAATGGATGAAATAAGCATCTCCTCCCTAGTAGGTGAGCTGCATCAGCCTTTAAACAACGCTCTCAAAGATCCCCGCCAAAACAATAGCTGTTCACTATCACCTAATCTTCGTAAGAGAGAGAGAGAAACACAAAACGGAAAGGAAGAAAGAAGGGGAGGGAGGCGGCACCGTACAAAGGATGATAAGATTAAGGTTATATGTGAAATTTGTCAGGCTCTTATCTGAAATTCAGCGTCTGTGAGCAGAATAATAGGCAGCATGAATTGTGTAGCAATCACATCAAGATGAAATCTTTTCAGTCCAACAAATCAAAAGGGAGAAACTGGGAGTACTTACTACCATACAGAACTCAACCCAGACTAAATTAACCTGTGCAAATTAATAAATCCAATCCAGTAAATACAGTCAATGTGTGGAATGGGTTTAAAAATATAAACAACTACTTCCTGTCATACTTAAACTGTTTAAGGCTGCTTCAGCTGAACCTTGACCCCCTATAACCCCCTAGGTCAGCAACTTTTAATATCATAAGAGACATTTTTGGCTCCCCAGTTATTGTTTTTCTGTAGCCACAAAACATATTCAAACCTAATAATGAAGGTAACACAGCCTACTAAGTCTAAATTGGCCTATCAGCATTACTTGAGGTCTAAATGAGCATTCGTTTATATGTTCTACCACAAGATGGCTACTTTGCAGTGGGCATTTTATGATCTTAAACATTGCAACATTAGCGGTGAAAGCAAACAAAATCTGTCCACGTACTATTAAATTCTCTATTTTCCTCCGGGACTTTACTTTTTTGGATTTGGAATCCATAGCTAGCCTAGCTAGGCTGACTAAAGACTTGCCATAGCTATTGAGGTTCAGCAAATTTTAAAGGAAGAGGCATTAAAGAGGCCATAAAGCAATGACGCACATTTTATTTGATGAAAGGGGTTTTTTTTTGTATTCACTGTATGGGCTGAACATTTTTAAAATTGGAGAATGTTAAGATTCAATTTAGGCCTACAAAAAGTAAATGGAATTTAAGATGTTAAAAAAAACGTTATTAATTCCCATAGATTTTTGTCAAAGCTACAGTGAGCCACTGGAGAGGGGCTAAAGGGCCATATGTGGGTCTGGAGCCACAGGTTGCCTACCCCTGCCCTGTAGTGACTGTTCAAAAAACATCAGTCTGGTTGAACTGGCACGAAAAGGTCATGGTCAATGGCTAACAGGACACGCCAGTTCAACGGTATTTACCTTGATGATTTATCCTTTTTTGTTTATTAAACTTTGAGGAATCTGGTTGTTAGATGGAAGTTAATGAAGTTTTTTTTTTCAGTTTAATCTTGATTTATCATTGTAGTAGGACTAAAGTGAATCTTACATTTTCCAATCTTAAAAAAACTGTAGCCTAAACGCAAAAAAAGCTAAAATATGGGTCATATTTCCATGGCCTGGTGCCTTTTCCTCTAAATTTTGTTAAACCTCAATAGCGGTGGCTAGTCTTGAGTCTACCTAGCTAGGCTAGCTATGGATTCCAAATCCAAAAAAGGGGATGTCTCTGAGGAAAATAGAGAATTTAATGGTGCATAGACAGATTTGTTTGCTTTTACCGCCAAAGCTGCAAAGTTAAAGTATCAAAAAATCATACATTGTGCACTGCACAGTAGCCACCTTTTGGTAAAACATATTAGACCTTAAAGTAATGTTGACTGATTTAGACTACATTGGCAGTTGCCGTCATTAGAAGGCTCAAATATGTTTCGTGGGTCATAACCAAGAAGCTAAACATGCGACTCCAGCCAAAGCACAGGTCTATCATTCACTGTAACTGCCTTAAAATCTCCTGTAATGGTTGAGTAGTGCCTCAGAGCTTCACTGTTGTACAGAACATGTCAACAACAGATGAGATTAATTGACTGACTGAAATGAGTTCAGTTAATTTGGCCTGGGTTACAGGATAGCACACTAAATCCCAAGAACAAATTGAATCTTGTCTTTTTGTGGGAGCTGCTAATATGTGTCTGATCATGCTCCAATCTTGTACAAATATCTTTTGTGTGGCATTATTTCTTTAAAAAACATTTGTCATATCTATATACCTTGGAACTACAGCTCAAACACGCTTTATAAACAGTCAGTAAATGAAAAAACAGGCAAAACTTTCATTCTTTAGATAACAGATCATGCGTTATTTGAATTGCCTATTCAATGCCTTTCATTGAAGACTTTTTTTAGTAAATTTTCTTTGATGTCTTTAAACATTAATTGTCCTTTAAACATATATTAAATTATATTCAACGTGCTCAAGTGGGTGAGGTGATCAGTTAAAGCAAATTTGTGACATAAATTCCCCTCTCCATAGCACAAAGGCTCTGTTCGTGTGAAGGGTAAAAGATCATGCAGTGATAAAAGGTTTTCCGGCAGATAGACCTTGATTTCACACATGCCAATTATCTCTGGAGCTGAGGACCAATTAACTGCTGAACCTGTGCCCTCATATACACCTGCACTAATCAATCAATTAACTAATTACATGAATATTTAATGCTAGCTTTTGGAATTGCCAATTAGCACAGTTAGCTCAAGAGATACTGCATTATAAAGAGTGGTTGCCCAACAAAAATATGCATTTCCCTTTGAGAGATATGCTTTTTTGCTAATTAGAAGCATTTTTTCTGACATTCATAGGCTTAGACTCAGATAGTTGAACTTACTTCACTACATGCAATTTGGCATCTTCAAAGACTAAAATCCTCTTTCTCTCTTTTGTGGTTTTAGGCTGCCATCAGCACGCAAATGAACACTTCTAGAGAATTCACTTAGAGGATCATCCTGCATTTGGACAGCTGTCTTTTCACTGCAGGGATTTGTCATCAAGGAATATATCCTGCCTTAAGAAAGAAAGTATTTTTTTCTCTTCTTTATCCATTCACTGCTAATTTCCACCTGTCTTTCTGAGTGCCTAATGAAGGAATATTAATCTTGAATGACTTCTCGCTATTCAGAGCCCACCAAAACCCATTTCATACTACCACAGAATATCATAAGCCGGTTTGGCTGTCAGTTCAGACGCAGACTTAACCTTTGCCCTGTAAGAGTTGTTTTTTTTTCTTCCTCCTCCTCATGAGGTCTGCACGAGTAAATCCCTCAAAATCTCTTTCTCTCACTCACACACACACACACATACACACACGAAAACACCAAAGGCCACCAGGTACGCCCTTCTGTCACCCAATCTCCCCTAAACAGCACACCTCACTGCTCAGACCTGCTCCCACCAAAGCTGCAATTATGTGAGTGCTGCCTAAAATGCCGTGGGCGCTTGCACCCCTATTCAATTCCCTCCTTTCTAATTACCACTGCCTCGGGACAGGTGAGGAGTCAGGGATGATAAGAGCTTTCCTTTTTACCTGTAGCCAAAACACACATACACACATACTCGCACAAACACCTACAGTTGAGGGCCAAGATACACACTTCGAAGGCACCCGGGGTGATTTTCCTTTCTAATTATAATCTTCTAAAAAATGCTGAGAATTTGCTTTTAGAACGAAGATGTGTTTAGAGTAGAAAGCTAGGCGGAGGTGGCTGGGTTATGAGGTGACTGAGGTCTTTAAGGTGTGGTTATTGTCTACATGTGTGTTATTCCAGAAGGGTAATTTAGCGTTATGACTATCAATTAATATAAAATGCAGACTTGGAGCTTATTTGGTTACAAGTGTAATTGAAATAAAAATACTTTTTGACTGGTAAACAGCAATTATAATGCCGCAGAATCTCAAAAACATGGATTCTGACATCATCTCTCCTCTGACGGGCATCTGACAAGTCGTATTATTTATTACCAAAAAGTCCTTTATCATGAGACCATTAAAAATGAGAAATGGGTCCAGCAAATAAAGTACCAAAGATAAATGGCTTGACAAGTGCATTCCATGAGAGGTTATTTGAGCACCGCTGAAAGACGCGCAGAATATCTTAAATGCGCCGCTCAGCTCTCCAGGTCATCAGTCAGCCATGGACCCCTTTTCGACTGATTGCTACCAAAGGTGACAACAAGCACTTAACAGCACGTAAACAGTGTCTACATGATGATCTATCGCCGTGAGTAGTTTGAGAGCAAAAAGAACCATTTGTAGCCGTAATTATCATTTATCACTGGCACTGTCAAAAGGGATCCAGCTGCACTGTCAAGTAGATACAGGTAGGGATCTTAACGTCATGTACCTGAGAGAAGAAAAAGAAAACTTTTTTTTTCTTACTCTCTCCTGTTATTCAGTAATCTGATCTTCCTGTCCTCAGGCTCCAAAACAGGCAGGTAGAGAGCAGGTGATACCACATTAACCTCTTCCCCCGGTGCTGAAGCAGTTGAAAAAAACGTAAATGAGAGATTTTAATCTTCGCTTCACGGACCATGTATTCCGAGCTATGCATAAGCAGAGAATGCAGTGTTTCTCTCACACAATGGGGACATGCGTCGCTTATTGACAGGTTGCATTAATGTGAGGGGCAATCACCTGTGATTATTTCTCAACTGCCAACCCCCCCCCCCCCCCTACACCCACCCAATACCACTGCGCACTTCCCTCACACCTCCTCTCTCTGTGCGTCTTATCTTTTCATATTGTTCTCTGCTTCAATACCTTCGCCGCTGGCACAAGTCTCAACACCGCTGCTAAGCCACAGATTAATGATTAGGGCATTACTCTGCTTGTCTCTCTTTTTTCTTTCTGGTTACACCTCCCTTTCTCCTCCTCCTATCCCTCACTTATCCAAATTCTGTCCCTTCTATCCCCGTGCCAAACACCACTTAACCAACATGGCACCGTCGGAGAAAGTAATAAGAGAGTAAAAAACAGCTGCCTGAGACACAAAAGGGCGAGACGCAAACCCACCGAAGGCGGCGACTTTGATGAGGATAGCATGGAGGTCAGATGATATCATCTCGGAGAGCAGGGACTCTTGGTCTCGGCGCCACAGGTAGGCCAGAGGCTGCAAACCTAGCCGCAAACATCTGGGAAACAGGTGAAAGGGAAGAAGCAGAGAAGTAGGTTGTAGACAGAGAGGGATATGCAAAGCAGTTAATATTGAATATTTGCCAGCTTCAGAACAACTTCAAAGCCGACTGGGGCTGGGCACCTTCTCCATTTGCGAGAAAGGCTGCCACCCAGATAGGCCCACAGGACATGCTCCCACCTGCCGCCACTGCCAGTGGCTTTACTCAAAGACAAAACAAAAACTCCACCTTAAGCTGTGGCTTGTCTGTCGCACAAACTCGTGTGAAGCGCGCACAACCACAGCAGGTAACTGGACCCGAAAAGTCTGCACACAAATGTCTCCTGCTCAAGAAATGCGTGAGATGTTTACATGTTTCATCTAGTGTGTATAAGGGGAAACAATAGTTGACTGAAAGCAGGGTTTGTTAATAAGAAGAGAGCTTTTGTGTTGCAGTGTGTCCAGTGTGTATAAGTTTAGAACAAGAGAGAACAAAGAGAGATGACGGAGGGCAAAGAAAAACAAAGAGAGGAAGAATAAAACAAGAAAAAGAAAGACACATGGCTATCTGTGTCACGAAGAAACCATCTCAGCTTTCTGTGAAGGAGGCTGTTGTGTTTCACCCATAATGGGAAAGTGTGTTTTTTTACATCAACAAAAATCGCATGACAATTATCAGTTTCATTCCTTCTCTTGAAATCATCGCTCCATAAAATTAGAGCCGCACCATAAAAATCAAAGCTAGTCTAAATAAAACTGCACAAACAAAACTGATGTGTACATGTGTGTGCGTGTGTGTTTAAACAAAACTCAGTCCAAGTTTGGAACACACACTGACTACAGAGGATGTGCTCTTTTCCTTCAGTGGACCACAGAGTGTGCGTCATTCGAGTTCAGAGGCCTGAACGCAGTGGGTGTGTGCGCACTTTAGTTAGAAAGTGTGTTCTGGATCATGACTGTGTGTGTGTGTGTGTGTGTGTTTGACTTACACATTTTCCACACGGACCCTCTGGTAATCGGAGAGAATGGCCCCCACAGACACCGCCTCGACACCCTCCTTTTCCTGTGGGGAGGAAAAGATGGAGGAAACTTAACCACAAAGATTTCTCGCCTTTTCCGTTGAACAGTATGAGCAACATGCATTGTAACAGCAACGTGATGTCACCATCCCACGGGGTTAAATACTCCTTGCCCAACCGACAATGGTATCCCAAAGTGTTATCTGAACAAAACCACGCAAACACATGTAAACATACACACACAGAGACTGAAACAGACAAAGAGCAACAGCTCTTTCCTTTCATCGGACCACAGCTCTATGGGGATGTTTACACTCTGGTTGTATCAAGGCCTTTATGGTCCAGCCCATATCCCCTGAAGGGTTGCGGACATAGCTCTGTGAGCGAACGTGTGTGTTTATGCGTACATGTGGGTGTGTGACTGGAGGCAGCGGCACTACTAAAGGCAGTTCCTGGACCTTATCAGCAGTCTAGTGTGAGCGGGAGAGATGAGTGTGTCTGGCCGCAGCTTCCATCCTCTAACGCAAGCCCAGCTGGAAGACGGAACCGCGGTGACAGCTTGAAGTATCAGTGGAGCATTGTGTCTGTGAGTGGCATGTATCTTTAATATTGCTGAGGGCTAATCTAATTGCTTTTCATATCATATTCATATTTCAGAAACAGTGAGACAACTACGCACTCGAGAGACACCGACACAGCCTTGAGATGCGTTCAATCTTCTCTCACGGAAAACAGGCTTGATCCGGAGTGACACGCACAAACAAACACGCAGAGGTGCAAGCAAGCAGTGCATGCCCGCATACATAGACGTGCATGCACACAACCCCCTTCCCTACCTTCACGCCCCTCCCCTACAGACACACACCTGCAGATTCATTAGAACATTACATGGGCTGTAATTAGAATGAGAGGCAAGGGTAGAGGCAGTGGAGGGATGCACAAGTCTCCAGTAAATTACCTTGTAGCCATTATCAATTTCCCTGGCTACTGGTCCTTAAGATAACCCCCCCACCCCTCCTTCTCCCTGTGGTCCCTTCCTGCAATTTTTCTCTGCCTGATAAACATGCTGATTAAAGCGAACAGCGTGTAAACCTTTGATACTTTCCTAAATGAAATCCATGCCCTGCCTGGGGCCTGACGCTGCGCTGCAACGCACTGTGCCTCACACACACACACAGCTCCACGAAGGCGTGCCAGCTAATCAGATAAAGGATGTGCTCTGTGTGTGTGTGGCTACGTGCGTGTGTGTGTGTGTGGTGTTTACGGTGCAGCAGAGGATGTGAGGTATAAAGCCGAAGTTAAACACATACAGACAAATACACAGCCAGGATTTAACTCTTTGACCCATCGTTAAACACCAAGAGATCTTAAGAACTTGGGATTCACTACTCAAGTTTTAATATCTCCCCAACGTGTCCAACACTGGAATATACATTACAGTCAATTCCACTGCCCAGTGACAGTAATTAAGTCAGACTGATAACATTTCAGCCCAGCACAGAGCGAAGGGGGCTGCAGGCAGTGTCATGTAATTCTAGGTAAGCCTCAGGGCCAGCACTCTATTCTAATACAATGATAACCTTTTCCCTAAATACAACTGTCACTTCCTAAAGAGGCATATTAGGAGGTAAAGAGCGGGATAAGGAGAGACAGAGAGAAAGAGGAAAAGAGATAGGAATGAGAGTGTTGAAGGAGAGTGCTACATCAACACCAATTTGGTCCCTCGGCTTTAAACTTGGCAGGACCAGACTTGGCCTGACAGAATAACAGAGCATCAGAGCAACAGCAAACAACATCCCCGTCTTGTGTTTCTGTCTTTCCTTCTCCCCTTCTCTCTGGAGGCAGACTGTTGTAGGTTCTTAGTAGTGGTGTGCCATGTAATATTGTTCGCAAAAATACTGGTATAATTCTTAATATCATAAAAAATGTATTTTGATAAGAGCAATATGTCAGCTTGTTGACATAATGATGCCTTTACACACAGCTCCCGACTCCACAGTTAGTTCCAAAGTGCAAGAAGACCGTAACAACAAAAGAGCACAATACAACAAACTCATTTCACCAGCTCAAGAAGCAGAAGCAGAAGCACCCACTTGAGTATGAATTGAACCAAAAATCCCACAGGGAGAGCTCAACAGTCAGCCCAGTCTCCAGAAGACAATGTTGGCATTGTACGTTTCTGCAAACCACAAATACATTACATTTGCATGTTTTACATGCATCATGTCAATGTTTCTAAAGTTATATGAGGTGGAGGGGGAGGAGATGGTGGATGGCGCGACTCCTAGGCGAGACGCCTGCCAAGTTGCAGACCACAGCAAACAACTGTTCGAGACAAGATGAACAAACAAAACCAGTTGTTTTTACTGGGTCATCGTTGCATCTTCCAGTGGCTTCTTAGTCACCAAATAAATTGCCAGTTTCATCATGATATAATACCATACCGATTCTTTGGACAACGATACAACATTTGCCGATATTACGAAGTCTGCCACGATACAATTTTGATTCAATGCGATTCAGGGGCCTTCGATCGATACAAGATCTATATTTTATGCTCATTTAACACAATCAGTTACAGGAAATGCTGCCCCCCCTTTAGCCTAAAGATAATGATATGGATCGATGTTTTCACTTTGCATCGACGATACTGGTTCGTCGTTGATTAAATCTATATATCGATCCAGATCGAAGGATTGTTACACCCTTACCACCAATCGTGGGAATTTAGATGTGAAACGTCACTGTGTTTCAAGCGGGGATTGTGCCACGAAAAGTGGTTGTGTTTTACCAAGACATTGCTGCATTTTCAGTGTGGATTGTTCCCACAAAATCAGGTACTTTAAGCCAAAACATGATCTTTTCCTAACCATCGCCAAGTGGTTTTTGTGCCGAAACGTAACCGTTACCCACAGCATTGTTGAAACATAAAGCTTCGGTGTATGTGCTACATAATAACATGCAAATGTAATGTAATGTAATGTATTAGTGGTTTGCAGGAATGTACAATGCCAAAATTTTTCTGGCAACTGGGTTGCAGCAACTATTGTGAGTTCAAAACTAAGCAGACAAACTACTTTGGCTCAGCATGGCATTGCCAAAACTTTGGCAAGATGTACTTTGTAGGACAGAAAGTTAGTGTTGTTTACAAACTAAACAACTGAGAGATAATTTTCATGCAGTACTGAATATCTGAAGGCAAACTGCAACATTTAAGCTGACATAAAAAAAACTGTAAGACTTATTTTGTTGCAATTGTATGTTCTTAAAAATTAAAGATTTTTCAATATCTTGTCATATCCTCACAATTATCACTATTGCATAAACACCCTGAAATATAGTGACATTATTTTAGGGCCATATTGTCCACCCCTGGCCCAGGCCTCTGAGGCTCGACTCAGTCTCAACCAATTAAATGGCTTCTCCTTACACTGGCTCTCATTACATTACATCATGCAGCCTTATAATACCCAGGCATACTCGCCACTAACACAAGACCAATTTCTCACACATCCCCTTGTTTTCAATGGAGTCTCCAGCTAGTAGACCTTTTGGCAAACAGCTTTGGAAAATGATTATTTTTGGATGTGGTTATGTTTTTGTCGCTATTATAGCTATCACCAGGAGACAGGCAGGAATGAGGGGGCAGCTAATGCTGCTCTGGACGCCATTCTGCAAATTCTAGACATAGTTTCTCATCCTCTGTGGGAAAGGTGGGATAAATTATTGTGAAGAAGTGGTATATGTATGTATAAATCTGAATTGATGGATATTATGGGAATTGTTTCATGTGTATTCATGATGCCATAAAAAATACAAACTTTGATTTTATGGTAGCTGAAAAATTTATCAAAATGGTTTATAGTGGGAATACCTGACAAAGCGACAAGGTAGCTCATGAAGCACAGTATAATAATAAATAATAATAAAATCTTTATGAGAGCTATCTGGCTAAACGATGTTTTGACTACATTAGAGGTGGGATCCGGGTAAGAAGCTAACATAACGATAAATCAAGGCAGAGGTCATCAGGACTCTTGTGACCCGCGAGCCACTTTTCTTTCTTCATGACTGTTGGCACAAGATCCGAAGAAAAAGCTCCCTGCCTGCCCCGATTCCATGTCACTTTTCTTTTTTCAACATTTAATGACCCCAGCTCATTAAAGGAAGCTTCACCTGATCCAGGACCCGAGGCCCCGCATTAACTCACGCCCAGAGCGGGACTAATTCTGGCTTGGCGTTGTGCAACAGTGCAACCCCGTAGCAGCCCCGTCAGAGGCAGACTAAACAAAGGCCTGGCCTGGCTTCCCCTGTCCTCTCCAGCAGGCAGAAAAGCTATTAATGAGGATCTATGGCCCAGAGCAATGGAAGCCCTCAGTCCCCCCAGCCATGTCCATCAGGGTACTTAGCCCCATGCAGTCATTAACTTCTGTTACTAATTGTCAAATTCATTAAACTAATCCTTCCCCCACATCCGGATGTCTCCCGTGGAAATGGATGGAGAGGACTGAGTTATTAAGATGTCAGCTGTGGGGAAGATTAAGGCCAGCAGACATGCTCCACAAAGAAACGATACGGCCATTAAACTCTATATCAAGGTAGTGTGCGTGATATACTTTGTAATTATATATACATTCATCTTGGTAAGGGAGTAAAAGAGTGGTTCAAATGTATTCACAGTCACAGACATGCCTTCAGTCAAGATATGTATCTGCCCCAAAGATACATACACGGCAATCATAAAGCAAAGAATTTCGGCTTGAGAATGCGGCTATTTCATCAGCTCCCAGCTTAAAGGTACTTACGCATGCCACACATTCAGTCTGGGTAATATTCAACAGTCAAAACCATTAACAGCAACCAAGGCAATTAGAAAGCCATAAAATATTAAAAATTCAATATTCATATTCATATGGAATACATCAGAACCCTCATTAGCTCTCTCTCAATGGCTGTCACAATGAGGTCTTAATTATACACCCTAACAATACAAAGCTCCATTTTGCAAAATGGTGGGTTTCCAAAATGCCTGCTTCAGCCTGTTCTGACAACGAGGAAGCCAGCGTTGGCACATCTTGGCTATTACAGACACAAGGCCACATATTTCCATTACAAAATACTCTTTTTATCGAGTCCAAAGTTGTTGACACATACTTTCTATTATATTACTGCCTCCTGCGTGTAATACGCTCGTGTGTGACAAGGGAGGCGGGGAAGAAGACAAAGTGGAGAAATTAATTAAAGTGGTTTGAATGACAGCTTGCTCAAGGGCACCGGGGTACCATCACATGCTTTCCATTGCCGCATCCGCACTGTCATATCGACACCACATCTAACCCCCTATCCCTTCCCCCCTTCTCTCCAACACTCCCTCTCCTCTCCATCCCTCTCTTCCAGGATCCATCAAGTAAGTGACTGGACGCGACATGGTTTTAATGTTCTCTCCATTAGATCAGCTCTGGGCCTGTTGTAATGTAATGGGATTGTTCTCCCCTGTTCCCCCTACATGGTGGGAACATGGAAAAAAGGGGTTGGACCTTGTTGTAGCAGCTCAAGTAGATGTGGTACAGGGGGATAGGGCCAGCTAGGGTCAAGCGATTGTGTTTAATGTAATGCGGACATAGTCCCGGGGCGTGTTGGGCTGTCCTGACAACTCAGACATGCCAAACTGACAGGAAGCTTAGCGTGAGCTTAGTAGGAGGAGACACTGGTTATTTGTTTTAAATCAGCTTCCTCATTACCATTCTGTACAGACAGTTACACTTCAAGGTGACTCACAGAGTTGGTGAAGGAGTGATCGTGTGTGGAAGAGGTGTGCACAGGGCACAGGATACCGTTTGAAGCAATTATAATGTTATAAGTTACACCCAATGCTTACAAGATTATACGCTGCTTATATACACTGAGGCTAAAGCACAATACACAATGTCTGATCCATCAAAATAAAGCAACAAAATGGACAAGCAACCTTAGCGAATGTCTTTGTAAAACAAACATCGGCCAAGACCTTGTTCAAAAAGGCTTTCAGAGACATTCCCTTTTGTAAATTGGTGGGGCTGTCTGTTTGAAGCAGCTGTTGAAAGACGGGCTCTTCCTTTGTGCTTGTGGATGGGCTGGCGAGATGACTCACCACGTGTCAGTCCTCAACCATACAGAGCGGTGGAATAAGAAAAACAAACTGCACACAAAGCTAGCTGCTCATAAACCGAAATACCCCGACCGGTTTCTGAGATGATGCAGGTCAGAGATACAAGACAGGGAGAGAGGAAGCAGAACAGGGGAAAGTATTACCCTCCAGCTGATGCAGGTGTGACCAGCCAGCAGAGGATATGACATGAGACATTGTCTCATCAGTGCGATGAGTGAGGGACGCTTATCAGCCCACAGACATGTGTCAAGTGACAGGCCCGCGTGCACTGATTTGGGTCCAGAGAGGAATGAAAAAGAAGCAGCAAATTGAATCCATGAAGGTACCACTGCAGCTTTTCAAGGCTGAGTTTGTATTTGTACAGTTTCCTAGCCTGAAGTTTACACACATACACACACACACACACACACACACACACACACACACACACACACACACACACACACACACACACACACACACACTCTTTAGTCTTGGATAGTGATTCATTTACAATGACAGAGCTGTTTTCAGCGATAGAGCCTGAGCATAAATATGCCATGCCGCACAGCTGGAAAATGTAGAAATTCATCAGGGTTAAAAAGTAGGGAGATTAACGTTTCACGAGTTTCCTCTCAGATATATATGGTTACGTAAACACAGGCCCAGCCAGTCGTCAGGCAGGGAGGGAGAGGGCCTTGGCCAAAGCAAGCACAAAGCCCTAGTTTCAGCAGGCCAAGGACAAGGAGGCTTTCCATATCTACACGCATGGAAAACTAAATGTTGGGAAGCAGCGGGGAGACATAAGGTTGTTTATCGATGTAGTATATGTCCATGAATACATGCAATTCAAGCAAACAAGTTCCGTTATTATTACTGGCTCTTGTTAAATGCAATAATTTAATGGTTGTTTCTACATTAAACAAATTGTCAATTTTTTAAGATGACGAGAAATCATGTAAATTCTTCCGAGGTCTCGCCGTTAAAAGGATAAGGTGCTCCAATAAATAGGCGTCAGCTGCCGTTTTCTGTAAGGCATAAAACAAATTCATAATCCCAGCTCTGTCACAGCAGCATTCCCACTTGGCTGAGGTAAGAGCGTTTGAGCGTCTGAGACAGGAAGCTGCTTCTAGAAAGCGAGCAGGACAGAATCAAAAGAAGGAGTCTCATGCCACAGAGAGGTAAACTATGTCAGTTGCTTTTCATGGTCCGTAACAACCACCTAGTCCGCAGGGTGTATGCACGCACATGTATCGACATCCGTGTATATACACACAGTCAAGAGCTGGCCTACAAACACACACACACACACACACACTCACACACACAGACACGCACACACCAAAATGTAAATGTTTTTCTGGTGAGGTCAGGTTCCAGGCTTTTGGCATCTTGGCTCTCCTGTCCTCTATCCTCCATAGCTCCAACAGACATCATGAACCCCCCCGCCTGCTCCCCCTTCCCTCCCCAGAGAGAGACTGCAGGAAAATATAGCAGTGATGCTGGTTTAACCCACTCTCCAGACTCCAGACAGTGTTTTTCTACGGCTGGTTATGACTTTAGCTGCGGGAGGTGATGAGGCCTGCCACAAATATTTCTTGAGGGGAATGGTTCACAAAACAAAACATAAAAGCCCTCTTAATTTTGGAGTAGATGAATGGCAGGGAGTTGAAAGACGTAGCACTATTCCTCAGCTGTCTGTTCTGAGACAGGCAGAATTGGACCTGACTAGCTGTTAGTACTGGTGAGTTTAAAAGGTTTTATTACAAGTCCAACCTCCTCAGTGACTGGCCGGATTATCCTCCACACTCTTACACGGGGTTGAAAAGTAAAAAACAACTGGCTACGATCCAGAAGGAGCAATAAATTAGCCTGCAGAGGCCATGTAAATCCAACTTCACATTTTCAGATTCACTTGAAATTTTCTCGAGGAGAAAGTAGAGACTGTAAAAATATATATATTTTCATCAAGGGTGACAGTGAAGACGTAACAATAGATCTCTGATGATCAAAAGTAGCAGTTGTTTTGAAAGGAAGGACATCCAAAGGCATTTTGAAGAAAAGTGACAAAACACACAACGACAAAAATGAGGAAAGAAAATCAAATTTGGTCAGCCAGGCTTAGAAAATGATCACAGCATTTCCCTTAATTTTTAATACGAATAATCAAACGAAAGAGAAATTACAGTAATACACTTCCCATAATGGCGTATTTACATAAGTGCATAACAAAACACATCAGCAAATATCTCAAATGCAAATAACCGCTTAGACGCAAGTACAATTCATCCAGCATCAGAATAAAATCAGAAAAAAAAGACTATAAACACACACACATTCTTCATTGGAACAATGTTCAACCAAGCAGTGGTAGTGGCTCATGCCCTTGGCAAGGCGAGATAAGGCTATCAGCTTCCATCATCGCTAAACAAGATTGAGCAAAGTACATTAAGCAGAAAAATACAAACAAATTACAAAGGCTTGAGGCTAGGCTCTTTATCTAATGTTTGTGGGGACTGTTAGCGTCAGTTGGAGGGAAATGGGCCTGCGTCTAATAGATCCTGTCCCACCACTTCCACACGGCCGGCGAACAATACACAGCGCCATTATCTCAGCGCTAATGCTATCCTTCCTCATGTGCAAAACAAGCCTGCAATCTCAACCCCACTGCCACAGTGTCGACCAACATAAATACAAGCAGTCTCAGACCAAAGGAAAAGATAACAATGGCTATCACATAGCGAGGCGACGCAGAGAGACAGCTGTTTGAAGGAATCTAGCTGAAATATATCCCTTTAGTGTGGTGCTCTCAACTTGCACTAATAAAAGAAAACTTTCTACAAAGTGATTATCCATCGGTTTCAGACTGTTTGTAAGCTGCTTCCAATAACACCATTTAGAGGTCTCTCTGCACCACAAACCAGTTACAACACGCTTGCATTAGCTTTGTTATTGATCTGATCCCCTAAACCCTCGCTGTGACCCCAGAGGTCATGATTTATGTATTAAGCAGCTTTTTAAAGAAATCCATTTTCCTGTTGAGCCCCCGATGTACATCTAATGCTGCACCATGCCGGTAATCAGAGAAGGGCTGCGTGTTTGATTTTGACCGCCTCCCCTCCCCTTCCTTCGTAGTTCACACCCCTCCTCAATGACTTGTCTCACAACACCTCAGCTCCCTAATCAATACCACAGAGCTGCTGGTTCAACTGGAGATTCCTCCGCCTGCCTGCCAGCCTGCCCTCCTCCTCCTCCTCCTCCTCTCAGCTCCTTTCTTTCTCCTCTCCCTCCTTTCCTCGCAGCAGGATACACCTCCATCAGGGCACTCGCAACAACGCAGTGCCAGGCTTCTGAAGGGTCCGGATGAAAGTGCGACGACAATACAATGGAGACAAAGATGCCAGTAGAAGAAAGCAAGACGGAGCGAGGGAGAGGGAAGAATGAAAAAAGAATGTTTGGACTTGTGGACAGACTGCCTCTGCGATCTCAGAGGGCCCCACTCTTGTCTGCTGATGTCGATAATGGAGCGGCGGTAGAGACTGAGGATGAGGGGGGAGTGTATGTGCGTGTGTGTGTGTGTGTGTGTGTGTGTGTAATAAAGGTCAGGAGAATCGGAGAATGGGGGGGAAGAGTGTGTGCGAGTTTAAGAAAAGGATTATCTCACTAAAAACAAGGTGTTTTAACACACACCAGCGGAAGGGAATGTTTCATCTACAAAGGCCAAAGGTCTCAACGCGCCTCTTCAAGACTTTTCCCAGACGTCTCCAGGAAAAAAAAACACTGGTTTGATGAAAAAAAAAGAGGGGAGGGAGGACTGGAAGTTGGGTGTTAACTGACCCGTGATATCAGTTATCCAAAAAATAAAAAGAAACAGTGTTTCTGAAAAGTCGAAAGCATTACAGGAGAAGAAATTAGATTTGAAAGTAACATTTCCATCGCTCTCAAAGCTGGGTCTCAGTACGACAGAGATGTCACAGTGCTGCTAATTAGAGCTGGCAGAAAGGAACGTGTGCGTAGATATCATCTATTGTTCCTCATCACTCTAATGAGCTTAAATGTCTTTGTCTTTATTCATCAGCTCAAAGGTTGCAGAGTTGCTGCAATAGAGTCACTATCTTTTTATATATTATGTGTTACTACATCGAGCCATTGAAACTCAAGTTGCATCCTCCCAAAACTCACTGCCATTCGTGCCCTATAGGCTGTGCTGCTTTCAAGGCACATCTTTGCATTGTAAAACACAAATATCTATTTTAGTATCTAGTAAAAATGTAAAGAAACAACTGAGAGAACTAAAATAACACCTACTACTTGTGTGCAGCATCAAAAAGGAAAGGAAAAGAGCGTGTGAGGATGAGAGCAGTGAGCGTTGAGAGAAGGCGAACTGGGGTAAAAGAGGTGTGCAAGGAGAACAGAGATAGACCTGTTATCATGTAACAGAGGCCCGATTTGACCTGACCTTGAACACACGAGCGTGCACGCGCATGCACACACACACACACAAGCAGGGTCACGGGGCATAAAGAGCCACTGTGTCAGGTCACAGAGCACAGAGGGAAGGATAAAGGACTTGAGGGATGTGATATGACTAATATGAGGGGTTTTGCAGGCCTTCGGGGGGACTGGCGTTACAGCCAGGGGTGACTGACACTGCTGATCTGTATCACACATCAGAGCAGATCACAGCAGAAGAGAGCAGCCCAGCCACACACATGAAGTATGGACACGGAAATTTCAAACAAGAATGCTTCAACGTGAAAAACGAGTATTTACATCACAAGCTGCAAATCAAAAATGCATCTTTTTACGAAATGTTCATATTCTAGCTTCCCTTTGAAGCCTGGCAGAGGACACAAGGACCTCACCTATTCAATAAAAATATACCCTTTCAGCCATAGATGTGCAGAAGTGAACGATCCCCCCTGCCGCTGACAAAACTGTTATTTCTCGCCCTCAAAGAGCGGGTTCAAAGATCAGCACCTAGCAGGATGGGACGGGGTACACCGTGGCTTGCATGTCTATCAGGTTACACACTTCAAAGACACGCAGCCATACACAGCCAGCGATGAGAGCAAAGGGGCCAAGGATAGGGCCGCATTGTCATTCTGCCATTATCACTACAGCCAGGAGATGGACGGCTCATTTTTTTCTATTATAATTGAGCTTTCTTTCCTCCATCAACAATGGTTCTGAAGAATATGATCTCTTCCTTTGAATCTTTTGAATGGCTCCAAACATTCACTGAGAGGCCAAAGTGTGGAGAGTCTCTTTGGTCTGTCAGCTTCTGGGAACGATCCATAGATGGCACTGTTGGCTCATGCTACGGGCCCGTCGCAGGCACTGCAAAGGAGGAGGAGGAGGAGGGAAGAATATCCACTTAAAACTCATCAACTCCGGATCTGAGAAAAAAAATTCTTTCATCTATGCTCAAGTGTCATTTGCCAAATATAATCTTGTAACTTCTAATTAATTCAAACTGCTAGAAAGAATCTTTCAAAATATCACACTTTCCAAACAGAGCACTTTTTTTTCATGCTAAAACTGTTCTTTTCCAGTAAGGGTGATTTAACAGCTCATTATCAAAAGAAGTGTTTTTTTCCCTCTTCCTCCCCCCTCTATCATTTCCTTCGCTTATCAACAACACCACAAACTTTATGGCTAAAAAAAATACTGTTTTGCTTAATAAATCAGGTATATGGGTTAAACATAACTAAATCTGACCATAACCCACAACTTTTTGGGAGAAGATTTGCAACGCTCTAACAGAATTGTTTCTAATTACTGGGGATGCAATAACTTGCTTGAGTTTACTGCCCTTCACAGTGTGGTACAATAGTACAACTCTGAAACCTAGCGATTAGTAAGAGTGCCAAAAAAGCAACTTCAGAGAGCAGCTGAAATTTGAGATGAGAAAGTTGTATTCTTATGGCTGACATCACTCAATGAGAGAAGGAGGAAGCCTGTTGTTTACGGTGCAGGTCTGCTGATGATGGTGAGAGGGGTAAACGGGGCGACGACTGGAGGTCTGCTAGCCCGCGAGGGCCCCATGGGACTCCAACTGCCCCGATCTATGGCCCGTCTGACTGGTGAGGTCAGACCAGAGAAGCCCTGGAAATGGGAAATTAGCAGCCTTTTGCAATTAGAGCCCTGACCACAGGCAGAGATGGTATATTGCATCACGTATCAAGGAGACGTCCACTATTTGACTGTGAAAACTCACGAGACCGCAACAACCAGAGACTGGACTGTGTGAATGTGTGCGTACTGACAAGAAAACACACAAACAAGGGCTTTCTCATGTAGCCACATGTGTAATGCCTGCGATTTATACAGAAGACGACAAAGAAAGTCAGACAGAGGGCGCGAAATGCCCCGAGGCAGGCTGACTGGCCCTTGCCACCCAGGCGGTGTGCGGACATGCAGGGGCCCTGGAGCAGCCCTCAGCTCCGGATGAACATGTCTCCACACAGACCTACAGGAAGAACCAAGCAGCAAACCCCCCCCTTTCTCTCATTTACACCACGTCAAGCCAACTCCCGTCTTAACAACAAACTCCTATCCACCATCCCATAAGAAGCTCTTAAATTTTGATGCTGCGAGCTACAATGAGAGGTGTGTGTGTGTGTGTGGAGGGGGTGCAGAGGGGGAAAAGTGTTACACAGGATCAATCCCACACCCTGTTTGCGCTGACAGCAGGGAGAGCTGTTGAAGTGTGCGTCCAGGTAGCTTCCTCATGGCTGCAGGCGGTCAGGTAGGCAGGCAGTGCCAGCGGTGTGTTAAACACACACACACAGTTGTCTCGAACCTGTCAGTCAGCCACCCCGCACCACATCAGACCACCGAGGTCTCATACATAATTTGGCATCAAATGAATATTTTCTCAACGTCCTGGCAAAAGTGGTATTTGATGAAATATTAATTTGGTGATTAATTTTTGCATCTGATCTTCTGTCAAGTGAGATAAAAAAAAGAATGGGATTTTTCCTGTGAAGCCAGTTGTTGAAGGGCACCTCTCTCCAACTTCACACATAAAACTTTGATTACCCGATACAACAGGCACGCTATTTTCCCAGAGTAAGATGAAAAGAAAACTTATTCCACTTTGAAAGTGAAATCAAGACATACTAAATAAGACAGACTAAAAGCACTAACATAGCTTTTTAATCTACTGAGTGGCTTGGTTGCACTTTACAATAGGTGCTGAGGACCGTTAGTGAACAGCGGGCCAGATGAAACTAGACAAGCAGGGTCTCTCGGAGACAGTGCTGATGGGCTACAAAGTGACTCTGAATCCACAGAGAATGACTTGTAAAACATCTCAACAGTGTGACATATGTCATGAACCTTAGCCGAGATGAGAAGTTTAGTAGTGCTCTGAGAGCTTGTTCACTAAAAAGCAGTCAAGCATATGTCAGTGGTGGCAAGGAGTCAAAAGGATGACTATTGTATAGGCTCAATGAAGCATTGCAATGGTGAGTTCACATAATGATGGTGTATTATCATAGCATTTGGAATAATTTCACTGTCTATTTCATGAATGTGTGAAGCCTGTTTTATCACGTATAACAATAAAAATCAGATTTTTTTTTCCTATTCCAGCTTTATGGCCAGATGCTTCATTGATTGATGTCATCTTTTTCATTTTGCCATGAATTTTTCAAAGAGGTCTTGTACAACTACTCAGATTCCTACAAGTCCTGTACAATTTTTTTTTAATGACATATACATTTGTGCATATGTAGGTTTGTGCATATAAATATGTACGTGTATGTGCATTTATTTTTATTACTTATTTTCACACTGATATTACACAAAAGAAGCCAACAAATGGCAAATGAAGAAACCTGAACATTTGGCAAGATAAAGAGACCCAGATGTTTTTCTAGGGAGTCATCAAATACGAATCTTGGACTTACGTTTGGCAGGTGCAAGAATGAGGTGTCCCAATGGTGGGATACCAATGCTGATTTGTTTCTTATGCATGTGCAATTAAATTTAGTCAGTTGGATACACAGGAAGGCAAACAAGGAAGGAAATATTAAAAAAACCTTAACTGCAGTCTGACTTGCAAAAATAATGATTTTAATGCTTCAATGTTTCAGTGACTAGACCTTCATCAGGCACAAAGCCTTACAAGTTTTATTGTTCTCATCCCTCAACAGATGTGCAAAGTATTCCTTTGTTTTGAGTGGCTAAATCATTAAGAAAAGATTTCAAACTGCCTGAACTTTGCACATTGAAACTACTGGCAGCTTCTAATACAGTGTGCATATCTCCTGCCTGGTTCTTGCTTTCGTGTGAGTTTTAGTTCTTGCTTTAGTTTTTTGATTCAGCACCTGTAAAAGTTTTTCGGATGTGCGTGCCCTTCACCCTGCTTAAATTGTTAAAAAAGCCAACATGTGTCGACCACTGTAGATCTTTGTCAGGGCTTTAAAAACATACAACAAAGGTATGGCCCCAACCTATATCGCTGCTACTATATACGAGTGCCTGGATTGCCTTCCTGTGTATCCTTTGCCGTTTGCCGTTCTCCATGAACACCAGACACAGGGTTTTATTCTACATTTGATTATACAGAGCAATCAGTTATTGTTCTCTTTTTCTGAATTTCTTAAATGTTTGGTACGCTTATTGACAGCCGTTGCTTGAAATCCACTTTGGCCCAATAAGTTCAATATATAGCAGCTTGTACTTGTTTGCACTTCTTATTATAAAGATGGCACAGTGCAGTATCCTGAATTAAAATAAATGAACTTGTAAAATGTGTGTGTGCATGTAAAATAAGAGAGAGTTGGTTCCTCATTTGGCCAGAAGATCTGGATTTGAACCCAAATGTAAGGCAGCATCCACTCTGCAGACGAAGCCATGATAAAATCCTTTATTTCTCAGGCCTACCTTGACGAGGCGCAGCAGCTCATACAGGTCCTCCACCTCATCCCCCTCTGTCACCTTGTAGTTTCTGCTGGTGTCAAGGCTCGAGCCCTGGATGGTGCGTCTATACAGGGGCAGATCCATGGCTTCAGCATACAGGTCTATGGCCTGGTGGCCCACGGTCTGGTACATGTAGCTATCCAACTCATCTGTGGCATGGAGGAGAGGATATTTAGGTGAGTGTCTAGTGATAAGCCAATGATCATGTATCTGATAAATAGTAATAATGTGTATGTAATATTGCATTTTTTTAAAAACTGGTCATTACACAACAATACACAAATAGGTTAGTTAAAACTATTGACTTGCAAAGAAGTTTAAAAACAAAATAGTGCAAAGTTACGTTAGGATTCATGTGGGCCAAAATATAATTATATCAAAACTTATTACAAAAAATCACTTTTTTTCCCTTAAAAGTGTGACTGAAAAATGCCATCATGAAACAAAAAACAAACATTTAAAATAAAAAATTAATAAAATTAAAATAAACTCCAACAAACATCAGTCACCATGAAAACGTTATTAATAAAGTTAGATTTATTAGAATATTCAAATGCTTCAGAATTCATATATTCATCGTATCATTTAACTTAATTATAACATTGCATTTCATATAAGTATTTATTCCACTGTGTTTTTATTAATTTACTTTTACCAAACTGAACTCCATACAACAGGAACCACAAGGAGTGTGTACCAGAATAAAATACAACTCAAAATTTGATTAACATGCTTTTAAAAAATATATTTAACGTGTAATAACCCAGCTGGTATCCATCTTTCTTTCAGCCAAAGTAACCACGAACATGGTGGGGCTGTGACTAATGATTATTTTCATTCTTAGTTCATCTGCAGATTATTTTCTCAATTAATCGATTAAATGTTTGGTTATAAAACATCAGAGCTTAGTGAAAATTATAACTAATAAAACCTACAGTATTCATTTTACTATACTGAGACTGACAAAAGCTGGAAATCTTTACATTAGTTAAGCTGGAACCATCAAATATAATCGATTAATCGATTATAAATATAGTTGACTTACAATTTTCTGTCATCAACCAATTAATTAATCACCTAATCCTTGCAGCTTTAAAGTCTATCATATGACATATACATGCAAACCCTACTGGAGGATTCACAGTACAAAAAGTTCTGCAGCACTAACAGAGTGCACAGTTCTTCTTGGTCCGCAGAAGTGCAGCTGGCTGGCCCACATAGCCCAGCTAGCCCCTGTAGATCACATAAACCCCAGCAGTGCATCTTCCTCACCTGTGTTAGCAGGACGGAGGTTGGCCAGAGCTACGATCCGGTGCCCAGCAGAGACACACTGCATCATGTTGTAGCAGCTGTCTTTGCCCCCACTGGAACACAGCATGAGAAATAGGCACAAAGATGAAGCTGTGTGTGAATCATTAAGATGCAGACCTATACATTATCAGGGGTGCACGGTTAGTGATCTGGGGATGTGATGCAGCAGTGATGAAGGTGTTTGTGGGTGAGGATGCTCTCTCTAAACAGTCTTTACCATACAGTGAGTTAGCTACTGTGTGCTACTCTTATACTGGTTTTCAACACCCTTATAGTCGCCAACATTAGGTTTCTAATAGTGACATGATATATCCTGGCTTTGAACGAAGTCAGAGTCATAATACAACACCTTACACCTCATATGAAGAAGTTATCAAGCGTTTGTTGACAGCAGTTCAGGTAAGATTTAGTTACAACCATGCTAGCATAAAGCATCACTGACATAACTGTGAGACAGTGACAGCAAAGAAACGCGGTTACCTTATTAACGCGACCACTTTCATCCTCTTATCTTTTGCTTAAGAGACTAATGACAGCGAAAGTATTGGCTATACTGGCACACAGCGTGATAACTCTGCTTAGCAACCGGTGTATGAACATAACAACATGTGAGCTAGACTTCCGGGTTATGAAGGACCCTTCTATAAATGAAGTTGCCCACTCGTGTGCCTGATAGAAAATCAGTCCCTGGCATTTTCTGTCCTCTGATAAATTAAAATGCTTAACAGGCATGGCCATAATTAAGTATACTGTTAACAGGTTGTTTAAAATGTAAACATAATAATTTAAAAATTCTAAATAAAAATGAATGAATTGTGTTCACATTACTGTGGTTATACAATAATGAAAGATGCAAACTGGTGACAAATCATTTAAAAACACACAAAAACAAAAAAAAAAAGTAATAATAGAAACAGTTTTAATAAAACGAAAATTTAAATAATAAATAAACAAGTGAAAAAATACATAAATAGATGAAGTGCATCTTTTCTTTTTCACTAACCCAACAGCACACACAAATTACCTATGTATGCGCACATGTGCTTTATTTTTCATTTTTTATTTTATTTATTATTCAAGTTTTCACAATTTGAATAAGATGTAAAATATCACTTGTAAAAGCAGCAGTTTTATATGCAATATTACAATAAACACAATTTACATGCAATGAATTAAAAATGTGTTTTTTGGACATTTCGTGTGTGAAAGATTTCATTTATTTAATTTCTCAGCTCCCACGAACTTACCACATTTTAAGCAAATTTTACTGCTGACGCAAACTGTACTATAACATAATCAAAGTGGATACGCACTGTAACTTTATACTGACTCTGACACACATCCTTTGCCTCTCGCGTCTCAAGAGAGGACCAAAAGTCCATGCACTGGTATTCACACACAGGTTGCGCTTTTCCTCTGAGGGAGCCCTATTTTGCTCAGAGGAAAGCCTTTGATGCTCCTTTTGCTCTCTGTTGTTGTGCCAGAGCAGAATAATTGCACTGCTTTTGTGTGCTTCCCTCACCTTCTACCCCTAAGCAGGCTAAAGGCAACTGATTTTGTTTGAGCGTACAAAATTGAGAGAGACGTCTCTTCATCCCACCGCTTTTAACTAGGTTCCCTTTTTTGTTTTTGTTTGGTTTTTGTTTTATTCATCCTGAATATATGGCAAAATCTACAACCTGCAGATGAGCATCATTTGTGTTGTGGTGCAGGCGGTGCAGACTGAGGATGTGCATCTTTTTAGTTTAGCTCATTTGACAAAATTCAAACACATTAGTGAAAATACAAGCGTATGAAAACACTGTCAGGGATGATATGACAATGTGTTGGAGTTATTTCCACTGTGGTCCCTGATGTTCCATAAGTCCTGCCTTGTCGCAACAAGGTGGAGACAGCCGTTCAACATCCAAAGCAGAGACATACAGTAACAAGGTGCCACATCTCAACACAACAATCTACTTGCAGATAATCATGCCAATAAAAAGATATATATGCTAATAACTATGATTTGACTTGTGTTCATCCCAAACTTTTACAAAAAGGTAAGCAAATAAACACTGTAATGTTTTCAATTAAGTGTATTTTTTCCATCTTTTTTTGTGTCTTTGTTTGACTGTGTATTTAATAATTCTAGTTTATTTAACAATTTAATTATTCTATTATTATTTGGTATGGCTACAATAAAATATAAACACAGTGAAGTCTGATGTATTTTATAGAGACATCTCACTGGACAGGTAATATTCATCCTCAGTCCCTGGGCAGGTGAAGCAAAACACAATACATGCACCACCACAACAAAAAACAACCACAAATAAATTTGTAAAATGAATATTTCACAAGTGTCGGACATTTCATTTGACAGGATGAGTGATATAGTTTTCAAAATGTTTCTTTGACATGTTGGTTTGAAAAATAGCCTTGTCTTGGAGAGAGCAGGACACGTCCCCCTGGGTCTGGTTGTCCCTCAGTTTTGTAAACTCATTAATATATCACCTATGTTTTCCAATTTTGTGGGCAGTACTTTATAATACAGCTTCACTGCCTCTGGTCATTTCCATTAAAGCCCAGACCCATAGGATATGACTCATGCAAATTTTGTCACTTATCAGTTTTAATTTATGTAGTTTATTACCCAGACAAATAAAGAGGTGTGTTGTTCGGGTTTTATTTGTAGCAGCATTTTGCTGACGTAAAAGAGCGTTTTATGTCCGTATTGTTGGTGCGATGGGGATAAAAAGTGTTGATGGATAGCCCAACTGAGACACAGCCAATGGACGTGAATATGAGACGCATAAATATGAAAGCAAGGCAGCAGGAATCAAATGACACCCTTGGCCTTTCCTTAAAGGAGCATGTGCATATGACAGGTGATTTACACAGACACACAAACTAATTTTTGTCGCACAAGGACACAAAAACTTTGGATGTAATGAGAAACTAAGGCCTCAAATCACAAGACGATAAATTGAGTGTCAGAACAGGCCAGCCAAGGTTGCACGCTGAGTGGCCAGAATACAAACACACATACACACTTCTGGTCCCTTCAGCAACATGACAAAGCAAGTACATGTGCAGCACAGTAACACAGTGCATCACGTATACCGCGGAATAGGAGGAGTGGATTGTGGGTATAATGTGTCCAGAATAAAAGATCGAAATTTAAGTGTCATGATAATAAAAACATTAGGTCTTTTTATTAATTGGATATGCAACAATGTGCGGCAACAATTCAAAGAAAACTTATGTTTTGAAATTTTGTGGTGTTTGAATGTATTGGGATAAATTAGGAAAAATCTCATCACTAAATGATTAATTTAATGACAACAGCAAAATTAGGAGTTTAAGTATGACTTGTCGATACCGTGTATTACTCTACTGTAATGCAAAAATATTATTCATTTGACAAGGTTTACATCTTGTTGATGTCAAGAATGAACTTTAATATGCTTTAGTTTGCTGACAACTTTTAAAATGTAATGCTTGTTGTATATTTGTCATATACAATAGTTCACAATTATAACATTAGTTTCGAATGTGAACGTTACAAGTGTCAACAAAACAGATTCCCTGTAGTGGTATCTACAAATTTCCATAGTTTATTCTCCATATGGATACATCTTTTTTTTTTTTCTTACCAGTTTTTAAATAGCTGAGAATCTTACAATAGACATTTTCACACTCACTCAGACTATGACAATCCTGTATGAATATACTCGAGGTAGATTTTCTGTCAAAGAGACACTGAATGTTAAAGGAATATCCCCAAATGACCATTTACATATCAATTACTCACCCTGTGTTACTTTGTTTTTCTCATGAATTCAGTGTGCCTCCATGCAGACGCCTCCACGTTGAGCAAAGATTCCAAAAAAGAAGGATATTCCTGATGAATTAAAGTCATAGGGAATCGCTTTACACAACAGCAAAACTATATCAAAACATCCACTTATAAACTCTCACACAACTCATGCAGTATAATCCAGGTCTCACACATATATATATTTTTTGTCATTTGTCATTTTATTTTGAATATGTAACAAAAATATCAACAATGCCGTCCCAAATCATACTAAACAAGTCAAATGAGCCATAATATTAGGAAATGGAAAATAGAAGAGAGAAAAAAAGCATGTAAACATATTTGAAAAGGAGCGACAGGAAGTAAAACGTATTAATTCTCACCTCTTTTCCAAAAAAAAAATATATATATATATACATTGAGCAAAGATCTAACAGAACTCATCAATAGTTATTGATAATATAATTACTATAATTCATTATTAGTCCTGAATAAATAATTATTCCATAACTTTGAATATATAATTTCAACAGTACAATATATGTTTATATAGCACTATATATACATAACAACAAAATATATGTATATATAACACCATACACACAACCAACATTATACAAAGTATCATACAAAACAACATCCATCCATCCATTTTCCGTAACCGCTTATCCTCTTGAGGGTCGCGGGGGGAGGCTGGAGCCTATCCCAGCTGACATTGGGCGAGAGGCAGGGTACACCCTGGACAGGTCACCAGACTATCACAGGGCTGACACATAGAGACAGACAACCATTCACACTCACATTCACACCTACAGACAATTTAGAGTCACCAATTAACCTACAAAACAACATACCATAATAAAATATATGATACTATATCATACTCATCATATCATATATGTATAAGACCATATAATATAATACAATATTATCTATACCAATATATTAGAGATACATAATACATTATATTATCAACAGTATTATTACTATTAGTAGTTTTATAATAACAATTAATGACATTATTAATAATATCAATAATACTATAAATCCTTACTATTAAATATAATTCCCTATACACAGTCTCATGCAGGCTTGCATTGTTTATGCAGAAGTGTATAAAATAGGCGGCACTGTGGTGCAGTGGTTAGCATTGTCACCTCACAGCAAGAGCGTTTCTGGTTCGGGGTTCAAACCACAGGGTGGGGAAGCCCCTCTGTATGGAGTGTGCATGTTCTCCCTGTGTCAGCGTGGGTTTTCTCTGGCTGCTCCAGCTTCCTCCCACAGTCCAAAGACATGCAGGCATTAAATCAATACAATAGAGAGACGTAGGTGAGCCCGTAGGTGTGAATGTGAGTGTGAATGGTTGTCTGTCTCTTTGTGTCAGCCCTGTGATAGTCTGGCAACCTGTCCAAGGTGTACCCTGCCTCTTGCCAGTGTCAGCTGGGATATACTCCAGCCCCCACGCGACTCCCACCAGGATAAGCAGTTATGGAAAATGAATGAATGAATGTATAAAATAGGAACATTTGAGGAAAAATGCATGTTTTGTAAGCACTGAGCATACAACTGGATAAATGAAACATGCATTACATGAGCTGTGTGAGAGTGTGTAAATAGATGTTTTGATATAGTTTTTCTGTTGGTAAACGTGGACTCCTATGACTTCATCAAGAATTTTCTCTGTTTTTGGATTCTTCGTTCACATTGGAGGCGTGTGAGACGAACAGTTTCCTTCCTGAATTCAACATTACACTGGGTGAGTAACTGATAAGCAAATAGTCATTTGGGGGGATGAAGTATTCCTTTAATAATTGGGGTAAATATGTCTGAATGAACTTACACTAGTAGCAAAATGATAAGATTTCTTTTTGTGAGAGACCTTTTTTAATGTCCTAAAGGAATGTGAGCAGCAAGCTTTGTCATAGTAATCCCAATTTCCTCTTGTTGAAGTAAGCATTAGTAACTGATGTCAAACAGAAGTTTCTGCTACAACTCAAGCCAATGCCAAGTTCCTACTGTGACTTTATGCAGAGCACAAATTGGATTTGAATTTTACTGTAATTTGGATTTAAGTTTCAACTAAGCCACAAACACGAAGCAGAGGACACAGAGGATGCCAAATCAAGCTGCCTGGAACATGTGGTTGTCCAGTTCCTGGATTTTTTTTTTTCCTGGACGTTACAGTGTGAATCATCATCTATCTAAATGTCAGAGGCTTGTGAAAGAAAATGTTAACTTCCTTCAGTATAGTGTACTGAGCACAACAGAAAAGTCATGCTAATTATAGATGAAGTTCAATGAGGGCTGATGACAGCCAAATGTTATCTTAAGATAGTGATAAATTTGCACTCAAGTGAGCAACGGTTGAAAGCAGTCCTGTGTATTCTTAACTCTACTCCACTCTGGTGTTGCCTCCATCAGGGGCTCATTTTCCAAAGAACTATCAACATAATGATACCTCTTTAGGGCCTAACCACATCCAAATCAGTTAGTAAACAACCCAAACGGGGATCTGTACACATTTTTACAGACAATTAACTGTTATCACGAGGGGCCCAAATGGATTAGTAGGCTCATTAATGTCTGAGGCTAATCGGTCCTTGATTGGAAATGTGAGAGAATGTGAAATAAAGTCGTGGTTTGATCCAAATTGTGTTTGATCATGCCATCGTCCTTAACAACAGCCCCAGTCTGCAAACAGTAATTGAGTTTTTTTTTCCCCCCGTCTAAATCCCCCAATGAAAATCTGGCTTTTACCCTTCTTCCATTTGGCTTCAGACCTACATAAAGCATTAAAATGGATAAAAAATGTTTTGCCTCATGAGCTGCTGCTCTTTTGTGAAAGCCCTGAGATCGTTTTGCTGATAACTATTATTTGGTCGTCAAAATAATAAATATCTTTACTTAGAAAAGTGCCTTTCAGAGCCATTTGAAAGTGGTGCTGGTTCAGAGCTATTTGTCTTTATGTCTCATATTTTTATCCAATCTGGATAAATCAGGGATCCATTTAATTAAGGGTATGACAATATTTCACTTCTCTTCATATGATGATATGCACAATGGAAAATAGACTGAAAATAGATGTATACATAATATATATGCATTGTTTTTTGGAGATTTTGATACCAGCAAATGTCATTTTGTCGCCAGCTTGGAGGAAGTCCAGCCAAGTCTTTAAATTTGGTCTTAATATGTAGACATCCTTTTTATTATTAATAAACAAGACTAAGAGTCTAGAGCCATGCTAGCGGCTCTGTGGGGCAGTACCCAGTGCACAGTGGTGCTTTGAGCTAAAGACTAATGTCAGCATGCTAATATGGCGGGGGTTAGCAGGCATCATGTTCGCCATGCTCACCATCTTAGTTTAACAATTGATGCTAAAGGTATGTTATTATAAACCGAACTATTAGACAAATTGATTTTTTACCAAATGGTGGTGCGAGATGAAAAGTTGGCGGATGACCAAAGTTATTACAGTTCATCTTCAGAGCGACATGTTTGTGTGTAAAAAAAAATACCATCCATCCAATAGTTGTCCCCCAGAGCCAACTATTGGATGAATGGCAATAATTTTTTCCTGGGCGTCTCCCTGGTAGGAGGCCCCGGGGCAGACCCAGAACACGCTGGAGGGATTACATATCTCATCTGGCCTGGGAACACCTTAGGGTCACCCAGAAGGAGCTGGAAAGCGTTGCTGGGGAAAGGGACGTCTGGAATACTTTGCTGCCCCTGCGACCCGGCTTCGGATAAGCGGTTGATAATGGATCGATGGATGATTGGCATCCAATAGTTGTCAAAATATTTCACTAAAAGCTGGAAAATTCAACCTGCTGGTGGCACTGAAGCAAAGGTCAAAGGAACACCAAAGTCAGTAGGGTTCATCCCTTGGAAACCACAAATGTTTGACATGTCATGACAGTACATCCAATATTTGGATGGAATGACCAACCCACTGTCAGCAAGCTTTGCCAACCATAGACAGACGTAGCAATCATGAACCTTGAAAACACTGCTTTTGAACTTTTTATAGCTCGAGTAATAAAAAATACATTTTGCAAAGTAATATTTGTTTGCATGCAAATTAAATATTTGTAGTGTATCAAATAATGACCTCAGTATTGTGTATCAACAACACGTTCTCACTCTGATGTCGTCACATGTCGACATTTGGTTATTGACCTTCCACATCCAGGTACTATGTGCAAGGTACCCTGTGTGCGTTGGTTGTTGACGTTACATACATACATGACGTTACATGCATTGTCGTCTTTCAAATACACTTCCCTTTTCACAGGAAATTTAACGTTTACATACAGTCTCTTTCAAAATAAACGCACTACATCAGTACAACACCGCGACAGCTAATGCACGTGGTTGGGTTTAACAAACAAAAACACGTGGTTAGGTTTAGGAAAAAAGAACAGGGTTTTGCACAGGACATGAACACCACTCTCCCAGGTGAGAGTCAGTGTCACCTGCCCTACTGGGACTTTCACCGCCTTAACTTTGTTCTTGTCCCGCTGTGTTTCCCCCTGATGTCGCCAAGCGCCATTAAACTATAATGGCGACCAGCTGCGTATAATGCTGATGTTTAAGGACAGCTTTTTTCATCAGTTTCTGACACCGCAAATCACTGCCCAAGCGCCAGATTTCAACAACATACTTAAAGGTCAAGTGTGTAGGACTTAGTTGCATCTATTGGCAAAAATGGTGTATAGTATTCATAGTTACTTATAGTTACTAGTTACTAGTTATTAGTGTATAATCATCTGAAAATTTGAGTCGTTGTGTTTCCGTTATCTTAAAATGGGCCGTTTATATCTACCTACAGAGCAGGTCCTCGTCCACGGAGTCCGCCATGTTGTTCTAAAATTGCCAAACAGACAAACCAAACACTGCTCTAATAAGGGCTGTGCACATTTTTGCATCTGACAAAATACTTCCCTCTGCACACAGAAGAAGTTTCAGTCCTGCAGCCTCACCTCTAGATCCCAGGTAATCCTATACACTGAACCTTTAAAGTTACAACTGAAGATCTCTGTTTCATTTACTTTGGCAGCACCTATGGTGATAAGTGATAATGGCAGGTGTGTTGTTGGACCTCACTTTCCAGAGATATAAAAAGTGTTGGCTATGTGACGTAAGTCAACTGGCAGTCAGCACTTACCTTTGAAGTTTCACTGTTGGAAGTCATCGCTCTTCTCTGTTTGTTCATCCATAGTAACCATGGATGCACCGCTAGCTTTGAGATCATTCTTTAAGAGAGAGTCACAAAGAAGATTTTTGCACGAATCAGGATTTTCAGAATGAATAAAAAAATTAACTCTGACCTATCAAACACTGCAGGAAAAGAAAACTTTCCAACGTGCACCCCGGCCAGCTATCCTTAAGTACAAATGTAATTTCCTGAATATTTCGCCTTGATTTGAAATTGTCTTGCCCTGCTTCGAGTATCCCAGAATCAAATTATGGCTTCAGTGGTTGAGCCCTGTGAAGCTCCAGCCAAAAGGATGTGGTCCATTACAGTACGCCACCATTCCACTAATTACGAAGCAGCCAAAGCAAACAGCACGCACTACTATCACCTGACCCTGCTGCCAAACACTGTTCCATATACAGGATCTTTAGTCTAATGGTTTACAGAGACACTCGTCTCTTTGTAATCCAAACCACTGGACATTTAGCCTATCTGCATTAAACAAAACCACGCGTGTACCTGTCTGTATGGCCAAACCATAACTCAAACGTCTTATAATGTGCAGCATATGCAAAAGCATTCCTTAAAAAAATGATCAGACTAATATATTTATTAATGTATATGAAGAATCATTTCAGAATGAAACCAAATAGAAGTGATGATATATTATTGTAAATCAATACGACCAATTCCAGTTTCTTGTGGTAACTGATGAATAAATATTGTAACTAAGCTGACTAAGTAGTACAAAGGCCGACGTTGGTGAAAATACTTTTTAATCTGTAAATTGTCTGGTGGGATGCTGTAATTAGCTCGTCTGCCCTCTGATATACAATCCTCGGACAGTTTCCCTCTCAGCCGACAAACACAATCCTAATCCAGGAAATAGCCTGCAATCAGAATATTGGAGTTGACATCAGAGGTAGCCACAGAGGCGATTCCCACACACCCCTCCCATAGCTTCAAAGGTCTTCCTGGGCCTGTTATGGGTTTCCCTCGTGATGAAGTGTGACACTCCACAAACACAAAAGCCCCAGCCCTCTCGTGGGTCCGCTTTGCTTTTCTTGGATCACTCCAGTCCGACCAATGCCAAGTCAACTTGGCGGTTGTCAAAACGGGGCCCCATATCTCTGAAGAGTGTGTCTGTGTGGTGCTTGTGTTGCTGTGTGTGTACGCGTGTGGTAACGTGTTGAGTGTGTGCGGATAGCTTGTCACAGTCACAGGGCCCTGTCTGCGTGTGAGAGCTGTCTGTGTGTGGGTACGTGTGTTTGTTTCCACCTTGGAATGATGTAATGTGCACCCATAATCAAAGCCACCACCTGGTTGTCTGTGGGAGTTGTTGGTTTTCCAAAACCCTCCATGTATGGTCTCTGGAGACAAATGATTTAGTAATGTTAGTTTTTTTTTTCTTCCATTTGAAGCTCAAACATCATCACCCCGACATTTTTGCCAAACTATTAATACTGTATGTTTAACGCTTGTTTTTTTTTTTTGCTGTTATTTCCTGATAATGCCATCCAAAAACATTCTGGTTTTAATTCCAGTTTTCTTTCTTTCATTTTCAGCATGAATCACACGTCTCTTCTTTCCTTTCATTTTCTATCCATCTCTCCCTCTTTCACTCTGCCCACATGTTTTCTTTCATCTATCCACCTACCCTCATCGGCGGTCAGTTTTTTTTCCCTGCAGTAAGACGTCACCTGTGCTGAATAACTGGCCACAGCAAAGCCAGACCAGCAAACTCACTGCCAGAACACAGCGAGCCCGGGTCTGCCATTTGTCTTGTGGTTTTTGAGTTGGGGATATTTGTCTAACGTGCTGTCCAATGTCAACACTGGCTCTAAATACCCTCGCTGCGGCACGAAGTGGGCTTCCTTAGGGAGGATAAGGATTAATGCTGGGTTGGAGATGAAATAGAGGGAGAGGAGGAGGAGGAGGACAGGGGAGGGATGAGCATTGAGGAAAGGGATTGATCAAGGCAGGTAGTGTGTATGTTGATGACAAGCAGAGGAGGAGAAGGATGAGAAGAAAGAAGCATTCAGCACTGGATTTGTGGAGTTATCTCGCTCAATAAGGGATCAATTTGTATGGTAAAATATGTATCTAAAAAACATTGCTATACACAAAAAAATTCTTGAAACTTTTCCACATTACCAGCTCGCATTTCCTCTGTATTTCCACACTTCCCAGCCACAGCGTGTACACACAGGGTTAACCATTTTAGAGCTTGTGACAGGCCCTGTGTGAAAGATAGCCTGCGATCATTCAGAACCATTTCTAAACCTGTGACTAACCATAAATAACAAACAAAATCCAAGGCCTCCCACTAGCATTAACACCGGCATTGCCAGATGAGAAACTGTCGGCTAGATAGGAGATGGCCTCAAGTTTACGGCCTAAAACCTGTTGATCCTGAGCAATTGATTGTCACCCATAAGAGAGAGAGAGAGCACCCCCGCCTCCATCAATTCCCCTCCACCGTCTCAGCAAGAACGAGATGAATTCTAGCCGCGATTCTGCCATGAGAAGCACATCAGTGGCCTCTGCCTTTTCTTTTATGAGGAGAATTCCATACACTGAGCCCAATATTCCTGGTTACTGGAGTCGGGTGATTAAAGTGTATAAAAAAGGGGGCAGCACCACTAAAAGGTAGTGATTTAGTGAGCTGTCACCCCAGTTCAGGCGGGGCAACAAGTTCAAGTCCCCGCAGGAGGGTTGTAATGAAAATGAAACAAGGAACGAGACGGTGTTAGGGAGGAGAGGTTGGAGGGCTGGAGGGTCGAAGGGTTGTGAAGGGGGTAGGAGGTGTGAGTGGGATGGGGTCATCTGGAGGGTGATGATAATAGTGATGCATGGGCTTGGATCTTCAGCTGTACGAGTATGCATGTTTGTGGATAGTTTAAATTATATAGATATCAATGCTAACCCTAACTAACCATTTTCAAAGGTATGTCTTAAGTTTTAGGGTCAGTTTCCTTCCTTATGATGAGCCATTGAGATCCATACATTTACATATACATTTCACTTTGAAATTAAACCCAACAAACTCAGTGAACATATCGTCATTATATGACATTGCCTGTTTTGAAGGCTTCCCTGGATGGTATGACTTTCAACATCAACTGCCGAACAGCAATGTTTAAAAAAGAAGACCTAAATCCCACATTTCCTTTCAAAACATCCATGTTTGCTTATTGTTTGTCTTCTGGGTTTCATTTTTTGGCTACACAGCTCAAACATCCAGGGAATTTTGGCAGTGTCGTACATGAGATGCACCAAAGACGCTTTTCAAAATGGTCCCTTACTGTCACTGTTTAAACAGAACAATGGTGAAAACAAATAAACAAATAAAAAGGAAGAAAATCTAAAATCTATGCAACTGTAACCTTACTTATTGTACATATTATATTTTTGGTTTATCTTAATTACTCAAGTCACCATACTGATTTATATTGTTACAAAATTCCACATTGTTATTTTGGACAGATTTAAGTTGTATTACAGTATTTATGCCATTATTATTCATGGCACTTCAACTGTTATTTTATGTCTGTATTTTCATGTACACATTTAATTTGCTATTTCATGTCCCCTCAGCCTCAAGCATGAATAACTTCGGTTCCTACCTGCCTTTGTTTTGTGGGGGACAGGTGTGAGTGTAACAAAGACAGGGTAACATGCTACAGTGGAGCCAAAAAGTGAAGTTGGACGTAGCTGTCTTGTTGTATATTAGCGTGAATTAAAGAAAAATCATTTGAAATATGGAATATGGCCAATAAGGGACTGTTCTTCATTTGTCAGAGGAGTAAGGTGACCTATTTTTTTATTTTTTTTTTTTTTATTTTGACCCTCCCTGAAGCTATAAATATTTTTCCCTGAGCCTCGCCGAGTGACTAGTGGAAAGAATGACTCTCCCTCTACTGTAAATTAGTCATTAGATTTTTAAAATTTACCCTTTCATGTTTGAAAGTTAAAAGTTAAAAGTTGAAGATGAAATCTTGATGTCGAAGGAAGCCTTGGTTTTTCATTCATGTCATGCATGCTGGTTAGTTTGTGCAACAATTTAATTCGGCCAAATTTTAAAGAGATGTAAAATTAAGTGATTTTGATGAAATATCACCATTTTAAACTTTGTTTTATTTATTTATTTATTTTTCTCTGATGGAAGTGTTCATTGCACATGATATGTCCAAGTACCGTTGGAAATTTGAAAATTCAATGATCATTTCTGTTATTACAGTTTCTGGCTATGATACATTTTGGCATTTTTTTTCCCCAAAATCCCCAATGGGAAGAAGGGATGTTTTTTAAAACAGGCATGTTAAAAAAATAAATAATTAAAAAATAATAAAAAATCAGGCATTAAAAAACCCCCAACCATTTCAATTTTTATGCTCCTCCCCTTAGCCGAAATAAAAAACACAAGTCCATCCCCACTGCTTAAAAAATTAAATGGCATGCCTCCCCCTTTTGGCACCGCCCCCTCCGCTCTCATAAATCACAAACAGTCCCTTATCACTTCTTTAATATGTACAAAAGACAAAGTGCAAAAATGACAATTCCCTGTCTTACATGAGATGTTGTGTGCTGCACAATTTCTTCAGTAACTTCCTGGAATCTCCTGTCAGTTGCCTGGCAACTTCTCCTTGCTAAGACAAAGTCCAGCACAGACTATCTGTAAACAATGACTGTCGGTTTTATTTATCTTTATTTCCATGGGTTAAACAAACAAAATGTAACATGGTAGTGAGCTTTAAAGTTGGTCTAAGCCATATTTTTTATTTCATTTTATTTATTTACTTTTACATTTGGACAGATTCGGGTTAGCTGTTTCCCTGTTTCCAGTGTTTATGCTAAGCTAAGCTAAGCTAAGCTAACGGCTGTTGGTTCAAGCTGGCTCCAGCTACATATTTACTGTACAATTGCCAAAGTGGTATTGAACCTCTCTTCCAACTCTTGGCAAGAAAATGAATATTGTTCTAAGTCATTCAGGTGTTAACACGTGTTAAGAGCTACAGTGTGAGGGCATTGTGTGAATGAGTTAACAGACATCCTATGTCTGAGACTGAAAAGGAGGGATTACTGGGTCCCTGCCCCTTCACTAACCTCGTCCTGACCTTGTAAAAACCCTGACCCCATCATTTCCACCCTTACAGGATTCATCTGCTGGCTGGACTGCCTGCCTCTCATCTGTGGGAGTGGGGTTTGATGCCTTCAAGTACCAGCCAGCTATAAAAGACACATCCTGATGGGCCTTCCTCTGTTGTGTTTAATAGCTGTCCCCCCTCCCCCCCACCTCCCCCCATCCTGACCTTCGCCACCACACCCACCCTCAGCCTTTGCGCTGGCCCTTGGCTAACCCCTCATATTCAAGGTTCAGGGTCAGGGCAGCAGACTCCCAGCCAATTGGGCGGTTGCCCAGAGGAGCTGATGCAGCCGTGAGCAGCAGGAGAGACGTAAGAGACCCTGGGACCCCTCTGATGTTCCCGAGAGTCTCCAAAGAGGGTGAGGCTGCAGTGTGTTTACAACATCTTAAATTTAGGGAGGGAAAGAGAGACACACAGGCTTACACAGAGCATGACGAAAGAGCGGTACAGTATATAGAGAGTGTCACGTAAAAGGAAGAATGTGACTCTTTCATTGCAGTCAGACAGCTGAATGACGACAGAGAAAAGAATGACATGCACATTAATGCTGTCTTTGATGTGGATCAGGGACCTTAACTTTGTTTTACTTCCTTAAATGTCATAAGATCTTTCTTTTCTAAATACCTAAAGATGGACACACAATCATTCTTGAGGAGCAACCAGTCACATATAGCTGGTAACATGCAATTAAATTACAGGACGGGACCATGGACCACAGCTAGTAAGAGTTAGCAGCTAACTCAAAGAAAAGGAATAGGCTCCAAAAATGGCCACAAATGTGGGAGACAATGAAGTCCGGGAGCTCCTTCCCCTCTATCCCAGAGGGTGAGATACACTGCCATAGAACAGGGACATTAAATTATTGCTGTTGCCATGTTAGGCTATTGTTATTGTTTAGAAAGTGCTGCCCAATGTGTATGTTACATGTAGCACTAGAGGCCAACGCAGCTGTGTTGTCCATCATGTTTCCTTTGAGTCTGAGATGCTGGCATGTTATCTCAAATCACACACTGGGGTGGCATTATTCTGCCATTGTGTGGTTCAGTGTAACGTGATGGAGGTACTTTGTAGCGGCCCTATCATGTGATCTCTGTGTGTAAAGGACTGGTGAAAGACATAAATGTGACTTAACTTTAAGTTTAGCTGTAACTTTAGAAGAAAATGATTGAAAGAGGAAGACATAGACAAAAAATAAAGATTAAACTTAGAGCAAGTTCTGTCAATATGGAGTACAGAAAACAAATAAATTATGGGAACACTTCTGTCTAAGAGTTTGAGTGTTACCTAATTCCATGGAGGACTGTGAATGCTCCTCTGCCGCTCATTTCTACTTAAGGAAGTCTCTTCCGGCCTTGAGAACGCTGATTCAAGAGTCATATCTGCTGCTTCCTGCTACAGGACAAAGAGAACACCAACATCTCAGCACACAGACTCCTCCTTCATTTTTAGGTCACTTGCGTGTGAATCTTTGACATTATCAATTTATGCCTGTACTTCTTTTGCTTCCTGCGGATATGAAATAGCATTCAGCTGTTGTTCTGTCTTCTGGCCCACTTATTTCCTAAGCACCTATGATTGCACAATAGATGTAACTCTGTTAGGGAATCCATTTCACAGTAAAGACAACAACGATACAAACAACAACACCCGTAAAGCCTACTTCCTGAACTGGGTTCTTTGGAATAACAAATGCTGCCTGCTTATGGCTCTCTGATGGCTTCATTTTTCACTCGGTATAACTTGCTAATTTTTACTGCTCAATGTCCTCCACTCAGCCTGTGTCACTAAGTCATAAGCATGCTGCTCCTGGCTGATATATGGGTCTGCACGATGATGTCAGCGAAAAACACTTTCAATAATTGCTATGATTAATATTCTCAACCTTCCAACACCTTCCCTTCTCCATCCAGCGACATATCTCCGGCGAGGTTCATCTATCAGTCTGCTCTCAAACTGTTTAAGTCCTCCGAGTGATGCATGGCACGCTGCCAACCCTGTGTACCAATGCAAACTATTTACATTCATTCAAATTATGAGTCGATGAGCCTCCGAGCATAAAATTACCATGAGTTAAAGAGGTAGAAAGAGGGAGAGGGCCAGAGTATTTAATATTTAATTGTTTCAACTTCATTGTGCAACACGGAGAAAAGGCATGCGTATGGGCAGTGTCCCGGACTTTCATCCAGGATGTACCTGTTTGTATCCTGTGTGAAACTGAAACTCATCATTGAATTATTTAACTTTACCAACTTAGGTACTTTTCGTAAGTAGGTCATATTAGTGTGATGTTTTACGTGATGCAATTATGTCACATATTGACATGCTTGCGATCCGTTCATAATTATTTTTACCAAAAAACACTTTTTCAAAACCTAAGTACCTAGCTGGCATTCTAATGTTTATTCACTATTGAATCAATGTCATACACCATGTTTGAAATCCAACACATCCTCACTCTGACCTCGTCACATATTGATGTTTTGGTCATGGACTTTTCACATTCACTTACGATGTGCAAGGTACCCTGGGTGTGTTGGTTGTTGACATTCTGGGACACCTTGTCAAATTCTCTTCTTTCAAGATACACTTCTGTTTTCACAGGAAATTTAACAAACAGTCTCTTTCAAAATAAACGCACGATGTTGCTACAAAACCGCAAATTGATGTTTTTTTCCTCCAACAATAAAAACACGTGGTTGGGTTTTGGAAAAACGAACAGGGTTTGGCTTTACAATCTTGCGGGACGCGAACACCGCTCTCTCAGATGACAGTTGGTGTTTGTTGGACCCATCCACCACACCATACCAACATTAAGGCCGCCTTTTTCCGTTGGTTTCTGACGCTGCAAGTCACTGCCCAAGCACCAGAATTTCGACAACTTCGGAATGAGACCGGGCTCTTGAATCACTGTTGAATGATGTTTTGATTTCAAAAGATGAATTAACATTGATTTCGCAATGTTGTTTCATAAACTTTAAATGCTGTTTCAGAATTATTTCACATTGAAACAGATCTGTTTGAAATCTCAATGCTGATTTATAAGAATTTTGTTAACTTGTTTACAACCATCGGAATTAAATGTTCTTTCAATGTTGTTTCAATGTTGAAACAACAACTGACACAATTTCGACCACATTTCAAGGTTGAAGGTCAGTTGTGTGCTAGCTGGGTACTTTTTTCCCCTAAACCTAACTTAACTACAACCATCTCACACCATTTACTGTGGGTTTAAAACTGAGAATGTTCTTTCCATCGGCATTGTTATTGTGGTGCCGGCACATAATTTTAACACATTACGTGCCACCATTATGTAATACCATGTTAAGAGGTCATGGTCACTTTATGTATTTCTCTAAGACCAGATTGTGGAATGAGGAAAACCAAAACTTACTGTGCTTATATTCTTTTCCAAACAGTTTTTACCATTAATTATTTAGTTAATAAATGTGAATTGTACAAGTGCTTCTCCACATTTATCCTGTCCATGTACAGTACATGTCCACGATGCCCTACAGCTGTCTGCGCTGGCTGGAATGTGCTTGGAGCTCTCACAGGACGGGTTTCCTCTTGGCCTGCACGCTAATTGTTTAGGAGGAAAAGGTGAAACAGATATGTATAAACAGCGGAGGTCTTCCAAAAAGGCGAGAGAGGCCTAGAGGGCCTGGGACAGTAGCTGACCTGTCATATTCACCATTCACACCGAGGAGCCAGGTCTGCCATATTCTGTCTAGTGGCGTCAGAAAAAATAAACTCTCACTTCCTTAATGTTGATAGACAAATTCATACTCCTGTGGGAAACATTTCTCATACACACGATAGCCTGCCCAGAGTATGTGTACAGTAACAGAACAGACAATACAGCTGAGTGTATTGTGATTTGAGCTTCACTAAATTAACTGTAGCCTGTCCAATTTAGTGCTTCAAGTAAAATACAGTAAATAAAACCCTTTGTACTCTCTTGGTCCTAAACATGAGTTATAAGAGGACCAGGAAGAAGTGTTGAAAATCCAACATTTTAACAGATACTGGTAAAAAATTTCTGATATTGTCTTTGCAGCCCTACACACACACATTTATATAAAATCTCAAAAACATCTCTTGATTTGCACAAATTGGAAACTTTTCTATTGACTATACAATATTTGAGCATTTTTTTCTTCAGCAATTACAGCCAGGTATACGTCAACGTCCTATACCTATATTCTTCGCTTTCTTTCTTTCAGGTTTCATGTAGTACAACAGACTACAGTGTATGTTGTTTATAATACAGAATGTGCACATACAGTATAATTTTGTATGAAAATGGCAGGATTGTATAGAATCCCCAAAAGGAAACATTTACATTCAAAGTCTAACTAATATATGTGATATGGCCACATGTATAATTTTCATACATTTCTATATATCTCATACATTTTACTGAATTTGGGGAGGTTCAAAGTTCATGTCTAAACTTCTCTTCAGTCTTCACCTCCCAGTGTCCACAGCAATGTGACTTTATACTTTACTATGTTTACATTATTCTGCATTCATTACTTGTGCTGCCATATTTGAGTTAATATGTGGAAGTTTGGGGCAACTAACAACCATTATACATCCTTCACAAGAGAGCAATCAGGACAGTAAACAATCAGAGGTACAGGGAACACACTTTTTTTTTAAAGTCACATGCATTGAAATTTCTAGATCTGGTCAAATTTAAAACTGCAATAATCATGTTTAAAGTGATTTAAAGGTTTATACAACTAAGAAGAGTCTGTGTATTTCAGTGTATGGGGTGGACTTGTGGAATGGGCTGCGTGATGAGTTGAAACAAAGCAGAAATATAAATCAATTTAAAAAACTGTACAAGAAAAGATATTTTTGGCAGTTATATAGATGAGAAAAAAGTTGTGTTAAGGGAGTGCATATTTATTTTGTAACAGTGGGTAGTACTTGGACTGGGTTTATTACTTATTAATTTAATTGGGTGCTAAATAGAATGGGGATAGTTGTATATTAGTTGTGAATAGATTTGTGAATTTGTTGGAATAATATATGAGTTAAAAGAAGAAATGTAAGAAAGGGGCAGGGACATATAACTTTTACTTCTACCTACTCCTTTTCGGACATTTTTATCTTTGTCTTGTTTGTTTTTATTTTTTTGGTTAAAATAAAGTCATTTATTCATTCATTCACTCACAGTAATGAACATTTGTCCAATATTTAGGCTACACAGATATGTATTTCATGTGTGTGTAAGTATTTTCTTTGTCACTTTCACCTGTTTTGTCTTTCCCGTCTGTCTGTCTGTCTTTCTTGCACTGCACTGCTTCACGCAGCACTTCATCGTCTTTGTGCATCCCAAAAGTGCAGGTCATAAAAAAGAAATATGTTCATTGCTGGGAATACGCCTGCTCCCTGTATGAATGAGATCTTTAGACAGTGATGTTCAGTGTAACAAATTGATAGGAGTCAATTAAGCATCTATTATTAACCTCCTATGGTTCACTGTCAATTATCTGTCCCATTAACTCTGTAATACTGTACGCAGTATGTGTTTAACACTGAGGGGATCCAGCATGGCTCATATCTAATCTGCACTTATGAAAAAAAGAGCCAGAAATGATGACTTTTAATGTCAATTCAATTTAATTAGATTTAATGAAATGGTTAAGGTCATTTATACCTCCGTTCCTCAGCTCTTAGATGATTTATAGTAATAATAAGGTACGCTTATATAGATTAGTCATAAATTCCCCACACTTGTTCTACAGTCTTAAAGTCAAGGCACAAAGGTGTTTTTTCTGCAATGATTACCATATTAAAGATAATATTACTGTCCACTTCTGAGATGGCGGGGAATTACTTAGATCTATTTAAAGGCATGGGAAATTTTGGAGATGATCTTTTCCTCCTCATGAAATGAAACATGCTGAAAAGCACTACAGAACCGATAATCACCATCACATGGGAATAATGCATATTTATCACATGTGGCGGGTGCAAAAAATGCCCTACCATTTCTCCCATGTTGCTTCCATGCCTGTGTTACATGATGCCAATTCCTGCTGTGTCCCTCTTGATGTTCATCAGCAAACCACTGCGCTTGTAACAGGAAATCATTCTGCTGCTGCACTTACTGGGCCCTATTTACACAAACTCCCCCAAAACACTTAAGACAGGATATTTGATTGTGAGAAGTCTTTTCCATGTTGTTTTCCCAGAGCTGGCCGTCACCCTGGGTTAAACCCTAAACACATGAAACACACAACTCACAGCACTGCTTACATCGTAAAGAAAAAAAAAATTAAAGACCTGCTTGTCATACGAGACTTGGGAAGCTGTGTTCCACAGTACTGATTTGGTCAGACTTTGTTTGATGCCATTGTTTTTGTCTACAATGTACTGAGTCAGGCATGTGTTATACCTACTGCAAATGAGCTCAGGAAACAGATCACATTGTAAACTCTTTGCAGCAGTTAGAATACAGCACCAAACACAATGACATTCAGGGAGCATATTATGAGAATATGCAATTCTTCTGAGAGTTGGGAAGGAAACCGTTCTAACCGCAGAAATCCCAAATACCAGCTGGGGTGGCTGCTGACATGAAAAGCAAGGCTGCCAAGCCAGACATGCTGTCATCTGACCCCGCTGAATGGACTGCCACTGCATACACTTGTGTCTCGAGTCAGTATCTGGACATCCTCTCAGTGTGAATGGAACAGCAACGTCCCTGTGGCAGGGTCTCTGCCAGCCATTTTTGCTAATGGCTCTTCCCTGAGAGATTTACGATCCAGAGACACAGCACAATTAGAGAAAGGGAAACACAAAAGCCTGGCGCACTCCGGAGAAAGATTTATGATTTACATAGGTGCTATTTTTGAAATTGAAAGTCTGATTAGAAAGTGCTGATGGTCTGATCCAGCAGAGGACTCAGTTCAGGTGTCACTAACTGGTGGCCTCATTACATCCTCTCTGGTTCCATGCTCCTGTGCTGTGACTGGCATGTCCTCTTTGTTTGTTCACCGTTGTGTTTCTGCCATTAACATAGGCAGATGTAATAAATGAGTCACAGGGAGATATATGGCATGATGGCAGAGCTTGCTCAGTACAGTGTCTTCAATCTCTAACCCCACCCCCGCCACCACTGCCACCAAGATCCCTCCACTCAGGAAGTGAAGCAGGAAACACTTGTAGTCATGTTCCAAGACTGCAGGAACCTGGAGTCCCACAACACACGGAAAGGATATGACAGTGACAGGGCGACTGAGTCACTGAGGTGAGGGAGAAATAAAAGACAATGGACAAAATTGAAAAAGGAGACATCAAAGGACAGAGACACAAAAAGAGAAAGTGTCTTGAGGAAGGAGAAAGCGTGTCGAGGGGAATCTTATATCGGACAAATTTCCTTGCTGATAGGTACTAATTGTTACTATACATGCAGTCAAGTGACAACCCCATCCCAGTCTTTCATCGCTATGTAGATGACACCACACTATATGTCATTGAAATATATGACATCTGTATGGCACGCAGCCAGTGCTGCGATGACATTTTGATGATCAGGTCAGCTTGTCCAATGTGATCTCAACCTTTCTTGTCATATTTTTACACACTGGCAGAAGCAGCCTTTTGCATTGTTGGTGCTTATGTTTAGCAACAAAACTACTTATTAAGGATTAGGAAAAGATTGTGGTTGACATAAGTCACATTAGGCATCTGACGAGACCAATGACTGAACAAAAATTCATGTGACTACGTCTCAAGTGACAAAATAACTCAACATTAACTTTTAGTTAATGTTACAGTTAATGTTAATGTTAGTTACAGATACTAAAGGGCGCAATGTACGTCCTTATCTGTCACTGAGGGCCAGTTCCCAAGCTGTGTTTTTTGGCGTCCTCAGAGTGAGACCAGGCTGGCTTGTCTGAAAACTTTCTGTAGTTAAATCATAGATTTTATTAAATAATGGATGAATCTACTGTGGCGTCACCTTTTGGTTTGTTTCCTGTGGATTGCTCTTTTGAAGCCTCAAGTTCAGCATTTCTGCTGTTGCCATCTTGGTTTTTTGGAGCCAGAAGTGACCATATTTAGACAAGGGCTGGATCTGACTCACAGATTGTAGTGATGCCTTGCATACAGCCTGTCACTCAAGTGGCCCTGCCCTTAAATACATGTGTAACTTTAGGCCTTACTAAAATGTAAAATGATGAGTTATAAAAAATCCACCTCCCATACAGTTGTCATGAATGTTGAAATCAGCTATAGACCAAAACCGTTTTTGTACCAGGCTGTAAACATGTTTATTTCTACTTTAAAGTTGTACATTTTAACATGGGTGTCTATGGGGACTCACTCTGTTTTGAGCCAGCCTCAAGTGGCCATTTGATGAACTGCAGTATGGGGGTTGTCGCTTAGTTTAAACTTATTCAAGGCTTGAATGGATTCAAAATACATTCAACAGTATGTTGGCCTTTTAGCAGATAACGTCATGTCTGTATTTAAAAGCTGACTTGTAATGCCTTTGATCCTCAGCTAGTTTTTTAATTTGGGGTAAAGATTTTATTGCCCAAAACCTGAGCACTTGAATCTGATTTGCTTCATGAGGAGTTGAGACTGTTAGGATCACTTTCATCCTTTGAAATCACTCCTTAAAACGTATTTGTATAAATAAGTCTTTTCATTATTAACCTGCTTTTGTTGGCTCTTATATACGCCATCAACCACAATCAAGGATCGTACCGATTCCTCTAATGACACTAAATCTACAGTAAGCCTGTAGATCTACTGTCTTCCTCTCTGTGCACAACATATTGCTCAGTGATTGTGTTCTCTGATTGTCCGTGTTTAATGGCAGCCTCCATCTGCCAGCCCTGTGTGTCTGCAGGCTAGCGGCCCGCGGCGCCCCACATTAGGGCCTGTTGGCGCGGGCCCCAGGCGCATTCCGCTTCTGGAAGTGTGATTATTGAGGCCTGATTACAATGTCTGCGACCACGATAACAAACCAACCCTCACTGAGTGCTTGGCAATCTCATTGCAAAACAAAACGGCTGGAGAATTAATGACGCTTCAAACTGGGACAGGTTTTTTACTGCTGATAATCTGGATCCAGGGTAATTTGCAGCAATTGGTGGCATATGGTTTGGTTTTACACTCGGTGTCCAGCAACAGATATGAAATCTGTTGGACTGGAAGTGATAGGGCACCACATAAACAGATCTATTCAAGTTTATTTAGAGTTACTGGATAAACAAAAAAAGGTCAATTAGAAAAGTGATTTGGAAAAGAAGTGAAAAAGCAAGACAAAAATGAAAATAAAAAAGAGAAGCTTACAAAATCAAACAGTCATCAAAACAGCAGTTCAGCTGTCTGGTTTGAGTTTTCCATAGGATGTCCGTGGGGTGGCTAAAGCATGTCGCTGTGGAGAGGAACCAGAGAACAAAGAGCATGCTGCTTAGTGTTTGACACACACCTGAAAGCCCCCATGTTCTCTCTCTGTAGAAGTGCCTGTGGTGGTCTCCAACTGCTGCTTGTTTTTGAGGGGTACTCATTGCCTCATCCCTGCCTCCAGGCAAAACTCCATCCCTATCCCTACCTTCTCTCTTTTTCTCTTTTTCTATTCTCCTTCTCCCCTCACTCATCAACTCCCTCTTTTGCTCAATCTACTCTCATTCTCTCTCTTCTTCTCTCAGTTCCTCCATCTCTCCGTCCCCTCAGGGCAGCAGGTTCAGGTAGAAGTCTATTGCGGCGATCAGAGCTGATAACCTGTATTCTGGACAGGCGTGCCACATGGGGCCACACCTTGCCCGAGGATAGGTCCATCCATGCTGGGGGCAACAGAGGCACAGGGGCCAGGGGGCTAAAGCCGGGGGCTAGGTCTAGAGTCGGGGCTGGGAGCTTGAACTGCAGCATAAAGCAGGGGGGGAAATGGAATAGATGCTGGGACAGCAGCTGCATGAGCCCGAAGGCCAAGGCGGGCGGAAGGGGGCGCAGAGAGGGGCGAGAGGCAGAGATATGGAGCCAGGAGGAGAGGGAAGGGTCAGGGTTAGTGACAGGGGTCTGCACGGTCCAGCTGAGGCTCTACTGATCCATGGTCGAGTGGAGCTGACAGGTGAGAGAACAGCACCACCCCTAATGATGGCAGCCAAGGAAGGAGTTGGGGGAGATGTTGGTGCAGGTTGGCGTGCGTTCTTGCACTGTGAGGTGAGTTTGATGAGGTGGTGGAGGGGTGAGGTGAAAGCGGGGGAAGAAGCAAGAGGTGGACACAGAGCTGTGGAGAGTGATGGACTCGACTGTTATAGCATGCTGTGTGAAAAGCTTTTGTTTATACTGATGTTTCGAATCAAAGATCAATTGGAGGCCTGAGCCTCGCTGTGTCTGCAGTGCAGCTGTTGTGCTGCAGCCCAACCACCATATAATTGTCCATCAATGCAACTCGACAAAAATGCATTTGATAGGCAAAATTTGTACTTTGAAGTACAAATGCTGGAAGTCGAGTAAATCGCATTCTCCCACGTTCCACCATTTACACAGTAATAATGCCGTTTTTATTCTCTGAGCTGGCTCCACAGTGTGTGACAACAGGCCATGTGTTCTGCCCCCGCAACTGCGTTGGAAATAGGACTTTCTGTCACTTTAGTAAAAGACCACAAGCTGGAGTTGTTGGTCAGAGGAACTATGGCAAGGTGCTGTGTGTAATCATATTTGTGCATGTGTCTTTCCGTGCATATATCTATGTTTGTTGCAGAGGCAGAGCTGTGTGGCAACGCTCCATCTGCCTGGCTGCCTGGATTGCCCTGTCTGTGCTGCCCTGATTCCATCACCTTCCATGGGTTTGGAGGGTGGCGGGAATGGGGGTCGATTGGGGGAAGGAACGGCGGTGGTGGGGAGTGTACACAAAAAGTCACCCTGAATCTGCCAGCTGATTAATCAAGGGTGATTCGGCGGCAAGCGCAGCCTACCCGCTCCTTCCTGGCTAGTCCGTGTGTATTTATTTAGAGTAACCCGTGGCCAGTCACGCCTGACCTCAAACCATCAGGAGCAGCCACAGTTGCGCCCAAGCATAAACAAAAAATGCGTAATGAAGGTAAGAGGACAGAGGACGGGGTGGTGTGGGGCAGGGATGGAGGGGAGGGGGAGAGGAGGAGAGTGGGAGGAGGGCAGGCGCTCTTTCTTTTCTCAGAGATAGGGATCTTAAGCTTCACAGCAGAGCTCATGGGTCCAGACATTGAGCTGAAATAGCTGCCTGTGTCCTGGTGTTTACTTCTTAGCTGACATGGGAAGGGAAATCATTGACCTCTGTCGGAGCAGCCAGGGTCCATCCATCTTCCAGGCCGAAGGTATTTTTTGTTGGGTATCAAATAGCTGGCGTTGAAGGGGAAACCTTCCTACTTGCTTAAAGAGTTAATTGGAACCTCAGGCTACAACTGAAGAGAGATTATTTATGATTTTATGAAAAGGGAAACATGGCGGGGCTGCAGTTGTGAATATATTTTTCAGACAAAAACACACGAACTGTTGTTGGCAGCCAAGTTCAGCTGAAGAAAACCGATAAGAATCTATTCTATTCTAGTTTTTTTTTTTTTTTTCACGTGTTCTCTTCTGCTCCCCTCTCTAAAATGCTCTAGTTCATTTCGGGGTTAAAAGCATCAAGCCTGATCAATTTCATCATCTTGGCTGTGATGTAAGTAGCACGGCGAGCAGGAGAACAGAAACAAACAAACTCCAAAGATGGAGCCTCTATAGAGAGTTATTGATTGAACATGAAGGTTAGCCAGAAGTCTGAGAAGGTTGGCTCTCAGCGGTCCCATGTGGCGTCGAGAGGCCCAACTCTCTCTGTCTTTAAAACACAGGAAAGAACAAACACAGCGGATGGGAGAGAGGAAGGGAAGAACACGTATAGCACACTCTCAGTGAGGCTGAGGATGTGTTTTGATGAATCACGTGGTCAAGAGTCATTGTTGGAGAAGGCAACTCAATTGGTATTGTAGAAATTTTATCAATAATAATAAAACGTAGATTAAAACAGCACAATATGCTTCAAATAAAAGGTGGTTTATATGCTTTACTATCATGTACCGAGTCCTCAAAGTTATTTTAAAGGCACAGACGGAGCAGAAGTCAACTGTGACAAGAGCGGGTGGCAGTTAAGATGCCTGTTTACCAACCTCAGTGTCCTACACACATGTCTGCCTCTTTGCCTCGTGTTGGTAAGTAATCTGCATGACACGTGGTGATTGTCCAGGAGAGGCACAGTGGCATTTCAGGTGAGCAGGTGGAAACAGGCAACACACCACCTGGTGCTGGGAGAAAGCGGAGAGATATAGAGAGCACAGCCTCCCAGCACAGCTTGTTGGGTTCTGACCCACCACAGCCCTCAATCTCAACAAACCCACCCACCCGCCTTCCTTTTTTTTTTTTTTTTTTCCTCTGCCATCACATTCAGATCAGCCACGCGGCGCCCGCTTGACTGAAGCAGGAAGGGGCCTGTCTCCCGTAGAGGCAAACAGAGGATAGGAGGATGAAGGGAGGGCAGGAGAGAGGGAACATAGCGGTAAACAACAGCACCTTTTGTCCTGCATCTGTCTGAGCCTGGCATCCTACGGCGTGTGACAGTTAGAGATGCATGTGGTACATTCAGCAATCCCCGACATGGATGTTGAGTCATCCCAGATGGCCATCACTTTTTCCTCCCCTCTTCTTGTCTCTGTTTCTCTTTCACTCTCTCTCTGTATCTCTCCATTGCTTCGCCACCTCCCATCAATGAAGGACAGCTACTCCAATGTGACTTTGAGGAATGGGAACGAATAATTGGGTTAAGCACACAGTGACCAGCACACATACACAGTCAGGTATTGCCTCTTAACTATATAAATAGTTATTTAATTAATTAATAACTATACAAGGGAGGAGGAAAAAGTGTAGAAACAGCATCTGGGTGTGATAAAATTGGGTTTACAAAATGCCTGATGAAGAATTCAGTGTATTATCTGATGTAATGTAATATGTAAGATTCCAGTGTTTCTGTTTTTAAGGAATTCAGCTTTTATTTTATTATTATTTCTTCTGTTTTTTCCTTTGCTGATGCAGTAATTAATGCATCAATATGAATTTGTGTTGCAGAAACTTAACAAAGCACATGTGAACTGTTATATTTAATTTTATCTGACTGAGAGAAACACTATTTAACAGCCTACACACTTAATATCAGAGGGGACAAAGAATAATGATTAACCTTCTCTAATAAATCTTCTAACATAATTATGCACATGCCAAATGGTAAAGAAGCGCTCCCTGTCAAAGTTAATACCCCTGACAGCTTCTCACTTCTCGTTGACAAAACAGAAAAAAAAAAAAAGATGCATAACCCTTTGACTTTCGACAGTTTGGATGTAGAAGCCGACTTGACAGATGCTATGCTATTCCCCACATCTTGAGAAAAAATATGAAAATGCATTATTAATTCCACAATGTGGATAGCCAATATTCATAGAGTGCAAAAGAAGAACAGGCAGGCAGGCAGGCAGGCAGGCAGGCTGGCGGATGTGCCAGCCAACGAGTGAACGAGCAACTCTAACCTTGAGCTTTCACCATCGCTGGTTGACATCTCTGAAAACATGTTCTTTTTTTTTTTTCCAAGTGTGGGTTGTCAGCGGTACTGTCACAGGCAGGGAGAGGCGACGTTAAGTATAGAAGGACACATGTGGCTCGGTGAGGAGGGGGGGTCTCTGTAAAGTCACTCACAGAGTTCCTGTCACGGTTAAGTAGACAGGTGCTTACTGTTAACACCCCACTAATATCTTTATGCATATTTATGAATCCCCCTCCCTTATAATACGTTGCTCGTTAATGTCACAGCTGCCAAATATTGACTATGACTTTCTTTTAAAAAGCGCATAAATAAAACTGCTTTTAAAGATTTTGACCTGCTTAAATACATCGCTTTTCCTGTCCCTTTGATCAGAAAGCTTTTCATTATTTAAGCCTCCATGCTTCTTTATATTCTGCCACCTCATCTGCTGCAAATATGCAATATATCTTTATTTAGAGTAGCTACCTATCCCTTCATCTACCGTGCCCACACTTAATCCTCCCACTTTTTCTTGTGTCTAAGTGTGGTCAGAGACATCTAAGTGCTCTCATTATGGGAAAAGTTTGCGAGCGGGGCAAAACTTGCTGCTGGGTCTCATCAGTGAGAAAGAGGGAAATGGCTTTATAGTCTCTGAGGATTTGTATACTGATTGCTGCCTAATTCTGACTCGCGCTCTGTAACTGCGTCTTTCTTTTCCCATGAAAACTTGGCCAAGAATTGCAGAGTGGTGCACATGAGGGGAAGAGTTTTCATGAGATGTATATAGAAGTGGACAAGTTCCTACTCTGCTGTAAAATCTCAGTTCTGGGTTGGGGAAATAGTCCCTTTAGACAAATTTGCTTTTAGTCTGACCTCAAACAGTATCGGCGGGAGTCACATAAAGACCTCAATGAGACAATCAGAGGACCACAAATTAAAATTCAGATTGAATTTAGTACCTTGGATTAGATACACCGTAGCTCAAACTGTGGTTTTACTGACTGTATTTATCTCACTGACAGCACTAATGCAACCTGCTGCATCAGGAGAAAAGGTCACATAAGCTCAGGATAGAAACTGAACATCTCAACTAAAGATTGACAACTCTGACTTTAAAATTTCACAGCAGTAAATGGCTATGACATTATGAAGTGCATGGTAAATACACAGTTGAGTCTGAGGCTCATAATCAGCACTAAAAATCTCTGTTTTGTTAGCAGGATAAAATATGGTTTAATTTGTCTGATTTTATCGAGTTTACAGCGCAGCTTGGAACGGCTTCATGCTGTAAAAGAAACCTCAAAGATCTGATATAAAACAAGTAATGACTTCAGTTATGATTTGGTCTAAATGCATTTTGCCAATGTTTGTGAATGCCTATGAACCAAACCTCTGTAACTGCTAGCGCAAATTGCAATCATAAACTTTTTACTATGTATTTATTTGTGGGTGGACAAGCAGACAAGAGAAAAATCTAGAGTCAGAATTACAGACCATAATAATAAGCAAAACTGCTCTATTCCAGCAATAAATACTCAACAAAAAGTACATATGTGTGTAGAAACAGACAAAGAAGCCCAGTGATCAGACATGCAGTACATTAACATGTACAAAATGTCCATATTCAAACCAAAACTTTTCCATTCTTGTGGGATTTTGGTCTGTCCCTTCCTGTCTCTGAGAGTAAACAAATTAGCCCCGTGAAGCCACGGGTGGGGTCAGAGGTCAAGCCTGACACAGGGAGGCATGGTGTGACAGGCTTAGGCCACTTGGACTTCTCGCCCAAGGAACAGATGTTAGCGGCGGCAGTGTGATTATCGCCACGGCGACCGAGGAACAGGAGCAACGGCCCTTGGATGGATGCTGGTAATTACCCAGGCTCCCCTGGGAAGGAGATGACACGTGCCCGCCACTCTTGGAGATCACAGGGGCGTAATTAAAGCTGCAGTAACAGTTGTTAATAGGGCAGCAAATAAAGGTAGCAGGGGATGAAGGGAAAGAGAAAGCAAGGGAGGGAAGGAAGTAAGGGGGGCATAATGGAGGATTGTCTCTCCTTTGTCCTTTCTCTTGTTTGTTTTGCACACTGTGACCTTCCTGTAAGGCAACGGATTTAAATGAAGGACGGATCATTTGAGCAAGAAGAAAGTGAACTTCGCTAAAAAATGGGCAAAATAAAAAAGTGGATTTTTCAGGGGCAACTGTGCATGAGTAACAAAAGGTTGGCATTACTTTATTTTGCTTTTGACCAATTAGTATTTACACTGGAGGAGTGATAATGTAAATAAGTGCTAAATTGTAAGAACTGACCCTATGCTAAGTCTCGCGCCACTTAGTACTGTTGTCAAGCCTGTCAAGCCTTCACATCTAAAATGTCAATATGGCGTCTTTAAAGACATCAGTGACAGATATTCCAAAGGAAATGATAGCAAATTTCTGGAACAGTAGTTCTGAAATATCATAGAAAATTAGACAGAAAGGACAACAATACGCATCTGAGAGCTACATTCCTAATATAATAATTTGTCAGTGGAATTTTGTGAATGATGAGGACATTAAATTCGAGGGAAAAGCTCACCACGCCTTGATAATTCTTGTTAAGGATGAACATACAGGACTCCCTATAGCTTTCATTATCAAATATATGCTTCAGCCCACTGCTAGCAAAACTAAATTATCCCACTTTTCCATTTGTTTAAAGCAAACACAGCCTCAAACTACCTCACTTAAAGTTTAAACACGAGTAACTTCATATTCAACCATATGCTTGCTACCATGCTAAGCTAACTAATGTTTGTTAGCATCTTACCTCGGAGCAAACAAAGAACTTTTTGTTGATCTTCGATAGATTGAGGTTGGACTTAAGTCCTCCTGACATCTCTTTTCTTGGGTTTTTGGCTTTGGAAGAGCGAAGGATACGACACCCCCCCTCCAAACTTTGAGGATATCTGCTGTCAGACTTGTAGATTCCATATGCACAGTTTCTGCATTTTCCCTTGTTCTGAAAGCTTGACGGCCTTCTAGGGAGGGATTTAAAGAAGAGTCAATCTTTTTATAAGAGTGCTGCAGGAATGATACTTATTTGTAGGCCAACATGGACGTTATCATCACCCAGGTTCCCTCAATAAAAAGCCAGTATTTTTCAGTTGGATTTTGGATTATTGCAGAAAATAATTAGTTTATGATACTTAAATGTTTTGTTCAGCGGAATATTCTTGACAAATGAACGCCACTTTTATGACTTTTGATGTGTAATTGCAATCACCAGAAGGAAAAAGCTAATGTTATAATGCTATAAACGAGCTACACCATGGTTGCAAGGCTGTGAAGCCATGTTAGACACTTTGTAGTCTTATTGAGCCACCTGTTAGCAACCCTCGTTTTTAAGACATGTAAAGCCTTTGAAATTTACAAGTGGTGTATTTACTGATGTATTTTATGTCTCTTAAACTTGTGTTTACCACACATCTTGTCTCAGGCATCTAACCAAAAGAAAAAAAAACATTGATTTCAAGACGAGGCAACCAGGAGTGTTAAAATGCTAACTCATTTTCAGGTGTTAGGACTCATTCCTGCACCACTCTGTTTTACTAATCCAGCATTATGTGGACGTCTCTACCCCGAGACAACTTCAACCCAGCAAATTCACTCTGTCTTCAAAGAAACTATAAAAACAAACTTTTCAGCACATGAAGAAACATGGCTTCCCTGTCCAGCAGTAACAACAACAACAACAAAATTTACTGTACGACAAAAATGTCACAAAGTCACCTCAAGACCTCCGCTGGCATGAAATCAGCTTGGAATCTCTTTAAGTGCAGCAGAAGTGTTTGCCAGTGACAGGTATGTTTTTGTCTTGCTCGGCAGTGTGTGATGCAGAGAGTGCCCACGCAGAGCTCTTAAAAGCACCATACAAGACCCCAAGTGTCAGAGCACATCACCACAGCCTTTTAGAGCCACAAAACCCTCTGACAGCACCAAAATGGCTTCTCTTGCTTTTTTTTTTTTTTGTGCTCCAGTCGGCTTCTTATAAATGACCACATTCAACCCCTGTACGGCACTTGACAGGCCTATGAATTCTTCTTCCTGAAAGGCCTGATGCGAAAAAATACACATTGCGTTGTGGGGGTGTGGGAGTGCATTCTGTAAGTGCGTTCAGACTTTGTATGAACAATTTAAATGGTTTTCAGCTTGATGGTAAGTTCTCTTTTGGATGTCAAAGAGAGTTGAAAAAAAGGTTAGGTTGGAAGTGGTAGTGGGCAAGTGGATAGTTGCCAAAACATTATGGCAGACTGTATGATTAATCCAACACTGGAATGTTTTCAGTGCTGATACCATATAAAGGTCCTTGAAGATCAAATGTCTGGCCTAGGGCAACAATAAGGGTTGTGTAATGCTTTACTTAATTGCATTAAAGCGATATTTTTAGAGTTACATTTGTAATCCTGCAGCACATGAACTCTTCATTGTCATTTATACCTAGCCTGCTGTTTTTTGGCACGTTACATCTCTGGAGATCTCTTCAGTAGAAGAAAGAGGGGAGTAGAAGAGAAGAGGCGGATCAGATGACTGCGGCGATAATGTGTGAGTTTGCCAGTCAGGTCTGTCTACTATAGCAGAGGGGAGTCCCAGAGAGAATTAGCCATGCTGAGCTTGACACAGAATACCCACCCAGATAAATGGCAAGGTTCTGGCAGGACATATTTTAGGGATTAACTCGCTGACCCAAAAAAGTGATGTCCGCAAAATGAGACCACCGGGGACAACGGAAGAGAAGTAGCCATTTCTTCAGCTGTTGGGGCCAATGTCAGCCAGTGAACCTCGATCGTTCAATTACTGTCGTTTAGCTCTCAAAGAGAAAAGGTCCACAAGGGATTATTTATCCAACGGGAACCTGCCAATTCATACATAAGGTTAGCCAAAGCAAAGGTATGGAGAAACCATTTCTATTCTAGTAAAAGTAGCAACTCCATTAGCATATAGCACTCATGAGCCACTTTAAAGGAACAAAGTGAGGTCTATTCAGTGTCAACGAACCACAAAGCCCTAAATGGAATGGCCACATCTTCCGGTGTACCGCTTCCAAAACACGTTTTTCATTTGAAAAGACCACCACTAATGTTACCATCCATTGCCTCTCCCTTTTTCATTGTCTCTCCCTCGCACTCTCCCTCTCTGTGGTAACATTCACACATCACACGTTGCAAATGTCCGCACGCTCTCTATTTCTTTGAGTGTTGTGTTGTCAGTGTTTCATGACTTATTCACTCATTTTATCCCACAAAGGACATCAATATTTAATAGCGATGGAAGCATGTTTTCCCATGGCTTAATAAAAGATATGGTGTGCATGCACAACACATACACGCACAGTGTGTGAATTCACATGTGAGTGTGTTGTCTGCAGCGATACAAGAGCTTGTGTTCTCCACGCCGTCTCTTCCTGTGGTGAAAACCAATCAGTGTCAGTGGAGTGTCAGATTTGAGCCTGCAGTCAGCGGACAGGACAACACAGGCGACGTCTTTAGTAACTAATACAAAATAAGTCATTTTAATTGCCATCAGAGGCTTTTTACGCATTATAAAATTAATTGTGATGCCTCTGTGTAATTAAAAAACAACACATTCACTGCAATTTGCAGCCTCTCATGTCCGTATTAGCCACATTTCCTAATAAACCTAGTTAATTAGTGTCACGTGAAATTTAGGTTTTCCCTTTTTCTTTCTTGGAAAGGGAAAACATGACAGTGGTATTATTGTTAGCAAAGCAATACAACACTTACCACTGCATGTAACTCTGTCTAAGACATATTTTAATCTTATTTATACTAATGGATGTAAAATGAGGACTATTTATTGATTTTTAAATTGAAATTACTGAGCTATTGGAGCCACGTATGAAAAGCAACCCATGCACTGTGTATAGATGGTCAGCTGACTGCATTTATTTAGCACTTTATTTAGCGGCGAGAAATCATGCATAACCATCAGGAGCAATTGAGGTTCGGTGTCTTGCTCAAGGACACTTCCACATGCGGACCCGAGGAGCCAGGCGTAAAATCGCCAATGCATAAATATTTTATTGCACTAGTTACCACCTTTTTCACCATCATCTAAACTCAGCTATAACTTATAAATGACTCTATCTGCATTTGATCCAGCGCTGGGTTTAGCCACGTAAATCGATTGGTACAACCTTATGCATTTAAAGGGCAAGCACGACTGCATTAACATACTGTGTTACTTGATTAGCTACCGATCGGTACAGTCCTACAGCTATATCAATTCCACAGTTAACACTCATCAAATCTAATCCTGGCTGGAAATCCCCACGCAGCTCGCTGTCATATCCCGTTGGCAGGTTGCATCTAAACTGATTTGGCAACCTTTTGTCTTCTCTAATCTGGTTAAATCAATAGAAATATTCGCCCTTGATCCGGCATAGGGGACCTGGATCAATATGAATATTGATCAATAAGTGGTATTGGATGCGTTGGGAGGTCAGCCAGTCCTAGTAGGGTTGAGGCTAATCAGTTTAAGCTGCCCACAGGCAGTAAAATGGGGGCTAAGCGAAGTTTAAGGAGTGACCTGGCCTGCGGAGAGAGTCCTTGGCTCCTTCTGTGTCATGAATGCTCCCACAGAGAAAAAGGGGAGGGGACGAGGAATGAATAAAGGGACTTTTATTTGATATGTCAGATCATTTAACAGATTTATGCATTTATGCAGACTGCAGTTTCACTTTCAGTCTCACCTATACTAAAATAGATGACCGACTTATGTCTCTCTATCTTTAAAGGTCCTACATTATGTTCATTTTCAGGTTCATATTTATTACTAGAACATGTTTACATGCTTTTCTTTTTCATACTGTCTGCTTGTACATATCTGTATTCACCCTCTGTTTGAAATGCTCCATCTTTGCACCTATTTCTTTAAACCCCTCTTTCAAGACAGCCCAGTCTGCTCTGATTGGTCTGGGTCTTCTACATTTGCACACTTGGTGTCTCTGCACCGTCACTGCAGCTGGGGAATCACTGGAACAACACTGTAGCGACAGTTTCTACAAGTGTTGTCACGCCTTCCCTGTTTGGTTTGTTTCAATTGAATTGAAGTTAGTTTGCCCCTTAAGTGCAACCCGTTTGGGCAGGTGTGAACACAGTAATCGCGCTCAGGTGCGCACCAAAACAACTGGACCGAGACCTTCTCGAAGAGGTGGTCTCGGTCTGGTTACAAACAAACGCTGGTGCGGTTTGTTTGTGGTGAGAACGTGTTCCAACCTCGATCTGAACCAGCTGCAGTCACATTACGTATTGAGGGATTATTAATGTGCGCCTCCTTCTTTACTGCCCTAATTCTAGGTCTGAAAGCACCCTGCCTTTATACAGAAATGTTGTGACATCACAACTCTACAAAAGTCTTGACAGGCGGTTTAAGAGCATGGTTTCTGACTGTGTGCAGTTCTCTGTGAATTAAAAGTTTCGATGTTTTCATGATGTTTGGTGTTAGCACCTACATCTGCTTTATAATTATAAACTTTTCATGAGAAAAAAAACAATGCTGATTTTTTTGGTTTCTGGTACTTCAATGGGCTCTTTAATGGTTTATAGAGTTTATGAGGAGGGGAAAATACTCTCAACCAATAAAGGGACACTTAAAAAAAGCAAAATCACCAATCACAAATGTGGAAAAAGTGCAATGTTGTTAAAACAATTCAGTTATTTTTCTTGAGAGGATGGTCTCTATTGAGCAGATTACATCCAAATCACTTTTGTATATGGAGGAACGTGGCATAAATTTGAAGTCCTATGTGGGTAAGAGAGAACATGGAGGCTACAGTTAAATCTGACAGATTACACGCGGCACTGACGAATGAGACGTGGCCATGGTGTCGACACACACAGAGACACACACACAAGCCTTTAGGGGGGTAATTAACACAGGGCCAGTGTACCTAACCCCAAAACCTGTTCCTCCTCCAACATGTTTTAGCTAATTCGCTGAGTTTATTCTGTACTTTTCTGTTACACTTTCTCTTTACATGCTGAACCTGTGTCTATCTCCTTTTCTCCCACTCCAGGATGTATGTCCTGACGCCTGACCAAGGTCAAGGATACACAGAATCATTAGAAGAGAGGATACACACGAGAAGGATGAATGAGCCTTCCAAGGGTCACATGACATGAATGATAAGGTACCGTATTCTCTGCAGTTAAAACACAAAGACCTTATAAAATAAGAAGAAAGAAAAAAGAGGGAGAGGCGCAGGACACAGACAGAGAGGTATGGGGGCGGAGGAAAACAAGAACATGGTGAGTCGTGGCGGAGTCGGGGCAATAGATGACCTTTTCAGAGAAAGCCCCTTACGCAGTCTTGGGCCAAGGTACACTTTTATTTATAGAAGGTATTTATAGAAGCGATTTTCCCGAGGTTATCCTGAGCAAAATGCCAGTTCTCATTACCAGCCGGGTCCTGCCTGTGCCTCATTTTACGGCTGGATGAGCCCAGGCAGCGGGGGACCCAGCATGCAGCCCAGGGTCACCTATTAAATCCTCATGTCCAAGAGAGCACCGTCATGCACTTCTTGTTCTACACTGGGTGGGGCTATGGAGCAGCAAGAATAGAGTGAGTAAAGGGGTGGCCAGGTGTGTCTATGCACGTGTGTGTGTGTGTGTGTGTGTTGTGTGGAGAGTGATTTATTAAGGGAGTGTGCCATTAGTACTGGAGTTTGCCATTTTACGTGCCTCCTGTTGTTTTAGGTTGTGATGATTACATTTTGAAATCTAAGTCTGTTTCCATTTGTTTAAAAAAAGTGCCATTTACTGAAGCAAAGCAGTTCACAGAACATAATAAAAACCAAGGCCCTGTCTACACGTGTAGAGATATTTTTACAAACTGATATTTCCCTCTATGCTTTGACCTCTCCTCCACATGCAGTCGGAGTTTAAGGTCACTAAAACAGAGATTTTTTCAAAACTCCAAGTACTGATTTTCTGTGTGGACATGTAAACAGAGCATTTTGGAAACAATCTCCCTAGCGTACACAGACACAACGATAACAATGGCAAACTACCGGTTTGCTAACGTTTTTGTTAGCACTGCTTGGTAGAATGCAATGGTTCAGCCATGGGGTCCAGATTTCTGCTCAGTCATTAGTTAAATGTCCACGCAATTTATTCAGCGACATACTTGCGTTTCGCCATGTCATCCAGCTAGTTTGCTGTCTCTGTCAAGTAACTGTCCCTTCGTCACTCACTTTACAGCAGGAAACCATGATTCAGAATCAACCTACGACCCACTTTTGGACTGCGACCCACCAGTTGGGAATCAATGGTCTAATGATAGTTTACATTTTAATTTAGTATTGCTGCACCAATGCATGGACGAATGGAGGCATCTGCTGCACCCATTGCTTTTGCTCCACCTTAGCGTCTCCAGCTTAAAGACCACCAGAAACAGTGGTCTTGTCTCAGGATCAGTCCAACCAGCAGATGCTGAGACAATTTCCATGGTGGAATTGTTGTCAGTGAGGACTGGAAGGAAAATTTTAATGTGTCCAGACCATCTCTCGTATGTTTGAGTGAGCTCCTGAAATTGAACAGGTTGTGATAAGATTTCCCTGTAGGTTTTTTGAAAATGGTAACGTTAGCCTGCACTTGGTGTCATTTTTGCGTTTTAGTATGGACAGGGATATTTTATAAAACAAAGGTCGTGTGGACAGAATTTTTTTGTAAACAGAGGCGAGTAAATTTAACTAATTTTCTGTAACCGCTTAACCTGTTAAGGGCTGCGGCAGGGCTGGAGCCTATTCCAGCTGACATTTGGCAGGAGGCAGGGTACACCCTGGACAGGTCGCCAGACTATCCCAGGGCTGACACATTCACACCTACGAGCAATTTAGAGGCACCAATTAACCTGAACTACATGTCTTTGGACTGGGGGAGGAAGCTGGAGTACCGGGAGAAAACCCACGCTGACACAGGAAGAACATGCAAACTCCGCACAAAGGGGCTTCTCCACCCTGGGGTTCGAACCCCATCCTGGCTTTCAACCATGAACTCTCTTGCCGTCAGGCAGCAATGCTATCCACTACATTATTGTACCGCCAAAGTGCATTGTTAAAAATATCTGTATACATGTAGGCTTCAGTGTAGCATTTTGGTACATAGTTTACTTCAGTGGACAACATGCATCCAGTCCGTTAAAAAAACAAACCTGAAAATATTCATGCTTGTGTCTGCACACATGACACTGTAACACTTGTATGAATTCATGTTTCTGCATGTCTGCATGAGACTGCCTGTGTGTATGAATCTGTCTCTCATCAGAGCAGCTATAAGTCACCCTGGTGAAGCACCTCAGGCCCTTCTGGCAGGGCCCTGGAGCCCCAGCATGGGGTCATCACAGCCCAGGGACATACAGACAATGTGGAATGTCAACTCAAAGACATAACCAGACATGTACAGGCTCCAGGAAAGGGGGAAAAAAAACCTCTGTCCTCTACTAATGATGTCAAAGGAGGAAGACTAAATGAGATGTATTACTTCTGCTAACATACACAGCATAGTCATGATGTAATGAACATGACTACGTTGATTACCGTTATGGATGGTTCTGCCAACAATGCAAATTTCATCTTTCTCAACATCCTCCTTTTTTCTATTCTAAAACTAGAAAATGGATGATGAGGCAAAAAATCCAACACACCTGCACATTCTTCTACTCATCTGTCTCTGAGCAGCAGCAGAGGAGTGCGGAAGGTACAGACTGGACAGATACACTATGGTACAGGGACAATGGAAACCCCGGGGAATTGCACCCTATTCACACAGCGCAGCAATATTCCTATTTGTCCCTCATCAAAAGAATCTTCTGCTCCTACTTTTTAGTCTTGAGGGAGTCCGAGAGTTTAATGCTACCTGCAGAACTGGATGAATAATGCAAATTGCTCCAAAATTCAGACAGTAAAATGACCTGCTTACCATAATGGCTATTCCTTAAGACGTACTTGCTGCATATGCAACAACGGTCTTCACTGTATAACACGACAATTGCACTGGCCTACAAACTACTGAAGACATTTCTGCCTTTAAGTAGCATCTCGCCAATAAATCTGATACTTTGTCACTTCATTGAAAAACACTATGGGGTTTCTATTGACTGTATATTCCTCTAGTTTCTTATTTTCCAACAGGGGATCCTGGTATTCTTCCCTGCTCTCCCCCTCCACCTCCTCCTGTTCCTACAGTATGCTGCTTGTTTGGTGTAAGGTTGTGAGGCTGTCAGGTGAGACACCATTAGACCGGGTCCTGACAGGTTGCAGTAATGACGGCCAATGTAGAGGAGAGGGCGAACATTTTTTTGCACAGGAGCCACACACACCTACACATGCACACACACTTGTGCAACTGCTACAGATGCTTGACGGACAAGAGTCCAGTTAGTTTCAGGCCTCTCTCTATCTGCAGCTATGCTAACTCCTCTGGTCATTGTACTGTGTGTGCTGTGTGTGTGTGTGTGTGTGTGTGTGTGTGTGTGTGTGTGTGTGTGTGTGTGTGTGTGTGTGTGTGTGTGTGTGATGGGATGGCAGAGAGACAGAGAAAGAAAGAAAAAAAATTGGCCTGCAGCCGACATATATTTCAAAGCTTTATACAGATTACAGTAGAAGATGTCTAATCTGTCGGTTGCCATTTCCTCCCACTGAGGAAGAAATTTGCCCGGATCAAATTTTTTATGTGGGGGGAGATTCTACCACAGGTTTGACATAATCTTTATCGTACTTCTTGGCCTCATCATCTCACCAGCAGGACTAGATTGGTGCTTGTCAGAGCTTGGCTGTTTCCCCGTACCCCTGTAACAACCCCCCAATGTCTGATTGGCTTATAGGCTCTACTATAGGGCTGTAATTCTTTCCATCCCACAAGGCTCTGTAACACTTAGCATGAATGGAGCAATTCCAGAGGAAAGATAGTTGATGTGAACTTGGCATTGTTGAGTTTTGTTCCTTACAGGCAAATTTAGCAGTCCAACATCAATGTGAATGTAAAGGGAAGCAAGGACAAACTAAGAGAAACTAGAACAAAGAGACATCTGGCACAATCTGTACTTAGACTGGTTCTGGTGGCACCAGCTCTTTTGTAAGTAATAGACTCACATGGAATCTGTGCCTGCAGAATAATGCAACATATTCTCACTCCAACCTCGTCACATATCGATGTTTGGTCATGGACTTTCTACGTCCAGATACGACGTGAAAGGTACCCTGGGTGCGTTGGTTCTGGGATGCCATGTCAAGTTATGCCTGTCTTCTTTCAAAGTCCACTTCCGTTTTCACAGGAAATTTACCCTTTGCATACAGTCTCTTTCAAAATAAACGCATTACGTCGGTAAAACACCACAAATTGACATCAACAATTAACGCATGTGGTTGGGTTTAGGAAAAAAGAACAGGGTTTGGCTTTATAGTTTTTCAGGACGCTAACACTGCTCTTGTGAGTGAAGGTTGGTGTTTGTCGGACCCATTTATCTCTCCCTTCTCCATGCACCTTGGAAGTAGTTTGTGGGGGGGCATGTTCTCCCTGTGTCAGCGTTGGTTTTCTCCGGGTACTCCAGCTTCCTCCCACAGTCCAAAGACATGCAGGTTAATTGGTGACTCTAAATTGCCCGTAGGTGAGAATGTGGGTGTGAATGGTTGTCTGTCTCTATGTGTCAGCCCTGTGATAGTCTGGCAACCTGTACAAGGTGTGCCCCACCTCTCGCTCAATGTCACCTGGTATAAGCTCCAGTCCCCCGCTCCCCCCAACTCAATATTCAGGTACGGAAAATGAATGAATCAAACAACTCAGCTCAAATTACACAGCGGTAGGCTAACAACGTTAGACTAAATTTCTAAACTGCTTAATCAGATATTTCCCACTCACTCTAAACTGCATGTACAAATAACGCCAGAGACGTACATTTACAAAAGCTCCATACATCACAAGGCCCACAATAGTCAGAGATATACTTGACTTTAAGTACACATGCAAATTATGGCTGCCTTAGAAATAACACGACATGCCCACAAGGTGCAGTATGCAGATGAAAAGCAGGGGCAGTGTAGGGCAGTGTGGTGATGTGAAAGGGCCAAGGGTCAGTAGACACCTCAACAGCAACAGAAAAGGCAAACAGTTTTGAAAGCAAGCTAAAAAACCAAGTCCACAAGACCTGCATCTGTTTAATGTGTCGTGGCAAAGTCGGTTGTGAAAATAGGCGGCCATTAATGATGGTGCCACAGTCACTTTTTGTGCCATGATCTCAGAATCTACAATACAACAACCTAATTGAACGTTGCCATGTTTATTGTTTACATCACTCAATTCTGGTAGTTCTATACACGCGTAGTAACACACGTAGTAGTGTGTGAACAATTCCACTTACAATGCAGCCTGTCATGTGGTTAGAAAGCGAGTATATCTCTGACATTATACTGTTTTTTAGGGATTTATGTTACAGCTTGTGATGCTGCAGTGACTGCAGATACTTGATTGCTTTTGATCAGCACACTCGTTTTTGAGTGATGTTCACGTCACAGGTTTTTACAAACTAAGATGTTTCATAAGATTTATTGGTGCAACCCAATTTCATGAATCAGTAGTTTGAGACAGTAGTTAATAGTTACTGAAAACCTACGCTCGCCTTTACACACAACTTTCGAGATGAATTTACAGATAGCTGGTGCAACCCAATCCTGAATTATTGACCACGTCTGAAGACAGAAAAAGTCCTTCTTAAACCAGAATTCCCCCACACATGCCATTCATTATCAACTTTAACTATCCAGTTAATCTATCCATCAAGAATGCCAATAGATGGAGCTTATTTTCCTTTCTCTCTTGGAGTGGTAAAAAGGACAAGGGGAAAAATAGCTTTACAGTGCAAATTTAATCACAGACACATGGTCTGAGGATCTGGCTGCCATGCTCCCACAATGCAGCGCATTGGCAAAGCATGACATCTTCATTCCAGTGATCCTCCCCTGTGAGTCTCCCTAAATTAGCTAAAATCTCATCAGCCATCAACATCACACACAGTTTCGACCATCGAGTGCAGGCCCTAAAGGTGAGACCGCCTGCCTACCCGCCTGTGTGCCCAGCTACCTTTCCAAAGCCACATAATTCCCGACGTTCCGGTGTTTGGAAGTAAGGGAGCAAGGTCTGTCCCCCAGGGCTGTTTGCCTGCCTGTCTGACATCATAGACTGCGGCATCTTCTGATCCGCCGGCACAGAGAGACGATCTGACAGGCTTAATTTACAATGTCAGGCCTTTCAAAACCATTTCCCCCTCATGCTGACAGCAATCCTGCATTTATAAATTAGCAGAAACATTAACCTTTAGACTGATTATAACGTGTTCTGAGGGAGGCAAATTAACTTCCATTTGTTAATGTCAGATTTTGGGTTCAAATGGTACCAAAGAAAATGAAGTAAGTAGATTGAGAAGATAATGTGATGTATCGTGTGTCCTAAAATGAAATGTTTTGTCAGCTTTTGATGATGAATATGATATTGTTTTTGAGGTAATGTGAGGCGCGTTGCACAGCAGGTGAAGCTCGGTAATTGCAGTCGTGCTCTCATCACATGCAGCACAAAGGTCTTATTGTCTGAAAACACGATAATATGTACTGTCTTTTTCCATTTCACAAGATGTGACCTTAAAAAACCGCATAATGAAAATACACAAAATTAAAAATAAAGAGATAATTTTCAAAATACGCAATTAAAAGAAAACCACAATATTGCAGATGTTATTTATTACATGGGAACAACGCCAAATGAGACAAACGAGGTCTCCTGATTGTTATTAAAATGCAGCATTGCTGTTCAGTTACATCAGTGCGAATGCTAACTTGTGCCTATCAAACCCAGAAAAGTCTTCACACATTGGCATGTAACAGCTTGTCATGAGGAACTGTTGCAGTAATATTTGTGGCTATTACCCTAATTAGAGGAAAGCACACAGATGGTGTTGTTTCACAAACTCACAGGCTGAGAATCAAAATGTCATCACTGCCAAAATTAGTGATGGTCTGAGAAAATAACCTTAAAAAAAAAAAAAAACCCGGCATCACTCTTTTCTCACAGCCTAGTTTTCATTTTCAAAACTTCTTTCTTCCCTCCAAGTGAAACTGACATTAAATGGCCTTTCTTCCTTGATGAAAAAACAGGGTCTTTAGTGGTGAAACAATGGTACTTGGGTACCATATGCTGCATTTAAATGCTGTAAGACAGCTGTGAAGCCTGAGTGTTCCTGGATTTGGGCCAGCTCCCAGAAGAAGCCTTCCACTGGTTGGAAAATGTTTCCAGCGAGAGCAGGAAGAAGCCACTTTTCATGGAGCAACTTCCAGATGCAGGACACAGAGGATGAGATGAGTGCATCTGTGTGTTTGAGTGTGTGTGTGTGTGTGTAGTGTTTTTCCATGTGTATGTCATTACTGTACCACGTTTGTAGTCGAGCACAATCTATGTCGATACCTCTAATAAAGGAAGTAAAAAGGTGAGGTCTTCTGCAGGTGGACACTATGATTGGGCTACTTTTACTTGCTGCCCTTGACCCCTTCAAAGATTTTATTTCTTCAAGTTTTTCAAGACTCACATCTATTTTGTTACTGCTCTGCTTTGCCTGTGCGTATTTATCAACGCTTAATTTTACTTTTTTTCAAGAAAGGTGCATTTTTACCTCACAAGCAAAAGGGAAAGAATATCTTGTATTTTTATTCAGCCACACAGCAGGTGAAAGGTGGATATGCAGCTGCACTGTTTCTGACTCTGACTTTATTACTTACCCCCATAGAAACTGTCTGTCAATCAAATCATGCTCCTTCACAGACTAGCCCAAGGGTAGAGTGCTAGTGCACCTTCTCAACAATGTTACATTGTTCACTACATATAGCGTATCTACCACAGAGAGGCAGAGGATTCAATAAGGAGACCATAAGGTAAGACGATCCCCTTTGTTGAAAAGAATGCCGAGGATTTTATATTGCTGAGGTGAGCTTTTATGTGATGCTCGAACATGGTTATGACGAGGTGAGAAGTTTCCAATAACTGTGTTTTGCCTTCAGCGGGGATTAAACTGAATCTATGCCCAACGCTGGAATCTCGGATTACAAATCTGGATCCTGCCAAAGGGGGGTTTAACTCATCTTTGTCATTCCGGAGTAATCTCCTCACATAAGACCTGTTTTGCAGTGATTTTATGTCTTAAACATAAATATGAGATTTTTTAGCAAACACGTTGCAGAGACGTTGTGAAAGAGCGGTTCAGTTTGTGCGAGATCCTACCCAGTGCAGATAATTCCCCTTATCCTGTTTGGAAGGGATTTGTTTACGTTTGTTAGACAACAAAAGCGAAGGATGAGGCGCCGCTACCACCTATGAACAGAAGGCCTAAGGTCTGATAGCTGCTGCAGGTAGACGGAGACCAAGAGAGAGACAGAGGGAGAAGAAAATGTGTGAAAGAAAGAGAATGAGATATTTTCAAGGGGAAGCAGGTTGGCATCAGATTCACTCCTCGGAGCTTTAATAAAACGTGTTCAGTTAGCCCCTACTCATTACTATACTATGAGTATTGACTTTGGCCTAGAGTCATGACCAGATAAAATGGTGTAAGGGCTTGTCCTAAGTGATTACTCCGAATTACAAATCTGTCTGCATGTAACCCAATACAGCCTGTCTGCTGAGCACTTCACAAAAAACACACTTTCACACACACATAAACACAATTTGAACACTAAGCATGGGTGGATGTTTTAAAGCATGCACAGGCATGCATGTACACCTTATGACACTGGAATGAATACACACTGTACACAAACAAACGCACAGGAGGCCGAGGAGAGAGGGGGTCTATTCATCAGCTAATGATTGCAAGAACACATGAACCCCCAGCACACACACACACACACACGCACGCACGCACACTCTCTCTGCTATCTCACAGTCACACTCAGTCACCCAGTGTTGGTATAGTGTCTGGTCCTGACAGCTGAGTTTTAATTGGCCAGGGTGGTGCAGCATGGGCCGCTGTCATGCGGCTGGCAGTTTGAGGGGTTGTGGGACAGGCCCCTCCGTGGGGGCTGTCAAACGGCCCACGGTCTCCACAGGAACCCCCACCGTGGGTGTCCCGCCTCATTTAGGAGCGCACAGACAAAGCGCCAATTAAGAAGGGCTTTAAACAATCAAACAGAGTTCCTCAGGGCCCACAGACACTCCACAGGGCACTAAGAAAGACAGACAGACACACACACATATCGATGCCTGATAGTACACGTGCACGCAGACACGCACACATGCACACAGACAAAGATGGAAAGGTAAAAATAGACTGATCATGACTTTATCTGAAGACATAATTAATGCTTGTTCACAGGACTGCATGGGTGAACTTGTGTGCAGGCATCCCTCTGAATTAAAGTGGAAATTAAACGTGACTGACAACAACACAACACTGAATCAATACGAAAACGCTCAGAATATAAAACAGAAGTCCCATATTACAGTAATTATTTTCTGCTGAAGCTCTTTAGGGATACTTTTTCCTCTTTAGATGAATTCTCACATTTTCCAGTTCTGGTAAAAACTGCAAACAATTAGCGCAGCCATGACTTAAAAAGGAATCACAAACTTGCTGCAATCACAAAAGGACAACCTCCTGCATCTGCCTGTGTTTGTGTGCCTCCAGTCCCACGGAAGGAAGCGCCTCTGACTGATATTCCCCACTAAACTGATGAACCTTGCATTTTTAAGAGCAAAGCAGAGTCTTTAATGTATATCTCTGTCACTCCCCTCCTTTTGCCCCATCTTCTACTATGAGCTTCCATATGCCACTTCCATATGGCCCTGCACCCTCTCCTGACAAGCCCATGGCTAAGGCCCATCCATCATTCTAGGGAGTGCACTCACTTGTTATCAGCTCAGGCTGGCGCTGGGGAGTAGGGAACACAGACGAGAACGGGGCTGGGAATAACAGAATTCAGGCAAATTGCCCGGGTCCCTCCTTGAACTATTTTGTCTCAGAACAGAGAATCATTTGGCTGTTGGATATTTTATTTGGGATTTTTTTTCCTCCCTTTGGTTATTGAATGACCGATTTCAAAATCTGGAAATGGAGATGTGGGCTCTCCAAGTGCTGCCTTTTCCAGCCTCAACGCTGAGGGAGAATGGGACCATAATGCAAGTTGTCCTGGAGGGGGAGATACAGGCATGCAGTCGAGCTGGAGCACTGAGAAACACTACACCACACCTATGGTGGGGAGAAGAGCAGAGACATGATCTACACCTCAGTGGAATAAAGACTCTCCATGTACGCGCTTGCAAAAAACAAATAATAATAAAAACAACAACAATAATAATGCATTATGAATGTGCCCTTTCAAAAGCCTTTAAAGTAAATTTACACTGCATGTTCCAAATGATTCATTAGAAAGAGGAAATGAATATGAACAAGCAGAAAAATTGCAACAGAACCAGAGGAATCTGGAGAAAATATATCATCTCTCTTGTACAGTAGAAAAATAAACACTGTCCTTAAGACCAGATGCTGCCTGAATTCATGATGTTTATCAATGCTAGTATAAACATGGACCACAGACAGTTTACATTTCTATTAGAGAGCATGTTCTGTGCTCTCTCAGTATTAGAAGAAAAATATATTTTCAAGTACAAGTGGGTGGAAATGGAAGGCCGTGCTTGTATTATATTTCAATTATAAAAACATTTCTATAAAAGTCATAACAGCGTCCGCAAGAGTGGGATATTTTTAAAAAGCACAGAGTCGACACACAGCATAATTCTATATCTTTACATGCCTGAGCAGTATTTCCTTACACGAGTCAAGTAGGGCTATCAGTCTGCTGAATGCATATGCTTGAACGGAGTGAAATCAATTCAGAGAGACGATAAACAAAATACACCTCGAGAACGATAGCCTTGGTGGCCGCAGGTGTAATGACATTCAAACACTGATAGAAATCAGTAAACACTCAGGAGCATAAAAATGAAAAGCAGCTCTGGTAACAGATACTGGAAGAGAAAGGAGGAGAGAAAAAAAGTGGACTTTATTTGCTATCCACTGGTGTAAAACAGCCACCTTGAAACACGAGAAAAGGCGTGGAAAAGAAAAAAAAAAACATCCACCTTGAAACAAGGGAAAAGGTGAGGAAGGCGATGCGTCTGGAGATAAGAAAGACGACAAGGGCGAAGTGGAAGTGGAGGCATTGTGGCCATTTTGTGGTATCACTGGTGCCAGACATTCTATCTGGAGGGACATGTAGCCTCCATGCGCTTGTATGCCACAGTGGTCACACTAGTAGTCGGCTGGGGAGCAGAGGATGAGTAATTTTAAACCCCATTAACAATCACCATATTTATTTATGAGGCTGGGGCTGACTTGGTATGTATTGTTGCCCACACTTCCTTACTTACAATGAGTCCAGAGGACAGATGATCCTTGTCTGAGGCTTTCTGGGAGGAAGAGAAGCCTCACTTCCTTGTAGACACTCTGATAGCATGAATTATTGAGAGGGTGTAAGAAAAAGAAGCAACTTAAATGTAATATGTGGCCTTGTTATTGGCTCCCACCTTTTGTAACCTTTCAGCTTTAATTAACAGCGTGGGATAAAGCAGGGGCTGGGGTGGAGGGGTGGAGGGGGTGAGGGGCGGAGGTTGGCACCCATATGCAGATCTGTGGCAGCAGTGTTAGTGATGCAGAAAGTGTGTGTGTCTATGTGAGTGTCCATGAAGTGTAATTTCGTTTTTGTACCTTTATGCTCATGAGGCTGTCGATAAGCACACATTTGGGGACATTTTCTTCCACATTTCCTGCGTTTTCAATACACGTTAGTGATGTACGTTTCTGCAAATCATGGATATGTGACAGTTGCATTCTGCTGTGTAGCAGATATGTTGAAATTTTACATTTCTTTACATCCAACAAAATTTGCCGCTGGAAGAGCGGCATTGTCTTGCAAAAAAACAAAATTTTGGTGACACAATTGCGGCTTGAAATGCGGCAATGTTTTGCAAAAAAACAACCAGTTTTGTCGTTTTTTGGGCTTGAACAGTGGTCGTCAGTAGTGTGCAACTTGGCAGCTGCCCTGCCAAGGTGTAGAAACTTTACGTGTCTTAAATATGCCGTTGGAAATGCAGCGCTGTCTCGCTTACAAACTCCTAGTTTTGCTGACACAATTGCTGCTGGAAATGCTGGCTAAAAAACAAACGGTTTCGTTATTTGTTGGTCTTGAACAGTGGTCTCCAGTGGTCTGTAGCTTGGCAGCCATCTCGCCTCGATGTAGAAACTGTATGTTTCTTTACATTTCAACAACACTGTGGTTATAGTGTGGTTATGTGTAGGTACAAAAACCACTATGTTTTGGTTAAGAACATGTCTTGACCTGAAATACCTGGTTTAGTTTTGCCACACCCACCACTGCAAATGGCACAATGTCTAGCTAACAAATACCCAGTTTTGCTGGCACAATGGCCGCTGGAAATGACGTAATGCCTCGCTAAAAAGCACCTAGTTTTGGTGATTAAATCACAGCTGGAAAGATGCAATGTCTCGCTAAAAAATACCCAGTTTTGGTGACACAATCGCTGCTGGAAATGCTGCGACGTGTCCCCAGTGACACCTGATCTCTGTGGCACAATCACCCCTGGAAATACTACGATGTGTTGCTAAAAAACGCTCAGTTTTGGTGACACAGTTGCCATTGGAAATGACGCAATGTGTTGCAAAAAAACCCTCCCCAATTTTGGCGACACAATCACCACTGGAAATTACATAATGTCTCGCTAAAAACACCCAGTTTTGGTGACAAATCACCGCTACAAATGATGCAATGTCTTGCAAAACAACCCCTAATTTTGGTGAAACAATCACTGCTGGGAATTAGGTAATGTCTTGCTAAAAACACCTAGTTTTAGTGACAAAGTCACTGCTGGCAATGACGCAATGTTTTGGTGGCATAGTCACTCCTAGCAATGCTGTGATATGTCACTAAAAAAACACCCATTTTTGGTGACACACCTCCCAATGGAGATGATGTAATGTTGCGCTAAAAACACCCAGTTTTGGGAACATTACAGGTGGAAATGCTGCAACATCTCGCTCAAAAACACATAGTTTTGGTGTTACAATCCTCACTTGAAATACCACAATGATTTGCTAAAAACAACTGGTTTTGTTTTTTGTTTGTCTCGAACAGTGGTCTGCAGCTTGGCCGCCGTCTTGCCTTCAACTCCTGATGACAAAGTGTGTTGATGATAGCTCATATACATATAATCTGAATTACGTCACTTTAGAAACGTTAATACAATGCATATGAAATGTACAGGCGTGACGTATCTGTGGTTTGCAAAAACGTACAAGGGCAACATTTTCCTCTGGCGAACTGGGTTAGGATTTTCCTGTCACTGCCTTTTTTTACTAATACAGTCAACAACATTGTGGATTAACTCACATCTTTATGACAGGCGAAGCATGGTTCTGATCCCAAACACTTTGAATTCAAATATCTCTTCACCACACTTTGCATCGGACAAATCAAAAAACCACAGAGCAGCTGCATGCTCATCCTCCTCTGCCATTAAGGTCGAATACACTCCCTGATCAAACACTCTGTGTCTGATTCTGCCCATGTGTCTTCAACAACAAGTGCTGCCAATATGGCCGCCTCTCTTCACGCTCCCCGGGCGGGATGCTGCATCATCGCTGCACCCCGATGACTTCAAAGACCCTGACGCGCCGCACACAACTGACGGACAGGCGAGGAGGCTGCCCCGATGTAAATATACACTCAAGCATTTTACCATCAAAGAGGTTGAGCCATTGTTGTGGTCAGTGTTGTCTCACATGTGTCATGTTGGATGATGTGGCGGGGATGTGTTGGTTGTTTTGATGTACAGTGGTGCTTTTCATGACCTGTTAAAGGGTTGTGGGGAAGGGGGCGTGTGTTCAACCACAATGCTGAACCTCTATCGATCAAAGTCAAGTGTCAAAACAGACAATTGGGTGATATGGTATCAGAGGAGTTTTCTCTTTAAAGCAATAGAGAAGCAGCTATGTATCAGAAGAAGGATTTTTAAAGATCCTCTGGCTTTGCTCTTACACACAAAGAAACACAATGTATACATTTTCTCTTCTTATTTACTGAAGATGTTCAGCTATGAAATGGGGAGTCTTTAACTGGATTATAAAGTATTAAAAAATACCAGATAAAAGAAAAAAAGTATTCACTTAGATCTCGACTGTAGCAGAGAAATTATTAGACAAACACAAAATCCATTCTTCTGCATTCAGGCTCTGAAAACAAGGTTTATGTTTCATGCTTTAGGTCTCCAGGCTGTCATTCAAAGGCTTTGTATTGTAAGCAATTTTTCTTTTGCCCTCTTCCACTTTTCTTTGTGTGCCACTGGCGACCATCATATTAAAACACCTTTGTTTATGTTTTCTCTCCCGAAACTGCCTCTTCTCCCTTTTGCCCAGTTTCTTCAAAAGATGTGTCATCTTTTTACATGATAGGTCTGGACCTGCAGGAAAGCCCTCCCCTGTCCAGCTGTTTTGTTCTGAGGGTGAAGTCTGGGGAGAGTGATGGGGGGTCAATACGGGGGGAGAGGGGAGGAGGAGGAGGAGGCGGAGGGGAAGTCGAGAGAGGCGCTCAGAGGGGAAAAACGAGCAGAGGGCTTCTTCTCATCCTCGCTCCAACCATGTTAACCATAAAGATGTGTGTGGGTATGCATGGGAGAGAGACACAGAGAGTGAGAAAGTAAAATCGGGGCCTGAATATTTCCACCCAGTCCTCACAGCAAAGGCATTTCCATAGCAGGTGGTCTGGCTCAGCCGCCATCTGGAGGCCTCGATGGCCAGATAACCTTCGCTATTTACAAACCCCAAACTTTGTTTAGACAAACCCTCTAAAAGCCATGTGATGGCCAAAAAAAACTTCAGGCTCACTTTTGTTTTTAACCATCGAGACCTGGGAAAGGGAAAGTCACGGTGAATTTCCCCAAAACCACAAAGCGAATACTTCTGTTGGGATTACATAAATAAATAGTGAATTAGAATAAGATTGTGCAGTGACGTCTCAGACGTTTTGCGTACCAGAAATCAAAGTCCATAAAGTGGAAATTCATGGGGCTGCATATGAAGTAGTTTCCTATTATGTCCCTCCCAGAGAGTAAAAATAATCATTTAATTTGCATGCTGGGAATGTATACGCACTGCAGTTTTGTGGTGAGGGAAATGATTTGACAGAAGAATGTAATGTCTAGGGGAATTAAAGAATGCAAAAAAAAGTTGACATTATGTCATTTTCCAGATGTTTTTCTTAATTCAGAACTTTTATCTGCATTTTTTAAATGTTTCTTGGATTATCTTGCATGAATACAATTGATCATTTTGTCTAATTTTCATCTCTGTAGCTCCTTATGTCACACACTTTTTCATAGGCTACACCAGGTGAGAAGCTGGTTGAGGAGTTTTGTTGCAAACTAGGTCATTTACATCGGAGATACACCTGAGTTCAACACTCTTTGAATGTTGTTTGAACATCCTTTTCCCCATGCAGCTTCTCAGCTTCTCAGTGATTGGGAGTGTAATACAGGCCGACTGCATTAAAGCCATTTCCGCTAAGTGAAATATGTGTCCCGTCAGTGCGGCTCATTCATTATTTATCCGTTTGCTCACATCTGAAACAAACCTGAAAAAAAAAACAAAAAAAAAAAAAAACAAAGCTGTTTATGGCCCTATGGGTTGGAGGAGCACTCGCTGATGTCATCCAGGGGATGTGCTGCATGTTGATTTATTCTGAATGTTATTAACCTTTCCTTCCCCGGAAGGCTCCACTCACCTCTGAGTGAGACAGAAAGGTATGGGGGGGTGTATGATTGAAAAGGTAAAAGTGTATCAGGGATTGGGTTGCTTCGCGTTCGTTCGGGTCAATCTGGGCAAACCCTCTTCCCCCAAGTTCAAAGCAGATAGCATGTGGTTTTTCACTGTCCTGTGAGTAATTATGAATGGTAAAATAAAGTCACTATGATATTGCCATAACTGAGCAAGCTCGCTGTGGATGATTTCCAGATGTCCCTCGCGCACTAATGCATTTGCTACAGCAATAAAAATACTTTCGATTATATTTTCATTTCAAGAATAGCTGGAGCTATCATTGTAACTGGAACAAAAGCACATGAAAAGGCATAGGGAGATCAGAGGGAGATGATGAGAGGGTGGGATTCCAAGAAAATGGCATTATTGATAGAATTTTGCTATGGGGTGAGAGAAAGGGAAAGATCAAGAGAAGAGATGGACTACGGCTCTGTGTATGCAAGTAGCACAGAATTTATTGTCTCGTTGCAGGAGCAGGCAGGGAAATTAAGTGATAAGAAAATCAATTGCATACTCCTGGATCCATATAAATGTTGCTAATGTTTAAAATTCCCAGTAAATGTGCAGAGAATGCAGCACAGGGGAACACAGGAGGGTGAAGTAAGAGAGGACGTGGGTGGAGGCGGGGGGGGGTCGAGGGGCGTGGAAGAGAGGGTCATCAATCACGTCTGGGTGACACACAATGAAATCTGACCGCAGCCCAAGATGTTTTAATACGGCATCCATTAGAGCCCTCAAATAAATTGCAATTTGGAAAACAGAACATAATACCAGCCAAGTTTTCCTCATCCATCTTGCAGTGTGTCATGTAATGTAATTGCGTTGTTAATTTATCCAAGAATTTCCTTGGTACACCATTTCATCCGCATTGGTTAATTTCCCTGTAGAGTATATTTTCTCCCTTTCCCTCAGCCAGCCCTCCCCTCCTCTAGCTGTATAGCTAGCGGGGGCAGAGTAATGTTTCTGCTTAGCATGGCATTAGTCGAAGGGCTAATCAAAGCACTGAAGTCTGTGACACTTTATCAATGCCTGGCTGTGTTGGCTGAGCGCCGGCCGACCTCGCTGTAGTGCAGATCCAATCAGGCCTCCACTGCCTGTCATTATGTCCCCACGACAGCAGGATCACTCAAAAATGCCTGTGGATTACATCAATATTATTGACAGAGTTTGGGGGCATTTAAAGCTGGGCAGCAGCACCAAATGCATAGCAGAGAGGACTGACACTTCTTGTGTTTGGACCGAGGCATTACAGCGAGCCCGGGAGAAGACGAGAACAGAAGAGATGTATGGGCACGACCGGGGTAAATACAAAAATCAATACACCGCCTAAAATAAAACAGAGGAATAAAAGAAGTAAGGGGGTGCGGAGTTTACTTTGATGCATAAAAATGCAACTTTGCAAACAGATTCGTGTAACGTTTTAGTCCCAGTTTGAGTGAATAATTCCAACGATAAAGACAAGACAAGGGTGGTTAAGTTGTCAGTGATAATACGCTAAGGACCTGTAATGCAACAATAACACACTAGAAATTTTCCTCATTCCTAAAATGGCTAAGTCTGCATAGGGGATTGGCACGTTTTGACATCCTTTTACAGCCGCATGGCGGGATATCCACAGGTGCTGACCCCAGTCTTGCTTAGAGGAATACCACTGACAGTGAACTAATACGGGCCCCTGTTGGAGAGTCTCTCCTGGTGTCTGGCAAAAATCCCAGAGTGTTTTCTTACCTCCTGTCACCTGACTGGGGATCTTCAGGAGGGGGGTGCTGGGAAGGGAGGGTAGAATGGCCCTGCGGGGGGAAACGGACAAGGTGAATGGGATACTTTTGTCTCTCCCGGTGCAGTCCCGAACGTGTCTTCTCTCCCATCAGACCCATGAGGGTAGACAGAGAGTGAGGAAGAGAGCACGAAGCCTGACATGATCAAAGGATGACAGGGGAGCTAGAGGAGGAGAGTCGACCAAAACAAAGGCTCATTCTAAAGTTCCCTTGTGCAGGGTTCCTTACCGGCTGACAGAGAGGCAGAGACATGGACTCCACCCCTCAGCCAGTGCTCGTTTCTGCCAGTGGACACATCACAGGCAGCAAATGAGCTCCTGCTATTTGATTCATCTGTATATTTTACATACAAGGAATAGTTGATGATAGAAATGTGGGTTAATTTTTAGCAGTTCCTTTACTTGAGCAGAAGTTGTAATATCATATATCGCTGACTGATTACTTTATACCAAACGCTGGTTTGAAATCTTACCAAGTAAACGATTGATTGCTTTCAACTGCTCTGCCTCTGAGTCCTGCTTTTGTGTCTTTGTGTTAAGAATTTTTCCATTAGGAGTTAATGAAGACCAAAACAGAGCTGAGAGAAAAATACTGAACTTTTATGCATCAGGTGAACACAAATAAAACTCCAAATGAATGCTTATGTGTCTGTTAAATGTGTAAATAGACAGCTGTTTGCTAATAAGCGCTCCAAACCAGCTTAAAAAGATGGTAATATATCAATATTTCTTTCTGCTGCCCCCACAGGGCCCCAAAATCAGGTAATGTAGATAACAGTACTCATAATATAAAACAGTCAATGTAAGGGTGCTTTATTATTATATGTTTATTACAAATTTTATTTATATTTTCCTTATTTTTTTAATTAAAGCTGGGGTATGCTATATTTTGGAAAGGAAAATACATTTGATCAGATTTAAAAAATTTGAAAATACACAGTAACCCAGTGTTTCCTATATATTAATTAATTAAATCTTATTTTCTTATGTCATTGTAGGGATCTTTTTTTGTTTATTAGACCACAAATGAGACAAGAAATTGCTAGGTACCACACCCACGGTCCCTCCACCTTGCTCCCTGCCACTGTGGACTGTCTTGTATAAGCCACAGACATGCGCCTTTGGCTACGATTAGCAGAAGGTGAGACTATTAGCAACATTTTCTCTCCATCTCAGAAACGCTTTATGGATATTGACCCATATTTTCCTGCATTTACTGTCAGACTGTCTCTTTGATGAGTTCATCTTCCGTTTTGTTTGCTTTGCAGTGTAGGCAATTGTTGCCAGTGCTGGAATAGCAACTTTTTCTGCATTGAATCAGGCTGTCACTATCTGAAGAGATGTGCACATGCATCTGAGTTTGTAGACTAGCTAATAGGATCGCCCTTTCTTTGAAATGACCTATGATTGGCCAAAGTCTGCCGTCATGGACTAGATATTCTAAAGTCTGAAAACGAAGCAAAGAGGAGGAGCAGAAGTCTACTTTTCTCTCATACCTCTTAAATAAGAATATGCTCAAAGGTTATTATAGAATTTTTTGCCCAATGATGCAAAATAAAACTGCCTACACCTGCTTTAATCTGTATGCAAGATATTATGTCTCAGCAGGTCAAGGTGGGGCTGCTGGGTGTTTTAATCTATAAAAATGCATCATCCTTTATGCATTCCTCTGATGTCCATTTAGCTTAAAATTAGAATTCAGTTGCTAAACTTGCCGCATGGGACCATAACAGTGTTGCCACGAGTCCAGCTGAGCTGTCTTCTCCATGTTCTACACATCTATCATTAAAACTTCGGCGGTTTACAGAGAGGAAGTCTCACTACTTCCAGATAAATCAGCGAAATAAAGACAAAACCTTTCATGCGTGTCCAAAAAGCAGCGGCCCTCCAACCTCACAAACCTCAAAGCCAAGGCTGCAGAAAGACATATTTATTTTCATGGTTTCAAGAGGTATAATCTGATGTCATTATGTGGATTTGGCTGAGCTGAACGTCTACATCTGAGCGGAGTGGCTATAGTTTCGAAATCAGCACCGAAAAAGACACTTTTTTTTCCTATACGGCAAGCATCTGTAATGTTTAAGTGATAATCATATATTTCAGTTTCTATTTTGCATTGAACAAATTTGTTACAGGATTAGGTTTCACATAATTCAGGAGAGCGTACGCTACTTCCTGAAGGATCTGGGTGATCTGGAGGATTTACAAGAAGCACTCAACATTCTCACCAGAACACCAACCATCATTTACTGTTGAGGACAACTCTATGAAAATTATGTTGAATACAGTTTTGGGTTTGGTTTTCTGTTTGCCTGGCTAGGATTAAACATCTTATATTTGTTTAGATGGACAGGTTTTTTCCTGATCTGACCTTAAAGCCCTCATCGCCCAATCCTGACCCTCTAATCCACCTCCACCCGCCAACCCTCTACATTCTCTCTCCCCTTCTTTTTGTAGTAAATGATGTCTCAGGAGGAAGAACGCAAGGAAGAGGTGCTTGCTTCCTCTAATTCCAACCACCTCACATGAATCCCAGCTATACCATGAAGACGTGGGGGGTCCTTGAAATGTGCTCTGTGCCTATTTCCTCCACGCAGCCTGTCACAGCCAATGCGGCTGAGGACGACAGGAACGGCAAACAAGCACTTGTACGTCCATCACCGTTCTGACAGGTGAAGTAAAAGGTTGACAGGACTGAAATCTAGCTTGGCCCCCCAGACATGGCCTCCTCAGCTCTTAGTCCAGACTAGGGAAAGGTGAGAAATAAATTAGTAATAGGGCTTTACCTGTCAACAACACAGGCACTCTAGGCTATCGACCCACTGTTGTGTTCTCAACTCAAACACGTTTACCCACAGTCTTAAAGTTACAGCAATGCACTCAAGAAATGGATTCAAAATCATGGAAGTTTGATCCCCGTACGGACGGCCTAAAGTTGGACGGGTGGTGAATCAATAGCTTTTGCGATACTCTCTTTAGCCACCGAGGTGCCCTGGAGCAAGGCACCAAGGTCAGTGGTAGCCTTTAAATGTCTGCACACTTTCAGCTACATTACTGCTCAATGTCACTTTGACAAGAATTAAACAACATTTATTCTCAGCCCTCCTCCAGCAAGTTTCTAGTCTGCAAGTTCTACAATTTGCAAAACTTCTCTGTGTCTTGGAAATTGTTAAGCAGTAATGCAAGAGAGTGTGTGTGAGCTGAAATGAAACACTGCCAAACTAGGCAGTAATTATCATGTATACTGGGGGAGACACATCTTCACCAGTATTCACTACAATGCCCCCTAATATTTTAATAAAAAGGCAACCATGCACAGCTGTCTGAAATAATCGTTAGCAAATGTTATCCTATATATCCATATATAAACTTAACAAATTGCTACTATCATTACTACCGGTTCTAATATTACAGTGTACCTTAGTTCTGCGTGTGGCGTTGCCATACCCCAGCAGAAGTCATTGCTGGACTGCTGTGGGAAGGTACAATCAATTACCAACACTGTACTGTGTCCCTATTTTATTACTTTGAATGTAACAAAGTTGCCCAAGTGTGTCCCGCACCGTTGGCCCTCGTCAGCCCATGTTGGCCCATGTCGCCTTTTTTTCAGCATGTTGAATTGGTGTCGGAGGTGATGGAGCCCATCGGTGAATGAAATTACTCTGATTGGCAGTTCAGTTCAGCGCATGAGAAGTGAAATGAAGGTGAGGAAAGTAAACAAAGAGCTAAAGTCAAGAGGGTGTGAGAACAGAACAAACTTACATATAATAAGATTATTTTTCTACAGCCACTGAGCTCTTTAGCAGAGATGTTTCAAGATGGCTTGTATTATTGATCACTGGCGCATGGTAAATATACAATAAGATGCAATGCGATACGATACGATACGATACGATACAATACGGTACGGTACGGTACGATACAATATACTCTATAAATATGCTTTGATCTTGGAACACTGGATTGTGTTGTTGATGTGCTAACTGGCCAACTAGCATCATGATGGTTTCCCTTTTTGAATGATGGTTACAGACTACCGCTGTCTACTGGTGTGGAGAGTTATTTCCTCTCACACAAGCACAGAACTTACATGCTGATGGGTCATCAGCTGTAGTCTTTTAGGTGTGTTTATGTGCAACTTTTTGACTGAAACACGGAGACATGAGGCCACACAAAAGTTCTAGTGCTAGTGCTAGTTCTTTGACGTTGGTTTGGTGTGTCTCAGCCCTAATATGAGTGTTATATAGACTTATTCATGGTCGACTGTTATGGCTTTTGTAAAGTGTTAGTATCCTATAAAACAGTGGCTCCCATTTGGTCCAGCCAAGGGGCCCATATTTCTTCTTAGTCATTAGTTCAAAGTCCACACAGTTCAATACATTCAGTGCCATACTTTCTTTGATCATGTCATCAAGCTAGTTTGCTGTCTTTGTCAAGTATCTGTCCGTTAGTCACTCACTCTACAACAGGAAACGGCACTTCAAAATGAAATCTCTTTGCCAGAAATCCACTAAAATTCAAAATAAAGTTTGTTTTTTACAAACTTGACAAGTTTGAGAGTCACTTGCGGTCCATTTAATATGGACCCATGACCCACTTTTGGACCAAGATCCACCACTTGGGAACCACTGCTACAACAAATGTCATGAAAAAGTTGTAGTCCAGCATATCAAAAAAGTCATTACATAATATGTCATAGAAAAGTCATAAAAAGCCATAGAAATGTATTTCATAAAACACATAGTACAGTATGTCATAAAAAGTTGTAGCGTGTGCATTCTCCAGTGTGACCCTTAATTTCATGCTGGCCCCCTAAAATGGCACTCAGTCATCAAAACTTTGATCTATAGATTCAAAATGCCCGCAAATGGTCTAAAAACTTCTCCTATTGGGAAGTCTTCCCAAGGCCAGTGACTCCAAAGATGATATTTACAAGTAAATCACCCACATTCTGTCTAGAAACAGGTATTTCAGTAATAATCGAAGAAGTGGACCTGGTAACTGAAAGCATCACTAAGCTGCACAGTGGAGCCATTCAAAGGACATACTACCATTTAAACCAAAGGCTTTTCTTTTACTACCCTTATCCAAAGGAAAATCTCCCGGCTTCAGGTGTATCACATATCAACCAGCCTCTGAAATTAGCAAAGGAATTTGCCTAATTGAATTTGCAATCAACTTAGGTTTCAGCCCCGTAAGTCTGCTTCCATTTGTGCTCTTTGTAGCACCATTAAAAGAAATAAATGTTCATCTTAAAATAATACTTTATGGCTGGACTCTTAATTGATATAAACTCAAGACCTTTCCACACAAAAGAAAAATATTTTCTCTACACATCTGGCTTCAAAGCCGTCGGCCATCAACACTCTCTAATTTATAGATGGAGCTCTTTGTAATGCAGCATTCTTGGTGCATTTCGTTGGCCTTTTGCAGGATGCTCTACAAGCCTCATTTTTAACCATCAGACTTTCATGACCCCTTAAATCTTTCTGTGGGATTCTACAGGCTGGTAAAATGGTTATGACCTATTTATCTGTTTTATGGACTCCCTGGCCATTTCAGATGGGTAAAAATCAATGTCATTTTTGACTGAAATCGATCGAATTTACTGGTGGTAATTTGAACATGCAGTGGAATAAGGTTACAAGGGAATTCTGAGCTAGAAAACCACTGACGGGGAGATTTCAACCAAGTCAATAAATACTGTGATTGAGTTTAAGGTTAAATATGTAGAAAATGGGAAGAACCTTAAAATAACCAATTCACTGAGCCTTTATAAAAATATATCATTTAATTTTTTTGTTTTAATCCTCCAGCTTCTGGATACTTTAATTTCATGTGAATGAACACATGGCTTCAAAGAAAAAAGGGATACAGCACATTTTATATGACAAGACAAAGACATCATTGATCATTTTGTTGTGAAAGCCACATCTTGGTAATCCCTCTCTTCCTCTCGCCATCGCTGCACTGTCTAATGATGCACAGATTGACACTGTGGCCCCTCCTCCTCTCCTTTCCTCTTCTCTGCCCATCTGTGTGAAAGATCCTAGCGTACAATACTGCTTCTGCATGTTCCCTTAGATGTGCCTCCCAGCCTGGGAGAATAAGGGATTAATGAGATAGATTTATCTTTTCTGGTAATACACCCGCCATTGTTTTCTCCATGCATGTCCTAAATGCATCCCAGAGTGCCTTGGGAGAGGGCTGCATCATTGAGTCCCATAGATCAGTGGCGCGGCGTTCTATTCTACATTCCCATTTCCCTTTAGAGGAAAGAGCAAGACGTGCATGCATACACATATTATTCACTCAACATTTCAGCACTTTAACAAGTATGTTATTCTGAGTTTAGAAATGAATATTACAAGTGCTGGATTTGTGAACGCCTCTGACTGTCATGCATAGCTTAAAAACATAGCTACAATATCATATGCATTGTATTATGAATAATTAAAATATATTGTTTTATAGCTATTTAAACAATAAAACTAATAAAAGCATACTTTTAAAGTGTACTGATGTACTTAGAATAGTCTGGATTTGTTCTATATGCTTGAAAACACAACTATTTTCACCAATAATATGTGTTTATGTATCTAGTTGTATTCTTATTAATGTAACACATCTTCTCCAACTGATTTTTATTATCTTAAATCACTGGAAACACAAAAGAAAAATCAGTTATTAAATGCTCTCCTGATTACCCTACAATCCATATCAATACAAACCATGATTGTACAATTTACAGAGACTACATACATGAACTCATCAAAGAGCAATCTGAAACAACCTGGAGCTACTCATATACACGGATAGACAATTATAGTGTCCTTAGGAGAGTAGTTAAAAAAGGCTAAGAGTCAATAATGACTTACATGTTCTTATTTGGTTTTGTCAATGCTTTTGCCCTCACTGGGAAATTGTTTTGCTGCACTGCCTCAAGGATGATGTAAATTAGCCAAGATTTTTTACATTACTGCCATGCAGATGAATATGCGAAGGCTCCATCTTGGAGGACAATTACACCATTTATGTAGATTGTCAGCGCAGCACCCATTTACACATAGATTAATTGGTTATAGTGAAATTTAAAACGAATTGTTGATGGAAATAAAGATTATCTTTACAAGTATTGTTTCATAAAATGCAATTAAAATATCACACTCGTCTTCTAGATGAATTTATGCTTGAGTTAAATTGCACAGTACATCCAAAGAAACACATAAATCCCTGTCAGGGCATATCTCCATAGCATCTGTTTGAATAGTCAGCTGCTAAAAATGAGAGGACACACACTGTAATTATCGGGGCATGAATCACACACACTATCCTCCCACTGCCATGCATTCCTGCCTGGGTGGCAAACCGGAGAAAAACACACAGTGACCCCGGAGACTGGTGGGTGTTCTGCTAACAGGTGAAGAACCAGCTTTCAGCACGCCAGAGATCAAGTTTCCCTTAAGAAACCTGGCGAGAGCGAGCAAGAGCATTGATGACTGTTAATGCTGCGTGTTCAAAGTGTGAGAGCGTGCGTGTGCATGTGTGTCTTTCTCCAATCGCACTGGCCTAGAGCGAATCAGACACACATATACCCCCAAAGTCCCTGACCTCCCAGTGTGAATGGCAAGTGCTTTGGAAATTTACAGTGGGAGTGATTAGCTCATATTAAAATGCAGCTTAACAGCCAACTTCCTGAAAATTTCACAGGGGTGAAGTAGTCGCTGGTGTTTAGCCATCCCAGTGGTGGCAAGTCTTCCTGAATGAGTGGCCAAGGGCTTCCGTAATTACCGATTTGGAATTTTTTTCTGGCCTGTTTAGGGCTTCAAGGTGAAAAGAATGAGATCATATCCAAGTATCGTGCTTATTCAGCGTGGGGAGTTCACTCGAAATGGCTTCAAACTTAAGCAAGCTGTCCACCATTCGAGCAGGCCAGATGTGCAGCGGTCTGACAATCACGCACACGTATAGTTCAGATTCATTTTTCCTCTCACGAGAGCCACGTTAGTTTTCTTATGTTTGAAGGTGAAGAGAGGAGACGAGGCTAAACCTGCAGAACCAGCAGCTTCCAGAGAAACAAATGAGTGATCGCTCCGCTGGAAGACTTTAGCCCCGGTGTCACAGTAATGTGCGCGGCTGTCTTGACTTGAAATGGCGACGCAACTGAAGAGGGTTTCCTCCCCTGAATCCCCTCGCTCCTCTCCACACATGCACAGCCATCAGCAGGTTAATTAACTGTGAAAGCTGCTCACTTGAAACCTTAAATCACTCATTCAGCGTTCTGTCACGAGCCGCCAGCTTAACCACGCTGACGAGGGTTCCGCCTTGTTTACCCAACACAGGAGACGGCGGCACGGAGGTGGGGAGGGTGGGGATTTAGGTGGTGTGGTGAGGTACTGAGCGGGGGGCATCGAATTTGGACGGCGAGGATGGAAGGAAAGTGTCAGTGAGCGATCTAAAATCACATGAAGAAACGTACCCCTGGGTGTCACCATAAATGTGTGGCTGCTCTTTCTCCTATCTGTGTGATTGCAGACTGCCATTCTTTGTGCCGTGTGAAACGTAATCTGTCGATTCAGACTGTTTGAATAAGAACAGGTGGATTGGATATGAGAGTCTTGGGTATTTTGGAGGTGAACCAATCCCACCCACTCCACTGACATCCCTCCTGAGCACATGCACACCCAGACACTTTCTTTGTCTGACATAAATTCTATACCGGTATATATGTAAACGCTCAATTTATTCCTTCTTATCTGCCGAGCCATCCTCTCTGCTACAGGGCAACATGGCGAGGAATTCCTAGCATTCCACGGCGAAGGTGGCACGGACCTTTTGGGTGACATCTGTCTGCCAGGCAGCCAACCGCAAGCTGATCTCCTTCACACCCTCCAGGGCTCGTATTATTCCTGCCTCCGTAGGTCATCCATAATATCCAAATGTGTTTGCTTAGGGAGAACTGTGACGTTTGCCTGTTTTCCCTCATTAGTCAAAAGGCTGCGGCAGGGATAGGCCTCTCTCTCAGGCCCAACAGAGAGGTTGCGCTCATGTCTGCTCATTTCTCCTTTTAACAGGTTGGACATCTCAGAGGCACGGGTTCATTTTGTTCTCACTGCAGGGGTATTGACCACTAATGGCACCCTTGGGAGGGCCGGACTAATATGTAAGAGCTTTCAGCAACAGCAAATATCTGCGACGCAGATTTGGATTCACTTATGTTGTGAAATAATCCATTCATTAAAAAAGGATGGGATGAAAACCGAGTTACAACTTTGAAATGTGGCTTGAAAATGTTTTCCCTTTGACTGCTTAAGTGCAAACAGTATTGACCATAAACTAAACGACCAAGCGCTGTTGTGAGAATGTCCCCCTTTCTCCGCCTGCCTTCACAATCCTCTGTCCTTCCTTTGAAACATCACCGGTGAATATCACGTCCATAAATCACCCCCCATCCAAATAATCTCATAAACTTTTTTACAGTGTAATTCATGCTCATCAGCATTCTTTGTTTAACATTTATGTTTATTGATAAATGAAGATAGGTTTAAATAATTCAGACCAAACATTAGCTGTGAGCAAGGAGATTAATAATTGATGGGGTGTGTGAAGGGCTGGGCCACTCTGGGAATAGATAATATTAGCTTAATGCAGGGCTGTGTGAACAGGGGAAGTGTAATGGACCCGCCGCCTTTAACTGATGATGGTTATTGTGGCCTGAAAGTTGTTACAAAAGGGGAAAAAAAAGGGGTCTGAGTCGTGCGGAGGGGGGAGGGGTTGTAGTGCGGTCATAGATTTGGCTCATAGGAGCTGACAGTGCAAATTGTGGTTTTAATAGCAGGAGGTTTACACATTCTACAGAGAGGCCCTAATGGCCGGTCCTGTGCTTAGCGTAAAGGGAGAAAAATGGCCCTGTGCTATTAAAATGAAACTTGAGAAGGTCCTTGCTCTTAGTTTGGTGTTTTCCTTTTTTTCCCCCACAGTCTAACTCTGTCTCTCCATCACTCATTTTGATCCCCTCCTGTCCATTTCCTGCTCGGGGTCTCACTTAAGTTTGCCCACACACCCTCAACGCAGCGCCTCGCAAAGTGATCCAGTGCAATGACCCTGTGTGTGACAGGCAGCCTCATTTTACTCAGACAACTGAGGACACGACCAGGTCACTGCGAAAGTCTGAGCCTGTGTAGCTGATACTCCTCTTACGATAATATCTGCATTACATTAAATATGGATATATGAAGAGACTGGGATGCTTTGACCGTCTAAGGCCACTACTGTCGTTCCCCAGAGAAGTGCACAGTGCTATACATACAACAAAGCCATATTATTGAGGCATCATTATTTCCTGTACACAAAAGCAGAAGGCAGCAATGTTAGATATTACCCATATGCTTATGTTAATGGCTGCTCAGCGCCTGCAGGTCAGCCTGCAACAAAAGGGCCTCATTTACTCTCCAAGGGATACTATTCTTGTTGTGCCAGGCTAGTAAAAAAAGATGCAGAGGGGTAATGTGTATCAAAGGCAGAGGAGGACCCCTTCATTCTATATTGCTATCACAGCAGCATATTAGCATCTAAACAAAGGAAGCAGAATCCCCTGCAGCGCAGCAGTGTTTCAAGTGGTCACTCACAGCCTTTATTTATTTCTCAATCCGACACATTTTATGCTGAGTAGCAGAATTCAGCGCACACTCCCCCACCACCACCACTACCACCACCGAAAAAAAAAAAAAAAAAAATCCTCTTGTGTCTTCAGCACAAAAGTGTTGAAGTTGCTGCTTCTTCTCTTTTTCTTCTCTCCCTCTCTCATGTTTGACTTTATCACAGAGCTATGACAGCTGTCATCACTCCTCAGCAGGCCTCAGATCTGCATTTCAAGGTTTGCAGGTTCACCGGTTCACGAGGTTCTGCTTGGGCAGACAACACAGGCAACGTGTCTGAACCCCCGTCTTCTGATGAGTCCCTCTCATAAACAATAGGTCGCACATACATGCAAAGCGCCGCCAAAACATGTAACACCTCGGGAGCATTAGTGTCGTCTTAGCTAAGGTAAAGTAGAGAGCTATGTGTGGGACTCATTATCAATAATACACACAGGTAATAGTGCTGCTGTAGTGGTGCTATGTAAAGTTCCTACTGTATGTCATCAATAGTTATCATTGTATCCATTAATTATAAACATGCAATGTTTATTGATGACATATGATGATGTCACATTTTGAAGAAATATATGATATTTCTTATATGTAGCCTATGATGTCTTAAAGACTTTGAGCCATGTAGAGGAATGCAAAAAGAGGGACAGAATGAGCAGTAAGCCAGAAACAAGGGGAAGGCAAGAGTGTCTTTGACAGGAGTTGTATTGTTGCAGTTGATATGTTTTATCTTTATCCATCTGCTCCCTTTAAAATGTGAAGATTAGTGTGATTAGAGCCAGTTAAAGGAATACTTCACCCCTAAAATGACCATTTGTACATCAATTTCTCACCGCTTGTTAAACTGAGTTTGTGGAGAAAGCTTTGTTTTTCTCGCATGTCTCTACGGTGAACAAAGAATCTGAAATTTGGGGAGAATTTATGATGAATTTAAGTAGAAGGGAACTGCATTTAACAACAGCAAAACATCTGTTTACAAACTATCACACAACTACTGCAGTATAATCTAAGTATCATTTATCCCGGCGTGTCAAACTCATTTTAATTCATGGGCCTTATTCAGCCGAATTTGATCTCACATGGGCCAGACCAGTAAAACCATTGTAGAATATGCTAGAAATAATAATAACCTTCACTATTTCCTTTTCTTTTAGTGTAAAGAAGTACAAGTACATCTTAAAAACATTTATCTATTTAATAACAGATGATGATCAGCCTGAGATATCTCAAGAAAAAAGTGTAATTTTTAACAATATGTCTCAGTTTTTCCACATTCAGTCAGTCCATGACTCGCTGTCATTACATTTTTCCATACATTCCACTCTTTTGCAGTAATGCTGGCATCAAGTTATCCTTGTCTTACAAACCATTTACATATCTAAAGTTTTGGCAGTACCGTAGCTGTAGGGTTCCACCAAAACTATTTGGTCTGATACAGATTATTTTGTACTGAAGCTGCTGGCTGACATTATTTTGTAAACCGTTCAATATCTATAAATATGACCACGGTAAGTGTTTGTTCTTTTTTCAGAGGACAGTATTCTGGTCAGGGTGGACAAGCCTCTGAAGCTACATGAAGCAGGATACTCATTTAACTTGCTCCTGAAAGCTGCACCTCTTAGCCTTCACAACTGCTTCAATATTAGGTGTGCAAAGTCAACTAGTGGGCCAGATTGGACCCTTTGGTGGGCTGGTTCTGGCCTTCAGGCTGTATGTTTGACAGCCCTGATTACCAGTCATATGCTCAGTACTTCCCAGACAACCTTTAAATGACGGTGAAACTCATCTCTGCTCTCTTTAACGCCAGGCTACATTGAAACAAACAGCAGTTTTACCTTGCTAAACACGGGAGCCCTCATCCCTCGCACTGGCTGCCAATCAGCCAATTTTTTTAATTAAATTAAATTTTTTAGCTAGAGTTTGCCTCTTTATTAGGAAATGGGTGTGCATAACATACTGATGCAGTCATTAAAAATTCATTCATATTTTTTAAAATAGGCCCGGTTGAATATTGCAACAATAATGTGTGGTTATTACAAAATCCCACGGCACACCTGGATTGGCATCACGGCACACCATTTGAGAACCACTGGGTTAGGATACATGAGATAATAATAATAAATACGTAATAGGTGAACCAAACTGTTGGAATTAAAGTGATAAAATATTAATAATTAATACATGTCTTTAATAGGTGCAAGATACGACAATAGATGCTAAAATATCAACAATTAATTAAAGAAAAAAAGATCATAAAAAGCAGCAGGAGTCACTATTTACCAATTAACGTACTATTTAACATTAAAAACATTTGAATTTTCTCATCTAACTCTGCAAGAAACCAAAAAGAATATTTCTCAATATGTCAAATTATCCCTTTAATCTGACTACTGGTAAAATATTTTTAGGCCTGCTAGGCCTCTGACAAGTTGCAGCGCCTCGGCTCACAGGCCACACTAACCATACTTCCAAACTTTTCCACAGATTTATTTTTCCTCTTCTGGGTTTAAATGTCTGTGTTGTTGAGGGAACAATCACGGGCAGACAAGCTTCCACACTCTTGTTACAATCCTGACAGACAGACTTGTTTGTTTTTGACCCAGACTGCTCTCCTCTAATGCTGTCACTGTCAGAATTGAAATGCCCTTTAAGACGGCTGTTTGACTGGTCAGCTGGCGACCCCGCTCGCAACTCACAGCTCCTGGATGGATGGACAACATGCTAAGACCAACCCTGCAATTTGGCAGCTCTAACTTTGACAGCACATTGAAACGGATCAATAATAACCTGTCAGGAGGAGGCAGCCATCCCCTCTCATTTAGTGATAAAGGTGAGTTTGTGTTGCGAGCACATAGATGGAAGAAGAAAAGAAGGAAAAAAAACTTGGCGGACAAAGATGTTGTTGGAGAAAGTTCCTCTACATTGGTATACAAATAAAAAAATGAGGAATACATGAATAAATCAAAACACGCCCTCTTTATGTTTCTGTGTTAATTCTGTTGTCCGAGCAAAAACACAGAATGTCTGAGTGATGTCACCATTGTCTTTAGGTTGGTGTACGACCTCTGGGCATGAGGCGGCCTGTGCATATGTAACCAGGCTAATTTACACAACGCTCTGAGCAAGCTTTACTCCATAATTCACAGGCTGGGTTTGTTTGAACCCTCTCTCTTACCATCAGACGGCACTAGGTCTGCGGCCGCGCGCAACTTCAGCTCCCCGGCTCATCTGGATAGCTGGAAGGCCTAGTTGCAGACAGATAATAGACCAAAGGTACAAAGGCGCACATATCTCAATACATGCATGAGAGGAAAGTGCGGGGTCGTTATGGCAGTCCGGGACGGCCCCAGTCCCATCACTTTCTCTGATGTGTGTGTACAAGGGTGGCATGTCATTGTCCTCATGCTCGGCCTAAAGCGAAGCTCCTTTGTTATCGTCTCTGAATGCATAAATCCTTCTTGTCTGGACCTCAAAACAGAGGACAGGGCAATTACAGACAAAACACCAGGGCGTCTTGAAGTCATTTCGAAAGAATTTTGTATTCTTTTTTTTCTTTTTTTTACAGTTAGAATTTAAAATATGTCAAAAAAAGAGCTAAAATGGCTTCATGGAACAAATGCGTTGAGGGATGTTTTTGTATATAAATCATTATTGATATAATTTAAAGAACACATTTATCTCAAATCTTTCAAATTAAAACTAAAACTGAGAATTTAAGGTGACTTAAATTAAATCTTGGTACAAAACAACCAACAGACATGAAACGTGTTTATTTGCTCCCTCAGCTACAAATGAGAAGATCTTGACACGATGTTCCAGACTAAAAGCAAAACTCAAATTTCAGATCATATGAAGCACTTCGGCGAGCCTTCAAAACAAACTTCACTGCCGCCAAATCTCAGAAATGTTACCACGGTTCCCCCTGTTCCTCTGTGAGAGCGCTATGACGAGCCGTTCTCCCAGTTCAGAGCACTAATGGTGTCTGTGGAAGGCATGCAGCACCGAGTTCCAGGCTGGCAGGGACGCGCTTAGAGCGGTACACTTGTCACAGCCCATCATATGAGCGCTCCTCTGAACTACAGCCGTGAATAATTTCTACAAGATTCAAAAGTCTTTCTTTTTCTTTTTTTTTTTTTTCCACACTATCTTTACAGAACCAACCACCAAGTCCTTGTAACTATTTCAACACTTGCAGTGGAGAAAGCAAAGAGATGGAATACAGTAGTAGTCTCTCTTTGTTTAACTGAAGAAAGTTTGCAAAACTGGGCTCAGAAGTTGACATTAAAAGAAGAGCTTATGTGAGCAGTCAGGCAGAGAGAAAGTCAGGGTGGCAGGCTCTGAAAGGGATTGTGGGTAGGAGTTAGCTTATCTAATTGTAAACCAGCACACAAGTGTGTGGACACTCATCATGCACTTGTCAAAACATGGCTGCCTGTGATTTTGCTCTGTTGTGGTTCTGCTGTTCTGGCGCTGTGTTTTAAAGCTTGTTTACATTCAGACAGGCCTTTTACAATTCCAGTTTGAGAGCACAATTGTAGCAATTACTCCGAGATAGGTGCTGTACAGCTGGAAAAACAACAGAATGAAAAGATTTAACACATGCATCCCTTACAATTATTGCCTCATTCTTGGGCTTTATTTTCAGCCTTTGTGCATCATCTTTGAACAAAGATTTGCAGATATGCACTTTTCCCCGCTGTGGTTTAGGATGTAAAAGCCGAGCTGTTATTCATTAGTTTGCTTTGCCATATGTGTTGGTTTGAGATCTCTGAAGATGAAGGAGGTTGTTAAAAGTTAAGTGTCATTTATGCAACATGATGTAGGAGAGAACAAAATTTTTCACTCCCGGGTCGTTTTTACAGATTGTCAAAATAAAGGTCACTTTTTAGTGATGTAATCATGAACGCAAACAAGAAAACAACTTGCAGTGTTTCAGCCCACACTAGTAGTACATGCCGAGTGTGTTTACTCAAAGGCTACCCATTGGAACTGTGCATCAGTTAATAAGGTAAAAGTCTGATTAGAAAATTGAAGCAATTTCTTTTGAGAACAGTGCATCAGTAGAGTTTAATACCAAAATGGATCGTATGTGCAGTGAGGGGTAATGTTACTTTGTACCTTTGATGAAATTTAGAGAAAATGTGATCATGTATTTAAAAAGGCCAAGAGTCTACAGCCTGTCTCATGACTCTAAAGCCCAGCTCAGACCAAATATTCGCGACAAGACAAGTTGAAACAGGCGACTAACTTTCTGAAAAAATGCTGGTTCACACCAATGCAACTAGATGAGATGGTGTATCATCTCTATGCAACAACTGTCTGTACTTATGTTTTGCTTTCCAGCTTTTCAGGCAGATTTTTTTGGCTAAATATGATTTGTAGCTTCTTAAAATATGAATGAGGATACTGATAGTGAGATACTGTCTACAGTTGCATTTGTAGTAGTGATGAAACGGGGAAACACAGAAACAAAACGAGCATTAGAGGGACTGTATTCATAATAAATATGCCACAATAATAGAAATAACCACCACCAATAAATCAGTCAAGCGAACACACCGTCTGTGGTCATTTTGACCTGACCAGCAGACTTCACTACAAGCCAACTGGCTGTTCAAACAGGTGATGTGCTTTGCGTTCTCACATCAGCCACCAGGGATTTGACCAGCTGAGATACAGGTGACATCATCAGCCAACTTGAGTCAAGCTCAGGCTGCAACTTTTCTCTGCAACTGCAATGCTGCAAGTTTTCTCTGCAATGTTCTGAAACTGTTTCGTATCGTCACAAATCATTGGTCTGAACTGGGCTTAAAAGGCTGTGAGGCACACAAGCGCTTTGATCTAAATGCTAACATCAGTATGCTAATATACACACAATGATAATGCTAACATGTGGATGTTTAGCAGTTATTATGTCGACAAAACTCGCTTATACTTAAAAGACAGAAGAGGTCGTTTTCCAGTGACTTCTGAAATTACTTATATGACCTGCCCAAAAACAACACATATTGGCGTTCTATTGGTTGTAGTTTTAAACACATCTGTATTCACGAAACAGTTGGGGTTCCGCTCCATGAATACCTAGTTAGGTAACATATTTGTTTAGTTTTAAAATGGTAAAAATGGTAAATGGACCTGCACTTGTATAGCGCCTCTCTAGTCATCTGACCACTCAAAGCACTTTTACACTATGTCACATTCAATCAGTGGTGGCCGGGGCTACCGTACATGGTGTTACCTGCTATTCAGTAAGCATTCACACGCTCTCACACACCGATGGAACAGCCAGTTTGGTGTTCAGTATCTTGCCCGAGGTTACTTCGACATATGGACTGGAGGAGCCGTGGATTGAACTGCCGATCATGATTTGATCCCCATCATGATTTTGCTTTGAATAAGTATTTTTCCACTTGTGTAGCATGCTACACATACAAATATACTGACATACTAGGCCACGTTGTTATTAAAAGAAGTTAACTTTGACTTTGGGACACAAACACTGATCTCCTGGGTGAAAGTCCTGTGTCTGTTTGACCGATCCACCACCTCTCCTGTCCTACCCTGTAGGGGCTTCTCTGATATTTGTACACTACGTGGACTTTGTCTGCGGACTACGCTTTTTATGCTGCATTACATCAATTCCTCCTTTGCCGCTGTATTAATTACTACGGCCACTAGAGGACAACGTCTTAAATACATGTAAGAATGAGTCGTAACAAGCTGCTAGTACAGTCAACCTATGTGATAGTTTTATCTGTGAGAGCAGGCTGATTATTTACATTGTTAATCATCTTAGATTAGCAGTGTTGGCATGCAAACATATGCTCTTTAGCACTAGGCTGCGGCTGATGGAAATGTCATTTGTTATGACCCTGTGATAGCTCTAATTAAAAGGTCAAAGGATCACCAAAGTTAAACTCATACTCTGGGGAACATAAATGTCTGTACCAAAAGCTGTGGAGATATTTCCTCGAAAACCACAAATGCAAATATCATGGTGACACCAGATGGAAAGTCAAGGGATAACCAACATGATGGTGACTCATCCTCTGGGCACCATGGTTACGTTTACCAAATTTTATGGCAATCCATTGAATAGCTGTCAAAACACTTCCCTAAAAGCCAAGAATGTCAACTTGCTGATGGTGCTGGAGGAAAAGAATTCATCCTCTGGGGGATCATGACTGTCTGCACAAAATTTCATGGCAATCCATCCAACAGATATTGATTGACCAACAGACAGCCAGACAGACATTTCCATCCTGCTATGTTGCTAGCATGGCTACATTTCGGTGACACAAGTATTTAACTTAAAGGAGCTCTTCTGGTAACATGAGGAGGAAGGAATTTATCCATGAAGTGGAGTGAGAGAGCAGGCAGATGGGCACAAGCACTGGGTTTGAAGTTGATCATGATTTCACAGTGGTGGTGAGGCAGAGGGGGAGGTGGGGGGTGGGGGGGAGCAAGAAGAGCTTCCTCACACAGATGTTCACAAGCTGCTGTCAGAAGAACATCAACATCTCCTCTTAACGAAGACACTCTGTCCGAGCCTGAGAACACAATGATAGCTCACATCTTGCGGTTTTCCAAATATACAGTACATTTGAAGGAGACACATCCTTCTGCACTCTCTGGAACATCCCCGCTTACCAGGTGTCACTGGTTGCACTGGGGTCAGAGTTGAAGGAAGGAAGAGGCAATTTTGTTTTTCAGCGTGGGCCCGAAACTGCTGATGGATGCACTTCCTAAGTCTTCGCATATACACACACAAGCTGGAACAAATGGTGTGATTGTATGCTAATGTTCTTGCTTGTGGCCATGCATTATCTGCTCAACAGAGCAAAAGATTAAAAACAACCTCCGATCACTTGTGTTTTGAAGAAAAAATATTTGTTCGACAGCATTTTGCACTTCTCTTTTAATGCCACAAGGCATTAATGTCAAGTAATGAGTCAGACTAATCCCTCATTGGTTTCTGCGGCTTTGAGCATTAAAACTTGATGCGTCTCCTCACTTCGCTGTAAATGCCTGTGGACCTCTTAATGTGCAAGCCAAATGCCCTGCTGGGTTGGATTGACCGTAATGGATTTGGTTCAACGACAGATATCCAGCACTCATAAATTGATTTGATCTCCGAGGACACAGAATGAGAGATGATTTTTACAATTGAGACATCAATGGAACATAGACCACAATAGAGGAGATGGAGAAAGTCAATCCCTGCTAAATTGGCACAGGAAAAATCAAACATGTTCCTCAAGTGACTGGTTATGAGTATCTTTGAACCTCTTTTATCTATTTTCTATGAGGTTGCAGATTTGTTTAATAAATTTAAGAAATCCTGCCCGAATTCAAAGCATTTAATTGTAGCCTGCTGCTGAAACTGGTGGGTGACATGTCTTCTCACTTTTACCCTTTTAATAGGCAGACTATGTATGAATAAAAATGCTAAATCTTCTTATTGTTAATGCTATTATCAGCAATCTGTTATCTATCAAACAGTCTATTTTTAAAATCAGTCACTCAGCCAGACAGGGTCCGATTGCTCATAAATTCACCATCGAATAAAGTGATCAGATTACATTTAATGCATTTTTTTTTTTTTTGTATCCGCAGGCCTCTGCCATAAATTAAAACCATCTGAAAGCGTCTGGAGTGCATTTCATTTTGCCTTGATTCATGCGCTGTAATATAAGCCCCTCTCCGATTCCCTGTGTGGCACAGGACAGCGAGGGGAGTGAGCTGAGTGTGTCAGGAGATTAAAACCTAACCACGGGATTGGACTCAGGATGTAGGCATCAGATAATATAGTAGAGATATAATGAAAGTGTAAACAAAAACCTGGCACATGAGAGAAACGCCTGCTCATAAAATCTCTTCTCTCGCCATTGTCTTGCTAACAAAAGAGATTCCACAGGCCTGGCGCCCCGTGACTTATTAACAGTTGACTGAATTACATACTTTAAAACTTTAATTGATCTGATGTTTGCCCTCGCTTTTCCATTAACGGATGGCATGTGAAGGCCATACAAGGGCTGTGTAAACAAGGAGAACTTTGTATGGAAGGGATACAATAAATGCGCTTTTGGGAATCCTTCCAAAAATCACAATGTAATTACAAAACTGACCCACACATTTAATGAAGATGTCAAAATATTCTGTCAGCTCCCTATCTAGACAGACAAGCCAATTAAATCCCTTTAGCACATGCGAGCCTATGAGGACATATCATGGCGTGTAAAGCTCTGTCAGCACACTGCTGAGCCCCTCTCCTCTGCAGGCTGGGTTTACACCTTTGTGTCCTTGTGTGCCCGGCTGCTGTAGTGATAGATCGGTCGTCGCTTTCACGTTGGGAGCAGCTCTGAATGAGACGCCTGCTGGACAGCTGTGCTGGCACAGACTGCGCTCCTCGCTGCCAAGTCGCAGAGCCTTTTTACCCCCGCTGCTCCCTGAGCACTGCTCAGTGCTTACCGTCAGCCTCTTCCCTGTCGTGCTTCAATGACAAAACACACGTCAGGCTTTAACAGCTCACTTTGCACTGGCTTGGCGGGCCCAGTCCGGCCTTTGTGTTATTGGCAGGGTCACTGTCTGAGGTGTGTGCTGGGCCAGTGGAGCATGCGAGGTCATATGTGATCTCTATTGTTAATATATTAAATGAATCAAGGAGCCTGGATCAGTGCAGAAATTCATAGACTGCATAACATGGCCAACACTAATTTCCCTGGCCGGCTGCTGAGAGCTGTTACTATTTTATTTAAAACAACTCACATTAAACACCCAGCTGGGAGAGACATCACTGCAGACTTCTGAAACACCGCCGACGGGTTTCCAAGACCTTGAATTGAGACGTACTCTTAGTTACAGTAATTGAAGAAGTTAACATGAAAAATGTAGAGAGGCTTAATGTATGATTAGCATTTTGCTGTGGCACCAGACTGCATTAATAAGAGATGATGAAAAATCAATAGCAGTCATTACACCACTACGCAGGATAAAATATTAACTAGTTTGGAAACTGACCTGAGGAGATTCCTTTTCCTCCAGTGGTGAAGGCTCGATATGGTTATTGGTAATAAACACCTACAGTGGTGCAACTACTAGCTTGGGAAATATCATATTTACCAAAGAGAGGTTAGATGCACAGTTAACCTTCAGTATAATTAGACCAGAATGCTTTTTGCATGTTCTGTGTGTCCACTACAGAAAGATGAAGGTGTTTGAGCAGAACATGTTCAGTAACACAAACCCTGGGAAATTCAGTTCCTGCATTTGTAAGCTGGTGTTGACCCCGAGCCCCAGACCTCAAAAACACATATCAAAAGTATCACGGCTTTACACAAACATCTGTCATTGTCATATCGTCTTGTATCACATGAATGGAGTCACTTTGATCACTCCAAGCTACGCCGAGTGTGAATGCAAAATCTGTTTCTGTGGCATGTTATGATTGTCTGTATGAAAAGCATAAGTTTGAAACAGGAAGCAGATGATGTCATTAACCAGATTCTCCATACATTGTTCCCATTCTCACTGCAGTTATCCATCCAGCCGAGCCTTCCTTTCTCTATCTTTTGTGAATGGATTCCCAGTGGAAGGATCGACATGGATTTCACAAACAATTTATCCTAAATTGCAGGAAAATTGGCTGCAGATCTTACAGAGAGGACAGGGGGGGAAAAAAAGTTAGAATGAGGTTAAGATGATCCACAGGGTATTTATTCACTAAGGCTCTCATGGTCGTTCCACAGGGTTCTCCCCTTTCCAAATAACCCACAGCCCCCCTTTCATACCCCCCCTTTCATTCGCCGTTTCAAATGTATTAATGGGCCGGAACCTTCCTGGATGATCTTGGCCCTCTCCCTAATGAAAACGCTCTGCGGCTGGATCCCAGCGCAGTAATCAGGCTCTGGCCTCCAGAGCACTGGGGCATGCAACATGCAGAGCAGGAAGAGCCCCAGTGTGACCCCACACTGTGTCCTTCAGTCACCCCCATGTTGCCCTACGCCCTCTCTGGCCTGGGCCTCTTCTCCTCTAAAGCCCTCAAAGCCAGAGGCCACAAGCCTGGACCTCTATAGAGTGAGGAGGAAAATCCGGCGGTTTGATGGACTAGAAACATCACCCTTTAACAAATTTACTGTTTATGGAATCTCAATGATGTGTAACGCTCCGCAGTATCACGGTTATGTGTTTCTGCAGGCAAGTGGAGCTTGAGGAAATTCAAAAGATTCTGAGCATGTTTTGATATGTTATTATCCTGTTGTAGGCTGTTTGTTTCAGTTCCATTTCGAGACGATATGTCAGACAATGTTTACTTCGACATGCATTTAAATGAATCTTATCTCAATAAAGCAAAGTTTCAAATTATTACATCATCTGTAACTGTGAAAAGCTGTGCATAATGTGCGCTCCCCTTTGGGTATCTCGGATGCATCGTCTCATCGGTACCCTCAGCTACTGTAAACAGAAGCTAGCCACATATTGTAAACACTGAAATAAAAGCCATCCACTTCCCTGTGAGGTGTCATTCTGAAAGGACAAAACAGAAGCAGAAACCATGTCTCGGGTCCTCCCTGCGTTTAGCCTGTCGGTAGCCAGCAAGCCTTTGTTTGGTCTGTTCTGACAGGTCTCCTTTAGTCTCCACTGTCTGTCCCCCCAGGCCCCCAGCCTTCAGCCTCGAGGTAAGCCCGGCCAGATGTGGCGACCCGGGGTTCTTTGCAGCTGCATGTGTAGCAGGGCACTAAAATGATGGGGCAGTCACCGGGACGTGCATCATCTGTTTTAACTTGTCTGTCTTCCCTGACAGACCCGCTGAGTGCTGTTTTCATTCCCCTCGGATAATATCTTTTACAGTTACAAAACTGTCAGCGAACCTAAAGCGCCGAGCCCCACCTGCCTGCACTGTTGCCCATCACCCCTAATGACAACCAGACACCCTCAAAGACAGGGCACTAAGGTGCTAACTACCCCACAGAGCTACATCTAGCACACATTTGCTAGCTCACATTTTCCAATTGGATAGTAATGGGCAGATTTTCTCAGATCATTTTAGGCAGTTCAAGCTCAGAAATTCCACTTTCAGATAAGTGTAACACTTTGATTTTTTTTTTTTGCTACGAGTAAACATGCACCACTTTCTGTGTTGGGCTCTGAAAAAAAAAGTCTTTCAGACCATTTCTAGAAAACACTGCACATCTTGGGTGTGTAATAATCTAATGGAGGGGTGATGTCACTCAAACTCAACGACATAAGATAAACTCTGAGGACCATTTTCGCAAATCATGAAAAATGCCCCTCTTACTTCAGTTTATGCGGGACACATTTATGTGTGAGCACTTCTTCGGGGCAATTTATCTGAGAACAAAAGAGGAGCCAGCCTTCACATGTGTTAGTGGAGCGTGTGACAACTACACTATGGTCTGCATTTGTTTTTCTTGGGCACTTCCATTCTCTCTCTCTGACCTTGGGGGAACAAGGACCAGCGGGCAATTATCTGGTGTCTCGAATAGTTAAGTCAGACATTTCGCTGCTCTACAAAGAACTGCAGCCTCTCTAACTACTGAAGAAATTATGGAGAAAAGATAATGAAAGAAAATCTGTCAGATATGAAGAAGTCTCAGCTTTTTAGTGTCAGTGCTCAGCCAGGCATAAAATGCTCCATTTAGACCCCTTTCCAGAAACAAAGCTTTCTGGCACAGGCTCGCAGTGATTGTCTGAGAATGTAGGGAAAGATTTCCATTTCTTCCCAGCCCCCCTCCTTCACCCTACACATCCAACCTTTTTTTTCCCCCTCCCCAGCCCTCTCTCTCCCTTCATATGAGACTGTAACGTTCAGCAGCTCAGCCTGGAGTTGTGAAGCAAACTTGGTGAAAAGCAGCAGGAGATGAATCTCTTTAAGTCCCCTTGAACAACATAAAACAGTCTGGGTTTCCATTATTCAGGGGTCTGTGCTGCTTGTTTACAGTGGAGTGGGCCCGCTGCACCTGCACTCCGGATGGCCTGACAGCTTGATGGGCCCTTTAATGGTGATTCACTGGCCAGATCTATGTGGATAAAAATGGAATTCTGGGAGAGCAATCTAATAAGAAAATAAAGCGCTGAATGGTTGCCATGGCTGTTGGATGGGCTTGTTGGGCCCCGTTCAGCGGGCCATGCTGGCTGGAAATCAAATCCAAACTTTGATCTTGGGGCTTTATTACATGCTATCACCTCAGCTATGGGTCCCTTCAAATAGCATGTCACGGGGTCAAGTAGATGGTACTTCAGTTTTGCTTTTTAAAACTTGGGCTTTAACCTTGATGCTCTGTAAACTGTAAAAAATCAATCCCAGCGTTGAACATTATTTGGATGTCTCTGGCAGTGTGCCTCCATGGTGAACTGTATATTTTATACAGAGCCGGAATAAAATATCCCACTGATATGGAGCTATGCCAACCATATTTCTAAACTGCATATCCCATTGTAAACACAATACATTGAATATACAGGCCTGTGCTGCACATATTGCATTGAATATAAAAAAGAAGAAGCAACATGGAGACCACATTAGCATTTGACGGATTGTTGCTGTCCACAGAAAACCGTGTATCTCTAAATTTGGTGCTTTTTAAATGTTTTTTTTTAAGGAGTTGAGAAAATGTTCATACTTCTTAAGCCAAATAAACAATTTAAAAACCCACACTGTAACCCAAAATATATATTGTCACAAAGTCATTTTGGAGATACATGGTATTTACTGTACAGTGATGCCATGCTCTAAATAATAGCGTGGTTACATATGCTTTAAATCCTTTCTTTATAAAAACAAAATAGAATGGTAGAAGTTCAATTATTCACTGATACTGTAATAAAATTCATAATAATAATAATAATAATTTAAAAATAATAATAAATGAAATAATAAAATTAAAAACTCCCAATAATTCAATATATATTGTATTTTTTTTTTTACATATTTATTAAAATGTGTATAAATATAGAAAACAAAATACATTTATTAATCATTTTCTATTTAGTTATAGTATCTAGAGTGTCACTGTGATGGTTCTGCCTTCCTTTATTGTCACTTCCTGATAGGATCTAGAGTACACCAGTCATGACATGTTCTCCTTACACTTTAATATTCTATAAATACCAGTGGATAAGTCTGCAAAAATCATACGTCATTCACAATTGGCTTGGGACAACAGCTATCCAGTGCAAAGGGGTTTCAGCCCATATAATAAAACCTTATTCTCTATGTAACTCATGGAGAACAAGTACATAAATTACCCCTATCTAAACAAACTGAAGACTCTGTGAGCAAAATGGGAAGAGGTCAAATGTAAGAAGAGTTTTAAAACATGACATTAAACAAGTTCTGTATGCTTAAGTTCTGTCACAGCTTCATTATTGTTTTGTGATTTGGTCCAGCGCTTCAATAAAAGGATAAAAAAAAAATACAAGTGGCTCAAAATAAAGCAGCACGTTTTACATTACAGTGCTCTTACGTGAAGAATATGAGACTGAGTCAGGCAGAGACCCACCTACACTTTGTTAAATTTAGTTTGAAATGTACTGGCATGGGGCTGGGTAATATATTAATATTAAATCGATTTGTGATATGAGACTAGATATCATCTTAGATAATGGATATTGTAATATCATAAGTGTTTTCTGGTTTTAAAGGCTGCATTACAGTAAAGTGATGTCACTTTATGAACATACAAGACTTTTTTGTCTTTACCCACTCACTATATGCACATGACTAAAGATTATTTATCAAAAATCTGATTGTGTAACTATGTTGTGAAAGCTTCAATAATCAACCCTATAATATCGTCCACATTGATACTGAGGTATTTATTGAAAAATATTGGGATATTTGATTTTCGTCATATAACCCAGCCCTTTACTGCCAACACGATCACCTAAGATATTGTGTGAAAGGTTGTTGTCTAATTTTGCTCAGCACAATCATTAAACTAAAGCAAAAACAAGTATAATACAGAAAACAGTTGTGTACAGAGCCATGGTCAGGTGGAGTTCACTGCCAGTGTATATACTGTAATTCAAGAAAATAGTAAAGATCAGTTTAAATTTCTATTTCAATAGCATCTCGAAACATTTCTGGAACCAGAATTGAACAGTGTGTGTGTGTGTGTGTGTGAGTGTGTAAAGTATGAGAAATCTGTGGAAGAAATAACATGTAAACCTGGGTAAAAGTAGAATTACCCTTTGGCAGAGAATGAGAAATGTATTTTAACACCCTATTTTCTTGGACTTATGTATGAAAGCACAGAATAAACAAATATTTAATTGAATGTCATTCAGATGAGGATTTATGTTTATTAAAGGTCCTGTGTGCAGGATTTAGGGAGATATATTGGCAGAAGACTATATTATTCAGAAATGTTTTCATTGGTGTAAAATTGAACCCAATCTCACTCCGAAGTCCTCGAAATCCGGTACATGAGCAGCAACTTGCAGCATAGACGAAAAAATGCCATCCTTTAACATTGGCATGATACACGGCCAGTTGCCATTATAGTTTAATGGTGCCCAGTGGCAGCAGGGGGAAATGCAGCGGGACAAGAACGAATGTTAAGGTGGCGAAAGTCCGACAAAGGCAGGTGGGAAGGGTGGAGGTTGGCTTCAACTAACCCTGACTTTCACCACTGTGAGCGGTGTTAGCGACCCGCAAGATTATAAAGCCAAACCCCATTTTTTTCTCCTAAACCTCACCAAGTGTTGTACCAACGTAGTGCGTCTATTTTGAAAGAGACTGTATGTAAACGGTAAATTTCCTGTGAAAACATAAACGTATTTTGAAAGAAGACAATGCATGTAACAGGCAGAACCCAGGGCACCTTGCACATCGTATCTGGACATGGAAAGTCCATGAACAAATGTCGATAGGTGACAAGGTCGGAGTGAGAATGTGTTGCATAATCACCTGAAACAAAGAAACGGAGCGGGGCCTCTTGCACCGAGTCCGCCATATTGTCTCTACAGTAGCCCAGAACGGACAAACCAAACAATGGGTCTAGATAGGGTCATTTGTGTTCTCATATTTTTGTGTTTTTGCATTAGCCGCCATAGTTTTGCTACACACTTGGCACATAAGAGACTTTTCGGTTCTGCAACCTTACCATTAGATACCACTAAATCCTTCACACTGTACCTTTAAGAACTACTCTTTTTTTGTATGATGAAGAAAAACAATGTGTGCTATGAATTATAAAGTAGTTGTGAATGATTTGTAATTCTGTGTGTCTGGATGACAAGTTTGTTTGATTGTTACTTCAGTGAGATGACCTCTTTTGTTGGTTGTGTTTATGTGGCTTTAGCATGTATAACTGTGAGTGAATGTATGTGTTTGGACCCCAGGAAGAATAGTCAGTGCTTACACTGGTGCTAATGGGGATCCTAATAAAGAAAGAAAGAAAGAATTAGCGGCTATGACCTCTGAAGGCATCCCAGCCTGCTATTCCCAGCCTCTCTTCCATGAGGTGAAAATGTATCCAGAGGCAATCCAGTCTCTATGATGTTCAACAGCATGTACCCATTAAAGGCAGTGCATGAAGGAGTGCGCACACACACATAAACACACATGTATACACACATGGAAACGCACACATGCTTGCACATACACACACAAACACACAGATCCAGGGCTCTAACTCGCAGTCTGCATTGATCTCCCCTGTCATATATCATTAATGAGGGTATTAAATCCATGTTTAGGAAGCAGAAGGCTGGCTTTAAGTGGGGTTTGCTAGAGGAGCTCATAACGCAAAAGACCCTCACTGAAATCTCCCCCAAGGAAGGGCCACTCTCTGGCTCTCTTTGGCTGAGGAGCACATTAACGGAGTGATGTCATGGTGGCTCATATCACTGCTACTGTCCAGGGACAAGGGAAGGAGAAAATTCAAGTCTGTGACCCATAAACTGACCCTGAGCCAGCTAATGATGATGGACAGAAATCACCAAAGGCACAATTATATTTTTCAAGTATAAAACTGCCTCTACCAAAAAAACTTGTGCAACTAAATTATCATTTTAGCTCATATTTGTTGATTTTTTTTATATTGTAAGCAGCAAGGAGCAAAAGGAAGGTGCCTCCTTATATAAAGCTTGTCATACTGTACACCAGCTGTATTGATCAGTCTAAAATTCTCCCCTATGCGCCTCACCCCCGGGTTATCATCGCATCATTATCATCCGGAGTTTGGGGAGACGCTACAGTATGATATGGCAAATGGACTTGCTATTGATTTTGACAGAGAGGGAGAGAGTGGCAGATGGAGAGGAAGTCAAAAGGGAACATCTGGAAGGGGACAGGGAGGAAGGGTGCGTGAAGGGCCGCGGGTGTTAGACGATACAGGATAGTGCAAGGAACACACACCATCCTGTTGAAATCCGTGTCAGAAAAAGCAGAGGTAAGAGCTTCTGCAGGACAAATATTTGAAATCCAAGCCGCACGGAAAATAAGCAGAATACGTCTCTTCGTATTCTTTTTGCTCTCATCAGAAATGATCAAAAAAGACAAAATGTCCATTTTTATCTCGTCTTAAAGGAACGCAAAGGCTGCAGCACTTTACACCACATTAGAAAATAGCAACTTTGCTCTGACTAATCCCATTATAAGAGGGAGTCTTTGCTTTGGAGTGTAGCTGAGGTGTTAATGTGATGAGCAGCGTGAGAGTTGAAAAAAAAAATAAAAATGGGGCAATCCTTCCTTTCGGGAAAGGGATATCCTGAGGCACGGCTATATAGACCTTAAGTGCTGACAAAGAAGATATTGTGTTTTTCCAGTAATCCTTTTAAACACCGCAGGGCAGAGGCATACAGTTCATTTCAGAGTAATGCTGTTAAATTTCATTGAAGAAAGACTCCCATTGTGATCTTATCATTCATTTATTCCAAGCCAGATAGAAAAAGGTGAATATTCATAAACTTACAAGTCAGAGTCTGCTTTTTGTGAAAGGAAAAATGTCTGAGAAAGTGAAATAATGGCAGCAGCTCCTTTAGAATCAGGTCATCCACACACGCCAAAAGGCCAATATTTTTTTTTCTCCTTTCCTCCCACTGGCTCGGTTTGTTTTGTTCTGCTTGATTAACCAAGAATGCTGGAAACTGTATGTATTGTTTCCGCACCATGAGCAGTGTCTAAAATATTTGCTGTGCATTAAATACTTTAGCAGACAATCAAAATCCTTTCAGCACTCCCCATTACTGTGAATAGGCTTAAGGGGAAATAATGTGCTGGGCATGCTGGTTTCGGAAAACATGTCAACAATTCATCGTCGGTGGAGTTTCTCGCTGTCAGGTGGAGCTTACTAGGGGCTACGATTAGCGCGGATTTGTGTGATGCACCATAACCTTGACACTGAACTGTGAAACAGCTTCACGCAACATTCCAAAGCACCTTGTCAATCACCTCACACCTACATGGATAAATACCCATCTGCTAAGGCGGCGCTTTGAAAGAAGTGGTACAATGAGTTCTGTGTGGCTGTTTTAGTTACATCAGGAATATGTTTTGAAATACATTAACGGCTGTGTTTTCGGTTCTTGCATCACAGCTGACACTGTGGCATGCAAAAATCAACATTACTGACAAATTGACCCTCATAGTTTGTCTGCAGGGACTGAGTTTGGGGATTGTGGTCGACTTTAACTGACATTAAGACGAAATAAAGTGTCAAAGGTCCAGTGTGTAGGATTTAGGAGGGTATATTTGCAGAAATAGAACATAATAAGTGTGTTTTCTTTAGTGTATAATCACCTGAAAATAAGAATCGTCATGCTTTTGTTACCTTGGAATGAGCCGTTTATACCTACATAGGGAGCGGGTCCTCATCTGTGGAGATCGCCATGTTGCACCACCATGTTTCTATAGTAGCCTAAAAAGGACAAACCAAACACTGGCTCTAGATAGGGCCCCACCGCAGTGAGGGCATTGGAAAAACACTGATTTTTTTTTCTTTTTTTATATTTTATTTTCCTTGTTTTCAACAACATAACAGCTGTAATGCATCCAGAGTGGAATACTAAAATCCCAAAACATACACATTGTTCATTTTTAGCCTCCTTGTACCTACTGCGTAAGTATAAGTCGTCTAGCAATTAAGGAGGCAAATGCAATAGCATTTGAATAGTGTCTAGGAAGAGGTATGTTCTCTGGAACTACTCTGAAAATTGCAGTTAGTGGAGAAGGGCTAAGTTTGTCTCCAAAAACCACAGAAAAAACATTGATTTCATAACGTGAAACTGCTTCAATCAGTGGTTCACTGGTTTAAATCCCTGGCTCTGTTTGTTTTGTGGAGGAAGAGACCTCTGCAGATAATTCAGCTCCTGGTAAAAACACCCTTGAACGTCTGGATCTTAAGTCACCAGAGAAAAAAGGTAAGCACACATTAGCAGGTGGCCCCCTGCAATTTGACTCAAGAAATCACAGAAATAAAACACTGATTTCTTAATGTTAAACTGCTTTATTCAGTGTTTTTACCAGTTTAAATCTCTGCTGCTGTTTGTTTTGTGGAGGAAGAGACCTCTGCAGATAATTCAGCTCCTAGTAAGACACTCCTGAATGTCTGGATCTTAAGTCACCAGAGAAAAAAGGTAAGCACACATTAGCAGACGGCCCATCTGTGACCTGCCAAACAGCATAGGAGAAACACTGATTTGTAACGTGAAACTGCTTTATTCAGTGTTTTTACTACTTTAAATCACCTGGTCTGTTTGTCTGGGAGAGGAAGAGACCTCTGTTTATAATTCGGCTCCCAGTAAAAACCTCCTGAACAATGAACACTGACAGAATTCTAACTGGGAGAAGTTTCATCTCTTTGCAATCCTCACTGCTAGATGCTACTAAATCTTACACACTGTTCCTTTAACTATCTTGTACTCTTTGCCCTTCACTTTCTCAGCGTGGACCTTGAGAAACTACTGCCAGCTGCATCGGATGTTGGCAGAGCTCTCTCCTCGTCACTAGACTTTCTGACTAGACTGTCTTTTCCTTACCACCAGCACAGGTGGATCCTCACTGGAGCCCGCTCTGTTGTTGAGGCTTTGTCTGCTGCGAGAGCGCCATTAACAGTAGAGGTTATGTGAAATGTGAGGGAGGGAGGAAACACATTTTTCAATACATTAATTTTCGGGAAGCATCTTTCACAAATGTCTCCGTTATTAGCTGACCTGTGGGAAGGGGTTGAATGAGTTTCACCCAGCGTTCAAGGTAGGATAGCAGCGTTTAGGAAGGGCGTAGGTCAGAGAGCATTCGTTTTCGTAAAACTGGCTTTAATCACTCCTGTGCCACTTGTGCTTTGGTTGAACTGCAGCGTCTGTGTGTGTGTGTGCATGTATGAGTGTTTTAAGACCATTAAAAAGACAACGTACTCTTCTGCACCTAATTAAATCTGCATACTTCACAGTACTTTGCTCTTCTTCAACACTTCGAACACATGTACAGGATGTACAGTCAGACTAACTACAGTAGCCAAGAGGAAAACAAAAACAAAATAAACCAATTAACAGTTAGACGCCTGTTTGAATTTATTGCAGGTTTTTTAACTGGAACTTTTCCCTGCCGACGTCTGCACATACAACATCTCATGGCTGAGAAATACAGGAAGTCTGGCTGCTTTGCCAGGGGAAACCGGAGGTGTCATGAGGGCACCCCACCGAGAGGAAAGATGGGCCGAGGTGTGGTGGAGTAGTCAGAGCACCTCACAGGGGACCAAAAAGGATTTCACACCAGTTATGTCCAATTGTTTCGGCTTATCCCAGAATATATCGCTGGTTATTAACCAACTCCACCTCGCTGGCAGGAGTTTGAAAGCTACAGAGCAGCAGTCCTAATGGGAAGCTTAGACACCAATGAAAATTATAATTGCCCAGAATGCTTTTGTAAAAACACTGAGTGGCGTTTCTGTTGTCATGAAGCTCACAGGATTAATACCCCGGCCTCGCCTCCCGCCATTCCTCCTGGATTAAGGCTTTGGCAGGGCGGTGAAGCTGTCAGTCAGCGACATGTCTGGACTCATCATCCACTAATCATCAGAGTTTATGAAAGTCTCTCACCTCTGACAGGTTAGGATGACTGATACCTCACAGCAGCAGGCCCCACTGCCTCAACATGCACTTTAGATCCCATCTGAAGCCTCCAAATCAAAACAGGATGAAATGGCCACACTCCTATCACTGAGTGTTTGGGAATAATTCCCCCATGGGCAGATTAAAAGGGTATTTTTTCTGGTTTGTGCCTTGATGGAATTCACCATGTAGAGTTTGACAAAGGCTGGCATTCTCTTTGACGTCTCTTCATCCGGTGCTCTGTGCCATCGGGGCTCTGGAGGGTGGGAGATGAGTGGCGTGGTGAGGTACACATTTGCCTGCTGGTGTGACGTAAGGGCAGTGTTTATGCGACATCATAAATATGCATGTTGCTTCGTGCGATACAGGGGCATTTATGATGTTGGAGTGACAGTATTTGCACTTTTAGAGGTCATTTACCTGTCATCCACTGTGACAGTGGGGACGAACAAGGCAGAGGACAACAACTGCACATCACATCTACCGGACAGGATGATTTTAAGGGCTTTGAGTGGCTGGGTGCAGTGGTGAAGTGGAGGGTATGCGCAAGTATACAGGGTATATCCACCTCTTTTTCTGACCATTTACAGTATGCCTCCTTATCAACCAAAAAGCCATTGGAATGTCTAGGGAGTGCACCCACTTCCTACCTACCTTGTAGTGAACCCTGATCATCAACTACCACTATACCACTGACTAAGGGGATCTGATAAAATTAAAATTTACAAATGTAGCTGCTGAACCTAAATTATTATGAATCCTTTTACTTATTTTTCTAATTTCTTGGATTTCTTTCGATCAGGGTTCCTACACATTTTTCATTACATTTCATCCTTTTCAGACTCTAATTTCAAGACTTCTCGATAGATTTTTTTAACCATATTTCACATCTGAGTACATATAACAAAATGTTTGTTAAGTTAAAAATGTTTTGAAATACACCTGTTAACATGTATGTTACATTTTGACCACCTATCCTCATATGTTGCCAAATAATTGACAGAAGATTGCAGCTAGGTACTGTAGCTCATACAATATTGAATACAAAATATTATATTATTGTTCGCACTATATTTTTTAAGTCTCTTTTATAAATAAGACCTGAAAATTAGTTGACACAAGTTAAATAATTTAATATTTAGGGCATCTTTGCACCCTTGTTTCTTTGCAGTATCCCTGGAAATGACTATGAACGCAACCATAAATTTTCCTAAAGCAGAAAAGATTGTTTACTCTACCTGAAAACTACATGACTGCCTAAATAATAAATCTTCACTTCAGACAAACTGCTATATATATTTGCAATTAAAAATATCACTGCATTTTCTTTTAAACAAACCTACAGTTATAAAACAATTAGGGCAGAGCTGCTTTGCAGGTGTGTGTTCAGTCGCACGCCGTACTTCTCGCCTTGCGCTCGACAACGTCAAGCTCGCTCTGGCCCGCACTCTCTCACACATTTTGGCTCTGCTGCCCTGCCTCTTTCAAACACCATGACAAACCTTTGCTAGACTGATAAATTGTTTATTTTGAAATTCTGAATTCCAGACTTCAGAAAACAGAATGGAGGCAGTAGTCCAGAAACACAAATATTTTTCCACTTTTCACACTTCCAGACCTGAAAAATGACTACAGTCAAATTCCATACTGTGTAGGAACCTTGTAGCAGTGGCGATCCATAATATAAAAGGAAAGGCTTGAGTGTACAGGACTTTTAACACCATTTTACACCACCAAACATGTGTGACTTCCTTGGATTAGAACAGTGGTCCTACACATATGTAGTAGTTTAGGAATGATTAAGATGTGGTGGCCAGAAGAAAGACAGGAAATGTGAAGAAAACAGATTGAAGTCTGTGTAAAAGAAAAAAGGACAAAAAGTTCAACTCCAAGTATTTATAATGTTACCCCAAAAATGTTAGAGTGTGCATTAAAAAGCAAGAAATTAGAAGTCAAAAAAGACCCCACACTGTTCTCTTTGTCTCCCTCTTTCTCTCCCGGATACTGTCCATAAGCTGATTGGGGTTAATGCACTGGACAATAGCTCAACACTGCACTTCTGTTCTGCATTATTATGCTCCTTTTTTGGGACAGTGTGGTGCTACTTTGGAGTATAAACCAGCCCTCGCCTCAAAATAATATTTCCCAGACCTAAACACCATGTGGTATCACTCGGATGGAAGAGTAGCAAGGCTGATATCATCGAGCCTCGTGACCTGAAGCTTGTCCTATGGACGTATGAAACCATTATAAAGATGTCTGGTCTATGACACTGTGCCTGTTCACCTTCTGTGAACTGTAGCTGCGGCAAAGAAGTAGGCATTATTTATAATTAATAACTTCTGAATACATCAAGCAGGCAGATATATAGAGTAAAGGCTTTGAGGGCTGCAGAATTAGAATTAGTGAAAATATATATATTAGTATATTGAAATAAATAAGCTGTATTAAGTGTATTAATTGAAATTCTGTGAGGACATTTTGCATTTTATGGAATATATTCATCAAAAGAATGAAGACACTGTCTGACAAGTTCAGACAACAAACTGAACAGAAAACATCAAATACTGTAGATGATGTCATCTTAAAGGCAAGCGGAGGCAGAGATGGATGAGTCCTCTCCTTAGTCGACACAAGGTCAGTTTGATGAGCCATGATGAGTTCTGGACATCAATGTGCCCCAGCTGCAACCCCGTCTCCTCCCTGTCCCGCCTCAGACGGATCATGTGATGTGCAGAGCTATGTCCAAACGAACACAGGTGCTCTGATTCGTCCTGCATGTTCCAGCACAAATCCAGGCATCCAGGGAGCCGCGTTACCCCTCCCCAAAGACCATCTGCCCCAGGGAGACACTGATCCTGTGGATCTAATGTCAACACCAAGGGGATGTTTGGGAGCAATGGTGGAATCTTAAGTATTGAGTCAGAGGTATAGGCGTGTGTGCAGAAGACAGTAGGGTAAGGGATAGGATTTCTTTGCAATCACTGAGAAGGTATATCCAATGTAAAATATTACACACATGTAAAGGTATTAAAAAAAATGCAACAGCTGAGTAATAAATAATATATGCTGTAGGATATCTACACTGATAGAGGAAGTATTCAGATCCGTCAATTAAGAGATTAAGAGATTAAGTACTTATACCATACTGTGAAAATGTAACTGTAGCTGCTTTCACTACAACACAGACACAGGTCGGTTCTCTCAAACGAGCATTTATTCAGGCATTTCTGTCTCTCTGAAGCATCTCCTTCTTGTCATGCCTTGAAAACCACTTTAAACAGAACAGAGAATGCATCAATACAGCCTACAAAGTATAATACGACAGAAAACAAAATGGCCGTCAGAACATGGGACACAAAGTGAAGTAAAATACCTCGCTGGCTGCTTGTCATGAAAAGAGTTTCCAAAAGCTCTCCGACCATCTTTCTGACCATCCACTTCGACCTCAGACACTAACAAAACAAATAAAGTCCAGCCTAGCAAGACATTCTCAACACTGTGTTTACACAGTGCCGCGGAAAATGCCGCCGTAGTGGCACACCAAATACAGATACAGATACAGATACAGATAAGTAAACACTGAACTAATGCCTTAGCTTCAGGCTTTGCAATCATGTACATTTATCTTTTATACATCAACTCAAGCACAGGATTTAGATTTTAACCTTAATGAATTAAACTATTTATCCATGTATTTATGAAATTATGAACTTGGTTATGCATCATGCACATTTTAAACTAAGCATTTTTAAACAGCACTTACAGTAACTTACTTCAAAATGAGTAAGTATAATCAGGAAAATGTATTTAAAGTAATAAAAGTAAAAGTACTCAATGCAAAAAAACAAACAAAAAAAAGACCAAAAAACTCAAAATTATTAAAAATAAATTAGAAACTGACTTAAATGTTTATCATAATAGTTGCCATTAATTTTCTGTCAATTGGCTGACTGATTAATAGCTTCAGCTGCACTTTTGGGTACTGTTGGGTCTTGAATTTAAAACAAAACATCATATTTTATGAAATTTTCTTATGTTGTTTAATGCAAAAATCTTCATTTGTAAAGCAACTAAAGATGTCAGATAAATGCAGTAAATTAAAAAACTATCATATTTTCCTCTTAAATGTAGTGGAGTAGGAAGTAGTAGTAGAAAAGACTCAAGTAAAGTGCAAGTACTTCAAATTTGTACAAGTACAGTACTTGAGTAAATGTACTTATTACATCCCACCACTGGCTATAAATGATTATCAACAGTGCTTGTTGTCATTCAATTTACAGATGTGGTTTTATATTCCATCACTACAATATCACTATTTTATCAATGAATAAAAACTGAGTGAATACAGACAAACTGTAACTAAGGGGGAGGGTCATTCAGGAAAACTGCATAAAGATTTAGGGAAACAACCGATCACACGTGTCAGTAAGCCGAAAAAATGATAAAGTCCACCAAAACCAAACCCTGCTGTGCTGAGACTCACAATAACTCCCTGTTTCCCTTCCTGGATACAAGTCTCAACAGTCTCCTCTCACTGGGTCAAAGTGTCACATGGCACAAGCCCAAACACAGGCCTACAGTAAATAGAGAGCGCTTCAGAGTGCTCAGAGCCCTGCTGCGGAGGGACAGTGTTTGGATAGGCCCTCCCTGTCTCATCCACATGGACTGAAATGTTGAATTAATGAGCTCATGTGCGGCATGTTAGATTTATCTCGCAGCGCTGCTCCGTCTCCCCGGCCCGGGCGCTCTCCATCATGCCGTGGGTCTCTCACCACAACATCCAGCCACTTGCTGATAACTTTGAAGTTTATATGCAAAAGCAAACAACTGCTGGGGCACTTGAACCTGACTCTGTGACAGGTGGAAACATTTATATGATGTTGTCATTTTTTTGTCAGTTTTTTTCCTTGTTTACTGAGCTAGGAGGTAGGAAGTCGTAGCCTCGGGCTTTTGCTTGGAGTAAGTCCATTGTCAGTGTGTTATGAGCTAACAGGATTAGCTGTGTGTGTGTGTGTGTGTTGTGTGTGTACTGGAGTATGTGCATAACTGTATGTTCTGAAAAAATTCAAATAGTTACAATGCCTACGGGAGAATGAAGTAATACTTATGTATAGTGTGTATATTTACTGTAAAGAAAAATTGGGCAGGGAGGAGGTGGATGCCGGAAAAACAATTTCCCCATTCCTCTTGCTGCCTCGGGCTGGGGCTGAGCTGTCCCTGGCATGGGCCCCAGGCACTGAGAGTGGAGATACACTCCCTAAAATTATCGGCCTGGAGAATGAGTACAAGTCTATCATCGCTCAGCTGAAAGACTCATTAGGGCTAGAAGAGAGACGGAGGAGTCAGAGGATGGTGCAAGTTTGTTTGCGTATGAGTGTGTGTTTCGAGAGGAATCGGGGAGAGTATGATCAAAAGCGAGGGGGAGGCAGGAAATGATGCAAGGCTGTAAAAAGACAAACTGCTGGTGATGCTTATTTTCACTGCACTCAACACTAAAAATGGACTGAGGTCTGAGGCCCCAAAAGGTTGGGAGCTGATGCCTTGGACGTGACCCGGCACTACAAATAGCCCCCCTGCCCTGTCTAAACGTCATTGTTTGAGTTCCGTCTGGAATACAGATAGTTCCTATGGGGTCAGGATCCCAGGAGATGGATATTTCCCTCATGTCCATATCTACAGAGGAAAGGAAATATTAAACAACTCCACCGCACATTGATATTTATGCCCACTGGTGTTTAGAGTGTTTCCTGACTGAAATCCTGCAGACCCAGGAAACGCACTATAACCTAAAGGTGCATAGCCAGCTCTACTCATCTTTATTTAAACAAAAATAACACACAGAAGTAGAAAATGATAACGGAAACGAGGTTAGGAGCCAAAGAGAAAGGGTTAAAGCGGACCTATTATCCTTATTTTTAGGTTCATGCTTATTTTGGTAGAAAACCAAAATACATGTTAACATGTTTTAATGGTCAAAAAACTTTATTTTTGTCATACTATCTGTGCTGGAACACTTTTAATTACTCTCTGTCTGAGAAGGCTCCATTTTAGCATCTGCCTCTTTAGACCCCCCGTCCAAAAAAGCCCTGTCTGCTCTGATTGGTCAGTATTTCCTGGTCTTCCACATCTCGGAGTCTCTACACCATCAAAAGCCGCACTTTCTTCCCTTGAATATCAACAATAAAAGCTTCAAAACACAACCGGACATGTTCCAGCAGGAATATTATCCGAAATCGGGAAGAAATTAAAAACATCTGCAACCAGGATTATATGTTTCCTTGATCTTAGCATGTAGCTACATGTAGCAGTGTACTTGCAGCCAGGGTATGACTTCATCCTCTTAAAAATCAACAGTAAAAGCTTCAAAACACAGCTGGACATGTTCCAGCAGGAATATCATCCAAAATCTGGGAGAAATTAACAACATTGTGCACACAAGATTACGTGTTTCCCTGATGTTAGCATGTAGCTACATGTGGCAGTGTACTTGAAGCCAGGGAATGACTGTGAATAGCAGCACTTTCTCACCTTAAAAATCAACAATAAAAGCTTCAAAACACAACTGGACATGTTCCAGCAGGAATATCATCTGAAATTTGGGAGAAATTAAAAACATCTGCGACAACATATTTCCCTGATTTTAGCATGTAGCTACATGTAGCAGTGTTCTTGCAGCCAGGGAAATACTGTGAATAGTGGCACTTTCTCCCATTAAAAATTGGCAGTAAAGGCTTCAAAACACAATTTGACACACTGCAGCAGGAATATGATCTGAATGTTTCCCTAACGTTAGCATGTAGCTACATGGAGCAGTATAGGCTATGCAATGCAAACACTTGCAGTGGTGCAGATGACCATATAAAGAAATCGGTTACAATCTATGAGCTTGTAGCCAAAAAGCGTATTCAAAATGGTCGGAACCCTGAGGTTTTTGCTCACAGGGATTACTTTTACATACTTTTACCTCATTATTTGAATCTTTGGCCATGTTTAAAATGAACATCTGACCTTGCACCATCATAATATATATGACAGAACATAAGAAAAAGGTGTAATAGGTGCCCTTTAAACAAATGAAGACTGAGAGAGCAACACTCTCAAACAGGAAGCTACAAGAGGCGACGGGCAGACATCAAACTGTCAGTGTCAGTCTATATGCAGCGTCTCCATAAACTGCTGGATGCAGACAGGCCCAGCATGAGGCCAGGGCCCCCAGTCTGCAGAGCGTTCCACTATAGCGAGCCCAAGGGAGTCCTGAGCCAGGTAAAGTACTATCCCAGCCCCAGCTCTGTCTTCTGCAACTAGAATCACAACCTGTCTAACGGAGGAGACAGAGCACTTCCACCACTGTCTCTCAGAGTCATTAACAATCTTCACTCAAAAAGATTTATAACCTCGTGATAAATGCGCGTGTGACTAAGTACAGTAAAGACACTTCCAAGCATAACAGTTTATTTTTCGCTCCAGGACTGGCTGGACTTCGCCTCGCTCTCTGAAACGCTGAACAAAAATCCCACTGTTTTATAAAATGTTAGACAAAGCCAAGTCTTGTGCCTCATTTTCCATTTCATACCTATTCCTTATACGGCATGTAGGGTTAGTTAAAAAAAAACAACGTAATTTTGATAACAATAGTTTACAAAACACTATTTAGGATTTTTTTTTTTACATTAGAGCAGGTGTTGAGATTTGTCCTACCAGCCCAGTACAATATGAACGAATTAAATTCAGTTTGTGTTGTTCACATATTTTAAAAATACCTTTCCATAAACATATAAATGGCTTGGTGCCACTAGTGCTAGGCAAGAAAATATCAAACCTAGGCATTAAAGTATATTTGATTTAACCTGTGCTTAATGCTAATATATGAGCCTCACTGCTAAAATAGGATACAGATCTATTTAAAGTAACAGAAAGCCATAAAGTGCATGATGTGCAGCATTCGTGTGCAGTTTTAAGTAATCTGATCACGACATCAAATGTAGCCAACCTGCAGTAAACACACAGCGTGCACACAAACACACAATCCCACACAGGCACAGACACACACAGCGCTATCTGGCAAAGAACAGCAGCAGGTAATGTGAAGCAGTTCCAGGACTTAGTGCTGCTTAGATGGCTCCATGCCTTGAGGGCCTGCTAAACACTGCTCCCTTGGCTAAAGCCCCGGAGAGGAAGAACGAAGGAGAAATCAGTGGCTGAGCTCATCCAGGCCTGCAGCACAGAGCAAATACTGAAGCTAACCCTCACCTGTCCATGAAGATCCCCTTTACCTCCATGTGTGCCGTGTGTGTGTGTGTGTGTGTGTGTTGGAGTATGTGTGTGGGTATAGATGTGCATTGTGTATGAGGGGATGAGGAGCATGTGTGCACTCATGTGTGCGCCAAGAAAGTCCTTGCCAAAAGCACAGCTGCCTTCATTCTGACGCATGGTTCCATTCCATCTGATCTATCTATCCAGAAAATGAACAACCCGCTTTTTTTTTCTCCCATGGTGTCTTTCTCTGACACCACCCCTCCTTCACCTTTCTCTCTCTCTTTCTAAATTCTCTTTATCTCATAATTTCTTCCAGTCCTGCCGTCTGACTCTTTCCTGCAGTCTCAAACTGTGCCGGGGACACAACCTGGAGCTCCTTGCCCGCCTCTTGGAATGCCATTAATCCCAACATTCCCATCTCCGTCTAAAGTGAGATCATTAGACCGCTCGCTGGCTGTGGAGTTAAGAGACATATTCTGATGAAAACATCCTGCTGCCTGCTCCTCCTTTCTCCTCCCTCTGTACAATATGTTGCTGGTGTGGGCCGGAGGTTTAGGATGAACGAAGGGGTGGAGGGAAGAGGGTGCAGTCTGTCCAACACTGCTTTTTATATTCCCCAAACATCTGCAGAAAAATCTACTCTCACTGCGAATGGAAAACCTAAAAGGACAAAACTGTTTGGGTTTTTTTTGGCACTTTGAACACATCTAATGATTTTCTCTATATAGTGTGCAGTGCAATAACAACTTGACACACGTTGGATAAAAAAGGATACTGAAAGTGCAGCAAAAGGATGCTGTTTATAAAAATACGGATGCCTCAGAATCCCTCTGGGTGTATTAATTACAGTGTGTGGTTCATCACATTTCATATACCATAAACTCAGGCGGGGAAATACATCAACAAAATATGCATGCTCTCCAAGAGTCTAAGAGAACATTGTTCAACATAAAACTCCTCATAAAACACTTCCTATGATATCTAATGAATTAGCACTGCAAAAAATTGTTATTACATTACATACTTAGCATAAAGTTAAAGTTAAATGTAACACAAAGCCAGTTCTTGTGTGTCATTTTCAATTTCAAACCAATTTCTTTTACAGTGTTCATTCAGTGGCTTAGTTTACCAAAATTAAATTGTTCACATATTTTAAAAATATTTTTTTCAATGGTTCATATTATATTTTAACCTTTATTTAAAAAATAAATAAATAAAAATTTTGAGAAATAAAAATCTCAACATTGAAGAGTGTCCTGGCCAAGACAGGCAGCATCATAAGTTACAGACAACATAGAACAAAAATACAGGATAAAAATGCACAGCTCTAAAACAAGCCATATAAAACAAAAAATAAGATTACTACAAAGAAAAGCCAAAAATTATGTTAAGGTTCACTAGAAGTGAACCATAAAAACACAAAAAATGGCAACAACAAATGATTACAAAGACAAGTTAAGACACACCCTGACATTGGCATATAGAAGATTGTGTACAAAAATCCTGCAGCAGTGCTTCAAAACACCCAAGAGGAACCAAAGAGTGCAACCTTAAGTCCTTCTGAAGAAATATCCACATATAGGGAGCTGCATACATACATGCTTGCTTGCCAAACTCTGTGCGTACCCTCGCTACAGACAATAAAAACATGTTCTGAGAACAGAGAGCATGGCCATTTTCAATAATGCACACACATAAGTATGCTGGAGGTAGGCCAAGAATAGCTTTGTGAACAAGAGAATGCCGATGCAAAAGTCTGTGAAATTTTAAAGTCAGCCAGCCAACCCGAGCATGCAAACACTGGTTCATATGATACCTTATGAAAATGCACATACAAAAGTTCACATGGTATCTAACGAATTGACACCACATGGAAAGCACCGTCACATTACATTAGTAAATAGGTCAGGTTTAGACGATTACAGTTACGTCGGCTAGGCTCAGGAAAGTTTCAGAAGTTGGTTTTAGGAAAAGAAACGTGGTTGGGCATTGTCACGTTATGTGTGTTTGTAAGTTCAGTATAGGCAAGTAAAGTTATGTGGGTAGGGTTAAAGCAACTTAAGACACATATGTTAGGTTTAGGAAACCAAAGTTATGTAGGTTTGCCTCATCAAAGTAAAGTTATATAGGTTAGGTTTAGAAAAAAACATGGTTGGCCATTGTCACCTTACATATTTAACATAAAGTCACATACCTCAAAAAAAAAAGTTACGTAGGCTAGGTTTAGGCAAGTCCATTTAAGTAGGTTAGGCTCAGGAAAATAAAGTTAAAAAAAATGTGGTTAGGCATCATTACGTTACGTGCTTAACATAAAGTTACGTAGGTTAGGTTCAGGCATGTTAAGTTGCGTTGATTATTTTCAGGTAAATGATGATGACATACCTTAAAAATAACCCAAAGTTCATTGGATTTTACACAGGACGTGAAGTCTGGTCTCCTGGGAGAAAGTTCTGTGTTTGTTTGACCCTTCTACTACGTCAACCTGTCTCCTTACAAAAATTTTTGCTCTTTAGCAACAGCCTTCATCATTACGTGGGTTATATACAAATTCTGGTGCATTCCTTTTTGTAGGTAGACATATGAACAGCCTGCATTGTTTTCCTATCATCTGCTTTAAATACAAAATTTGGAAATTGCAGGCAGTAAGCGTGGATGAACGAGGGAAGAGCCTGAAACAGTCAGATTACTTCAGCTCCCACAGGGTCTGATGGATCCCTGCTTATTGATGAGAGCGAATGATCAAAGGGGGAGGTGGAGGACTGCAGCTTAATAGCTGGAGACCTGGAGGTCCCCCTCTACTGTACAAATGAACTCCCACATTTGCTGGGCTGTCGTCAATGGGTACAGACAAGAGTCATTTTCTGGTGACGGCTGATGCATGGATTCATTTTGCACTATTGAAAGAGGATATACCCAGATTATATTTCTGTCTTTAGCACATCAACGTGCTTGCAAAGAGATTGTAAATATCATCTGCACGATTGTTTCTATTATATTTCTAAAGCCTGCTCTCACATTGTCTCTCTCTGCCTCTACAATCAATAACCAACCTGTCATTTTTACATCTTTTGTTAACAAACCTAAATTAAATTCTGCTTTCAAAAGACTTCATGGGAAGCGTTCATTCAAAATAAACAGTGTTCCCACTTTCTGACTGTAGGTTCTCGTGCAATCTGATCCAAACCAAATGAACAAATAAAAGCCTTTTATAGAACACCGCGACTCAATTAGGCCTTTTAACCGAACCAAGGCAAATAAATCACTTTGTTGATCAATGTCTTCAATAATTAAATGCTGGGCAATAGCTTTTCTGTTTTGCCGCTGTCAATACTGCTGAAATTTATTTCTCTCCGGCCGTACAGGAAGTCAATTTTTACAACCCTTCGATTTTCGACTGTGAAAGCAAATAATTTGAATGCAGCAGTGAGGGGGGAATTAAACAGTCTGCGGTGTAACTGCAGACGGTGATGTCTTTACAGGGGCTTTCTTTTTTCTTTTTTTTTTTTGTTTTTTCTACTGCAACGTTAATCAATAGCTGAATTTAGATATACCCTGCAGTCCTAAACCCCATGCACTACACTTGAGGAATGTTGGTGCACAATGCCCGAGACTCTGCACCAGGATATGAATATGATATAACCATCCAGTAGTGGTGCTATCCACAGTAGTAATCTAACATGATGAAATACATCCTCTGAAAGCATTTCAGAAAGTTTTCTGCAAGGGTCTGATTGTGTCTCATGCTGTAGTCTCCCTCTGGACAGGACTGTATATCATTATTTTCTCCTAACCTCGGGCTATTTACTACACTTTACACTGACGAAATAACTTACTTTCAATCGGCAACCCTTGCCCTCTTTGTAAGGTAATTTCCCTTGCTGAGAACGGAGCAACCAAAGGAGGAAGCAAAGGGACAAATTATCCTCAGTGTCTAGACGGGTACACGGGTAACAACAAAGACTAACCTCTACAGAGAGCACATCTGAAGAAAAGACAGGCACACAGTCAAATCTCTAGGCTGCAACCCAAGGTTTGCACAGAGTCTACGCAATATACAGTATCTGGAACTGCGCTAAAGCAAATAATCACAACAAACAGAAATAAATAATGAAGTTGTCATGCGATGGAAGGAAGAGTACGCGCTGAACATAAATCACACAAGTATCACAATGCAGCACCTCCTTCAACAGGGGTCCCTAGGGAAGGGCCCGGGCAGACTTAGATCCTGGACTCTCTCACAGCTATGTAAATCATACCTGCCCTACTAGACCCTCCACCAGACCTCAACAGCCCCCTCCAGACACAACTCACAGCTCCCCTGTTTGACTGTTAATTCAACCCAGAAATCGCTACAGCCGCAGAGCCCGTGGCTCCGACCTAAGTCTCAGAGGAAGCTCTCTAACCCCAGCCGCAAAGCTCCAGACCTCTAACCTCAGCCCCTACTGCCGCAGCCCCGAGCCTTTCGCTTCAGTCACAGTTGCGAGGCTGAAGCGGCGGGGTCTTAGTAGCATCTCACCTCAGAATCCCACATTAATCATGAGATCCGGCCCTTCAGTCTCAGTCCCCGTTTCAAAACTCAAAGCACAGTATGATAAAGTGACACTGTCACATCAACTTTGACTCCCAATTCCTCGAAAAGCACAAAAATAAATACACATGTCAGATGAAAAAAAAATGCTGGGTAGGTAGGTGGGGAAAGAAGAGTTAAAAAGTTTAGCTTCACAGGCCATATTTGATCCTTCCAGACACTTCATTGGGAGCCCAGCAGGAGGAGAAAAAAAAAGAGCTGTTGATGGAATGCAGCCATTTGGTTGACCCTGTGGCCGTCTTGGGGAGGAAGGCCGGAGACAGGTAGATATATGGCCAGTTTGTTATTGTGAATTCCAGATCCTGTGATTATCTCCGACTCTCAACCTTCTGGAGTTTTTTAATCTGGGGATTCCTGAGACAGTTCACTCGCAGCGGCTGACGTCGCTTGTTGCTCACCTCTCTCTGACCCCCCTCTTGACTGCCCTAACACTGCACACACGCACACACACACACACAAACACACACAAGCTGCAGGATTCCCTGTTTAAGAAAAAAAAAGAAAAGGAGGAGGAAAAAAAACAGTACCTTACAGATTCCAGGGCCAGGGTCAGGTTTCGTTTTAATGTCCGTTTGCATGTGGATGGGGGGCTGTGGGAGCGGGTGGCTGGGGAAGAACTGGGGTTAGTGTGGAAGGGTGTGGGGTTAGCGGGAGTTCCCCATGGCAGCCGTCCATTCTGCACATACAAACCCCCTGATGTCACACACCGCTACTTGCAAGCCGTATGACGAGAAGCAGCTTTTTTGCACAGCCACTGAAGTCGCTCGCCTCGCCGCTGGTGGAGAATTTAAAATACCGTTAGCTGTAAAAGATGGTGATCGACAAGACAAACAGGAGACCCCTGATAGCAGAGACTTCTAGACAAAAGGAATCAAGTTTCTGCACCTTGCTCCAAACGAGAGGCGGCTGATTGAAACCAGATAAGGTTCAAATGGAACTGTTAGGTCCAGTAATGAGATTCCCCGAGTGTATGTTTGGATTAGGTGATTACAGACCTTGCCTTCCTCCTCGCAGTCACTCTCACGTGCACGCTGACACACAGACTCATACATGCATGCAGGCACACACACACACATAATGGTGAGGCGTTGAGCATTAGGCTATCATAAGGCTAAGAGTTCATGAAAATGGTGAAATACAACTCTGTCTTCCTGTCTCTGTACTTTTATAGGGAGGTGTAGCAGAACAAAAGGAAAATGGGTTATGAAAATAGACACAGCTGGCAGAGCCTAAACAATGGGCCAGCTGGTTCTTTTTGAAAGTAATGATCCTCACGGCTTCTCACAGACGTGACAGGGTCTGCAGAGTTACTAATAAAAGTGCTAAGATTAAAAGAAGAGTAGAGCTCAATAGCAGAACCTGCATGTCAGACAGACACCTGCTCTTGTGGAGGTTAATGTCAAGTTCAGGGCAAAAAAAGTGCAGGCTGGGGTTAAAGTTATTTATTTTTTTGTCTATAGCTAAAAAAATATATTTTTGAATGAATAGTTTGAATGTGTAATTTGAATTATTTTTCTGAATTTAATCTGCTGTCACACAGCATGAATCTGGGCTATAAATCTTTCATTCTACCAATGTGCCTGTGCACCCGGGCGCTCTGCAAAGTATATTGACATACGTTGAAAGTTTGTAGGCTTAGGTATTCAGAGAAAAAATACGGCGTGCATAATTAGGTGATGTTTCCGTTTTTTAACTGCTGGGACAACACTGTCAGAGGCTTGCAGCAGCTCACTTCAATAACGGTGTGTGTGTGCATTGTTCTTTTGAAAAGTTTGTCACAGTGACAGCGTCACCGGGGTTTTTGACATCGCCTGTCATGCTGAAGATCTCTGCTGCCTCTGTTGCTGTCACTCCTTATCAGCACTCATTTCTTAAGTTTATGCTTGCAAATATTCAAAAACCATATTACCATACCTACCGCTGCCAGGGGGGCAGAAATGAAAGGAGGCAATAATCTCTCTCTTTCTTTATCTGCGAGCTATCCTTCAGCAAAGTATTCAGAGCTAGGAATTTTCAGCAGGCTTATATGAGTGAGAAGGATATTAATGTTTTGATTGTCATCTTTTTTTTTTTTTTTTCCTTAAAAAAAATGATCCAGCTTGTGTTCTCTATGGCAAACACTCTAAAGTTATTCTTTTAATACTCCTCTAAATTATTCTATTTTACCTCGGGTTAAATGGCAATGTCACAAAAGAGCGTATATAAAATTATTAAATACAGCACACAATAGTTTGGGGAGTGTGGGGGCGGCTTACATGCACATTTAATTGCATTACAAGACAAACACTTAGCACCATAATGCAGAATCACAGCAGTACAATTTCACAGTGCTTCCGCACAAAAACATGCTGCCTGGCATGCATTTTGGCATATCCATCACAATGCTCCTATCTGCAAGGTGCAGGGTAACCTGATTTAAGGGCAACTTATTGGATTTGTGGGAGGGACTGAGAGGGGTGGAAGGGAGAAAAGAAAAACAAAAGGGAAGGATTAATCACGATGCGGCGGCATGACAGTGCCTACAAAGGCGGCCATGAAACAGTTGCTTGACGAGAGAATGATTGCAGGATCTGCAAGTAACTGGCTGCCACCGGCGATGTTCTTCCTCCAACTCAACTTGTCAGGTGTAATCATTTTGTTAAGCTTAATGTTTTATGCAAATGCACTTGGGGAGAGTTTTGTCAGGGGGCTGGTTGTTGTTTTTTTTTGTTCCTCTGTTGTGTGATGTATGTGTGGGTATGTATTGTGGTTAAATGTGTGTGTGATATCGTGTGTGTCTGCGTGTGTGTGTGTGTGTGTGTGAGTGGGGTTGTTGAGGGGGGAGATGTGTGTGTGTGAGTGTGTGTGTGTGTGTGTGGTATTGTTTTTTAAGCACTCTGAAAATATTTGCATTCCTCTGAACCCTGCCTGTGTTGCCCTGATTATTTCCTGTATGCATCAGGGTTTTTCTCTCATGGAGATCACACGGCTCAAGTCACATCACACGCTGCCTGAAGAGGAGGGAGCCGGTGCTCACTAGAGCCTGCCTTCTCCAGTCTTTCAATAGAGAGGAGAGGATAAAAGAATCAATGAAAGGAGAGGAGAGGAGAGGTCCGATATGTTGCGGTTCTTTCTTGGCTGCAAATAGCAGTTGATTTTCCACAACATATTGACACTAAACTCAATGTATTGGCATGGTCTCATTATGATATATGAAAGCATGTGACCTATGTGTATGTTTTGGACTTCAGTGTGGACTTTCAAGGTGACCAGGAAAACTCCAACGAACGTCTCATTTGTCCTCTCAATCTGCGTGTCAATATCAGTCGGTTTTCCAATTCTGTCACAGCAGTTTTCTCCCAGTGCTATTTATGATGACAGTGATGACAACAATACTACATTCTTCCAGTTTTTAACAGATACCAGGTCATAGATCTTTGGTAATGGAAAGAGAAAAACACACTGTACTGGATATGCGCAGCCACAGCAGACACAAACATCCAGCCACACTTCCTCCCCTCGAATCAAAAAAAATGTTTCATCCATAAATATCCAAGGTAATCATCTCTAAAAGCCAGCAGAGGGAGGAGAAATGCATTGGCACGGACCAAACCTAACATGGCCCTCAGGTCCTCTTTATGAACTCGCGCCTTTTTGTACTTTTATTGAGCTATATCATTTTTTATGGTTCATCATCATCATCAGAGGATCTCATGTGAGAATCAAAGCCTAATGTCAGTGTTGAGGGAAGAAAGCAGTCAGGCTGAATGCGGTCTTAGCCCCGGGTTTCATTTTCAATCGTCCTTTTTTTCCCCCCCTCCCCACACGTGCCTTAATTCGCTGCCAGATGCGATAAAACGGATGTAGCCTGTGGAAAGCAGGGTGGCTGTCTTATCTACAAGATGATATTCACTGCCTTGCTTTTTTTTTATCACCTTTAAAACTCCCTCATACTTTTACACAGCCGCCTGAATCATATAGAGCAGGTTCTACACTCTCCTATTTCAGTCATTCAAAGACAGAGGAGACAGACTGAAATTCATCTACACTTCAGTGCTTTGAATGAAATTTGACAAATTGCTAATTTGAACTCCCCAAAGAGTACATGCCCTTAAGCTTTCACTCTGTAAGTTTAGGTTACATCTTTTTCATCATTGTCTCCAATTGAAACAGTTTTGGATAGGAAGTTGAATGTTGATGATTCGTGACTTTGAAAATTATTTTTGTGTCCTAAAAGGGAAAAAGCTGTATCACCTCTAACCTCTGGTTCTGTTGTGCATCTCCCATGTGCATACAAGTCATGGTGAAAATATTTGAGGATCCTGTTTGAACTGACATGACCCACAAAGAGGGAATAATGGTGCAGGGGGAGGAGGGAGGGAGAAATCTGGAAGCCTGTTTTAGTTTATGTTTAGCTATTTTCACCCCCTTTTCACCCAATTTTTCAATCCGAAAAATTACTCAGAAATTTATGGTACTATCAACATGTGCTGCCCACTTACAGTGCTACTTAAAAAATCTATTACACAACCTATTTAATGTGTAACTGAGGTTAACTCCCTCAATGTTATTCAGAAGTTATGACTGTCTCAAACCATTAACCCGTTGCAACACTGCAAATTGACTATTGGGCCAAAAAGCTCCTGTAAGTCTGAGCATGGGTGGTACCAGAGTTACAGTATGCACTGCTCTGTTTCTCATCTGAGTTTGGAGCTAATGTGAGGGTTGTTATGGAGGAAAGGCCACCTAGCAACCGCAGATGGTCGCCACGTGCCGTCTGTCCGTCCATTCGTCTTGTCAGCATGGTTCAGTGGGACAGTTATTCAGACTGTGGACTCGGGGAAAACCGCTCAACAGAGGAAATGACATTCAGGATCAGACATGCTGAATGTCGACTTCTACTCTGTGCTCTTCATGGAGTCTGTGGTTGAACTTCATCAGCTTAAAGGGGAACTCCACTGATCTTATACATTGACAAGGGAGAAGAATGCATGGAAAAAAATCAACTATGTTATAGAAGTGCAACACAATACCCGTACATTACTCTTTTAATATCACAAATATTTTTTTTTTAAATTATTATTTTAAATCATATAGGAATACATATTATAAAGGCAATGTGCAGGACTCCAGCCAATTTACCAGATTAAAATGTTGGTTAGGCTGCACAGTTAATCAAAATAATATTGAAATCGCAAAATGGCCAAGAGCAATATCCAAATTGCTGCAGTTTTTTTGATAAAGGTAAAATGTCTCACAACATACTATTACTAATAGAGCACTGTGGTGCTACAGAGATGCCTTGGTCAACAAATCATCGTCCAGATGTAGGGGAATATGCTTGTTCAGTACTGACCCCAGGTGTTGCATGTCACATGACTGGCTCAGGCAGCACTATGTGTATTTAAGATGGTGATTTTCTGTCATGTATCAGAAGTCTGAGGAAGAGCTGTGTGTCTCGAAACATCACCCTGCATTAAAATCCTTCTAAATGGGAGCTACTTGGACTGCTGACTCATTTGTTTTTTACTCTGCCGGGTATTTTAAACATGATGTTTGTACTTTTTTAGCCGTGGTTGTGGCGACCAAATTGGGTATTTAATGCCAAAGCATTGTTTTCATAACCCTAACCAAGTGGTTTTTGTGCCTAAACCTAACCACAGCATTGTCACAACATAAATTAAAAACTGAAACATTAGGAAACGTAAAGGTTTAACCTATTTGCAACATATTCGATACGTAAACATATCTGTGGTTTGCAGAAACATACAATGCCAACATTTATTATAGCGACTGGGTTGGAGATTTGGAGGAGAAACAGCCAAGGGGATAAAAATGTATTTTTCTTCTCGGACACACGTGTGCACTCAGTCAAACTCAAAGACCAACACATGCATGGACAAACACATGCACAAACACACAAACATCCCTTCTGTCCTTGCTCTGCCACACTGCTGTGTACTAGGGTTAATATTCATTCTTTGTGCTAGGTGGCTCTGATGTCCCTCCACCCATAAGTAAGCAATGAATAAACTGTAGCTTCCAATAAACAGTGGATGGTGTGTGAAGTGGATTTGAAATATGGTAATGAGAGCGTGTGTGCGTGTATGCACGTATTGAGCTTCGGCTGGACCACCAAGCCAGACCAGAGAGGACAAGCAATGTTGCAAATGACAACAAAGGACTTCAATACCACTGCACAGGCAACAATAAAATGGCATCCATGGGTGCAATTACAGAATTACTAGAGTGGTGTAGTGGCTCTTTCTCATTAGAATATTACCTCTGGCTCCCACCAGCAAGTTGAACCCCATTAAGATGACCTTCACTGGTACAGCGCTCATTAAAGAACGCTGAAATGCTCTTTTTCATCTGTGGCCGTAATGAGAGGACCAGTGTACATATCAATATGGAATTTTATCAAGAAAGGCACAGGCTGCAATTATAAGGACCTTTTTGAAAAGTTCACTTCTATTATACCCCTCTACCACTGGTAATGACATTGTGGCCGTACTCGCTCCCCCAGTAAGTTAATATCAAATATGAAACCAGATATCAATGGCCCCAGAGACTGTGTGTGCATGGCGTGTGTGTGTACATGTGTCTGCATGTAAGCGCCACCACAGTGTAAGCAGGCGCGTCCTTCATTGCATTGTGTCTTTAATCTTTTGATATTACAAGCCATTCATCATTTCATCCTGACACCTTCATAAAATAAAACATACAGTAATTAATTTTGTTAGACGTAGAAAGGGAGAGAGGGAAAGATCAGGAAAGAGGAGATGAGGAGAGGACTGTGGAAAGACGGTTTGGGAGTCCTAAATTAAGATTCAACTTAATGATATTTTATGTGTCAAATCTCGTACAAATTGACTGTATTTTCAAATTCCAGGTGTGTCGAAGGAAGAACAATGAAACCAGCGGTGTTTAACATGAATATTATCTACTGATTGCACTCTTGATTCCTAAAATACATCAGATTTCTCATACATCAATATGAATACCTAAGATTACAGTACTGTATGACTACCAACCACTGATACTGTTCAGGACATACTATAATATCCAGTACATTACTGTATACTGTGCTTGCCTACACAGGATTTCAGGTTTTCATACAACTGGTTTGTAGGTAGTATGGTGTAAAACTTAAGTTTTTTATGTCAGTGGTTCTCAAACACAGGTCTGGTGACCGTTCCTCTAAAAATGTAATACATTACTCATTACTTGTAACTCTTTTCAAAAGCAAATTACCGGTATATATTACCGGTATTTTCGCAAGGCTGTGCCTAAAAGACGAACAATCACTCATGGAGCAACATTTCATCCACCACATATCCAGCCTCAAGCTTCATCACTTCTTTGTAGCTGCAGCTGCCCACAATTAAAATCCAGTTTTGGTTGTTTACCCAGTGTAGGGCTACAGCCGACCTCCACGGCCTTGGAGGGTTCAACTTTGGTGGGGTGTATTTCCTGGAGCTTTGCATTGTTGTGCTGTTGTTCATAGTAGCCAAGACTGGAGGTTTGAGGACGTGTTTTTACCAGTGGAAAAAGTTTGAGTACCACTACATGCAGCAAAAGTGATCTTGTCATCTTTCCTGCTGACAAAATCAAAGTAACGGGAATATTTTCTGTTGCTAAGGAAAACATTTGCTGCTGCCTGACGTACCTGCGCAGCGCAACGATTATAAAAAATGAGTCCACTGGTGTGATTGTTGTATTTCAAGTCAGTAGTGATGTGATAATAAAAGTACGTTGTAATGACTGCTTTTGAGGTAACTGTAATATTGTTACTGAAATTTAATTAGTATTTAGTTACGCTACCTGTTACTGGAAAAAGTAATATTATTATTGTAATGCCTTACTAGTGACACACATTACTGCCCAACACTGCTGGTGACCCCCAGGGGGTCCCAGAAAAAGGTGAGTAGTTTAATTTTACTATTTAATTCACCGTAGAAGTGAGCCCAGTGTGAGTAAGAGTCATGGGATTGACTATCCTGATCATAGGTTTCATTTACTTCATAGTTATCTCCTCAACTGTAATGACAACAAAAACCTTTTCACATTGACACAAAAAAGGGTTGAGAACCTTTTTATTCCGTCACATCAGGGCATATTATCAGTGTATTGTTCATTCTCTCTGAAGCACAACGTGCAAAAGTTGGGCTAGGACTACGGGATATGGAGAAAGTAAAATATCATGCTATTTTTTAACAAATACCTTGCTATCGATATTGCGACGATATTGCAGGGCTGACTATTGGAGCTTAAAATATTTACACCATGAGATTTTTAATAAATATTACCAGTAATGTGGGTATAACGACTACATTGGTGAGGACAATAATTGAAACGCTAGAATAGTCAGGCAAGTTTAGAAAATGACATAATTTTACTGTAATGCAGCCTTTAAAACAAAGAAAAGACTTTCTGAACAAAAAGCACTAAAAATATCACCATATCTTATTTCTAAAGGCTCATTTATATACTTGTCATGTACAAAAATAGATGCATTAATTTCAAGCATTGTGACCACTGCCCACATACTTCCATGTGTCCTTTATGTTGGCATGGATATGTCTGATTGATGGTACTAGAAGGCAGAGTCAAAAGTTTCACACGACAACAAACATGGTGACAGTGGAGGAGGTCATAATATTGTACTTTTAAACGGAGGCAGCGTTGTAGACGATGATGATCTCACCATATTACCAATTTGTTCCGTTGCACCATTTTTATAATGTCTTCAGTTTTGTCCGTATCCCTAAGCTTTCAGAAAAGGCGCACAAATACGGCCAAAATAAACGCAGAGTATGGACAGAAGTCTCCGTCCGTGTCCACATATGTATCTAACATTAAGCATAAATGAGTCATAAGATGATATCTAGTCTCATATCACGATATTGATATAATATTGATGTATTTCCAAGCTCTACTTGACTAAGAAGAGTGTTTTTTGGATTCTGATTCAAAACTATACAGAAAAGTATCATCAACATTTAATAACCACAAATAAAACTGTGTCTAAACTGGAATAAAGAAAACATACACACACAGACTGTGTGTACAGTATACAGATTTTTTTTTTTTCCAAGAGATCATTACTCCATCGCAAACCCGCTTCTCCCTGTCAGTTGTGGGCTACACATCAGCCTGTTTCACACCGCTATGCTCTGAACCCTCTAACGCTGCTGCAGACAGCGGAGATGGATGCTTACACTGTGGAAAGTATGAAATTAAAAGGAAGAGTCTGATAAATTGACAGCAGGCACCTCAGGATAGAGAAGCAGGAGATGGAATGATCAACCTGACTTGAGGGTGGAGCGCTGGGCCGCTGAGGAGAGGCTGATGGATATACAGCAGGGTAAGATGTTTGGCTGTAAAAAAAAAAAAAAATGTGTGCTGCGTTGTGTGTTCTTTGTTTCATTTGGGATTTGCATGTCTATACTGTATGCACACGTTTTCACAGCTAGGTATTATTTAAAAACCAATAAAACTGACATGCCTGCGTGAACTGCCTCCATACAGTTTAAACATTTTTTGTTACCACACAGACATGGATTCATGATTTTGTACATACGTGTATATCTTAAGAGGCCTAAAGAGACATTTTGACATGAATGATTGCTTTTTCTTGAAAGTTCTTAAAGTAAAAAACAAGTTTTACAAGCTGCAAACATTACTAAAAGGTTAAAAGGTTTCTACTCAACACATCTTAGAGTCACGCAAGCCAACAAAAACTCAGAGAACATATCAACTGGAGATAAAAGCTGCCATTATTCCTGAGAGTAGAGATTGTCTGAAATGCTGCCACAGGCTTATGGATGCCAGAAGCATTGTAGTTTTTCTACGTGGCTGTAGTTACTCCTGGATCTTGCTGCTACATAAAGAGAGACTTAATCCAAAAATAAGTCCTACAATTGTCACAGTGGAGCCAAATCTTTACTTAAACATGATGATATAGGAGAGGAATGGCTTTGTTTAAATGTCTGACATCAGAAAATATTGCACAAACATGCAGCTGGGAGACGTAGCTGAATATTGAAGTCATATTTCTAAATAAATTCACCATATCACTGCACCAAAATTCTAAAGAGTGCCTGAACGCTACAGCCTTTTACACTGAGCCTCAGGCTTGGGCTCTGTACTGCCACGCATGTGTGTTCAAACTTAAGGAGCAACATTCAAGACATTACTGTAACTAATTTCCTCAGACCGTCACTTCTCAGCAGCAAATGGTGAGGATGTGGTGGCCTTTCCGACTAGCTTTATACCTCCCTTTTGCCTTCCCTTCCTCTTCTAACAGTGGTAAACCCCCCGCCGCCCCCCCCAGCACACTGGCCGGCTGCTCACCCCAGCACAGGTGTTTCCCATTGCCAGTCACAGTCCCTCTCGCCCCAACACCAACATTGTTTTAAGGCCGAGGACTCTGGGCTCCTTCCACAGGCTTCTGACAAGCCATCGAGCCCCATGTTTATCTGCATGCATAAAACTGCACGCATCGCAGTGTCCACTCGCTCAGCCTCTGGGGACAACACATGGTTTTAACATTAGTTCATCCCTCTGAATGGAGTAAAAGAGAATCTGCGAGGCCTTTAGCCACCAAAGGAGAGAGCTGAGAAGTAGGACAGAGGACGAAAAACAGACCGCATCATCCACCGCGTACAGTAGTTGCTTCACAAATACTATATAAAACAAGTGCTGTGTGATTAGGCTGTTACCATACCTGGGTTAATGTGAGCGCCATGCATGCAGTCATCTTGATAATTTAATTTGAGTGTGCCCCGGAGGTGGAGCAATCTTTATTTCATCAGCTCAAAGCAGTTTATTTCATTAAAACGTCTACTTGTCCATCAGTAAGAACCTGTTCCTTTTGAGATAAGCTGGCGGAGTTCATCATAATTGCAAATGTTTGCCCATAATGTAAAGACCTTGTGGGGTCTAGTATTCTTTGAGATGAAAAAGGTTGTCATGCATACAAATCAGAACAAGTGACAGTAATTCCCGCCAACATTTTTCGATTAACGGCAATTCATAAAGAAGTGTCAGAGTTGCTTGGACCTGCAGGGCATTATAATTTGGCCCCCGTAGTTTGTTTTAAATATCTGCTTTTAAAAGTATTCAAAACATAAAGTTTACTGTGAAGATAAAAAAATCTATTCTTTTGACTGACTTTTGTCTTTTGTCAACAATTTCACTGCACAGTTTGGCACGAAAATAAGTCCTCTTACGCCATCGCTTTTCATCTGAGCCTCCGACTTCTGCTTCTCCCACACATTTACAGTATGCACATTAATGTACACAGAGGATCACACATGTATGCGCACAAACACACACACACACGTCTACACCCCACTCCCACACACATCTCATGGCGTAGCGTCTGAGAGGGGACTAACTGACAGAGATTGCCGGGTAATTCAAGCCAACATGATTGACTTTATGATCACTTTAAAGCCCCAACTAGTCTTTATGCTTTCAAGAAATGCCAAAAGTTTCCAGCACAAAAGTGGCAGGGAATCAGGCATGAAGGGAACAAGAGGTAGAGAAACCCCACAACTGCTTTCACTTCAGAGCCCACCTCCCTCCCTCCCTTCCACCCTCACTCTTTCCCCCTTGGCACTTTTAATGGCATAAAATTATGGGCCTGCAAGAGCGACAACAACTGTCTAGGTTTAAAACATAATACGTTGACAGGAGTGACATGGCCATTTTCTCCTCCTCCATTAGCGCTGAGACGTGGCCACCTCCTTTTGCTCTTAAAGAACCAACCACAGTGGCAGGCCATAGTTGTCAGACGTCACTTCCTCTGTCATTACCCGCTGACACACTGACTGCTGCTGCTTTCATACTGACACGCAGAACAAAATATCAAGGAGTCTGTAAGTATTTCAAGACTGGTCTCTCCTTATTGTTACATTAATGCACACTAATCACTAGGTGGATGTGAACATTTAGAAATATCAGTAAGACTGTAAGAGAGAGAAAGAGAGCCACACAATCATGTTCAATATTAAGAAAAACATCAGTAATTCTTAATGGCATTATTGTCAAATATTGTATGACTTCATACCTCACCCATTCTGCTTTTTTCTTATTACTTGTCCTGTCAAATTCCTCTCCTTTGCAGCCATTTGCCTAAGAGTGTAAAGTTAAACATTTAGCACTGGATCAGGATTAATTAAGGCCAAAAGTTTGAGGATTTTAATTTTTCTTTAATTTATAGGATGTAAACTTAAGATTTTTTGATATTTGATTATCGCGTTGTGCTTTGGGAAATAATGATGGGCTGTTTGTCACTATTTTCTGACATTTTATAGACTAACGGATTAGGTTAAAGGTCCAGTCTGTTGGAATTAGAGGGATATATTGGCTGAAATGGAATATAAAATAAGTATGTTTTCTTTAGTGTATAATCACCTGAAAATAAGAATCATTGTGTTTTGGTTCATTTAGAATGAGCTACTTAGGGAGCAGGTCCTCGTCAATGGAGTCCGCCATGTTGTGCCGCCATGTTGCTACAGTAGCCCAGAATGGACAAACCAAACACTGGATATAAGTAGGGCCATTTGCGTTTTCGTGTCAACCACCATAGTTAGTAGCCCTTCCAAACAGTGTCGGAAAAACCCTGATTTTTAACATGAAACTGCTTTATTCAGTGTTTTTACGGGTTTTAATCACATGATCCGTTTGTTTCTGAGAAGAAGAGACCTCTGCAGATATTTCAGCTCCCTGTAAAAACCTCTTGAACGATGAACACTGAAGGAATCCTAACCAGGATTTCACACTTAGCACACAGGAGAAGTGACAGAGTTGCAATCTGCAATCCTCACCACTAGATGTCACTAAATCCGACACACTGCTCCTTTAAGGGTGGATCAAGCGGAAAACTAATAAACTAGTCCTGTCAAAATATCGTGTTAATTTTGACCAATTAATCACAGAAAAAAATAATGTGTTAAAAAAATTAACGTTGATTAATCGCACTCCATGTTGCCCTTTGACCCGGTGCGTCACTAAAGGCCACAGTGGCTTTGTCACATGATGGAGGCAGATGAGATGACACTGCTTGGCCACATGAATGGAACATTGCATTTAAAAAATGCCCAGGTGGAACTGTTGATAGGAGCACCGTTCTCTCTAGTTTCTTCAGTAAAGAATTTACGTACATTTACATCGGAGAACTTCAAGCCTCAAATATCACCTCAACACAGTCCGAGCTAGCAAAGCCTCTGATGCTAGTGCTAGCAGCCAGCCTCTTCGAGCCACACTCTCACAGGCATTCAGACGCAAACTAAGTAAGTTTGCTAACTAACGCCCTTACAGAATGGATTGCAACGGACTGCAGACCGGTTTCGTCAGTAGAGGACAGGAGGACAATTGGGTGCAATCCCAGCAGCTTTACTTCAACACATCTGCCAAAATTAATTCGAACTGAATTTTTAAATACTTTCACAGCCAAAATTGACGATTAATTTAGATCAATTATTCACAGAGCATGTCATTAATTAGATTTGTTTTTTTAACCGCTTGACAGCCCTAATAATAAACAGATGAACTAATTACATAATCGTGAGGTGCAACTCTTAGTACATGCAAAAACTAAAACTTAAAACTTTGCCTTTCTGGCTAATGTTCTTGTGAGTACTTGGTGATTGCAGTTTTATGAAAAGATTGTTTATCTCACTTTGCGTCCAAGTGCCAGACACATGTCAGTCAATGCGGAGACACACTGTTTTTGGGCACTTTACCTATCAGGAACACTGATCTTTGCTATCACAAGTCCTTTAAATTAGTGGTTAAATGATATTGTAAATGTTGTGTTGAAAAACCCGCTCCCATCCCCTTCAGGACCACAGGCCCGGTCCAAATCTTGTCTCAGCCCTGGTGCGGCGACAGCCCAGAGCAGCGAAAAAGGCCTCGGCTTCTGAAACTGTAGATCTATCCGTTGGCTAAACACGTCGACCACATTCTGTGTTGTTTGCTTCTGCAGCCTAAGAGAGAGCAAGAGAGACATGGAAGAGATCTATAATTCAAATAAACAAGAAAAGGATTATCACTCCTAAGCTGCATTAGAACTTGGTGGAGAATGTCGCTGACACCATAAATATACAAGATCTCTAGAAAGCTTAATACGTGTGTTATTGTCGCTTTAACTACATTCTCCCTTACATGCTGCGTTGTCCCAGTAGCATAGTGTAGCAGAGCCAAGGCCTTTGTTTAGCTAATGTCCTGTGGTGGCTTCTGATTGGTCTAAATGACCTGTGACACCTCATTAGCTCCTCGAGTTGGCCTCTCTGCATCGTATTATTAATGGCGACATTGAAAACAGAAGCCATATTAACCACCTCGCACTTAATGGTGTTGGTTTTGATTAACATCACCAACACTAAAATGACAGTGAGGTTAATGGGAACTTTGAACAGGACCCCTAACACGCACACACACACACAGAAGAATGCAGGCTTGCACACAAACACACATATTAACATTTTCCCTATCTTGGCTGATATCATCTTACCAGGGATTTGGGTGGTTATCATAGTGAGCATGAAAAATAAGACTGAACGGCCCAGGAAGCCTCCACTGACTTGTCTATACGGAGCCTCATTAGGGACATTGATGGATGGGCTATTGCCACCACCGGGCTCGCCCAGAAAAGCTCTGGGTATTATTAGTGTTTGTGTGTTTATAAACTGACACTTAATTACAGGTGCAAAATCATACCACATACATTAACGAGTTACGGCCCATTGAGTATAACGAAGGCTGGATATTTAAGAGAAAGAAGAAGTGGAATTACAGCACTGTAACCAAGAATTGGTCAACGCTTGATGATTTAATACTCAAAAGACACAAGAAGAGACATAAATAATGCGTTTGGAGATTTATAAAACCTTTACTGCAGGATATATAAATTTTAAGGCAGCCCAAATTAGAAGCCCTCTCTATTGGGATAAAAAAAAAAAACCTTTGAAAGTTGAAATACAGAAGCCGGCAGTGTTTGTATTTACACTTTTTATTTCCAGTTGCAGGAATTTTAGATATTTTTCTTGTGTTTTCTCTTAAGAAGTTTTAAAATGACCTTTTGAAAACCAGAGAAAATGGCAAAGGTTATGTTTTCTGAGCAGCTTTGTTCAAATAAAATCCCTTTTTTTGTGTAATATTCCAGTAAAGCAGTAGAAATCAAAGTTAGAAAAATGAAATGCATGGTCTCCATTTTGGTTTTTTTCTCCCATTTCCCCAAAGGTGCAGCTACTCAAGTTCAGATGCAAACACGAGTACTGAGTTTTCACTTTCAGCCAACAATTTTAAAAGCAAAAACTACATCGATGCAAGCATATCAGAAACAGACCTGCAAGTGTCGAGTCTCGATATATCAATACAAAATATTTCTGAAGCTCATTTCGAGCACCTTAGTTAGAGTTTACTGCGAGAAACAGCTGATCTTTATTTGACTAGCAAGCCCCATGTCATAGAGAACTCACTTCCCTTCGACTTCACACACACTACTGTAGTTGTGTATCGGATTTACAGCTGATAGTTTACTTTTATACCAGAGGAGGTCATACGATATGATATTTTCTGTTTCCCAAAATGGCCTCAGCCAAGGGCCCAGACATATAAAACACACTCCTGACAGCGATACATTTCACGTGATGACACTACTCTGAAACAATCTCGATATTGCCTTTCCCTGTCATAAACAAAACCTGACCACAGTTCTGTTCGCCCGTGTGTGTGCGGTGCGTGTGTGTGCTTTGCTGTCGATTTGTCTATCCAGCATGTGTGTGATGGGGGGGGAGGAAGAGAGAAAGAATGGTTGTGGGACATGGAGACGAAAACTCTCGTATTCTCAGCGGTAGACGGAGTAAGTAGATGGGTTCACTCTGGGGAGAGCGGTGGGAATGGTTGTAAAACGCACAACTCCATGGTAACTGAAGGAGATGTGGCTCTGCTGAGAAAAGAAAGAAAGGGCAGGAGACAGGAAGGAGAGAAGGCTGAGAGAAAGAGAGAGGAGGAGGAGGAAGGAAGAGTGAAAGAAGAAAGAAAGCGAGAGGAAGGGAGGCGAGCAGATAGACAGAAAGGGATGGAACAGACATGGGGGAACTCTGGCAGGTGCTTCATCATCTGCTAAGGCATTGTCGGGCCGCCCGTAAACAGTCATTGGGCTTCTCGAGGGAGCAACCTTCTCCATAACTAGCACAGGTATAAATCTGCCTCTTAGCCACTAAATTAGACACATTCTTGAGAGAGTCTCGCTCTGCAAGTGCTGCACAAACCTGAGGGGGGAAAAAGGGAAGACAGAAAATTAAGCAAATCCACCGAGAGCAGTAAAGGAGGTGCATGAATAAGGTATAGCCTATGTGAATTTAACCAGATGGCCACTTTGATCCATATGAAAAATTGTTAATGTTTTCTCACGCAAAAGCCGTTATGAATAGTTTCTTTACACCGAGCAAGAATTAATTTCCCCCACCATCTCAAAGAGCTGTCATTGCATCACGTGTAAGAGCCTGCTGTGGCTCAAAGCCGAGGGCCAAGTCCAAGGTCTGCGCTCTGTCACCTCGTCACAATGTTTATCCTTCATTACGACTCTGAAAACAGCGACACACCCAGGATTTTTTTTCTCCCCTCAATGAATTTTTCTGAAGTGGTGACATTGTGCGACAACATGACACTTGGGTGTTGTTTTAACACTTGCAGGGGTTGGTGAAGGGAGGAAAATACACCAGGAGGAGTGATCTAGTGTTCTGACCATGTAAAGTTTTTACTGCATGTGTGTCGGTACTGTATATGTGTAGCCTTACTGAATGATCTGAGCCTGTAGTGCACATTTTATTCTAATAATAGCAGGACAATATGTGGATTTCCACTCAAATTTTTATTTGATGAAAGGTAATTTTTAAAAAAAGTCGATATAATTATAAGGAAACGGACACACACACATGTAATTGAGTGAAAAAGTGAAGTAAAGTGGAAACAAAAGTGTACAAAAATGTCCCTTGATAAAGAATCGTTTACTTGGTGTATATATTTACATGCCATATCGGCTCCACTGAATGCTATCTGCGGCTTTGAACAACTTTTCTGAAGTCGGAGGTCAAATTTGCGGTGGAAAAGCCCTGCAAACATGAAACTCAAGTGCGCTGCTATGTGTTGTAACAGGATGCTAATCTCCTAAACACTCCATCTGTATTTGCTAAAACATTGCCTCACTCGCAAACTGTTTGCTTAAATGGCACTTTACTTAGTCATGTTTTCAAAAGTTATCCTGTGGGTCAAAGGAAGGGAAAAAAAGTAGGTTAATGTGCAGGCATTCCTGTGATAGGCTATAAATAAATATTAATACTCTGTGGTGTTTTATGGAAAAAGTTGCAATGAGAAACTGTCTTTATGATGACAGTCAGCCCTCATGTATTAATATCTGAGATTCTCACACTGACAAATGAACATTATTTTATCATTTTTAAGTGACTTTTTTAATATCAGTATTCAAAAAATATTTTAAGTACTGCTTTAATTATATTATGCATGATGTATTTAACACTACAAGTCTATGGGGGATTTTTCACACAGGAAACAACAGACTGCACTAATCCGTGTTAGCAGTCTCGGCCAGGGCTTTGTCAGTCCTCCAGTTTAGCACGACTATTTTACTAGTTTCCCTCTCTGAGAGTTTCTTTAAAAAAAAAAATCCCCACAGGACTTTTTAACATTCTAATAAAACGATTTTACAGAGTGGTGCGAGTGTGAATTTTGGGGATGATGCCATGGAAAGAAGAAAAAGAGGTGAGCACAAGATTGTCAGCGAGGGACAGGAAGAAGACAGGGAAAGTGGAGGGCATGTTTTAGTCATTAATCGACTTAAACTTGGTACATATGTCAAATTTGAGTGAGCAAAAACAAAATAATCCAATCAATACACTCTCAGTAAGTTAATGCTGCTGTGCACTTCATTAGGAACAAATACTATTAAAATAAGTGATCATGATGAAAGTTTTAAAGCAACTTTAAAACTAGATTAATCAAAATAAAATGTTTTAAAGTAAAATTTTAGCTCCATATTTGTTATTTAAGAGAGTATGATTATATATGTATTTTTGATTGATCACACAGACAGTGGTGCATGCTAAATCAACCAAGCCATAATCAACCTTTGATACAATAAGCCTGGTGCTGACAGAAATAATCCACTGGCCACCTTCTTAATGAATAATTGATGCCCATCTTAACAGGCTAATGAATGAATGTGGTTTGGGTTTGAGTGATAGCCCTCTCGTTGGAGAGCTATCCCAGGAGGGACGGGGCACTGGAGACGGAGGTGCCATCCTCTATAACCTGTATAATTGGTCATTTGACATGAGTGACTTGACTGTGTGTGTGTCCGTGCACCGCCGGTGGAGACTTGACCCTTTTACCCCCATTGTTTATTAGCACTGTTCCAGGTTATCACACCAATTAGGGCTGGGATAACAGTGATCAGGAAAGGAAAACAAAAAGTAGAAAAATGCATACTATTAGCTGAGGGAACGGAGGATCAGCGAGAGTACTCTTTTGACCTCGCTAAAAATATTCTAAAAAGAATAAATAACCGAGAGGTAATTATAGAATGATATGAAAGGAGTCACAGATGCAAAAAGGGTTTTGTTTCAAAGTGCATGCTGTGTATCTCAGCTAAAAAAAAAACAGTGTGGAGAGGTGACGAGGCTCCAAGGCTGTTCCCTGTGTGCATTTGTGTCGGGCTTGTCCAAACAATCATACTTACATTTTAGCACTATTATGCGCACACCCTATTTCCACAGGTCTGATAACATTCTCACTGCAGTTTCGGTGTGGCACTCTCACTAAACAATACCTTATTGACACGAGCTCTGGCCTCACAATAGCCACAAAACATCAGGGTTCCTGTTTTTGTTGACACTGTTTGAGCCCTCCATTGAAAGCAAAAGCCACTGTGGACACAGCAATGCATAATTGGAGCTCTCTGTCATACAATACAACAAATCAAGCCTTTAAATGTTTGAGCATGATAAGGCAGAGGGAAGGCACACAGAGGGGGAGCGGGACAAAGACAAGGGGGAAGTCAGGTGAATGGAAGTGTGGAAAGTTGATGGAAATGGAGAGTTAAGAGAGACTATGGAGTGGAGCACCACTAGGGGACAGTAGTAAGTCATGGACGGCAGCAGGAGCAGTGCGCGTGTATGTGTGTGTATGTGTGTGTGTGTGTTTGTGTATGCATGCGAGTGTGTGTGCGGCAAACAGTGAACAAAAGACTTTCTTTGTTGCACTCTCAGATAATAAAAGAATTCAGAAATAGCTACTTGACTGCTTTAGAAAAGATCTTGACAATGCGTTGGCCCATAATGCACAGGAACAGCTCCAGATTTACATAATCATATGTAATGTAAACCACTACGAGGCTCCACAGCCAACAAACAAACTGACTGGGGAGAGGGTGACAGCGGGAGAGGGATCCGCTTTCCCCTATGGACTTTATATACTTACTAAAAGTACATTTTGCCTCATCTGCTCACAACAATAGGACAACGTTTGCAAATTTTGCGGGCTTGTGTGCTGATGATTCAACAGAAAACAAGCTACTCAGGTAAACACCTAAATATACTTTAGAATGAGAGGTTTTAAGCAGTGTTTTTTTTTTATTTACTTTAAATGATTTATAGCTTTAATTATTGCTGTTTCCTTAAGAAAGAAGCACACAATTTAATGCTGATACCACAGTGACAACATAGCAGAAATTATATCTGGTATAAAAAAGGAAGCCTGTGTGTTAATGAGACACAAAAATACAGGGACCTTTTCTTTGACCACAGATCAAGATGAATGGCCAGAGGATTTCACGCTGTAACTTGAGGCATTACTACTTATATCTGCTCTCTTTGTGTTGTACGTTAAAAGGGGTCATTTGTTTGGTAACTGGTTAAACAAGAGAAGTTAACACCTCCACGTACCTCTGACGTTAGATATAACTGTCAGGAGGGAGCCAGTGTTTCTTTTTTTTTTTTTTTTGTGCTATGGTAACCGAGGACGTATATTCAAAACATGCTGCCTCCTCCTCCTCCTCCTCCACGTCCTCCTCCTCCTCCTCCAGCAATTAAAAGCACAACAATAACAATATTCACCAATGACAGCAGCGTCTGTACAGTAGTTATGCCCTTCGTTAGTTTCACAATGTTCCTCATGAATTAGTTAAGTCTGTTAATTGCACATTTATTACACTCAAGGCCACAGAGAGATACACTAAATGGCTCCGGAATAAAATAACACTTGCACATGTATAGGAATCATGAAAAATAAATTAAGCTTTTAGATTACAGCTTAACCTCGTGGCGCAAAAATAAGTCTCACAAATGTTATTTACTTGCTATGTTGTCTTTTAGAGGAAAATGGAAAATTCTAAACCAATCATTTTATTGGCGAAAACGGGGCTAAATTTATAATTACCACATTTTACTTTACTCTTAAAATAGTGTTAACAGTATGTGTGCCTGATGAGCAGCACAGAGAGAAAAATTATGGATTTTTAAATATTAAAATTACATTTTAAGAACTTGTATTTTCCAGGAAAAAATAAATAAATCTAACAGTGCTAATTATTCCAGTATTTACATTTGTCTGGAGTGCCTCCAAAACAACGTGGTAACGATCATATTTATTCAGAGACATGAAAATAAGGCAAATATCAAAATCATCCAGCAGCATAATCTCTTTGTGTTTACACTTTATCATCGCCTTTTCTGATCTCCAGCGTGTTTCATTATGGAGTGACGTTTGAGTGACACTGCGCCGGCTGTCACAGCCATGTGCTGAGGTTCCCTCTCATTTCCAGCACCAACAATAATAATGACTATTCTAGTGCTAGCCCCACTATTTGTGTTATTGTTGTAGGGTGTCAGACACAGGCCCTGACGTTTGCTATGCTATCAGCAGGAGTGTACAAATACAAACACATTTGCCTGAGTTATTGACCTTTATCTCCCCACTTTCTTGACAGCCTTCTCCAGTTATTGACAATACAAACACATGGGACGACGCATAACCTTTCATTTACAGAGCACTCTCTCTCTCTTTTTGTCTCTCTGCCTCTCCTCTCGCTCCGTCTCTCCCTCAGTCTGTGTCTCCCTGCTCTTGCAATTTGTTTAAATAAAATGGGGCAGACAATGGTAGCGCTCATTTCTGCCATTTTTCTTTCACTCCAAATTTCAGAGGATAATATCATTAGACCGATACAATGGCTGCTATTCAGCCTTAGATACACAGATATTTCAAGTATTCAATATAGTTTTGACATGCTGACATTAGGGGAGAGTGTTGTTTCCCTATTTGTTTGCTTACAATGTCGATTCCGCCATAAATCTTAGATTCCTAAGGCAACATGTTTGTCTTTATGATGTTCAAATTACCACAGAAATATATACAAGGTCAGTACAATCAAAACACGAATAATATGCAAAAGATGCACAAATAAAAATCATTTTGAACAAGTAAAAAATGCTACCATTGAAAAATATTCACAATGCATATATGTAGCATTTACATTTATGTTTAAACACATAGAAAAGTATAGAGAGAGTAGTTTTATTTATGCAGAATGAGGGACAACATAATTATTCTGAAAATGGGACTGAATCCATAAACCCATAATAAACAGAATAATTTACTGCATCTCAATACAGCGTTGAATAACAATGGTCATAAAAACCACTAGTATTCCACTAATGATTCTCCTCCAGGATTTATTGTGTTTTTCAATGTGTGTCCTCTTGCATTTCAGCGTGAAAAATAGCATACATAAAATACGGGTGTCCCCACCAGTCAGCCCCTCTGCAGGTACTTCAGAGCCCCAAAATTAAATTTTAAACAATCCAGACCAGTGTTTGGTGACCATGGTTAATCATCAAGAAACAAAGACATCAAACAATATTTGATAATGAGAAAAATGCCTCCAGGATATTAGGGGATGGGGGGAGAGCACAGCGTGAGCCTCGGCAGCAGAGCTAGGTAGAGAGGCCAGACCAGACACAAGCCGCATTCACATGTCTGTGTGTGGTGACGATAGTGGTGGGTGTCTGTGCTTGTGTGTGTGTGTGTGTGTGTGTGTGTGACACACAAAAACCCACACACGCACGCACACATGCGTCAACTTCTACCTAATGCACATACACACGTATGTACACACACAGACATACACACACACCTCTTATGGAGTTAAAAAGCCATTAAAACATTGCCTCTTTTTTTAAAGTTCATGACGAGATAATTAGAATTCAGTGTATGGAGCCAGTGGTGAGATTACAGCTTTGTGAAATTGTGCTTCATTTTGAACTTGCATCACGCCTCAACCCAATTATCTGCAGTTAAAATGGCTTAGTGAGGCTCCAAACTGTGACTGACAAAAAAACAAAAAAAAAATACAGACGAACCAAAAAAGTTTTCTTTATAGATAAAAGTGATTATTTTTCCCCAAAATTTCCAAAAAGGCTAAAAGGCTAGACGTCTATTTGATGTATCATTCAAACCAAATATTATTATATTTGGATGATATTAAAATATCTTAAAATTGTATTTATAAACTGGAAATATTCTAAATATTCAAGTATGGCAAAAACACATTATTCTTTCAATAAAGCCTAAATTTATACTTTCAGTAATAAATGTAACAGAGTGGTTTCATTTTTCATCAGGCCAGTGTAATTAGTGCTAACTAAAATAAGAAGTTGGGCAGACAGGGGAAGGGAGGGAGGGGAAGGAGTGTTGGGTAATGAGGAGAAAATGTTTTTTTCCTCTCTTCCTCTGTCATACTGTTATTGGGTTATCCTTGATTGACGCAGCGTTAACGGTCTGGCCAAATCGAGGCAGATCCAGCAACCCAGGCCGAACGGCAGCATGTGCAGCCACCTCGGACATGCAAATTGCACCCAGGCAACCCGTTGACTATGATTAATGAGCCTGGGCTGCAGCCTTTGTTTCCGCGTGCAGCCGTTTAGAGTGAAATACAATCCCAAAATATTATCAATCCCCTATTAATCCAGTAAATTTGTTCACATTGCACATGTTGTTTTGAGCAATTTACAGCCAAATGTGTGCATGTGCGCGTGCACGTGCATGTGTCTGTGTGTATGTTATGGGGGTGAGCCCAATTGCATTTAATTACATGTCCTCTAATTAAATTCATTAAAGGATAATAAAATAAATGGAAGAAACAGCTTTGAAAGCTTGGGTGAAACACATGTGTCTTGTCTCCCGTGATGTAAAATATGGATGTGGGATTTTCAGGGGCAGTCATGCTGTTCAGGGGGGAATGCATGAATCCGATACCTTGCTAATACTACAGGCATTTCCTGGTTATGGCTTGCCTCATGTTTAAACTGTGATTTTTAGAGCTGAGATCCCAGACTCCCTGAAGATTGGAGAGCAATTCTGTGGTGCAGAGGAGTGAAGTCACTGACTTCACAAATGGAAAAAAAAAAAAGAAACATTATGACAGTAATGCTGACGATCCAGTGTAACAAAACGCTCTCTATGTATGGTGAGTAATATCGCTGGATATGGTAAGGAGGGACTAATGTGCCAGACATGGGAGGGCTTGCAATTTCCTTAAACTGCGTGATGAGTAAAGGAAATTACACAACCTCACAGTCACAAATCTTATATTCATCGACTGAAGATGCTGTCGATAAAAAACTATTTCTCACGAGCACACACACACATTCTCCCCTGCACAGCCACACACTTCCCCTCTGCTGCAAGCAAAATGTAAATGTTTTCCAGGCATTAAGGTATATAAGTGCCATTAGTGGCACAGTGCTTAGCACTACAATGGTGCGCCGAGAGCAGTGGAGCAGAGATCAGTGCAGCGTCTCCTGGATATCAGAGGGAGACATCCTTTGTAAATTCATCTCCCACTGTGAGCAGGCTTCACAGCTGGTTAACGGCACTGTGTGTACCACTGCCCTGTTTACACGCAGCCTCCAAAGCACTCGTCTTTCCCCCTGCATCCTTTCCCTGTATCCCCTCCATCGCCTCGCTCTCTCCTTCAGCTCTCATCACAGCCCACTGTGGCTCTCATAGCCATCAAAGACGCACACAAACTGATTCAATGCAAGGGGGTGTGTGCACGCAGGAGGACATACACACACAAGCAGACACCTAAATCTCTGATCCCCTCGCTTTTGGGGCCATTACAGTACACTGCCTTCCAACCCCTTCTCTGATTTTTATCTTTTTATACCATCACATTACACTGATCCTTTTATACCTATTACACACGCGGCTCCCCACCAAACCCCCTGATCCTCTGATACCTAGATGAGTAAACTGCTCCTCCTGCCCCTGACCTCAGCCCTTTGTAGCAATCAGACCAGACTTCCTCAGAGGCCCTGATCTTATCTGGCCATACCAATCCCACTACACAGCTCCCTTTTGTAGCCACCACAGAGCACTGAGCCCTTTCAGATCCAGGGACTGCGCCGGTGAACACACAGCCCGAGACCTCAGCTCATCTCAGACATCATACTACACTGCCCAGCAACAATGAGCTCTATTTTCTGATGCACCACAGGTCAGATAGAGCCTTTCTGCTCACCGATGCATTGTTCACCCACAATGGAGGAAACCAGCAATGTTGTTGTCAGAAGAATGTTTGACTCTACCGCAGAATGGTTTGATGTCGTCATAGGCGTGTAGACAGAGATGCCAATTTGAGTGAAGATGTTTGCGCATTTTAAGGCTAATTATTTGCGTCGATGATTATGTAGTCTTACTATTGAAAAAAAGAAAACAAAAGAAAAAAGAAAAATGACAAACTCACCATTAAATGACTCTGAGACTTCCCTGCATCTATAGTGAGAGAAGGTTAAAGAGAAAATCTATTAGGGTAGACTGAGGTTTAGCACTGCTCAGAGACTAATTACACAACAATGCCATTGTAAAATTATATTGATCTCATGGGATGTATTTGACAAATTAGGCGTTAAAGATTTTAGTCCTATCCAAGTGTCGTCTAAAATCAAAACTCCACACAGAAGCAACCATATGAGAGAAATAAAGAAACTAAATGAATCATTAACTGACTATTGATTATTTCCCCTCAAATAACCCATCAGTTTGCATTTGCAACAACTATACAAGTAATTCCATTAAAATCCAAGGATTTAGGCGTTAAAAATGTTGAAGGCAGAGCAAACATTTATCCTTCAAATTCAACATTACTCATGTATGTTTTACAAATCTTTTCTACTAACAGTTCTCCACAGTACATCATCATCCTTGGCCTAATTTACATATTTCTGCCGCGGGCATTTAAAGCTGTACCTTCACTGGTGAGGTGAAAGGTGTTGATGATTCTGGGGACCCTCGGCTGGGGATGGCCCGCAAAAATCCTGCAGGATGTAGGAAATAATTAAGGAAAGACCAGACCAATATTCTCTGGAGGGGGGGGGCAGAATTCCTGTCGACACCACTGATTCAACCACTGCAAAGGTACAAAGAATACACACATATAAATTAATGATGTGTCACTGCTGTGGAGAGTGTAAACTTTATGTGTTCTTTAAAGGAAACATAATCACTGCACTTAGGGAAGCCAACTAGTTTTGTCAGCAGCTTCAGATGCTGCAATGTGTAAGATAATAAATTATGATGATAATATGTTTTATGTTAATATTGCAATCTCATCAATTTCAAGTCAAATCAAATTTTAAGATAGAGGCAGAATTGACAAGAGCTTAAGCCACTTCAGTTGTGTTAAGCTCTATGAAAGCCAGGGGAACATATCAGACTTTACTACTAGATGACAATTAAATATAGTGTAATTTAAACCCTATGTTTTAGCTGCATTACAATCTATGTTGCAATACCAGCTGCACTTATAAATGTGGTCATGATAATCCAAAGGAGCATGCCTTTTGGGGGGAGGCACCATCTTTCAAAGCAAGCTGCAGGCAGCCTATTTTGCCTTTTATCAGCAGTGGGTGCAAAATATATGCAAGCACAGAACTAATACTGTCGTTAAAACTGTGAAATTACTGACACAGAAATTACAGGGAGTAGCTGCATTTATACTGAAGGCTACTTTACATGCACATCCAGAGAGGCGCTCCCTTCTCTCTTCCCTCTCTGTGCCTCTATTTCTCAGTCACTCCTCCTCCCTCCATCTGAAATACAACTTTCAAAACCCGTCCGGGTTGTTTAATCAATTTTTTCTTTCTTCTGTCGGTCTCTTTCTTCAGCAGTCAGAGAGCGTTTCAGGAGAGTCTGTGCCTACTCATTCAAGTACCTGCCTTTGTATCGCCTGCATTTGACGAGAATCCAGTGACGCTTCGAAAATGCACTGAGTGGGCACTGCAGCATGTTTCAGCTGGGCACCGCCTTCGTGCTACCTCTTATCCAATCATCTGCCAGTATACTCAGCTCCGAGGATGAATCGACCAATCAGCGTGCCGCTCACACAAAAGTCAACTCTTTAACTTCCTAGCGGGAAGCCGCTATCGGGAAGTGACAACAGGCAGCAGGAATCAATGGTAAACAACCCTTTTGCATGTTATTTGTTAATTTAGAGCCACATTTGCCATTTTGTTTCATAAGATAGTCATTAAGTTATCCTTTAAGAGTGAGACGAAGCGATTTATTTTGTGATATGCGTATGCAGTGTCGCGTTAGCCGTAACATTAAGCTAAGTTTGGTTAGCAATGCAGGAACAGCTGTTTTTGACAGCTGTCAGTCACCTCACGTTGTTTACATCTCAAAATCAGACTGCAACAAGAATAAACGTTAATCAAACTCACTCTCCGTGTTTGTACAAATAGATACAGTCACAGTCACACTAGTCAAAGGAAGATGAAGCTATCCCGAGCTGAATATAAAGAGATTGTGAGATGGACTGATCAGCTGAGACCTACCCGCCAGTGTATGAAGATGCTGAAAGAAAGATTTCCAAAGTAAGTGTTTCCACATTCCTAAGATGTGTGAATGTACTGTGTGCAGCTACCGTAGTGTGTGTGTGTTTATGTATAACAGTGGGTGAACACGCCAAACATCTGTGCACAAGCATCCTTTATTATTCTTAGTACATTGTGAATCAATGATTGATGCACAAAAACAAAATGTGTGACAATAATTTTTATACTTCAGCGGTGACTGCACCACCTGTCTATCAACTCCACATAGCAGCACCATTTATTTATTTGCCCCTTTTTATAAGTCTCCTATTATTAGATATTTATAACCCCATTTAATTGATCACTTATGATCGCTAATGAATTCCACACAGGTTTTCTGTATAGGCTCCCACTACAGCATTAGCCAATGTTTGGCCATGCAGCACCTGCACATCCAGAAATCGAAGAGAGAGGTTAATGGTTGTGTTTGCCTTTCTCCTTGACACTGAGGGCCCTCACTTTATTGAACGTAACATGTGTAATCCCCCAAGGCCACCAGGACACCATGGCTGATCCCGTTGAGGTCACTTACAAAGTCGTATGTATTTGGAGCTTCCTACTTCCATTGTGCCCTAATCACCAATCTAGAAGAAGGTATCAGGTCCCCAAAGGGGACACAGCGGAGCTTCAGCTCGCCTTTGTTCTCAACTGTCAGCATTTTGCAGAATATGTCATGCGTATAAAGTTCATCCAATATCCTGTATGTTTAGGCACCAACACCAGGAGGTCCTTCTCATGTTTATTTTGAGTTTCCTTTCTCCTTTTGGTTTCCTAATCCAAAGTGTCTTTAACAAACAGTCCAAATGCCAGTTTTTCAAATAGTGGTACTGGTGGGTGTAATAATTAAAGGAAAACATTGGACCGTTTTCATTCCAATAATTCAGCACGATCTCTCTCTCCCGGAGGTGCTGGCTCTTTTGTTTAGTCTTGCTGGTTATTGTTATTATTTCGTTCACCATAACCAATCTTGGGGAGGCCCTTGCTCTTTAAAATCCCTGAGTCTCGTCACTGGGTCTGACAGACAGGCACGGCAGCAGTGTTTTCACAGCCTGCGAAATTATTCTGGTTGTCCAATCAGCTGAGCTGGGCTCTGGAGGGTTAGTGATTGGACTGGCAGGAAATCAGGCTCTTAAGACATAACATATCGACTAGGCCATCCATCATCTCTTAGCATGCGCTCAGGCACGGCAGTCAGCCACCCCCGCCCCACACCCCTCCTGTCCCCTCGGACTGTGTGGGAGCCCTGCCACTGCGTAAATATTGGCCAGGCTGGGGCTGGCAGGAGGAGGAGGGGGGGTGGGTGGAGGGAGGGGGGTATTAGGGGTTTGTTGTGGACAAGCCTGCACTCTATCTCCCTGACTATAATACTCAGAGAGATAGAAAAGACAGGTATCTGGATATCAAATCATTTCACATCGCACTGGGTCGATTTCCAAATGATGCAAGCAATGCTGAGTGAACTGTAGATTCATGTGTTGTCCACCAGTGTCAAGGAGGAGGCTTTGGTAGTTTTTTCAGGGGCATGTGCCATATTTCTGTTGCAGAGGAGACACCTATTATTTTGTTAAGTGCTAAGTTTATCATAAAGTACCATTTCCCATATTTACATGCTAACTTTTTAATACTAACCAATCAATATACGGAAATGTTTGCCAGGAAATGCACACTGATATTATTTAGCCGCAATTAGAGTAGGATTATAATTCAGTATTATTTGTTATTGACTTTAAGTGGAGTCATATTGTGATGATATCATGATGCTGTGTTATCATGTTACTAAATTTTGCCAACTAAATTACTGTTTCTTAGCAAATCGTAATTAAAATATAATACTGAAAAGATATTTATGCGTTACATCTTTGTGTTGAGCATCCTTTTATAATTTTACTTCCTATTTTCCATGTTGTGATATACACTGGTATATAAAATATTCTTATTGATATCCTGATATTAATTTTAACTATATCGTTCAGTCTTTTTTGGGCTCAAAGCATTAGATTTGAGTTCCAGTGATCTAGATCAACATGAACAGCCATTACTGTTAAATCTCTGAATGCTTCATTGCGTTCAAAGCTAATTCATAATCATTGCTTTAGATTTGGGACTTAAAGGGAGGAAAATTTAAACTTTGAACCCAAATGATTGTTATAGGCCATTTCAAGGTAATTTCCACGGACGGTCTGTCAGTCTTTCTGTTGTACTATGAGTATGGGTAGTGGGAGGAGAGAGGGAGTGTCCCACAGACAGACAGAAAGAGAGAGATTGCGATGTGGAGTCCCTCATCTGTAACGGCTGCATAACACAGATGTTGGGAGTCATCTGTCAGCCTGGCCTCTCTTGCCGGGCCCGAGCTGCTCTGGGGGGAAAAGAATTGGACACGGTGCTGTCACTTTTTACCCCCACTCACAATGGAGGGACATGCAAATATCAACCCCCATTCTTGCCCTCTCTTCCTTGCCCTCCTCTTAGCCAGCCGTGGTGTCCTGCCTAGTATCTGGACCGCGGCTAGGCAGCGAGGGGGGGTGGGAGGGCTCATCGCAGGTCGGTGCCGGGGAAAAATGTGACATCAGTCCCATCAGGTCCTTCTCTTGCCACGTATTAGAATTGGAAATGATGGGCTGCTCTCTGAGGCCTTGCCTGGCTTCCCTTGGGTCTTGAGGGGACCCCAGTCTTTCCACCCTTTGTCCCCAGAGAGAGTCTGTGCAAGGAGGGCGAGAAAAAGAGGGAGGGAATGTGAGAGTCCTCTGTGTCCTTCTGTGCTGTATTATGAATGAATTTGGATGTAATGATTACCCCCCTCTTTAAAATGCCATTCAGCTCACTCCTCATATGGCTTTCACAGTCATGAAAGTAGGAGGGTGTGCAGAAAGGGGCAGATGCCTCTGTTTTGGAAAATGCTTTAAAAAGTAAAGTGTGAAGCATCCCTCCCCTCTAAACACAGCCACTGCTTCTCTCTGTCTTTTACACACATACACACACGCACATACGCACAGCTCCCTGGTGAGGAGTCCCTGAACGTTTTTCGAATCGGGCCCTAATGTGCCGTTTTCATCAGCACTGAGGCGGGCTGCAATATGGTGCTGGGGCTCGCTCTGGGAATATGAATGTTGATTAAGCATGCGTTCAGCCTTTTGAAATTCTGAAGAAGTGTCAGAATAATGGATGTTGAGCAAATGTCAAGCATTTGTTAATTTCTCTGTTATTTGGGGTTTATCTAGCATGATCTTTGGAAGGAAAGCGTGGGACAGGGTTGTTGTGGCATGTGCCATTGATATGGTGATTTCTTGGCTACAGACACTTTGTTTTTGATGGTAATATCTCGGCTCAGGACGAAGCTTAGGGACTTGCTCATTGATTATTTATTGTGGCTGGAGTGTTTATCTCATTTTTTTTTACATGGCGGTTAAAGTGAAGGATTTGATAACAGGCATGATGCATTAAACTGGCAAGCTCTTTATACATTTAGTTTCTCGTAAGAGCTCAAGAACTCAACAGAAGACTTGAAAGATTATGATTGTTTTTCTTTCTTTTTTTCTGACGTTGACTCTTCAACAAGATCCATGTATATTTAAAATCCTTTTTTATTATTCCCTTATATCAGCCTATATTTTACAGTGAGTGTAGGGCAGAGTTTTTGGAATCCATTTAGCATATTTTTGTTTTACTTTCAAGGACTCAATCACTTATCAGTATCTGAAGATTAGAAATTTTATATATAATGTAGTTGGTTAGTTAAGTAGAATTTTAGCAAATCAGGAAAATGAATCTGCCTTCATCAAACTGCTATATTATCTACAGTGACTATCTTTATTGTTATAATTGGCCCAGTTAGTAACCAGATAATCCCCACTTTTATTCCTAGCTCAAAAACCATCACCAAAGATCACCTAGATGTAGGTTTTTAAATGTAAATGCATGCCTTTTTATAAGGTTAGAGGGGATCTAAAGATGTAGTGTTGTTCCTCTGATACTCCTAAAATGCTGGATTGGTTATCGGCAAGTATTTAAGTCTTTGCCCTGACCCAGTAGTTGGAGTGTTTCTTCGTTCTACTGTGATCTCCACTATTGTCTCAGTGGAATCAACTGAGTTGCTCTGTTGTAGCTCTTGTGAAGGTAGACTTCTAAATTTTTTTTGTAGCCTGGAAGTGGCAATGACATTACCCAGAGACTGATCAAGTGCAGAGCCCGTGGGGGGCAGCCCAGACGGCCCCCGGTGCACGGCCTCACACTTCTGGTCGCCCATATTGAACAAAACACAAACTGGCAGTTGGGGCTTAGGGGTGCAACGCTTGAAGGCTGAGGGGCTGGCAAACTAATTCCACAGCTTTATGTGGTTAGATGAGCATTGGAAGGGTGAAGGGATGAATGAAGTGTAAGCAGAGAGGGGAGATGTAGAAAGAAGAGAAGCTGTGCTGAGTTTACAACTTCATGTCAGGCTAAGGAGTTCATGAATAATAGATGCAATCAATTACTTGATTAGGAAGCACAGGAATGACTACTTCCTCTTCATATCTTAGGGACGTTGTCCAAGCACACTATAGATTGTAAAGCCTTTTCGGCTCATTGGGCTAAAAACACTGAGGTAAGCAGCCTGTTGTTTAAGTAAGCGATTATAAGGGACACTATCTTGAAGGATAAAAACTGTTGTTGCTGGATAGCAAGGCAGAATACGCTGTTATTATTAGCAGAGGGAAATTATTGACAAAGAAATATGAGCTTCTGTGAGTAAGAACAACATATTGTGTGCTGTACTTTGTGGTAGCATCAGTGTCGTCCCTCAACCCCCAAAGCCAAACACACACAGAGGGAAACCTACAGCACAGAACGCTACAGTTCAGCTGGGTAGCTATGGTAGAGTCTCTTGCCCTGCAGGTTCTTTTTGCATACTGGGATCAATTGCAAAAGAAGAATGAAACAAATTGCCCAGAATGGTACAAGTTCCCAAGGCACGCTTGGGGGAGTAGGCAATTGGTCAGTGTAATGTGTTTCTTTGCCAGACCAGTGGACGCTCGCCATTTGACAGATAACACGCACCTCATTTTCAGTTTCCACGAGAATTTGCAGAAGCAGCAATGACAATAGTTACACTATAACAACGGCAACACGCTATAATAGTTATAACATATTTTGTCACACACAGAGTCATGAAGATCCCTAGCTTTCAGGAGGAATCACAATTAGGGCGGTGATTGTGGGGATATATCTCGCTTTTCCTTGCCACCATTATATAACAGTTCTGACATCTCAGGGCACCTCAGCAGACAGAAATTTTAAAGATTGTAATAAAGTGAAGGGGGCTGCGTAGGGGTCATATTTTTCGTCTATTAGGACAATTGTAGGCGGTGAGATGCCCTGTTGTGCTTCTGCTAAAGCCATTTCTGTCCACAGTCCCCCGCAGGCTTGTGGGTTTGCATGGCCTTCTGCAGAGAGAAGGTGGGGGGGGGTCACTATCAGTAAATGTAGTGGAATGTGCTCAGAGTCAGGCTTTTGGTAAAGCTTTCTACAGTTATGGTAAAAAACAAAAATACAGTGGAACTGTTGATTTTTTTTAAATAAAAAAAAGTAAAAAAATAATAAAAGTTGAAATTATCACACACTTTTATTGCAATCACTGAAATAGGAATAAGGGTTTACAGTTTTGCAGGAAAAAAGTGAAACTAATTTAAACTGTAAACACGTGTGCTCATTGTGCAAGTATTTGCTTGAAGCTGCATGACACACTGAGATTTGTGTGTGTTTCCATCTCTTGTCAAAATATAGCACATTTATACATTAACGCGTAAAGATTTTTTTTCTGGGTACACATTTGTTTTGCTGCTGATGACGGTGGGCTTAGCTGGGAAACAGATGTTAGCATTTTGCCTATCAGCATGTGTAATTAGCAGCATTTGCATATCCAGAGTGTTTAACCCACATTCAGCTGTTTTTCACTTTATAAAATATTGATCTATAGGAAAGTAAATGCGTAATATATTATTGTCAGCACTCTTGCTTGAATGAAATGAGATATAAATACTGACTATGCTGGGGAAGTATTAGGTAATAATTATACTGATAAAGGTGTGGATAAGAATAGAGCAAAGTATGAAAACTAAGCATATTTCCATGCGCTGTATATGAGTGAATCATTTCATCCATGTCACTCCCTTTTCAAAATAGCTTTATCGCCATTAGTAAAAATATGTGCTATGCCTTAATTAGCCAGCTCCATGCCCTGAAGAGTCGCACCATGCAACACTCTCTGCATGCAGATCCACCAAATGCTAAGTACTGTCGCAGCATATGATACCAATGCCATTAGCCAGGTGGCTTTCATTACCTAAATTACAGCTATTGTTTATAATTAATTATTTGTAAATAGGAAGATTCTGAATATAATTGATAGCTCGAATTTCCCCCATCTCCTATTAATTAGGTTGATGGGAATTTCTCGGCTTTTCCGCTGTTGTTTTCCCCCTGTATGCCGAAGACACTGATACACTGTGAATGCACCAGCAGATAAGGCAATTCAACACTCAAACATGGATTTGTCAGATTCATAACCAGCGGATAGCCTAACTTAATAGAGCCTAAAGCACTGACCAGACAGGCATACCAGCTCAGTGACAAAGTGAAAATCCCTAATTGTTTTTAATTTAATCTGCTGCTTTACTATTTTGGGTGCCAGTGCATATTAATGCTCTGTCTTATGTTGTAAGGAAGGGTAATTAGGTTGAGAGTGAATGATTCCCTAACCACTCTTCTGTCTCCCAACCTTCTGTTTCCCCATGTTCTAAATTATATCCAAGACGGAGGGATTTTTAGTTTTTTTTCTCTCACACAAAGGTCAATGTGAAGACGCGCTGCAGTGTCACAGACTCTTTTTGAAATGTATTTTCAAATATGCTCAATATTTGCTTTAAAAGGTAAACTGTGTGGGATTTCCCTAAATGTATACCAATTTATAGACTCATACAGAGGTAATATCTCTCAGTCATCACTTAGAAGTGTGTGGTGGTGTATTTTTTGCAGGTGCCAGACCGTAAGCACCACGCATCCAAGAGACGCACTGCCAGAAAATACAAATGTAGGGAGACACAACGCCCAACAAGAGATTTAAATCTGGGGTCACTGTCACTTTTGCTGGCGAGCATGTTTACAGACAGTAATCAATAATTATAACCAATGATAATAAATAATAAATGATAACAAATTTCAGTAATTTGACACTGGTTTGAACCCAAACTGAGAAAAATCTTTTTAATTTCTAAGATACAAACAAGCTAAGTAAGTAATACAGAGATTGATGAACTCAGTATTTTCCATAGACTCATCTTATCTCATAGATACATTAAAAAGCAAAGATTTGTCTGTCTGTGAAGTTCATCATCTACCAGATTCTGTCTTAGCCAGCGTGTTTTTTCAGGATTAACTCTGAGAAGAAATGTGTCTAATCTATTGTTGTCAGAAATATCAATTTATTGATATCAGTTTTGGATATTTAAAAGATTTCAATACTCATTTTCCAGAGTATCATATTGATACACCAGCAGTGTTTTTTCGCTCCCAGTAATGTTAATATCAGTCATTCTGCGGTTCTCTGCTGCTAACCAAGAAAAGAAAAGTCATCGCTGTCATGTTGTGGTCTTGTTATATCTATCTTTTAATTAAAAATATGTCATTTTATTTCCTTAATGTCAATTTTTCCCTGTGGTATCAAAAATGGTTATCAAATATCGATATTTTTTTCAAGGTATTGTATCAAAGTTAGAAATTTCAGTGTTGTTACAACATTATTAGTAGGACAGAGACTGATGAACTTTGTTGTTGACATAGACATCTCATAGATACATTAAAAAGCTAAGATTTGTCTGTCTATGTGCAGATACTGTTGGAGTTCAGGGTCTTTATCGTAGCCGGGGGTTGTTTTTCGGATTAACTCTAAAAAGAAATGTGTCTAATCTAACAATTATTTCAATTATTTCTACTTTATAATGCGATGATATGACATAAAGACAAAGTTTTTTGTTGTGTGTGTTCATTTTTATATTTCATAACCACTGAGGTAACCACTCAAATGCTGGTATTATAAGGCAAGGTGCTGGATGTATTACAGCTACTGTGCAGCAGGCAGATCAGATCCCCTTTGTAAGACTGCATTTAGCTCCATATTTTAGCATGAAGTGAGCATACTGTGCCCAAGAGAGCACAGATTGGATATACATTAATGTAAAGCCCGCAATAACTTACTATTAATGTCTGTTAAATGGGGAAAAAGGGCATTATACAATATGAGTGCAGTGTAAAACTTGACAGACTCTATAAAACGCAGACAACTCTTGGTTTGGATCCAGGTATCTGCCCTCACCTCTTTACATTGCTCTCAATATTTTTTATCCTTTTCAAATCTTATAATATTTGTGTCTGGACTGAAGTTATTTTCAGCATCTGTGGTGCTTTTGTCCAGTTTTGATGTCGGCAAAAGGTGATTGAGGTGAGAAAGAAAAAACTGAAGTCCCCAAAGTTTTTAGTGTTTTTGAAACAGATATGTTTTTCTAGATATTTAGAGCAGTTTATGTCCCTTTAAAGTTAACAGGGTATAGATTTAGCAATTAGGCAGTAATCATGCTCATTATAGAGAGTAATCCATTTAAAACCTAACAGATGTCTGTTCCAACAGGGGGATCGCGATGGTCCCATGCCAACAATAAGGCTGTAATGTTGTTGAAATGCTCAGGTGCAAGGTTGAAGTGTGGAAGAAATTTTTTTCCCCTCCCTTAAGTGTCCACATGTTGACAGTTGACCATTTAATGGCCCACTTAATTGCAGTGGCCCCTTCGTCCCCACGCATCATTGTAAATTAATGCTGAGGTGGCAGTGTTTTCTGAGAGTTTCCCCCCTACTTCTCCTCTACTTCAAACATTTGTTTGCTCACTTTCTTAACTGTAACTTTGACGAGACTCATCTGCGTGATGGGTCGAGCCCCTGAGAGTTTGAATAGTTGAGAATTAGCTGTTCTCCAGCCAGAGCAGTAAAAGTCTTTAAAACTGACATCTGGAGAACCCAATATGACGTGTTTGGTGGGGTAAGTCATTATAAACTGCTAAACCATTCCAGCGGTTGAAATGCTTTTATGAAGATATGGCCACAGACTGAGACTCCAGACAGAAATCAATGTTTGAGATTCCTTTGGCTTTGTTTACATGTCACATGGTTATTTCATGGTTTATGGTGATTGATGTTGAAGGCCTATGTGGACTCAATATTTCAATGCAGATTGGAGGCTTCGGCTTCTTGTCAGTATTTACATACCACTCTCAGGTGACTTGTAACGAAAAGTCCATTAAATTTAACAATCAAGCGTGCTGAGAGCAGTATATGGAGACACAGAACCACTGGAGACCATCACAGAGCAGTTTGCATGTGCATGTCCCTGTGTGCATGCTTCTGCTGCATTTTTTTGCCATTAATATGCAGGGTGGAGGTATGTATCATCCAATTAGAATAATATCTGTCACCGCTTTAAATATCCTCAACCCAAAGGATGCTGTGGGGGTTGGAGAGGAGTACCGAAGGGGCTGCGATACCCCATTGGAGCTGCCTGTTTTCCAGGTTCGCCTCTCTGCCAGGTGTTTGACATTGACTAGAGCTGGAGATGAATGTAACTCATGGCAACCCATGGAATTGACCGACTCCTGGGAGTCCAAGCTTCCTGCAGTGAAAGTTTCCATTTTCAAAGCCCATCAGTTGCAGTGGGAGGGCTCCAGAACGGTCCATATGCCAGCTCTGACAGTGAAGCAGGAAAACTTTCTCCTATCTGTGTATTGCTACACCACTCACACAAACAAATACACACTCTCACAGCGGTCAGCCCCTCTGCAAAGAGACATCTACCAAACCAGGGAGTATAATTGCCAGTGAATGCTGTGTGTTTCTCTCAGCGATATGGGCTTGAATCATATCAATTATTTGCATGAATGTCATAAATTTCTCTCTAATTTTGTCAGTGCCGTTATGAGTGAGTGTTCTTTACAACAGCAGAAACTGCACTTCAATTAAGAACAATTTAGCTTTCAGCACTCTCACTGGAGAGAAAGGGGATGGAGGAAGATGGTATGTATGAATGTGTGAAAGGGAAAAAAAACAGGGTATATTTTTCTCATCTCTCATACCACACACAACCTCCCCCTTTCTCCCACCCCCACGCCATCGTGGCAGGAATCCTTTGTCAGAGGTGTTCATCTGGAACAACTTTGCCACACTTGTTTTCATGTTCTTTTAGATTACAGGGCAGCTGGCCCCAGCTTTGAAGCTCCCCCTCTCCCTTTGTCTCTGTGCAATGCACTCTGGTAATTAACTTTGTCCTTCTTTTATTTGTTCCAGTCACTCGCAGTCCACTCTTCTGAGCATCTTCTCCCTGGAGTACCAGGTTAGAAGTTTTCTTCCTTTGTGAGCCCTGACAGGTGCCTAATTGAATGATGAATGTCCCTTTATTTCTTTGTAATTGAACTGCCAGCTCTCTGATTGGTTTGGAGGATGCCCCCCATCCCCCCCCACATCCACCCACCCACCACCACCACCATACCCCCGTTTATTTCACCCTCCCCACCTCCACCCCCCTCCTCCTCACGTTCACGTCGAGGGCCCTTGCCTGCCTGAGCCTCAGTGGATGTCTGCCAAGCCTTCCCATCCATCTGTCTAATAACATCTAGCCCCTGCTTATTTGGTGGACCTGTAATAAATTATGCTAAACCATTATTATTCTGACAATAATAATTTCCCCGTGTAGTGCGGCTGCGTGTGCTAAATGTTTGCTGACTCGCACTGTCACTGCTGCTTTCCACGGCTGACAGCGGATGATGATAAATGGCCGCTGCCGCCAGTGGCAGAAGGCAGCACAGGCAGAAAATGGAGTCATTTATCATCCCCCTGACAGGTGTCAGTCACACTGCCTGTCTCTGTGGAATTACATTTTTTGTGTGTAGTAGTTTTTAAATAAGTTGTTTTTTAACCAATGCTCTTCCTCTTTTATCCCCTGTCCTCCTCCTTCGCGGCGAAGATAGCAATTGAATTGCATGGAAATGTCAGCGTGGGGAATGTGGAATAGGGTCATTGTTTGATCGAAAAAGGGGAAATGAATACAAGGTTTGAGTGAAGGGGGGGTAGACGGAGATGGGGGTTTGAACAAGGTTGCCTTGGCACACTTTGACCCCCAGCAAACTTATTGAAATTAAATTACTGTGACCCAAGATCTCTTGCGCTTGTTCATATACAATAGAGCATGAAAGAGGAGCCAAGGCTGAACAAGTCTGCATTTTATTCAGGTGGACTGGAAAATGTAGCTTTTGCCTCCTAATGATTGAAATTAATGGAAATGTATGGAAATAAAACATTTATTATTATCATTATTATTGCTATCATTACATTATGGTCACATGTGTGTTCTCTGTGACAGAAACGAACCAAAAGAACAATCTCAAGACACCATGCACCAGATGTTATTGAAAGCCACTACCAAAGGTACTGTTTTACTTTGTATTGTATTTCTTTATTGTTCTTTCTTCTGTCCAACACTATCTCTTTATCTTCCTCTGAGCTCTATTTTTCTCTATCACTTCTTTTTTTTATCTGTCACCCACTCTTGTGGGCTCTCTTTGTCTTCCGCATTCTGTGACTGAGAAAGGGACTTGCCAAAGTCCCTTCCTCAGTTAGAGAGTAGGTGGGCCGCTGTGACAGATATAATCTCCCCCAAACAAATCACCACCCTCAGGATTCATTCCAGACCTCCACTTGCACCTGCTAAGCTAAAGCTCTGTTCTCCATGTCAAATTGAAAGCAGAAAAATAAATAAATAACCAGCCATTGGACATTTGCCTTACACAGGCTTATGATGGGATGATTATCTGTAATTCAATGAAAACGGATAAATTAAGCGAAAAAAAAAAGAAAAACAGGCTGTAAGGGGGGAAAGCCTCTTTGCATATTGCAATTAGCCTTTATCTAGCATATTAGGGCCATTGTTCTGGGGAAAACAAGGCTGGATAATGCACTTCTAATCCACTTACAACAACAAACCTCTGAGATGATCTGGGTAAGATCTGAGGGGAGCTGCAGTTTTAGCTGGCGAGGGAAAAAAGGCTTTTTGGGCGGCAGGGGTTAACTAACTATCATATGCTTGTCTGGCTTCAAGGAAATTTGAAGCCCTTCAAGCAGTGCTGTTTTAACCGCACCGAGCCTGCCATATGCCACCTAGGGCAAAGTCATCAGGGACATTAGCATGTCTTGGCTAGCCTGGTCTAGTCCCCTCTACCCTTCTGTCTGCCTTTGTGGGCCATGTTTTTTTTTTTCACCGCTGTTGTTGTTCTTTGTTATAATGAAGGTATCTGAGTGAAGCCAAGGCACATCCCACTGCTCCCGTCTTGCTGGAGTTGGCCAATGAGGTAATGACATAACCTTTAGTTTCTTTTTTTTTCTCATCTTTGAAAAAGAAATCCTCAGTTGATGCCTCCTTCTTCTCTATAAATGGATAGATAGAAATTGGCTGCAGTTTTTCGATTTTCACCCTTGTCTGTTAGTCATTATCAAAATTGGTAAATTGGTCCGCTCCATTATCAATTATTTAATGTAATTAGCTCTCACCTCCATTAAGCAGATGTGAAAATACTTTTTGTGTTTTATTATGTAATTTTCCAAATTGCGCTTCAGGCAGAGTTGCAGCAAACTGCGGACAGGTGAGGGCTGGGTCATTGGTTAATTCTTCTCTTCATCGCTTCATCACTTGTTTACTTTAGGAGGTCAGTGTAGGATTTGTACTCCAGTTGATGTTGTAGCAAATGGTATTCATACATATAATTAGACGTGCACTTGGTACAAAACTAGAGGGTAGTGGGTGTTTTGTCCTTGCTATGAAATAAGCTTATGCTTTAAGCACTTAAATTATCCACATGGCCAAGTTTCTGCATCTCAAATTAGTGAAAATGTATATAGTCCGTGGCAAACTAGTGTTTCTTACATTCTATGGCTAGTCAGTCAATTATTATTTCCATTAGAGTGGTAGCAACAGTTCCTACTCTGTGAATAAAATGCAGCAAATATGGCTGAATTCTACAAAATTGATTAAATGATGTTTTGATTATTAGGCTATTTTTGAAACCATATATTGAATTTTTTTTCACCTATTTTCTTCGCATTTCATCACATTGCTAGTCCTGCAGCTTCCTCCTATTTTGCTCGTTAGAATTGGCTGTGTAACCTTTTAAAACATTTAAATGCACATTTAAATTTTTATTGGTGCTTACACCAGGCAACGAGATTTGAGGGTTTCTTAATCTAAAATCTGAGTAGTTCACATGCATCAGTGGCACCTCAAAGCTAACTGCCATTATTCATTCTCCATTTAATTGACACATGAGTTTTTTTTTTCCTCCAAAGGATTAAATTCAGCTCAGAGATAACTGTCTATGAACCATTTAACTGTCATTTTAATATGCTACTTAACATTTAAACCAAGCACTCATGGTCTCCCAGACCGCTAATTGATGTAGTTTCATCCCTTTATGAGACAATATATCTCCAACAGAGGGAAATGATTAACAATGATGAAAACTATTCATGGATTTCTTTTTTGCCCCAAGAAGTCTCCCATGAACGAGGGTTCTAAACCTGACATTTGATGTGTTTCTTTGCAAGCTTAATATGGAGCTTTATGTAAAGGTTACTTAAACATACAGGGTTTAGAACAGGTGCCTTCATGCTGTATTGTATGTTAACGCCCATTAGCTTTCGGGGCTTGTAAAACCGGAGTTTTACTGAACATTAATTGTTTTCTGCAGAAATTTAAGGTCCTGTGACTCTTAGTCACATGTTAAACTCATGAAGTGCCGCGGTCTGACTTGAGAACGGAGATGGACTCATGATTAATATGAAAATTAGGGAGATGCAAGTACCTGAACTAATCAGGTGGTCCTTATTCAGGCTGGGCCAGCGTTGGTAATGTTGCCATTTTTCATGTGTCAGCCCTGATGCAGGTTACCAGGATCTGATGATCTCTCGTTATCCAAAGGTGTGAATGGAGAGCAGGCCAATAAGCACAAAGAGGAAAGGATTGAGAGGAGAGAAGAAAGGGAGAGAAAATGAGACAGGCTGGGGAGAGGAAACACAGCTACAGTATAGCTGCGAGCTACAAATGTTAAGTTTTAAAATGCTATCAGAGGTCTTAATGAAGATACAAACTCTGTGCTCACCCCTTAATTATTATAGACATGTTTGGCCTTTTTGCAAGCTGCCGTCTTAGTGCAATATTATGGAGATGTTAACAAATACTACTGCGGGTAAAAAGACATTGTTTAGACAGAAGCCGGTCTGCTCCCAGCATTACCAGGAAGCATCAGAGAGAAGATGAAAGACACCATTCTCACTACAGGCTGAGGGCAAATTCACTTTTGGTCCCCCAATTATGCTAACAAGAGAAAAAATGATCTTTAGCTGCAAGAACGTTGTGTTTCATAACGAGCCGGCTAGGAATGGCTTGTCTTCAAGCAATGTTTTAATTCCCTCCATACTGAAGAGGCTGTGAAATTTAGCAATGAATGACTTAATGTGTCTTATTATTTGGAGCCAAAATGTAATGTTTTTGAAAATGAATATGCTCCATACGCCTGGTTTACCTTGAAAGCTAATGCGTGCTTCTGAACATTGGCACCTTTTTACAGATGACGCCTGTTAATTGAGCTGAATAATTTGAGATATTCTGCTGGCTTTAAGAGCAGCTGCTGGGTTTTCAATGCATACCTTTAATGCTTTCATGGTAATAATATTTATAATGTGTTGGAAGCAGGGATGTCAATGCTTAACTATTACAGCCAAATATATTTTTGACTGGTTATGCATGTTGTTGCAGAGCAGAGCAGCTAAGGCTAATGCTAGCTAATCAGTGGAGGCCAGAGGGTGGGCAGTGGGCACTATGATTCCAGTTGTCAACATGGCTAGCCGACTATCTGTCAGTAAAGCCAACGGAAAATAAAAAGCAAGAAATTTTAACCCCAAAACCTCCAAATTTCAGCACCTCTTAATGGATTGCGCTTTGAAATGTGGAGCTAAAGCTCACACAGTCAATAGATCAAAAAAGGAGTAAAGCTTTCTTTTTTTCTTAAAAAATTATACAGTTACAGGTTAATGGGTGTCAGGCTCTCAAAAGCAAAATTAACTGACGCTGACATCTCTTTTGGGAAGGCATTTTTCTCTCAAGAATGTGGTTCGCATAGACACCTTCAGTATCAGTCATTAGTGCTCCCTTACCTGGCAGGGCATCTCCCTGCACTCAAACCGAAAACATTTCACACCTCTCAAGGTGTCTTTGTGTTCAAAGGGTGCTGCAGCCATAGGTTGTATCCGTCCTATTAAGGACTGCATTCCCACAGTCCCTCCGGTGTGTCCTGTTGGTTCCTGAAGTTTTGCCTTGGTGATCATCCTATGATTAAAGCTCTCCATTGTCTCTTGCTCGGGCATTGTGTGTGCTGCTTTTTCATACCAGATGAGAGACTGCGCTTGTCCGTTTGACAGAGGCGAAGGCAATTCAGCCGGGTAGCTTGGCTGTGTAATTGGCGAACTCTTGTTCCTGTGGGAAAGGTTATTGCAGAGCAACGCTTTCAAAGACCAATTTGCACAGGGATTGTCGAAAGTTAGGTCAAGGTTTGGAAACGCAATAATATCATTTAGAGCCATTACAATCATTATTATCTATGTGACATCAGCAGAAGGTAGGCCGGCCGTGTAATTTCAGCACTGTAATTCTTAGGCTCTTTGAAATATGTTCGCACTTCCAACTGGATGTGTGGGATTTAGTCTGAAGGTTTGTAAATGGAGTAATTCTCCAGAGAGGAATAACATTTCCACCATACCTATGTTCTGAAGTAGCATTAACTCCCCATTGATGCCATAGCCTGTTTTTTATTAAGGCAAATTCTCTTTTTTTGTTGTTCAATCCATGTAAAGGTGGATCTGTCTCCTGCACTGATGGCTCGTATCATCCTGGACAGGTTCCTTCAGGGCCTGGAGGGTGGAATGCGTGAGTAACACTTTTCCATTTCCCTCTCTGTCCTTTCTATCATTCCCCCCATCAGTCTTAATTGTAGCACTTTGTCTTTTGAATTCCTTTCTGTTTGAGTCCCAATTCCAGTTCTAGCCGCTGTATTTCCAGCCTGTCCGAGCCTAATGAGAGACAGACCACATTTAGTACTAGCCGCATCCCAGGGCACATGACTGGCAATTAAGCACCGGGAGGACCACCCACCTCTCAACTGCAGTGTGGATCAATTCTAGCTCACCTCATCAGTGTTATTTATAACACCCCTGATTTCTTTCCTCACCCTCCTTCGTCCCCCCAGTGCATCCATCTAACCCCTACCTTCTCTTTCTCCCTCATCCCCTTCCCTTTCCTCGTCCCTGCTCGGGTCCTGTGAGGAAATTGAGTTGTGGAAAAGTGTGGCAGAAAAAGCAAACCATTCCTAGGTTGCGCTGATGGACGCGTTGCGGGAGAACAAAATTCCAGATGCAAATATTTTTGTTGAACATGTCAAAGAGATTGTCCAGAAATTGTGTGGATAATTGTCCATGTACATTCTGGTTAGCGTCTTATTTTTTTCCTCTCTCCAAAACTTTCTTACATCATCTTATATCATATATTTTTGCGTAGTCATAATTTTCAGGTACGTGTAACATTTTTTAATTCATTCAAAAACAATTCCTAGGGAGCTCCTAATATCACATGCACACACATCTCCATAACATTTCAATAGGCCTATTCTGAGAATTGTGTGTGTAAGTGCGTGTCTGTGCAGTAGTCAGTGCTTTGAGAGCGAATCGCATGATGTCAAAAAGACGTGATTCCAATTTAATCAAGAAAGAGATTAAAGTGGATGTGTGTTATTTTCAACTTCGCCACAGCACAGCCATTTGTCAAAGTCAAAGATGTGATTGCTTTGGACCCACCGTTATCCACTGCCTGTCAAAATACTAGTCTGAGCAGCTTGTAGAACAGGGCATTCATCCAGGAGAAGCACTCCGTCTCAGATAATAGCACACTGCATCCCTCCATCTCCATACAGTGAAAACATGCTTTATTATTGCTCAGAATAGATTTGTAGCAGATGAAACTTCCTGGATGATCGTTGTTTAATTTCAAAACAGTGTTGTAACTATGCCGTGTCTCAGCGTTTGCAGGCTAGCGAGTAATGTCACGATGGTGGTTGTTCTTCTTGTAGAAAGCGATTCCACAGAAGCTGGATGGCTTTTACAGGATGAGTCTACATGCTGTGACGAAACAGTCTGATTTAAATCAGATTAATATCTACTGTTCTATCTGGTAAAATAGTTTGACTCCTACTTGCTGTATGAACATGACATATTTTCAAATGATGATGTCATTATACTGTACCTTCCCACTGTTGCCAGCTGTGAAGTCAGTTGCTTTGAGGGTGACTTCTGTTTTGACAGAGCTCCCCTGCAATCTCCCCGTGACACTGCTTGGCCTTTGCAAATGAATTGCTGTCCACACGGGCTGCCCGGTCAAATCGTCCAATCTCCCTGTGTGTATATTAGACTCCAGTAATGTGTTTCCATTATTAAACAATGCAAGGATAATTGTCTTTGGTGGCAATTAGCTAACAGGTTGGTTCAGTGCTATTGTCAGGCATATCCGTCATGCCCCCCTCCAGCCCCAGACTGCACTCCAGTGTGCATGTGTGTGTATTTGTGTGTTTTTGTCGCACTCCAGAGGGAGGGCGGGCAGGCACATTGCAAAGATCAATAGACTTCTATATAAGGGACATTACCCCCAACTGGGTGAGTGGCTTGCCTTTGCGTAGCACCATCGTTTTTTTTTATTCCCCTTCTCTGTCCCTTTGCATTTAAGAGACACAGGAATGGGGCCTTTGGGACTGTGGAATATATGTACAATCACTAGTGCTGGATCAATACAGAGTTTTAAATTGTTTTCTGTCCCTTCCTTGTTTTGTTTTGCTCGCCTGTTGTTGCCCCCCACCCCCCGACCCTCCCCTGCCTTCTCACAAGCTACTCACACCACCACCACCACCACCACCACACCTCAACATGACGACACCACCAACACGCTGCCTGCCTCCCCCTCTCCCTCTCCTTGCAGCAAAAGTATTGGAGAGAGCATCAGTCAAGCAGAATGAAAGACTATCTGGTGGCGCTTGTAAATAAATCAATACATTCAAAGCAGTTTTATCACGTATTGAATATGATATCAACATCCATAATGCTCCTTGTCTCATGAAAACAGACTGGGCAGTAGGGGAGGAAAGGTCACATGAGTGCTTTTACGCTGTTTATATCCACAATTTTAGGTTACTGAAAGCTGTTCTTGATTTTAAGAAAAAAATGCTGCATTCTGAACTAACTAAGACAGCTCCAGTGTATTCGCCACAATTCCTCTCAGGGTTGTTGGTTATATTGCTGGGCAATATTTCAATATTATATCGATATTGCGATATAAGACCAGATATCCCCTTAGATTTTGGAAATTGTAATATCATAAGTGTTGTCTGGTTTGAAAGGCTGCATTGCAGTGAAGTTCTGAACATACCAGACTTATTTCCTTTACCAGCTCATTATATCCACAATATTGGTGATTATTTATCAAAAATCTCATTGTTTAAATATTTTCTGAAAGCACCAATTGTCAACCCTACAAAGTATTTGGTTAAAGATATCTGACTTTTCCATATTAACCAGCCCTAGCTTGTTACGTTTCAAAGATATCCTGAATAGGGCACATGAATGTGATTATTAAGGTAATAATGCACACATACTGTGTGACAATTTTGAATCCGATAACAATAAAACCAAAACACAACTAGGGCAGCAAAACGTATGTATATTTTCATCTATAGTTGAATCTATAATTGTGATGTCATTGAATTGTGTATTTTTCATCTATTCAGATTGATTATAAAAATATAAATTATTTATTTTTTATTACCAAAGTCTCCTTTTTTTTCTAAAGTTTTCATATTAGAATGACACGACTGTGTTTCATGAGACTAAAATGTACATATATTGACAATAAAATTAAATTGAATTCGGTTGAACTGAACCGAACTGAGCTTAAATTTCTCCTTGTAGTCAAAAAACGTCTTAATAATTATATGAAATTAAAAATGTAGGAAAAAGCATAACATTTAAAAGGCTGAAACAGGCAATTGTTGCTGAAATTACTGCAAGGATATCGTAGGTTTGACTAATATTGCTCTCACAAAATATTTACACAATGACATTTTTGATGAATAATCACCGGTAATGTGGATATAATGACTGAATGGGTAAAGACAAATAAAATAACAGTCTGGAAAGTACAGAAAATGACATCACTTTACTGTAATGCAGCCTTTAAAACCAGGAAAAGGCAACACTAGCGATATTATGATATCCAAAGATGATATCTAGTCTCATATCACATTGTCAGTATAATATAGATATAAAGCCCAGCCCTAATTGGTAAATTGATCTCAACTCACTGAAATTGAATGTTTAAATCCACATAATGACGCAACTGATGTAGCAACTGCACTGCAACAAAAATTATATTTTAAAACTGTGAAAAATGTTTACATTGACAAGAAAGACTAGTGTCATGGACAGATATCGTAAACTGGATTAAACCTACATCATGTGCACACACACTGTTCTGTAAATGTGACAATTACATTATAAACTGCAGTATCGTCATTCTCTATGTCAGTAGACCCTACCTTGTATTGCCTCACATTGGGGGAGCTCCTGCTCTTTCTTTTCCCCCCTCCTGCTATCTCTTCATCTTTCTCTCTATTCCTCCTCTGACAGGAGTTGATGTGCCTCTAGATTTAGACATACTTTTTTTGAGGAGGCAATTTTGCTAGCTATTTGACCTTTTCCATTTTCCCAAGGCCCAGCTCCAGATTAGATTGCTGCTCCATGTTTTGTAACTATGTGATTCGACCGCCTTTAAGATTTATTGTCACATTCCTTTACAGAAGCCTCGTACGCAAGGTTATAAATGTCCTGTGTTTGATGTTAACACTGTGAGAATGTTAGCGTCTACTATGATCCTCTGGTTCCTTGACAGAATTCATAATAGCTTCGGCGTTTTGCAGATCAGACGTGTTGATAACTGAATATTGTATTGTGGTCTTTCCAGTAAAATCTCAACTTTCGTATCCACTGTGATTGTTATGGTTTCTTGTCTTCAAGTGCTCCTCTCTTCTCTCACTCACCTCTCCACTGTGGTGGAGCTGGTGTGTATATGCAGCCCTTTTTTTTTTCAAATAATGAGAGCAAGGGCACTTCATTAGCAAGAAGGGAGGGAGGAAGGAGGTAAAGGCAGGATGAGTGTTTCTGTGCGTGTGTGTGTATGCATGCAAGGGGTGGGTGCAAGGGAGGTAAGCAGCAGCGTGGCACTTCACTTGACAAGTATACTAATTACTCCTTTTCAGCAGAGGAGCTCCAGTCAGCCTCTGCCACAGTCTAATGGCCTGACCCAGGAAGCCTCTCTCCATAGCAGAGCCTCCCCAGATCTGCTATTCCTGCTGCTACACACACACACATAGACGTGTACACATACACACACACAGAAGCGTGGAGTCTCATCTCACCGCTATCAGGGAGAATCAGGTGGAAGCAGATCAGTTCTGCCCCAGTAACCTCTTCAGGGACTGGGCTCCTCCTGCACAGGAGATACCACCTCATATCATCAACTAGCACCTACACACCACCACAGATACTTAAAAAAACACATTTTTTTCCCCTTCCTCTCATCTCCCCCTCTCTTTCTTTCTCTCTCTCTCTTTCCCATCTTCTGTTTTTTTTTTTTTTTTTTCAATACGGGAGGATAAATTTAAAAGGAGTAAATTGGAAAATCAAATGAGGGCTTTAGGCAGCCGCAGAGATTTGCAGAGCTGTCGGCCAGCGTCGCAGAGCCTCATCCATCATGTCCCACAAGTAGTCAATTCCTCTAGTATCTGTAAATGTTTTCAGATATTAGCCAATTTATATGCTCCGAGATTCATCATGGAAAATCAGCTTTAGCGGCGCACATTATCAGGACCTGTCTCTCCCTTGCTCCATGAAGTTTGATGAACGAGTGCCCCTCCACAGCTCAATGGCTTGTGCATGGGGAGTGCGGGGGGTGTGTGTGGGCACATGGAGGAAATGGATAAGCGCCCCCCCTTCCAACACCCGTGGAAAAAAAGTGGGTTTTTTAATTAATAAACAAACTTGCAGAGGAGCTCATCAGTGTCAGGGGCAATAACAATCGTCATCCGTTACTGTTTATTACGGTCCTCCCTCAACAAATGTTGCTATCTAATGAGGTTTCTCAACATTTTTTTGTGTTTGAGATAATGACTTTTTCACCCTCGTGTGGAGAAAGGAAGAGTAGTTACAAATGACTCAAGTACGCAATAAGAAATCAAGCCAAGGTTATGTTGCTGTTACCTAGCTTTATATAGTTTATCTTGTTTTGGAGTTGCATATGAAAACAGGCTTGTGATTTGTTTACACTGGTTGTTTTCTTTAGCAAATCCCAATGGAGGCGTAGCGTTTCACATCTATTATTCTCCTCCTCTCTTTTCTTTTTCTGTTCAGATGTTGACGGTGTGATATGGTGCCTTAGTCAGAATTTATACCAACATGGGACAATTACAGTAAATTTGGCGAATGTTTACAAGGTGCAAAGTCGCGCTGCAGGGCTTTGTTCTCTGTGTCTGGTGTTCCTCAGATTATGCTTTTTATTTTCCTGCACGTGTTTTATGTGTGCGTCTGTGTGTGCCTTGAGTGTGTGTATTTAAAGAGCATGGCGTCTGTGTGTGTGTGTGTGTGTGTGTGTGTGTGTGTGTGTGTGTGTGTGTGTGGCAGAGAGGAGCTCAGGGTGTCATAGAGGAGTGCTGCCGTGCAAGGCGGGGGCGTCTTTAATAAATGTATGCTGATGTTGGAGGCTGCAACGATGCGAGGGATGCAAGGGCCCTGTTGTTATTTACTGCTGTGTTTGTGCACAGCAGCGAATCCCGGGCCTGCAAATGGCATTACAGCCTGTGATGAATGAGCATTAGGGTAAACTCATTTTAAAAGCATCCTGATTTATTAGCGGCCCGGCCTTCCATTTTCATCAGGTCAATGCTTGGCTGAAATTCCACAATGTCAGCGCCAAGGTCACCTCTTTATGGCTATTTTTAACCCCATCGCTCAAAAAAGAGCAGGAGAAAGGGATCCTATCACTTATTATGGCCATCTACCAAAAATATCAAAGGGCTGGAGAGGCGAGGAGAGAGAGCGAGAGAGAGAGAGAAGGCTAGTCCTGGAAGTGTGTGTTTGTGTGCGTTATGTGAGAGACCAAAATGTGGTGGTGGTCAACCCCCAATTATGAGCGCTAGTAAGACAAGAGCTTTAATGGCTGCCGTTTGCCTTCGGGGAGGTTTATTACACACTACTGTTTTGCAGAAGCAGCGTCAAATCTATAAAACGACCATTAGGAAGAGGGAAAAAATCAATCAAAATGCCATTAAAGTGGAATAAGTTGCCAATATTGCTGATGTGGTTGCGGGTCCTTTGATTTTCCTTCAGATTATTAGGCACAGTCGAGTAGTGACTTTGTTAAGGGAAACCAGTGTTGTTGGGGAGTAATATGTCTCCCGGCTTCATAAAGTTTGCTGCCTCATATTTCCCGCTTTATTGATTATCCATTATCATTTGTCATGAGGTGTCCTAACTCAAGGGGAAAATATAACCCTCTTTCTTCACCGCCGCCCGCACCGCACAGGAGCATGGTATGGATCTGCGTGTGAAGGTACCAATCTCTGAGAAAAATGAGCAAAGAAATAAAGCACAGCCCTGTGCCTCGCAGCTCTAAGAGGGAGTGTGAGGTTATGGGGTGGGCTGGGGGAGTACCGCGGCTGGGAGAGACTGAAACAGAGAGGAGGTGGTGAGGAAAAAAAAATAAAGAGGTGGCAGAGAAAGATGGAGACAAAGAAGAAGAAACAGAGAGAGAGGAGGGAGCGCTGAATGGGCTTTGTTCTTCTTCCTCCCTCCTCCCTCTTTATTTCATCATAAGGTAGATGAGGGATCACAGCACTGTTTGTGCTCTCTGTGATAGTTTTCTCAAGGAGTAATGCCTATGAAAGAAATGCAAAGACAGGACTGAAAAGACGGGTCTTAAGGGCTTCTAAATGTTCCTCTAAGTGCATTTCTATTAATGAAATTCATTTAAGAGACGCTTGATGATCCAGTCAGCGTTTGTAAATGTACACCCAAGTCTTTTTCAATTGATCCTTTTCCAATTTTTAACTCCCTTTTTTGTCCATTTTTATAAATCTTAAAATAAGCTGTCTTGTTTTTAACACTTACAAACTGTGCACACTTTATTAGATGAGCTTGGAGATCTCTGTGCAGTGTTGGTACAGTACAGGCGCCATCCATGCCTGAAATGCGAATAGAAACATTCCTTGTATTGTCTGCAATGCTGCAAGTCTGTCAGGACCATGTATCACTAAAATGGCGTGCCTCAACCATTTCGTCACACAATGATACAATCCATTTAATCCAAATCTTTTTAAGAAATGATTTAAGGAATTTTTTTTTGCTGTTGCAGTACCAGCGAATCAATCCAGCAGGCTTTCCTTCCTGATTTATAATGTTAGTAGAGCAAGAATGGGGATGAGAGATGCAGAATAGTCGGCGTTCATAACATAGATAAACTACATGGGGCTCCTGTGCTCTGGACTGAAACATTTATCTATAGAAAATCTGTATAGACACCAAGCAGCCATCTAATGGACTAGTGTGGAAATACTGCGCTAACAGTGGCATGGTGAATTACAGTATGTCAAGCCTGTCTTTTGTCTGTATATTTCCACTGTTTGCTCTCAATTCAACGCAGCAATTAGACTATTTTTTAAACATTTGTAGGTTTGACAAGCTGCGATGTTTGACGCCATTTGCATACTAATATTTATGTTCTTTTTTTTGTAATTGTTTCTCACCCTATCTTGTTTTTCTGTCTTGTTCTCAGCCTCTAAAACGGTCCTCAACAGCATGCTTAAGGACCCGTCTTTAATTCCAGACCCAATCTTGGCCAAAAACATCTACCAGGTAAGTGTTTTACTTTTAAATTTAAACTGTAATATTACAGGAAAGCATTTAAAGTGTTCACTTTTTTAAATTACTTCAATTTAATTGTACATAATTTTATAAAGTTTGTCGCCCTTTTCCATGTAACAAATCTCCTGCTTAGGTATAGCGAGATTCTAAGTGTTATTGTACCACCTGGCTGACAGACGGCATCAGCCGCTCATGTTTGCTGATGAGGTCACGTGAGAGCCGGCGGTCATGCCTGCCAATCTGCCAGCATCTCCTGTGTTTTCCTCCTTTCCCCTGCACTGTACGGGGCTTCCTTCCCTTCACCTCCCTTTACACCCACCCACCCTTTTTTCGCACGCCATAATATTTCTTCCCCCTCTTTTCAGTGCACAATAAATGACTGCTGTTATGGACCGCTGGTAGACTGCATCAAACAGTATCCTATCCCATAAAATTTTAAGCCTGAAATTGACGAGGAGCTATTGAAGGGGATGAGATGTGTCTGGCTTCACCTGACATAAAAGTTCTGCTTCACAGAGGAAGTGTTTCATCCTGCCTGCCATCCCACTATCACCGGTACAGCGGCTGGAAGGCGATGGAGGGAAGAGGAGGAGGAGAGGATGGGCTGATCTAAATGCATCTCCATGTGCACACAGTGGATCAGACCCAATGTTCTATGATACAAGAAAAGAGAGATCATTCATAAGCCTCGTGCTGGTTAATGTGTTCTTTTGTTTGGTATTTTATTTAACCCAGATCATTTGTTATTTTATGCTGATGCTGATTTTAAAATCATTTTTAATTGGATTTTATTTAATTCTGATAATTCTAATGCCGTTCAGCACCATGGAGAGTTCTTGACACATCTGTCCAACTTGAGCTATTAATTTCCATCGCACATTACTTTTATTTGTTCGTAATTCAGTAGCACTCCTTACATTTCCTTTCTTTGCCCAACTACAGATACCCCCTTCTAGTCCAACAGGGGTTTGGCCTTGACTGTAGGGGCAGAATGGGAGTCCAGGCTATTTAGGGGCAAGCAGCTGGGTAGCAGACCAACTATTTCCTGGGGGAGGAGACTTATTTGAATGAGTGTACATGGGTACATCTGTATGTTATTGTGTCTGCCCAAGCTCTCGTGTGTGGTGGTGGGGCTTGGTTGCTCTGTTCGTAGCCAGTCAACCCTGTCCCACCCACATCCCCCCTTTTTACCTTTCATTGGCCGTCCTCTCGTCAGTGTCAACTTAGAGTCAGTTACCCGGCCACAGAGAGTTCATTATAACCGCCCCGCTACTATGTGCTTTGAAAGAGGTCCATCCTCACAGGAGAGGAATAGCCCTTAATGCATTTTTGATGTATGTGTATTAATTAAAGTCCATTTTGAAAGATTAGTGTTTGTTGAAGGCAGCATAACGGCATAAGAACTTTTCTCTTCCTTGTGGAAAAAGCAAGTTTTGCATATATGTTATCCAGCCTCTGTAGATGCAGGGTTTTTTCCGTGGCAACAAGCAGCCCGCATCCTGATGCAAAATGGCATTTATTCTAAAAGCATTTTTCTTCAAAGATTTTAGAGGAATGAGCAGAGCAGCGAGTGCAGGGGCACTATGCATTTTGCCAAATTGGCATTTGTTTCATCTTCCTCATTTAGGTAATGCACTTTGGAGATTTGTTGTGAAAGCAGATTAAGGTTGACCCGAGGACTCTGATTGGGCTCTGGCTGTACATCGGCAAGAAGAGAAGTGGCTTTCACTTTGCATAGTAAGCCAGTAGTTGGGAAAAGCAGGTTCTTAACTTTAACTGATGTCAAGCATGCACATGCACAGCTGGGGTTACATCACCTCATGTCTGTGCATTGATTTTGTAACCACAGCAAATACGGTTTTATTTTCTGGTGTCCGTAGTAACCAGTTTTACAGGTACAATGCCAGATTTTTTCATGCAGAATTTTTATAAGCAACTTGTGTTCTCGCAAATATATTTTTTGAACTTTTTATGTAGTTATTCTGTTATTCTGATATCGATACCAGTATTGGAAATGCTTCTGATTCTGCCTGAAAAGCCGGATCAGATTTCGACAAGCACATGAGTCTATACATCCATCCGATACCACTTAATTCAGTGGTTCCCAACTGGTCCAGCCACGGGGTCCAAATTTCTCCTTAGTCATTTGTTCCAGGTCCACACAGTTAATCTATTCAGCATCATACTTATGTTCGGCCATGCCGTCACGCTAGTTTGCTGTCTCTGTCAAGTAGCTGTCCATTAGTGTCTGACTCTACAGCTGGAAATGGAACTTAAAAGTAAAAGCTGTGCACTGGAAATTCACTGTAAATCAAAATAAAGTGTGTTTTTTTTTTTTTTAAACTTGACACATTCGCGAGTCACTCAGAATGGACCTGATCCACTTTTCGACTAGGACCCACCAGTGGGGAACTACTGACTTATTCATTAATAAACTTTAAAGTAGTTTCTCACCCGGATAAAACAGCAGGTTCCTGGGTATCAATTCTTCTTCGCTGCTCTCACACAGTTGCCTATACAGTGAGTTGCACTGTGTAGCCACTGGCAGCTACTGCTTTAGAGCAACCAGGAATTGATTTCCGGTAAATAGTGCAATTTTAGCCGTTAGCAAAATGTCAGCAATTTGGCACTATTTTATGCTGGAAAGTCCCACCAGTGAAAAGGCAATGTGTAAGGTATGCAAGGCTTTTGTTTCAAGGGGTGGCACTAGAGTTGCTTACTACTAAATCCTAGCTACTTTAAAAGGAATTATTTATTCCTAAGATTTCTTTTTTTTTTTATGTCCATCAGTCCAGTTAGATAATAATTCATTTTTACAAATGGTTTAACCTGAGCCATGCTGTATATTAATGATAGCAATCATTTCACACCCATACAGGGTTAGTAATATGAAGCTGTTCATTTTTTTTATGCACTGCTATTTAATCAGTGCTCTGTTTTGGTATTCATTCTATTCATGTAATCATGTTGTCCCTGTTGAAACCTCACCACCTAAACATTTGCAGTTGCTGTTTGTTGGAATCCTTAACCCTCTATTCTCAGCGCTATTGGCCAAGAACATGAGGTGCTGCTCTGTGACAAACTGAAGGAGAGGAACCTTTCCTTTCTAGGTAAGCCATCTTTTCACCTTCTCATCACATTTCTAAAGTCAATCTGGTCATGGCAGTGTCGCCTTTCTGGAAGTAGCAAAGGAAGACCTGGACATGACTGATGCAGTGGATGTTATCTCTTATTGATTTGCTAACAGCAAGGAGCTGTTATCAAATATCCTTGGATGCTCATGCTCCAGCATACAATGAATATTTATAGAATGGAAGCTTCAGTGATAGGTTTTAATGTTTTTGTTCAGATTTTTTTTTGTCCAAGTTGAATGCGAAGGCCAGTTTCTATAAAGGTGTCTGCAGGTACTTTAAAATTCTTGAAATGCCTTTAATTCAATTTTGTAAGTATTAGACCTTTAAAGTCATTAAATAGTCCTAAATTTGAATTTGTGAGGTCTTAAATGCCACAAACACTTAATCTAAATTAATGCATCCATCTTTGACTTTTTATTTGTTAAAATTAGTCAAGCCTCTGCATGAAAGTCCATATTCTAACATAAAACCAACCTCTGCAGTGCTTGAATAAGAAAAAGATGATTTGTCCTAAAATCAATCATAAATTGGGTCAAAAATATCTTTTAAAAAGCATTAAATTTAATTGTCTGATACCTGTCGACACCCAGTCTGTTTACATGAACATGAATATTATGTTGGTACCTGTGAGTGGATCTTTGAGTGCAAAGACAGTTGCCATTTTTTCAGTTGGTAGTTTGAGGGATTTAATGTTAAGAAAAAAGGAACTCCTCATATGCAACTGTAGTTTCTAAAATTTTTTAACTAATTATATTTTTGTTCTCTTAACATCGTCTACTTTCCCAACACCACTATCTTGTTCGAACAATATTAAATCAAGGTAGAGTGTCCAGGTGTGAAATTGTGGAACAGAATTTTTAACCCTCCCTTCCTCCCATCACCCCCATCCCATCATCATCCCCTAGGTCAGATGAGTGATGAAGGATAAAAGTCATTCCCACTGTCATTAAGTCCATATCATTTATTTGAACCTGGAGTGCTGACCTTTCTCCAGAGCTGTACAGAGGACTGTTCTAAAACTGTCAGAGTTCAGGCGACACGAGGGCCACTGAGGCCGCCTCACCCCATCTGATAAATGGATTGGAAATAAGCTACCCAACAGCAGGGATGGCCCATTAATTTTAATCAAAGGTGATGTAAAAAAGGCGATCAGAGCCACATGACAATGTCAACAGCCCAGTAGGTATGAAAAGAGGCTCCCATCCCACCACGTACACATCTACACCCACATTACCACACCCAGGATGCCCCTCTGTACCACAGGCCTCTGGCAGCCTCTCTGACCTCACTCAGCTCTCTTTCTCCCCCCTTGGCTGATGCTACCTCCTCACCACCACTGACACCGCCACCCTCCATCTCTCCTCAATTCCCTTCCATGCCCCATTAGTTGAGCTTGGCTGGAGACAAAGAGGCAGGCCCTCGGAACTGAATGACCTGGTCAGCCTGAGATTTAATGGAGAAATCAGGTGTTGTAGGGATAATGGCCGAAGCGCACCAGAAGTCAAGGACAATGGCTGCGGCCTGCGCAGGCAGGGGTCAGGCTTACAGAGGCTATAATGCCAACCTTGTCCCTTTGCTGTATATTTTATAAAGCTCTGCCAAACTGCAAACTGGAGAGCAGCTCTGTAACTGGGCTTTACAGGTTTTTGTGCAACGACAGCGAATACGTGGCAGATGTAGTTAATGGTTTTACTGTGCTTGCTGTCCTCTACTGTTATTTCTTCTGCTTTGCTAACACTAAGGGGTTTTGTTCCCAGCACCTCTGTGAAGGCTTTTAGGTTACCTGTCTGTGATTGATGCAACAGAAATAGTTCGGTGAAGAGTAAAACTTACTGCAAAGTAAGAGTCAGATGTTAAAATTCTGCACTTTATTTCCTGTAGATGAAAACCAACTGAGAACTATGGGCTACGACAAAACACCTGATATCATCCTGGAGGTTCCCATTGGTTAGTATTTACATATATGATAATATTTTATCTGACATATCTCCCTTTTAACCTTAGCTACCTTGTTTCATAAAGGATTATGAAGTCGTCAAAACATTGTCATGTTAACGCCAGATTTTCTTTGATTTTTGTGAATGAGAAAATGTCACTTGTCCCTTCTGGATCTTGCTCGTGTGAATTTCTCGTGATTGGATTTCTGGATGTTGCTATGCTTTTGTTTCTGTTAAGCCGTGGAGGGACACATCGTACACTGGATTGAGAGCAAAGCATCATTTGGAGACGACCACAGTCACCGCACCTACCTCAATGAGCAGTTCTGGAGCTACTGGAACAGGTAAGTCATCTCTTTCTATTCTCACCTCTTTGTGTTCTCTTTCCATGTGCTTATCTAAATCAGCCACATAATGTTGTAATACCTATTCTCCCAGTTTTCATATTGTTTATAACTTCTCCTTTTTGACCACAAACCACAATCGGCTTTTCTCAGTATTACAAAGGCAGCTCATATCTCTGTCTAACAACGCTAACCACTTCCTCCCTGGCGTAGGCCACACTAACCCCACACTTCCATATGGTACATCTGCACATCACACTACTTCCACATCCACTCCTGTCACTGGAGCAGTTCACAGCCTGAAGGGTCTGCCTGGGAGCTTGATTGTTTTCCAGAGTACACACATTGTTTTTGAAGGGAAGCTGGGAAATGGGTGATTAATCCGTTGCATCTGTTGTCATGAGAACCTTTGGACAGGAACGGACCCTCATGGTCCGACCTTGGGGGGACCCGAGGTGTGTATGTGTATGCATATAAATGTGTGTGTCTCAATGCTAGAAATGAATAAAATGCACAAATATATTTTACATTGTCTCTTGAGAGAACATACTTTTTATCTAGATTACCTTGACACAGTCTACTCAAGCAAAATACCAACTTTATTTTTTTCTCACCACACTGAAAACAAAAGGCTTACAAAGGAGTTTACTGTATAGGTTCTACCCCTTTTTATTTAGTAATTTTTAGTTTAAAGGAGACCTTTTATATTTTCCTTAATTTTCTGTCATATACATAATGTCACAATGTCGGATGTTTATATTAAAAGTGGCCAAAATTTCAATCAATTAGGTAAACACATGTAGAAGTAATCTCTGCAAGCCAAAACCTCAGGCTCTGGACTGTTCTGAATGCTGTTTCCACCTGTTTTTTTCTACTTTTAGACAAGCTGACGTCAGCTTGTGACAGATTTCTGTATGTTGTCATGTGCTCCAGGCACGCAAGTGCAGCAAGTGTCCACATTACGTAGCCTATACTGCCACATGAAACTAAATGCTAATGTCAGAGAAACATATAAGCTTGGTTTGCATTGCAATGTTTTTAATTTCTCTGATTTCAGATCATATTCCTGATGGAACATGTCTGGTTGTGTTTACAAAGTTTCACTGGTTATTTTTAACGGGAGAAAGTACTGCTAGTTTACTGTTGCTAATGCTAACGTCAGGGAAACATGTAATCAGAACCTCAAATGCAGACCAATCAGAGCAGACTGGGCTTTTTTAAGACACTTAAATAGAGTGTTTCAGACAGAGGGTGTTACAGGTGTTCCAGCACAGACAGTATGAGGAAAATAGTGTTTTTAAAGCATGAAAACATGTTCTAGTAGAAACCCAAAGTACAAGTACGAACCTGAAAATGAGCATAGGTCCCCTGTAAAGGCTGAAAATGTCCTAAAGTGTCTATTGTATAAATTAAATAGATCACTTTTTCTTTAGAAATGTTGGCAAAACTGTTGGCTATTTGCACCTGTCATATAAAGTTTTATCAGCCTTTATCCAAATAATTTAGCACAATACTCAGTATTATCCAGGCTTAATTTTAAACCTAAGTAATCTGAGTACGGATCTCTTACACATGGTCTTCACATCCCTGCCTCCCTTGGCACGGGGATCCAGTCACCGAGTTGAAAAGTCGCCCACACCGCCTCCGTTCACCTGGCTGTGGCCCCGGCCCCCCTCAGCCATGACAGCCAGCTGACATGTTGTGACACGGTGCTAGAGCGCCAGGAGGTTCCAGACCCCAGGCACAGCCGGACACTCGCTTTCTGTCTTTGTTTTTGTTTTCTTGGTGCATGTGCAGCACCAGATCAGGATCAGATTTCTGGATCTGTCAAAACCGCAACACAGAAAGAGAAGCTGTTTATCATAAATTAATTTTCCTGTATGGTTTTGTGTGCATTGCAAAACACTTCCTGATATAGTTGACAGATGTCCTTTTGAAATATAGTGTTACACGTATTCTTTTACAATATTAGCATAAAATATACAACTTAAGTTTGTAGTACACTGTTTTTTTTTGTCCATTTATAATCCTTGATCCTGAAGATTTCTGAGGAGACTCCCATATATCCTACAAATAATGTCAAATCAATCTGTATTTTAAGCAATATCTTCTAAAAGATATGTTTTTTAAATATATGTGAAGACTGAAAAAAGTAAATAAAAGGAAAATAATGCTTCCACATTTAGAAAATGTTTCCCTGTCCTATAGATGACTGACCTACTGATTTGACTCAGAAGCTGCCAGCAGAGCAATCATTTGATTTTAAGGGAAGATGACTCATCCAATATCATTGAGCAGTTAAAATGCGGGAGATGAGGTCAAGGTCATAATCAATGGTGTGTTTTATTTTCTCAGAGTAACATAGTTTTATTTGGAAATGGCCTGCTTCCAGAGGAAAAAGCTCTGACCATTTTTTTTAACTGTTGTTGACGTCAGGAACTAAAAGTCACTGAGGTGTGAATTTAAAAAGGGCTAATCTTTGATGGTTACTATCTTTGATAGGCCTCATTAAATATCACGAAGAAAGTTGGTGACAATAAAAGGCTTTGCTTAAGCTCCAGAGCATTCCCAGACAATGTTTAATGAGATCGTACTTAAATGATTGCTGTCTCAGTCAGTCAAACTTAAAATAATGCAGTAAATATAGGAAGAGAGCTCATTTGAAGAGCATGACATGAAGATCAGATGTCTCAGTAAATATTTCACTGTGTAAGTCAGTGTTCTTTCTTAGTTTGGATTAAAGGAGGAGGCATTATTCTGTCTTTGGTCTTCCACTTTGGTACTCAGGGCATTAGTTTACAGTAGGGTGAAATATCAGAATACTAACAGGCTGATTGGACGGTTAGAGTAAGTCTGAGCCTTACATATTTGCCCACGGGTGTCTTTCATTGATATTCAGTGGGGCGGCCTTGTCCAAGTGTATTAAGGAACTGACAAAGTAGATCCCGTCATGTCAGCCAGCAGCCCGGTCAGATAAACATTGTTGTGTCAAAAAAAAAGAAAAAAAATGTCAGTCCCTTCAGACCCTACCTTTCCCAGCACCCTTGTAATTTTTAATTGACATTTACTGCTGACATTTGAAAATGTGCCTCATCTTTCTCTCATTGTTAGACCTTATGCATTATCGTCTGAGGTAACAGTGTGTGTGCGCACATGTGCGTGTTTGTGTGTGTTAGCAGTGAATTTGGGGTCAGCGCTTTGTAGTCAAAAACATAAACCAATAGAGAAATAGGGTACAAGAGAGTGATGGGGTGACATCATCGTCCTTTCACTTCTCATTAGTTGGTTTCAGTTGATGAGACGGGCCCTGAAGGGCTGATGTTTAGGGTGTTTGTCCATTCCTTCATTCCTCAAACTCAGATTTCAGTGCTTGACTCCAAACCTTTCGGTTTTCTTTTTTGACCGCCCTTGGAATCGCACAGCAGTGTTTGTAATTACTTCATTGCCCCTGATTGACATTTCCAGTGATTTGCTTATTTTTCATGAATTCCCTCTTTGCTTTAACTGAGCTGCTTCACCCATTGCTTGTGTTAATTGTTCTCGGTTTGCCCTGAAGCATTGCAGAGTGAGCTATGGGGACATGTTTTTGTAGACGGAAAGAAAAAACATAACTAATTTTCCCTCCAAAGCCCTCACCAACTGCATTTATCATCCAAACAATAGTCTTGCCAACACACTAACCCCATAATGAACCCCTCTTCAGTGGAGTGAGGGGTAATGACGCTTCACCTACAATGCTCCCAAGAAAAAAGATAAAAAAGGGGGGAAAAATGGAGAGAAAAACGGTCTTCTTGCAGAATCAAACGGCGTGTTCAGGCCCAGTGCCTGGATGAGATGGCGAAGCAGCAGCTATTGGTGTCTTCCAGCCATCAATCTTAGCTGGTGGCGTTCCAGAGCCAGCGAGCCCTCTGCTCTGACGGATGTTCAGATAATTGAGTTATCCATCTCGCCCAACTATCAGAGTTGCATAAAAATTATTCACCTGCTGGTGAATATTAAACACATAATGAGCCTCTTGTGTGTTTTAGGAGAAGTGGGTAAGGTTAAACACAGCATGTAATGAAATATGGACCCTTGTGTGGTGCCACCTTAACTGCCCCTCCTTGATTATGGTGTACTTAAATCAATTATGGTTGGCAAAGTTCCTTCCATAACTCTCCGAGCAGCAACTGAAGTTCTGCCCTTGTATTTGTCTGATTAGTGTAGCTTATCGAATACTTAAAGGTAATATGTGAAGCAATTAACATGTATTATTGGCTTTGTATTATCAATGTGTTAAGGAATTGTGACGTAACTTAAAAAAACTGAGACCTTCCCTGACTTTTTCTGTTGCCTGTAACAGCCTGTGGACTGATTTCTTTATAAAGACTCAGGACAATAGACTGTATAAAAAAAAGTGGATGTAGCCACTGTGACGTCACCCACTGGATTATAAACTACCATTTTGAAGCCTCAAGTTTGGCATTTTGGCAGTCGCCACATTTACATTACCAATTGGGGAGGAGCAAGGGGTGGATCTGGCCGATAACCCAAAGCCATGGCAGCGTCTTACCAATCACAAGGTAGCCATGCCATAAAGCATACCTTGCTTTATTGTCTACTTCACAACATGAACATCATCCTGTATTGGAGAAGACTTGAAACTAGTGATTGAGACCATGAACTCATTAGGAAAATGTTTACCGAGGCAATAAATCAAGCACAAAGAAGGGTCGTTTCCTCACAGACTTACATACAGTACAGTTGGACTTGTTTTTGCTACCAGTCGAGTTAGGTTTAAGGCTCTTCCGCATTTGCTTCACTTTTCAAACCTGAAGCTTACCGCTTGCTTGGGACAGTTTTGCTGGGAAAATCCAAAGGATGCAATGTTTATGCACACTCCCAAAAAACCCTTGCCTCTTCTCAGCGCTCCGACAACACCAACAGAGTGCAGCATTAGCTATCGTTAACTTAGAAATGGAGTCGCTAATGTCAAGAAACAACTGGTACCCACCACAAGACAGAGTCCGATGTAAGTCCACAAGTTTAGCCAATGAAGATTTTCTGGCCAAACGGCAATGTAGTTGACATTGGCAAGGGAATTTGTTTCATGGAGGGACCTTCACTTGGTTCTGGGGATCAAAACTTTCATACTTTCATCTATCGACATGATGCCAGTCAATCATAATTCGTCTTATGTAAGTCACCTCACTGTTTTGGCCAATCCCCAGGATGCTCACTCATGTCTACGGGGTGCAAACTTAGTGCAAGCAACAGGATGCTGACTGCAGTTCCCTTAATGGCCACTAGTGTCGTTTCACATATAGTTGTACCTTTAAGCCTGCAAACATTCAGATAACATTTTTCCTGACATCCTGAATGTTTGTGCACGTGAATAACTGTGACAGATTTATGTAGAAATGCAGATTTTGTTTTTTGTCATTGTTTTTTGCAGATTATGACTATGCAACTGTAATGGTCCCTGTGTGGTTTAGTTACTTAACATGTCGTTGTCAGTTTTTGGCGTCCTTTGTAAAAGCTGTGAATCTGGAATGGAGAACAAAAGACACCAGAGAAGTTTTGATACTTGATGGATGGATAAATAGATGGATCTATAGATCAATGATTGGTCGTCATTGTCAGGAGAGAGTGTATCACACAGCTTGTACAAAAAATACTAAAACAAAAATCAGTCAAAACATTAACACCACAGCCCTTCACATCAAAGCATCGTTACAAAGCAAACATCTGACAAAAATGGCTGCAAGGGTTCCTCTTAAATTAATATTGTATGTTTATTTGTCTTGTCTTTGGTTGTGTCATAGTCTCGCGGCATCTCCTCTCTGAGAGTCCACTCATTATTAATTTGTCAGATTATGAGGGATCTTCGTGGCCCCTAATGGCCCTCCATGCAGCAGTTGTGTATCATGAAAGGATCGATAGAGTAAATCAGAATATACTGTTTACCACAAAATAGCTTTTAGCAACAACACTACTTTGCACTGTAGTGGAGCAGATTAAAAGGGTAAATGTAGAGTTAAATAAATGGATTCATAGCCCGTTCTTCTCTTTGCCGTTTCCTACTTTCCCTCCCCCATTCCACCCGATCCAACACAATGGACAGCCTGTGTGGAAATGAGCATGGACACCAGTGTGCCCCCCCCCTCCCAAAGCAAATCAGCTGTGAGATTCGTAAACTGCAAATGTGTCAGAGTTGAAAATGTTAGCACTCTTAATGGAGGCTTGAAAAGGTTAGATCTGATAAAAAGCTGTCAGCCGTCCACAAAAAATGATTTATAGCAATATAATGGGACAGTATGCCTCATTTCTCCCTCATATGAAATGGGGGTTAAGACTTTTGGGTTTGCCATTATACATCATCTGGCTTGACCACTTGGAAATTTGTTGAGACTTGAATGCACGCACATGCATTATGTTTCATCTGGCGCTTTTGTTTAAGTCATTTTGAAAGTCATGCCCCGTTGTAATGTGGATAATTTATGTCCTCCCATAATTACAAGCAGAAGATTCTCATGCTCCAAAAGTGCATATCGATCTCCATTCGAATGTGCTTTGCGCAAATGAGATTAGTGCTCGTCCTTTGTTGCAACACTTTTTTGACTCACATAATGGAAGCAAAACTACAATTAATGAGGAAGTCATAATTCTGAAGACTCTCACCAGACTGTTCCTACAACATCACTAATCTGCTCGCTGACACATTGGCTAATGAATAGACAAAAATCTGATTTATGTGATGTTTTATATTAGTTGACACAGCTGCAATTAGACATCTTGAGTTCTTTGTGAACTTTTTCCAATTATATCTGGAACTGTATGCTGTGGATTCTACAGCTGAAATTGCATGGTAATGCTGTTATATTCTCGGAACCGTCAATCCATTTGCGACATCAAATTAATTTTTTGATTCAAGATATTGTACATTGTCGTCTTTTTTTAATGGACATGTCCATCATTTTTTTGTTGAACTTTCCAAAGCAGTTACGGCAGGAATGCTTAATTAATGACACAGTGTTGTAGAAAAACCCTTTATCTTTAAAAAGGGTTCCTGTGCTCCTTCATCCTGAGATGTGCAGATAGTTTGCTTTTACGCATATGACTTTTTAAATAGGAGTAAAGGCAGTTTTTATATTTAGAAATGCTTGCATGTGCATATAGTGCATTTAATGCAATAGCAGCATAAGAGTAATATAAGCAGCAGCAGCAGCAGCACTAGCAGGAGGGCCATCATAGAGCCAGAGCAGATAGAGGATGTCACCTGAGAGAGGGCGCCCACAGGCCGTGGCGGCTGCTGATCCAATGAGGCTGGACATTACAGGGCCATCCCTGAGGACAGGTACTGGCGCTTCTGGGGTGACAATGTGACACCTCCAAGACCTGTACCCTGCCATACTTTGCCTCACCTTCCTGTCAGAGATGTGCACAACAAAGAAAGGAGGGAAATAAAACCTCCATTGCAATAGCGGCCTTTAAAGAATAAATGATTTTCACTTGAGTCATAGTGACCTAATATGAGCAGTGTCTTTAGCTTCTTATGTAAGCCTTTCTATTGTGATGTTGATGAGGTGGCTGTTCTTGTTTACAGGTTTTTAAGGTTGTAGACTTTTTATTTACTTAATATGCAGGGAAAATTGTAGTTAGAGTTTAATTTTGTTGCGCTTTTTTTTTTTTTTTTTTGCACAAATATCAGTTTTCCTGGCAAAGCGCAAGCGCCTCTGACATTGCCTTCCTCCTATTTATAGTTATGGATACCCCATGCAGCGCAGGAACGTGGCCTCTTTTATTGTTTCCTTTGTTATGACATCCTCCTCGTCGAATATTCCACAGCTAGAAAAATAGCTATCCACAATGGTGGTTCCTTTAGGGCTTTGCAAGTGTTTGTTTTAGGGCACATCGGCACACAGAAGTGCAATGCTGGCCCCCAAAGCACAAGCAACTTGGAATATTAATGGCAAATGACAAGTCGGCTCTGATGCTTCAAGGATTTCATGCTTTTAAGGATGCACATTTGGGTGCATTGTTTAAGGCGTCTGGGGTGTAATCCGCACTCTCAGGTCTCCAGCAGCCTCAGGATTTAGCTCTGGTTAAGCCTCCATGTCTCCTATTTATTTTTGTAGGGTTGTATGTGTGCATTATCCAAATTTGTCATTTACCATTGAGTGTGAGAGCAGCTTTGACACGGCCGCTGTGTGTATAAACGAGGAGCGGGACAGAAAGCGGCACCCCAGCGATATATATCCCTCCTCCTGTCTTTCTGCTTGCCTGTGACACTGTGAGACGGAGAAGAAAGCCTCGAGTGAAATGAGGTGCAAGCATGTCTGCTCCATGAATTCCTGTTTTGCCATGGAACTTTTTTAAAAGATTAACGTACATTTTTTGTCAGCTTTCACGATGTATGTCATCAGACTTGCAGAGACGCACGTGTTTTTTTTTCCCCAACTCATTTTCTCGGCCACGCTGCCTTTTTTCCCCCCTTCTTCTTTTTCCTCTACAGTGACCTTCTGGGTTTCATTCCAGGAAGAAGTCAGCAGCATTTGTCAAAAGCCCAGGGAGTGGTGGGCAAAGACTGGAATGGCTCTTTGTACAACTCAATCAAACAGGAGAATTTTGATGGCTGCCCAACACACAAAAGACACATTACGTTCAATGTGATGCAAAACTTGCAGTGCTATTTTCTAAAGCGTAGACAAATAGATTTTGTGCACAATACACGGTGCTTGCTGTGTGTCACGCACAGACCTGTGTGCACACTTTTTGCTGCTGGATATCTTTACATCTGTAGAAAGTTGCAGAGAGATAACAGGGAAAATAGGAAGATAATTATAGGGACGCCTGTTTTCATACAAAGGTTGTGCTCCAGTATTTTGCTGAATCTATCACAGAAGCTAAAAGTAGTTTAATAGGATTTGTATAACAGCATTCTCTCCACATATAAACACACGTAGACATAAAGCTACAGCACAAATATTTAATGCTTTTGAGGACCTTTGGATCATGAGGCCTTTTTAAGTATTTCATTTCATGCACCTCCACAGCTGCTTCAAAAGCATCTTAACACTTCCCAACTAAAGGGCTTAATTGTGTCTTAACCTCTCAGTAGAGCAGGATGAAGGAGGCCAGGAGTCATCAGATGATTCCTCCAGTGTCCTCGCAAGGCCTAAGGAGAGCACTGGACCATGAGTCCCTGCGGCTTGTCCCAGGGAATGAATTCAACCAAGAAAAGCATTGAAAAAAATAACTATTAAATATATTCTTTACTGGTAAAAAAAAAATCCCAGTTGAATGGAAACAATCTGGTCTTTTGTTCTTCTATTATCCAATATGGTCCTGACATTTTGTTTCAAGGAATGGCATTTGGTGTAGAGAAAGAGGGCTTTTATTTTTCCATGGTTCACATGAATATGGGAGGAATGCATATTTTAGTTCTGGGTGTGCGATTTCATGACATGGCAAGTGTTTAACGGCTTTTTTGGGGGATTAAGATTTTCTTTTTATCTGATTTATTGATTTTGTTGGGTTGACTTGTGTCTCTGCAAGTAGCATTGCTCCATGCGTGGCATAGGTTACTTGTGCTCATTTTTAATAGCACACGTCAGGATTTAATTGAATCATTTAAGAGCTGCTCTGGTTTAAATCAGCGGTGTTTTACATGCTACAAATTAACGGTTTAGTTTAGCCAGTTTATCTTTTCTGTAATTTATAGCTTGCTCAGCATTGTCTTGTGTATTTCTGAGCACAAAAACAGTAAACACTCTTTCTATTTTAAACCAAAAATAAATATAATATTTTTTACCAAATGACAGCTAAGGAAACAATGCTTCATATTTCTGCCTTTGTGTTTAAAGAGCAGCTCTGTGTGTACCAGATAGTGTGCTGGTACTCGTGGTCCGTGGAGGCCCATCAGTCACTGTGTGGAGCTGGTCGCTTGTGATAAGTGGTTCCTTATAGATAATCTAGACAGTGGGCTTCTTTTTATAGGCCCACTGTCCCTCACATAACCTTGTTTTTTTTTTTTTTTTTCTTGTACCACCCATGCTTATTTTGTTCTTTTCCCATTGATTCCACCTCTTGTTTATCCTCCCTGTGCATTTAAATCTAGTATTGTATTTCCCAACAAGAACTGATTGAATTTCTGTGTAAACAATCTGGAAAAAATATATTACCAGCAGAAATGTAACCTCATATAAAAGATAGACACATACATATAGTACATGTGCATACACTTGTGTTTGTGGTACTGTAGTCTCTAGCGTTGAGCGCTATCCTCTGTTTCACCTCTGTGTGTACTGACTGTAGAAAGATCCTGATGAAAATCAAGTGGTGATTTATACCTCCTACAAAGCCTTTGATATCTTGAACCAAGATGGCAAAGTTCTCCTCATTTTACCTGAACTTTTATTGGGGAATAGTAACTGTAAATAAGATGAGATATTTTCAAGCACTGGCTCCCAACCTGGGGGTCCTGACCCCTGCTAGAGGTCGCCAAACCTTCACAGGGGGTCATGAGGCCCTCTTGATTTAAAGAGGTATAAGACAGCCTTTTAAAAACATATACAGTTGGCCTATATCTCAGTATTCTGTTAATTTGTGTGAAGAAAACAAGATGAAATTTGTTTTTAAGAACCCTCTCTCTGCTAAACAGCCTCGTCCTGTAGTCATAACAACCAAAGAGCTAATAGAAAAATGGCCAAGCTTCAGGGAGAGTCTCTTAAGTTTGCATGATTGCAAGTGAGAATCATATAGAAAGTTCCTAAAAATAACAGGTAAAATTTTGTGTCCATGGCTCAGCTGAGAAGTTTTACAAACAATGGCAGCCTCTCATCTCCCACTTTGAAACAATGCAATCTATTAGATCCATTAGACTAGACTATGTGTGGAGATGTGACAGTGTGGGTACATACATGTTGGATTGAGATCTTGTAGGATGCAGAAAAGGTTAGCATGTTAATCTTGAGTATTGCCACCTGACTTTTATTTTTTATTTTATATATATATATTTTTTTCATTTATTTCTTTATCTATATTAAATTGATTGCACCTACTGTTCATGTCAGTCATTTGTATTTGTTTCATTCATTTATCATTACTTGCTCTTATGAGCTGGGAGGGGATTGTTGGGGGGGTGGGGGGGTAAAAGGGTTAATATTTCTGTTTAAAAGGAAAAACAAGACACTGTGCTACTGTATTATCATATATGCATATTGCTGAATAAAATCTGTTTACAAAAAAACAGGGAAAACTAATCTCTAATGCAAAATTTACAGGAAATAATCTGCTCAAAATTCCTCAAATCGCTCGTTTTACAAATAAAATTCTGCAGCCATTTGGGTTAATTGTCCGGTTTATCAACTGTTCTGCACTGTTTTTGTTGCGCATTGAATATAATGTGGAATATCACTAAAATATGTCACTTAGTCAGGGGTCATCAGTTTACTCAGCGATTGAAAAAAGGGGTCCCATACAGAATAAAAGAAGAAAAAAAAAAACCCAAAAATGTAGAAACCCGCACCAGGAAAACACCAATCAGCCTCTGTCTCCGTTCCACAATAAATGACGTCAAAAGCAGCAATGCTGTTCTGAATTTGCACCCATCATTCAACATTTAGTTAAGTAAGGATTTTGATTTTTTTCTGTTCACCGCCTGACCTCATCCATCTCCCAGAAAACGTTGATATACGGTTTGAATTGTTTGTTTCACTATGTAAGATCTGATTGTACCTCGTGGCAGTCATTTTGATTGATGTGCCCTAAGTAAGTGAATTTAAATACCAGATGAAGAGGTATTTGTTTTTGTGAACTTTTGCTTTATATTTCAGTATTAATTCACTTCACTGCGTTGTTGCCAGAAACACTGAAAGAGATACAAGCACATCTGAGTCTTCCCTCACCGGCCTGGCATTTGTTAAAGAGCCTCGTCAGGACCCTCTTCCCCCCCCATCTTTGTTCCCAGGCAGCCCTCTCCCTCTCCCGTCTCTGGTTTGAGTTTCACGTCTCGCGGCGGTCTGATTGCCTGATAGCTTAAACATCTCTGCCTGCCTATCCCTTAGTGGGAGTGTGTAATCAAAGACACATGAGGAGCCTGTGTCCAAGTGCTGACCTTCTGATTTTGCTCATCAATTCTGAGGGTTAATGTACGAGATCTATCAGGTCAACAGATTTGTCTCCGCGAGCTCTGTCAGGTCTATAAATGATTAGGAAAAAAAATGCATTTGGCCACTGAACCCTATTAAAACTTCTGAGAATAAATGTGAACTCAATGTGACTGCTAATATATTCTTTCCACTCTCTTGTGTTAATAATGCTAATATGTTTTTTTTCCTCTCTATTATGTATTTTAAATGAGCACCATAAACCAAACCTTTGTGACAAGGGCTTAAGGAGTTAACAGGGTAAGGATATGATCCAAATTCCAACTCTGTCCGCTGTCGATGTAACGTTTCATCATAGGCGGGAAGTTGAATCGGGCGATACCCAATCCCTTTCCTTTTGGACTGATGCGAGATAACAGAGGCATACATTTCTGAACAAGTGAAATATAAACTCCGCGCAGAGTTTGGAGCTTTGAGACGCCCACCCCCCTCCTTTTGAATGGCCGCCGCGGAGATGTCGGAGAAATCTATTTCTCATTTTGAGTGATATCTCTATCAGCTGGCACGTTCGCACCATGAATCTTCCCCCCATGTTAAACCCGGAATCTGTCTCTTCGATGACGGGCTGTGTGTTTAAAATGACCACTCTTGTTTTTTGTAATGGGCGTCTGTGTGTCACGGAGGTTACAAGTGAAAGGGCAGAATAGAGCTGTCTGGCGAAAGGCCTCTGATAGAAAGTGCCACTTCAATTTGAGCACAGCTGCAGTTAAGCCCGGCCTGGCTCACTGTCCGGCCCGACACTTCACATTCTCTTCTCCTGCGACTGGAATGGATGTGAAAACTATTAACTTTAGACAGAGTTTTGGCCTGACCAGTTCTGATCTCTTCCCCTTATTCATTGCTTATCTCCAGCTTGTTTTGTCAGGATTGCACGCTGACAAAGACTGTCTCAGACACCATTTACATTTTGTTTATTTAAGTTTGCTGACTCTTTGAAGCCTTTTTAAAAAAAAAAAGAAAAACTTAGGCTCAAAGTCAATTTTAAAACAAAGTTTTTTAACCGCAAAATATCACATACTGTCGTGCACCATTAAATTACATCTTACTTTACTTTTTATATCACTTTTCCATTGGAGAGGCCATTGGACTACAGGCTACACATCTCCTAATTTGGTGATGAGGGGGTTTAACAGTTTGAGGAACTCTATCCCCGGAGCTGCTGACAGTCCTCAGCCCCCCTGAGTCCCTACTAAGGATGGAGCTCGTGGTTAGAGAAAAGACTACTGGCTCTGTTTTAAATATTCGTTGTGGTTTGAATTAGAAAGGGGATAAATTCTCTGAATAATGATCGCAAAACATTTAGCTTCAGCTGCCCGGGTGAAACAAAACACGCTCGAGCAAAACTTTGAACTGCTCTTCCTTTTTTTTCCTCCCGCAGCCGTTTTGTTTTCAAATTGTAGCGCTGAGTTCATGGGAAACTCGCTCCGAGGTTACCTGCGCCCCCGAAAAGTGATGGAAAAAAAGGATTACGGCCGCAAGAATGTTTTTGCAGTTAGTTGAAATATTACTAACCTTGTCAAATGTCATTTTGAATGAGAAAGCAAACATATTTTAATCAGGGTTTTAAAGGCAGGGCTTTTCAAACGGCGACTCTAGGAGAAAGGGGTCAGCTAATTGCAACGTTTGATGTCATGTTTGGTCTCTCTCTGCGTTTTGATGCGACTGCCTGGAAGCATGCTCGCTCTCTCCCTCTGCTCTATGTGCCTCTCTCTATGTCACACACACACACTTTATCACACACGCAGTCGAGTGAAAAAGCACTGAAAGGTCCGAGAGTTCTCAATGCTGTAATCTTCATAAAGTCTTTGCTCCTACTTCCTGTCGGCCCTCCTCTCAACTTCAACCTCCAGCCTCTCCTCTCCTGCATCACTGAAATTTTGGCTGCTCCACACAGACCTGACAGTGCTGGGATTTAAGGATCTTATTCAGAATTTTGTGAATGAATGTGCACGGGCATGCCAGTGTATCAACAGTATGGTATGTCAGTCCTCAGCTGAAGGTTAAAATATATACCTCGCTTGGACCAAAGGCACGTACAAAGCGCTCCCACCGTCGTACAACAGGCTAATCTTCCAAACACACAGTCCCAAATCTCTTTGGTTCTCATAATTACTGTTTTAACAGCAGCAGAGGGGGGTGGTAGTGGTGGGATATACATTTTAAATTATGTTTGACAAGGTGGGGTTAGTGGTTTTGTCGTGGCTTGTCTTTAGTTATTACTCATACTTCCTCCTGCCATAGATAAGGTCTGCTGGTGAACATACCAAGGTGAGCGCTGGCGCAGGGCCCTTATCGCCACCATTGATTTAGGGCAAGAACCCAGTGACAGAGGTCATTGTGCAGTAAAGCTATCCATCATTCAGGTTTGATTTCTGCTCCAACCTGTCTCCAAGTTGTCTACACGTAGTCACAAGGAGTAGAGGCCACGGGAGGGTTGGACTGGTGGGAGGTGGGAGGTGTGATGTGGACGGTGTGTTTAGGAGCTCTGTGTGTTAAGAGACGTTGAAAAATAATAATTTTAAGACCGTTATTACAGGTTGAGTCATATTAAAGAATAATGTTTATATTAAGTTAACAGTGTAAACTTCATTTGATCCTTTAATTATTGAGTGGAATCCACAAACTATTTGTCTTACATTTAAAGCTTTGGATGAAAAAATGCAGCCTTGAATTTGTTTTCCACCGGTAGCTGATTGCTGATCTTTCCACAGTTTTTTTTTTTTTGCCACTCACAGTAATTCTCCATGTGTCCTAGACATTTTCTGAGTATGTGTTTGAGACGCTCACATTTTCCCACTCGATTTAAAATTCAAGGTAGTTCTCAGCCTGTGGTAAATAAATTTACAATCATAAACACAGTTTTCCCTCTTTGCAGGGGGATTTTTTCAGATGCCTGAAGATGGGTATTTATTGCTCTTAATGTTGTTCGTGGCCTTCGTGGCTAGACTTGTAACTTTTGGCTTAAATGTTCTATTTATCCTGGCTTCAAATTAGGGAGCTCAAACTTTCAAATATGCTATGAGTCATATTATTGATTTGTCATGAAGATTATTTATTGCGCTTTTTTTCACTAACTTCTGCAAAAGTTGGAAGCTGTCAGAGATTCTCCTGGAGTGATTGCATGTAAACGGCTGTAAACTGCTGAATCCTGAGGGGAAAGGTATTCCTGCAGAATCTAAAGGTCTCTTTAGTTATGCTGAAAGAGCTAGCTACAGTGGTGGTACTGCTCACTCCAGCCTACTGGAGGATAACTTAAGTAGCTAATTACACTTCGGTCTGTAATCAAATCCATGTCAGGTTGTCTGAGAACCTGGATTTGTGCGGTGGATTTCAGTTAAATACAGGGGCAGCTTAAAACATTTTATGGTTCTCTCCTCAAATTAAAGTTTATTTCCGCAATCCCCTCTAAAATGTGTCATATCCCATTACGCAAATTTGGATATGGTAAATTAGCGAGGAGAGTGCTTACGCCATGAATATGTTGACTTTTTTTTTGTGCTGTGTGCAGAGGGTTCGCTTGCTGGGGGTTGGGGGTGTCTTTAACTCTAAAAAGTTGTCTTGAATTTTCTCCCCCTCGCAAGATGATGTGTTTTTGCAATTCAAATATTTGCTCATTCTCTTCTCCATTGCAAAGCTCCCTTTGAAGCGGAAGAGTTCTATCAGGACCAATGACAGTGTGAGTGTGCAGCGTGACAGCGCAAGAGGCAGTGCTGGACTATTTCTAACTGCATATTTAAATAGCAAGGAAATCCAAAATCAAAAATGTATGCAAATGACGGCATGTTTTGCATGCTGATATTTTTATGATTCGGGGCTTGCATATTCAGGTGGTGTTCAGTACGTGCCTAGCTTTAGCAACATTAATCAGAATTACTTCATGTCTTCGCCACATCCTTGATCTCCCTCTAAACAAACATTCCTGGGGGTGGAAGGCCTGCAATTTGGCAGATTTACTTTTAATGAAAGCTCTGCTTAATGTTTTTATGGACTGCTTTAAGTGGAAAGACATACTTAAGGCCTTAGGCTTCATAGGGAAGTGTGTAACCCAGAAACTCTCAATACTTCCTTCTTAAAATGATTTTTCTCTGCTGCACATTATGGAAGACCCTAACTACCTGTTCTCATTTACATTCATCACAGCTATATATATTCTTCATGTTATGCGGGAAAGTCTCTCTTTTCACTTAAATGAAGATTTTAGATCATTATATTGAGCATATGCACCGTGACGCTGTGCGTGGGTGCTGTGGGGATTGTACGTGTTTATGCAATGAGCAACATATCAAGACAAAGCCCTTGAAATGGGCCTCAGGCCTGTCTGCACTCTTAAAGGTATAGAAAATACAGTATAAAATAATTAATTGAATTGTCATTTGTATGAGCAGCCCTTGCTCTCTGCACCCTATAATTCCAACCTCTTTCTCCCCCTTCCCCTCGCCACATTTTTTCCCTTCTTTTTTTTCTAAACAGCAATTAATCTCATTTTTAGTCCAATTTCCAGCCCCGCTGCTGGAGTCAGAGCGAGTCCCCTGTTTTGTTCCTATTTGGCTTGGTTCCTCTGCATAGTCATTAAGGGCCCAATTAATGTCACCCTTTAGCTGAAGAGTGCTCATTTTTATTGGGGAGCTGACAGTCACCGCCATGAGTGCCGCAGTGTAATATGCATTAATTGCCCCGTAACACTGGTAATTACCAGTTCTTCAAGCCTCTCAGTAAACTGTCATGCCCAGACACGACTGCTTTGAAATAGATTACTCATTAGGGGGACCTGCCCTGTTTTCCAATGGGGGCTCGCTGGGTTGGCATAAAGATGAAAAAAAATCTGGTGCTTGAACAAATAGTTGCCAAGAGCAATTTCCTATTACAACTTCCCGGTGACGGCTTTTCTCTTTCTTTCTTTCTTTTCTTTTTTTTTTTCCTCAGATGGCATTCCAGCCGTCACTTGAGGTAAGGATCAGAAGTAGAGTTAGATGTCCATCACAGATAGCAGTTGGTTTGTCTTCGCGTCCCGGTTTGACTCCTTGAATGAAAATGTGCCTCGGGACTCCACCATTCAGCATAATGTCTCGGTTTTAACTGAAATCCTAAGTGTTGATTATATTTTCTTTATTTTTCCTCTCACCTTTGAATGCCCAGACCGTAGTATATCAGTGCTGCATTGAAAGTGTCAGCATTGTTGCTTAACGCGGTGCATTTCAGGCCTCTGCACATAAGATCAAGGCAGTGTTGATGTGAAGTTCTTGTTCAAATATTGATGCTAACTTTGCTCAGGTCTTGTGTTTGCAAACTGTGGAATCTCTGTTTTAAACATTAGCTTGTGCTTCACGGTTCCCGAAACGTGTCCTGCGTACCTGGAGAGAAAGAAATTGATAGTGAATGCAAATAGATGAATTTAAAGAAACAGTTAGAGGACAAAAGGAGGGGATGTAGCGTGGGTGCCACCGTTGTTCTGCGATAAGATATTATAAAAGGAGAGACCAAATCAAACACTGTTAGCTATCGCACATCCTCTCCGCAGAAGGTGTTGGCCTGTTTAGTCACGCTAGAAACAATATTTAGATTTCACCACAGCTTTGTAAACGCTCCAAGTGTGCGCTGCATGGGCTCTCTGGTCCCTGTTCTTTCTTTCTTTTTTTCAAAAGCACTTTTGTGTCATTACCCATTTACCATAGCAAGGAAAAGAACAGAATGTGAAGACCAGGGAAAAACCTCTCTCACATACACACACAGGTGGAAAACACACACATGCATGCACACACAGAGCTTCTCAAAGGTGCTGCTTTTGTTTTATCTCCCTTATAGCACCTGCTTCAGGCAATCTGCTCCCACTCGTCTCAAATGAATTTTGTCACGGCCTTTCAGATTCTCAGCCAGCGATGCGCTAATGAAAGGAGATAGTACAATTTGAACTGACCAGGTAGCAGCCAGCAGTGCACAGCTGAGAGCAAGGGATGGGGGGGACACACCCCTCCTTGAAACAAAAGACAAGTCAACCGTCCGCTGATATACCCATTACCCTTCTCATTAATACCCTGCAGACCTCGGCGCGTGAGCGTGTGCGCCCGTGTGTGCTTGTGCGTGCGTTTATCTGTTTGTGTTGGTCGAGCACTTATCGAATTGTTTATGACAGGCCTAATTGGGCTAATTGAAGACATTAAGATTACCTGTCAGCTGTGTGTATCCAGACTCCCTATCTGTCTGACAACTCCTGACAAGTGAGGGACCCCGTAGCATCCGTCATGATGGAGCATTCCCAGGCCGTAATAGGGACAATAGGGGCCACTCTAATTTGATGTGGACAGCCTTAGCTGTGCGGATCGGCCTCCCTTCATGTGTGTGTGTTGGGTTGTGTGTGTGTTAAGTATAAGTGAGAGTTGGGGGCTCTGTGCATGGCCAGGCTAATGGAGTCCCCCTTGGCAATGTGACAAAGCGATGAGGCAGTGTGAGGGGGAAAAGTGAAAGGGGTCTTCGAGTGTTTAAGGACATGAGAGGGAAGGTGCTCGGGGTGACGGCCTTCACAGATTGAGTGACATGAGGAGAGCACTGACATCTGTGTGTCTTGTGTGGTTGCGGATGATCAACCAAACTCCTTTATTAGAATACCACCCAAACTTTTAGACATGGGGAAAGACCAAAATGTACTTGACTGGCCCACTTTGGTATGTTTTGGTACGTGCACTCTTCTGCATATGAGTATTTTCTTTTATTCACCACCGTTACAGAAAACCGTTTATAAGAAATATTATACTATGAGGGTCAGACAGCTCCTGGAAAAATCATGAAATTAAAAAAAAAAAAAATCAGTTTTCCAGGCCTGGAAATGATTTGGAATTAACAGGAAGTTTCGGAAAAGTATTGAATATACATTGTTTTGGCTGTTGTTTTAAATATGTTCTTGAAATTCCTTGAAATATCTTACCTTTATTACTAATTTAAAATTTAACGCTGTGCTGCATGACCAGTGAAACGTCACTTGTATCACGTCATACACATTGACCAGAGCTTCGTACCTTCGCCAAGGCCAAGCCCCCTTTGAGGGAAAGAAACACGCTGTCACATCAGAAGAGAAACAGGAAAATGCCGAAAAGCTATTGTGCAGTGGGTTAACCAATGTTTTTGCACTGAGATTTGATATGATATTTATATTGTATATATCCAGTTGACTCACCATCTGTAATATTCAGCCACTGTGTTGGGTCATTGATCCACTGGGATGGGGGACGACTGAAGGAACATGACTGCGATCGAGCTTAATTTATTAAGGTTCAGGCAAGGTCATAGAATAATTAGTACAAATGTCTGTGCAACAGATGTTTGTTTAACAAGAAACAAATGCATATAAACTTGTCAAAATTATAATCCAAACAGGACTGGAGTTGGCATATGCGGTTAGTTGGTGTTGGGAATTTCTAACAAGTGAGTAAAGTCGTGAGCAAGTGCTAGCAGTTTGCTTATCTGCAAATGCCTGGGAAATTAAATAATGTACGGCTGTATCGTTATGTAGGCCTACCCATTTTAAACTATTTTTAAAAAGCCATGGAAATATGGTAAAATATCATGGAAAGGTTTGGGGTAATTTATTGGTAAAATGTGTGAGAACCCTGCGAAATATATTTGTATTTAACCTATTTTTAATTGTTTCAGTAGAATTGTAGTTTAGTTATTTATTTTTTTCCTTTCCTGATCAGAGGTGCAGATATTCATAGATCATGGTTGCCTCATCTTAAGCAGAGCCCAGTCCTATCTTCTTGGGCTTAAGGAATGTGCCTCTGCATATCTGTATCAACCCACCCTCCCTCCTTTCCTCCCCACTCTCCTCTCCCGTGTGGGCATTGTGTGGGGCTTTGCAGCGTCGTCGCTATGACAGATCAACGCTGTCAGCCCAGGAGATCCCTCTGTTTGTTTGTTCTCCTCCAAAAGGGGTTAAACTGTCAAGTTGACAACTCACAAGACCTTTAGACTCTAGAGCACTACCGCCTCTCCCCGTCTCTCTCCTTCTCTCCATGGCTCCCTCCTCCCCCCCTCGTCCACCTTCATCCCCAAACGAGTGAAAATCAATACCAGATTGCCTGAGGACCACTGTTTGGTGTGGGCCTGACCCCTAGATGTCCCCCACTCTGCTTCTTTCATTACATGTAGCCCAGTATTTAACTTCCATCCTCATCCCTCGCCTAATTAGTTTCGATAAGCTCAGAGTCTCTCCCTCCCTCCTTCTCTCTTACACGTGCACTCGCACACATGCACCGCAAACACACATGGACATTTTGCTTTCTTGCCCTTTGAAGGGACACTCTGGGCTGGGAGTAATAAAAAGACAAATCCCAACACGCGCACAGAAGCCCTCAGCGATTCCTGAGCTAGGATTATTTTTTTGTTTGCATAGCAAATTTTTAAAAACTACAATGAAATTAGATTTGCACCCCAGATCATCAGTGAAAACACAGGGGATATCCTGTGTTGTCCAAAGCTAATGGTGCTCTGTGGTGGGCCTGTTAGCGAGGCTGCACCCTCACTTCTGTGGTTTTCCACCAGGCCTCATCGTTAGCTTGCGTCTCTGTTGAGTTGTCCACCCACAGACGAAGTAGCCATTGATATTATTGTAGACGATGCTACTTGGCTCTTTTAAAAAGTTCCTAGCACTAAATCTGGTAAATAATTGATTAACACAAACACAGAAAACAGTTCCAGCGATTTGTCCGCTGGAGGTCCGTGTGTGTTTTTATGTACCACCCACATGTCCAGGTGCCGCCACAGCGCCGGCTGGCCCGTCGACCACTGACAAGCCCCAACGACATGTCGGCCCCCCTGCTCTGCTCCCCCCCAGGAGCTAAAATTACCCTCAGGAATGTAAACAGACTGCCGAGTAAGCACACGGCTTTCTGTGGCCCTTCGCCCGCGTCCTTCTCTAAACTTGCCCCCCAAACTGGGACGGTTCCATTTTGGACTCAGAGGCCAAGGTCTGCGGCGAGGATACCTTTAACCTGGCTGCGGCTGCTTTGTCACAGCAGTTCTCCTGTCCAAGCAACAGGGCTAATTTCTGCGTTTTACCGATGATAATCGTATTACAAATGTTCTTTTGCAACAGCTGAAAAAGAAATATATAGTTTTTACTCCTTCTCCTCATATCTCCTTTCACCTTTTCATTGTAGCAGACAGATGGGTATTCACACCAATTCATTAGGTGTGTGGGGTAGCTGTGAGCGGTGGAGTCTGGGTGAAGAAGTTCACTGGGCCGGGCGCTGACATGTTGATTTAGTGGTGGTAACACGACTGCACTTCCAAAGGTGCTGACTTGGACGAAAGCCAGGCCTCTTTTTCTCCCAGGGAGACATTAGAGGCCTCACTCTAATTTTGGGGCAGGGTTCTACTCATGGATGCAGAGGCCAGGAGACCCTACACAACAAACATTCACACCTGCCTTTCCATGCCTAATTTTTGATTCAGCCCTCGCTGGAGTGGCAGCAGAAGACTACAAGATGGAGCGAAAAGTCCCTTTTCAAAATTAGGAGTGACATGAAGAATATACAAAGTGCGCTGGTCACTTTTTAAAATGCTGCTTGAAATTAAACATTTTCATATTTTTTAAATCCCCAAATATTACATGTTTTAAATAGAGCAGTGATTTCCTTTTTTGTGGTGCTGTTGCATTGCGTGTGTGTGGTTGTTTATATGTTTGTTTCGATAGCATAACAAGATGTGTAACACAAACAGCCAAGCATCAGACACACATCCTATGACCTCACATATAAACATGATATCATCCACACATATACACACATAACACTGTTTCCTCCGCTGGACACACCAGGTTTGCAGGCGCCCGGTCAGGCTGACGCTGCCCTCGCAAGGGCAGATAGGGTTACAGTACAAACTGTTGTTGATTAAGGCCGTGCCTGTAGTGGGGGATCATCCTAAATTGAAAACACATTAGCCGCCAGGGTTAAGGGCAGGATTAGGACCGGGGCTGCGTGGGGCGAGGAGCAGCGGCAGACACAAAATGGCCGTCCCTCTGCCTGCCTTTGACTGCGTTTCCCCAGAGACAGGTGGCAATTATCGGCCAGGGCTGCTGGGAGTTCACAATAACAGGTTAAAGGAGCATGTATCCCCCTGACGCTGTGGTCCTCTCTGTCTGCACAGGCTCTCAGCCCCTCAGCCTGCTCGCCTGCCACCGCGGGGAGCTTCCTGTCTCCAAGCAGAACTTACAGACATGGGGACTCATCAAAGGCCAGAGGGAGTCTCTGGACAGATCCCCAAATTAGCGCTGCGGCCAGTGTTTGGCTTTGGAGACTAATAAGCCTCAACTGAAAACAGTCGAATCCTCGGAGACGGTTTTTTTCTTGTTATTTTTACCTCCTGCATCAGATATAATGAAGGTCATCTCCATCCTGCGCTGCCTGCATTTAAAACATATTTACACACATCCACTCACAGGCAGAGATTATTGCCTACTCATGAGTTCAGTACAGTACTTGCATAAGAGACACCATTTGAAGCCGTTGCAATAATAGGATTTAATAATATCAGCATCAAGTGTTAATGAATACCCACTCAGTGTGTCATAACTGGAGAGATCAAGCCATTTTCATGATGTAGAGGGTCATTATAGAGGATGGGGAGTCGATATCTGAGAAAAGATCAGGTGAGCTCTGACCGACTGAATGTTAACCCTTACACAGCCAGGGAATAACACACAGAGAGCCTTCTTATTACTACATTTATATTATAAAGGCTGAATTTAAAGGTGATACTGTTTGTAAAAGAGAAACGATGCACAGAGTTTTTTCCCTCATGTATAAGTTGTTCCATAACTCCAGCCGAGGTTTAATATGGATTGTTCTGGTGTCATCACAGAGCTGTCGTCAGTAGGGTTGTTTTGTCGTGTGCAGTGTCCTCAATGCTGTTTGGACCGACTTCTGAACATTAAACAGACAAAGCCAGAGCCAGACCACACCTTGTTTGGTTTCGCTCCACATCCAAAGCAGACCAGAGTGTGTCAAAGCGCGTTGGACCGTGACGCCGTAGATCTTAGAGGGGACCAGCACACATTACACACACAACGCACACTTGTCCCTCAGATATGTGTTGCTAATGTGGTCGGCGACATGCTCAGTTAAGGGACTTAACGAGTTCCAAACACTGATTAAGGCTCCTCCCTTTGGCTGGAGGATGTTTGGGAAGCATGATATTGTACAAACGGATCCTAACCAGGACCAAATGGCGTCGTGAGGCGGTGCGCTCTCCACGTCTTGCTATTGTGCTGTCAAAATAGAAATAAGGTTGATGCTTATTCGCTCGTGTGCTCATTTACACAATCATGTGTTAGCCAGGTTATCAATCAGCTGATTGATACAGAGTCTGTCAGGTTGCGTGTGTATGTGTGTGTGTGTAAGGTGATAAGATTTAGGTTAATGTGAGAAGGTGGCTGAGGTGATAGGAGGTCGTGAGGGAGACTGAGGTCAGAGAAAGTGATAATTCGTTAGTGGGAGATAAAGACTGCAGATTCCCATAACACAGCAATGTTGGAGGAGCTTAACGGTGTTAGGAGTTAATTATAGCGTTATCTCATAAAATGATAAGTTAGATAACTTGACTGCAAAGCTTAAGATTAATTGGTATTAATAAAATGCTTATTATGGTTTGTCTTTTCCACAAATTTGTGTATTTTGATATGAGTACCACAAAGTTAGCAGCCATCACAGCTGTGTATGTTAACTAAAGTGTGTGTATCCTTCCTCAGAGCACATTAAACAAATGTCTTAATGCTGTAAGTCACATTTTAAACACTTCTGTGATGAAAATAATCTGTGGAGTCGGGCAATTTGTTGTTAAAATTTTTTATAAATAACTTTTTTTAATTTAAGGATACACAGATTTACTGGCTGCACAACGGTATTGGCCAATATTCACCTTGTTTACTGGCAGCGACTTATTGGCAAATTAGATGGCATTTACTGATGGCAGTGACCGATGCTTTTCGTTTCATCACATCAATTTTGTATGGGCAAAAAAAGTTGTGTCCAGCTGTTCCAGGGACAATAGAAAATGTGCTTCCGATAAACTGAGATATTCCCCGGGATGCCCTCGGGACGAAAGCACGCCGTACACTCACTATCAACACATCAGGAGACGCATCCTATTTTTCCCCTACTTTCCTTGCTACGTTGTGAACACTGAATCTATGTTGACAACTGGTTAACATTAGCTGTTAGCAGCTGGTCACTTAAACTAACTGCCAACTGTGGTTGGATTTAGTTACTCTGTGTTGCATTCAAGCTCACTTGAGTAAAAATGAGTATTAGCCGAAGGTAAATTTTACCTTTCGCATGTTGCGTTCTAATGTTATCTTGAAAAATGTAGTTTTTGGTGTTAAACTTGAATAAATACAGTTGTTTGAAGGAGAAATTTGTTGATGTTTTCACAGCAATGTAAAACTGATATTAGAGAGGGAATTATGATATATTTAGTAAAAAGACTTTTGAAGCAGATATTTCCTTAAAAATTGTTTTTCAGGTGAAAGGTTAATTTGAAGTTGTTTCATGAATGTGTATGATTGAATTTGGGCTCATTCAAAGTTAGTGTAATGATGGACTGAATGACTTTAAACAGTTCAGTTTTTCTTTTTTTTTTTAAATTTTCTAAAAGATTTTTCGTTTCCCTGGCGCAAAAATGTTTGAAAAAAAAAACATTGATATCAGCTTTTGGCCAAATTCTTATTTTAAACATTGGTATCAGCCGGATGCAATTCGATGTTTGTTTGTTTGGGTTTTTTGCATTAAAACAAAATCCAACATAAAGGAAAAATGGTCCAAAGAACTTATGTTAAGAGTTAGTTTACCACCTCTGGTCCAGTAGAAGCTTGCCTGTGGTAAACTGTGCTAGGTCAGCACTGGTTTAGATATCAGTGTTAAATATAAATTACTAAGCATTTTTTTCTTCAGGCTGTATAACAGTAAAATGATTTAAGCTTCTGAATTAATCTGACTGTTGTAAGTGAAAGTGACGTACCTACTTTGTCATAAAGTCCACATTATTATTAATATTATCATTCTTTTTAATTCTCAATGTTTTATGTCTTTAAGTTGCTTCATAAACACCAGTAGCCATCTCCTAACTGTTGTTGCATTCTAGATACAAAGGTATACAGAAAAAGAAGTAATTGTACTTTATTATTATTGTATAGTTTGGATGGTATTATCCCTGATGTTTAATTTGGCATGGCTTCCACCTCCTCATGCAAATATTAGAGGCAGTGTCGTCTTACAGTAAAGTGTATCATACTGTTCCTAAACTAAAGGCAGCGTTGGCTGATTTTGTGGTGGGTCGGAGAGCCGAGGCTATGTCTTGCCACAGAGGTTACAGTGGTTGCTATAGTTACCGGATAAAGCACTGGGATCCTCCAGTATGTGTTCTGGTGTCGGTATCTCAAGCCAGTGAGCGTAAATTATCTCCCTCTGCAACACACAACACACTGACTCGACCTGACCTCCCACACCCTTCATACTCACACATTACGCCTCCACACCTCTATGTTAAACCTAACACTACACTACACAAACATACATACACGAAAAACCCTCTCTCTGCCTCCAACAGCGATAAAGACAAGCCACATCCGCGCCACGTTCCATTTCCATACCCCATCGACAGAAAACATAAAAATGTCGGGGAGAATTACACCTGGCGGAAGATGTTTTATTTTTTATTGCCCTCTATTCCACCTTAATTACGATGCTTGTGTAGGCTTGGGCGACTCATTTAACATACGATTGTGCGTTATGGCTGCCTTGTATTTGTGTGTTACATACCTGAGCAGAATTGAACTTTTCCTTGCCCACAAAAATGAAGGGGGCGGCTGTGAGAGAAAAGGTGTTCTATTCTTAGCTCTAGTCATGTTAATAACTTGTCTGTGGGAGGTTAACTCTTCCATTCAACTCCTGTTATTTATGGGCAGGAGGATGTATAGTTTGTAGCAGGGGATTATTTACCTCCCTGTTCGTGGACGCCCCTGCGGGCAAAGCCAGCCTTTAAATATCCTATTTGTGTGCACGGAAGCTTGTGTTATCAGGGCGTCTTCATCATAAGGCTGGCTGACTTGCTACAAACAGCTACTGCGAGGCCATTAAAATACACACGCTGGATGTACAGTGATCAGCTGCGGGGCCGTATCACCTGGCATGCAGGCCCATGGGTCACTGCCCCCCTCTAAAACTCCACACGTGCAAACACATCACGCACCCATTATCTGACCCTGTAAATAACCTTCTATAGGCAGCTGCCTATAGCATGGACTGACCATGAAAGAACAGGCCATTTGTCACTAATACACACATTTTATCTCTGTCTTTCTGCTATGTACATAGTCCTTCTGTCTCCAACACAGAGACTTTTATTCCTCCATACCTCTCCCCCTAATCACTCTGAATGCTTTCTGTCTCAAAAGAAGTTGAGCAGGTTCCATACCTGCATTTCAGAGAGCAGAGAAAAGACTGACTAAAGCTAATGTTTGGCAGTGCTTCAGTGGGCCTACCTTGTGACCTGATGTATGGATGCCGAAAACAAAGAGGTCTTTGTGGGGGAAACCTCAGAGACATAGAGTTCATGCTCAGGTAGAGGCTTATGCTGTCTGAATCATTGCTGGGGCGTTTGTTTGAAATGGGTCTGCGCGGTATGTAAAATGAAGTGACGGTGTTTTAAAGTCGAGCGTAAATTCATCTTGATTTTATTGATAATTCGTCATGTCGTGTAATGTGTTTTGGCAGAAGTGCTCGCCCCCCAGTTTTTAGTAAAGCCTTTTCTCACCGAATGTGGCAGATCAAATTAGCCTTGATCTGTTTGTTCGGTAGAAAAGTTTTTTTTTTGGAGTAGGGTGGGGGGGCGAGCTGTCTGACCTCCAGCAACCTCAGACTTCCCCGAAAATGAGAAGGGCATAAATAAAATCAAGAGAGCAAGTTTGCACATTCTTTGAAGGGTACGGTTTGTGTTTTACTGTATTTTTATTAGATTTGCAGTTCATATTTTTACTGCTGCTCTGTGTATGTATGAATCGTGCATATAAGATGCAAGATTTAATTCAGTGCTCCAGCTCTGTGTGAGGCTTGGCTGCATGACTCGGTGTGTGTATGTGTGTGCACAAGCAGACACTAATAACACTCCCTCTCCTCCATTCGAGGGGTTTTTTGTTCCTGAGTGCCTTGCTCTCATTAAGCTGCCGTAGTAAGCTGCTTGGCACCTGCTTTAAATGCGACCACCACCCGCTCATTAACACTAACGAAAGCGTGGCTGGCAGCCGCAATCCACGCCCAGGCTCGTCAAGTGGCCCCCTCGCCGAAATTAGCTACGTTTCACAAACAATTTCCCCAACTCGTTACATAGTTAGGTGTTTATTGGAAGATAGCTGACTTAGAGGTGGTGTGTGTAATAAGCACACGCCAGGTTAAGATGAGCCAGCCCACATAATAAACCATAATTTGCCTACAAATTCAAACTAAACTTCCAGTCACTTCCTCACAAACTTCAAAAGGAACAGTAAAGTATATGGCATCATATATATCTGTATATTTATAATTGCTCTTCGCAGTGTGTGGATGCTGCTTGGAACTTTTCCTTCTCATACTGTAGCCACTAGGCTCAGTCTCGGCCTCCTGACCGCTCCCTTCCCCCCTCACTGTTATTGTTTGTATTCCCAGTCTCAGGTTTTTACCTCAAGCTCCCTGTAGTATTGACTTGTATTCATTCTGAGTAGGATTCAAAGTCCATTTATTTTCTTTACGGTATGGAAAGGCCTTGGTGACATGGCTCCCCTGTGTTTATAATTTTGCTTGTTTCAATTTGTGCTCGGCCTCCCCTGACAGACCCGGGACATGATGTATCGTACACCGCTGCCTTATCTGTTGATGTACAGTTTTAACCTTTCCAGAAGGTTGCCTCTCTCCACTCGGCACAGACCGGTCTCCCTCTTTCTCCCCTTTTCAGCCTAACCTCCCCATTCAGAGCACAGGAAATACATACAGCACAGCGGCGGAATAAAAAGAAGAGCATAACCCCTTTTCCAAAGTCATCTAATGTAAATGTTTAGGTTTTGTTTCCATAACATTTCCATATTAAGAGTTGGCGGCCATGTGCGGCGGCGGACCGTGGAAACGATGAGAGTTTTGGGGGCTTGAGCTCTGCGCAGCGCTGAGAGGCTGAGCTATGTGTGTGACATTGTGGTGAACTTTCAGTGTGCATCTGTGGGCTTTCTCCAGGGCTGTTAGCTTTGGCCTGTTTGCTCATAGATACAGCACCGTAAATCACACACTGTAAAATGTAGAATCCGGGGATGGGGTGCAGAAGCATGTACTGCTGCAAGGGCCTCTTTGAGGGAGGGGTGTGTGTGTGTGTGCGTGTACAGTCACATATTTTTTTCGTGCATGTGTCTGTCTCCGTACGAGTCTTGTATGTAGAACATGCACTGCCTCAAGGCTCAGTCAACAGTACACATACATAGTTGGCAATGTCACGACAACTGATTCTTTGACTTGCATTTATAATTTATGTGGTTAAAATACCTTGTTGAAGTTGTACGGGTCAAACACCTAGCTATTCATAATAAGCCCATAAATTATAATCATACAAAAGACTAAAGAGTGCCGTAATTATTATTAAAATAACACCATAGGGTGTTTGAGTCAGTATTTTAATATGAAATGATTGATCACAGGTTCAAGGTTTTATGCACTTTACCTTGGAGCTGAACTTCTGTTGCTCTCCGTGGCCCTTTGGCTAGCTTCCTGTCTGGGTCTCCAGAGGCCCCACAACATTGTTAACTGTCTGAGGATAGAGTGTCTGGGACCAGAGCACTGTCAGCCCCCTGAATCTGGTCTTGCATGTGGGGGCTGAGGTGCTCTCCGTTCAGAGTTCAACTGTGACATGTCTTTATGCATGGCAGCTAATGTTCAAAGAATAGGCATGATCTATATGAGGCAGAGAGGGGCCAGCGGTGGCTCTTTGGGGCATAATAAATAGCTTGAAAGATGATTTATTGCCTTTTGTGAGGAGAAGTAGTGAAATAACGTCGCACATTCCCTGTGAAGAGCTCCTCCGCTTTAATTGTTTCTGCACCTTTCAGCAGACCTTCAGGTGTACAGTAGCTGCAGCGCCTAGAAGACACAATAGCAGTAAAATGTTGAGAACAGAAAGATATGGAAGAAAAAAAATCTCACATTTAAATAGTCTGAACTTGACTTCTCAGTTGCTCTGCAAGTCATTATTTATAGCTTTTAGGAACCGCAGCGCTCGCCAACTGAGGCAAAGTTGCCTTGGCTTTCAAAGTGAATGAAACAGCTGGACACTGTTGGATTGGCTAACATTAGCCGCCAGATGCAGTGTGTTTAAGTCTCAGACTTTGTGATGAACTCTGTGTGCTCTGCTATGTGCCAAAGGCTTCCGATGACAGGATCCGGCGGCCTTGGTGCGCAGAGCTTTGTTATTTCTCAGATTATTGTTATTTCACTGCCATTGTAATGTGATCAAGTGTGTATCACCCTGTCAGAGAGATCTTAATCTTCCTGGCGGCTTTTTCTTTTGATTCAGCGCAAGTTTCCTGGATGGTGATCAAAGGAAAATACCTAAGCGACCTCATCTCTCATATATCAATCTCGCTTGTGTCCCATCTTTTCTATCTCTTCACTTGTTATTCCTGCTTTTTATTGTTTTGCCTTCCAAATCTAAAGTCAACAGCCGTGAGCATTTTGCAGATATGAATTTAAAAGTAACTCATTCACAGCCACTTCAGAACTCTCAGACATGACAGCGATGATGTACTAACAAAAGACGGGCTTTGTTTCTTTTGTTTTGCGCCGCAGGTTTGGTCCGGGCCTTGTGATCTACTGGTACGGTTTCATAGGAGAGCTGGACTGCCAGAGAGACAGAGGTATCCTGCTCAAAGACTGCTTCCCTACAGACATTGTCACCCTGTGCCACGCCGCCCAGCAGGACCGACCGCCTCAAGAGCCAGAATAAAGACAAAGAGTGAGAAAACAAAAAACTCGAGATGGAAGGAAGGAGAGAGAGGAAGACAAGGAGGCGGGAAGTGTAGGAACAGGGGTGGATACTTAGATCCGGAAGCAATTTGGCTTTCCTGCAGTGTGAGACGACTGGCAAAAAAAAAAAAATCTGCCCTGAACTCCACCTGACCCTCTGTCTCTGTCTGTCTCTCCCTTCCTCTCTTTCACTGCCCCAAAGCTACCACATGTAAATACACACCAGCGTTCTGTATATCTGACAGCACAGGGTCAGAGTCATACCTGTGTGCGAAAACACCGTCTTGGAGGCTTTCCTGGTCGCGGTCAGCTCCTGGCCCCTGGATGGCCTCTCGCAACAGACAGCCAGGGTGAGAGCCAGGGCCGAAGCAGGACATAAGGCCCTTCCTTATCACACCCAAAGCCCTGGCCTTTGTCACTCCTTCCTCCTCCACTCCATAGGCAGATAAGAGAGGTGCGGTCCGGGGGCTGGGTGGACGCCTGTCTCTCACCTGCGTCACTCGGTGCCCTCTCAGTCACTCTCCAGGGGGGTAAACAGGATTGTGTCTGATTTAAGACGGCCTCACTGTGACCTTTTTTACTTCACTTTATAAAATCTGTGGAGGATTTTTTTTTTTATTTCTTTGGCACAGAGGGTTGAAGCAAAGGTTCACACTGCAACTGAATTTCATCACAGAATTACTAACCACATTTTAGTGTGAATTATCTTAATTACTGTAATTATTTAACCATAAATCTTGACATTTTTCTGACACAGCTCCCACTAATGTCAAATGCCAACAATTTTGATGATATCACACAACAGGTGTTTCTGTCTTTCCTCTGCTGGCTTGCATGGTGTTGAACATAGGTATGGTTAAAGGTCCAGTGTGTAGGATTTAGGGTCATCTTTATAACCACATTCATAACTATGTTTTCATTAGTTTATTGCCTGAAAATAAGGAATGTGTTTTTGTTACCTCAGAACAAGCCGTTTATATCTACGTAAAGAGCAGGCCGTCTTCCACAAAGTCCGTTGTGTTGTTCTACAGTAGCCCAGAATGGACAAAAACACTTGCTCTAGATAGGGCCATTCATGTTTTTGCATTGGCCACCATATTTCTCTGACACGCTTAGCACACTGGAGAAGTTTCAGTTGTGCAACCTCACAGCTAGATGCCTCTAAATCCTACACATTGGACCTTTAAATGATATAAATCATTTTAAATTCTACTTTCTTTTTTTTTATCTTAATCTAATTGGCTCATAGTTAACTCTGCAAAACATCATGGGGCAAAAAAAGCTATCACAATTTCCGAGCCTACACTCTAAAACCCAAAGATATCTAATTTACAGTGATATAACAGAGAAAAGGATTAAATCGTTGCATACGAGAAGCTTGTTTGGGATTTCCTGCTTCACAAATTAAAGTGATTAATTGATCGTCTAAATTGGTGATGACTAACTTTTTTAAGCAAGTAGTCATCTCAGCACTGATCATAGTTCGCGAGGTTATTTATAAGCCTAAACTCTGCACTAAATATCTATCCTAAAAGCTGTGTTAGCTAACATTTACTAACATCAGCTAGCAAGCCAAGTAGCCTGAAGTTACAGTGTTCTATATTCAAGAGATTACAGTGTTTGTTGAGCCAGAGAGGTCACAGTGTAATAAACTGCAAATTAATTAGGTCTATATGTCACCTGCAGTGAGAGTGCACTGTAGGACTGTAAAAAACTCCATCCATTTTACGTCCAGTCCACATTTTACGTTGTGATAAGAAAGGAAGTGCCATTTTGTATGTTTATTATTAATAAATAAGTTTTGATAAATGACGTTGAATATGTTCTTGTCGTGAATATTGACAGCATAACCTTCACGTGTTTATTATCTACTTTAACGTAGGCTATGTGAGTGCTTACAGGTATGTACAGTAGAGACACCTGATTTCCGTGTAAAGGTGTGTGTGACTATTCAGCAGTTGTCTGTTGCACTTTTTTTACAGCCTCAGTTCCTTTTATGAGCAGATACCGATGGAAGAAACACAGCCGGGCTCGGGGAACCAGAAGTGAACATAAAGTTGAGTGATGCTTTTAGAGGCAGATATGCACTGCCTATAGGGGGTCCCTGTCCTGTCCTCTTCTTTATGGCACACAAAACGATAAGAGGAAAGAAAGTGAAAGGGTGAAGAACCTGCCATCACCTCAGACAATGCATCTTATAATAAGACGTATGTGTTGTGCCCCCTAACTGTTGCAGTATTGAACCTGAGTAAACAAGTTCATTTGTTTCCTAAAATCAGCACTCGCCTCCTGCAGTGAAACGCTCTCCTTGTCCTCGCTACAGCGGACTCATTCCCAAACCTGACCCACTCCAGTTCTGTTACCGAGGAGAACTTCCCCATGTAGAATAAAAATAAGCGTTTCTATGTTTGTTCTGCACAGTCATGCGCCGCGCTCGCAGTTAGAGAGATATGGTATGCGGGGGTTAAATACCACTAAAGTGTTGCTTGATTTGTTACCCTTAAACCTCTAACCCTCAGCCGGCTCCCATCTAGGCCTTGATCCCTCCATGAGGAGGCCAGTGGGTCACCGCGGGGTCGCCAGGCGGCCATGGCTTCCTCTGTCAGGCCCCCCCCCTCCTGCTCCATGTGGTACAAAACAACTGTCCCCATGTGTCCAGTTAAACTCAGCCCTATTGCCTGGCCATGGAATGCTTAGACATCAGTTTATGACTCCTGTTGGACACAAAAACAGAGCTATTTTACTCGGGGAGGGAAAATTCTCTATTGAGTAAGAACAGAAAAAAATGGAAAACAGCAGAATCAGTTCCTCTCAAGTTTCAAGCCTTCCTGCCATTGTTTTCCAAGATGGCTGTCGCACAAAAGAGGAGCCAGGGTCAACTCCTATAAATTAGGTTCTGCACACAATGCAAACTAAATACAGCTTTTTTTAAATCGACTTCAAAGGCGGCGGCCGGCAACAGCGTCAGCTGACAGTATTTCCATGATGTGAGCGCAAATATAGAAAAAAAATGATTTTTTTTAAAAGCCAGACATCTTTATTTTGTGTTTTCCTTGCCCTTGTCTCCCACCTCTTTTTAGATTCATTGTTCTTGTCACAACAATGGGGCACTCGAGTGCTCTCCAAATAAGGCCAGTTTGGAGAGGTCGTTTCCCGGGGCCAGGAACACCAGTGTTGTAGAGAAATGTGATCCTCAAAAGGCATCCAGCAACAAGACTCAACATTAGGCATAGATAGAATAAAATTGACTTGCAGTAATATACGAGGATTACTGATAATCCATTTTGTGTGAAGGAGAAAAAATTGAAAGCATATTATTAATCTTTTTTTTCCCCTTTTACAAATCTGCCAAGAACCTACATGCAAAACGATTTAGTTACAACATTTTATTCAGCATTGTAATATTGGTTACAATTCTTAAATCTGTGACTCCCATGTGTCAGATTAGTTTGATGCACTTCATAGCATCCGCTCTGTCTGGCCTGGGCCTGCAGGCTATTGGAAGTCCACTATCCACTCAGATGTACATCTTGGCCCAATCTCTTCCAGATCCTGCTGTTTTATGCCTCTTCAGCCAAGCTGCTAGATAGACCACTGAGACGCAGGGAATGAGAAAGAAGGACAGAACCAGAGACAGACTGAAGGGTAGGTTCTATCCCTCCAGCAGACCACCAAACGGACTTCCTCCACGCTCCTGTGTTATTTATGTGGAGAGAGCTCTGGCCTGTTTCTGCCCCAGGCAGCGTAGTGCTTTTAGTAGGGATCCTCTCAGCCTCCCTCAGCCAGCAAGACATCACAGGGTGGAAATAAATAAAAGTTCTCCTGGAAGAGTCAGAGCAGCCAGTTTGAAATTAAAAAAGGATTTTTTTAAGAGGGCTTGAATAACAGCACTGGGAAAAAAGCAGCCTCTCTGCCCTGAGCTGAAGCAGATACGAAGAGATTTCATTTTTATTTTTAGGATGCTCTGCCTGCTAATCAGAGGCTGTTATTTAAAAACAACAATGGATCATGAGAAAAATGGTCTGGGGGATTTTAAATGGCAAAGCAGTGGATGTTTGATTGACAGGATGGAGGGCAGATGGTATGTTTGAGGGAAACTGAACAACTATGACACATTAATCCACTCAGGGGGTGGGGTGGGGGACGTGGGGGCTAGTTTAGTTTGGTGATGTATGAGTCACTGGTAGCGCGGGACAAGCGGAGACACGGCCGAGAGCTTCAAAAAACAAAATTCAGAGCTCTGAACACTCCTGACACTGATGTGACATGGGATCACACACACCCAGGGCCCGGCCATTGAAATGTTCCGTTTCTGACAGCGCTAAATGAGCAACTCAAGTCACTTTCTGTTAAAAGGAACAGCTTGGCAGTGGAAACCTAAATATCTGAGATGGTACACCGCGTTAAACAGAAAGGTGTTGACTGGGCTTCTTGCTAATTGAAGTATTCCATTTAGAGCCAAGCTCTCATTTGTAAAAACAGAGGCGCTCGCCGTGTAACCCACGCCTTCAAATAAATCCAGGAAGCATATTTGGAGTTCCTTCCAGTGAGACCTGATACACCATGTGTCTGTGGCCTGTGACGGCCCCGAGTTTAGCCAAGATGTCATACATCAGCCACATTTTACAGTGGCTATTTTTGCATGTCAGCTTTGATTCGTCCCCATTGTTTTAACGTGTATTGTCATGGATAAATAGGGGGAGGTGAATACCGCAGAGGAGCGTGGGGAGTTTGGAGGGGGAGAAAAAAAAAAAAGGGTCTGTCAGGGAAATGGAGGGAGCGTGCGTTTGTGGTTGGAACCACAGGGGTGACAGCCTGCACGGAGGCTGCCTGCTCTTGCATCGGCCACCGGAAAAGGTCAGCCCCCCCCGAGTGGCATTTGGACTGTGACAGAAGTGACCCAGAAACTGTGTCATCTCCTGTTCTCAGCATGGGGTCCAGAGGAGGCCCGGTTACATCCACAGGTACAGGTACAGGCCAGCACGGGGATGAGCGGGGGTGGGGGTGAGGAGAACAGCAGGGTAGAGGAGAGGTAGAGGAGGAAGAGACAGCAGTGAGGCAACGGCAGACGTATGAGCACTAGTGACATTCTAAAAGATGAGAGCTGTGTGGTAGGAAAATATGACTGTGGAGGTAGTCGAGGGGGGAGAAGGTTAGTTGCAAGAGGCTGGAGACAAAATGTGATTGAGTCAAAACAAACCCTGGCTCACCCTTTCCCTTGTCCTCTATTTGTGAGCACGATTGCCTGATGAGAGCTGTCGCAAGCTTGTTATTATGAAATAAGTGCACTTAGGAGGAGGTGGGGCTACTGTACACAGGCGGCGGTGACCATGGAGACCAGCGTGGCTATTATGGGATGCATCGACCACAGGTTTTGATTGGTGCTGAGAGCAAAGCTCGAATCCAGGGCATAATCAGAGCCTCTAATCCGGCTGATATGGCCCCGCACAGTGTGCCGGCCCCGGCGCTCATTCAGAAGTACCCTTGCATTTGTCAAAACAAGCCTCACAATCATTTATCACACCGCAATAAATCCTGGCTCGAAATCCTGACGCACAGATGAGACGACTCCTCCATTATGTACAGACTCAGCTTAATTTTGGAAATATTTGAAAGAGCACATGTGATTGGTTATTTTATTCAATTGTTGCCACTGGCAACATAATATTTTTGTGCAGGGAAATTGTGAAGGGCAGGGATGGAAGCAGCCGTTTAGCTGGAGGAGTCGAGGAAAGGAAGGAGCAGAGAGGGAGAAGAGACTGGACTTAACTTTTTTTTTTTTTTTTTCTTTTTTGTGATGCTTTATGGGTATTTTGTTGGGCCTTTACTGTGCTGAGCAATTAACTGTTTGGCTGAGAGCACGGTGCCAGCTCCAGTGCTCCTCAGCTAGAGAAATGTGAGCCATTTATCACTTTTACAACTCATTTTCACCCCCAAAACACTCCCCTCTTGGGCTGGATACAACCTCGCTGCTGCCATGTCCTTGAGTTCCTGGTGACAGGTAAATATACACTTCCATCCAAACACATGTCCCACATCGTCTATATTTGACTTATGGGAGGTCAGCCTGCGAGGGATCGATGTTGCAGTTCATTTTTAGAGGCTTGATGATGTCATGTTGCGGTGTACTGTGGGTTATGGGTCCATGAACCTGTTGCTGCAAGAAAGCAACAATCACCACAGCCGTCTTCAGAGTCAGCGAGGAGCGGATGATTCAACACGTGTGCTGCGGTGAAATTTTCACGCACACTTTGAGGAAGAACTTGAATGAATCTTGTTCGCTCTCTACTGTAACTTCAGCACGTCACTCCACTGACAACTTCCCAGTCCCACAGGGATCATCGCCAGGTCACACAAGAGGGAAGAATGAATGGAGCGATGTGATGTTGTCATTCAAATGCAATGGATCACTTGAACTCCATTGCCCTGTTGTAATGACCCTGTGTAAGGACCTGTAATGTGGTTTTCCCATTGGGTTTGAGAGAAACCCTATGCCGGGCCATTCAGGTGCGCAATAAAGTGCTTTTCACTTTCTGAGGACTTCCTGTCTCCAGTGGCGTTCTCCATTAACTCCTCACAGACAGACAAGAGCCTTTCTATTGGCCCAGACACTCTTTATCGCAGCAGTTATTCCCCCCAGGTACGCCGCTACCTGGCCCGCAGATAAGATAGGAAGCCGGCTGCCTGTCATTATTGGCAGATGAAGGCTATCTGAATATTGACAACAGTTTACACTCCTTGTTGAGAAACAAAGTTGGACTTGTGAGACGGTGGCACACAGGGCTTTTATTGTGTGGAGGAGATATGAAAACCCAGGTTCCCTGTGGTCACACACCCAAATAGCCTTATGTCACAGCCTGCACCCCTCCTCCTCCTCCTCCTGCTCCTCTTCAGTTGGCTACTATTTATTCCCACCAGCTGTAGTGATGTGCTAAAAAAGTTCTTGACACCAGCTATTGCTTTTCATCACTGCAGCTTCCGACTGCTAACAGGGACCATGCTAGCCTTCAGAGGCTGTGTGCACTGGAAGACACACTCACATACACAGAAACACACACATGACAGTTATCATAGAGAAATTGTGGCATGAATAAAATGTATCTGTTATGAATCCTCACAGCATCAATCATGAGGCATTAAAACTAAAACAAAAATACTGATCACAAAAAAAGGAAGTGATGCTGCATGATGTCTCTTTAAACTGCGACGTGATGCGTTTACATTCTGTGACGCACTCCATAATTTTTACGCACCTTGAACGTCTCATAAATGTATTTATTTTTATTTTTCCTTTTTAATATCCGCAGATCATGTCTACAAAATGACACGACATCCGCCTCAGCCAAGAAGAACAAGCAGAAAAAGAAAATATGGGTGTCATTTTTTAAAAATACAAATTTAAAACGACTTCTTCTTCTTCTGTCGGATCAATAAATTTAAAGCGATAATCCCCTAAAGAGGCTACTTGTTCACCACGTGTCACCCGGAAATGAAATTAAGTCGAAATATTGACAAAGCTGTTTTCACTTTAGGGGAAATAAAGGACAAAAAAAATTTGGTTTCTTAAAATAAAATCGATTTCAAGATGTCGACAGCATTTTTCTTTGGACTTTAATGGCGATTAAAACGCGTTTAATTTATTTTTTTGATTTTAAAACGAAATTATTGCACCTACTTTTTATTTTAAATGTGACTTTAATCACGTGGACTTGTCGAAAAATAGCCTATCGATTAGAAAATATAGGTAGTAAAAATAAATAAATAATGACCGACACATTATTATTATTATTATTATTATTTTATTATTATTATTATTTAAAGCATCTGTAGCAGATTTTTGTTTTCTATAATTCTGAGGCTAATATTCTGATTATTATTAAAGCAGTCTAGGCTCCATGATGAAGTGGACCACCTCTGTGTCTCCTTGATATTTCCTCTAGAGGAAACGCATGTCTGTAACTCCATCCCAGTGACACCAGTCTTCCCTCCCCCGTCTATTTTGGCCCTTTCTTCTCCCCGTACAGACCTCAGCGCTATTACATTGTTTTGAAAAATAAGAAGAGGTTTTAACTGCCATCCGAGACGATAATGGTTACCGATTCTATACTTTCAGTCATAATCTTCAAGTGGGCCGTGATTAATGATGTCAGAGAGAGCTGGGCCCTTCAGGCCCCTGGCTGGATGACTTCAGTCCCGCTGCCCCGCTCCCTCCTTCACTCTCTCCTCTCTCTTTCCTTTAAACACACACACATATATATATATATATAGTCTCTGGGTCGTGCACAGCTCTTGCAGAGATGCACGCTATGAATTGCTCATTTCTCTCCCCTCTGTCACGCGCACTCTCAGGAAGGGGAGCCGGGCAACAAGTCCCCAGGTGCGAAGCATAATATTGACCCTACAATCCATCTTTATTGATTTTACCATCAACGTGGCCGCCTAATACATGCATAAGGAGCTTTATACCTGTGAGTAAATATGAGATGAGAGTGTGTGGAGGTCACGTTTACAGCCGCAGGTCAGGGTCTTATCGTCTTAGAGGCGCGTTTGCGTTTTCCCCCCTTCCTCCTCCTCCTCCTCTCTTTGAGCGCACATCTTGATGTTTAAAGCAGAAATGTGAATGAAAGGTTTTCAGTGAGCTGGTGTCAAAACAGGCCTCTTCTTCTTCCTCCTCTTCTCTTTCTATAAACACATTTACTTTGGCCTCCAGAAGGGGTCGCCATCATGTAATAACAGTGCGCCCAAGGGTGTGGTGGGGAGGGGGTCTCCAGCTTTCTCCTTCTCCCTGCAAAAACCAACCAACATTTATAATATTGGATTATTAATTAATTGATTTGAACGTGGGGTGCGCTTATAGGAATGTGCGCATTAATCAATAACCAGGGGGAATTTCATATTTTAGAAATCCCTCTCCCTCTTCTCTCTGTCTCTCTCTGCCTCTCTGTTATTTACAGTTCTTGTGAAATGTCTCACTTTGCTGCCCTCGGCTACCCGCAAGATATTTCTAACCCTTTTTTAAGCTCTCAAAATAACCGAAGGAAATTAAGAATAAAAAAAAAAACTTAAGACAACAAGCCATAAATTAAAGGAATCGATATTTTCTCTGCTCTCTGTTAGGACTTCCGCCTCATAATGGAATAATGCCAGATTTATTTGCGAATCTTATGGGCTCTCCAGCCATAACGCGTGATTATTTCACTGGAAAAACCGGTCAAATGTTGACAACCTTAGGGGCATTGTAACACAGCGCTGGAGAAGGCAACATAATGAGAAAAAAAGGAGACGGCCGGGCCTGAGGCTCGCCTAATTAAATCTTAACTGATTGAAATAAAGGTTTGAGTACCTCAAGGCTTGACTAAACTCCGGCTATTTCCCTTTTTATTGCGCCTTATTTATTCTGCACTCACATGCCCTCTTTTTTTTTTTGCATCTTCACAACAGGCCAACTGCAATTTTCAATTTCTGCTCCCTCCAAACCCCTATAGCTACATTATTTGACTAATTATAATTTTCACATCATTAAGATTTATTTTCGTGGGGTGAGTGTGTGTTGGAGAAGGAAGGAGGGAAGGAGGGAGGGGTGGGGAGGGCTGTAGGGGTGACTGTCACTCATTTTTAAGAAGACAAGCACCGCTGAAGTGTGAACAAAATCGCCTGTAATTCAAGTAGTCGCGGCCAAGCGCAGAAAGTCCTGATATCAGCCATTTGAGGGATTTATTTTCAATATTTCCCCCTTAAAAACACACTTTAATTTCATCCAATCTGCCTGGAATATAGATTAATAACGCACTTTTTAAAAAATAGTTCATTTTTATGATTTAATGCTGTATTTTTTTGAGATTTTAAATAATAAAAAGCGTTTAAACCAAATTACGCACATTTAGATAATATTCCAATATGTCAAAGCTTTATTTTTTTAAGATAAAATCCTAATTTCCCATATATCAAAATGCCATCGAATAAATAAATAAGGGAAGCGCGCGTTTGTGAAAGGGCAGTGGAGAGAGCCACGAGTGGAGGGACTATCTGCAGGCGCGTTTTCTTCCTCCATTGTCTGAGAAAATACTATCATAAATGATAAATAGATAATGGAGCTGTCTCCTGCAGACACGTTCATCAGCGGTAAATGGGAGCTGGCGCGGAGCACCACGGAGAATTAAGGCGAAAGAGTTTGCAACATTCCTGCAGGGGATAAGTTGTTGACAATTAAAGAACACACACACACACACACACACGGAGGGAGAGGGAGAGAGAGAAAGAGGGGTCAGACGTGCGTTTTCTGGCCGTCTTTTTGGGACTATTTTGTTTATTCCAGTGGAGTATTTTTTGCAACTTGACCAACAAAGCAAGACTATTTTTGTTTATTCTTAATTGGGCTTCTCTTCAAGGCCGGCTCGGAATTTTGAACACTGAATCATGTGCTGCTGCTATTTGAGCGTCTTTTTTTCCTTTAAGAGAAATAATATCACACCTTAAGTGGCCGCAAGTAGGCTTTAGATCTTGTTTGACTTTTGATTTATCATTTAAAAACATCACACAAGGCGTGAATTTATGTGGCTTCATGTATCTTGAGTCTGTTTGGCTTTACTAGCTGTGCGTAAAGCTCTCTCTGTCCTGTTTCCTCATGTGATAAAGGCGGATATAAATATGGATTACGCCTCATAAAAAGGTAAATAAACTATAATTTACGCATTAAACAACAACAAAAAGAAATAAAATTAGGAAAAAGAGCACAATCCTGAAATCTGCGTGCAGATGTAGTTTTGCTTCTCACTTTCCTGAGTTTGGATTGTGCACATCAACCCTGCCTTTTATTTTCTTTAAAAAAAAAAAGAAAAGCCAGTCCCCTTTTAAAGAAAGCCTTTTCGGTGGTGCTATAATAAACCATTTTCCCTGGGCTTTATTGATCAGTCACTCTGAGCTAATGTAATTATCCTCATCAATAGGGGGACTGCAGGGAGAATCATTATGCGGTTGACATTGATAAATGATCAGCCAAATGCGGCCCTTTTCTCCCAGGGACCCCCGCCTCTGACCCGCTCACACAGGCCTACATAACGTAGTCATAGAAACACCTTATGGCAAGAGGAGAGAAAACTGCTGAAATGTTTAAAAAAAGGAGGGCAGCACACACACACACTAACACACACTAACACACACACAGGCCTACATACACAAAACCTAAAAACTGTCCCCCAGAGCAAGCCATTTCGGGGAGAGCCAGCTGCAAAGCGAAGGACACTCAGCCCCTGCGTGCGCGTCCATTTTTATGACCACTATCCAAATCAGCAATTTGGAAGAAAAACAAAGCAGAAACTAAACTTTTTTTTCTCTCCCTCGCTGCCAGCAGATGCACTTGTGTATCTAAAAATACATATTTGCGGTCCCCTTCTCTCAGATCATACACTTTACCACAAGCTCTGCAGACACACACACACACACACACACACACACACACACACACACACACACACACACACACACACACACACACAGAGAGCCAATAACATAAGCATTATTAACATGTTGCGTCTGGAGCGCACACACACACACAGACGCGCGCGCACACAGTGTGTTTCTAGCAGGGTAAACTGTGTGTGTGGACTTTTAATATTGTTGCACGGGCGTCTTCCAGAGGACCGGGCTGCATTGTGCAGCAGTGCAGAGGGAATATATTCCTTATTTTATTCCTGCAGCAGCAGCCCGGACTGGCTTTGACAGGGAGGAGATGAAGGGGAGGAGTTGTTTAGCTCGGCTGGATCATCCATCATCCCTGTCACACCGAATCGGCAAAAGGAAAGCAGCAGAGGCAATCTACCTTCTGTCTCATCGGGGAAGAAGAGGGGGGGAGGAAGAGGAGGAGGTGGAGGAGGAGGAGGGAAGGGAGGGAGAGAGAGGGGGGAAAGAAAAGAAAAAAACTATTAATATTAAAATCCTCTCCATCCACAGTAATCCTCACGTTTTCTCTCTTTTTCATCTGATAATCTCCGCACAAAACGGAGGGCTTCTTCCTTCCGTTTTATCCACAGAATAATAGAGCGCTAGAAAAACAAAAAAGGACTTTTAGGGGTTTGAATAGTTGAGGGGAAGAAGAGGAAGATGCATCATTAACCAGAGTCTGGTGTAAAAACCAGTAAATATCGACATTATTTTTCCTCAGCCTGGTTAAGGCCTTTACATCCCTGCGCGTGTGCACAGGAACTGTTGAACAAACATGAACTGTGCAGGTACTGTGTCCGGAATGACATTAAAACAATCTGAGAGACATTCAGGACAAAATAACTTAAAAGGAAATAATACTGTGGGCTCACCATCACCGGGCGAAACACATATGAATTTTAATAAAAAAAAAAAACATTATATTGGTTTTTTGATTTAAAAATGCGCTGAATTATATTGGAAATATTTAGTGTGCAAAAGCAATTTAAATCACATATAAGTAATTCTGATTTCCTTCTTTTTTTTTTTTTTGTTTCTTTTTTTTTTTTAAGCAGGAGCACACAAAATCTAACAATTTAATTAAATACAGAAATAGGCCTAAAAAGAATTTAATACCAATTTAATAGTTTAGATTAACTGCAAATTAATAAATAGCTAAATAAAGGATGAAGTCATATTTAGAGCAACGTCAGATTTTTTTTCTTAATAAATTTTATGGAATTACAAAAAAAAATCAAAAGGCCACATGAGAATAATAACAATAAATAACTGCATTTATAAACGAAAATTCCAGCCAGTGCAGCTTGTTTTAGAGCACTAAAAACAAATAATAAAATACGCATATATCATATTAATTCTACTATTATTATAGTTTATGTTCCGTATTATATTTATGGATTCACACTTTAGATGAAGTCAGTGATGAGCAGGGTTTAAAAAAAAAATGAAAGAAAAAAAAGCTGAAGAAAAAAAATATTCAAGGCCTGGAGTCGGACAGAGCAGAGGGTTTAAACTTCTGTGTGAAGGGCAGAAAATATTTCAGCCGAAGTGATGTTGTCATTTCTGGTTTAAGGCTATGACTTGGATGGCCGCGGGCAAACACAGGCAAAAAGAAATAAGAGAAGAGAGAGGAAGATAGCCTATCAAAGCCCATCTGTGTGCTCCTGGACGGCGGTGCCACATGTGGCCGACAGGCGGCGCTGCAAAACGGCAGAAAAAGGAGCAGAGCTCAGTAACACACACACACACACACACACATTCACAGAGAGAGAGAGAGAGACAGAGGGCCAGCTATGGTGCTTTCTCACTGTAGGAGCAATTACACTGGGGACACATCCTCGCTCTATTGTTTGAACGCCAGGGAGTGAAGGGTGAATCCATCTCAACTAAATTAACTTTTTAAATTCCACATTAAGGGTAGCTTTGCTTTTTTACACAGGCAGAAATATTTAAAATTTTATCACAATTTTATTAATTTGTATTTATTTATTTAAAGAGAAAATTCTGATATTTTTCATTAAATTAAATGATCAGAAAATGTAATTTATATTTGTTTATTCTGCCATTTTTGTTCCTTGTGTTTAAGAGCTGGAGGCCACTGACTGTTGAGGTTTTTTTTTTTTAATTTACCATCACATCACTGCTGACAGTTTCTTTTGCTCTAAAACTAAGACGTGTTAATGGTGAATCTGCTGTGTAATTTGTACCCTTCATTTGCATTTGACAGTTATTTTTCATTTAGAGGACGTATTTGTGTGCCTAAATAAATTGCTATGGCGTAATATATTTGTTTTGCAAAGACAGCATTCAATAACTAAATGGACAGCCTGCTTAAAACAAGCTGCTGCAAATAAAGTGCTGGAAAATTGGGATTTTTTTGCCCTTTTTTTGACCATTTGCAAAAATAAAATTAAAACCTAAAGCAACAATGCACCCAAAACACATTTTCTGAAAGATAAAAAATTAATCTTTGCACTATTAAAATGGGAATGTGGATAAAGATTTTGTTTATAACACAGTTAATCACACAAAAATCTAACAAAAATCAAAAATGAAATATTTATTACAGCATTTGTGACTGAACACCTTTTAAACATTACGTCACAGTCCTCATACAAGTATTTAATGTATTTTTGACAAAGCTTAAGGGAGACGGCATCTTATCATCTAGTGAGGAACACGTGCTGAAAAAGGAAGGAATTCATGGACATACAATATCAATGCCACAGCAGATCTGAAACTAGCAAAAACATTCTTTTTCAATTGAGGTAAACACATAGAATATCTAACATGAAACAATTAATAGACTGAACTCTGTACGAAGTTTGTTACAATATTCTCTCAGCTTTTTTCCCCCCCAAAAGCATTGAGTTCATAATTTAAGTTTTTTTTTTCCTTTTTTTTTTTTTTTAGTTTTAGGTTTTTTGGTGCATCAACCATCAAATGCTTCTCCAGTGCCGCAGAATCAACGTTTGTGTCAGTATTGTCCTTATGGCAAGAGTGTTGATCCGCAGATAAAGAAGCGCCGTAGGATGTTGCTTTTCCACTATTAAGCTTCCTTCAATAGGCTCTTACCAACGAGAGTCCAGGGTACAAAAAAATAAAATAATATTAAAATAAAAATGTATAAAACCAACACAATCCAGTGCTTGGGCAATTCAAACAAAGAACTTTTTTCCTTTAAAACCTACAGGGCAACATTCATTCATGAACCAAAAAAAAAAGAGGGGCATGACAAATGTTCAAACTGAATCTTCTGGAGAGATCCGGTGTCATTTAGCAGCCTTTTCCCATCATGCCCTGTTCTTATGGGGGACAGGACCTGATTGCCCTCTATGGTTTGAGATGTTCCATCTTCTTGTTTTTTTTTCTTTTATAGTGCTGTGCTGCGAGACAGTTTCTCCTCCAGGAAGGAGCACACACAGTGTGAGAGAGAAAAGGTTAACCTTTAATTCTAAAACTAGCTCAGGAAACATAAACCATGTGATCAACGAAAAATGCACAAGTTTTAACTTATTTATCTATACTTTTTATACTACAGTAGTTATAACTCTTGGAGTCTTTCTGTTGTTTCTTTTTTAAATCTTCCAGAGTGATTTTATTTTAGAAGCGTTTGAGCGCGTCACATGAAAGTGTACTGAACATGTTTACGATGGCGTGTGAGTGTGCGAAAAAAGTGTGTGTCTGTGTGTGTCTGTGTGTGTGTGTGTGTGTGTGTGTGTTTTTTGAGTGCGTGTGCGCGTCTTGTCCGTTCTCCGCACACGTGTACGTCAAAACATCCTCCGTTGATCTTTACCAAAAGCCCAAGACTTTACAAAGTGTTCTTGTCAGCTTGGTCCTCCGTTTGGATGAAAGTAACAAAATTGACAAGTCTAAAAAAAAAAAAAAAAGAAAAGAAAAAAAAAAAAGAAAAAGAAAAATTATCACAGCTCATCTGGAATTCTGTTTCTTTAGTGTCAAATTCTGGTCAAAAGGGTTCGCTTTTTATTCTTAAAAATAGTCTCAAAATAGGATTTATTGTGGGCTGCTGCTTTCTTTCTTTTTTTTTTTTAAACTGTTTTCTTGTAGTAGCTGCTGTTGTCTTGGTAGCAAAGTTCCCTTATACTATTGGGCATGGATGTCCAGGCCTTGTCCTCCAGTACTGGGGTCAATGGGAGTGAGCAAGGGGGGTCTCTGTGCAGACATGGTCATTCCTGGGTGCGACGAGGGTCCTCCATGCATCAGCATGGCGTGGTGGGGGTGGTGATGAGGGTGGTGGGGGTGGTCGGGCAGGTACGCGTGGAGAGGGGGTCCGTGTCGGAGCTGGGAGGGGTGGGAGGTCATCTGATGAGGGTTGGTGTAAGTGGGTGGGGCCATGCTCATGCCCATAGGACCGCTCTGAGGTACGTACTCCCCTGGCAGGCCTGGCAGACCTGAGGAACACAAAAAAAAGAGAGACATGAATTTACACACTCCATCATAAATTTTTTCTTCTCCATTAACAGGCCTTAATTCAATTTAAACACAACTCCAACAACAAAGGGCTTAGCGGATTTTACGACACTGCGTCCGTGACTGCAGCGCTTTTAGCTTCGTCGAGTAAAAGAGAGACATTATTGCACAAGGCTATTTTAGGCTATGGTGAGTGGTTTACAATGCCCAATAGCGTTGTGGTCAGGTCTCAGGTTGGAAAATGATCCTCAGTCATCCACAGACACTGCAGTCCTGGAGGATGTGGAGAAAACCAACCAGCCGTATTGATGTGGAGAAGTGCTAATACTTTTACAAGTGGAACAGTCAATTCCCCAGCTGACTTAAGTGACAAACCGAACAGGCACTCATTCTCTCGTGGGGGACCAGCCTCTGTGAACATATTTGATTTAGAATCCCTTAAAGAAGTTATTAAATAATTTAGGAGTCAGTTTGCTGTATCACCAAGACAGGCAGGGAGCGTTAAAGGCTCGTTTTCACCCCTGAATGGAGAAATTTAAGCAAAACGCTGCTCTTAAATTCACCGAGTGTGGGTTTTAGAAAAGAGAAGCAAAGATAAAAGGAAGAGGAAAGCAGGTGGGGTGTATTGATGCCCCTTAAGACGGATTCCGCTTCATATGTGTGGAGGCCTCAGCATGCTGGCATCTCTCACACTGTGACAGGGCCCAGGACACAGAGCTGGCTCAGCAGTGCCACTGTTTGGCTTTTCACACGGCTGTTTGTTGTAATCAGAAAGAAAAAAGTAAGATGCGGGGGGGGGGGGTTGTTCCTGGAAGCCTGGGACTGGAGTATGGGAACATGGCTGGTCCAGAGGCCCGGACCTTGGGGAGAGGCGAGTGAGAGCAGGGGGTCCCCGCTGGAGCCAGGGGGCCTGGGTCTGGGATTGGGTCTGGGCCGACCTGCTTTGTAATGTGAACCCCTGGGGGATTAGAAGCTGTAATAGGAGGGGAGAGGTCGCTGCAAGGTCACTAGGCATGCTCACTCTCTGCATTCCTCCACCTTAGTACACTGCAATTAAGAAATTACACTGGAGGGCCCCGGTGAGGGGAAGAGGAGGAGGAGGAGGACAGAAAGGAGAGAGGGGAAGAAAAAAAAAAAAAGGGACAGCAAAGGCCAAGATTAATGACCAGTCTCATTGGTTGAAAGCTGTGCCATTTTCTAATACTCCCTTTCCATGTCAGTTCATTTGAAATGCACATGTTTGTCAGAGCAGGTCTCTTAAAACCTCACTACTGGGGTCATAAAATAAATAAATCATTCAGGGTGTTGGGGTATGATGGGTGCCCTCACCTCCATATAACCTAGAGCAGCTCCTGTTAAAAGGCCCAGCAGATGTTTTTGACACTGTAAGCTGGTAATCTCCAGTCTTGTAAGCTGCAGTCATTCCGTTAAGTAGATCTGAGACCCCCCTCCTTTATTAACAAGAGTGGTAAAACCATCTGAAGACAATAACTGGGGACAGACTGGGCCTCTCTGCCTCTCCATCTCTCCCTCCATCTCTGCATGCCTGCCTCCCCTGGCTGCCTGTGCACTTCTGTTATGGCACAGCGGTCCTGCTCAATGGCTGGCCATAATTAAGTACCAAATATACCATATTGTGTGGCTGTGTAATCAAATCAAGAGAGGATAATATTCCTCTGTATTAAGCTATTAATGTAATTGGTCATGAAGCATAAAGTATGTTACGTAATTAAATAGTCTCAAAATTATATAGCCCTATATTAAGAATTAGCCAACCTGAGCAAATGTTGTCTCTGTGTGGCTGTTTTAGGGAACATTGCTTCCTGATTTTTTTTTTCCCCGCTGCCATTAGCAAAGACAGGAGGGGATGAGAGACAACGGGCGAGAGACGGAGAGAAACAGAGGAGGAGAGGGAGAGAGGGAGCCATAGAGGAAGGACTAGAGGGGTGAAATGATCTCTGTCGGCAGAATTGCCGCTGTGACCCTTTGGAAAATCCAGTCTCCATTTACATATAAAGGGTTCTTTTAATCAAGGTAAGTGTTATTATATTGTGCCTCATTGGGCAAGGGAGTTTAGGTGTTAAAATAAAATCTCTTCTGCCCTGCCGCCTTTGGGATGTGATATGTCTTGATTTTTCAAATGTCAGCACTGTGGCACTAGCGGGAGGCGGAATGGCCAGCTTAATCAGACTGCCGCCATTTAGCTGTGCAGGGATTGTGTGTGTGTGCGCGTGTGTGTGTGAGTGAGAGAGACAGAGAGACTGCGACACAGAGAGACTGTATCTGTATGTGTGAAAGAGATCCCCTCCTTTTAGATGCAGTCATGCTTGTGTCTACAACCTTATAAATTTATCTCAATGTCTCCCTGCTCTTGTCTGTGAGTCTCAGGTCAGGCTAGTCACTAGCCCCCGCCCCCCCTTAAATCGTCTCCCTCCAGTAAAAAATAATCAAAACACACAGCCCCCCCCTCACGCTCATTCCTCCCTTTACACAGCTCAAACCAAACCCCCAGTGAAGGATCGGCCATGTCACCCACGGCCCGTATATCTCGCTCAGGGACCGTAATGTACTGCGGTGTTCCCGTCTTTGCATATAAGATAATTTGGGCATCAATCCTTCCCCAGACAGATTTATGTCACTCGGAGGACAGTTTCACTTCTCCTTCTTTATCGCTTCACTGGAGCCTGCTTAATTTCTCCCCGTCAGCCCCTTCCCCAGGAGATGTTATTTTTTCCCTAAATGTCCAACATTTGCATTGGCTGTCCGGGATGGGGAGAGCGATGGTGCTGTTGTGATAAATAAATCTGTGCATGCCATGCCAGGTTGTTTCTTCCCTCTTCTTCTTGTTGTTGTTGTTCCTGTTGTCTGGCGCCACAAGTCGACGGGTCCTCTCTATCCCAGGACGGTTCCCCCCGTTTTCCCAAGTCTTTAATTCATTCTTGGCCACTGCAACCCCCCCCCCTCCTTCCTGCTATGAATGCTGGTTCATAGTTTCTGATGGTAGAGAGTGGGAGGCTGGAGCTTACTGCAAAATTATAGCCAGGGTATGAAGGGGTAGTGCTGGTGAAGTGAAAGGGAATCGTGGGTGAAAAAAATAAAACCCACAGCCCCAAGGTGTAGAGAAAAAACAAGGAAAAGAGCCCAGTACTTACTTCCCCCTTTTTCTTTGCGTTTTGCTTTACAAGATGGAGGTTACATGTAGTGCCATTGCCCATCCATGCCCATATTCATCCCCATTCCACTCATAGGCCCTAGAAAGAGAAGATAACGCCAGAAAAGAGTCAGCAGGAGTTTGGATCACAGAGAGGTCAGAGGAGAACCACTGATAGAGAAGAGGAGGATGGTTAAAAGGAAAATGATTAGGGAGAGGTGAGGTGGAAGATTTAAAGAGGTGGAGTAAGTGTTTTTATTTTGCATTGCATCCCACAGATCCCTTTGTTATGATCATTTGTGAGGGATTTTCCCAGATGTGTTAGGTTAAAGAAGAAAAAACAAGCAAGACAGGCAGCAGACAGTCTGGGGACTTTTAAAGAGAAGTGTTATTGTGGTTGAGCAGTTAGTATTAGGTGTACGTGGCTGACTCGGGGACCTGCTCCGTGCTGCGGTGACTAAATCTCATGCTACAGACAAGAGGATCAGTGTTGATCAGCTGTGTGATAACTGGAGGGTGAAACTGGTGTCTGGTGAAGCAGGCATGAACGAAGTGACGGAGGAGGAGATGGTGGTGGACTGGGCTTACCGGCTGGTCGGATCCCCATGTGTTGCTGACCATCCAGCACGAAGCTGCCCATTGGCTGGCCCTCTGGACTGTATGCTGCTCCTTGGCTCACTGAAGGATCAAGAAGAAAACCTGATTGTAGTCAAAACGTGGACATGAAAAAGGGAGGGGGAGGGGGAGGGGGGAGAAGAAGAGAAAACACACCAGACAATCAGCAATTGTCCCAGCTCCAGCCCAAACATACTGTAAGACATTGTGCTCATGTTTGTGGACCGCATTGACTGACGCGTGGCATGCAAACACGCATACAGTAGGTCCCCGTGCATGCAAGCACACACACACACACGCGCACACACACACTGGCGCGTGCACACTCACCAGTGTCATTCAAAACCACACTCACAGGAGATACATTGTTCTCTCAGAAGAAAGCATGCAGTTTGACAGGATGAGAAGAATTTGTGCCTTCACCCAGCCAATACTTAAGTCAGTCATCATCGACTCCTAAACATCACACACAGCTTTAATTGATCATTATTGAATCTTCTGAATGATTTATTTGATTATCTGTAATGATACAGTAGCGATCAATTTGCATGGTTGTATCTTGTTTTGTCTATTATTAGCCCTAATGAACTAATGCTCTCTGGAGACTGTAGAAAACACTGTATGGCAGGACTATAACAGTATTATCTTGGATAATCTGTAATTCGCAAAAGATTAGTGGGAGCTGTTAGTCATGCTGTTTTTGAAGAGGTTGTTGATTGGCACACATCGGCTGCATGCTGACAAATATTCCACACACAGCGATTGTAGAAAGAGAGTCACCCACATTTGTGAGTGCATCTCATTTTTAATCGCGGCTCATGTTAGTTTTGAACACTCTCCACCCCGGTGTGTGGGGACCTTTTTAAGTCGAGGAAGCTTGCTAATCAACAAAAACAGCTTTTCCCTCTCCCTGAGACAAATTACTTGGCTTCTTTTTTGGTAATGCCAAAGTCAATGAAGCTTAGGGTGACTGAATCATTCCACGGGATCACAGAGCGGCGTGTTTACTACTCAGAGTGTGTGCTTTTTTTTTGTAATCTGACCACAATAGATAGGGAAAATAAACGTGTTATCAATTAACGACATGAAGCTTACCATAATCTGTTTTAAAGAAATGAAAACCTGTGCCTGTGCTGGCGTTAAATCAAAACATCTGATTTAATCGAGGCGTTGCATTAAACTCAGTCCCCCTCCTAAGGGCAGTTTTCAGGACTGAAAATACATTAATTGATATCGTTAATCTGAACATTTGACCAAGTAGCGACATAACAGTCTTGATATTTAAAATGTGCTGAGTAACTACTTAATATCAAAATTCAGAACAGTTAGTCTCCAGGGAGTAAAATAAAAATGCAGCAGAAAAAGTGAGGGGAACCCCCCCTTAACTCTGCACTGGAAAAAAGAAATTAAAAACAAAACAGCTTAAAAAAAAGTGAGATAACTCATAAATTGCTGCTAGCATTTCTGGCACTCCTCTTGTGTCCAATTAGTAATTCACAGAGAGAGTGCTAATATACCTCTCTCTCCACTTAGACTGGGAAATCTCCAATTAGAGTCAATCAGCAAACGGCCCGCACCACTGCTGAATGCATCTCATACAGAAAATGGAAAATGGGATGAGAGGAAGAGGAAGAGGAGGGAGCAGAAGGGGTGTGTGTGTGTGTGTGTATGGTGCCCCCTTAAAAAAATCTGGGCTCCAGGCATGATGTGCATGCCAGTAAAGGATTTGGGAAGGGTGTCTTCATGCTGGGGAATGAAAGAGAGAGAAGCTGCTGCTGTACGTTGGCTGGGTTGTTCTGTGTTTTTTTTTTTTACCTGCTCGATTTGACTGGTCAATCATGGGCTGTACTATTCTTCTCCTGGCGTTAATGAACCTGGCAGAGAGGAAGAGAAAAAAAAAAAACAGAGAGGAGAAAAACAAACGTTAAATCACCCTGCATTCACACACAGAAAGATTCATCACAAGCCACCACAAAGACAAAACAGTTTTGCATGACTTAATGGCAACATTAGCCACCGAGTCCTTGAGAGAGGCGCTCGCAACAAAACAGCAACAAACAAAAGGGCAATTGTGTGCTGACTTGGGAACCCAGCGAGGGATACTTTTAATGTTCCTTATGATCTATTCCCCCCTCTTTTAATAAAGCTTTTGATTACGTTTGGTTGCTATGGGCACCAGGGAGACATTCCTCAAGTATTAAGTGCAGCTTGGGCACAGAAGAACCCTCATAGTGGCACATCCCTCTTTCCCTCTGTCTTTCATAGTCACTCCTGCAGCCAGTTGCACACCGCAACTTCATACATAGTGTACAGTATCCTGTCTACGGTTTCTTCAAAACAGCTTTATTTCTGGAGTGTTATCACCCATCGGAATTTCAAAGTAAGCTCTAAGTTAGCAAAGTGCAGGATACAAATGGTTCCTTTCATTACTCCCCACCATTCCACCCCCACCTCCACCATTCCCCTCTGTGGGACCCCCACTCTGGCTGCATTGTAGGGGGTTCTGCTCCCCTTCCAGCTGTCTAGAAATGAGGACCAGGCATGGGCCACTCCGTGCTTTCACAAGGTATTGTTATGTCAGCGAGCCCATCAATTAGGCTGTCTGAAGTTTTATCACCACCACAGCAGCGAATAAGTGCAGCTCCACAAAGCCTCCCCAGCCGGCCTTGCTCCTGTGGCTTTTCCAGTGTAGAGCCGGAGGTCATCTGGAGGTGACTGCCAGCCAGAGGCAACCTTTTTAACTTGGAATGGAGATGCCTTGGGCTGTGTCAAACGCAAGCTGGCCACTCAGGCCGAGCAAGCTCTCCACCTTTCTGTCTTTCTTCCTCTTTTTACCCCCTTTTCTCTCTTTCTCTCTGTCTTTCACTTATTCACTTTCACATACTAAAAACGTAGAGCGGGCTTAGCACTACAGGTACCACCATGTGGTTGATATTAAAGAGGGGTTTCAAATCACGTTGGAGCTGTCCAGCATGGAGTCCTTTGCTGGTTCCAAAAAAGCAGAGGAGAAGAAAAAAAAAAAGGCCGCCCTCTTCTAACGTACGGGCCACGGCACCATCAGTACGGCTAAAGAACTGGTCATTAGAAGGAAGGGAGAGCTGGAACCAATTTGGGCTCCTAATCCCCCATGAAGCCCTGATACCTGCCCTTACCTTCTCCAATGAACTTAAACGCCTGTAATCTGCCCGGCTCAAAGTGACATGGTTAAACGTACAAAATGCACGGTTGGGAAAAGAGAGACGCGGTGCTCATTTGCCAGGGGGCATCCAGAGTGCAGGTACGCAGGGGTGCCGCGGGCCCCTGAGAGAAAAAGATGAAACGCATCCATATGAGAATGAGAGAGAACGAAAGAGGAGGCAGGGAGGCGGGGTGTGCCAATGAGAGTCGGATTGGAAATTATGATTGTAATGCATGATTTGTGATTTGAGGGAGGAATGAGGATTAAGGTTTATTAGCTGTGAAAGAATTTTTCGATAGAACAAAGGGGACAAAGCATTCTTAGAGAGCTATGCTGTCAGAAATGCCTGCAGTGCTTAAGAGAGGAAGACGCTTCCAGCATCAAAACCAGCTGAGCAAGTAAACAGTAAGACATTCCTGGTACCACACTCCCTTCTTTAAGCTCAGAGTGCAAGGCCTGCGAAAATATATGTCCTGCTTTCTCCCTTCCTCGACGCACCAAGGGGCTCAAAATCACAACCATGTGCATTCTTACCTATTCTGGGACATAACCATAAACACATAATATTAGGAATGTTCTTCCCAGGTGCTAAATTTGCCCGTACGGTTTCCAGGAAACACTTGATAGACTGGAGAGTACGCTGTAAGATCAAAGTGCTGTTTTCAGACTTTGTTAAAAATTGAGATGTTCGGCGTTCTTCCTCTTGTGTTTTTCCTACTACTTACTGGAAATGTATGACATAAAGTATACAGGAAAATGTTTAGCTATCAGGGTATCGGCTCTCATTGAAATGGTAATTTTTGAGTATAAAAACAGCTCATTGCCGTGTACACAAACATATGGGTATTCAAATATTTTCCCTCCAAGCTGCTTCTGAGATGGACCTGCTTCTTGTCAACATTCCCTATTGGCTAACCACCACCATATCACACACTCACCCACCCACACACACACACAGAGACACACACAAAGGCTCTGTTTTTGTACGCTAAACAAGTTGCCACAGTAACCAGGAGGCGATGCGGTGCACTGGTGGGAGTGGGGGGTGACCAAGCGCCCCTCTCGTGGCCTTAGAGCACCTTTTATCAGTCTGAGTAAAGCCAATTGAGATTATCAGAGCCAGGCCTGATAACACTGTTTTCCCTCGACCCGTGAGCTGCTAATGGTGTGTGCTTAGAACAACACAACCAGGAATCCTCCAGAGATGAAGGCCAGTCAAACTGGGATGGACAGATAGATGGACGGATCTGAGGACCCAAGGCCCTGAGAGAGACACAGAGGTTGACCACAGGGACACAGAATTCCCAACCACTCGCTAAAACATATGCGCAAGCTGTAAATCTACACATCGACACCGTGGACATGACCACAACCACCGCCAGTGTGTCTGTAGGCTAACCAGAACACAGGAGGCTCACAGGGGACACTAGCTAAAAAACCTCCAACCCAAAGCCCCATGTTTTATTATCTACATCTGGTGGTCTAGCTTATTATGGCCTGCCTCTGCTCAATGTTAGAGCACAGAAACACCAACACACACACATGCACACACAGTACACAGAGTACCTCTCAGCATGGGAACTCCATGCTGTCTTCAAACAAATAATTAAAGGCAAGGTTAGGGGGTCGTGTGGAGGTCATTCCTCGGGATACAGCTCAGAATGTGTACATTACCCCAGGAGAAAGCAGGCTGGTGGGGGCAGCGGTACGCCGCTGTTAAACGTGGGCGACTGGTTCTCTCCCAGCCAGTAGGCCTTAAACACATTTTCAAGTTGCATATCAAAAACTGCTCTTGCAGTGCTAAGAATGCGTTGGAGCGTGCATGTGAATATGTATGCACGGGGTCAGTCAATATGTGTGTATGTGCATGTCGACGCATTCTTCACACGCTGCTGCCAATTGGCCTTCAGTAGCACTTCCCACTGACATACCCTGGAATGGCGACACGTGTGTACAAAGATGTGTACGTACAGATGCAATATGTCCAGTGGACAAGGGCGTAGGTTGCATTTTAACATTGGGGGACATATATGAAAGAGGCGGTTTGGGGTCCACCCCCTGGAAACTTTGAGCGTCAGACAATATCCTGCTTCCTGGTGAATTTTTATGCATCAATTTTTGTATTTTCTGCATTCATTTAAGGTGGAAATGTCTTTAATTTTGTCGAAATAAAAGTCCTCTGCTACTTCAATCTGCTACTTCAATGTTTCCACGTCTATGCCAGTTAAAGACTGAGGCCCATTCCCATTTTATATTTATATTTTACCCCTACCCTTAGTTTTTGAGCGCCATCTTGCCCTTCAGAATAAGAGTCACAAGGGGTAGAGGTCAAATCAAATGGGACAACCTTTCAAGACCCTGATAAGTCATCGGTATGTGGGTGTTTGTATAAACAGACGCAGTGTGTGTTGCCGGACATGGAAAATATGCTGTCTTCTGCTGTGGTTATTTCTCTTGCGAGGGCTATAGGCATCCTTTTGCAGTTGTCAGGAGGAGCACGATTTGTTCACTAGTTAATTTTCATGCTATCAATCGATCAAATTAGTCAGTAAATAAAAAAAGAACACTGCACACTACCAGCTAGCTAGTTAGAAAATACATTTGTGTGTCTGCTGTTGCTTGTGCAGCCATTTTGTTGATGTCTTAAAACACTTGGTTAGAAGTGTGCCTCTGAAAAACCTGTTTGGAGGGCCATGCAGCCCTACCCCTCTGTCCCAACAAGAATTGTGACACCTCAGTCCTAGACATGAACACGCAAAACGAAGGGGTAAGGGCTAAGTGGTAGGGGCAAGGGGTGTGCTGGAATTGAGCTCGAGAACCCTGCTCTGTGACGACATAGAGCGCTAAGTTTACTGGCGCTCTGAGTGTTGTGGCTGTGCAGGTCCTGGAGGAAAATAACAGGCAGATATGAATGATGGAGCCAGGGCAGCAGGAGTCCACTTGACACGGGGTCTCCGCTAGGCTGGATCAACACGGCATCCCTGGTTACTAATATCTGCTCACACACACAGGGGGGGAGCTTCAGAGAGCGTCTACTTAGGTGTTAAATACCCTGGCTAGCATACAATGTTATGCTATACTCAGTGTGTGTGAGCGTGTGGGAGGATTGAGGGTAAGGGGTGGTGGGAGACAGAAGAAAAGACATAACAGGGGACTTACATAATACCATGTGCCTCTATTTTATGAAGTACAGTCCTTTAACTTTATGAGACTTTAATTCAACAAACCAACTGCATCATCGTCATAAAAGACAGTTGACTAATACTAAGGAAGGTTGAAGATGAAATCACAGCAAACCAGTCTGTCTGACTCAGTGCCTGTATTCATTCTTTTTTTTTTCTTGCTTCCTCATCTCAGTCTGTCAGAAAGGCCTTGTTTCTGGTTAACTGACTTGCAGCCACACCTGGTAACTCGCTCCTGTTGTCAGCATTCCTTCCCTGAGAAATCGTCATGCCAAACCACCCTACCCTGGAGCACAGCCAAGAGAGAGGGAGACGAGAGACAGAGCGAGAAGGAGAGAGCCTCGCTGCTTGGCTGGCCAATTGCTGTGGAGATTGGAGGGAAGCCGGCCAATCAGGAGTAGGGTCACTCGTTTGACGAGTTTGTGATGAAAGAAAGAAACCGAGCCAGAGCCAGAGCGAGACAGGAGAGAGAAACAGAGAAATACTAAACATGTCTTCTCCAAAGAAACGAGCGCCGGACTGCCCCGAATGTAGCCCTGCAGAGCGTGCAAAGACAGAGGATGACGCTTTGAAATTGTGACACAGCAATCGTTGACAGTTTATTGCCTTCACGGCTGACCTGCACATGCCCATTTTGAGAGCTCATATGCCAGGGACATGGGGGCAAGTTTCCGTTTGTCAGTCAAATTCCTGGACACCCCCCCAACGTCTGTCTTTGCAGGGAAGATTAGATGCAACACAATCTGAACAAGAACGTGCTGAACTCAATCCCTGATCACTGCTTGCAAACATGACTGTCCTCTGGTTCCTATTAGAGCTCATTGCTTCCATACTTCTGCTTCAGACAGAAATAAAGATTCCAAACCCCCAGCAATTGAGTCACAACTCACTGGAATCAAAGAAGGAAGGCTTTAGTTTGATCCCCCCCTCCCCAAAAAAGAAAGACAGGCAGAAAGGAGTGAAACACTCAGTGTCCTTTGACCAGGAAGTGCATGCAAATTAACCCCATGAGAAGGGTGTGTTTAGTATAAGCAAACACTAATTATGGTCCAGTCAGACAGTGGGGCAGTCTGGGGCTACTGAACCTCCAACGCTGATCTACTGTAGTGTCAACAACGCTGATTGAATCAGCTCACATGGTCCTAACAGGCCCCCTGTAACAGTTTATACATAGCTTGCCACCAGACTGAACCTACAGTATCTGTGGATTTATCATAAACTACCACAATGGAGCTTTTCACAGGCTCCACTCCTCCAGGATGGAGATAAAGGACAAAGAGATAGGGCAGGAACGGGGAAGCTACCTCAAGCTCATCCTATCAGAGACGGCGTTTCCCTTTTTCTATCCCTTCTTCCCTTCTTTAAGTTAAAACAGGAGTCAAGAGACATAAGCCGGGCGAACATTACCTCACCCCCGTGTTTGATTTAGTGCAGATGTGAAGCGGAGCGAGGCAGGATCGTTTTTTAGGAACGTCAGAGAGGGCCCACGTTTAGGGCAGCCACTGTGTTTACATAGTTTTACCTCTGTCTCTCTCTCTCTCTCCCTCTTACTCCCATCCACTGTGCCTCCATACCCCCCTCCACACTCTTTTGTCTGCCTCTCAAAGGGGGACTGTTTCACCTCTCCTCCATGGACTTTCACTGACCTGTTTTTCTTTCCCGTTTTATTACTCCACTCATTGCCCTTTTGTGGCATCGCCACCCCCTCCTCTTCCTCAAGTCCAATATGAGCAACATTTGCATTGCTCTGTCAGTCTTGCTGCAGAAGTCATTCCTCTCCGAAACCCGGGGAGTACGAGTCATTAAGACTCGAGTGGAAAATCAGACAAAGAATTATATATTTGTGTTGCAAACTGACACGATTTAACGAGCAGCTAATTAAAATAAATCAATAGCACTGCGGCATGCTCGCTCCCTGTCTGTCTCTCTTTTCTCGCTCTGATTTTCTGTCAGCACCAAAGAGGTGGAATACTGCAGTGTGGAGTGCAATGCTATTCTAGTGATGGTTTTACCCTTAAAATCAGACCTTAACTACCGCTTATGCCTTATGATGATTACATGAGTACTCGCATGCTCATCATGACATTTTAAAGATAAATATATACAGTGATAATCCCAGAAGTAACTCTCTAAACTACAACAGCAAGACAAACAACAAAGGAAACAAACATAGACATCTCTCCCTCTATTTACCCTCCCATCTAACACCTTCTCCCCTCTTCCCCCTGTCCAGTGAGGGCATGTCACCCCTGGGCCTTGCAGTCCAGCAGCCTGACCCCTGCATGGCGGGCTGTGCGGCCCCAGCTGCTGACTGTCCGTCAAACACCTCCAGAGCAGCGTTGGGCCAGGAAGACCACGCTTGTTGCCCCTTTGATCCGGCAAGCAGCAGCTGCTGCTCCACACAGCAGCACTTTGTTCCTCTGTCTCCTCACCACACTCTGTCCTACGGCACAAAAACACTGAATCCAGTGCAGAAGTGGAGGGAGAGAAAGGAGAAGAGGAAAAAAAATGTGGGGGTTATGGAGGGAGAGGAGGGGGGGGGATTTAAAAAAAAAAAAAAAACTTGCCCGTTTTTTCCTCCCTACAACATCAACAAGCTCTGACAACGGCAGCGGGGGTTTTTCTTGGCCCCGACACAGCTCTCAGGCATCTCCTTCTTGACGCTTCACCCTCCCTTCTCTTTTAAGAGATATGATAGTTATTGTTCAAATCAGCCAGGGTGAATGGAATGGACCGAGGCCAAGCCTGCCCCAGGCGTCAACACACCTGTATGAAAGAGACCTTATTGTAGCAACCCAACATGGCTAACCTGCCCTAGCTCTACCAGTTTTCTGATGTTAGGAGGGAATCATCTCTTCTTTCTCTCTCTTTCTCTCTCTCTCTCTGAGATAGTCCCCTAATATTTCCCGTCATTAACCTCTCTTTCCTCAGAGGCTGGCACCTCTGCCCCTGGAATGTTTTTACTAACGCTGTTATTTTTGAATATCACCACCAGACAAGAGAGGGATTGAGGAAAGAGTTGATCCACATCTCCCTTGTTAGCGAGGCCCCTCTTCTCTTACTCTTGGACTCGCTCCCTTAAGACAACACCTTATTAACGTGCATAGGTGCACAAAAGGTATTCTCCGCCTGCCCAGGAGCTGAGGGACCAACAGCTGTGTTTTACGTTGTTTGAAGAGCATCTGAAAACATTCAGCATATGTCAATATTAGCCCCCTCCCCTGCCGTCAAGGGTTCCAGCACATGACAGAGGTCGTCAGCGCTGGAAGGTAACACTCATTCCTCATAATCCAGCGTCTCACCTTTTGGGTGGGTGAGGGCTTCCTGCTTTCATGCAGGGCCAGCGAGAAATAGAACAGAGACGTGCTGGCAGGCTGGCACACACACACAGATGCACACAGAGGAGAGAAGGGGGGGCGTAGAGTAGAAAGAAAGAATGAATCCTGCACTATCATTACCCCGGCCTACCCATCAGCCCTCCTGAGATGAGAGGGTGTGCTCACAAGATCGCCTCATTTTCTCAGTTGTGAGTGCCACCCCTATTGCCCAGATTTCCCCTTTCCCCCCACAATGCCAGGCCTGTTGGGCTCCTTTGTATGTCTCCGCGGGGCGGGCAGGTATAATCTCCGTTTCCATCCACTTCTCACTGCTATCATACAAACGTGTGACTTTTTTAGCCTCTCTGTCTCCCCCCCCCCCGCACTATCTTTCCATCTCTATTTCCTTCACTCTCTCTTTGTCTCTCGCTCTGTCGTCTTCTGCTCCCTTTCATTCTCAACCCTTTTTTCCCTCTCTGCCTGGTAATCGAGTGAGAGATTCCGCGACTCTGTGACTCCCCCTTATTGTCAGATATCAAACAGGGCGGCTTTGTGGATTACCAGGGGAAGCTGATAATGGCATGATAGAGGCGTGATATTTCAAACAAAATTGAGTGTCAATTGCCTGCATCGTCTAGGCAACACAAGTGTCTGCGCCGCAGCAGCCAGGAAGGAAATAAGGCCAATCTATTTCCTTTGCTTCATATCAAACGTCTCTTCTTCTCCCCCCTTTATAAGACTATAATGGGTTCGGCTCAAAGAGAAGAAGAGGGGGCCCTGCCAAGAGGGGCTTCAACAGTTGCGTCCTTACGCAACACGCGTACATGCTTGGTTACATGCATGTACACACACACACACGTGCAGACATTAACTTACGCTCCTGAATCTCAAATGTATTAGCAGAAGTCAGAAAGCAGGGCCAATGGGAGGTTGCGCAGGGAGGGTGCCCCCATTTCACCACCCCGCCTCCAAACATATACACACATGCACATGCTCTCCCTCCTCTTACTTTTTTTCCTCCTCACACTGCTGTACTATTAATGACGAATTTGGGGCAGTAAGAAAATGCACAGCAGTTTGAGCAATTAAAAAGTGACACCTAAACCTAGCGGATAGACTGTGGAGATTCTCTAATGCCCGGGTTTAGGTGCTGTTGCATTTAGAGTCTTTAAAGATCCACACTACTGGGTGAGTACAGGGCTCAATGTGTGTGTGTTTGGAAAAGGATTCTCCCTCCCACTGGGATGTCATCATCTTCTCATCATTGTGTCTCTGGCGTGTGAGTGACTGGTTCCACCAAGCACGTTTCCATGATGTGCCTGAGTAAGTGTGTTTGCACATATTAGTGACCACTAGAGTCATCGGTCGAACGTTGTCAGCTTGCCTCTGACTTCCCTATTGAATAATTAATCTTCAGTTTCAATTGCACATAATCGCTTTGACACACATAAGTGTGAGCACAGGCGCACAAACACACATGTGCAGGCACGGTCAGAAGCAGAGTTTAGGGGCTAAAAAGCCCAGCAGCAGGCAAGTGATATAAATAGCTGTTGTTTGTGGAGGGGACTGCTGGCAGGAGCAGCACTGACACTGTGGAGCGGACCACAGGGACTCTGATGTGCCTGGTGGCCTGCAGCGAGCCCTCTGCCTCTCAGATCAGCTCTACCACTGACTGTGTGCAGCTTTGACTGGCCTCCTTCATATGTGACAGTCTGAAACAAAGGGAAGAATCTGACCAGAGATCCACACGCTGTATTTTAAGCTCACAGCAATTCTAACTGTGCAGTGTTTCAACCTAACAAAGCTCTCGTCCAGCACCGTCAAACCACCTTCTCAGAACAGAACAGGCAATATATAGACACCAACACACTCATCACACAGGTGATTGTGATCTGCGTGATTGAGAGTCAAGCTGCTCTCAGGTTGTAGCAATCAAGCAGGACCTGGTCAGAATTATTTATCAGAGGAGGACCTTTTATCCCAAATAAAAAACACATATTTTTCCTCCTGCCTGTAGTGACATTTATCAATCTAGATTGTTCTAGTATGTGACTTGCTAAATGTTATCAGCTGTAGAGATGTCTGCCCTCTCTCAAATATAATGGAACTAGATGACACTTGGTTTGTGGTACTTAAAGTGCCAAAAAATAAATAAAAAATAGAAAAACAAACATTTGGAAAAACTCAACAGCAATGTCTCTTTCCAGAAATCTGCAGACCTTGTTGTGAGCAGTTTCATGTAGGAGCTATTTTCTTTATTCAGAACTACACCTGCCGACCGTATCACTGCATAGACGTTACACCACCAGGTAAGTGCAAGTATAAAGTAAAGACAGTGTTGGGTTCAGTCTTTGGTTTAAAGATTTCAGAAATGTGGACATTCTTGCAGAAGAGCTTGACTCATTTTGGCAAAAAGAAATTAAAAGATAGATAATTGAAATTAGATACAACACTGGTGGAAATTTACGACTTTTAAGGCCTATAAGAAATTTTTAAGACTCTTTAAAGACCTGCAGACAACCTGTGTGTTGTTAAAAAATGTTTGGACAAGTAATATATTTCTGTTTTCTCTTTCTCCACATTTCTATGTTTTTGTCTATGTAGTAGTTCTTATTGAAATCATATATTTTTCTGGTTGATTTGTGAGATTTAAAATACGTATTTGACTCAACATCAGCTGTGTTTAATGAATACGTGCCTCCTGATGTTGATGTTTCTAGTTTCTTTTCATAGTATTCATTCAGCTCTGCTCTGATTGGTCCAAGCTGATTGTTCCAACCTGAGAGCGACTCTCAATCAGGCAGATCACAATCACCTGTGTGATTAATGAGTTGTGTGTGTGTGTGTGTATAGTGCCTGTTCTGCTTTGTGGTGGTGGTTTGGCTGCCAAACATCTCTGTTAGATCAAAGTGTTGCACAATTAAATTACCAGGAGCTTTTAATATCGTGTGCCGATCTTTTGTCTGATTCTTGGCTTGGTTTGATTTTTGGATCTAGTGCCTGTAAACATTTTTGGCAACACTCTGTCACACTGAAACAAATACAAAATTTGTGTCTCACAAACGACACATTTAAGTCAGCCTATGCTACAGTAAAGTATCCTTGAATGCAAACTGAACTGTCATTAGTGATTCTTCCTCGTACAGATGACCCCACTGATGAAGACTAAAATATCCCTAACCAGGGATGAGTTTTACATCGATATATGCTAAGTGTAACTTTCTACCAAACGGCACATAATTCTGGAGGCGTGCTATTACTTCACCTGTGAGAAAGCTGCAGAAAGTCTCAGTTTAACAAGAAGATGATAAAGCAGATATGTCTTGGGGGGCTACAGGCAGACGCCCTCCACCCCCACTAGGGAAAAGATATTTCCGCCGCCCTCCATCCTCGCCGCACATGCTCACAAAGTCTCCCAATTGAAACATCATCGTCGATAATGGGAGGAATAAATATTCATAAGGCTGGGAAGAGAGAAACCCTAGATTAGGGTAATGTACTCCTCATTGTTCTCCCCCCTTCTTTATCCAGCTCTTCCTCTGTATCTCTGCATCTTGTTATGCATGTAATAGTGCTGGCTAATAGTGGCTAATTCCTCCAGCTACCTCTGATAACTTCATCAAAGCACGTGTGTGTATGCACGTGCATGGAGGGAATGTGTTGGCAGGATGCACCGTTTATTTCTCACCTCTCCCAAATTGCTAATTACCGGGCTTGATATCTCCAAGATTTTGGGCCATGGTCCAATTAAGATTGGATTGTTTTTTTGTGAAGAGGCCCTGTGACTCCCTCCCTCCTTCCTTTGCCTTTCCCTCCCCTTTTCTGCTTGGCACTGAATCCGCTGATACCTCATCCATAACAGGCCTGAACTAGGGCAGAGCATGGCTTAAACAAACAAAGGGCTATATTGATTTATAGGGTCTTCCATGATGGGCTTATTGGCCCTGCACCTCAAAACCACATAGGGCACAGGGCCATGAATCACAGCTTCGGAGAGCATACACAACAGGTAAGAATAATACATTGGAGCGTTGTTAAGGATGTCAATACAACACTCTCTACTTTTCATATCCAGAAACACACACTCCCATTGTGTCTTAAAGGTGGGGGGAGGAGGAAGGTCAGAGGAGGCTGTTTTCATTATGACACCACACAAACAGAGCAAAGATAGATGCTTATTTGCATGCTGATACTGTATATCCAAAACACAGGGATAGAGGGAATGCAACGTGTGAAAGAGGGAGGTAAAGAGAAACAGAGAGAAAGAGAAAGGGTGAGAGAACGAGCATGCCTGGACAGAGAGAAAATACCTTGTGGAGGTTCACAGAGTTTAAAGAGCTCAGCCAAAGAAGGAGCTCCTGTCCTCTCTGGCTCCAGCACACACATACACACACACACACATGCATACACATACACCCTCAAGGCCATTCTGTTACACCTGGTCACCTTTATCCTTTTTAGTCCCCCACACCCTCACTCCTCCCTCTAAACACATACACCATGCACCCAAACACATACACAACGTTCAGCAACCCGGAACAAATCACCACCAAGATACACATAGCAGCACCCTGTGGCTACCACACAGCTCCTCTGGCTATCTCCCTCAGCAGATAAAACTAATTATTCCAAATCTACTCTGTCAGGTTGTCTGATCCTCTGGGGCCTCAGTTTAAATCTCTCTCCCTCTCTGTCTGTCTGTCTCACTGCTTCTTCTCTTCTCTCAGCCACAATAACACCAAGAATCTGTGCCAACTGACCTCCGGAGTAAAAACATAAACAGAGTGACGCACCATAAAGACACATATAGCAACGTAGCAGCTGAAGCTTTCTTTGTGAAAACAGAGCATTCCAAACAACCACCACACTGACGTGAAGTCAGATTTTTCTTTAAATGCACGTCTCCGAAGCTAATCAAATCCATTTTTAAAAAAAGCACCGATCGAGGCCGCTACTTTAAACAACTTTGAAAAATCACAAAAAAATGCATGACATCATCTAGCATACAATCCAAAGGACTTATGCACCTATTCAGATGCCTAGTCCCTCTGTTGGCACTTGCCGTTGGCACCCATGTTAGGCTTTAGAGCTAAATAACAGGCCAATATCCCAGGCTTTCCAGCTGCACGCCCTGAAAGCCCATGGAGAAACCATTCGTCCCAATGAGCTCTAAAGGCAAATGGAAGCTCATAAACAGAGACTTGACTGTATAGACTTTGCATTTTATCTTTCAGCAGTTTCCCCTTTTATGGGCCAGGGACCCCTATAACAGGGGGAGGAAGGGAGGGATGAGCAAGATGGGAGGATGGCGGCGGGGAGAGAGTAAGGATGACAGTAAGGATGTTAAGAAAGAAGACGATGGCGGAAAGAGCAGAAGAATAAGAATGAGGTACAGGTTGGCAGAACGAGACTGAGAGGAGAACCGGGGTCACAAATCTTGCTGCTATTCTAGTACGTGACATCTTCGCTCGTTTGCGGCTGCTCATTAACAAACAATACTGCTGTGAAATTGGTTTAATGACAAAGTAATAAAATTGCTATTCTGCTCACAGATGGCCTCAGGCACAGGGAGATTCTGGCAGGCTTACTGTGGCTGCCCGTGTGCATTAAGCTGCTTGTTCATGAAAACAGCATCCTACACTTTCTTTCTCACTATCACCAACCTTTTTTTTTTCTTTTTAAGTTCTTTCTCTTCCTGCAAATGAAATAAATTAACCTACTTTCCTCCCTTGTATTCTCCTTGAATTCTCCCTCTCCCACACTCTCACCCTCCTGCTCTCCCTCTCTCCTTCTCTGGTGTATTCTCTTTCTCTCTCTCTCTCTCCATCTCTCTCCAGTTCTCACCCCTAGTACAGAAATTACCATCTTAAAATAAAAAAAGGAGGCTCGCCCACGCAAACGCAGCTCGACTTCATTTCAAACGCAGAGCCCTTGTTATTAAACGACCCACCAATAAAACCAAGCCGTTGAGGAATAAAAGAGCCAAAAGGAGCAGAGAAGTACAAAGACCTCCCTCCTCCCATCTCTCCCCATCTCTCTCCATCTCTCCCTCTCTAATGCTTTCTCTGTAATGCCTCTTTCAGCTCTTCGCCTCTCTATCTTGCCTCGTCTGGCTTCGTTCTCCTCGCATGCCGTCTTTGCTGGGAGAATTCCACAGCCTTGGAGAGTCTTGAGCTTGTAATGGGAAAACAAGTTTAAAAAAAAGCGTTCATTTTTGTGCGTGATCGCCCAACTGTGCCAACTTTTTTTTAAAGCACCACCTGTTTTTCATAACTCTGCACTCACACAGAGGTGGGCACTGGGCTGCTCCGTGGCCGCGGTGGGTGTCCATGCCATGCTATGACCCAATGTGCCCCCAGTGCCTGATAAAGTGGGAGTGGGCCCTGTTAATCACACTGAGCGTTTCAACAGTGGCATGTGTTCTCATGTACTTGCGCACAGTGCATATACTGTGAGTGCACACATAAACACAGTGGCGCACATTAGCATCAGCTGTTCAAGACTACCGTGGCTTATCCTGTAAGTACGGCATGTGTCTAGATTGCACCGCGAACAGATATTTGGATCTGTAACAACTGCGGAACAAAATGGAAAACAAAATGAAACCTACTCCAACAGGGAGTCTGTTCTATTTTGCTCTGCCAATAATGAAAATATGTTTTTCCAAATGTGTTTCTTACTCCAAAACAGATAAAATGGGATTATTATTACAGCATCAAGAAAGCAGCCAGATCAAATGAACTTAGCGGGTAGGGGGTGTTGGTAGGGGGGCTGGCACTTGGGATCTGACAACAGAGTCAATTCTGCTAATTAACTGCCAATTAGCGGTCCCTAAATGAGAGGGATCATGATGCCTGTGTTGGCAGCGCCCCGATAGTCTCTCTCTCTCTCTCTCAGTCAGACTCACATATACACTCGCACACACAGACACACCAGGGCGATATATACACACACACAGCCGCAACCTCTCCACACTCCAGCTGTATATTTAGAAAGCCAGGGGCATAAGATGGCCACTGCCGGGAGTCCCTGGTTGCAGCCAAAAAAAGGCCTGACATTTCCATCTGGGTCAAAGTTAGACAGATAACCAGCAACTTCACTCAACTAGCCCACCAATGTGGCAGAAACGAAAAGTAAGGAATAGGCAGCGATGTTGAGGAGAGTGAGGAGAGGGGGGAAAAAGGACCTCAAAAGCCTCTGTGTGAGATTCACAAGACTTAAATACTTATAAAGAATGTGGAAAAAAAGAGGCGGCTGGGCAAGTTTCATAGCTTTATGTTACATTTGGAAAATATTAGTTATTATTTTGCATTTCATAATGGGCTCGCCCGCCAAACCAGAGGATCATAAAAAATCATAAAAAATCATAAAAGCCAGTGTTTCTAAGTGTCTCATTGGACTGAGAAATAGAGGATGGAAAATGCTTCGCTAAGTGGAGGAACAAATTTGGCTTTAGCTGTTCTCAGATACTACAAACAAATGTGCTTGACCGTTAATAACACTTTGCATGTGAACCTGCAGTACAGCTTCCATGCACCTCTGCTGGGTGATTTCAACTTTGAGGAGTCTGGAGAGAAAGAGAGGGGGGAAATGAGGATCTGAATGGGAATGGGGGACATGCTGTGAAGAGAGCTACAGAGCAGTGAGTGTAGAGCGCACTAAACTCAGTTTATCTCCATGCTGTGCTGCAGCAGCATGCATTCTGGGAGGAGAGTTTGGAGTCCAATTGTTGTAGAAAAATCATTCAATATGGAAGTATTTGAATAATTTTAGTAATTGTATGAAAGTATGATGCATCCATGGTCACGGTTTAGATACTTTTAGTCTCAGAGTCCTTCACTGTCTGTATGCAGGTGTGTGAAGAGGCTCTTGAGTGTCTGGTTCTGGTACTGTAAGAGGAAGACCTTGAAGACGTTAGACACATCTGTGTGTCATGTGAAATGCACAAAATAAGGCTGAATCATTGTTCTGTTACTTTAGGTTTTTCGTCCGTGCACGTGTGCTGTGCCAAAAGCTTCTCTCATCAGATTTGTTTTAACATATATGCAAGTAAGATCAACTGTGGCTCATTAAGTTCATTTTATTATTCATCAAAAGGAAGACTGATGAAGAGCGTGAGTTTTTTTCTACATCACCTAATGTAGATAAGCAAAAGTTGAAAAGGCATATGAGTGTCATGACTTAAAAGGTGCCTTATTTTTAGCTGCAGTATCTTTTGGAGCTCTGTTTTTAGCTTTTATTTTATTCATTCTATCTTAGTCAGCCATTTTTAGACACAGACGTGTACACTGCAGCTCTGAGGCTCAACACAATGCAATTAAATAGTTAAATCTTAATGTAAACATACAGTAAATGTACATTGAGTCGCTAAATGTGGAGCGTGTCCTCCTGTTGAGGATGAATTTTCAAGAAAAAAAAAAACAATCAGTGCACCATGCCCTGCCCTGAATGGCCGAAGAGACTGAGCCTATTTCATCTCCTCAGTGGGCACAGGCTGCTTGGCGCCGTCGTCTGGCGGATATCCTTCCCTTATCATGTGACCTGTGCTCCGACAGGGGGCAAAGGTTGGCTGCGATCCGCCCCTGTGTCTTAATAACTCACTCATTGTATTCCTTTCTGCCGCTAATTAGAGCCTCTCCCCTGTGTATGTGTGTGTGCCTCTGTGTGTGTGTGTATGTGTCTATGCATGTATTCCCCCCTGGGCTGTAGAGAGGAGGCAGAGAAGTAAAAATAGAGTGTGGCTTAGTGCCCTCTTTATTGTTATTAGTGCTCCAGTGGCACAGCAGTCAGTCATCATAGATGCCAAGAACTGACATATTCACTCTCTGACTTGCTCTGCCTCTCTGCTCTCTCTCTGCTGTGGAAATGACCAACTGGCTGCCTGTGAGATGAGGGAATAATGAGGGGACGATTTCCTTCCTTTTTTTAGATGCTGTTTCTCTCAGTCATCTGTCATCGGCGTCATCTCTCAGGCCCGTGTAATAACCCCCCGTGCATGTATGCGTGTGTGTGCATTGCTGCAGTGGTAAATAACGGCGGGATAGCTGTGTGTTTATGGCAGTGAACGAGGGCACATCGTGCTGGGTCTGACGCTGAGACATGAAAGGATTCGGTCAGGCCCCATTTAGCCCAGACTGATAGCGGGACACCAGGAGCTGCTGAGGCAGGCAAATACACCCGCTAGATACTGTAAAATGTGAGCGCTTCCCCGGCATTCAGACACCTGAGTCTGCCGTTTCACCTACTTCGCTATCCCAGAATGCAATGTGTGACACGGCCCTCACCTTTTTCCCGCAATCTTAAACAAATGCAATTACATGTCAGACCACTCCCCGATTCTGTTAGCATGACGCCAGTTGTCTCAAATGTGGCCAGAGCAAACACACTACCTAATGGTCAACTAATGGTGTCCTGACACACTGTACACACATAACATCTCTGAACACACTGAGAGCGCAGTGTCCCATTAGTTAGAATGTGCATAACATGCACACACGCTTACACACTGACTATACTATTAACTGGAAAATCAGGTCCTCCTCCTCATCTGCTCGACACCAGCGCAGTGAGATTGTGGACTTTAACCTTTTCCTTTGTTCCTTATTAACATCACACAGCTAATGGGGTGTGGGCTACAAACAGGTGAGGCCGCCAGCTAATGATACAGACTAGATATAGAACCAGGTGGAGTGTCTCCTGTGGTACAGAGACAAAAGACTTCAAATAAGCTATAGATTTCTGTGTGTACAGGTGAGCTGCAGGTATAGGGGAGGTGTCAGTTGGAAGGGTACGATTCGGGGAGGTTTGATGGGGCAAGTGGGGAGAGAGCGAGATGCACTGTCTATTGACTATCACACAGAGCACCCTTGTGCCCTCGCTGGGCCGCGATTGTGCCGGCGGACAAAGCCCTGATTCAGCACATCCTTTCCCCGAGGGAGAGCTCTGGAAACCGAAGACGGCGGACCATCCCCTCCCTTTCCCCCCCACTCATCCTCTGCTTCTGTCTCTCCCTCCCTCTGTCTCTATCTCCCTCTCTTTGGCCAGTAATGTGGCAGCGGCCATGCATCAAAGGGAGCTACAGAACAATGCAAGGGGCCAGCCAGGAATTTGAAGAGCTTTTTTTTTAAAACAGGAATTTCATATGGCAGAGTTTTGTCATATCCTGGGTGGACCATCGCAACAGCGAACCAGAAACAAAAGAGGAAAAAGCACAACCCAAACAAAGACATATACAACTGTAACTCACTGTCCCACCTGGTTAAGCCCTACGTGAGGAAAAGCAAACTCCAGCATCCTCTCTCATCTTTCCCCTCACTGTCAAACAGCCAGTAACGTGTCAGCATCTGCCAGGCGAGTTGACAACACCCAGAATGTACCAGAGATAGACCAGCACAGGCTGAGCCTCTCTAATGACTTTATTTGTGAAAATTGATTCCCGGTGTGTTTTTGTTAACACGGCTGGTGTAACATTAATACACAGCTCCATGACCACCCTATGTGTATGTGCATGTGCCGTGTGGAGACAGGGTTCACGAGGATGTTACCCAGCACGAGATTCTTTCAGACCTCTTTATAAATGGATCTGAGGCATTTCAGTGCCAGGCTTGGATTTCATGGCCTCTGAGAAGGCAGAGACTCTTCCTATATCTATCTCTGTCTCTGTCTATTTCTCCCGCTCTCTCTCTCCTCGCAGGTTTGCAGACTATTTCTGCATTAATCACCATGACACAGGCAAGGCAACTCAATTTTCTGCTCCTGTAGGTAAGGTGCGTGGCGTCCCGAAACGGTGGCACGAGGCATGAAACAGGCAAGCGGGGGCTAATCTTTGGTTACTGGTGTAATTGAAATGCTATCCACACTGTAGGGTGCATTAAAGTCTGATAACAGCGGTTCCTGTGGCCAATTTAAGTAGCTTGACTTCCCTTGGCTAGAAGGGAATAAAGAAAAGGGTGAGAGAGAGGGAGACAGAAAGAGAGTATGTCAGGATGGAGGGAGGTGTGGGGGGGAGGAGGACGAGGGAGGGGGCTGATAGATAAGGCCGACAAACCAGGCTAATTCTCCAGGCATGTTTCTCATTGTGATCCAGGAAAAATGAGAAAAAAAATGTATCACAGAACCAAAAAATCAATTGACCCTCGGGTGGCTTGTCAGGCTGCGAGTCTGATAAACCTAAAAGCTTCGTTAATGTCGGCCTGCCTGTACCCAACAGATAGAGCACTTTGTAAATGAACCCGCTTTGATAAATATATTAAGGAAAGCTGTGAATAAAAGGCACAGACTTGTCATTTGTAAATAGAACCCCCGCTACATGGAATTAGAATGATAAAATGGGGTTCCATATAATTAAGTTTGTGTAAGACCTGAAATCCGTGCAAATACCTTCCCGGAAATTTGAAAGGAAGCTGTCAGTTCAATTAATCTGAACATCACCCTGAGAATGTACTGAACAAAATTAAGCTGCAGATAAAACCTGGGCTAGTATTTTGATAAGTAATTCCTGTATCATTTCTTTGCTTCTGTGATCATTTTATTTAATCCACCACCCCCAGTTATGTGCTAAGCCATCTACAAAGGCCCTGCTGGCCAGGCCACCAAAACCTTAATCCACCATATAGCTTGTGCAAAACGGGGAGGGGGTGGAAGGCAGTTTTGCCTTTTGTGGGGGCACCAGTGGCGGTGCTAGGTATGGTGTTTTTGGATGAAGGGGTGGGGTGGGTGTGGGGGCAGCTTATGATCTCTGCCTTTCTCCCTTAAATATATCCCACTGAATACATGCGCATCAAACCACAAAGACCAGTGACTTAGCCGCAGAACACTTCGCCGATAACACCGGAACATCCTGGTAGCTTACATGTAATAATGTTACAAAGGTTGTCTGTGTGTATATCAACAGCGTGCAGCCCCGTGTGTGTCGATGCGCGACGGGGAGGGCTGTACATAAATGGTTTTCACACTTGGCGGGGAGAGGGAGGCGAAAAAGGCTTTTGAAAATGAAAGGCAGAGCGATGCTGGTGGCGGAGATAGGGCGAGCGGAAATCTTGACTCACCAGTTGTTTACTTGTAAGATGGTGAGGCCTGTGTCTTGGGCTAGCTGCTTCTTCTGCTCTTCAGAGGGGTATGGGTGCTGCAGGAGCAAACAGAGAGAAACACACACACAAATGAGCCTCTTTGACATACAGATTAACATAAATATTCACGTATGTAAGTGCTCATAAAGGGAAACGCTGCGAGGGAACACATGCTCCGAGTCAACTTCTTGACTGTTGCCTATTACCGTATGTATTCAATATGTTCTCGTGTTTGTTGTATTGTGTAACCCAAGACTGCACCTTCTCCTGACCTCCACCCAACCCTGCCCCTCCCTTTGCACTGTATAGACATACAGAGCCTACACGTGTCCACCCACACACACACAGACACACACACGTACAATTCAGTGTTGAACCTGTCAGAGCTGGCCGAACAAGTTTGTCAAAACTGTCAACTACGATAACCCCCTTCCCTATCCCCACCCCGCCCACACACAAACAATATATAGTGTACACATGGAACGTATACGCCACACGCAGAAGAAAAAAAAAAACACTTGCGAGCACACGCTGACGAACAAGACTTTCAACCAGGCCTAACAGCAGATACTGTGGTGTCTGAGGATCCTTTTATAATACCAAGCAACAGAATGAGTGGGCGCAGATTTGCAGTGAATACATTTATCTTTCCTTGAATGTCTGACATGTATCCTGGTGGTGGCTCTTTCATAGACAGCAGCTGAATACAGGCTAATGCTAAAAAGGAACAGAATGCTGTGAAATCTCCCTCCACAGCCTCGCCAAGATTTTTACCTGAAAATGTAATTCTGCGACCAGGACTGCAATGATACTATTTGTGTCAGGTCCAATCTAGAGAACATGGGCTGATATAAATGGCAGACCTTGGGCTGCCTCGCTCCCCCTGGGCCTGCTATGAAGCATGACAAAACAACAGTGATCGCTGGTGACAGATGTCTTTAAGGGCCAGATTAGGAGTCGGGGCGCACGCAAACGAAACAAATGAGACACTATGTGTTTCATTCAGCCACTGTAGACAGACAGCGTGCGTGCACACAGAGTTACACATTCACACACATGCACACAAGCATGTGCAAACACACAAACAAATATTCATAGACATGACACCTGCAAATCACAACACACAAAAATTCCTTTTAAAAAACTGACACTTAAATCCTCCTCTATTTTCGGGTGGTTTCAAGCTCCATTAACACACATTCTTCCCCTTTAAGGAAAACACCTTTAGCCTCGAGACTTTTTTTTTTTTTTCTTCAGCTCCGCACTCATTGAGAAAGCAAATTTCATGAAGCTGGTAATGTCTGCCTGGCTCGTGTTAATTGAATTCAATTTTAACTTGAAACGATAACAGTTGCTCAAGAACAATTTTCTCATTTACTGCTGAAATAATTGATGTAAGTGAGGTTTCATATCAGCCGAGAGGACGATTTCTCCTTTCAGGTAGCGCTGCCTGTCTAAATGTAGTCTGTTTTAATTAAAGGAGAGATGGAAAAAAATGGTTTGAGGAATGTGCTCAATTAATAACAAACAAGGCCGAGATTGGACAAATAATGAGTCCCGGCTGCAGAGAGGGATTACTCTGATTTGTATTTGTGTACGTAGTCGCTTTTAATATGCTAAAAATTATTAACAAAGGAAAGATGATAATGCTTGCATAGGAATACATTTTTTGATTGCCAGGTGCTGACATTTCCTTGGCTAGGGAAGACAAAGCAATGTCTATTGGTTCCTGTGCGTGTGTGTGTGCACATATGTATGTGTGTTTAAACGTGCTCAGCAGAATGTGCATCAGATATACATATCTACATCCCAGTGTGTGTGTGTGTTTGTGTGTGCCCGCTCTGGACAACAACATGTAATAAGAGTACAGCCGCTGTTTCCCTCCCCCTTACACTCCTGGGCTTCCTCGGCGTTTTCACATTAGCTGTGACCTCGGTCACGATCAAAACACACTTGCAAATATAACAAGACACACACTCCCTCCCACTCTTGTTTTGTGCGCGCACTCTACACAAACATATACACAAATTGAGACATAGCTAAAGATGATGTGCTATGGAGGTGTGAGGAGAGGAGCAGCCTAGATTGGAAATGGGAGTGGGTCATTTACATTGTATTAAGGCTTCCTCAGCCTCTCAAGCCCAGACCCCGGTCATCAATCGCCTACTGTCAGCCAGAGCGCGCTTTAGCCCGGTGATAAATACGCCGGCCAGCGGCATAGCTCGTCCAGCAGCCACCGCGTAATGAATGGTTTGAACAAACAAGAAAGATGTCTCATCAAGGAGAGTGGGGACGTTAAAGCCCCCCTTGCGCACAAAACCCCTGAGTAAGGAGATTTACTCCGACCACATAGACACAACACTAAAAAAAATCCTATTTCGTTCATCTCATTCCCCTCTCAGCCCTCGCTCATTCCCCTCTCCTTGCCTCCCTGTGTCAGACTACATCACCCCCCTGCAACCCCAAGACTTGCATACACTTGCACTTATGCACTGCCAAGCACACACACACACACACACACACACACACACACACACACATACACACACATACACAATATGTTGTATACAACCTTTCCTCATCCTCTCTTCATCTGTCCTCAACTCTCTTGCTTTTGCCTTTCTTGCTGACCCCCCTTCCGCGACACACACACACACACATACTTTTTATGGCTGCGACTGCAGGCCACCCACACTTTCCTTAAAGCATGGGGCTCTGAAATCTCAGCTACAGAAAATGGTGTGTGTTGGTGGCAATGGCAGCACACACACACAGACGTGAGAAATAAGCCGGCATGGTGGGCCTAGTGGTTACAAGGCTGCAGCAGCCGTGAAATTGGAGAACGGCTATTTAGACCTCTGAGTAACCTCTTAATGTTAATTGCCTCAGTAAAAAAATATGTTACTAAATCACCCAATGAGCATAAAAAAAATCTGATATGAAAAGAGTAAATGTGAGATGCATTGCTGAATAAATATTAAACAGATTCAGAGAGCTAAATCTGTTCTAATGTATTTCTTCCTGGAGATGTCCTTCTGTACCCTCAGGAGACAGTATGACATGGTTATTTAATGGATGAAACACAAACACGGAGCAAGATCAAAGATGGTATTGATAATCTCCCCACTAGCTTTGGATCCGCTCAATATGTTCAGTTACAAACACCAAGGCCAATATCCTTAAAAGAGGATTGACCGCAAAACGTAAAACAGCCAGTCTATAAATAATTAGAGCCAGAAATGAGCAGCTTCAATTTGTCGTCCGGGCAGCGGCGGATCGAAAACAGCTCTGTTAATTATGCTAAAGCCTGTTAATGGCACGAGCGTGCACTATCCTGATGCACACATGTCGTCCAACTCCTACAACCTGACCCGAAAAAAGCACAGCCAAGCATCAACACAAACACGAAAACACAAACACAGGCGCATACGCAGGTGGATCACATTCTGCCAGTCACTGAGAATGGAACTGTGTGTGTGTGATGGCTAAATTACAGGGTGTGATGTGCTCTGTGCTCTCTGATAGTGCTGGATGTAATGGCCCCTGTGGTTGCTGAACATTACAAGCCGAGGTGGCTCCATCATCCGCTGTGTACGGTCCTTAAACCCCCTCTGAGCCCCAGCTTGGCATTTCACCATATACAATAACCACATCTACGGCCGGACCGCTCTCACTTCACGCCACACCTTTCGCCCACACTGACTCCTATCTACTCAACATCCAGCTCGCTATATATCAGATTCATACTCTCCTGACACCTATTTGCTGCCGTCGTCAAACCCCACAGCCCGATCATTATCCCGGCCCGCTCCATTCAACCTTCGCCGCTTCTCCCACTCTGCCCCCTCCCCTCCGCTCACCGAAAACCTGCCGCCCCTCGCCTGGTGGACCCCATTGATGAATGACATCATCAGTGTGTGACATGAGTTATAGAGGCAGGTCACAAGGTTGCAGAGGGCTTGCAAACCTATTCCATGCTAATGACTCCCAGGAAATCACAGGCCATTGGCTGTTTATCCTGTTGCCGTGGCAACACTGAGGGGTTTGCTGATGACGATTCGTGCAATTTAGCCCCAGATATTTTGGCTACAAACAGACTGCAACCAAAAGTGGCCCAAATCTGTTTTTTTGTTTGTTTGTTTTTTTTACTTATATGTGACTTTTTTGTGTGAACACCATAAATCACATGGAATCTGAGCTTTTCAATTCTGATTCAGGCCACTTTCATACGTCGTAAATCCAATACAGGTCTGATTTTTTTTTTTTGCAATGCAACCTTTTACGTCAACCTAGATTAGAGATACTCAACTTGCTTTGCCCAGGTGCCACTTCTGCAAAATGATAGGCGGCTAGGGGCCAATCGCAGCAGCCTCACACATGTCAGATGAACTCAGGGATGTCTTTTGGATTTAAGGACTTAACCCCGGCTCCCGTCTGGGGGTCCGAAGAATGTCCCTTGGCACTTTTTGTGATAAACAAACTCTATTTTAAAGTGTTTTTACGCACTCTGACAGCTTATTTACATTAAAAGTACAAATAAATCCAGTGTAAAATGATTTTAATTAGGAGTCAGAAAATGGTTTTGGCCCACGGGCTCTGTCCTAAATCGTCGATTGATCATTGCAGTTCTGTGCCGACGAGAGTTGATCGCAAATACAAACATTGGGGGGAAAAAAAACATAATTAATAATTTGACTTCCTCCTCATTCGCATTCTTGTTTTTTTCGTTTTTATTGAGCCAAAGATGAAATTACATATCATGTTATAGTGTCAGCGCTCATTTCATTTTACACTATAAGTTTTGAAATTATAATTTGTAGAAGAATATAAACAAAAACATGTAAACATATGACAGCGCTTTGTATGTAACATCTTGTTTTATTTTTCTTTCTTGCATGCAGGTCAGTTCAAGACCATTCCACACTGGAATTTGGGAACTGCCACATTGAAAAAATGTAAAACAAAAATTGGATCTGAGCAAAAAATCCAAATTGAGCATTAAGGCTGACAGTGTGAACGCAGCCTTTGTCACTTGGATGACATTATTAGATAACATACAGGTATATTTTTTACTCTATAAAAATATTTGTTGTTTTAAAGTAAAAGTGTCAAATGCTAAACAGGTATAATTCTATATGATAACTTTTTGCATAGTAATGCTTTCATGTGTTGGAAGCATTTGACGGGCTTCACTGTGAGTTTGTGTCTAGTTTTACAGCGATATCATATCCCAGTATTTCCTTTCATATATGCCTCCCTCACATTGATTGGAATCTTATTTGTTTTTAATCAAAGCGACTGGAGGACGATAATAATATTCACTGTCAGAAATAAACGCAATCAAATATAGGAATGACATTTTAATATGGATTCAGCATGGAGCCGGGGTAAGATTGGCACATTTTAAATATCAAGTTGCCGTTGTTAATAATGCCACAATTGGCTTCTTTGACAAATGACAATGAGATTGAATGCATATCGGCATTACCGCGAGATCAAACAGATATGACAAATAAATCCAGTTGGAGTTTTTGAATCCATCACGAGTGTTTACTATGCACGGAGCAATATCTGGCTTTTTAGCTGCAGTTTTCTGACAGATTTTGTGGTTTAAATTGAAGGATACAGTTAATTACTTCCGTCTGAAAACCTCAGAGAGATTGACGAGTGACAATTAGAAAAAGAAGAGCTTTGTATTTCTACGACAATGATTATTTTTCAAATTTATCAGTATAAACTGCAAAGAATTATTTGTATGAAATTACAATTATGATGAGTTAAAATTACAAGAAATGCAGCTTTGTGATTTCAAGGATCAATCTGGTTTATTTCATCAATTTGGAAATGATGTCTGGTCTTTTCTCATACCGAACGAAGGATTGTGCACTGAGCAAACTGGCTGATGTTGTACTGAAATATTCTCTTTTCATCACTATCTTCACATCCAACTCCATTTTAATCTTCATGCTCAACTTCATCTTTAACCCCACAGCTTTCTCTTTCTCTCCATCTCTCCCTAACACCCTCTCTTTGTGTGTTTTCGGGCGGTCAGAGGCGGGAGGGAGTCCAGGGTTTTTTGGGTGTTTGTTTTATTTTACTGGGAACTACACTGCTTCCTGACAACAGTCTGAAAACAGGCAAGAATGCCACATGACTCAATGACTCAACCCTGCTGCTCTGCCTCTCTCTCTCTCTACTGTGCGCACACACACACTCACTCACACACAATGCAGACACAGCCAACTTATAAACAGAACTCACATGATGCCAACCTACAAAACCGCACACACTGCATGCCAACCTCTGATAACAGCAAATGAAAGTACATCCATATCTACACCTCACACGATCTGCATTCAGAACATACCACTACACTTCTGTCTCTCTCGCTCCAGACTCCAGCGCTTCCACAATAAGTGTAAGGGCTCTCAGCGGACTGCCCTCTGACAGTAAAAAAGTGATGATTGCAAATACAAGGTGGACTGGCGAGGCCCGCGGCATCTATTATAGAGCAAAAGGGCCCCCAGTCTGTCTGTCTGCCTCTCTGACTGGCTGTCTGGCTGGCTGGTTGGTTGGCTGGTTGGCAGTGCATCAGTACTACTACTGCTGTTGCTGCCATGGCCCGCCACAACAATCGCTGGCTGGGCTCCTGAAGCCAGCTCCTGGACCTCAGCCAGCAGCCTGTTTGCTCTACACCATTAATTTATGTTCACTGGAGATGGTGCAAGGTTGTAGAGAAGCTCTACAGCATAACTGCCCCGCTCGCCTGCCAAGCTACAGTAACAGTAAAGCGGGTGAGGGGAGTCAGGAGGAGCGAGGAATGAATGGAGCGATGAGGGGTGAGGAAGGAGCCCTGGAGGATATGCGAGATATAGGCATCTGATTGTACCAAGCTCCATGAGGCTAAATAGCAATCACTCCCACACAATCCCAATGCACCTCCAGACTTAGCGGATCGACCAATGAAAGGAGAGATGTTTTAGGGGAACGTTCCCAAATGCTATCATACATAATGATAATAAGGTATCATTTTTATCCAATAAAGAAAAGAAAACTGTTTAGTATCTGCGCAGAAATCTGCAAAAGACTCCCAAACGAGGATCAACTGAGCTCAACCCATAGATCTATTGGAGTTTGCCAACAGTTATATACACAAACTGTGTGTGTGCTCTGTTGTGGACCTGGTCTCATTTGTGGCCTGCAGCCATAGAGATGCGCCTATTTAATCGTCAGATCGAGTTCATGGCTTCTTTTTCCACCACACGGCTGCCCCTCCACTTTCAAGAGGAGGAATACGATCCCTCCATCCTTACAGCGGGGGCCTGGTCTCCTCTCAGTCTCTCCCTCTCTCTCATTTCCGTCGATCTCTCCTTCTCCTGCTGTACTCCATAGGCCCCAGCAGCTATCCCTTTCTCGCTACACGCTAACCCGTCTGGCCTCGTCTCGTATCCTCTCCACTCCACCTCTTCTCTTCTCCTCTCCTCTCCTCTCATCTCGTCCCCCCCTCTTTCAAAGTTTCCGCTCGAGCTTTAAGCCAGGTCCTAGAGGGCAGGAATTTGGCCTGGTTTTTCAGACCAGTCTGTTGGCTTTGTTGTGGTAACTGGCTGCTCAGGGGCACCCAGCTCTGTTCTGCTCTGCTCTCCAGCTCGCCTGATGTCAACACACAGCCACGCTCACTACTTGCTCTCAAGAAATCTTTAAAACATCTTGTTGCAATGACTACAGCTGAGCCAAAGACTCGTCTTCCTACAAAGAGTTTTGTTCCTATTAAATTTCAATAACTTCAAATTTCCAAGTCTTTTTTTTTAATAATTCTCCAAAAATGAACCCCCTGTTCTTTTATCCTCTATGATGTAGCTTGTTGGGAGTGTGAAGTAATTGGTCTCTTGCCTTTGCGAGGGACTTTTAGGGCCTATAAGCACATCATTAGAGGCCTGGTGGGCCTGTCAAAGCAGAAGACCCCACCCACTCTGCCTGCATTGGACAACCTCATGTCCACACCACTTGTCACTGTTGCCAGTCATAAAGTCTCTGGAAGCACATGCTATAGCTAAAGCGTAGTGAACGAACTAAGCCTCTGAATAAACACTGGCACTGGTTTAATGGCGTATGTACACATTGTAAAAAAGCAATGATTTTCTATACTGACTAACTAAGAGTTGGCCTCAGGAAACCTCTAGCATACAAGCAACAAAAAGACACCACCAAATTTTACACCCAAAAGTTTTATACCTTTTCAGTTCCTAGCATTTCCAGTAGGGAGGAAAACTAATATTTGTTTCTGTGAGTCCAAAATTACCAAAACTACCCCCTGACAAATGTAGCTTGGTTTTTCCTTAAGCTTCACACATGTACATAAAGTTCTGTATCAAATAGGTCTACGTTTTTAGACACTATTCAGGCATACTGAAGCTCACAGGCCACTTTGAAGTCCAAATAAAAAAGAAAAATGCCCTTTTCACTTTTTAAAATCACATCCCCAGACATTTTGTACACCTATTTTAAAATATATGCTAAAAAATACAAATAAATCAAAATCTTTATATGCTTAACTAAAAATCCAATCTCTTTTTCTTCCTGTAAAACAAATTATGACGTGTGTTTATGTAAGCTACAACCAACCAATTGCAACTTATAATATCACCACCTCCACCCATCAATCAATCTGCAACTTTTAGCCGCACAAAGCTATGATTAAGTTGGCGAGCTAGCAACAGCATGCTACATCTGTGTGTCTTAGTTTAAAAAAAATACAGTGGTTACAGGCGTCGTGGTTAGAGGCGCTTTTATTTAGATGGACCCATAAGAAGGTATGACAGCCTCTGGCGTGGTGTTTTTCTTGTGTGCTATGAGGTCTGTTTGATATATGTTTGTGTGGAATATATATAAGTGTGTAGCACACTGTTGTGTACACAAGTTTTTTCTCCACATACGTTGATATATAACATGCATTTCTGTGTAATGTATGTAATAAAATTTGTTGGGACTGTCATGTAACCGGAACATTTGTATTTTAAGATGGCATCTTTATACATACAGCTACGTCTGACGAAGAGAATTAGCTCGAAATGTCACTTGTGGGTGTGCTAATAAATTGAATGTAAGGGAGCTACAGTGTGCCCAGCTTGCTTCATGTTGTTTATTGCTATCTTTCATTGGTTTGGTTTCATTTGGATGTAAACAACTACTACGCTACTATACTACAGTCCAATCAAATGCAAAGAATCTGATTTATAATCCCTCTTGTAATTGTACACTGATCAAATATTCCGTTTCACTGGGAAATGTGTCACAACACAGAAGCTCTGACTTCCATTTCACTGGGACTTCAAAGATTTGTTGGGAAAGCACAGGGGGCAAAACAGTAGAGCACTTCTAACCCACAGCCTGTTGATAAAGTCTGTTGGGAAAGGGACTTAATATTAACATACAGTGTCTCTTTAAGTTTATCCTCTTTCTCTATTGTGTTCTGTGGACTTTGTTTAACTTCCTAAGTCAAAGTAAAGTGGGGCTGATCTTCCATTGAAACAGAAACAGAGTAATTTGTGCAGAGATGGACAGACCGAGGGAGAGAAAAGGGGCTGTGATCGCTCTTCAAATAGAAGCTTCTGAGAGTTTCCACTTGACGGTTCTCCCTTTCATTGTGCATTAACTTAATGAGCATAAGTATTCAAATACACAACCAGGACCTCTTTTAGCTCTCTCCCTCTCTCTTTCTAGTCTCTCCCCTCTGTCTCTTTAAGACTCCACATTCTCGAGAGAAAGGCCAGTACATTCTAATAGCGAGCCTCAGGACACAACAACAAGAGCACAACCACTTACAGAGGACAAACAAGAAACCCCCGGGGCCGGCTACGGAATGTCAAGCCAATTTGGAAGATATCATAGGACATTTGTAATGTCAATTTTTGTTTTCAGGTCAAAAATCAAAGGCAAACATGGTGGGTAACATTTGTCCGTTACAGTGCAGGCAGGAACACCCCCTCCCCCGCTGAAAAACAGCTGCAGGGGACACTTCCTGTTTGCTAATGATGCTAAATGTGTTCAAGTCAACCATGTCAAATTTTCTCTCCCTCTGAATGGACAGCTGGGGTGGAAAGAGAGGTTTTCTCTTCTCCTCTCCACTGTCTCCCTGTTCCTCCATCCTCTGCCAGTGAGAGAGGCTCTCAGGGCCGTGACAGACAGACACTTCAGATCATGTCCCTGTCAGTGAGACAGAGGAGCACAGCCGATGGTAACCATAGGTGCATTCATCTGAGATCACAAGTACTTCCATGGAACAAAGCCAGCCAAGCCCTGATCAGTCACCACCCCGTCCCTACCTGTTGTGTCTGTTCTCTTTTACTGAATACCGTTTTTGCCTCTCAGAAATGCACATCTTCTGAGCTCTCCTTTCATCTCGGGGTGCATGAGTCAAGGAGATATCTCCTGTCATTGCTCAACACCCAGGGGCGGCTGGCTGCATGGGGCTGTGTGGACTGACAAATGCCCTCAGGATCTTTCACTTTCTTAATGTTCCTCAAAGCAGAGTCGACATGTGATGTGGAGTTAAAATGCCTTTGTGAAGTGCCGCCAAAAAAAGAGAGGAGAAGAGAAGAGAAAAGAAGGAGTGGTAAGGCAGGGATATAGCTTTTAGGCCTGGTTAATAGCAGCCGATCTTTAAGTGCATTCTTCCATCCTCTCCCTCTCTCTCCTTGTAGTGCTCTTAGGCTCAATCCTGCCCGGGGGCCGAGGTGACCTTTGACCTGGCTGGCCTGCCTTGCTACAGCCCTCTCGTTTGTTAGGGGCTTTATCCACTGACAAAGCAGGCAGGAAGTTGGCAGCCACCCAGCAGCCCCATGGGAGGATGACCATCAGCTAGCTCAGCTTACCGCTTATTACAGGATGGTGGGGAGCATGTGTGTTTGTGTGTCTGTCTGTGCACTGGCGTGTGTGTGCCCTTGTGCTTGCATCTGTACTTGCACACACTGTATGCATGCTTGTTTATAAACGTACTTGTGCACGTGGAACTGCATGCATGTTCGTACACAGCTGCACACTTGTGTTCACATGCACATGTGTAGTAAAGCGACAGCGTCAGAGATGTGGCTGACCTTTTTTTTTTAATTTTTTTTTTCTCATGCCGGCAATTTTTTACTTTGCTAGCTAATGACACGCAAAGAATAAGCCTGGAAGCTACGGACGTCCCTGTCTCCGAGCTAACCCGATCAGCTACGCATGTTAGCAACAATCAGGCAACCTTCCAGCCGCTGGACTCAGGGGACCCCAGCACACTTCTTTCTCTCTCTGTCTCTCCACTCTTTCTCTCCACCTCCTCCTCCTCCTCTCTGCAGCCTGCTCATCAGAGCGCTCAGAACAGCTCACTAAAACATTATATCATAAGACACTCCAGTTTCACTCTCGCCACTCCATAAAAGTCAGGTAATTCATACTTCATTTATATACCTTCCCATTAATAAAGCTGATGAACTTTTACTCCTTAAATCTAATGGGCCATTTTGCCGTGGCTGCCAGCGCTCGCCGTTTTCTCTGTCTCTCTCTATCTGCCTCTCCTCTTCCCTCTACTCTCTTGGAGAAAGCTAATCCACAGTCACTCAGCCACTGATCACGTACAGTGTTTTATGGGTGAAGAGAGAAAGAGAAGGATTTAGAGACTTTTGAGGCTTTCCACTGACCTCTTGCCACAGACAAGCAGTGACACGTACCGTATGGTGATTTTAGCTTTTGGTGGTTCTCTCCCTTCTCTCTCTTTACCTGGGTCTCTATCTGGGTGCAACACAGGGTCATTGACCTCCGGGCCTAAAGCAAGGCATGATGGCTCCCCAGCTCGGAGGCTGTTGACAAGCGTCTGTGTTCTTTTCAACAACTCGTTGAACCACCCCCCCACCCCTTCCCTTCTCAGGAATGTAACACAACCGCTCACTGAGGTAACCCAAGCCCCTCCCCTCTTCCCATCCTTCATTTACAGAAAGAAAAAGAGACAGAGAGAGAGAGAAAGCCAGTGAAAGCAAGACCAACTGGGGGTGTTAGACAGCTGTCCCCCATCTCCCCATCTAACTCTTGCTCCCTCTCTATTTCTCTTCCTCTCTTTAGATTTGCTTCTAGCCAACTGCCTGTGGAATAATTAATGATGCAATTGAGCCGAGGAGAGGGCTCTGACCAGCAGGGGCCGTCCCTGAATGCCTGGGTAGCCGTTTTATGGAAGACCGGAAAATAGAAAGAGAGAAAGACAGGGAGAGATAGATAGGCAGAGGAAGAGGGAGACATAAAACAGTCAGACAGTGAAGAAAAAGAGATTGTTAATAGTCTGTTCCCCCAACAAGCCTTCACCCAGTCTTCCTCTCTGTTTTCGTCCCCTCTAGTCTAATCCTCCATCCCCATCCCCCCTCTCCTCTCCTCCATCCTGATGGCGGGATTGGGGGGCCTGACCTGTCTGGTGATTGATGGTAATGTCTCAGGAAGTCATTTTCCCCGACAGCACCCCGCCGCCTTTCACCAGGCCTGGTGCAGAGGTGAGCCCATCACATGGACGCTTTTAACTCTTTGCTCACTCCCTGCCCAGGTCTCCCTGACCCGTCTATCTCACACACCCTCATCCCTACACCACCCTTCTCCCCTCCACGTTGCTCCCTATGCCAGCCACCAACTCTGAGCCAGCTAAGTCTGACACCATGACGGGGGTGAGAAAGTTGGTGACACAAGATTAAAAAAAGTTTGCAGAGCAGTGAAAACAAGGGTATCTTGGCAAAAAAACACAGGCCATCTTGAAGTGGATCTGCCAAGTGGCCCCTAATTCAGGTTGCTGGGGATGGATCCCCACGACTCCATTACTGTCAGCGCTTACCACCTCCATTATGGCAATTAGGACGTGGTTCCAACACTAGGAATGCTTTGCTATGCTCTGGAATTGCTAACATCTGCCGTGTCTCCGCTCCATGTGTCAGAGTAGAGTTGTCTTTTCTTAAACACACATCTTTTTACAGTCACACTCTCCACTCTCTCTCCTCTCTTTTCCTCCCGCTTCTTCAACACTGCTCTCCACATTTATTTTCTTAATTCGACTCAAACTGTGCCTTAAAGAGATCCCTCTCTGTTTGAGTCCAAATAACCTAAAATGATCCGTGAAGAGCCTCGCGGTTCCCGTTTTCAATAGGCTTCATTAGTTTTTAATATCTAGCCAAGGAACGGAGGGGAAAATGGCATGGAGATAATCAATGGAAAGGGGCTGGTAGCCTATTAATCTCCCCCAAAGGATTGTGGGTTAATACACGCTCTTGCATAGGCAAACATGGCTGTGTGGTGAACACATCTGTCTGCCTGGATGGGCTACTTAATGAAACAGCCAGCGTTTGGCTGCTGAGATGGATGTCGTTCCCCCAGTGAAAAATGAGTTCTCTCTCCCACTACGCTGAGCCACACATGATAGGGCTCCATTCAATTCACCAGAGACCTGACTGTGTCCCCCGCGTGAGAGCAGCTTAAACAATGAGGGTGCCGGGCAGGACAGGCAACGCATGGCCACCAGAGCAAGTCTTCATGGAGATCATATCAGGGAATCCTAATGTGAACAAGAGGGTGACTGATCTGGGAATGAGAGAAGACAGAGAAAGACTAGAAGAGCAGTAGTACAGTAGGCAGATAAAGAAGAACAAGGGAGGACAGAGATGAAGGCTGAGCCACCTGGGATAGATAAGCAGGCTCAATGTGTCTGAGTGACAGTGTTTGTGTGTGAAAACTTTGCTGTGCGTTTGTGTACCAGATTGCGAGTGTGTGTGCATGCATGTGCGAGCATTCTTGCGTCTCTGCCAGGACATGTGTGCATGTTTTACTGTGTGTGTATTCTGACAGTGTCGGAGGTGACCCCCGGTCAGGGAGTCCTGTAACAGGAGCTCACCTCCGGTTCTGCGAGCTCTCCTCTCAGTGCGCTAAACAGCCACCTGAAGACAGGATTAGCCATTGTGACCCGGCCCCAGAGGTAACCGAGATACACCTCCGGGGACAGACATGAAACACACACTGTCACGTGTTTTGCAGAGACGCAGCCAGGTGGGAGGAGACACACACACAGAGGATGATAGAGGTTAAAAAAAAAAAAAAAAAGCTGTAAAATGGAGACAGGACGGGACAGGTGGCGACGGGGATTGTAAGAGCAAACAGGACACCTATAAGAGGATGAATGCAAGCAGGATACAGTGTAACGTTGAGCGAGCTAAGTTAAAGGTGTCAGCGGTGTTTGCTGTTGTCTAGTGAAAACAAAGAATCAGAGCATAAGAGGATTGGGCGACCTAACCCAGTGCCTTGGGGTAGCTGAGATTTGTGCCTGCATGGAAATTGATGCCTGTCAGCCTGTCTATGACTCAACTCTGACAGTATGCATGCATGTGTATTTCTGTGTGCACATACAAAGTGTGCGTGCTGTGCTGTGACAAATGAGCTGTGCTTAATTTGCGACTGATTATGCGGGCTGCTGGTGCCCTAAACCCCTTTGAACTTGTAATTGCCCCTGGTTTCAGTAATGAACATTAAGGAGGATTCAGAAACGTGTGGCTAATTACACATTTGCCCCCCTTTTTCATTTCTTCATCTTCATACTGGATGAGAAAGGGGAAAAGGAGGAGCAGGAGTAGTGGTAGTAGGAGGATGAGAGCCAAGGAGGAGGTTCTGGGTTGGGAGGCATACACTGCTGTTGTCGCCCTCTTTATCTAAATAATTGTACAAGCTGGTTTATGGGCTTTAGAGAGGTGCTTTGTGTGTCAGTCGCTGCAGCCCTGGGGATACAGGGACTAGCTTTCCTCATGATCAATATTCAGAGATTCACATCTGGAGCCAAGGCCTGCTCTGCTTAGATTTGGATTTATATATATTTATTTTTTCTTTTTATTTGATTTTCTTTCTTTGCTTCTCTTCTTCCTCTATCCGTCTCCTTAATCTTATCAGCATGTGGTATTTTTTGATACAGGGGTTGCTTATCTATCACACATGCTCAATTGTATAGCCTTACATGATCTTAGGGGGATGTGGCGGCAGAGAAATTCAGAGTAAACGAGGTCTGCTCTGTGTGGAGAACAGACACCAGCAGCACACGGCTCAATATATATGCTTGGCAGAACTGCTTGAGCAGCGGAGCATTCTGGGTAAATGGCTGCGGTGCAGGGAGGGTCCACTGAGGCTAGTGGAGGGGGAAGAGTCGGGGAAAGGAGCAACAAATTGACCCGCTCTGCCTCAGTCTTTGATGTGGACTGGGCTCTCTCTTAAAAACCAGTCCATATGTTCAGAGAGGGAAAGAGAGAGGATATCAATGGGGGGAAAAAATGAAAAGGTGAGGAAGTGGGGGGAAGAGGTGAGAACAAGAGACATGGCTCCCAGTTATAAGGACCCCACTGTGCAGGAATCCCACTGCCTGCCCCTGGACTGAGCGCCGGGCAAAACAAAAGCATGCATTTGAGAGGAGTAGGAAGGGAGGGGAGAAAAATCACACAAAATGGCAGGAGTGGGATTTGGTGCAGCCAGGGTCCCATGACAAACCAAACAGTGAAACACAAGGTCTGTTTTTGATTTCTACTCAATGCCTCCATCCCTCAACCTTTTCTCTTTCCTCGCCTCCCTCCCTTCTTTAGCCTGGTTTGCCGTTTTCCACCGCTTGTGCTGCTCCTTTTCCCTTTTGCATTATTCTTCTCTTGGTGTGAGATGAATATCAAAGCAACGCTGGGGCAGCTTGGAGGCCTGCAGCAGAATCTCATTGGCCTCAATGGTCCCCAGCATGCAGCAGCCACCGTTCTAGCAGCTCTTGCCACAACCCCGCAATCAACCGTGGGGGGGGATGAGGCTAGCCTGCAGGGCGGTACCCCTGGAAGGGTAAGGGGTAATTTAAGGAAACTAGCTCTAAGATGTGAAACCAAAATCCTCTTATGCATTTTGTTATGAGTAAGATAACCCCAAAAGTGTAGAAAGGGAAAGCGGCACTGAATCAGCTACCACCATCTTAATAACCTTGGTTTTCCACCGGGGGCATGTACGCTATCACAGACTACCTCACGGGGTCCCTTATTACACATGACGTCATCCAGCCCTATTTCCCATAGAGTCAGCCCAGCCAAGTCCTAGCCAGCAGATCAGTGTTATGACTACAGCTGCAGCGGATTGTGCTGCTGTGCTGAAGGCAGGGAAACGTTGCTGTGCTAAAGCTTGTTCTCAGCGGAGCACAGGGCCTTAAAGAGGTCTCCTCAGCTTTGCGCATGTGTGTTCTTGGAGGAGTCTTTCCCTGTACAGAGCTGTGAATTTATAAATCTGACTGCCCTCCACAGGCCTAGCACTGTTTGGATTCTGCTGCGGTCAGGGCATGTGCAGTCACCTCAGCAGGGGTCAGTCAAACTCATGCTGCGCTCATGGTCTTCCATCAGGAGACCACTGTTGTAAAACGCCTTTTAAGAAATGCACATACACTGTCCTCCTTTGTTTTTCCGCTTGCACTTGTCTGACTGGAGGATATGTCGCGGGTTACTCTTTTTTTCTTTGGCAAACACTGTGGAGTTTCACACAGCTTAATCACCTCCATGCAGTGGGAACGTGTCGTAAACAGTCCCTTAGCGAAAGCACTCATTTCTGCTACTTCATTAAACAACCTGCATTAAGATGCAAACAGCAGGAATGAAAATTAACAGGAAGGGAGGGGAAAGGGAAGGAACATGAGGCAGAGGGAGGAGAAGCGTTGGGGTTAAGCAGGTATCCCTACATTTCCACATTCACAATAACACAGCGAGCCTATGGGAACGAAACGTCTGCTCCCTTTCACAATCTCACACACTCACACATAGTGTATGCAAGGTTAACGTGCCATGCTTTATATGTCAGTGGATTCCACGTGGGGTTAGTTGGCTTTGAAGTGGAACTATGACAGATCTGGATTAGGGGGCAAAGTGTAAAGGTCTGATGTCGGAGCATGAAACGAATTAGGGCTTATTACATTCTAATGCAGCACTAAACCTCTGGAACGGCTACCTACTATGCCAAAGCACACTGTAAACAAGGCTCTCGACACACCAACACTGGGAAATTACCGCAAAGCTGCTCTGCAATGATATGGCAAAGTTGATGCAGCCTGTCGTATAATTATACAGCCTGTGAAAATTGGAAGTCACTGGATCCCCCGTCTAAACTTTCATTCTGTTTTCTGCCCCCTCCTTCTAAAAAAAAAAAAAAAACATCTCGTTGAAAAGTAGGGGTAATTTGTTGACGACGAGGAAGGTGAGATTCTCGTGCGAAATAATGCTTTTTTTCAAGTGTCTCTTCACTGTAGTGTCGCGGTTTGAGTGTCTTTCTCTGTGAGGTCTGTCCATGCTGTGGTGGCCCCTCTGTGGTGGCCTAGCTGGGGGAAGAACAGATGGCAGGCTGAGGTGGCTTGTGTCTCTGTTTTCCAGGGTCGCTGAGCAGCCAACATTAGAACACAGCGACTAGACAATAGCTAGGCACCAAACCTCAACCCAAGTATCTCCTTCAGGACTCATTATCAATGACTTTCAATGACTTAGCATCACCAAACTACCCTGTCATGTTGTCACTAACGCCTGTTTTGTAAACACACACGCACAAAGCAATGGGCTGTTGTCACAAAAGTAATGTGATGACTCTTTTTGCTGCGTCTCTCGCTGATCGTCACACATTTGGGCAGCGGCAGTGAACCAAACTGTCGCCTGGGTTGCCACGGGTGACTGGAGAGCTGACTTTTGGGCTCCGAGGCAAACGAGCACATGACAGATTAGTGTGTGGGCCTCCTCCAGGCTTCCACCTCTGTGACCCTTAGGAGCCCCCTCTTTACCCCCTCCTCACCCTTGCTCTTACCCCTAAACACTCCCCCCCTCTCCTCTTTCTGCTTTGTCTCCACCCTTTCTTCATCTAATCTCACACAACAAGCAAAGAAGGTGAAAAGCAAACAGATTTCCAATGTACATAACTGACACATAGTTGCTTCTTTATTATATTTATGGCTTTAAAAGTTCATTCAGTTGCACTAGATATAAGTGAACTAACTAAGCATGACTTTAAAATAAAAGAAGGAACAAAACTTATTGTGTCATGTGTACTGGAAAGACAGTGGGCACCAACAAATATGGAATAAACAGCTTTCAGCAGTTGAGTGTAAAAGGAGAAAGGGCTCGGGTATTTCAAACTGTTTGCAGATGTGTGTCTCCACCAGTTAAATGCTGCTTGTACTGGAACAACACACAAGGATTAGAAGGACTAGAGGAGCTTAAACAAAAACTGGGGATCCTACAGAGCTGACTGTTTAGTCTACTCAAACAACATGCCCTCTCTTTTCGAGGGATGGACTTGTACACTTGTTTATCGTATGGGACAAACATCCGTTGCCAGGGTTTGGCCCTGCCTGCGCCCATGTCTTGTGAATGACCCTAGCTGGCTCTTTTATGTGCGTCTATAAAGGGCGGTCGAGAGAGCGGCTAGGAGGGCTCGACCTGACGATGACACCCTGTTGTCATGGAGACTAATGCTATGTTGGGTTTAGGATTGGGGTGGGGGGGGTTGCCACTGTCACTAGTGTCTAATTATGTTTGCAGCACAATGCACTCATCTCCTGACAAAGTGTGATGTGTCCTCACTCTGTATTAACACAACATCTTTGAGCCCTGCTGTGTGTTTTTCTACGTATACGTTCATACAGAAACTGTTTCAATACTCACAGCATACAGGACAATGGCATATTGTACTAATAACTATATCTATTGGCACATAAACATCTCTCATCTGAACACACTTCAGCTGCTCACAGTCCAAAGACTTTCCAAATGTCCAAGGGATATATCACTTCCCTTTCAAGGTGCCCAGGGGACCAATACACCTGGCTTAGCAGCTTAACAGAATTTCCCCAAACACCCAGGCCAAAGGGTGGCCCGGCACAAAACCTGAGACGCTTGATGCTTGAGAGGGCTACCTCCTTACTCATCTGACTGACCACTCTCCCCCTCTCCCTCCTTTCTAGCAAACACATACACACACACACACGTGTGCCAACTCTCAGCTGGCCTGGTTTGCTCCTGAGGTCCCCTATTTATTTTCATAGGTGTTTGAGGGTTTAAACTAGTCAAAAGACAAGGCCAGAGCCCAGAGTGGTATCTTTGTATCTGAGTGCTTCCTGTTTTCATTGCGAGGCCGACCCTTGTCTTTACAGGGGTGAGTAAGGGCTAGCGGGGGGCTAGCAGGGGGTGAGAGGGAAGGAAGGCCAGGGGCGCCAAGGGGCTAATTGTAGATTTTAGAGTTTGCTTTGGCCAAAAAAAAGGGCATCACCTTGTGCAACAACAAGACAAAACTCCCATCACTGCCACCCTTCTCCTTTCACTTCTCTCCATCTATCTACCTATCCTCCTGCATCACTCCTTCTTCCTCTCCTGAAATTTGTAGTCCATGCTTTTGAAGTGCAGTAGAACATTTTACCCCTAACAGAGAAGTTTACCTTTCTGATAACATAATCTCCCTGTAGTATTGAAAAGCTTATACCAACAGTCTGGGATTTTCCTTCCCCTAATGTGGCTGGAAGACATCCAGAAACTCCTGGGGAGGGAGGAGGGGTATTATAGAGAGGGAGAGAGAGTGGGAGGGAGGATAGGAGGAGGGAGAGAAGAGACGGTCTGACCCTCTTCTGCCAGCTAACGCCAGCTGATCTGTCCAGCCGTTTGCCAATTACATATGGGGCATTTAAGGTTGCCAGCTCACGTGCTCTCCAGAGCATGAGCATATGGGCTCAACATAAAAGAGGTCAGGTTTATCGCAGCGTCTCCACAGAGTAACTGTGGAGTCTTTGCATATTTTTGAGATCTCTAGGCGCCAAAAACTTTATTTTCCCCGCAGCTGGAATGTTGGCGCGGCAGAGTTGATGGTTACTTTCTATATGCGACTGTCCTGAAGAAAACCATCTTGTGATTTCTCCCAAGAGAGTGTGAGGTCAGACTGAAGCAAGGGAGGGTGGGAGGGGAGAGGGAGAGGGCAATTTTGTTATACTGAATCCAAAAGCCAACAGTTGTTACTATTGGCCTGTGTTGTTTTTCCGTGTGTGAGGGGGGGTCCTGTCCTTTTGAGCTTTTCAGAGGATGTGACAATAGCTGGATGTTGAGAACATATGTAGAGAGACCCCTGTGGCTCATAGAAGAGGAGCTCCATGCTGGCCCCGCAGTTTGAGGAAAATACAAGGCCGCTCCTTTCACTCCTCACCCCCTCAGTTAATGAATGCATGAATGGCAGAATGCCGCTATAGGCCATTCAGGGGCCAAAGTCCCCAAGAATTCACCCTTGCACAAACGCATCCAGCAATGGCAAATACATTTGCTTAACAAATTAAAAGAAAGGAGAATGGCTAATGGGTGTGTGTGTGTGTGTGAGAGAGAGTGAGTGAGAGTTTATGGGTGGGAGAATTGGATGGTGAGAAGGGGGATAATTCAATTAGTCCTCTTCCTCAGTAGAGAAATGAAGGAAGGTTAAAAGGGAGGGATTATTATTTGTACAAGACTGGCCAGGGCTTTACACAAAAGAAACAAATAAAGATTGGAGAGAACATCTACAAGCAGGGGATGTGATAAAGGAGAGAGGGACAGAGAGAAAGAGGGCCTTGAAAGCTCTGCTCTGTCTGAATTAACCAGCTCTCTGAAAAATGCGCCTGTGCCCAACATTGGGCTGCCCCCACCCTCCTTTCCTTTCCACTCTTTCAATTCAATTTTAAAACAATTCTAAAGAAAATTGTTGGCGACTCTTCCAAAAGCTCTGTATGCGTCATTCTGTCTTTTTCTCTTTGCATCTTTTGCAGAAGGGAGCGCTGAGGCTGTGTGAGGCTTTCACCAGGAAAGATGCCAAATCATGAGGAAATTTTTAGTCTTAACTCACACGAGGTGCGTTCGTGCATCTTGTGCGTGCGTATATGAATGCATACAGTAAATCCCGATTCAATAAAACCTTTGTTTGTCCCCTTCATACGCAAACAAGACATCCTGCTCCAAGCTCAGAGGAGGAAAAAGGACCTAAAGCGAAAAAGATAAAATTTCTCTCAAATAATTAAAAAAAAGTTCATCCTCCCTCCCGCCCTCAGCCTCTGAATGAAGCCTGGTCTGTGCAGTTTGGTGAGAGGTCTCCAGTCAGGGAGCGATGGAGCTGTGAACAGCTGTGAAGTCATTTTGATAATGATGAGAATAATAAGCATGCAGACTGGCGTGGTGGAGCCGCTAAGGCCTGCGAGGCTCAGGGCTTTGCTGTTGCAGCTTCACTGCTCCTGAATAGATAAAAGTGATTAAAGCACTCCTGATTATCCCTGACCAATATGTAATGGATTTACAGCCCTTTCAATTAGGCCGTATTTGCTGGCCACACATTACTTGGGCTTTTGGTTAGGTAATCAGGGTACAGGGGGCTTTGGGCAGGGGGGTGGGCACTGGTAAGGAGAGGAGGGGTACAGGGTGCACAGGGGCCACCTGACCCTCTTAAATGTGTGGATGATCCATAAGTCTCTTCTACTTTCTCTCTATCTCTTCTTTTACTTCTCCCTTCCCCCCTTACATTGTCCCTCTGTCTCTGGGACAGGGAGCCACGTGCTCAGAGAGCAGCTTATGTGTCCTGGTGTGGCCACCTCCTCCTGAAATCTGACCTGTGTTGCAAAATCAATACAGCCTGATGTTCTGATAATGTCCTGACATTAGCTAGGGTGGTGGGACATGTGGTCCGTCCCCTTATACATGACACACTTCGCACAGACAGAAAAGCAGACTGACACACACAGAAAGCAGCTAAGCAAAAGAGTGTTTCATCATTTTATCAAGTATGTTTGAATTACTGTGGCATTTGAATATTTAATCCAAGCCATGTAGCATCACTGTGTGTAGTGAAGTGGATGAGCCAATGTCAGAGCTGTCTGACTGAACTGTTTGGCAAACAAACAATTTCCTCTCAGCTATAGAGGAGAAATATATTAGCATCTCAACCTCAAACATAAGCGAGAATGTCACCAAGTCAACCGGATTATAAAATGTGAAACTGATCAAGAGGTGAATAGATTCAGTCTTAAAAATGCATTTTGAAAGACATGATATAGCTGTCAGCCTGGAAATTTGCACCCATAACCATGTATACACCTACACAGGAGTTACTGTGAAACAAACAAAAATATGTCAGCCTAAATCTTTACACACCTTTACACTCACAATCACTCTCCGCTAACAATCACTCCTTTTAATCTGCCACAGAAAAACACTCCTCTTCAGGCCAAACAAACAGCGCAGCTCACATTGGAATAAATGTCATGGACTGCTGGGCCGTCTCCCCTCTTACTCAGAGTGTGCTGAGCAGAGTAAACAGTCCAAACTGATTAGATTGACCTGGTCACTGTGTCCGTCTGACAGGTGGCTGACAGGTGAGCATCACAGCGCTGCTGTCACTCACTCCCTCACTTCCTCGGTAACGACTATGTGACAGGTGTGTGTCTGTGTTGCTGTGTCTGAGTGTGTGTTCTACTTGGGTTGTTTTCATACATGTGTATCTCCAAAAAAAGTACTGCTTACCGTGAGATGCTGGAACAGCCACGCCCTCATGATGTTAGTGGCCACCTTGGGGAAAATGCCACGCTTTTTCTGCCTCTTCTTATCCTTGTCCGGATCATCGTCATCCCCTGTGCCAGGCGATGCAACGCTGTTGTCTAAGCCATCTCCTGGACGGAAACCAAACCCAGGGTTAAATAACATCCCAGACAACACCACTGACTCAGAATACTATCAAAAAAAAAAATCCTAAATCTAAAAATTCTCAGAGCTGAAACAGAAGTACAGGCAGTCAAAGCTGAATTTAAGGCTCATGAAAAATGGATAAATGGACAAATACCGCAGATATGAAAGAATCCAAAAGCACTGCGCTGAGGCCTAGAGAATCGCCGCAGCAAAGCTAGTGTTGTGTAGTGGAGATATGGAGGTGGGGGGATTTAGATGGCCTTAGACCAAGGCCCGTACAGCGAGTGAGGGGTTTACACAGAGGCCTAGCTGAGTTGTTCTATACCCCAGAGCACGGGAGAGGGGAATAGGGGTTAATGACTCTAATGTTATGGTTGGACGCTGAAAGACTAGGTTCCTCATTCCACTTCTGCAGTAGGAGGAGGAGGAAAGAAAAAAAATAGAGCGAGATGACAAAAAAAAGGACAAGGAGCCTTCAAGTACAGTAGAGGCTCGGACTCATGTCATTAATTCAATTAAATTTGCATGCTTGACATAATGTAGAGCTTTTTTTTTTCATCTTTTGAAGAGAGCCAAAGGGGACAGGAAGGAGTTATGCAGACATGTACAGTACATTCATGCATTCATGTTGCGTGCACAGACACACACTCGCACACAAACAAAACTCAAAGGACTTGATAATTCACAGGCATCCAGTTGAGACGCATGAGTATTAAAGTAGGGATGTGATTTGGGGTGGTTCATTGTTGCACTTCGATGCACATAATGGACTCGTCTGCCTCCCCCCACCCCACCCCAAGCCGACTCTCTCTGTCCTCCTCTCCCACTCGCTTCCCTCGCAGCAACCCCCCCTCCCCTCCCCATTCCGCCACAAGATTAGCATGACAGGCCAGCGGCGGCTTCGCCTGCATTAATGTCCGTCAGCGTTTGATTTCAAGAGGAAAAACATGCACATAACCCAGGCACGATTTCTCCTTTAAATCGAAGTTTCCATCTTTGTCCCGTGCCTTTTTCTTGTTCCTCTTCCCCGGCATTAATTGTGCATTAGCAAAAATGATTTACTTTTAACAGTCATAGTTATTTTTTCTTGCCCCCGGGCACAAATGCCTTGAAAGCCTTCCTTGAGGGCATCTAAATTATGTATCTGAAAAACTCCTCCACTAAGGCAGAGAAGGACCCTGACGTTCTCAAAATTCAGACTCGCATGTCCTCCTGTTTTTGGGGAGGCATCAATCACAGCCACCTATACAAGCCTTAATCTCGCATAAATATTTGAACTAATAACATTAAAAAGGGGGAAAGAAAAAGGATCCGACTGGTGGCGTAATCAAATGCAAAATAAATGAAGAATACAAGGACAGCAGGGGCCCTTACTTCTGACTACTTTCCCCACTTTCTTTTTCCTCCCCCCCTTGTTTTTCCCCTCTCTTTTTTCTTCTCTCTCTCTGTCTTTCTTTTCTTTCTGTGCACAGTGTTTTCCTTCCACATCATTAGCGCAGAGCCACACGAAAGAGGAAAACAGAGAAGTGCCGACTTTGCGCTCCCTGTGTGAAGTTAAAGAAGCAACAGCCCGTCTGAAGGACATATGGGAATGGGGACATAGGGGTGTTGTAATTGTAGAATGGGCATTCATTAGTGGCAAATGCCGTAAATCCCAGGCTAAGTACGAATCCTTGTTCAGGAAAGCCTAAAACAATAAACTTTGGTCTGGCCGTAGCCCTACCCTGACTGTGAGGGGCTTCCTGAGAAATGCGACCCAGACGGAAGTCAAGTCTAACTCCCCCAGTTTGCTTCCAAACTTCAATAACAACAACTAGTGAGCTGTGAATTTTAACCACCCTCCCCTTGTTTCTCTGCTTTTGAGCTTCACTGAATAATGTTGATACACAGTTTGGCTGTTTGTTTGTGTGCCGCTAGGTTTTGTGTTGATTTTCGAGCTAGTCTCCAAATCCCTCTCCTGCTGTGAGCAGTCAGGCTCATCCAATGGAACCACACAGTGGCCAAAAGGCTGGCAGATTAATTTTATTGACGTTTCCATTTTCACTGCAATGCGATAGCCTCCCCCCTGGCCAGGGCCAGAGCGACCCGTGCGTATTTACAGACTGACCTGTCACTTCATTACCCAGCATGCTCGCTGCCTCCTGCCCTAGCCCGCGAGGGTGAAACCAGACTCCAAGGCTTTCAGCTCCTCTCTCCCCTCTGTCTTTCTCTCACATGCACATGGATACTGTCATGTGTGCACAGATCAGACATGTGTTCACATTTTGTGTTCAGTATTAATAGTTGTTTTGAACTTAAATACACAAGCATATATATTTGTATTCTTAATTTGAGAATATGAGGAAAATCAAGTGTGGACAGAAGGTGAAAAGAAACAAAGAAGAGGAACAAGGAGAAGCAGGGGGAAGAAAAGAAGGAGTAGAAAAAGAATAAAGAAGACCCAACTTGCACAACCTCATTACATCTAAAGGAGAGCTGGTGCTTTGCATCCACCCCCACTCCTTTCTTATGAGCGAGAGAAGGAACGCTGCAGGGCAAATTGTCCCAAACGCTAATGGCTTCTGACTGTTCCCTGGCAACTCTGCCATTCTAACCTGTGTGGATGTGCACTCTGAAAAAAATGAGGGAAGGAAAAAAAAAAGTGCAGGGCAGAGCAGGGGGAAGCGTCCCATCATCTGGCCATGTGACACAGATGGGGGTTGGCTATTAGGAGGCAGCCGAAAGGCCTAGGGGAGCCGAGGTGCTGGAGTGTAGCCCCAGGCACTTTTGGAAAAGCAGCGCCCTTGGAGACGGCAAAAAAGACAGCCCCCCTCCTCCTCCTCCTCCTCCTCTCTCCCACTCTCTCCCCAGTCTCTGTCTGTCTTCCCTCACTCTTTCCTCTCCTCTCCTCCTCTCTCACCCACTCTCTATCAATATCTTGACCTAAAGTGCTCGCAAAGAAAGTTTGTGCCTATTTCCATGCGCGCGGAAACCGAGAAGGTGTAATCAGGCGAGATGGAAGACAATGACCAGACGCAATGAGGGCGAGAGAGTGAATGAAAACACCAGCAAACAAACAAGCACCAAGTCCAAGAGCACATTACGCTCACATACATTCCCTCTCTCATCACCAGTGGGTGGTTATTAAAAATGCATTCAGATATATCTCCCTGTGAGTAAATTGGTCTCAGGGCTGAGCTCATTAACGGGTTGGGAAAGGACTGTAAACACACTGCAACTCTGCTTATCTAATGTTGGCACATTCAGGGTCGCTTCAGGATTCAGTGCACAAAGAACTGCTTTAGCACAAAGTGTCCTACAGTGTCTGCTGAGAGTTAAGGGGAATTCAGGGGAGTCCTAATGACTCTAGAGATCATGCTTCATGTCTAGGAGGCACCCTGCCCCTCAGGGAGCCACTGAGGTCTAGCATTATGGATATGGCCGCGAGAAACACACATTGCAGCTCTATCAGTACGCCCTCCCTTTGCACCTCTACCATTCCGACATACCCGTGCATGAATGAATAATGGCTTGTCAATAGTTGGAAAACATTCAAACCCAGTCATGGTTAGTTATCAAATAACACTCCAGACTTATTGGTCCCTGTACTATTAATACACCTACTGAAAAGCCTGCAGGACAAGCTTTAGATGTTGTGTGTGTATTATTCTAAAGGCTGTGCAGTGATTTTGCACTGGGAGGCCCCGGCATTTGTTTCAGGGTAATGAAGCAAGAGTGTAGAGGCAGTGGCTTATGGAAGCTGTGGTTAAAGTGACTAATTACAACAGACCCCCCACACCCCCTGTCAGCCCAAACTAGTCAGGCATGTTCACCCAAGCTCGCCCAAATGAGGAGAAGAGGGGAAACTCACGAGCGGTGTTAGAAGAAAAGAAGAGTAGACGGGGAACAGAAGCTAAGAGGTTTGTTGTAGCAGGAGGCTCCTTTGGCCTTCTCTACCTTAGCACGCCATAGTGACCCCCCCCTCACAACCCTCCCTCCAACACCCTCCTATTACACCACCTCTAGCCCTGCAGGCTTGGCCGCAGAGAATGAAGAGAAAAGAAGAGGGGGATTTAGAGCCTCCCTTTTCCCTCTTTTTCTCCTCAACTTTTCAGCCAACATAAGCGGCGTTTAGCACATTCAGTCCCCCCCAAATGGCAGCGAATGAGAGAAGCAGTGGGGGCTCCTCTTTTGTCCGTCTGGTTACCCCTTTTATTTACTCTGGATTTACGAAGGGGTCTTTGCCGGCTCTGGGACCACATGCTCTTGACGCACACACAACCTCCCTCACATACACACATACACAAACACGTAGAGGCTCTATTCACACTAGCGGAATGGCCGGCCCTCTTGTTGCTCTGCGCCGACTGGGGATTACAGACCTGCTGGCTATAACCGCATGCTAGCAATATGCTTTGCACTCACGCAACATACGACACAGACGAGTGCTAACGAGTAGAACATAATCCCTTTAATGATAAAACACACACTTGAGCGTCCAATTTCTAGCAGTGAGTAACCCATCAGTGTGTTTGTGTGTCCTTGTGTGACCACACGCCATATGGTTTACTGTGCTCATTCAGATCCATACAGTAGATGAGGGCTCTAAACGGAACTGTTTTAGTGTGGCTGCACCACTGCAGTCAGTGTTTTACGCTGATTATTTCCTGATCTGTGCTTAAACAAGCAGCAGCCCCTTGCACTGGACCATAAAACAACAGCTTAGTAAACAGCAAGCATGCTGACAAATTGGTAGCGCTCAGGCCGGAGTCATTAACAGCCCTAAAACCTGTCAGAGCAATTACAACAAACTCTCTCCTTCAGCAAGTCCCCCTGCCAAACTCAGATGTCACTACCCGCCTCCTCTTTACCGCCCCCTGTTACCACCAGGACACCGGCTAAAGGTGAAGGAGAGAGGACTGCCACATTTCCCTCTCTCCTCCAATGGCCATGACACCCGAGAGAAATGAGGACAAACCTCCATCTCAAACACAGCTGTATCTGCATCCTGAGTGCAACGACTGAGTGGTTCCTTTTGCATGAGAAGTAATGTGTAGTTGTCTCCCCCCAAAAACACATCATTAAGTGTTCCCTTAAATGAAGTGGAATAAGAGCTTCTAATTAGATGGGTTTTTTTTCTACGTGTGGGGAAGCGAGGCAGTCAGGCAGTAAGAAAGGCAGGGAGGGAAGGAAGGAGGGAAGCTGTGGTGGTGGGGGGGTTAGTTGCTCAACAACTCCTGTACCTCCCCTCCCTTCTCCGCCCCTTCTCTAAGCCCCCTAACCCTGCCATCAGGCAGATATCTCTCTGTCATCCCTGGAATGCTGGAGATAACTATCGCCTCTCCACCGATACAAGGCCTCTCTCCTCTCACAGGCACAGTGCTGACCCCACTGTGCACATCCCTACCATAGAGGGCGAGGTTGAAGTGGAGGCAGTGGAGAGAAAGAGAGGGGAGGGGTGAGGGTGGAGGGTTGGAGGTAAAACTTGTTTTTAACAGCCAGTTAGGCTATTTTACCTTTTAACCCAAAATAAGGGCTGGAGCAAAGCCACCCTCCCCTTTCAGCTTCTCCCCTGGAGCCAAAGAAGAGTAGTTCGTCCAGAAGAGAGAGGGAGAAAGGGGGGCACGCTGCTTGGTTACTGCCTTTTCTCCAGAGTCACTGCCTAGAACTCTCTTGATCTTTTCATAAGATTATCATCTGCCAAACCCCTAAAATTTAGCACTCGGTGCACTAAGTATGGACATTATCCAAGGCTTTATACTGAACTTATTATTGGTGTGATTAACCTTTTACCTGCAACAACTATTTTCTTATTACATCATAAATTAGGACTTTAAGGGTTGCACAATGACTGCTTATGCCTCCTGGGATCTTGATTTATTTTTTTTGTTCAATATATGTGTACATGAACACACAGGAAAGTGCTACTTCTTACACAGATGTGGAGTGTGTATAAAGGGATGCATGTCAGCTGAGACAAGACTCTGCCATCTAAAGGGGGCTTTATTTGAGGAGGAAAAAAGACCCAAAGAAAAGAGATGGAATAAAGATGTATAAAAGAAAGGAGGCAGGCTGTTGCAGATGTCAGGACCCAATTTGCATGAATGGCAAAGGGCTAAATTGCAGGGGATGGGGGAGCTACCCTCCACCCCCTCACCCCGCTCTTTTTTGGGGGAACTAAAAGGGAGCTGTGATGCCCATGACTGCTCCTCACTCAGCAGACAGGGATCAGTGGCTAATGAAGGGCTTTGGGTCTCCACCAGACATTTCACACTCTCTGCCTCCCTGACAACTCCACCCCGCTTCCCTCTGCACTCCAACACTGCCGCTGCTCTTCCCTTAAATTCCAAATCGAATGGGGCTAATTGGTCTCACAGGTAATGGCAGTTCATCCCTTGTTTCCTAATAAACAAATGTACAAACCTGCCGATGCACCTGTCCAAACCTTGTTTCTGTCTACCCAGACTTTGTCCTCCTTTCTTCCCTCTCTTAGTGATTAAAATTGCACATATTGACTCTACTCCCTCTATAATTCACTATTGTTACGATAGAAAAACAGGGCCAGGGTGCCCACAGAGAAGCATACCTAAATCCTAAGGTTTGATGCTGCATTAAATATTAAAGAACAGGTATTTCCCAAAAGCAAGCTGGGCTATGTAGAATTGAAACAAGCATGATCATTAGTAAAACAAGCTGCTTCCACACTTTCTGCTTTGTAAAAAATGACTAAGTTGCTCTTCTTTGGAATGATAATGTAGCAAACACGGGGAATAAAGAGACGAGCCGGAGCAAAAGAAAACAGAGAGATGGAGAGCACACGAATGCATCATATGGATTCATCTGCTAGTGAAGAAATGGCTTTACAATCCCCGCTAGGAACTATTGCATATCAAAGTCTTTTACCTAAACCACCAGAAAGAGCAGCTCAGTGCTGGTTGCCAGTTTTAACAGAGTGTGGTTTCGTGATTCAGAACAGCTTACGCTGTTTGAGGCAATGTATGACAACAGCATCAGCGGTGATTCTCTACCCTCAATTACAATTTAAAACCAAACAAACAGACTCCCTGTTTTGATACTGAGAGTGGAGGACGACTTGGATTTATTGCAGACATCTTTGCCACACCTGATGGACAGTGGCATCAAAGTAGAGTTTAGCGGAGAGGGGGGTTTCTACGCAGCGCTGAGGGGGGGGTTGGTAGAGCAAATGGATTAAAAGGTTTATAAATCAACAAGTCAACCATCAGATTGTAGCCTCTGCTCAGCAGCCCTCTCATCAGCCAAATGCCATGAAGTTTTTTTTTCTCCTCGCTCTCTTTTTTTTTCACACAAATGTCCTGGAGGCAGGGAACAAAGCGAGCAGAACTGATTACTGCGCTGCTGCCCCGCTCCGCCAGTCTAAACTCTGTTTGGCTTCCTAATGAGCTCACTAAAAACCCAATTCATCACCCATAACCCCTTCTCAACCTGCCTTGAAATCCCCCATTATGGGGGAGTCAAGGACAGTCCGTTTACAGGCTTTGGGCTGGGGTCAAGGGCTGGATGGCAGTGGTCTTGGCAACAGCGCGGCCAAGGTTATAGTGACACAAGGGATACTTCCTATGTTGCTCTACTCTCCCTCTTAGTATCTAAATGTGTTTACCATACGCCGTTCATTTCCTTCCAACCAGTCTTCCCTTTTGATTGTCACACTTCATTGAGTTTATACACAAAAATATATTTATTTCTACTATTTGAGCATTGTGTTTTTTTTTTATTTAGTCCCACACCAACCTCCCCCCCCATCCCTTGTGCACTTCTCTTTGCGCAGCACCAGCGGTGTCCCAGCCTGAGCGGAGGAATGTCCGGCTTGATGGCTGCAGCAGCGGGAATGTCCCGTTCCAGTCAGCGTTCGCACCAGAGATTTCAAGTTTAATACCCCTTCGTCCCGTCCCCGCAAAGACAGGAATTCGGTGGGAAGGGAATGTAGCAGAGCGGGATGGCGGGGGGAGTGAGAGTGCAGAATACAGTTGGTTTATTAAGGAAGGGGCAAAGGAAGAGGGGAAAGGGTAAAAAAAAAAAAAGAGAGGGAGTATTGTCGGTAGATGACAAACAGCTGAGAAGGTAGGAAATGGAATGAAGAAGAAAAAGAAGGGAAGGAAAATATCTTGATGGGGAGGTAGAGGGTGTTGGTTGGAGGGGAGGGGGTCAGAAACGGAGAGGTGGAGGAGGAGGACGGCGGAGGGCTGGGGTAAACTCCCACAGTTCCTCATTACATGGAGCTGAAATGATCCTCCTGACACCTGAGCTGTAACCAAGAGATTACAGAATTGATGAATCCTTGGTTTAAAATGCAGCTGTTTTATTCTGCTTTAGTAATTAATTCTTTTTCCGATAGTGTATTGATTAAGCGTAGCCCCTGATAAAGTTCAAACTGAGAGAGATCCCTCCGGGGCTTCGGCTTGGCCTGCTCTGGAGAGTCAATGAAAACTTCCTCCCCTCCACCTGCATCTCTCTCTCTCTGTCAGCGCAGTTTACCCTCATAAATTAGTCAGATCTGTGAGGAGTGAGGATCTGGCTTCGCTGATCCTTGCTTTGTCTGCCCTCTTGCTGATACAGCTATCAGTTATTTTTATATTATCACACCTACACAAATGCAGATGCCCTTATTGACTTATTGTAGCCCATGTAACACAACGCACCAAAACATTCATCTGTACAGGCTTTTTTTTTTTTTTGCTGGCACACTGACTGAAATACTACATGTGCTCTTGGATACAGCTCTTTCACCTAGCAGCTGATTCCTTCGCTTCCCTCTCCCTCCTCCCTCGCTCTCATTCTCACCCTAACAGGGAATCATGGCATACACAAGCGAGAGCGTCTCCTTTCACAAAACTACTCTTTCATTCTTTTTATCGCCGCGTTTTTCCATACAGCTGTGAGTGAGTGAGTCTGATCAACAGAGGGTAGAGCGTGTCTCTCCGGGGAGCCAACTAGCAGAGAAATCAGATACAGCTTTACAAGAGAGTCAGACGCTCATGTCTTGTCAAGACCCCTCACCTACCAGCTCCTTTACAAGTCAATAACCAGGGCCCAGTGTCCTCCACTGGGCCTTGGCACACATTCACCTCTTTCTATAGGAAGCAGAGGCGGGGGGGGGAGCCCACAGCTCTGGATTCCATGGTGTAACCCTTAATGCTACATTATGCAGTGCGATATTATGGAAATAATGTTGTGTTTCTGCTATGCATAGGCGTAGATTTCAGGAGGGACGAAGGGGTCATGTGCCCCTCAATATTTAGAACATATGCATTTGCCCTCTTAATAAAAGCATTAAAGTTGCAGAGGATTTTTATTGTGATGAAGTCAAAGTAATTTCCAGCACGAATTGATGCAGAAAATGTTCCAGAATGCAGGAAATCAAGTGTTTGACGCTCACAATCTACGCTCCTGCTGCTATGAACATGCTCCTAACACACAAGGAAATATATTTCCACATCCTAGCTGTGATGGGACAAAACATTCACCCCCAATATCCAACATGGGCTCCTTTGACATTTCTGTAATACATAGTGACAAATAATTGGTGACCCCACGAGGACAGAAGAGCCAGTTAAAAGCCTTTTTTTCAATATTAAGAACTAATGAAAGAGTGAATGAATTATGAAGGGAGAAGGGAAAAATATAATTAGAAAGTGGAAGTAGTGCTTAATACATTTACTCGAGACTATTTCCTTTCGTTAATGGGGCCGCAGCATGCAGAGAGAGGGTTTTGACGAGGCTAGTATTGACTGTCCGCCCCTGCTCCTTAAGGTAAATCCAGCAGGTCATTTCATTAAGGCCCAATTCCATGGCACTAATTTTGATTTTAGGGGCTTGACAGCTGTTGGCAGTGGAAATTGCTATGGCAGGAAAAGTGAGAGAGGAGCCTATTACCACAGTGAAAAAAAATACAAATTGCAAAGCCTTGGTTCAAATTACTGCCACTCTGCCATCCAAAATTCGTATTTTGTCACGTTCCTGGACCTCACCTTTCGATTAGATGCACGAAAAGGGGGGAGTGGGAACGGGCGGCAATCTATTTTAGAATAAGGGTACGAGCTGACAAATGCAGAGAAACAAATGCATGTGAATATGCTGAGGATTATGCACAGTAATTCTATACTGAGCGACCCAAAAAACCCAATGAAATGCAATACAACAGCTTTGCAATAATACTTCCTTACTTTTTGGGGGGTTCATTCAGTTCTGTGGTGCAGTGAAACTGCCTCAGAAATGACCAAACGTTTACATTTTGCAGTGCATATGCAGCTTTTTTGTTTGTTTTTCATTTTCTAAATGAGACATTACTGACCCTTCCTTATATAATATCGCCACTGTAAGCTGGTCTGGCAGTGAGATGGACCTGACTCACAATGCGAGCTCCTAATCGCCTCGCCTCGCAAGTTAATATGCAGCATTAAAGTTCCAGAAGAAAAAGAAAAAAAAAAAAGCTGTTCCTCTGATGCTATTAATTAGCAGTGCTCTATAGCTCTCAGCTTTTTGAAGCTCTCCATCTCCTTTTGTTTCACCCTCTCTTTTCTTTTCTTTTTGCGCGGCCTTCGTTATTGACTTTTCAATTTTCCCCTCACATCCACCCCCTGCACTAGCCGTAGCACCAGTGCTTCTGCAGCGGTGCCCAGCCCCAACAATACCCCCAAGCCCACTCTCCGAGACGCTGGCTGGGGAGCCCGGAGAGCTGGGCCAGCCCTACAGCTCCCACCAGCCCACCACTCACTCCCCACGAGACCAAAATCAAAGAGAGAGGCCCTTAAAATATAACCATGGGTATAATGAGGGTGCTCCAAAGAACAATAAGCATATACACCAAAGGAGAAAGGAGAGTAGGAGTACAAAAGAAAGAGAGAGAAAACTATAGGAATGTTGGCCTGCAAGTGTTCTTGAGAAGTGAACAACAGAGGGCGGATGAGAGGAAAAAAAAAACAGAATGATACTGTGCTTTGGGAGAGAGGGCAAAGGGCCACAGCCAGTGGTGATGGTAGCCGGGGCCACGCATCTATCCGACCACGTATCTGAACCCAAAACAACAAGGGGGTCTGCCGCATGCCTCTGGAGCCGAAGGGAGCCAAAGGGAGCACGACTAATTTCTGCACAACAATAGGCCTGGATGGGCGCCCACACAATGGCAGGTGCTTTGAATAGCAGCAGGGCCCTTGCAGCAGGGATCTTCTCCTCTCTCACTCCGAGGGCTCGGGCTCTGGCTTGTGTAACCTTTCATTTTCAACTGGGCTTCCTTTTGACTCATAAAGGATGAAAATGATCTCATGGGGGAGGGTGGGGGGGCAAAGGAGTGAGAGACAGCCAGGCCTGTGAGGCACAATTCAGATCAAGTCTGTCTGTGTTTTCTGTGCATGTTATCTCCCTTTCTCTCCCTCTATTGCTTTTCCTTTCCTCTCTCTCCCTCTTTATATTTACAGTATCTCTCTCTTTTGCTTCCCTCACTCTAACTCCTCTTTTTTTTCTCCACCTAATTCTCCTTTTTTTTCCATCGACTGTTGGTCTGTTGTTATTTTCTTGTGTTTGTTGTGCTGCTGTTGGGCTGTCCTGTAGGCCATGATGCAGTGGTAAAGGCAGTTTTCCCCCCACCTTAAGAGCATTCTTTCCGGGGTCACAAGGTCAGGCTTCACAGATGTCTCCTGCAGACACTCAGTTGTCTAAGGACTGCATCCCTGGGAGTAAGCATTCGTACTAAACAATGCAGCTTTCGGGCCCCCCCTCTCACTTTGGAAAATGTTAAATGTTTTTTCTTTTTTTGTCTCACTTTTTTTTCTCTCTACCTCTCTGTTTTCATTGTTTTATTTTTGAATGAAGCGACGGAGTGAGTGCAATTTTTTCCTAGGTGGAGGTTTTTGTGTTTAGATAATGAAAGAAAGCACTGGTTATCACAAGATAGTGGTGTTTTCAGGCTGCTTTCATTCTTTTAAACACTCCCCGTCTCCCTAAGTTTCCTGCAATTGTTCTAATGGGGCCTTAGTCATCCTTGCCTGATGGCGGAGGGAAAGATGCTTTTAAAGGTCTTTTTCTTCTCTCAGTGTGTGTTGCCAGGAGAGGAAAAATGAAAACATGTAGTAACTGTCCTGAAATCCACACTGAGAGACAGATACAAGAAGCCCTTGAGTAAGCAGGGCAGAAGCCAAACAAAGAGCAACCCTAAATGAACAGAAAGACAATATTTGAACTAGAACATCTCTGCGTAGCCTCAATCTCAACAAAAATTGTATAGAAGAGAATTCCTGTGCCAAATGGCTTTCATTAAAGGGAAATCAGCTTCTGCTTTTTTAGGGGGCGGAGCGTGACACTGGTAAAAGAGAGGAGATTGCAGCATTTAACATGCAAGTTCTGCCTCAGAACATGAAAAAGTGTGTAATTGGAACAACATTTTAAAAAATCCAGGCACTGAGCTATCCCTGAATATCTTACTCCTTTTCATCTCGCTTTCCCTTGTTCCTTTTTCTCTTCCTTTTCGTTTGATATGGTGTTCTTGCTTCCCCCTCCAAACATCTTCTCTGTATTCTGCAAATTGATAACCCTCTAAATGAATTATGGTAAATGCATAATGAAGGTTTTCTCAGCTTCAGCCCTGCAGCCAGCCAGGATGGAGCATCTCGTTTGGCATGTTTGATTCGTTTTGTTGCGCATTTAGCCCCAGTGTTCCTTCAGAGTGCTCACTGCTTGGGGCATGTAAATAAGAAATTATCCTTGCTGACTAACATGGCTAATACCTCCTCTGGGGTAATCAAAAATTATTAGACGCTCGCTTCCAATAAACATTAGGGCTCATGGCACTAACCACTGTCAAATCGCTCACCTCCGCCTGCTCCCCAATAGCCATAAAATGGGTGAACAAAAGTGATCAGGTGTGGAAAAAGCACTCTGGCTACGTGGAAACTGAGAGACCGCGGGACTGCTATTATGCCTAAAAAAGCAGCCCTTGGCTTTAAGAGTCATTAAAGCATGTACTAGAGTGGGAATCAGACTAGAAAATGAGCTTATCTTGCATAATGCCCTCAAAAGCTTTGCATAAACGTGAAAGATGTGCGCGTGAAAATCAGCAGCAGAGAGGAAGAACTCGGATTGTAACACACTTCCTTTATCATCCTCCCACTCTCTTGGACGGTGGCAGCATGGTTAAAGCACTACCTGTAGGGTATAGCTGCACTGCTCAGTTCCAAAATATGCTTCAGTATGTAAACCCTGGTTTACACAAGAGAAAACCACACAGCAAGTGAACAAGCTAAGGCTGGCCTTGCTAAGCCACTCTACTCAACCGCTCGCTGTCTTTTGGGAGGGACCTTTGCTGTGATGTGGGGTTCGGATATTAGGGGGAGGAGAATTGGGAGGGTGGGGGTGGTGGAGGAGATTAAAGAGCCAAGGGAGGCAGAAGAAAGGAAAGAAAGTAAAAGAGCACAAGGCCCATTGGTCAAACACAAAGGGGGAAAGGGAGGAAAGGACATTTGAAGTCAGGGTTAAACTCCAAATAAGCACACCTTAAACGGGCCTGTGTAAGCTGGCAGTCAGGGGTTTTTTGGAGTTTCCCTGCAGGTGTGCCTTTGACAGACTTGGCCTCCATAACCTCTCTCTGATCTAGAATGGGGCCCGGGGTTGGACACAGAAGAAACCGGTGGCATCTTGCTGCCTCTGCCTCCCATTCTATGTCTATTACATTCACACACGCATGCTTACACTCTCTGTAAACACACACACACACACACACGCAAACACACTGCCAGACAAGGGGAAAACAAATCTGGTGAGGACTAGAGCAATTGGATTATCACCTCTTAAGGGTGACTTCTTGGCTGACCCCCTTCAGGCTAGCCTGCTGAAACAAGACGGAAAATTTCCTGGGAAAACACTCTCCCTTTAAAGAACTGAAGCACTGTCATCCTTGTGAAAATACAGCGGCGGCAGCTTTAATGGACGTGGAAATGCCCTTTGGGGCACGCGCTCAAATCCCTTTTAGCCATATTACATCAGACCCCTGTGCACTCCTCATCATCACCACATGCACTGGAGTAATCAGCGAGGGCACATGGGTGTGTAAACCTACTGTATAATGAACTGATACAACAGCACTGCACTCTTGTCTTTGTTTTTGGCCTGAGCTTTTGGGTAAAAGAAAAAGTTCCTCCTTTTGGCGTAGTTCAGTCGTGATTGCTTCCCTGCAACACCTTTTTACTTTGTGCTTTTTAATTATGCTCAACTCACTCCCAGATAAGCCAGTCTTCATCTCAGAGGAAGAGAAGAAAAGAAAGAGAGAGAAAAAATGTCTCCCCCAAGCTTCCCCTTAATGGCGCAAAACAGACATTCTCCTCAGCTGCTGTCAGAATAATCTGGGTAATTTTTTCCCTATGTTCTCCAAACATTAGTTTGCACATTAGGCTGACCCAGATAATGCGCCTTTCCTGCTGTGTAGGACCCAGTTCCTGGCCAAGCTAGGCCAGGCTGGGTTGGGCCGGGTCGCGCCGGGGGCCTGTTCATGATTATGGACCAGAGGGACCAGGCCCCAGCCAGAGCCGAGGGAGAAACAGAAGAGTGGAAAGAAGGAGACGATAAGAGGAAGAGCGGGAAAGTGGAGAAAGCTTGAGCTGCAGTGTGGATGGAGTGGTGGTGATGTTGTGGGTAGAGGGACTATGTTACTGGAAGTGGAGCTGACTCTACTGGCAGCCCGCATCCTTTTACAGTTCCTTTTGCTTTCGCTGTTTTCATGTGTTTATTCTCTCATGATCTATAGACTCTAAGAACGCAACAGAGGGTCAGGAGAAACACAGAGAGACATAAAAAAAAAAGGGAAGAGAGAGAGAGAGAGCGGAAGGGAGGAAGGAAGGAGGGAGCTGAGGGAGCTGATCATTCTCTTTAATCACATTTTGGATGAGGGCCAGGTAGTCTGCGGTACTGAGAGCGAGACAGAGAGGGGTGAGAGAGGAGAGGAGTGTGAGGGAGACGGTGAGAGACGGAGGAGGGGGGGTGGGAGAAAGAGAGGTAGAGAGAGATGGAGGAATAAATGGAAAGAGAAGGAGAGAGGGAGGATGAGAAAGGGACTTATGGAGAGAGGGAGAGAGGGGATGAGCCTGAGAGCAGAGCCCCTTGAAACAGCTTGAAGTGCAGCAGCGCTTAAGCAGGAGTGCACATATGCCCACACATACTATGTGTGCGTGTATGCAGGGTGGAGAGTGACAGCCGTTCCCGTAAATGCCCGCGAATGCTGAATCCAGCAAGAATCTGGTGTTAGAGCAGAGGCAGGGAGAGATCCATTTTAAAACTATGTGCATTAACTATACTTTTCCCCATAGATTAAGCACTCCACATGAATAATTTAGCCTCTCTTATGCTAATGGGATCATGAAAGTATCCCCTCCGTACCGTGTTTTCTCCCCCTCCACAGCAACTCTTCTCAGCTTTCAACAATGGCCCTGCCCCTTCCCAACAAACCATCAGACAGACACACTGCGCTGTTTTCACAACAGACACCTGACTAACATGGGGCTGACATGTAGTGACAAGGCTAAAATTGCACACAGTAGCTCATTGAGAAACGCCGTAGCATTGTTATCCTCATTAAGTACGGCTTGTTTTTAAGCGCACTTGCTTCCACTGATTGCCAGACATTGCAAGTTATAGGTTGAATGGCTGCACTTGGCGTAATGTTTATGTGATCGCTGTTGCCATTGAGCTGGTGGTGTAAGTGGCTCCTCTTACACTCTCTGCTCCACTGTGGTTCTGTGTTTTCTTTCGGGAGGGGGAAGTGGACATATCCTGTGTGTTTATGTGTTTCTTTGGCCCTTTTTTTTTGCATCACACTAAAATATACCCGAGCACACATTTACAACGCATACACACCCATGTTGCTTCAGCATTGTGTTTGTGGTGAGGTGGGGGCACTGTGTAAAAATTATCAGTGCTCCAACAGCTGGGAGTGAGAGCCATGAAACAGCAGGGCTTGGGTCTGCTTTATTGTTTATCTGTTGTTTATGGGCCAGTGTTCAGCTTTAATTACTACACTAAATTAAACTCTAACAGGCACTTAGAGGGAACCAGCTAACACACGCACATGCATGCCCCCACATACACACACACGCACACACACTGTATATTTTCTATACACAGACACACCTCACTGATCACTCCAGAGCCGGAGTATAGGCTACTAAAACGCAACAAGGCTTCCATCTTGCGTCTAGCACAGACTCTGCTGATCTTTCTGTTGTGGTTACATCTTTTTTTTCTCCTCCCTCATTTTTAGGTCTTCTTGAGCCCAAAGTGTAGCTGTAAAAAAAGCAAAGCCAAAGGTCTGGAAAATGCCAGATTCAACAGGCCTTGTTCATGCAGGGACTCTCTGGGCGGACACACGGAGTCGTGTCCCCACCAGGAATGACCCCCCTCTGGTGAGCTCAACCACAAAGACCTTGCTGAGTGGGGCCCCTGGCCAGGGCCAAGGGAGCTCACCACACTCCCCACGCATACACACACACACTCAAACACACACACACACAAATGTACCACAATACCATCAAGCGCAGCATGCTCCCTTGGAGCCGAACACTCAAGCTCTCCCTCTCTTCCTCCCTTTCTCTCCATCTCTGCCTCTCTCGGTCTCTCTGGGGAGTCTGTCTATCCGCAGAGCGTGGGGATTGTTCAATTGCTGAGAAAATGTACAAAATGCTTTCTCCTCTCTTCTGTTGAGCCGTTTCCATCTACAGCAGAATTGTACAGAAAGCCCCTTTGCTCACCACTCAAGATGTCAACGTGGATTTTGGTTTTCATGCATAGCTAATAATTACAAGTGTGGACTGGAGCTGAAGCACACACACACACATCAGACACACACATATACATACGTTACCTACCGTGCTGAATCAGTGTCGGGGATTTACAGTTCATGACCGAGTGCATTTAGACTCTACTGTGTTTGGTGTGGGCAAACGTGCAGGAGTATTTCATCCCGCTGCTCCATCACACTTTGGGTGTTTGAACATATTACGGACACCTGCTTGGAAACGAGTGCTATCTTAAGGCATGCACATTCATCAAGTTTAACTCCCTGCAACTGATGTCTCTGATGTTTCTAGATAAGCTTGGAGGAGCTCCAACGGACTGTTAATCAAAATGATGTGCAAGCGGGGCCAATGAAGTTATTGTGTGTTAGATTGTGAACCGTCTCCCGTAAGCTGCTGCTATTTGTTTATCTAGCTAGAACATAGGGAGTCACTCTCTAAGAGTCAGTAAGTGAGAGTGCAGAATTTGCCCTGAGGGTGATAATTCATATTTTCTTTTTTGGAGGGAAATTCTGAGAAAAAGGGAAAAAAAAAAAGTCAGTTAAGAGCGGGGGGTGGGAGAGGTTACAGATCTGAGTGTTGTACTGAAACCTTTTTCATATGTGTCAGAACCTTAACTGGCAGTCTTTACTCACAGCTATGAGCATGCTTCACCTTGGTTTACTGCTTGACAATAAATTATTCCACAAGAGGGGCAATACATATTTGCGCACTTGTTAAATTGTTTTTTGGCACAGGTTCAGAGCAATGCTTGATGCTGAGATACTAAGCCGGAGATTGTGGAAGTGAATTCTGCTCACAGAGCCCATCCTGAGTACAGTATGCACTGTATATACAGTACTAAAAAAAGGTATGTGTTTGATACGGATCTTTATTCCTCTGTACATCCCCTAACCTAAGCCAAAGGGAAAGGGAAGCAAGTTAAAACTTTTTACTCTTCAAAACAGTTCTACTGTCGAACATGCGTCACCGTTTTGGGGAGAAATTGAGTCACATATTCAACACAAGGATGCTTCTGGATTGATTTTTGAGGTTAATGTTTTTCAAGCCACAGGCACACATACAACACACCTTTCAAGATGGAAGATGGCGGAAGAAAGTTGATGTTTTTCTTGGCAGCTGAAACCAAAAAGCACTGTGGGTCTCACGCACTCCTTCTCCCTGCTCGCCCCTCTCCTCCCTCTCTACCATCCATTCTGTCTTCCTCAACTGATCCACATCGTCACCCCTTTTAACAGGGGCCAAGCTGTTAAAGACCCCATTACTGAAGTGAAGCACACATTTCACATTTTCTCTGTGGACTTGAGAGTGTGGACTACAAATTTTATGTGGAAATGTATTGAGATAGGAGGCGAGTTCATGCGTGGAGTGGAGTGGAGTGGAAGAGAGGAGGGGATAAGGTGGAGAGGTTGGGGAGGGAAGGCTCTGTCAGAATGGAAGGGCCAGAGTCGGGAGTCAGCGAGCGCTTCAAGCGTTAACGTAATTGCAAGAATGTGAAAAATGAGGCGGCGGGGCTCCCGAGCGGAGCGAAAGGTCAGAGCATGCCTCACACAAAACAACTGGCTGGAGGACGGCCTCATTAGACCATTAAATCAGCTGCCCTCTCCCTCTCTGTTCCTCTTTCTCCTTTTTCTCGCTCTGCATACTTTTTCACCTTCTCTACTCTTTCACCTTTGTACTTCAACAGCTATTCCTTTGCCTTCTTTTAAATCTCCGCCTCTGTTTTATTCTTTGTTTTTGCCATGAAAGATTTAGCATTTAGCGCTCGTCGGTGTAGGTCAGGCTCTGGCCCTGATCTAGTCCAAGCCTATCTTGGCCCGGTGCGCGGTGCTGTACCGTAACTGTCTTTGGCCCGTATTGATCCACTGTTACTGGATACGGTGGGGAGAGGAGTCGATAAGTGCTCTGTGGATTACAGGTCACTTGTACTTATGTGTGTAAGATAATCAATAGGCAGTGCATTTCTTTCTCTCATCCCCCCCTCCTCTCTCTGTTGTTCCTGCAGTCTTCATCTCCCATGCTGCTTGCAATTGCAAAGATGAGTGCAAAACTCCACCTATGCTCTGTCTTCTGACCTGCAATCATACAGCGTTTTAAAGTTATATTATTACCTCCATATCAGAAAATCTAACCCCTAATTTGATGCAGTATCTCCGCCTCTTTCTGTAGCTGCTCCTGCGCTCTCCTCGCCACGGAGAGGGCAAGCAAAAGCAGAATTATCCCTATCAGAATCAAATAAGCGTCATATTATTGTACCCCATTCCTTCATTATGCTTATACTGTCAAACAGATGTATCCTGTAGCTTAGCCAAAGCCTAGCTATCATCAACTACCCTGACAACAGCCTGTGATCCAACTAGTCCTGACACAGCCGACCACAGAGGTCTGCTGCAACCCTCAGCCTGTGGTCAGTAATGGTTCAACTGCTGCTTCTGTCTGAGGAGGAGAAGATGATTTAAACAGCCCCACCACAGACGCACACCCCATCGATACATTTGATCGCTTATCGGCAAAACGATAGCCTCGAACGGGACACGACAAGCGGCTTCGCTCTGTGAGTGAGCTGTTAGGAGTGTGTATCTGAGCGTGTTTGTGTGTGTAGACGGTGTGATGAAATTTCATGCAAAACCGTGGACACTGCCAGAGGGCACACATACACACACACACACGGATACAGAAAAAGACCCACAAAAACAACACACACACGCACACACACACTCTCTGCCGCCAGTGAAAGGAAATCTTGGTGCATTCAAAACAAGAGGAAGACAAGAAAGGAAAGGCCAGGAGCTCATCATCTGTTCTCTTAGTTCAGGCAGCAGTTCCATTTAATAAACAATTTTAACCTTGCAATGAATTGATGCTCGGCCTCACCTCTAAATTCAGCTAACAGCGTGTGCTTTTGATAATTTACATGTCAAAATTTGATACCGACCGTGACAAAACTACAAGGCAGATAGCTGTGACTTGCACAAGCTATCTGTAATAATTTCAAATACATTTGTTTTGAAATGCTTTATTGCTGTTTGGCAGGTCGTGTACTAGATAACAGAAGGCTCACTGAGACATAATTAGGGGCTGTTGTGTGAGCAAAGTTAATATGGTTTAAATGTAAGCAAGAACTGGCAGAAATATAGTATTAATCACCAGCTTTTGTTCAGCTCTCTAAATAGCAACATTCTGGAAAGCCCTTTTCGAGGTTGGTGTATTACAGTGGCTGCTGCTTGCATTTGCGCGCGAGTGTAACAGTGGATAAGCGTGTTCATTTTTAGGTGTGACTATGTGTTTACATGGATGCCAGTCAAAAAGCGGGATAATCCAGTGTGCAAAAGGAGGGACTGGGACATGTGTGTATAGAGAGATGTGCCATCTATTCACTGTAGATCTCACATTAGACAGGGTTAAAGTGAAGTGTTGGCAACTCTACCCATGCATGATGATTAATACGTCCCGCATGGACCCGTGCCTGCGCCTGTGTATGTTTATGTGTTAGTGCTTGAGTGCACAAGTGCATGTACGTATGTATATTTGTCACTGTGTGAGTGTACATGTGCATGTGCATGCCCATTTCTGTGCTGGCTCACCTTGTTCACTGCTGTTGTCACCGCTCTGTGAAGCGTGTCCCCCGCTGGAGGGCCCCGGTGTGCCGGCTGAGTGTGTGGAGGTGGCGTCATCATGGTCTCTCCAGGAAGCTGGGTTCTGAGGTTTGAAAAGAGAGAAAGCGAGCGTGGGATCCATCCATCCATCCGTGCATCCATCCACATTCCCCCGTCCAAACCGCAAACCAGGAGCAGAGAGAGCAGGAAGGGGGGGCGGGGGGGGGAGAAGGGGAGGAGGTAGAGAGAGACAGAGAAAGAGCGAGACCATATGAGTGTGCTGGAAAAGTGAGTGACATCTGTAAGAGTCTACAGGCACTGGGAAGGTCCTTGGCCTGCTTACATTCTGCTGGCAGGGCGAAGAGCCCCATCGCCTGTTTCCCAGCTAGCAGACAATCAACGATGCCACTAAAATCACAGACGAATAGAAAGTAACTAATGCACTAAAGCAGCTGGCAATAAGTCAAAACACTGTAATCAAAGTGTTTCATTAATGCATGAGAGCAAAACGCAGCACTGTTAATGTGGCGTCTGATTTTGAACGTTGCAAGTGGAGCACTTGTGAGTAATTGTCTAAACACACATGGCAGAGCCCAGTGGAGTTCGTTTATACCATAACCAATTGAGACTTCCGTGTCAAGTGAGAAATATAGAGGTAAAAAGTCCAAACACACCACAGCCGCCATTAATCATTACCACTGTCAGAAATGAAAATAAGATATGACAGTGATTCTCCTGCTAATCTGCCAAAAATGTGCACACGCCCACACCGACGTACACACACGCCCACAGAGGCTTGCAGAAATACACTTACGCACACATGCTAATGACATAATAGAGCAGGCAGTATAAACACACATGCACACACACTCACTTTTATATATACAAACACATGCTGAAAAAAAGTGTCGAATCTCCGCTTGCTAACTTCAAAGAAATGTCCATAAACAAATTCATAGCATTTTAAGGTGTCTTTCTTTTTTCCTTCCCTCTGTCCTACAGCTCATTTTCTCTCCTTCTCCTCCTCCTCTCTTTCCTGGTCATTCCCACTGCCCTGGCGGTGCACACAGGGAAACAGGATTTTCTACTGTACAGGAAAGGCTTTATCAGTGCCACATGAAGGCAGGCTGGAGGTGGAATTTCCTCTGCCATTCAAGCAATAGAGCGACAGACTGATCACGTCATTTACTACACTCACACAGGCTCAATCCAATACACACTCCAAACAGCCTCTCACACAGAGTTGATACAGCTCCATAGCTCACACAACCCCAGCTAGTCTTTCCCAATTTAACCTGCCACCTGAGCACGATGACAAAATGTTGGCGAACGTAAGCCCAGCGTTGTCTGGGGCCCCAAGAGAAGCGGCCCCTTGAGCAGAGCCCAAGCCAAACAAACACAGGCCTGCACCAAGGCTTCCCACAAACCTCAACCCACTTCTCAGTTCCCGCTATGGGTTTTTTTTTTTTCTTCTCCCTCAAACACACACAAACACATATACATACATACGAAAGCAGAAGGAAAATGTACACGCCACAGAATATTCCAAGAAAGAGACCGTTTTTTACCATTTTGTCTAACTTCAGTTCCTGATGAACTTCTTTTCCCTCTGCTCCCGCCAGAGAGGAGCCTGCCTGCCTGCTTTGGTGCCCCAGTCAGAGTGAGCTGTACTGGTGGAGGACAGACAGGATAGTGCCTGGAGACTAGTGGAGGTTTGCAGGGAAACAGAGGATATAAGACAAGCGGCTGCCGAGCTCCCCTGGGTGCGCAGTCCTGATGTGCTGCTGCTTGTTCTGCTGCGGAGGCGAGGCTGCTGCTATGCCTGTGAGCGAGGCCCTTTTATCTGCTAAGTTTTTTGGGGAAGGAGGGCTGTTTTCTCAAACAGCTCGGAGCTGAAAACAGCAGACAGAAACACACAAGGCCCTTCAGACCCTCCGCTCCACTCAAGGCCCTCTCAGCGTCAGCTGTTCACCGGATGGCAATCAGATAAAGAGCTTGGAGAATTGCTCAGAAGAGGGGTGCGAAGACAGGGTGAACAATAGCCCGTGCGTGGGTTTTAGCCCTCCAGAGTGAGCGGAGGGAGAAGTGTCCCCACTCTGAGAGGGATGGATGATTGTGATGTGTTCACTCTCTGGGCCACTGATCAACACATGGTACACTTCATGGGAACAAGGTCTGCTTGTCTGTTATTCTCGACGCAGCATATGCTGGGTAAAATCACTAATGTGGGAAAAGGCAATCAACCCTCTGAAAACAGTCTAATTCTGTCTTATGGAACAAGGAGGTAAAAATCCCAGACTCCCAGAGTGCATAATGTATTTAGGCAGAGCTGGGCTCGGAGCTCTCCGAACGGGCTGTTGTTGTTCCAAGAGAAGAAAATGACTGGGTTCTACTTCCTCACAATGAGACACCCACTGCCGGCAAGATGCGAGACAGACCTGAAAAACTATGCTCGCTGCTCTCACACACTCTCCCTCTCTTGTTCTCTCTCTCTTCAACACTTGCCAGCCATGGCCACAGCACGGTTTTAATGCAACAGCTGAATCGATAGGACTTAATTTAGCTATCATTGCAGAGTAATGTGTCATTTTTAATGGTGCTGGCACTAAATTAAATTCAAAGACACCTCAGCTAATGGTGTTAAAGGGAATGATATTTTGCTGTGATTTGCTACCCTGCAGGTTTAATGGGCCTGTATGCAGGGAAATAGATAAAGCTTTGTTAGTTTGTTTCTTATTGGGCAAAAAGCAGACCGCAGCACTTTATATGACCCAATAATAAAGCAGATACTATGCCTGGTGCATGTGCAGTATCTTTAATGAAGCACACTCTCCTCTTTTAATACCTGCAAGTCACCTCTCATTCATAACCCCCCGCGTCTGCAAAACAAGACAACAAATATCACAACAAAAGCGTTAACTTTCCACGCTCAACAAGGCGACAAAAGCAACAGCCTTTCCTCCCCATGAATAATTTAGTGGGCCTCTCTGAGCTACGGAGGGTGCATCAGCAGACACCGCGCCGCGCAACACAAACACACACAACCATTTTGTCACAACCCTCGTGGGTCTGATAAAGTTCAAACAAGTTGAGAAAAAAAATCATGTCACCCAAACAGTCTTCTTCAACCTACAAAAAAAAAAAAGAAGAGGAAGAAGCAAAAGAGAAAAAAGGCCTCTAGCCCATGTGACTATTCCCTAAAGCTGGGCATAATTAGGAGTCAAACATGGTTCACTCCATGCTCTTCACTAATTGTGTTAAAGAGCAGTGTTACCAGGAGGAGGAGGAGGAGGAGGAGGAGGAGGACGCCAGCAAGCAAACGCACATACATGTGCAGGCGGGAACGCACACACACACACTAACACACACACACACAAGCACAATAGGACTAGATAGAGAATAAGATACAAAAGAAGCGTGGTCTCTAGGGGCAGCCTTTTCTATTTGCTGGGGTTAGCAACTGGCAGCTGATAATACAAGTTGTAATTAATATAAAAGCAGGAGACAATATGGGGAGGAAGGCTTGTAGTGGAGCCAGGCCACAGGAGAGCGGGAGAATGCTGCCGTCTCCTCTGCTCCTGTCCCCTGTTTCTCATTTACAAACACCTGCCTGGCACAATCTCACTTCCCTCACTGCACTCTGCCTACATCCCTAGGAATTTCAAATAAAATTGATTTAGCGGCATCATTGAATTTCCCTCAAATTCCCCTGGAACCCGGAGGAAAGGGAAGAAATCTGTTGGTGTGTGAGGTAGGCTGAGAACGACTAGCCTCGCATATATGTGTGTGTGTTTGTGTCTGTGTGTGTGTTGCACCGCCACTGTGTAGAGCGGCTACAGGAATCCTGTGCTGAACATGTACAGAATCGCTGACGCACCAGAAAACACACACAGGACCGTAAATCACAACGCCGCCTGACATTTCAAGACACATTTTGCTACATGAAATAAACACAGAAAAAAAAAAAACTCCTCGCACATTTTTTGTTGGGCTGAGCTCGTAATTACACACAGCCTCTTAAGAAAAGTGTAGGTGCACCTCTGCTGAACAACTGAGTATTTACAACACCCTCAATTATCCAGAATATAAAGAGTCCTTAATTTAGCAGCTAATAATTCACCGGAGCGTGTTTTAACAGACACCAGGGATTGAGTGATTGTATTTATGCTTCAAAACTTTCTCCCAGGCAAAAACAACCTTCTCCAGTGTAGTGAGTGGCACATTACATGCACAAATACGCCTGCAAAACACACATCGAAATGATTATCCCAAAACAGGAATGACATAAATATAAAACACACAAATTATTATAGATAATTCCATTTCCAGTTGTTCCTTGTGACAAATAACCTAAAAATATAAGTATGTATATACACTGTCAGGGGCCACCATACTATACTATACTATGTTTACCTGTACAGTCTAATAAAAACCAACTGTTTGGACTTAACGTCTATTTTTATGACACCTGTAATTATCTTCTGTTGTTTGTGTGTTTGTTGAAACTGTCATACAGGTGTTGATTAAATTATATGTGTTGGCACTGAGGTCATAGTTAGTGGTAACTTTGTACTGTGCTGCATTAAATTGAGAGGTGTGTCTGATATTCTGCTTCTTAATGCAACAGTGGAGGTGTGTTGCAATACTAGGAGGGGAGGAAGCATATGAAACATGTGAAATTTAAGAATCAAACACTTCATTTCTTGCATTCAGGTGAATTTTAATGCACCATTTTTTGCCGTTTCTGCATCAATTTAATGCGTAAACGTCTTTAATTTTGTCAAAATAAAAGTCCTCTGCTTGTTTCATGTTTTATGAGAGGGGAGGACACAAATGCAGATGTTCTAAATACTGAGGGGGGCGTGTCCCCTGCATTCCCCCTACATATATGTGAATGACAAGAATAAAAAATTACCTCTCAAAGTACAATACCACCTTCCACTACTAACTCAGTAATGAACATATTGTAAGATGAGTTTTATTTTCGTGAGAATGCATACAGAAAATTGTCTTTTTTTTCTCTGTTCGTTATTTTGCATCCACATAATTTAATGTTAACTATTGTTTACATATTTAATTTTGCTCTGTACGTTAAATTTGGAACTATTTAACATAACACAGCTCATGTGCAGGTAATGAGTTATGATTAAGTTTGGCAAAGTGATGCATATAAGATGTGAGATGCCTCAATGTTCAGTTGTCCTGTGTTCTTTTTCAGACATTAAAGTGGATGATGTTACACAGAGAAGCTGTCCCTGTGCTCTGACTTCACCCACAGCACTTTGATAGTTAATTCAGTAACTATAGAGAAACCAGGAGAGAGAACCCTGCCTTAAAATATAATTTAGGTTACCTATTTCTGACAATATCAACAAAACTTAACATTATTATCTTTGTACAGATATAATTTATGAGTTGAATTACTGAGTGTGTGTCTGTGCTAACATTAACTGTATGATGCAAGTCAATAAAAGTCGACATACATGCATCTCAAGATCCCTTCAACAACTGTTCTCCACTGCACTCATTCACAGCATACATGCAGTTAAAGGAAAGCAGAGTGGGAGATGCAACAAGTGAGCCTAGCCTCTCTCTCCAGCCGCGGTAGCGATGATTAGATATGCCTGCCAACAGGGCCCTGCCTCTGAACACTAATCAAATAGGAAATGTAAGGCCAGACATCCCACCATCACAAAACAATTGTGTGGAACAGACAGAGCAGTCCAAGTCAACGCTGCACTGTTTTCATGAGAAGGTGGTGGAGGTAGTGGTGGTGGTGGAGGTGGGGAGAGGGGGGGGAGAGATCCAAACGTAGTCGGTCCCTGAGGAGAACAAAGCTAGTTGAATTAGAACACCTCCAAAACTGAGAAATTCCACGGTTCAGCAGGCCGGCTCGGCCCGAGGGCTCTCTGTCCACAGGCGGAGAGGCTGTGTATGCTGCACCATGCATAGTGACATACAGAAACAGGACATTACTGAGCACCCATCTCCGCTGGTACACACAGTAAATCACTGCATGGGCACAAGATGAACTATCGCTATTACTTTACCGGACCTGTGACATCACCGTGCCTGACCAATGGTGTACGGCGCTCGGAGCCTGTACCAGAGAATCAAATGTAAACAGAAAGCTTTCTTCCCCCCTTCTTCCCTTTCCAGCCATGCACTGTCAAGATAAGCTACACCATAACCTCTATGGGAACTACTATCACTCCCTGTGGAAAGCTCTCCAAAACAAAGCGCCAGGGACCTGCAAATCCTACACACTGTCTGTAGAACAAATCTGAAACTATGCAGAAATTCAAAAGACAGTTTAAAAAGCGTGATGCATATGCATGGAGGAAATGAAAAGCCCTCTGCTAATATGTAAGCTTTACAGGAGAAGCGGCACAATAGCACGAGAAGACACAAAGGCTAATTCATTAGAACAGATAATATTCAGACACTGTTAATTCTATTTGCCTCCCTAATTGGATGTAGCACAGAAGAGACAGAAATTTTATTCATTAATTAAAAGACAAGAGAGCAAACCATTGACAAGCACACACACACACACTGTATCAACCGTTTACAAATCTACACCGCTCTGTGTTTTTTTTCCTCCTCTCCATCAACCTTCATGTGTAATACAACATCTTTTTTTTCTTTCTTTTAATTGGGATGGGGTTGATCTGAGGAGGGGCGATGAGTTAGGAAGCCTTGGGTGGGCTACATGGTTGAGATAGTCACCGCAAGCGAATATGGGAAATCAACAGTGTCAGCAAAGGCCTCATCCTGCTCTCACTATACCATAATCCAATCATCTCTAAGACAATGCTGCATTCAAGTGTAAATAAAACTGTGCTTATTATGCTCCGCTGTCAGGTATGAAGAGGGGAGAGGAGGGAAACAGAAAGAGGTATAAAAAAAAAGGGAAAGGAAACACACACACATATACACACACACACATACATACAAACAAGCTCAACGTGCCGCCTCCTTCACAGTGAAGAGCCTCATCATCTCCAGAAAAACCAACTTTCACCAAATGAGATGTAGCCCAGGGCTATATATTAAAAATGCATATCAAAGCAAAGAAAAATGGACGTGAGAGATTCTAACTAAATAAATTAGCATATCTAACTATCAAACCGCCTTCCTCTCCACAACGAGAAGCGAGGACAGAAATGAATAATAAAATAGAGCCAAATACAAATGAATAAATAAAATAAATAAATCAAGACAAGTAGGGCAGGAATTGCTTTCCATCCAGCGGCACAGTTTTTGCAGCCAAATGCATTTTTGTGCATTGTTTCCAATATTCAAAACACATTTTGGGCATGAAAAGCTGGAGCCCTTTCAATTAGACACGGAAATTACTGCTGAAGAAGTTAACTATTTACTGCGAGCCTCTCGGATTGTGACGGCACCGTGCACGGTTTCACCTCAATAATTTCACTTTCTGCAAATATTATTTCCACTGAAGCCTCACGGGGTGCACACATGCTCTCACACACACTGTGCAAAAATAAAAAAATAAAAAGTGAGGTATTGTATTTTTATTTATGAAGAAAAATAAGCTGGGGTGTGTATGTTTCCATAACATGTAGTGCTCAGCCATGATTAAAATCACTCACAGCTCAGACAGAAAAGCAAACAAGAGGGGGGAGAAAATAAAACCTCTTCTGCTTTTGTCAAATTCAGCCCAGCAGTTAGGTATCATAAAAAGTTCACTGGTGCCACAAGAGTGAAATAAATCCCTCAAAACTTAAATACCTAATGAGGTGGTCAGTCCAAATGACTCCAAGATAAATGGCTCGCCTATGCAACCTTCTTTGTTTATTGCTGCTCCTGATTTCCTTTTATTGGCATATCTAATTTTCTAATTATCAAAATATTTCTCACAAGTAGACTGATGATAAAGCTGGTGTCTGAGCACTGGAGGCACCATTGGAAATTGGCTTGAGTATCAACCATCTGCCATGAAACTAAACAGGCTAGTTTATCTAATCTCTACAATATAAACAACAGCATGCCTCATTTCTACACTTGTGTTGGAGGACCACAATATTGCCGTTTTGACTCAAACCAACCATCGTCATCTTCGGTCTAATTATGGTTTAATTCACCTTGTGCGGGGCGCGCTGCGTGGCCATGTAAACGCGACGGGCTTTCAAAGGGGGGAATCCACTGCTATTAGGCCTATAGCCAGACCCAACAGATGTAGCGCAGTGACTTTGCATAACACTTAAATCTGCTTTAATTCCTAATAGGCTTGGCCTTGTGCTGCACAGATATTAACTAGTCACTTACTTGCAATAGCCCGCTCTTCGCCCCCCCCCTCCTTCTCCACCAAAACATTAGCTTTATCACAGGCATGCAAGACGCAATAATTCACAGATATCAACTCAATAATACACTGTCAGCTCGATCCATATTGCGGGGAGAGCCTGTGTTTATTACACCGAAAATGCACGATTTAAACCAGGGAATCGATCTTCAAATTTAAAGCTACTGTACTTCAGGTGCATATAATTGAATTCAGCATTATGGAGCCTCCAGCCATAAAATGGGGAGCAGAGGAGAGAGCCACTGCAGAGCAAACCACACGGCAATCAATACGAAACAATTAAACACATTAACATCAACAGCAATGGAAGGCCTCCAGACGAACCATCAGATGCCTTGTGAACTTGACATTGATGGTAAGCCTTTAGCTCTGAGATCTATTTCAATAGGCTACCACTTTCTCCACCTCTGCAGCAAAAATCCACAGCTTTACGCGCAGGCCATATCCAGCTCCCACAGCCCCAAATATAAAGCCCTTTTCTTTTTAAATATTGGCCTAAAGCTACAGCTTACCGCTGATACCCTGCTTTAACGTTAAACCTGCGTAACAGATAATTGCCTCACGTTTTTTTTTTTTTTTTTTTTTGCAACTCTCCATAATGCACGGCAGCGATTTGCACACGCGCACGCACAGACACACACACATACACACACACACTCAGACCTCGAGCACACGGACGCATTATGCACACATGACTGCCCCTAATCAAAAGACTAAAACAATAACTCAGTCTATTGTATCACATCTAGCTTTTGACCTTAGAACATCGATCGGCAGATTTTCCTTGCAGAACAGAGCATGCTCTATTTACTGATGGCACAGCAGGGTCACACACAGAGCACAGGCTAAGTAGCCCCCCTCCCAAAAAAAGTTGGCATTATAAGACACATCAAACAAATCTGATTATCTATAAACAAGCCGATTTATGTTTTAAAAAATCATGCATGCCCTGGTGTTCAGTATCAGCAGCAGAGACGCATGCAGACAAAACCAGCACGTCACACATTAGGAATAAAACGCTGTTACTTACGTGATCTGCGAGGTTAGTCGACGATCCCGAGAGCTCTTCGTGATCTGATTTTGAGCTGCCATCCCGTTCGTCAATAACTAGATCTATTGGCATTTTTCCTTTCAAACAACTGATGTACCGGTGGCAAAAATTGTCGCAGAGCTCGTGCACCTATAGAAAAAAAAATATAAAGGAAGAAAACACCTTATTTTTCAGGATGGGGAAACGCTCCAGCCAGTCCAAGAATAACTCCAATTAAGGGGGCATTATCGGCGTCGAGGAAACAATAGTGAAATTGTTGCAGTGCTTATTATTCTCCTGAGACTCCAGCAACAAGTTGAACGACAAAAAAAATAAACAGCATGCCGTAAAGCTGGTGGAATAATGAGCAGATGAAACCAAATCTGCGGATCGATAACAATGTGCAACGTGAGCAAAGAGGCTCCAGCATATTTTATCAATAGTCACATAAATAGTTGGCTAAATAAAATAGCATATTTTATAGAAATTAAACACCTGAAACCTTCTCCTAATGCATGCTGGTTTATTTTTAAATATGAGCACTGAATATTGTTTAATAATATAGGTTGCATTAAAATACAGTGTTTGTGCAGGTGGCGTCATGCGTCACAAGAAACGTAAAGATTTATAATATTTACCTTTTCTAATTCCAAGAGGTGAAACCGTAATACTTGTATGGCTTGTATCATCTGAGAAAAAAGGCAAAATACACATAATTTACATCACAAAATTTACAGCAATCATTTTTTACACTACAGTATTATGTGTTAATCCGCCCGTCATGACACTATGGAGTGCACCACAGCCAGCAGGAGCAAAACATTTTTTAACTCTCCAACAAAGCTGCATTTCACAATCTATTGGTCATCACACACTGGTCAGTCTGGTCAAGTTAGATGGGGAGACTGAGCATTGACAGCGGCAAACTGTGGTCACACAGCTCAACTTTAAAACTGATCTGACATCCGTGCGGAAGTTTAAATCATATGGTCACATATTTACTGCGTGATGCTGCGGACACTCCAGAGTGTCCCCAAACACAAGGCAAACCGCACCGAGGCGGCAATTATTATATTATTGAGACACATGAGAGGTCAAAGTGTGCGCTTACCAAATTGTCCAACTCTGGATTTGATGAAAATAAAGGTTTTTCTGCTCGGACCTAAAATAATAAACCAAATGTCAAAGTTAGTTTGGCATGAACCGTGCGTAATGTGTGTTTATTTCTATCCTGAAATGTATCCTGATAATACAGTTCTCATAAATGAAGTGGAAATTCTGCACACTGTTTATTAATCATATCAAGAGAAAGTTTTATTGTATAAAAATAAACATGAGGCAGGGAGAAAAGTGTGCGTCATGACGCAGCCACAACATCCAAAATATATATTTTTTTAATATCTCGAAATTGACCTGTTTGGCAAAGACTGCAATGTCCTCATTGAAGGAGTCTGAGGAGCAGACATCGCCGCCTGCTACGCCGGGCTCCCTCGGAGTACACGTCGCCAACTCGCACTTCTCAAAAACCAGTGCGAGCAGTGGGAATAAAGGGTGACTGCAAGAGGGGAAACACAGCCTGAGTACAAGCAGCACACCGGCTCCACAATGCCCACTGCAAAAAATGTCCAATCAACCTGCATATGTGTCGGCTCCATAACCCCAATAATTCATATTTTTCTTATAAAGCTTAAAAATATAACACAGTCTGAATAAGATAATTTTACTTTTATCACGCTGTATAATTTTTACACACTTCCTTAAACACAACTGGTCGCTTTTTTAAAATAAGGCAGACAACAACTAAAACAACAAAACCTGGATACACGTGTGTTTTTAGAAGCTGATTGTTATGCGTAAAAACGCATCAGGAATATTTTCCTCCACGTTTTAGGAGAGGATTTCACCCTCAGTGTGACATTAATCGACTTGTTGAGACTGACATTTTTTGCAGTGCAAACTAGAAACGGCTGAGAAGTCAACAAAACTCTACAAAAACCAAAACTGACACACACTACAGCAGTCAGAGGGAGTTTGCAGAAATTATAGTTTGCAAAACAACTTCAAGTTAAATAATAATTCCGCAGAGTTACACTACATAACGCACTGAAGCACCGAGGACTTTACTAGTACAACCATAGCTTTAAAAGTGACACAGACGTGAATAAAAATAAGTCTACGCACAGTTCAATCCACCTCAGGACACAGACTGTCAACAAAATAATTTTTAAAAACTAAATTATAATTTTAAAATAAAACGCCATTTCCAGAACAAACGTTAACTTCATTAAACTGTCCTCGGTGACTTTATTTATGTCAGTTAATTTTGCGTCATTAAATAAAATGAATGTAAACACTATTCCGCGTGTGAGAACGTGAGTAAAAGAGATGAAGAGGATTTACTCTGCACTACATCCCAGATTATAATGATACACTGTGGATTATGGCACTTTCTGTGTACGTGTTAGTGAGCAGCGTCTGGAAACATTTTTCTTAAGTTTGCAATCATCACTATAAGAAGATCTAAATAGGTTTTATAGCATTAGAGAATAATGTGATGAAAGTATAATTCTAAAGACACACGGTGCGTAAAGACGCGCTGTGTGTGTCTGTGTTACAATATTTGGAAATAAGTTTTTGCAGGAAGCAACGATGACGTTTAAATGAGTCCAGGCTATTTTAAAGATAGATAAATAATAAAGGGGTGTAATATTAAAGCAAAGTTTATACCGTGGAGGAATTGTTGTGATGTTGAAAATAGTTTTTAATTCTGTTTCCGTGCAGTCTGTGTCCTCAGAGCTTGTGCACAGAGAGCTTCCATATTATTTTATAGCTTGTATTTCAAGCTCGAGGCTTACTCTTACTTACTACAATGCGTCTAAAATTACACATCAACAAAACTCCCCTCACCAACAATAGAGCCCCAAAATTGCGGTCAACCCCGCACAAAACACTGTTTGAATTTAGCGGTGGGAGAAGAAAGTCCAAGTGAACTAAAAGTTACCCAGAAAAAAGCTGAAAACTTTGAAAATCAATAATAACACGCGTTTGGTTCATGCAAACCTTACCCATAAATTTGATCTTTATCCCTCTTTAAAACGTCGTTGACAGCAGAGCCCATGCTGGTGGGCATAACGTTTGGATGAGGAGCGTGGGCTCCGTAGTGCTGGCTGGCGTGCAGCGGCGGTCCGTGGTTCAGGTGGTGGACCTGGGGAAGCGGCCGGGGAGCATGCGGGTCCCCGTACATCGACGCCGAGACTCCGTCCATCCCACCGTAGTGGGCCAGCTCATCGTACTGGGAATAAAAATCAGAGCAAAAGTCAGCGGGGCTGCCGGGTTACTTTTTAAACAAATGTGGAAAGTAGTTAAAAAAGCATGCCGTGTGGTTTTGAATATACGCAAAGTATGAAGCTGTGAAAATGCGCTGCAGCCACGGCAGGAAAAAGTGTCATATGTAATAACTGATAAACGGTTTGTCATTACCAAAAACATTATAACTTAGGTGCTCCCCCGAAAGAGTGTTTGGTGGGTGAAAAGAGCGAATTAGTTTGGAGTCTCCTCTGAAACTGCTCCACGAACTGTCGTGGAGGCTGTCGGTAAAAGCAGAGGCTGTCACTTTGCTTGAAGAGTAAGGGCGCTGCAAAAATGTCAAATATAGCCGCTTTGATATGAATACTTTGTGAATTTGCCACCACCCGACAAGAGGTTATCGATACGAGTGGCTCCCTACAGTGGATTTGAACAGGTAAGTGTAGGAGATTTAAAACCTACCCTTTGCGCCATCAGGCTGCGCTCCAATAAACTCCTGAATCTGTCGTATATTTAATATCCCAGTCCCGTTTAGAAAGTGATTTAGAGGCAAGATTCCTTTTTCAACCAACTTTGCGACTTCTCCTATTCGCCAGTGTGGTTCAGTTGAAACCGTAGCATCGGGGAGTTTTGCAATTTTTCTTGTTTTCCCTCTTTCCTCGGAAAAAAGAAAAAGAAAAAAATGCGCCAAAGTGAAGGTTACAATCGGCCCATCAACAACCTGCATGTAACTAAACTGTCGTGTCTCATGGCTTTTTGCCACTCCAGCTGTCAATCAAAGCCAGAGGTTGTCAAGGTAATGAATGAATGACGGTTGGTGATGATGTTCAAGAGAAGGACGAATCTTTTTAGTCCGTTTTCATCCCGCAAGTCCGCGTCTCCTTTAATGCCTCCAGATCGCTATCTTGTTTTATTATCACTGTAAAAAAAAGAGGAAAAAAAGCAGTAGAAATTAAGAGATTGCGATTCAGATCTTTCCTTTCTTTCCCCCGTAGGTATTTCGTCTATCTGGCGAGACTGAGATGAGTGAGTGTCAGCGAGTGTTGGCAGGTTGGCTGCTAGCTTGCTTATAGAAACAGAGTCAGTTCGCAGCGCTGAGCGGTGGGCGAATGAAATGACGGATCCCGGAAGTAGCGGTGGCCATAGCCAGTCCTACAGCAGCTCCAGAAAAGAGAGAGGAGAGACCAAATCTTGTGATATGCAGAGTATATGCGAGGCACAGGGACGGCTTCAACTCCACACTGGGGGTAAAAGCCAAACCAACACAGCTCCAACTCCCACCCAATTCTTTTTCGCCGTGAAGAGTCCTGAGGAAAAAGGCAAGAGAAGGCTTGAATGAGGAAGGTTTAGCAGCGCGGACACTTCGGCTGCAGCTCCACAGTTAAATCAAACATAACACTCAACTACATGAATCATGATTTAGAGTAAAAGCAGTTTATTTTAACGCATGCAAACTTTTACGCACGGTAAAAAAGCAACATAAATAAAAAAAACGCACAATGCACATTTGAACTTTTATCCATCCTTACAGTCAGTAAATATTATAAAGCATCTCCAGGACAGTTTAATATATGAGCATGACGCTTACTTGTTATCTGTTTTGTGGTTATAAGCTGGTGTGCCTAATATCGCAGTAATACCTCCTAATCTTACAGCTAATTATCTCTCTGCTCCTTTTTTTTCTTAGCAAATTAAACGACACGCAGCACCCCTCTAAGCCCAGAATGAACTTTTCCACGAGAGAAAAAAAGCTTTTGTGGAGAAAGTAATTTTGTATGTTTCTTTCGTCCAATCCCCTCTCTTGATAGAAATCCGTGCCTTACCTCAGAGTAGTCAATTATCAAAGCTCCCCAAGATCATCAATCATGTGAGGAGATTGAAGTTTAGAGGAGGAGCAACGGCTCCGGCCATCGATTGCAAGTGAAGCCCTTTTTGGAGCCTGAGCACTTTTACGCACAAAACAGAAGCAGGCCATCTATCCCCCTTTTAATATTTAGCTTCCATCAATGCTAATATGGCATCATGGCTGTATTGATAGGCTCTCACATAAAGGCTCCATTTATGGCTCCGTGACATTTTTTGATGGTGGAAATTAATTATTCACAGGTTAGGATTAAGGTAGACACACGCTCAGGGAGATGGGCTGCGGCTACTGTTGGAGGGGTCAATAAACTCTCCCAACAAACAAAAAAACCAAACAGAGTTGCTTGAGAGTCGATTATAGAAACAGCAGGTTTTTTTAAAAAGGGAAAAAAAAAGGAAAACGATTTAATAAATGAAACCGTGACAACAGTTATGTTTGTTGGCATAAAGGGGGGGTGGGAAGTGTAGGACTGCAGGGTTTGACAAACGGCTGTGTGGACATTTCAACGTGCAATACCCCGGGAAGGAGCTGCAGAGCAGTGCGCAGAGAGCCAAGGCATTCACCGTCTCCAAGTCTCTCTTTACACTCTGTAAACACATCCAGCCCGGCTGCTATTGAAGACTGATATTTTCATAAGCTAAATACTATCGTTCACATTGATTTGTGCACTAACGCTTGACTTCTTTTTTTCATCCTCCTCCTTTTGGACAACCATGGTAAGTAGCATAAACCTTATACTGTATATACCGCTTTGTTGTGAACGCGCGTCCTTTACGCGGCGCAGAGAAGGGAAAGTTTTACGCAGGACTGTACAAAAAAGAATATATTCTCATATGTTTGTTTAATCTCCGAACAATCGCGTTAAAACCAAAAACGCTGGAGCGCATTTCTAAAAAATATACATACTTCCAGATTTTGCATTTTCGCCGCATTTTCTCCGCATTTATTGTGGAAATATGTGATTTGCCCCCGAGGAGAGTGATGTAAACACCCGAAGAGCGTGTGAAAATAGCAGAGGCTAATTACGCGTGTCCAATGCACGGCTCCACAGAAACACATCCTTCCCTATAAAACTTCCAGCAACTACTCCTAACGACGTGGAAATTTTAAACTCCTTCTTTTGTGAACTATTTATTTGAGTAATTAATGGCAGCCATAAACACGAGGCATCATCATTAACGACATTTAGGGCTGCGAAATGGGTTAATTTCGCTTAATAACAGTCTTCTGACGCGACATTACACAAGTCGGTGTTTAATTTTCTAATTTTATTTTAATCATCATTCACTCAATAGGTAATTAAAATTAATTTTCCCTCATAAACAAGACCTGTGCCAACTTAAACTCCCCTGCTTATAACCTGAGCGCGTTTACAAGCCAGATAATTCCAGGAGGACACCCATCACAGACAATTACACTTTTTAAGGGAGTTTTAGATTTCCTTACAAGTGGCTTTCACATTTGCGAGTTTTTTTTTCAGGTGCACACACATCTTAGGCGTATGAAAAAAAATCAGTGGATGGCATTAACAGGCGGTAAAATTTCATCTGGTGGTGTCAAATTGAGGTCAGTTTAGGGTTAAAGCTCTCGGTGTCCGTGTGGGACATGGCCAGCTGCGTTTGGATTCATTAGAAGGGGGGGAGAGGATCCATTTCAAGGAAAACACTACTGGGACAATCAACCGGGCTAAAGATCCACTGCATGTCACATCCTAAAGGTGCACCAGGAACCCGCCTGCATGCCACCCGAGCACCAGCACTGAACTTCCACTCCTCTGTTTACTCTTTGCAGGACTTCCAATCTCTTCTCTCTCCCCCCTTTCTCCCTTTGCCCTGCAGGGCTCGGTTGTTCACACACACAAGCCTGTTGCTAAATATGGGAGAGAGAAAAAAAAAAGCATTGTTGATTTAATTCCCTCAAAAAGATCACTGATATGAAACGAGCTTCAAATCCTCTTAGTGACCTTAAACACTCCTGGAGAAACAATTGGCGCTCAACGGCAGGAACAAATAAAATCGCCCTAATCTTGTTTGTAACTTTGTTCTTCTTTGGCCCTCTTCAGTATTTGAGATTATGTAAATGAGCAAAGCTAATGTATAGAGGCGCTGAGATAAGACTGGATCATAGACTGACTACTGGAGAGGCTCGGGAAGTAAAAACCTTGCAGCCTGTCCATTTTTGCAGCAGTTTTACAATTAAACAAACGCAGCTGCTGGTGCGTAATTTCACGTTAAAGTTTATGTTGTGCACTGAATAAAAGTGATGCAGATTTGAGTTATTCCAGCTGTAAATAAAAGGTTGGATTCTTTTAATCAGCTCCACAAACTGCATCTGATTCTCCTCATCTGCGGACATGTTTTTAGATGATTTTATTTATGATTTGTTTACAACAATTTGGCTCCTCTGTGTTCCTCTCTTTTGCAGAAAGCATTACCTCAGTCATCTGAATCTGAACTCTTTTTGACCCCCGGAGTGAAATGTGACTATAGGGTTTCAGAAAGTGGAGTGAGCAACTCAAATACTTGTAAAAGTTTCGCGACTAACTGTAAATTCTTCAGCTCCAAAGCCTCATTTTCCCCTCCACCGATTCTCAGAGTCTGGTGTCAGAGGGTTAGTAAAGGGAGGAGGAGGGAGAAGAGAGGAGAGGAGAGGAGGCCAACACAAAATGTAACTGTGGCTTTTCCCCTCATAGACTCGCTTGGAAATTATGCGGCCCTCTAGCGACACCTGGCGGCCGCTGCGGAAGCCGAGCTGTCGAGAGCTTTGTAACAAATGACAGAAGGCCCACAAAATTAAAAACAAATAAAATAAAATCACACCAAATCTGCTCACAAATATCAACACAACTGTGCTTTAAAATTTAAATCAAATAAACAGCAAACAAATTATTAATTTCCAACAACACAGAAACGCAAATCTAAAATATGAATATAATAAATAGCAGATTTTATTTGGAGTGTCCACACCGAGCGTCCCATGCAGTTGTTTCTTATAGTTCTTAATTTATTTGCTGGCAACATTTTGACCATAAATTGGGCTTAAGTGTTTACACCCTTCACAGCTGAAGCTGCTAAAAGACTGACTGTGTCACACAAACTAGAAAAATGTGGCCTTTATTATAGTCGTAGTTTGTCTTTAATTACATGTGCAGTAATTATTTTTGAATTTGCGAATTTATGTGATTTTTGAATTAATTTTGAGTGCAAGTCGCACTTTTTTATTTATACATAAATCCGAATTAATTACATAAATAGGTATTTTAAACGTAGCTTTAATATCTGATTAAAAACACACTGATGCTGAAGATTATTTTATTATTGGTAGATTTATTTTCTGCTATAATATGTGTTGTTGCTGTTAAAATCAAAATCGAAACTCAACTATCACTCGAGCAAAACCTAAAAAAAATAAAATAAAAAAAATATATATTAAAATTACTCATATTTTGATTTAGAAATCAGCGCGTCTTCATAATAAATATTATTATAATAAAATATTAAATGCGAAGAAAAAATAAAATTCTTTTTTATGACGATATTTTAAAAGTTATTTTTTCCCAAACGAATTTCAAAGCTAATTTTTTACCATGTCAAAAATAAATATCCTCCCAGAGAGCAGCCCTGTGCCATGTGTGCAGCCTCTGTGCACAGCCTCAGCTCTGCTCGGGCTGTGACACAGTTTGAACAGGTCACCGCCGAGATTAGAGCCCGTCGTTAACGCCTGTGCGGATACACCAAATGCTGATTTAATGAGCTTGCATTGGGTGTTTGTCCCAGAATACCTGGTGTGCATGTTAGTAACGCCACACACTATAATCCCTGTGTTTCCCCCCCTTAACACGTGGCTTTAGAGACAGCCTATACCTCCATCCACAAAGGCGCTTGTGCAGATTTTGAGTATGAATTTCTTTTCTTTTTATTTCAGTTAGATTGAACAGGTCGAAGCCTATAAGGCCCGTATCCAGCCACATTACCAGATGTAATTGAGAGAAGTTTAAGTGGAGGCCGGGAAACCGAGGAGTTAATAGCGGTGACCCTCTTGCTGTGCCTCTGTCGCTCATCATTTATCAGGCTTAAGGGGCTTAAACAGGCAGCACAGACCCACCTTTTATTACATATCAAACCCTCTCTCCCTTATCTACATTATAGGAAATGCATGCATCGTTGCCTGTTATGCGGATTTGGAAATAGAAACATGTCCAATAAAGTCGCCCTCCTCCGCTGATCAGAGGAAATATGGCTTTAGGCGCTGCAGAGACAACCCCAGCGGTTTTAAGCCCTTATTAAATTGTCTTAATTCCCCCTCTCCACTTTGAAATGAAAAGAAATTCCACTCTTGTGTTGTTTGTCCGGTGCCGAAGCGGGGGGAATGTTTTCATGCTTCCAATATGATTAGAAAGTGAATAAAATTGTGCAAAGCAGGCTGCAAACTGTTCAACTTGTGCACATCCGACATAATGCATGCGGCGTCCAAACTCGGGGAGTGTCACAGACATTCAACAAGGCTGTAAAGAAAGTGGATTTGCATATCTTATCCCAACTCACGCCGAAGATAGCAGGCGAAAAGTATCTGCACGAATGGACGCTGCTTTGTTCATATAATTAATTAAAAAGGTGAGAAAAGAAACGTCTTTGTGAAAAGTTGGATATATTTAGCCTGTCTTCTGTGATGTGCGTCACTCTCCTTTATTTATAGCCTTTATTAATTACATGTCCTTTATAGGGAGACTATTAAAACAGCTGCTTGGCTTTAAGATATTTCTGTGATTTTTAGAAATGCTGAAATTGTTTTTTTTTTTTTTAATTTAATATGTGTGTAGAGATGCACTGTATTTATTTTTGCTTTAAGAAATGCTGCCACAGTGTTTCAGTTAAACTTCAGGGCCAAGCCTAAGTTGTCTACTGGTTTCCTCCAAGGAGAGCTCAGTCAGTCAGCCTGAACGCAGCTGCATTCACATGGAGTGACGGATTTTGATATTCTAGTCACACAACAGAGTAAACACTGCTCTCCTATTCAATAAACATCATTGACATGGTTCCATATCCAGCTATTTGAAATACTGAACCTAACCCCACTGAGTATCAGCATTTTTTTTTTAATTTGTAAATAAAAGAAAATCAGAATTTATTTCCCCCTCTTGTTGTTTAAACATTAAGTTCAGAATATCATGTTTATTGTAACAAAAAAATGTAATTCTGTAATTTTCCTGCTGCTTCATGTTATGGCATTAAAATATTTTTAAACGGTCTTTTAGTTTGCTCCTCTTTTTTCTCTCCTGTCTTTCTCCAAAATGTGTGCACATGTGAGACACACACAAGCTGAAAAGTAAAAGGTTTCACTGCATTATTCCTCACACACACACTCACACAAACACACACACACACCACAGAGACTATAAGCTAATCACATCGCTGAACCCAGGAGACAAAACTATTCATTTGACTTATAATAAACTTGCACTTCTCTCTTGGTAATGCATTTATGTAGTGACCCCCTCCATGTTTGGCCTCCCTTCACAGCATGGGACGGTCCCAGCAGAAAACCCACTGCTGAAGCTTTAAAAACACACACCACTTGCTTAACACAACACGGTCTTACTCATGACTCCACTCTTACTTGCAGAAAACAATGCAGGTAAACAAATGCAGATGGTTTGTTTGTGTTTGTTTTGTTTTTGCCCCCCCTCCCTTCTTTTTTTTTTTCCTGTTTACGTGTTCCCATTTCCATCTCCTCTCCGATACCCACAGCCCAGCTTTCTCCCTTACCTCCCCTCCCTCCCTCATTCCCTCCCCTCCCCTGCCTCCCTCCCTCCTCTCCTCACTCCACTCTGGTTCTGCAGGAGTTCACATGATCAAGCAAGGTACCCAGGTAATTACCTGGCATTGTCAAATAAAGCGACCACTGATTCAAATGAGGAGTGAAATATCAAAGACCGGCATTGCCTTTGCAGCCACTACTTATCCACACAGGAGACAGAGAGGAGATCTGAGAGCTCGGGGACCTGCAGGGAGGCAACAACAACACTCAGCCTTCCCTTCCTAGATAAATATCACCAATGGAAGCAACAGAGCCAAACATGCCCAGGTTCACCAGTAACAGCGGATTTATTTGTATTACATATCCTACTTGTCCGTTATTAGCTCGTGGTATCCTTTATAGTGGCCGCAGTGCAACTTTAACAAGAGGGATTTTGCTGTATTCCTGGACCTCCCTGATGTTCGCACGGCACAGAGGTGCTCAGAGGTTCTGACTGTGCTCTGAAGCTGTCACAAGCAGAGCGGTCACGCATTGTTCCCAAACTTTTGTTACAGCATTTATTCTATATTTGTGGATCAGATACAAAGGGGGGAATAAAAAGCAGCTACAGTGGGCGAGATTAGAATTGAATAGCGTGTTAATGTCTGGCACTGCAAAAGTCCAAAGTCCTCAGCGTGATTGGATCAGATAACCGCAGCAATCACTCAGAATTTAGAGTTTGTATTTTATGTTCCTCCTGCTGAAAGTTGCACGGGCTCAAATGAACTTTTTAAATCGTCCTGCGCCCCTTTTCTCTCACTACTGCTGCAACATAATTTAATACACTGTGTAATTTCTTCTGCCGACGCCTTGATTCGAGCAGGGTTGACAACAAGACCTTTGACACTTTGACACAGTAAGTGGAAGGTGATCTCAATGAGCAATGTCATCGCTGTGGAAACAACCCCTATACGAAAACCTCATTTCTGCTCCCCTCACGTTCCAACGAGACAAGCGGCGTCCTGGGATTTCAGTTGAGCACAGAGAGAGTACCTGTAATTTGACTTGCCACGTCTAAATGGAAGTTGAATAGGTTACATTGTGCAACAACAAATAAAATGCTCGCAATGCTTTAGTGACTGTTTTTCATGGTTGGAGGCGAAATAGGGTTGGTGACGATGTTTGAGTGTTTAATGCTATAAACACACAGACTTCCCTCCCTCTGGCATATGGAAGGCTCCCAGGGACACTTTGCGTGTAAATATTCATAGGGCGATGGGACGGGCTATTAATTATTAAGCACAGTAAAGAAGTGTAATACTTCAGCATTTAACACATGGATCTTATTTTTTTTATTTGCTGCACCTGAGGATGAACATTTCGAGACATTTCTCACAAAACGGATGTCGTTGTGAGGCTGAAAATTTACGGACGTGCTTAAGAATGATGACTTTCAAGAAATAAAGAGTAATAATTCTCAAACATGAGCAATGTGTGGGAATATACATAATTAACATCAGCGCTGAAAGGCAAACGTTAAAGTGATCGCAGAGCAATAAATGTATTTGTCTTTTAATTTTTCCAGATGAATCAAAAGTAGTGGCACGACTGCTGTAACTTTTTAAATTTTCCTTTGATTTGTCAGATTTGAAGTGGGAGTTTGGAGCACTTCCTGTGTAACTTTCCAGGTGAACTACGTCGGCACTCATTCCTGCAGCTGTGCCTCGTGACAGACTGTCACAGCGTGATGGAGCTCGAGTGGGGCCACCAGCGAGAGGTGGTTGGAGGTCCATACCTGAGCTTCGCACTCCACACATCTGACAAGCGGGGAGAGAAGTGGTCCTTTATGACTGAGAAGTTGGATAACAGGAGGAGCAGTGGATAGTTAAAGAGAGTGTAATTCTATATGTGTACGCTTAGTAAGGACACTGAGGGTGCTGTGCTGACGTTTGCCTCTGAGGAAAAACACATACATGCTCATTTTCTTCTTCATCTCTCCCTCTGAAGCTCCATGCATGTGAAAGTTGCAGATATGAAGCAGAACAGGCTTTTCAATTATAAGCAGAAGGAAAAAAAATGACCTAGATACGATCAGGTCTTTGAGAGTTCACATCCTATTGTGCCCCTGACAGAAACGAACCAGTGATCTACATCATCTGTGTTGACACGAGTCAGAATCAAAAAGGACACTGCCATCCCGTAAGATCCCCGCAATTCAATTCATTTGTGCCCTGAAAAACTCGGTATCATCTGAGTGGAATTGAATTAACAATTTCCCTAGCTGATTTGGTCTTTTAAAACCCTCATTACACAGAAGCATTGTATATATTATGGAATCCCTTGGAGGAATATGGAACGAGGAGTCTATGTTCATCCTATCATCACCGAGTTGTAATATTATAATCAATTAGCATGGATGAACTAATTGTCCAATCTCTCACTTGCTAATTAACCCTGGAAATATACTAAATGGGACAAACTAATGCACCATTTTTTTTTTTTTAAAGCAGGATGCACAAATTGAGCTCGTGCTTTAGTTAACGTGGTTGGTTTCTTCGGCGGGTCGTCAATATGTATGAGCTACATCAAAGCGTAGAGATAGAAATGAGGCCTGCACAAAAAGCGGAACACGTTTCAGATCCCGAATATGCAAATGTGTTGGTTTTTGTTGAACTCTGGTGTTTGCATAACATCGGTTGACACAGTCTATGAGAGCTTTTCTGTGCCACTTGTGTACCGACTACAAAACACACTGTCCTTTGGGATATTTTAGTTTAAAAGGCACACTCTGCATAAATACACTGAATTTAAATGCATCCGGTAACACAGCTCTTGTTTCCAAATGGCCGCAGCCTAAATGTGTCTTAAATTACATAAGTCTATGTAGGGTAGGGTGCTTTTAATAAGGGTGAGCTTTATCACTCAGTCACATGAATGTCATACTCCATGTCACACACAATTTAGCCAGACAAAAGGGTGCCAACACTACATAAATACTTGTGCTGTTAAGCAGTGCAAAAGTTCTCTATGACTCCAGACAACAATCAAACACTGAATGAGACACTCACAGAAAATCAGTGAGACGTTTACTTGTGTAACAGCATGCTCAAGTTTCCAGGGAGTTGCCCTCAACTGACTTACACACTGATTCACTAACAAGAAACAATAAGCCTACTGTAAAAGCACCCAGCGACTGAATGTCTTTTAATTTAAACGGAACGCAAATATTTAACCAGCTTTTAAAATCTTGTGACATTATTTTTTTACTGCAAAGACACAAACGTGTTAAAAAATAAATGTCACACTCATACGAGGCCTCTTTTTGTTTACTGCGTGAGCCCAGGGGTAAAAAATTGGGCAGCCAACTTTTTGTTTTCGCTCCTCGCTCCCTTTGTTCTGGGTTGTTGTCAAATTTGAAATTTAATACTATTTTTCACCTGACTCCATCTGTAGAAAAGATATCCTGCATTCTCCTTTAATATTCACTGGTTGTTAATTATTAAAGGTATGTATTTGAATTATAAATATACTAGTTATACAGAAGTAGGCAAAGCAGGCATATAGCCCCAGGCTAAATTCCTCCATTACCCATTATTTTCCAGTCTGCCGTCTCCATATGCCTGCCTCCTATTCCTATGTCATCTCAAAAAACACTGCGGCATTCCTTTGTACTTACCTACCCCTCCCCACTTTGGCCACCCGAAAAAAAAAAAAAAAAATCTCCCCCCGCCATACATATGTGTGCTGCTTCCTTGAAGTAGGATGTCACACTTGTCTTAAATATAATGAATCACTATCTTCAAGGCATCCCTGGATCCCAAACACTCCCCACAGAAACCTGCCTAGTCCTCCCCCGTTTCCAGCCTTCCTACATGTCACAAATCATCCGTTGTGGAGGGCTCTCCACTAAATCATTAACATTGTCAGAAATGACTGGGCCAAGAATGGGAAGAGCCCAGAGATGCAGCCGAGGCGTACGTACGTATGATGGGAATATAGAATGGTAAACAAAGAGAGGCAGCCTCATACCCGCTCTTCCCTCTTCCTCGTCGTTCCCCTTTGCCTCCCCTTTGGTTTTTTTTCTTTTTTTTTTCATTCCTCTTCTCTTCCATGGGATTTCTGAACAACAAGAAAGAAGTACAGTGTGAGGAAAAGTAAAGAAACTGTCAAAGAAGTTTAACAACTCACGAGAAATTCGTAACCTCTATTCTCTTAACTGCTGTGGAGTTTTTCCTTTTTCCTTGGAGTTTTTTTCCCTAAAAGCTCTTTGTTGTAAACACACTGTAAAGGACTGCGCTGTGCAATATATGATTATATCTCTGGGCCAGGTATTTATGAGTCCACTGTTGAGAGGATCATCAGAAATCTGACTCCTGTTTCCTCACTCAGGCTGTCTGAAACTGTGGTGGCTTTGTTGTCACAGAATGATAATTCTCCTGTCATGCAGCATTACAGTTTGTTCCATATATGTGGCACGTCTTAAAATGCAAGCTCCTCATGCGATGCTACTTATCAGGCGATTTCCATTTAATGCTATAGCCACACTTATATCTTACGCATACACTCCTACCTATGCTATCATCCATCAAAAGGATTACTAATTTTGCCTTCAATTTCCGTTGCTCTCCTAAGAATCTAAAGGATGATTGATAATAGATGAAGGAAAAGCACAGTGGTACTGTTTTTAACCTTGCTCAAGTCATTAATCCGCTTTATACCCATGAAGGTAGTAAAGGAGACAATGAATTAGTCATTAAAGCACAGGTCAGTTTATTAGAATTCCTGATTGAACTGTAAAACGACTTCTCCCGGGCTGCCCGGGCGGACGGAGGAATCTGCAAAAGCAGGGAGAAAAAAGGAGCTGAGGGAAGCAGACAGAGGAATTCCTGCACGAGTGCATTTTCTCTTGAAGAAAATGACAGAGGGGTGTATCGGTAGCCATCGTTCACCTGACAAAAAAAAAAGCCCCCGCCTAATTAGTGCACGCCGTGTATCTGTACGTAGTCGCACAGAAGAATCACATGCCAAGGATCATTTGAAAGTGATCAAAGTGCAGAGATGATGCAGGCGTGACAGACGAGGAGAGTATACACACACATATATGTATAAAACACAAAACCTGTAGTGACCATTTGTTTGGTTGAACTTGCTCCACGTCTCTGTTAGCATGTAATGTTGCTGATGTGAGCGCTGGCTTACGTTTGTCACCATTTATTAAGTCATGTGGTTGTTGGCTCCACTCCACAGGGAAAGTTCAGACGGCCTCGGATGTTTGCTGCTCCCTAAAACGGAGTAATGATCTAATGACTGGTGGTGGCGGTGGTGGTGAAGGGGGAGGGAGGGAGGGGGGGGTCACACAGGGACCCGACTGAGAGGATGTAATGGATAGGATCAAACCAAAACACAGCGCAAAGTTGGCACTGTTAAACAATGGCCTCAGTCTGTTCTCAAAGTTCTGCCTACTGCAGCAACATGGCTACTCAGATTCCATGTCAGACGGTGTAAAGAGAAATTGAAATATAATATAAAATAATGATCAACAACTTTGTTTTTTAAAAATCCATATCTATTACTGCCAGCGGATTATCACAGGAGCGCCGTTCAAATTAATATTCTAAAATTACTTGGCATACATAAGTGTTAGGTTTAAGAGTTGGAGCTCGTAAACACCATCTCCCACTCCCAATAGCCTGGATAAACACACATCCCAGTTATGAGAAACCCGAGTATGACAGCTGAGATATGCCATTATTAGCCAGCATTCTCAGGCATGTAAACATCTTACTCCATTAAATGGCGATTTTTTGCGGCCTGTGTAAACTCTGTTTCCATGGCAGCAAACAGAATATTGTTTATTTATGTAAACAAGGCTGTTTGTGAATGGGATGTGAAGATCAATATAAATAGTCTATCCTAAATATGACCTCAACAGGGATGAGGCTGTTTGTGGAATATTCTGTTATCACCATGCATCACTTGCAGCGTGTAAGATGGGTTTTAAATTCGGTGAAAAGGTATTTATTTTTATGCCCCGCTCGAATTGTGAGCGGCGAGATTGTTTTGAAACCAATCACAGCCTGAGGGGCTTTCAAGAGCTGATTGCGAGATGTCATGTTAACCAGGAAGGCCACTTATCACAGTGGCGGACTTCAGAGGAGCTGGCAGGGCAGTGGGGCTCTCCTCTTAATGTTTTGTCTATGCCACGAGAATTGAACCGAGTCCGTTTAAGGAATGCTTGAAACAGCCACACCAGGTGCTTCGTGCATGTGGGCTCACGGCCTTGACTTCCACTGTGGTGATTTCTTGTTTACAGTCATGTCTACAGACTGTCATCCCAGTCCGTCTTACTCCCTAACTAAATGGAACTTTCATTTCCTGGTTTGTAAATGAGTCTCTCCCTCTGCTTTTGTTTGATATTTATTTATTCAGTTTATGTGACAGGAACAATGCACATTAATCAACATCTCAGCTTTCACATCACTGTAAATGTGTCAGACCCTCTCTCCCCCTCTCCTCCCTCCTCCCTCCTCCCCCTCCCTCCAGCTCTCCTCTCTTTCCCTCGCAGTGCAGTAGCCTCAGCGTAACTCCAATCAGCAAATCAGCACCGTAACTCTAATGAGTGAAATTGCTTATGAGGGGAATCTGTTTCCGATGGTGGGCCTGATGATTAATGCGCACTGACAACATGTCTTTCCTCGAGGAGCTTTGCTGGGCTATGGCAGCTGTGTGACGCCACCTCCTCAAAGATGGCCCCCTCTTCCTCTGAGAGGCTGACATCCCACAGGGACAGGGATAAACTGGAGATGCTGCTGAGGATTTCACCACAACTCAACACTGAATGAGATCATAGGCGGTAACATTTCATCCTTATTTTACATTCCTTATAGTTGTGATATGCCAGCATGGGCCGCGTAAAAGTTGCTGTATAGGTTACGAGACAAAATTACAGTATCTGCAGTCTGATCGTTGAGGTTTCAGAAAGTTGGTTGATTTTACTGTTACACTTAAGAGTCAAGTGCAATCATAACTACACCCAAAGCTACAGTTTTAAGTAGGCTATGGTCAAAAAATAAATTAATCAAATATTCCTAACAACAGAAATCCAATTTACCTCTTTAAATTTATATTTGGGAATAATTTAACATACCCAAAGTTTAATCAAATTTGATTTATTAGATAAATTTAAAGGCCCACTGTGTCAAATTTAGGAGCATCAGAAATGGTATGTTTTCATTAGTTTATAATCACCTGAAAATTTTTGTGTTTTCATTACCTTAGAATGAGCTCTTAATATCTACATGTAGAGGAGGTCCTCTTATACAGAGTCCGCCATTTTGTTTTACAGTAGCCCCGAACAGATAAACCAAATGTTGGCTCTAGATAGGGCCATTCACGTGTGATCACATTGGCCACCATAGTCCTCCTACATGTTTGGTATGCAGCCTTTAAATGCCACTAAATCCTACACACTAGACCTTTAGTTAAAAAATCATAAAGTGATTGTTGCAGTTGTGCGAGAAAATATCTGATTCTTTGATATATAGTCAAAGGTACAAGCCTGTGATCATAAAAATATAAGGTGGAATGTTAACTACAACTCCCAAGGTGCACGTCGGCAAAAAATATCCAATCACAGAGCTTAAAATGCCACTAATGGTAGAGACAACTAAAAATTATGGTGTTGAGAAAACTGATTTTACAATCTGCATCTTAAATCAATTCACCTTTGAATTAGGGGTGGGAATCACCAGAGGATCAACGATACGATATTATTGCAATTTATTACCTTTTTTCAGCTGTACATTATGTCCCCTATGGAAAACTTTGTCGACATCTGTTTTATCCAATAAGATAAAGTTTTCAGTCAGCAATTTTTTTCAGTAGCAGCAAAATGTATCTAGTCGACTTAAAACACAATCGATTATATTATTTTAGTATGCTACCAAAAGTTTAATTTGTATTTGAAATATTAATAACATATATAATAAAACACTATGTGACGATACAATATTGTAAAACAAAAATATTGCGATAGTATATTGTATCAATTTGTCCCCCACCTCTATTCTGAATTCTACATTGGATAAATTCAGCAGCTACGGTGCTGCATTTTGTTCGTAAAGTCAACAACAAAGCATTTTGAATTCACTGCCACTCTGATTTGCACCTCTGAGTGGCTTCTTATCGTGGGTACTGCAGTATTTACAGCTATTCACTATGACAAACGGAGGAGAATAGCATACTATCTCAGAAACATACCTGAAATAATAAAATCTGACCAGAACAAATATCTATATCATCATTTCATTACATCATCCAGGAGAGTCCCGTGTTTCTACAATGAGCAATATTGGAGAATATGGAGCAGGCAAAAACACAAAATTAACAGGCTCCTCCCACTCTTTACAAATACCCAACTGGAAGTGATCATGTGACATGAGGTGGCTGCTGCAAGAATTTGCAAAGATTACATTTTAATGCAATTAAGATGCATGCGGTGACCTAAGTGTAGGGTCGGGAGGTATAACAATATAAAGAATCAGATGATATTAATTTGTCTAACATTAGGGATTTTGACATACCGCCATAAGGTGGAAAGTATCATCTTAACATCTTATCAAAGCTGTAAAACAGGTATGTTTTATGATAATAGAGCGCTGCAGGGATGATGTTTTTGTTGTAGGCCAACCCAGGACATAGCGTTGCCCTGATTCCCTCGAGAAAAGCCAGTGGGATTTCTCTATTGGACTTGGACTACTGCAGAAAATAAAAACAGCTCTGTGGCAAACAAATGTTTACGAAACTTACACGTTTCGCTCAGCAAGATAATCTTCGCAAATGAACACCACTTTTATAGTTTTTCCTGCGTAGATGCAATCAGCAGAAGTAAAAAGCTAATGTTAGGATATAAATGAAATACACTGCAGTCGCATGACTTCAGCGTCCCCACCACAACAAGGCTGTAAAGTTGTGTTAGCGTGATGGTCTCATTTAGCCACTCGTTCACCACCACCTTTTTTAAGACATGTAAAATCTTCAAAATTCACGAGTGGGGTTTACTGTGATATCTCACGTGATACAACAAAACACAAAAATCTCTTGAGCTCGTGTTAACTGCAGGCTTAATTTCAGGCATCTAAACTAAAACCCATTCAATAAACCCATTGACTTTGAGATGAGAGAGCCAGAAGTGGAAAAATGCTAACTAATTTCCACATTTTTGGATCCATTCCTGCATTACTTTGTATTTTTGTCAATTGTTTTTACAGGGTTTTACTTTGCTGGATTAGCTAGTAAAAAAACAAAAATGTCTCAACAATCCACTATCACAATATGCAATTACCCCAACAGAGGGTTCCATCTTATCGTCCACTCCTACTTCAGACTACAATAGCATTATATATAGTGTAACTTTAGTTGTAGCAAGCTACATGATAAAGTTTCATATGTGATGGGTGTCTCACTAAACATTGTTTCATATGAGGAAAATGTGGAGGCTGCAGGTCACATCTCTGGCCTCAGCTGTTCAGCTGTTTCCATTTCATCATGGGTGTAAATTTCATCAGGCTCCTGTTAATGCTGAGAGATTTCTCACAACTACTGGGCATTTATGAACGTCTTATTAATGTTACATGAAATTAGCTGTTGTTTGGACAATTGTTTTAAACAAGTAAGATGATATCAGAAAGCGTCACACCCCTCTGCTAACTGTATTGTATCTGCAGTTTGAAAGATACATTCAGCCATATATCATCTGCAATAAAAGTGTCTTGGATATGTATGAATCTATTCATGTTGTAACTAGTGTGTCTTGGCTGTATAGCATGTGATGAGTCTAGATTAAAAAGGAACTATTCATCTCCATACTTCACACCTCAAGAGAATTTCTTATCTACCATAACCATTCTGTAAATTACATTACACAGACTCTGAAACCCTTATCCTTGGTTTGTAAGGCTCTAATGTAACATGCACCATTATCAAAGAATTTCTACCTAACGACCCAACTAACCCGAACACTCCTTTCCTCATTCCAAGCTCGCAGATGAGATGAGACCCCACTGAGCCAATGAGCTTCGACAAAACTGACTTGATTGCCAGGGCTTTAGCGTCAATGATCCTAGAATAACAAGGAGCATATTGTACCATCAGCACAGGGCTGCACAGCCAGGCCTGTTCCAGGTTAACAGGCTCTTAGATGCCTGGGCTCAATGATGGAGGTAATGACATTCTCATGATCCTGCAATACAGGTGAAGAGGTAACCATATGGACAGAGGGAGACTGCAGAGAGGAAGAAAACTGCAGAGCAGAACTGGACATCTTATACATCTAAATAATGTGTAAGATGACCTAGTGATTAGGAATAATGGGGTAATATAATCCTAAATCACCATAAATTATGAAAGATTTTTCTGTCATATTCTTTTTAGTCTTTTCAAAAGGTTACTGCCTGAACGCAAAAACCCTCCCCCCAAAAAACAAATAGGACATGATATTTAGATCATGAGTGACTTATTCTGAAAGATTAACGACCATCAATGTGCTTTGGCATCGTAACTATGAGGCACATGTACAGTATCAGCTTGCAAGCGAGTCATTATCACAGCGAGACCACTGACGTTGCTACGCATCCCTGTCAATATTTTGAGTGGAGCTGCAGTACTTTGCACAACTCTATATGAAGTCATTTGACACTCTTATCAAGCATGGAAAATCCATTTCTTGTAATTTCCGCTGTACAGACACCTCGTCAGCCTGTCCCAGCCAGATGCCACGGCGGTGGCGAATGAGCAAAAGGGAAAAAAAACAATAAATTATTTTGATGATTAAGATATGATTGACAACAAAACAAAGAGCAGTCATAGTGCATTGTGCATTTGTTTTTAATTTTCCAGAAGTTTCTAATCACAACACATGACATCTGTCAGAGGTAGGCCTCTGATGTGAGTGAGATGGAAAGAGTACATGTGGCTCTATTTGCGGTGTATACATAATAGTATGTTTATATATGGCTTCATGCATGAGTGCAGACATAACTGCTTCCACATGTATACTGTATGTCTACATAGATCCTTGTATGCATCTATATACATTTTTTTTGCTCAGTTTCCAGTTTATAATGTACACCAAACTAAAAGGAATTCAGTCTAATACAACAGCCTCCTAATAAATCCTTCCTTTATGAAGGTTTTTATGTTCAGTTTTTGTTGAAACTGTTTAAGAGGTTTTGATTTAATTGTGGAGGCTGCAGTTTGTGGTGTTTTGAATTTTATTGAGTTATAATGAGAGGTGTTTATCGAGCGGCAACCACATAGCTGAAAACTGAAATCAACACAGAAGTGCTAAAAACTGCAGTTCCTTGAATGGCCACTTGAGACTGGCTCCAAAAGTGAGTCAATCTCCATAGACACCAACGTTAAAATGCCTATTTATAATAAAGATTATCACGTTGACAGTCTGGTACAAAAAACGGTTTTGGTTCCAATAGTTAACTTCCCCCGTCAAGACATCTGTCATAAGGGCGTGGCCACTTACAATGACAGTTTGTTGTGTTGTTTGTGATAGGCGTCACTGGTTGTGTAACCGTTCACTAGCGCACGGTCCTGTTGTCCTTTTGGTTTCTCTTTTTGAATGACGAATACAGACCACTGCTGCCTGCTGCTATGGAGAACATACATGCCCGTTGGCCGTTGGCTGTAGTCTTTTGCGGTGTGTTCAGGTGCAACTTTTTGGCCGAGACACAGGCAACGCAACAGTTTGCCTTTATCGCCACTAGTTCTTTGATGGGTGGCTCACAGTTCCACTCTATTGATCAAATATTGTCACTTCTGGCTCCAAAAATCTGAGATGGCGACGGCTTAAATGCCAAACTCGAGGTCTCAAAACTGGAGTCCATAAACCAATGGGTGACATCCCAGTGGCTCCATCCATTACTTTTATAAAGTCTATCGTGTTCATATTATTTTCTCCACACACTCCATAATTAGACCAGTGGTTTTCAAACATTTTGTGCCCAAGGCACACCAAAGGGATTGCCATAATCTCAAGGCACACCTGTATTTATATCTGTGCACAATAGCTTCTATAATGTGTGTTATCATTCTTATCACGACATAAGACCGATGAAAATAAGACGGGTAGCTTTTCTTTCAATGATAGGTTGTCATTGCTTGTGCTTTGTTGTAATTTGCTCCATACAATAAAGTGATGCACTGTCCCACTCATGGCTTTCTTCTTTTAAATGTTGTCATCCCTCACACTGGCTGCCAATCAGGGCTTTTGATGAATCACATATGATTCCCACGTGCAAACTGCGACAAATAGGTTCCCCCTGAAGGTTTTTTTAAATTAAATTCAATTGAATTACATTTTTTAGCTAGAGATTTTATCTCTTTATTAGGAAATGGGCGCACACAACATATAAATACAATCAGAAATACAGTAAAACTCCATTCATAACTTTTTGTATAGGCCCAGCTGAATATTGACATAATAATGTGTGATCACAAGATCTCACGGCACACGATTGGCATCGGCACACCATTTAAGAACCACTGGGGTAGACTACATAACATAAACACCATTATGTATAATGTAATTCAGTTTAACAACATTATGATCTACATCATCCAAAATGACCTTACAGTTGATTCGGCACCTCTCGAAAAAAAGTTCCAACAAAAAACTGTAAAGGTAGGATTACTGTACGGCTGCTGTAATGTTGGCTGTATTACATTTAGCTAGGTGTACCTAATAAACTGGCAACTGCATGTACCTTATTTGCAGTTCGCGATAGTATAAAAGAAAAGTAGCATTATCATTTCTTTACATATCTGCCTGTCTGCTAGCACCACTCATAAGTCCCTGTCGCTAACCGCCTTGGGAGTTCAGATAATGTTCCTTGGCTGGCAGAAGACAGGTTGATAGCTGTCAGGGACAGAAACAGAATAAATGACAGGGTTTCATTGGGGCGCCTCTAAGGCGCATTAGGGACCTCAGGATCCCAATCCCCAAACACGGGATGAAGAATCATTTTGTCACAAAGGCACAGGGTCGCCCATCACTGTCTAATGCATGCCTTGATTAATCGTAGGGATGGATCAACATTATGTCCTATTCAGGGTGATGCTTAATTGCCTCCGCCATCCAAGTCATCCATTGCCCTAATGATTGTGCGTCTGCTCCCCTGGACACATGGTTAGTCTGGTGGACTGTAGCTTAGCAGGACAGGACCCCCTTAAACATCATCACCAGCTGAGAGCTTACCCTCTCCAGACACCTTTACCTCCCCCTAACCGCGAATATGTGGATAAATGGAGCCGGCTTCATCGCCCGTAGCCCTGTGTTTATATTCACAGCAGAATGTCTGCGAGTGTTAATGTATGTAGATTTCATTTCTGATGAGTGATTATTTGACTGCTCATTTTGCCTGAGATTTATGGCACTCTCTCTATCTCCTGACTGCAGTGCCACTCTTATCTTTAATAAAAGAGATGAGGACATTAATCAGGTTTTGTTGGCGGCCCTTACTAAGACATTAAATGTATTGTATGGGGTAAGTAAACACGCTTCACATCCTTCTCCCTCACAGTCGAGAGAGAGAGAGGGTGAGGGAAAGGAGGGTGAGGGACAGAAAGAGGCAAGCGAGGAGGAGAAAAAAAACCCTCATTATATTTATCATAATTTCACATCTGCTGTTTTTGAAGCAATGTACCATGAGCCCATAAAGTGTATTACAACTGTGCATAAATTCAACTGATTTGTGGCTGGAGTAGCTAATTCCTTGAGTACATTTTAGAAAAACAAGCACTGAGCCCTGAAATTGCAATTCCATAAAGGCTTTAAATTACTGAGTACAGAATCAAGAACTTGCCTGATGTGCCGCGCATGGTGACCGTGTTATAGGGAAATGCAGCGCTCCCCGAGATAGAGACAATAAAACCTGAGATGAGTGAGCCATATACTCAAACAAAATAAAGGAAGAGAAGATGGGCTGGATACGTGATGAGGGGGAGTGACTATCATACCTCTGCATCTCATTTTACCCTTTTAACCATGAGGATGCATCCGAGAGGACACATTTAGTTTGTTCCCAGCTCATAATATCCATCCCTCTGTACTTCATATCCGTGGAGGAGTTAGTGGATGGATGCCAGCACTACAAGCAAAGCCTCCTCATTCAGGGGCCGTTAAAATGATATGAATCTCATCATTAGAAGAAAGGGGAGGATGTGTATTGTGGAATACTCCTGGACATAGTCAAGAACACACACACACAAATACATACACATATTCACAATAAGGAGGTCAGTGGTTAACCGTTAATCAGTTAACAGTCAAGAACATTGTTGACTGGTTACGCATGTTGGTCTACAGGTTAATTTTACTACTCTTCAGTTTACACACTGCCACCAGCTGAGTCTGGTGGGAGCTACTGTTAGCTAGTCGCGCTGCGTATTTGGCAATTATTGCTAATAAAACCGTCCCAGCTAAACAACATCCCTAGTTCACACTATCAATAGGCTATGACCTTGTGCAGACCAGTGTTGGGTTTGTTACTCAAAATAAGTAGTTTATTACTCATTAATTATTACACTTTGGAAAAGTAATATCATTACTTTCCTGCCCTGTTATATTACTTTTCTGTTACCCCCAACAACATTGTATTTTGAGGAGAAAGGACATATTTACCAGACTTTGCATGTGTGTCTACGAATAAATGTCAGGGTAATCTCCAGTAAATGCATCTAAGGCTAGATGACTTGCAAATTATCATTATTATTATAATTATTTTTACCTGCTGGGTCGTCTGTTACCTGTGACCGGTATTTTCCCAAGGATCTGTCTGAAAGACCGAGAGTCAGTTTTAGAGATGGGCATTTTTTTATCCACCACATATCCAGCCACAAGCCTCACTAGCTCTTTGTTGCCTGTAGCATGTAGCTATCCACAATTAAAATTCAGTTCGGGTTGTTTAGCCTTGTAGGGTTTCAGCCATCCTCCGTGGCCAAGGAGGGCTCACTTTTGGTGGGGTGTATTTCCTGGAGCCTTGCGTTGCTGTGCTATTGGTTACAGAGGGTATTTCAAGTAGTCTGAAGTTGGTTTTTTTTTGCCCCTTCCGCTACCTGGAACAACTTTTTCTTGTCATCTTTGCTCCCGACAAATCCAAAATATTGGGAATATCCAACTGCCCCTTCAATGTACGTTGAGCATTTTCTTTTTCCACGCTAGTTTCCTGAAAATGAACCCAGGGATATGACTAATTGTTGGATTTCAAATCAGTAGGGGGCTGACAACAAAAGTAGGGTTGTGATAAGTTATTTGTTTTTAGGCTGACTGTAATATTATTACTGTAACTGTATTGGTATTTTGCAACACTACTTGCTTCTGGAAAATGTCATATTTTTACTGCCCAACACTGGTGCAGACACATTCGGTCATTCACAGTCTCCACTCATTCATTCATTTCCCAGAATCACTATCAGACAAACACATTGAAACCAGTGGGAAGTTTATACTCTCCACTTCAACTGACTTGTATACCTTGGTAATGGTTTCTCCACAAATCAATACAAAGCTCCTGGACCCACATTTGATACAAAGCCTTATTTTGTTATCTTGCAAACTTTAGGTGTCACATTGGCTCAGATTGTATTAATATTTCATGTCATTCTTTCCAGCCACTCTCCATCCTATCACTTCCTCCATCCTCCCTCCTGCCGTCTCTCACCTCCCTCGCTTTCTCCCTCTCCTATCTAGAGTCATTTGGGGATCGGCATGAACAAGATTTTCATATCAGGTAAATGAATATCTTTATCACAGAGGCAGGAGTCGGGATGCTCAGGGAGCTGGAGAGAATAATCACACAGAGCAAACAGTCTTGGGGAAACAGAGAGGCACTCAGTAATAACAACCTCTCTCAGTCTCCCACACTGCTCTCTGTGTAAATCCAAATAGCCTGCTTACTGCGGTGGATGCTGAGAGATCAATGGCCTTAGTGTGTCTCAGCACTGACCTTTAACCTTTGAGCATAAAATCTACTGACTCTGGTATTCCTTTTACTTTTCCTCTGGTATCACTATGTAGTTAAAATTTTGGGGTTTTAGTTAAACATTTCAGCAAGTAGACCTATTACATTGATTGCCTTGAACTTAAATGATGCCCAGAGAAGACTGAAGACACTCCCTTTACATATGAAAATGGATATGTTCATTCATTTAAAACATGGTGACTGTCACTGGCCACATACTTCCTTGCGTCCTTTACGTTGGCATAGATACAGTATATTCGATAGATGGCACTAGAAGGCAGAGTCAAAAGTTTCTGACAACATCAAACAAGGCAACGGTGGAGGAGATTGTAAAAAGTACCTTTTAACGGAAGCAGACTTGTAGACACAAGCATTGTAAGGCCATGAAATACATCGCGACATGTAGACAGAATTCTTTTCATTATATTTTCGCATTGTTCCGTTCTACCCCTTTAAAATCTTTTCGTTGTGTCCTATGGTTATATCTTGCTTTGACTATGCTGCACTGACTTCGCCACACTGGCCCCATACATTGGATGATGATCATCAGTTCTTTCTTACTAATATAATGCCAGTGTAATAATGTCCATAGTCACCTTTTATGGCAGCTACTAAAGTCTGCAATGAATCAGCGTATCTTTTACTTTTACTCATATCTCGACATGTAGACAGAACATTCATTTCACTATATTACCGATTTGTTCCGTGCCATCTTTCAAAATGTCTTTGTCGTGTCCTATCGTCATATCTCGCTGCAACTATGCTACATTGCCCCCACAATCTCCACAGTACTGCTCCGTTTCGTCCGTATCCATAAGCTTTTAGAAAAAGTGCACAAATACAGACAAAATGAACACAGAGTGCGGACAGACGACTCCGTCTGTGTCTGTATACATACATACATAATGTCAAGCAGAAATAAACCATTCTACCAGAATGATTGGCACAACATTTGGTATCTACATTCATGGTTCCTAAAGGATGACGCATAACGACTTTGCTGATCCCTTGACGCCATCATAAGATTGAAAGTTTTGGTTCAGAGTGAAATTTCTTGACAACTGTCAGATGGATTGTTATGAGATTTGGTGCACACATTCCTGTCCCCTTCAGGATGAGCTGTCATCATTTAAACCTTCTGTCTACTGCCACTATTAGGTCATAAGTCTATTTTGTCCAGTATCTTGGTTCAGCCTCAGCTGTGACAGACTTCAAGCTATTTAGCAAATGTTAGCGTACTGACATGCTGAACTAAGATGGTGAACATGCTGAGCATTATACCTGATAAAGGCATCAGCATGTTATCATTGCCATTGTGTGCATGTTAGCACGCTGATGTTCAATGCTCTGCTGTGCCTGTAAGTTCAGCCTCACAGAGCCACGAGCATTGCTGTAGTCTCTTTGTCTCATTTCTTGTTGAAACAGGCTTAAAACAAAGCAAACTGTTTACAATATTGATGTCTAATGTGTTCATTTCAATCAAAAGTTTTAGGCTGTTTTATCAGCTATCCAGCACTGCAATACAAGAATATTTTCTCATTATTATGTGTAAAGTTAGTAAGCATTATGGAGGTTTGAATAAGTATAAAATCAATTGTTTATATTTTACTGGTCCGTTGACATTTCATTTACCTGTGTGAAAAAATTTGCCGCAACTAATTCTTTTCTAATGTGGAGTGCAGAACAAAAAGCAACCATCTCTCTTTATTACAATGCCCAATAACAGTTGATTTAATGGCTATAAAATGTGTTCATTAGAATGTTATAGATAAGAAATATTGAAAGTATACCTAAAAGTGTCACTTTTATAGTGAATGAACAGGATAATATAATCTAAAAAGGGTGTGATTATATTCAAGTCCTGTCCTCCAGCATTATCCTGGAGCTCATAAAGAGATGAAGTTTAATATGATGCTTTCAGTCAGTTTAATTGAATTTTAATTGCCACTTTGGACAGAAGGTTTAGATCTAATCAATAAAATATTAAACTTTTGGGGCTTTGACGTGGAATGGTCTCCCTGTCGCCCCCGGTGCAATGCATCCTGGTAGCGTCGGGTATAAAATGCCTGTTTATGAGCTGAGGTAGCTAAGCCAACACCTTGCTGTTTTCCATAGTGTTTCAGCAGAATGCAGTGGATAAATAACACAAGGCGAACAAGCTGAGATTCCATTAATTACACTGGTGTGGAAGAGCGGTCGGTCACCTTCAAAGGAAGGCCTTTAATGTGCCAGAGCTATAAATATTTTGAAATGTCACACCTTGGGAAGACAGCATCAGGCCAGAGCCGAGGCGATAAATCAGAGCCTGAGAAGAACCAGGAAAGAAAAGATGGCTCTTTGGTATTTTAGAAATAATTACTGATACAAAAGGGGTAATGAATGAAGCTATAAATTACGTTAAAACAGACCATTAGGAGAGGATTAGTTTATAAAACTCGTTGCTGCTCCTTAAAATTACCCTCTCAGAATATCGCGTATTTTACTCCATCCATAACTCACGGAAATAAAAAACATGTATGCATAATATCACACTCTTTTGATTAATGCTAAATTAATTGATTTTGTTCTGCTGCTTTTAAATGAGAATCTTCTAAAGACGCCAGATATGACATCATCATCAGTTCTTTCTTACTAATATAATGCCAGTGTAATAATGTCCATAGTCACCTTTTATGGCAACTACTAAAATCTGCAATGAATCAGTGCGTCTTTTACTTTTATTCAAGTTTGAGAAAGTATAGAGCAGGTATGACCCCGGACAGAGACCCATGTGCTTTGTCCTGTACGTGGCCCAGTCGTCGTCCACCACCAGCATCACCGCTATCACATACAGTTATAAATCTGAGGGAGCCTTGGTTAGGCTGCTGCACGGATGGAAGGAATTTATCCTCAATCCCTATAGAGAGAGCCTGGGAGAGAAAAATGACATGGCCCATCCTCTAAGGCTCATAAAAGTCTAAATTAAATATCAAATGGAACCACTGATGGATAGCGTCCCCTCCATGGATCCCCAGCGCCGCCTCTGCCTCCACTCCCTGACACGACAGGTGCTGCTCACATGACTGGAGAGCCAGACAACTTTGTTAGCGGGATTGTTCTCGGTTCAGTGTAAAGCCGCGGTGTACAAAATGAGGGAGTCGAGTAAGTGAACGCAACAAGGCGCCATTATTCCTCGCTGGTTCCTGCCATAGCTGGATCCTCCCTTTCTTTCAAAGGATCCTTAAATATTGTGCATGTATGACTGAATGAGGATGTTTCTTCAGACGACTTAAAAGTGCAATTTGTCATATATCTGAATTACAGAGTATATGATTCTCTGTATCCATATTTATAAACTCGTGATTCCCCCATCCTCAGCAAAAGAACACTTCGAAAGATTGCTGTCAAGCGGGAACACCTCATCGGGAGATACTGTAATACTAATGCCAGCCCAGCCACAATAGCTGGCGCTATCGCCAGGCTAAAACTGTACATTATGAATCATCAATTGTCGCCCTGCTTTGTATTATCCCCAGAGAAAATCCCAATCTGGGCTTGAGCCCACGGCTGATGGACACCCCATTATTCACTCGCGCTTCTTCAGCTCTGAGACAGGAGTGGGGATAGGCAGTAAAACGACGGCCTTAAGATTAATCCTCCGCTCTTTCTCCTGCTTCCCGAATCAGAATGAAATAGAACATTCCCTTCCCTTAATCAAAAAGTTTTTATCATCTCCCCCCTCTCCAACTCAGGAAGTGGGGATAATGCTCGTTCCATTGCTCGTCCTGTGAATTGACATTGGGGAGGGTGATGAGAGGGATCTGCTCTTGCTGCCTTTTGTACTGTAACAAGTGAGCACAATTTAGATGAGCTGGTGGTCGTCGATCAATACGCGCATTATCTCCCATACGACGCGCCATGCAAGCTTTAATAATGGGGTTAGCAATCCCTACAAACCGCCATAGCACCCACGTCACTGAATGGCCTTCACAATTAAGATAATAACATGGTGAAAGTCAAACAGAGCAGAAGTTCATGCTGCTGCTGTGCAGTAAGGAAGAAAGTAATGACAAAGGAGTTTAGAGGAAAATAAAGCCTTAAGTTTACCTCTAATGTTACATAAGAAATGTGCTCAAAACCAATTATATTAACTAAAGAGGAACTTCACACTCTCCTCTTTTCTCGTGCTTATAAGGCGGAGGATGTGCAGCACGAAGTGAGATGTGATTTGGTTCTCAGCGAGGTCACAAGCATCAGGTGAGCTGTGAAGTTGTGGTTTTAGTCACCCAAGTCTCGCCTCACACACAGTCGAAGCCTCGATGCCATCACGCCTTCGGCCCGCATCACTTAGCGGAGGGGTGTGAATTTGTTTTCACCCAGGCGTTAATGAACTGTGGGCTTTGTGGGCTTAACGAGAGCGTGCTTCCATCGAGCAAAAGGTACCTGGGAGGATAATAAGTGTTCGCAATTCAAGCAACTTCTCCCTTCTTACAGTTTAGGAGGTGTTTTAACGAAAGGTCTGCGCTGACGGCCGCCGCTGCAGTTCATCTCTGACCTGCCATATCAGGCTGCGGAGGAAACAAGACTCCGGGAGTATTCGTCATCCATCAAGAACATGCAGTTTTGTGCCACAGCTCCTGGCTTCCAGCCAAGTCTAAAGCGACTCATTGTACAGCAGCCAAAAGACAAAGGCAGCTCCCCCTCTGCTCTGCGAGAGCGGTGCGTGGAGGTGTGGGTGGTTATGCAGATCACTAATTGTACAGGCCACCGGGGGAAAGAGAGAACGGAATGGCAGCCTCTCTGCAAGACATGCCGAGGGAGGGGAGGGACGGACTGGTGTGAGCCACCCTCCCTCCTCTGTCTCTCTCTCTCCCTCTCTTTCTCCTTCTTTTTCACTCTCTCTACCCTAAATTGGCAGCTGGCAGGCAAATGAATGCGGTGTGAAGTGAGCCCACTGAAGTGCAGGGTCCTGCTGTTCAGGCAACAAAGGAGCTCCATGCGAGACATCTGCTGTTCAGTTATCAGAATACATTTAGTCACGTGCCTCCCTTCCCTCGCTCTTTCTCCATTGCTCTTCCACCACGGCCCGCAACATCCATTCTGTCAACTGAGAGCCGAGCCTTTCTTTCTCCCCACTTCTCTTCAACGGCATTCTTCTTCAGATCACTCCTCCGCTGACACTCCCCCCACCTCCTCCCCATCCCTTTCTCATTCTCTCATTTGCCACCGTAATCCCCCTCTCCACCTCTTCTTTTGCTGCCTTTATTTAAACAGTTTAGGTCTGGCAGATAACCCCGGAGTGCTTCCTATCTGGTCCAAAATGCGTTAACCCTGTGTGAATGATCACAAGACGGCCTGAGGAAACGGCAGACTGAATCTTAATGAGCCACGCTCGCACAAGCAAAAGTAAATTGAGCTTACCACCATGATAAATTAACCTAATGAATGCAATTGTTTTGTGGCACGCTAGCTTGGGCTGGAGCCAGATGGTCAATACTTAGCGCTGAATTTTGTGTCTCCTGTCTTTTTTCTTTCCCTCCATTCTGTCGTGCTTTTCTTGCTTTTACGAGTAGGAAGCCTAAAAACAAAAACAACTATACATTTTTTTACTTACATTTGATGTTTTTTACACTCTAAATGCTCTTTATTTTCTCAGTTTAATGCCTGTGAATTGGTTTGCTGTGGCTAAAACCCCTGTCGGTAAGCATCCATCCCACACCTCGGACCAGGGCCTTGCAGCTGAGTAAAACAAGCAACTGTGGTGACATGATAGGGCTCCTCAGAGGAGAAGGCGGTGTGTATTTCTCCCCATTTCCTGTCCCAACTCACGATATCCGTGTTTACTTTAACACTTAATCCCTGTAAAGTGTGTCATTTGGTTTGCACGCTCTTCACTCTCCACTTCGTCCTCCATCCTCTCCCAGTGGTGCAGGCTAGCATGAAGGTTGCACATCCAGGAAGGGACAAACCCCCCTCCTGTACTGCGTGTAAACTAGATGACTTCCTCTAGGCAGGTGGCACATATCCAGATGTTCTCTCAATTTCCTCCTGTGTGCGCGCGTCTACTTATGTGTATGCCTGCATGTATTGCTTGAGCTGGTGACCTCTCTGCTCTCCCCACAACATCACCACTGGAGCAGTTTACACCATAATGACTTGTATCGCCCGAGGCCCCGCCACATCTGTGGCTCCCTTCCTCCATCTCTGTCTCTCAGTCTTTCCCTCGTTCTGTCTCAGCTTTTCCGTCTCTTTGTCTTTCCGTGTTCCTCACACACAACCTGTCCACATTTCTCTTGTTTATACTTTATTCCCTCCAGTTTTTTTTTTTTTCAACTCTGCTTAGTCTGTCATAGACTTTCCCCATCGCTTCGTCCTCAAGCAAGTGCTTCCCCGCTTTGGTCCATAGCACTATTACCGGAGGAAAAAAAAAATGCATGGCTCACTTTGCAAGGACTTAATGCATGTCTAACATGACACCTATCAGCAATAATAAACAAACACATCATTCAATGTCAGCAAGCTTGAGAAGGTAGTTGCAGCCCCTCATTGGAAGGGCCTAGTGTCCAAGATAAAGCACAGGGTAAGCTCTGGCAGCACCGAGTGAGTCTAATGTCACATGGAGTGACGTGTGCTCCACCAACAACAACTCAGCTCATTACCCACTCACGAGGGTGGAGGGAGGGGGGAAAAATGGTGCGTCCAAAATGTGACCATGTGCTGACCGGGCGTTCTGTCCCGTTCCCACCCCCCCGGGCTGTATATGGAGAGCAATGACCTCTCACTCAGACAGTGCGGCGTTCGATCGATCATACGTGACATTTGTGACATTGCATGCATCCTAGATATGCATCTCGGCGGTGTCAACTTATCAGTCAAACCGTCTCGCAGGCAGGACATACATATCACATTACATGTTCGGCAGCTCTTGTGCTCCACGTGTGGTTTGACTCAGATTCCTGCACTCTCACACAAGGTAAACTGTGCCTCTGTGAATGTGGCGAGGAGCCGACGTCTGTTTCACCTTTACAGCTGACGTACCCTGCGAAATCGTAAACACGCGGACAAATAATTGACTTCATCATCATAACACGGAGTGCCCATTTCTCAGCAGAGATGCACTGTATTGTTTAAAATACACCACAGCCAGCTCTGTGGTACTGTACAGTCCCCGTCTGGATGTACGCACGCACACACACACACACACACACACACACACACACACACCCCTCACCACACACAGTGTCTTGTTTTCAGGTTCATTAAGCCCCTGTGTTACCCAGAGTGGCTGACAGGATGAGGAACAGTGCAGAAATCTCCCCCTGCAGGTATCCATTCACATTATCATTGGGAAAAAGCCTCTCTCGTCAGTGCCCTTGTTACGGCTCGAGGGGGGACCACTAATTAGAGAGACAAGAACTGCTTGAGAATAAGTCCATTACACCCATGTGGACCCAAAAGCTTAAAATACCTGAAATATCAGCAAACTCCCAGCATCCCCTCCAATCGCTCCCCTTCTGCCGAGGGCATCTTTTAAAACATGGAAAAATATGGCAAAAGAGTTGTAGAGATAGACAGAAATGGAGGACAGAAGCTGTCAGCTATTTGAAAGGCTTTATGAAAATTATCTTCCAATTAGAGGTGATGATCAAATCAGGCATGAACCCCACTCTTGAGTTCTTGATGATTCCTCTGTCTGTCTCTCCCTCAATTTCTCTCTCTTTTCCTCTTTCTTTGTCTCTCACTCTGTGCACGAATGAGTGTGCGTGTGTGTGTGTGTGTGTGTGTGTGTGTGTGTGTGTGTGTGTGTGCATGGTGTATCCGCAGCTCAGATGAACTCATGAAAGGAAATTTGGTTCGCTTTCTCATCACTGGTAATTACACTAATACATCGGAAATGCCTCCTTCAAAGTGCAAGAGCCATGTGGGGCACATCATTATAGTAATATAGTTTTGGCTGAAATATATATCAAACTGTTTATCACCGCTCATTGTTTATTCTCAAACACACAGCCACAGAACTCGCAGACGGGATGATGAATGCAATAAATAGATTATGACTGAATATTTTAACCTACTGGTCAAGTAACACAGAAAGGGTCAGTGCAATAAGAGGCTCGCACAGCCTGCAGTGGTGGAATGGAAATGAGTACATTTACACCTATGCTACATACTTATATATGCTTATATTGGTGTACATTTCACTGGGAAATATTGTGTATTTTACTTTTGCTATATTTAATTACACAGCTATAGAAAGTAGTTAATAGGTTAGGACTTACATTTTAAATGACGGCCTTTTACTTGCAATGGAGAATTTGAACTAGGGCTGCTCGACTATGGCAAAAATCATAGTCATGATTATTTTGGTCAATGCTGGGATCACAATTATTAACACATTTACTCATTGACTTCAGAAACATCATGGATTTATTGAGCTTAAAAAAAAGTTATTTTTTAATAGTGGATATTCTTAAACATTAAAATATAATTACAGAAATGATTAAGATTTAAATTTTTACAAGTAATCATTAAAGGAATTTTGAAAAATGTAAAAAATAATAATATTATTAATAAAATGAAATAAAATAAAGTAAATAAACCCCTTGTGGTTGGGAGAGGAGCTAGTCACTGTGATTACTTTAAGGAGAATGCATGGGAATGAATTACAATGTAATGTACTTAAATAAATTTCTTGATTTTTCCCAGATGGTCTGAAGAAGACACTAAATTTGTCATTGGTCGCTTTTATTTAGAACATGTGCATTTTGCCCACCCAACAAAAACATGAAAGTAGCTCAGAACTTCTATTCTGACAAAATTAAAGACATGTACACCATAAACTGATGCAGAAATGGCACATATTGGTGCATAAAATGCAACAGAATTTGGGATATTAAGTGTTTGACGCTCAAAATCTTCTGACAGAGGACCCCCGATCTCTCTGTTTCATGTGTCGTCACCCTCCAATGTTCATACAAAACCCTAACCCTAACGACCTTGACCAAGAGGGTCTGAAGTTGCCAAATCTAGCTAGAAAGTCACCAAGTTGGCAACACTGAGTAGACTGCTGTAAAGGAAAGGGGTGGCTTTATAGCACAAGACAAAACACTGTGACATGGAATGCAGTACAACAATCGTTTTATCTCAATTATCCTGTTTTTCGTAGTTGTTTGAAGCCAAAATTGTAACTGAAAATACACTTTGGTTAATCACGCAGCCCTAATTTGTGCAATGCAACTTAAACCACAACACCACATATGAATCTGTGAGCAGGTGCAGTCCGCAAAGTTGTCAAGTTCTCCTTAACTCCACTCTTTCGCCTTCTGATTTCATTATGATCCAACAAATGATCCATTAGTTTTGGATGCAAGCTCTAAGTAGGCAGCTGAATTCAGCCCACAGTTGGCAGTATTTATGCAAGTTGATTTAACTGCTGGATAGGGTCCTCTTGTGAAACACGAGTCAGTTCCAGCATTTAACCTCACCATACTAATTTATGCACCATGGCATAGGGTACTTTATCATCTGCTCTTTGGGGAGAGACAGTCATCTCATTAGGCAGGATTTAATGAAATGCAAGGATAGACTTCTTAATTCCATAGATGGCTGAAACAAAAATCCCAGCGTAAATCCTGCACTCCTCTGTGGCTCTATAAATTGTAGCAGGCAGAGGAGGAAAACGTGAGGGAGGGAGGATGCCAGCAGAGACTTTTGGTGAGGGAGAAAGAAGATGGAGGTTGATACGAGCTGAGGTGTAACTGAGTCTGTAAGTCCATAAATGGGTTTTCTAATTGCGACATTCCTGGCTTGAAAGTTGGACTAAACAATGCCTTGGAAACATATGAAATGAAGACATATTGCTTCATATTGTAATGCATCAGCAATATTTATTGTCTAATAATACCCACAACATAATGGATGCTGCTCTAAGCCTCTACACAAGTGTTCCTCCTGGCCAAAAAAATCTAAATGTAGATATATCTGTACTGACAGCAATAGGCCTGTGCATCTTAACCACCCTCTTCACTATTCTTACAAAGTCCCACTGCTTTTCTAGCCTCAAGCCAACTAAGATATGTTAAATCCTTTTGAATGTACAGACAGTAGAGAGAGGAGAAAAAAAAAATTAGGGCAGACTGTCGACTGTTCTTGGCAAATGTACATGTTCATTTCCAGCCGGTGACTGCCGGGGCCCGCAGACGAGAGCCACCAGAGGAGGAACACACCAGCCAATCATCAACAGCACGACGCAGAACATTAACACCATAATTTACATAAAATTACTTACATACTGGTGTGGTAATTTAATTTGTTTGACCGGTACAGTGCAACTGCGAGGAATAGATTCGTACATGCACCACGAGGGAGCTCTGCTTACTCTTCCACATGGCTAATTCTTTCACACAATATTATGGGAGAAAAAAAAGACACCCCAAAGAAACCTTGATTTCATTTACAAGTCCCGTTTCCCTGTCCAAGACGAGGATGGATGCATGTGCACATACATGCAAATGTATTCATATGTAAGCACATGCTAATACAAAGATAACATTCAGTGTGTTTGTCATAGGCTCATAAGAAAATGTACATATTAGGTGACTTTAGTACATAATAAAGAATTACAGTGTTTCAGGTTCTCATTTTCTCTTTGTTTGGACTTCATACTTTAGAAATCCTCACTGATTGAATAGTTTCTACAACAGGAGCCTCTGAAACGAAGGAGTGGACAAAATAATGGGATCATAATATGAATAAAGGCTGAGGATATAAAGTCAACATTGCTTTGTCATGCAGGCAGCATGTTGGTGACACGTGAAAGTCCTGTATTAGTGTCTGATGCTTGTGAACAGTTAAGAAGAACAGAAGCAGCTGTGCCCAAAACTACAGTTAAATCCCTCCACAACCAGAAACCATGGATTAGAACCATTTGGAAACATGGACAACTATAAAGCAGCAGCCAACAATATAAGAAGAGGCAGGAAGAGGACTGAATTACAATGTACAAGTTGAAGGAGCTGATTGGATCGTATTTCAGTGGAGCTGTACCTTGTATGACACCATGTGACAAATCAGTGATAGGCTGATTGATTGACGGAGCTTGAGTATGAACACTTACACAACTGGTGCAAAAGCAACAAAAAAATCATTTCAAACAACTGAAACTGTTGCTGAGTGGGGACAATCCATAACTTAAAGGTAACACTACTCGTCCACAGTCGCGGTTCCATTACAGTTGTTCGCGAAATAAAAGCAATATTTCTGAAAGTGTTATGCGTCTCGGGACACTGATCATTCCGAATTTCTTTGTTGTTTGTTATCCAAGATAACTGTGACATTTTTATCACGAATAACTGTTAATAATAACGCCGTCTCCTCCTCTGTCCACACATACCGCGCCATCTTCCTCGAAATGAACTTGTTGCGTGACCCCCTACGTCACGTCCGTTGACCCCGGTGACGTGTAAATGAGAAAAAAGTGTTTCCATTACACTTTTGCGATACACTTTTACATCGACACGTCTGAAAAACCACCTCATGAGAGCGTAAAAATGTTTTAGCGATATTTGAGGGGATATTCGAAATATAGGTGTTTTCATTACCAGTTTTTATTGCGATATTTAGGTTTTGCGCATTTCTAGGGGTAATGGAAACGCGACTACTATCACAAAAAGCAGATTCACAGTTGGCTCATTTTTAACTAAGGATGCTTTCACACCTGCCCCGTTTAGTTCGGTTCAATTGAACTCAAATTTGTTTGCCCCCCAAGGTGCGGTTCGTTTGGGCAGGTGTGAACGCAGCAACTGCACTCCAGTCCACACCAAAACAACCGGACCGGGACCTTCTTAAGGAGGTGGTCTAGGTTCAGTTACAAACAAAGTCTGATGCAGTTCATTTGTGGTGAGAACGTGTACTTACCTCGATCCGAACCAACTGCAGTCACATTACTCATTGTTTTGGTTAAACAAGTCTGGGCGGGTTACAGTCCGGGAGGATTATTAATGTCTGTACTGCCTTAATATGCACATTCAGCACATCCAATCATCAAAACATTGTTTTCTAGTTGGAGCCGCGCCTCGTTTTCAAACTGTATGGTTTGACTCAAATGAACAATGACAGCAATATAGTCCACGATGAGCAGCGCTAAAATCAACCTGCGTAGTTGTCCCTCCATTGTGACATTAGAAAGTGTCGCATTTATCTTGCAAGTGTACTCTTTTTCAACATTTTGTTTACTTCCTGGATTTTTCCCGCATGGAAATTCTGACCAATCAAGAGCAGCTGTCTTGCGCAAGGCATTTGATCTGATCCGCTTGTAAATGCTGCCGTGAGAACACGAACCAACTCTTGGCAATTATGCAACTTTGTAACAAAAGTAGTCCCCGATTCAGACCAAAGCAAGACAACTCTAGGTCTGAAAGCAGCCTTAAATGTCAGTTATTGATGTGTTAACTCTCGAGGATGTCACCACTTTGATGGCAAGTTTTAAAAGCAACACAAGACTGAAAACAGTCGATGCCTAAATTGCTGATGTGTCAGTCACGAAAACTGCCAGATGACTTGACTGTGACAGGAGCAGCATTCTCAGAAATTATGACACCACATGCTAAACAGAAACAAATGGCATGGCCTGAAACCACCTGCAGCTGAAGCCATTAGCCGGTATATTACGTGCATTGGCACATAAACACCTGGAGCCATGGAAAAAGTAATATGGCTTGATGATGAGACATCTTTCACACCTTTGCCTACATTCAAATGGGTCAGCCCCACATTGCCTGTTGGCATCTGTTTAACAAGGTCTAAGACTGGAACCGTCTGGTCAGCCAACTTTTCAGAGTCATTAGGTCTAGTGATCACTCTGCAGGGTACCATAACTGCAAAAGGAATATGAAGCCATTTTACAGGACATGAGGGACCACTGGGTGCCAACACTGTTCTCTCATTATGTTTCCAAAATTGATAAGGCCCCCACACACATGGCTAAATAGATTCTAGAGTGGTTTCCAGAGCCAAGAATGATGATGTTTTAGCCTTTATCCTGGAAAACACTGGACATTTTGGGAAGAGGAGAAGGAGATGAAGATAAAATATGAGAGATTTACTCTGGATTATCACTTTGGGTTTTATTTTTGTTGTTTCAGTGCTCAAACAACACAGTGAAATATGAAATACATTTTCTAAAGGTGTGTCCCTGTGTTTTAGTTATCGCTTGGTGTATGACAGTACATGCCAGTGTTGGCTAAACTGCTGGTGTGTTTGCAACTTGTCTGATCCTTGTTTCGCCCTGTCAGACTTTGTTGTGAAGCCATGTTGCCATCTTCCCAGATTACTATGAAGATTATTATTGATAGAAATGATGGACAAAATTACAAAAATAAGACCAAAGTTGTAATACACCACAATTATTCTTTGATTTTGTGAGGATTTTGCCAATCCCATTTCTTATTTTGCACCTAGCACTCAACATCTTATCAGATACGCCTCTCAACTCCTCTTCCCCTCTCTGTCTTAAATTGTCTACAGCATGTCTGACTTCGTCATATAACAAGGAAAAGTATGAGAGAACATAATACGATGGGTTCTCAGCCTGTTTTCTGAATGGATTCTTTGAACTTAAGGGAGAATTACAGCAGCTCTTATTCACCATCGGCCATGGCTGACCTGACAGGAGAGCTGTCACCTTCCTGTCTGCCCTGGCCGCTGTTAGCTTTAACGTAAGACCCCGTCAGCATGACAGGAGAAAAAAAAAACAAAAAAAACACCACCACTACCAGAGAAAAGAACTTAATGTCCTATTCACCCCTCCGCCCTGCACCGTTTGGAAAATTGCTCAATCTTTTCTTTTCCCCTGTCCCTGTGCCATATTATTATACATTGTCTCTGAGGAAAAGCATTTTCTATTATTGCCATTAAAAATATGAAAGTTTAGAGAGGAAAAAAAGAGAACAGAGCATGTAGGATGTAGAGGAACATTTGGGGGAGAGAGGTGAGGGTAAAAAGCGATTGAAAGGCTGTAATTATTTGAAATAGTCTGCTAATGTGTATTATCATGTCATTAAATGTAAATGAGATGGAGCTAAAAGACCCAACGCAGAGGACTTGTGGCTTGCTGTAGAAAAAGAGAAAGGAGGGGGAGAAAAAGAAAATCTGAGATAACAAAAAAAAGAGAAATGTCAAGGCTATCAAGGCTATGTTCATTTGTGGGAACATAAACATTTAATAAGCTGACCAACCTGTGACAACGACCGAGAACATCATCACATGATGGCGTGGTGCATTTACAAACAGCTACTGCAACTAACCAAAGCTTTGAGGCTGCTACTGGCACACAGATAAAGAGAGGGCGGATGGTGGGAGCGATTTAGTGGGAAGATCCTGATGCTGTCTGAAGTCCCGAAGACAATTGTCTTGACTGTGAGTGGGTGTGTGTGTGTGTGTGTGTGTGTGTGTGCGTGCGTGCATATGTGTTTACTCTTGCATTTGATCCCTGACGTGAGCGAGCATCATTCCACTTCAGCTGCTTAATAAGGCTGTCTGGGCCAGCGGCTCCTCATGGCCCCCAGCCCTGTTATCAGAAACATTAAGCTGAATATTAATGGCCTGGCCCGAGACGCATGCCATTAAGCTTGGTTGGCCATTTCTCTCTGTCCTTTCCCCTACCACTGTACAGGAATTAATGAATCGTGGGTAAAACAGGGAACACAAAAGAACGAGGGAGATAGAGAAAGTGAGAGAGAAATGGGGGGGCTTGGTCGCTGGCTATTTCTCAAAAAGCGGAAAGATAAATACGAGCAGAAATGTAGCATGTCATGTGTGGACAAAGGAGAAAGAGGAGAAAAAGAGTTAGGTGGCAACATATCTAAAAATAAACTGGTTGTATTTCTCTTTCGCCTGTTACATTAATAACAGTCATGACAGACCTTTGCATCTTGCTCAAAGAAAGAAACAACGAAAAAATTATTTGGTAATGATTTGTTCGTCTCTATTTCCTCTGGCTGAGCAGGCGCAAAGGTTTACATTTGAAATGGAACAGGGAGAGGGGAAAGCACTTATTACTCCCTAAGTGCTGTGCTGGTGCAGCCTAAGCAAAGTGAGCTGTTAACGGATATAATTTGTGTAGAATAGCCAGAGGAGAGCTTTTGATATGCAGAAGAGCTGACCTCTGGACTGCCACTTTAATTGGGTTTTTAATTTTCCAGGCCATCTGACAGTATCAAACATGATCCCTGAGCTTTGCCCCACTGATTGGAACCACCGTGACAAGAGGAGCCTGACGTTCTCTCTCCGCTTTTCAACAGAACGGAGGACAGCAGAAAGAAAAAGTGAAAAAAGGAGCAAGAAGAGGGGGAAATAAAAGCATGCAGGGCCAAAGGAGATGGGAGGGCTTGGGATGGAAATTTTGCCTTAATAGTGAGGAGCATAGTATTGTACGCGGCTAAGGCTGAGGCTGTGCTGTTGACGGGATACCACCCTCAGAGACAGGGAGGAAAAGTGCAGGCTGCTGAAATAAAGGCTGTCACTTCTGACTAGCGACAGCACACAGAGGACCAAACCAGACTTCACCACTTAGAGAAGTGCAGCAGTTGTATACAGTACACCTAAAGAGAAAGCTGGCCGGCTAATAGCGACAGACCTTGTGAGAACGAGGGCTGGGCGATATAGCCTATAAATAATATTGCAATATTTTTAGGCTATATCGCGATACACAATATATATCTGGATATTTTGGAATCTCCAAACTACTGTAGACTACTGAATAAACTACAGTTACCATAACATTTATTAAAGTAGCTACTGTTATATATAATAAAGTTTAAAAAGTACTGTTACAATAAAATTGAATTAAAAAAAATGTTAGAATGAATTTAAATAAAGTCATGTTACAATAAAGTTTAATAAAGAACTGCTTTAATCAAGTTAAAGTATTGTTACAACAAAGTTAAACAAAATAATGTTATAATAAAGTTAAATAAAGTACTGTAACAATAAAGTTAAAGTACTGTTACATAAAAGTTGAATAAAATACTGTTATAATAAAGTTACACAAATTACTGTTATAATAAAAGTAAATAAAATACTATTACAATAAAGTTTAATAAAGCACTGTTACAAAAATGTTGAAAATAATACTCTCATAATAAAGTTTAATAAAGTACTGTTTTAATAAAGTTAAACAAAGAACTGTTAAAATAATTTAAGTACAGTACTGTTACAATTATGTCTCATAATCTAATGTTAAAATACATTTAAATAAAGTACTGTTATCTTAAAGTTAAACAAACTACTATTATTATAAAGTTAAATTAAGCATTGTTATAGTGAACTAAATCAAAGCGGAACCACTGGTGTTTTTATTCTGAAGCACCCTGGTCGTCTCAGACTGGAAGTGTTTACGTGTTTGTTGTGAACTTTAACCTTCCGGTTAACAGTTAGCTGTTAGCAGTTAGCAGAAGATTAAACTGTCACAGTGGTGCCGTTAACCGTGAGGATTGATACACTGTGAGCGGGAGACAAACGAAACAGCTCTTCAGTTCATATGTTAATATGTGCAAGTCACACTGGTGCTCCATGGTAGCGAAAATGCGACAAAATGGTCGTGGTCTGGAGCCCTGCAGATACAAAAACACACCTCATCTGCTCACACACTATCGCCCAGGAGAGAGCTGTCTGGATGCATGGGGGTGTGCATGTGACATTATCATGTTTGCGAGTCTTTTTCTTTTTGTGTCGGACACAGGAAGAAAGCCATAGGACAGAGTGAGACAACCAAAACACCCCAGCAAGTCTCATGCCGCTGGCTTGTGATATAGTCATTTATATGTCCTATGTGGAACAAGCCACGATACATCAAGTATCGCTATAATCGATATATCGCCCACCCCTAGTGAGAACTCAAAAGAGTTCTGACAAATTTCACTACAGAGTCACTGCTGAAGAAAAAAAAAATCCAAGTCATTACGTGTGATGTATCCATGAACAGAGAGAAACTTCAGCTCTCATATCTGGAGACGTAACAGCACGGAGTGGAATGGCTTTCAAATGAGGCTACATCGTAAAATCCCAACATGGCCCATCAACACGCCAACCTCCACAATTATCACCTGCGCCAGTCCATCTGGCTCGCTATCGTCACACAGACAAGAGTCTGTCTTGTGGTTTTTGGACAGAGGTTCCTTACTGGTGCCTGTTTGTTCAATCTGCAAGACCACACAAAGAGTTTCAGCCCTCTAATCTCCTAACCAAACAAGACAGCAATTACGCAGGCAGATAACTAGGGGACATTTTCATCTGCAGTGACAGTACTGGCACAGAAGTGTCGTAGACAGAAGAGGAGAGGGAGACAGACACAGAGAGGGAAGGAGACTGTTGTCCTGTTTGAAGAAAAGAGAGGTTCACCTGCCAGTCAGAATACGCAGAGACGACTGTGACACACTCTGCAGTCATTACAAATGGACAGGGTTATCTCAAAGACCACTGGAAGAGGTTGAGCGGGTCCCAAACCTGCCAACAGCATGTGACAGTTATTGACTACCTGACATATTTAGCCACGTTATTAATGTAATGGAATTTATTTGTTGCCGACGTCAAACTCGGAAAGCAATCTGAATTGGATTTCCCTTTCCCTGAGCCTAAACATCCAACTCTTTGTACAAGTAACCATGCATCGAAAATTATAACTATAAAAGTTGAAAGGAAATGACTCATGTCCTTGCAAAGCGTGAGAATGTGAATGAAATCGGTGGACGGGATCATCATTCAGAATTAAGTCAGTTCGGTGACATGCATTAGACAAATGTAGCTATTTTTCACAAGTAGTGGAATACATTACAGTTGAGATTGAGAGTAATGTACCTTTCTTGGCACCACTGAGATTCTTCAACCTTTAGTCATTAAGAAGTGGGAACTTTTCCACCTTTTCTTTAAAGTTCATGTTCTCATTGAAGCTAAATTACTCTGTCCAAAGATACTCGTAAAAAACCCCGCCATGACAAAACCCTTTTAACGTGTCAGGAAATGCAGAGCTGTTATATATTTGTAAGTGCAGGGTGCGCGTGTGCTAACCCACACTATGCAGTCAAATCTGCATGCATAAGCATTCACATGTGCGCGCACACACACACACACACACACACACATATTCAAACAAGGCGCCCATAAAGTCACGCTCACATACACACATACGAAGAAATCTCATTAGAGCCTTTGTTAATTGCAGCAGACAAATGCTAATGGTTCAGGCAACAAAGCAGCTGTGTGTATGAAAAATGAGAATCCACAAAGTAATTATTACATCCAATATTAATTTAATTATACCGTTTTGTGCGATACAGTAATTTAGGAGGGTTTTTCTAATCACACACACTCTTGAAATAAATTAGGAGTTACAGAGGCACAGGGGAGCTGAGGATTTCTCCAAAGACTCACTAGGGGGGAAATAGCATCATTCTCTTTCAGAGAACTGGGATTTTCACATTTAAATTAAAACGCCACTGTTGCTCTCTCATCAAATGTGAGACAAGAAGAAAAGGAGTGGGATGCGTATGTGTTTTTTTGTGCCAGAAAAACAGCCACTTTATTTTTTTTCCCCCTTCTCCTGGTGGCCATGCTTTGCATTTGGCTGATGAGGGAACCAGTGAGACGGTGTGGCTGTCAGCGCATTGGCTGCGTTTGAATAAAAAATTTAATTATTAATCATCTCTCCTGGGCCTGGTTTTGCCTCTTCGCCTCTCTCTTGTGAGCTCAGAAATGTAATTGCAGTTGTTTTCTATATAATCAGTAGCCAGAGAGTTGGTGCTATTACAGACACTCGACAAGGGAGCTTTTGTTTTAATCTTTTGATTCCAAAGTCAGGTTCTTTTTTATCTGCTGTGGTGTACACAAAAGCAAGTTTGATTGGCAGGGAGTTTGCATCTTTTTTTCCTCCCCTCTCTCTCTCTGTGTCATGTAAATTGTTATTGTCTTTTACCTCAAATTGCCTGAGAAGTTTGTCAGATGAATAGATCCACAACAGCACCCTTTCTTCTATGGATTTGTACACTACACAACATGCATGATGGCCAGTTATAATTCAAACAAACACACCTAGGCCCCGGCTAGTGTGAGGCTCTATCTCTGCATGTACAAATTGGACAGATGTATGTTAACAGTGTCTGCCATTGTACCTCGTTTTATGTGTGCGTGTCTCACTCTCTTTCCCTCTCTGCTTTTTTTTATATTCACACTTTTTAATAAAGCAGAACATCTCGCCTCTGGACGTCACATGGACGGACAGCTGTGCCGGTGGTCGAGGTGAAAATCAACCCCAGGACATGTCAAAGAGTGAGATTTCCAGTCCTAAAATTAGATGAGAAACCTGGGTGTCTGTGAAGGGTGGGAAGGAGAAGGAGAGAAAGGAGGGAAGGAGCGCAGAGGGGTGAAATAAAGTGTTAGAGAAGCACGTCCACCCCTGGCTAGTTACTGTAAATCAGGTCCCTGAATGACTAAGGGTTACACCTCAGGAAGTAGCTTCCTGGAGTCAAAAGTGCAATGGTATTTATATAATAACACTGTTTCATTCCAACATCCCCCCGTAACAGAGTAATGGGGCCTCTGCCAGCAGCGCCTTTAATGCTCTAATGGCGGAATTAAAACCAGGAGATGGCAATGAACGGATGTAAATTAACAATCACCTCGCTATTACAAACTTGTATTCGCACACACTCTCACACACCCACACACAGGAAGTCAGTACGCCAACTTGCTCCCTCCGTCGAGCCAATAGAGAATTGGAGGAGCATCTGACAAAAGTGGGCCATTGTTTTCTTAGCTGCCTGGTAGACGTTTTAAGTAAGCACCACTTGGAAAGAACTAACCGTTTCACCTGATGTGCAGCCAGTGGAAGAAGAAGTTTCGCTTAAAGGCACCCAAGTCAGTTTTTTTGATATCTTGAAAGGAGCTGTATACAACATTCAGAGTCCTGACCAGAGAATGGAGTCAAAGTTTCTCTGTATGTGCTGTAATCCAAGATTCCGCATTCGTTTTGGTAGACGTCCATTAGCGTGTGCATGTTAGTGCATGCGTGTCCCTCTGTATGTATCCCACTAGCTAGCTAACTACTGCCCCTTACAGCTGATAACGCTGTTCTGACCTATGGCATCTTTGTGGAAGCTTAGCACCAACCATCCAGTTCCACTCTAGGTTAACACCGTCATCTCTCTCAGCACTGTTGCTGTTTGTTAGCACTGTTTGCCTTTTAGCAGTGTTAGCTGTTTGTTAGCTGCTAGCTTAGCCCCCTCCATGTTGAGAACTGTGTGCAGACAACTTAAATCCGACTAAGAATCACAGATATGTTCTGACGGTTGTTTACAGCTCCTTTAAACCATAGGCCTTTCCAGGACAATCCCCTACGCCCTCTCCCTACCCACTCTCACTCCGTTTCCAATGTTCATGCGGAGGGTCTGCCACATTGAGAGCCATCCCAAACCAACTTGTGCAGAGTGGATGTGAGTAAAAAAAAACCCAACAGTGAGGCTGCGTCAATGCTGACTTACTGATCATGTACTACACCATATTGTGTACATCATGAAAGATGCTCCGTACAAATAAAGTTCCGTTCTACCCGTACAAACTTAACCTGACCAAACTTAGATAGACAGATATGCCTATTGTGTTACAAACATTAACATCTTAAAGATTACATTGTATTTAGAAGAAAATATATCCTTCTCTAGTCTCTAAAAAAAGAAAAGAAAAGCCACCGAAAAGCTTAGGGGTAAGTTTTATTTCTATTTATTTATTCATCTATTTCCACATATTTATCTCAATTTATTGAGTAATTTATTTCTTTTAGTAATAAAAACATAATATACAAATCTCAGGTAGGCCTAAACAAGTAGCTGCACATACAGATTAAATATTAGTGCAACAAATACCTATGAAGAACATAAAATTGGATCAAGCTTTATTTTTCTCCATGGTTTAGAGAAGTTACGACAGTTCCTTTTTCCGCCACAGAGAGGGAAGTTTGTCCAAACGCTTGATGTTGTGTTTATCCCCTACAACTTGATGAAGGGTGCTTCATTCAGCTGTGAGGGTGACCACGAATGGAGTGACACTCCACAACGGAATGGGAGTAGTTACCTTAGTTATCTTTAGCTAGTGCATAGCTTTTTTTTGCGCATTATTTCCTCCTACTGTCAAACAGTGGAATACTTTGAAAATATAACAGGAATGTGTATCGAGTCGCTCACGCTCACATGTAGGCATGATACAAACAAAACAGATTCACTCATAAAAACATTGCTCCATAGCACTACTAGTGGTCAAAAAATTAACAGGGTACCTTTAAGTAGTAGCAGCGACACCACAATGTAAAAATACTTTTCATGCTGAACAATCATTCTTGTAGGTGTCTTATTTTTCAATGTATCCTCATACCATGGTTCATATGATAACTTAACTTAAAGTTACGCTCTTATCTTCAAGTTACATGGATCAGATTTTAGAAAGAAAACATGGTGTCAACATATCTTAAAATGACTCACTTGGTTTCACACAGTTCCGAACATCTGTGTCCTGCGCGAAAGTCCGGTGTTTGTGACTCATCCACCAGCCCAAGCTGTCTCCAAATGCAGACTACTTTCATACTTACTCCCGTCAGCTCATTGGTAAGTTGATCGCAGCCTTCACAGATTTGTGGGTAATACACCAACAACTGGCTCATGATTATGTGGGATACATACAAATTTTGGTGCTTTACTTTTTGTAGGTATACATATGAACAGTGCATGAGAACAGCCTGTATTATCATTATATATATATCATATTATTTTATGGTTATTATTGTTGCTTTAACGTCTGAGCAGCATTTAAATGTTGAAGTGAAGCTAATTTTAGCTACTTTATATATGTTGGGTAGGTTAATCTTTGTAGTAATGTAAAAAGTACAGTATTTCCTGCTCAAATGTAGTGAATTGTAAGAATGGGAAAACCTTTAACTGTACATATAGTCTTCAAAGTGGAAGCTGGTATAGTAATACTGTGGCTGCTTTCTTGTTTGTTATATATTCATATATGTTTACATTTATTTTGCAGTATTGTCATGGCTTCAGTTATTTTTGTCATCGTTCGCTGTCCTATCTTGTAGCTTATCCTTAAAATAGTTTGGGACACAGGAGGTCAGGCAACCTGTGCTGTTAAAATACTTTGTACATAATTAACTGCAAATGGTATTGTAATTAAAGGAAATCCACACACGGGGATTTTACCCTCCTTTCACCACCGAGCCTTATGTTCTCTTCTGGGACAGGAAACGTTTGAGGGATCAAACTTAGTTCACATGTTACAGGTGGTTAAGATATAGCTACAATTCAAATGATATTCCTCTGGGGAAACACTAGCCCAAGAGTATTTACAGTAACAATGGGTCTGGCATGCTGCCCATGTTGCTGCCACATAACCATGTGTGAGCGCGTAGTAGGAGGGTGAAATGGGGCAGCAAGAAAATAACAGACAGGCAGGGTGAAGAAGTAGCTGGCACACTATATTTAGGATTTCTTTTTCTTTTTGCAAAAGGTTTAAAAGAAAATCCAGGTCCCTACTGAAACAAATGATGTCAATTTTTCATGAACTTATCTGTACTCCCTAATGCTCCTTCCAGGACTGATATTGCGCCATTATTCACCAACCTAAGTAGAAATAAATTGATGGATTATCATTTGAGTTTATTCAATGGCTCAAACCTTATGGAAGGAGAAAAGAACAGTCCTTGCCATTTAGGATAATGGTTAAAAATGTGTATGAGTGTTTAATGTCCCTGCAGTGTTTGCTCTGTAGGGGTCTCGTGGGGAGAGGAAGATGGCTGTTCTGGGTCACTGGGGTGGGGACGGCGAGAGCTTAGTCGATTAGCCAAACTCTTTTTAACCACATCAGGCCCGACTGGCGGGCAGGCAGGCTGGTTGGTTTGGGCACACTCAGGCTTTTTGTTGTCCTATTATTCCGCTCGATGATTGAGATAATAAGCAAGGCTTTCTCTCTTACCCTTTACTCCCCCCCTGACTCTTTCTGTCTCGTTTCTCCTTTAAATGTCCTGTTGTTCCACTCTGTCATTTCCCGTTGCTATTTGCATTTTTCCCTCTCTTCTTTCACAGACAAGGTCATTTATGGACTTGGAGCTGCTGCTTTTAGTTTTCTGCATCAATCCTCACTAGTCCATTTTTAACCTTTTTCCTTCGCAGCAATATAAAAATCGTGTCCACAACTTTTAATGTTAAATGTACTATGTGTAATTGTTTGTCGCAAGGGTCTCTCAATCAAAATAACATGAAAAGACGGAGCAGTTAGAATTCCTTCAGAGTTTTTTTCAATCAGGGGTGGAATTATCCGTAGAGGTCTCCTCCTCCCCAAAACAAACTGGTGGACCCAGTGATTTAAACCGGTAAAAACACTGAATAAAGCAGTTTTGGTTTATGGTGCAGGGGTTGCTAGCCCAGCTCCCGCCAACGGGTGCTAATTTTTTCTCACTCATAACTGAGGGTGCTTTCAGACTTAGGCCCCCTTTACACCCGGCATCAACATGTGTTTTTTGCGATCAGATTGTAATAGGATAGCGCTTGACCACATACATTTATAACTGGTATTAATATGCGTCTCTGGTGTCCACATCCAGATCTGTTTGCTATCCGATCACGCTCCGCCCCGCCGACGTCACATCCTCTTCTTTATCTTTTGCAAATATTTCCAGCAGCAGACTACAACGTCATATCCTGTGCGTTTTGAGTGTATTTACACCTGTACTTTTATGTGGTCAAGAGCAATCCCATTGCAATGCGATCACAAAAAACGCATTTTAATGCAAGGTGTAAAGGGGGTACTAGAGTTTAGAGCTTGTTTTGGTCTGAATCAGGGACTACTTTTGTTACATAGTTGCATAATAGCCTGGAGTTGGTTCGTGTTCTCACGGCAGCATTTACAAGCGGACCAGATAAAATGCCTTGTGTGAGAAAGCTGCTCTTGATTGGTCAGAATTTCCATGTGGGGAAAATCCAGGAAGTTAACAAAACATTGAAGAAGGATATACTTGCAAAATAAATGTGACACTTTCTAATGTCACAATGGAGGGACTACACGGGATGATTTTAAGCACTGGTCATCGTGTAAATAATCCCCTGGGACTGTAACATGCTCATGTTTAACCCAAACAATGTGACTGCAACTGGTTCAGATCGAGGTTGGAATATGTTCTCACCACAAATAAACTACACCACAATTTGTTTGTGACTGGACCAAGACCATCTCTTCAAGAAGGTCTTGGTGTGGTTGTTTTGCTGCACACCCAAGTGCAATTGCTGTGTTCACACCAGTCACAAAGAAACCGCACTTGGTGGGCAAATGAACTTGAGTTCGACTGAATCGAACCAAACAGGGCAGGTGTGAAAGCGCCCTTAAGTTCCAGATGTTCCGAAGGTTTTTACTGGGAGCCGAATTATCTACAGAGGTATGTTCTTCTCCAAAACAATTGAACCCGGTGATTTTAACCGGTAAAAACAATGAATAAAGCAGTTTCATGTTAGAAAGGAGTGTTTTTTCCAACACTGTTCAGCACAGCAGGGGCTGGAGCAGAGCTGCCATTAGTGTTTGCTAACATTGTTTCTCTGATAACTTAAGATCCAGTTGTCCGATGACTAAAATCTTTCATCCAGTTAAAACATACAGTTCAAAATGACCAAGATCTAGAAATTGTATCATAAAAATGTGACCTAAAACTAGATTAAAAGTCAATTTATGACAGCTTCTGGCAGACAACCCCAACCCCAACCCTGATGCAAGCTCAAAGGGGAGATGACACCACTGACAGGTGACGGCAACCAAATGACATGGACATGTCCATGATTAAAATTACAGATTTTTCTGGGTTTGAAAATTGTAGAAAATGTTTGGGATAACTCCAAAAAATATATTACATTGGTCTACTGGTTTTAGACATTTTAATGTGGAAAAGTTATAAAAAATATCTTTAAATTCTATTTCAAAAATTCATCTTTAAGAGACTGAACCCTATAACCCCATGGCAAGGCTGTTCTGTGGTCTAGTGACTTTGGCTACCTCTGATATATTAGAAACAGTTCACGTCAGTTCACTTAAGTACCCTGTTTGACCTCAGAGGGCTTTCCTGTTGAGAAACAAACAGTCAAACATGGCACATACAACCTCCATTAGTCCATCCAACAGGATTTTCTTGATATTGTGACAGATGCCCAGTGAAATCTATACTGTAATTAAAATGGCTTCCTGTTTAGGCGCTCGGCCTGTTTTTCTCTAAGCCCATCAATGCTTTGGTAAAGTCATCTGACCTCAGATGACTCCACGTGGATCTGCATAGCATATACTGTACCGTACAGTACGGGGCACGCAAAACCTCTTTACTGTAGCAGTCAACATGGTAATGCCGAGCTAATCACATTATGAAAGAGCTATTCGGTTAAACACATTTAAACAAACTCTGACACAGATCTTATGGCCAGACTACATATGTTGAGGGATTTAAATACAAGGTACTTTAAGGTTAAGTGGTGCAGGGCTTGCCCTTCCCCCCTCTGGTGCCCCCTGCGATGCCTGATTCTGCACTTGCTTTTGCATAAAGCCAAATAAGGAGATTTGAAGAGATAAAAGTAATGGGCGCTTAAATCTGCTAACACACTTATGGCATGTGCAGTCTGGTTCAGTCCAGTACATTTCATTTTGTAAGCTTCCTCCCTGAGCCACAGAAGACAAGACAAAAACTACACAGGCTACACAGTACTACTGCCCGTGACACGTAAGCTGAAGACGTGTAAAGTCTGTGTACTGCTCCTTTAATACCTTTAAAATTTTCAAGGACAGTAGTAACATTTATAGTGTGGCTTTACTGTTTATCACCTTGCATTGCAGCAACTGACACTGAATGCAAATAGATGCCACACTGTGGACTGGACACAGCAACATGCAGGTAAATACATGCTAAGCCAGCCTCACTCCAAACGACTTTTCATGGGATTTCACTGTCGCAAACAAATTTCCATTGTCAGAAAAAAATCATGAGTTTTACCTGAGTTGTTGTGCACTCCCATGATCTTGATCATTTGATGTGCGGTGGTTCAAGCGTGTCAGTCTTTTTCTCATCTTGCTGTTCCTACAAAATCAAACATGTTAAATGTTATTGTAAGTTTTTAGTCTTGGCTCATGCAAATAGTAAAGAATAGCTGCACTCTCTCCAGCACCAAACAGGAAGCAGCAAACTGGGTAGACAGTAAGTATGGAGTGACCAAGAGTCCGTGTTTAATTTGGCGTGTACTTATAGCCCTGCTTCCACCAAGCACATTTGGTATGGCACCAAAAGTAACCCTTCAGACATGGTACCTAGACCCTTGGTCCGCTTAGCGTTTCCACTGCAAACAGTACTCTTAAATGTGGGCGGGGTTGCTGTGACTCACTGCTCCGTCCAGCACTGAATTTCCTCCTTCATCAGTCTGCACCTCGTTTATCATCCACAGAAGAAGATTGCATGCCGACATTTTCTGAACAAAATAGAACAGGCTGCAGTGAGAGTTTCTCTCCATGGGATATTTAAAAATAGAGGGTTTGTGCATTTAGTCCTTCTCAGGGAAGCTCAGGGGTTTAGTGTTGCTGTGGCCCACAGGAACAGCGCTCCACGACATTTTTTTTCCTCAGAGTGAGGGTCAGAATATATGCAGTCCACATAATCCGGTCAAAATCAATATATTTTTACATGCTTGAAGATCCAGATATTAAAAGTGTATGTCATCCAAGAGAGACAATAAAAATGAAATTAATGGTCAAAGTTGACAGATTCACGTCGTCAACTCATACAGTGAGTGAGTTAACAAGTAAACGTTCCGCCTTAGAAGTTGCCAGCAGTCGGCCCAGTGAAATAAGTTATTTTTTTGCTGACTACAGCTGCTGCAAGAGGCAGCAAAACATCCTTTCATTTTATAGTCACAGTTTACTAATGTGTGTAAAACTCTCCAGATCTCTGTGCTAGGTACCCCAACAGAGGGGGGACCAAAAATGGGGACGGTAAGGAACGATTCCACTGGTACCATCCACAACTTTTCACAGTGGAAATGGAAAATAAGTGTACCATACTGCTCGGTGAAAACGGGGCTTAGTTTCATTAGAAATCCTTATTTTTAAAACAGTTCGTCTCTTATTCCCATGGTGTCCTCCTACTTAAGTTTGTATGCAAATACACTTTATTTTTATGGATTATATTTAAGCCTGAAATGACAAGAATATTGTCAACATGTGAAGCCTAATTTTTTGTGCTTCTAGAGTTATGTGTTTTGTGACACGTAAGAAATCGTCAATATGTCACGTTTTCAAAAGGAGTTTGGCATTGTATATTTTTCACCAGGAGCAGGACGGGAAATAATCTCAAAGGATTCTAGTTGTAGTCTTGCAGTTATCAGGGAATCTGCAAGATCCCCAGTCTTTGCAAAATCTTATAGTGTGTCACAAGAAGTCACATTGTCTTTAGATGTAAGGGAAAAGACTTTTCAAAGTCTGGAAATCATTAATCATGGCAGGATGAAGCAGAAGGTGACAAAAGCAATTTTGTTGGGTATGGAAACAAGAGCAAGCCTCAGATGTGCATGAGCTGATTTTAATGTGAATTTTACAAAATTAACATTAAAATAAAAGTTAAAAAAATTAAAAATGTACCTTATTAGATACGGTTTTATGTTTATAGATTTTACAAGGTAGAGTTTTTGCTTACCATACCTTAAAATTAAGCTATACAGGCTACTGCCTTTTCTTAAGTAAACACTAATCTACTGATATTTTGCAGTTTCAAGTCTGCTTCACTTTGGGGTGTTTACTCTATCCACATACTGTATTAACAACAACAATCACACACACTGATCTAGATAAGAGTTTGGGGTCAGGTAGGGTTGAAAGATCAGCCGAGGACAGGTGTTACAGTTGGAGTAAACCCAGACCTACTAGACACAGATATCATCATGGTTGGAGGGGACCTTCACGTGACCCCAACCTGCCATTGGGGACTACACAGATAGATGTCCTTATCTTTCCCTGCAGCTCCCCCGCAGCTAACTGACAGAACTGGGAACTGTCAATCACTGCTGACATGTGATGTCTTACTCAGCCAGGAGATGGGACAGCACCAGACGAATCACTTCTAAATGACAAATCACTGTCGCGGTGGTGGTTTATCACCGTTTTGTCTTGGTACTGAGATACGTCTATCACTGATTGAGGATAAATATGTGTTTGGTTGGGAGTGATATTTGTGAGTTTCGTGTGATAGTTTGGGTTTAAAATGTCTCCACAAAAGGGAACTTTAAAGGGAGAGCTAGCTGACAGGAAACACAGAGAACGCATTAGGCTACTGTATGATGTGCTAAAGGTTCAAATAGCTGATTTCAAAAACAGGTGGCACGAATAAGAAGAAGAAGATTCACTTCAGTTAAGTGGTGATAATTGAGTGCTGATCTTTGGTCCTCCCTTCCCCTCTGAAACTGACAGCCTTGGTGACCTCCTCTTTCTTTCCCTTTCTCATCCCAGCTGCTTCCTTATATGGCGAGCTATAATGATACACGTTGTAAAGTCTGTGTAAGCACTACCTTCAGACACTAAAAGTGACCCTCAAGAGTGTAATGGGGCTATATTCCTCCTGGCATTGTGAAAAGGTGAAAAAAAAAACAATTTATAACTCTTTGTACTGCCACTTAAGGACTCCCATCAGCGGTTTATTTGCGGTGAATGAGGAAGCTTGTAATTTTCAGTGTTTCTCAAGGAAAATAGGTATGTTTAAGAAGGTGAATAGCAGGTTAAGCTGCAGGTTCATGGCTGGTGTTTTCACAGCACTGGGATACATGTTTTTGTGTTTGTTTAGAGTGGGGATTTAAGTGGAGTACAATAAAAACAGATAATGACAACATGGACACGTGTGACCTACAAAGGTCAACAAATGTCAGCTGCTAATTTATTTTTTTTTTTATACTTGTAGATTTTCAGATTTTAGCAAAACAACACCTCAGAAATGAACTGTACATGAACAAAAGAAGACAAAAAATGAATCTCTTATAGGTAGTATGACCAGCAAGAAGTTCAGCACTAACTACAGAGTGGATGTGTGTACATAAGCATATAGTACAGGTACACAAATATTGTTTGTCCAGCCCATTGTGAACGAGCGTCTATACACACATGCAAACACTTGAGGCCATCTTTGATAACTAGGACATGAATGGTTGCCTTATTTTATCAAAGGTCACAGGGCTGAGGGAAACACAGTATCTAACTCTCTCCATGTGTAACAAGTTGGTGATTTCTGCCAACCAGGTCTTAAAAGACGGCACATCCACATTTTTCCAAAGAGTTAAAATTGATATATAAAATTAATATTGTATTGTCTTCTGTTGCAAGTGGGATAGAGCTAATAAATGTCAGCTTCCACCCACGGCTGCAGTGCCTGGATACTTCCCAAAAGCACTTAGTCAACTGCTAATGTTAAGGGACATGTCCGGTGATCCTCTACATTTTACTTATTGTCAACAAATCCCACAAATATATTAAACCAAAAAACAATTAAAAACAAATCAATGAGCCACACTGTCCCCACATTCTCATTCCCTATTCGCCAAATACAGTTGGTCAGTGGCCCTACAAGTCAAACTATGACGCTCTAGGTAACCCTCTGGCGTCACTTTTGGATTATTAATACAATACTGATACTGTGTGATGGCTGTTGATTTTTTACGCATGTTACATGCTTTACGTCTTTTCAAAATAAACTGCCGTATTCATAGGAAATACGCAATTTCCATTTGTTAAATGCAGTCTCTTTCCAGAATAAACCTAGAACATAGGTAAAAAAACTTCATTTTTAGGTTTACAAAAAACATCATGGCTTAAAATAAGTATTGTTGTTACAAACCTATCATATCACTACGTGACATGCATCACGTGACATATATCACTAGTGTAGTGGGCTACATATAATGGCACACTACGTTGTTACTAAAGTAGAAGAAGAACAGAAAGAGGAAGATGACAAAGAAGAAGAGGAACACAAAGAAGAAGACGACAAAGAAGAAGACGAAGAAGAGGACAAAGACGACGAAGATGAAGAAGACGAAGACGAAGAAGATATGCTTTAATCCCTGAGGAAAAATTCAATTTTTTCACTTTGTTGTCATACACACACAGGTCCAAAATACACACATGCACAAAAAGGACCTATACATGAATTAAACGAAGATGTCAGGGTGAGGGGGCTGCCCAGGGGCAGGTGCCCTGAGCAGTTGGGGGTTCAATGCCTTGCTCAAGGGCACCTTGGCAGTGCCCAGGAGGCAAGCTGACATCTCTCCAGCTACCAGTCTACACCTCATGTTTGGTCAGGATGGGGACTTGAGCCAGCGACTCTTTGGTTCCCAACCCAGGTCCCTATGGGCTGAGCTACTGCTGCCTCGGCAAAATAAAAATAAAATAACTTGCCTGACTTTTGGTTTCACACAGGACATGGAAAACTATTTCACAAGTGAAAGTCTTAGTTTATTTGCCTCATCCATGTCCCCTTCCACCAACCCTTTGCGATTTTCACATTCTTTATCCTTCGTCAGTTGCTCGGAAAGTCAAAAAATGAAGCCCCCTGGTGCATCTCATACTGCCGCTAAAGGATACCTCCGTGTGTGTGGTATCTGACACTGAAGGCCACTGACCAAGTGTCAGTATTTGCAGAGTTCAGAGTGAGACTGTAGTTTATTTTGAATCAATTCTATGTACATACACTGTCCTGTTACCACAAATACACACAACTGTACTAAATGTATATTAATCCACAGGTGAAAGTAGTCCTCAAAAAATGCACTATTTACTCCTGTTTGAGTAACATTTGAAAAAAAAAAAAAAAAAAACTACATTGCCCAGCTGTTTTGGGAAATTAGTTAGCCTTCTAAAATACATAAATAAAGAATTAAAAGTGTATATTTGTGGCCCATTTTTAAAGATTTACATCTGCACTGGGAACCATTTGATTTTGGGCTAAGGGGTAAAAAAGGTGAGTGTTTTAGAGACTGACTTTGGTGGGATATATTTACAATAACGCATATTTAAAATATCACCAGCCTTTGCCAGCTTGCTTTCATGGACATGCTCGCTCTAAACTGAGTAATTGCTACATATATTTGCAGCTAATCTGTAAAAAAAAGTTCAGAGCAGACCCACACTGTAGTCTTGACTCACTGGTTCAGCTTAATCAGGCTGTTGCTTCTGCTTGCAGTATTTCCTGTACAGTGCTCGACACTGGCATGAGTCAACCCCAATAAGCTTTTAGTTTGCCTATTAACTTTTAAAACTGCAAGTTATAATAGTGTTTTACACATGGCCATTCTGATACTCAAAGGCTTCCTCATCTCCAAAGCAGGTTTAATTCTCGATAAAGCCATCATATTTCGCTCCTGTGCTCGTAAAGATTACATTGCAAGCAAGAAACCCAGGAGCTGTTGGTATTAGCAGGCCTGGGAAATTACATCTTCTTTGTTCAATAAGTGCTTGGACTGTTAATCGGCCCAAGCATAAGACTATGGACCACAAGTGAAGTGAAAGCCTCTGAAAGCCTAGTCCACATGTTCGCCTGCGAGAGGGGAAAAGAGGGGAAGAGAATATGAGCAAGCTGGAAAGAGAAAAGCTCCTCAATATTAGCCGAGGTTCCCATGTATTTATATGAAAGATATTTATTCAATTTCTGAACTCGGGGGACGGCGGATGATAATCCGTTAAATGTCTGCACACACCTTCCTTGCTACTGGCACCTTATTAAAATATGTAGATTAATTTGCGACTGGTTCTGCATGTGATTAGAGCGGGGTGGATTGGGTGCTCGAGATTCAGCTCATATTTGTAATCTTCTAAATTTAACAGTGAAGTGAGAGCTTGTCAATTAAATGGGATGAAATGATGGGGAAGAGTAAGATTCATCTTCATCTCCTTGTTTTATGCTCGAGTGGCCACAGAGTTATCATTTACAGGGCTTCAGATAATTGGCAGCAGTTTTGTTGAGCACCTTCGGATTCAGGATGAATTTGTATTCTTCAACCAGATAGCAGCTCAATACGCTTTTGGCAAAGTGCAGCCAGGCTTTGTCAATTACAGCGTGTGTCACAGGGAAAAAATATCATGTCACTCCAGATGAGAGAAAGGCATTAAGAGTGGAGTGAGGTAAAATAAGATCTTATGGAATTTAATGGTATTTATGTCATTTTCTTTGAAGGTGATTGATTTGCACTTTTCATTCTTTGCCTGTCAGGTTTTTTTCCTGCTAATTTGACTTGAACAGAAACTTGATTTCAAATATATATGACGTGCTGGTGACAAGCCAGCAAGACCACTTAAATCTGCCTTATTGCTATATATATATATTGTCCTCCTTAGTACAGCATCATTAGTGGCAGTGAAGTCAAGATATTGAGGAAGTAGAACGTGAAAAAAATGATGTGAGGCAGTAAAGAGTTTTTTTCTCATTTTATGTTGACACCAATTTCCATTTATGTTAAAATTCAGGATGTCATGCCAGAATAATTTGTAGGGCTGCCCCCTAATAGTCGACCAAACATTAGTCGACCAGAAAGGTCATTAGTCGGCAAGATTTCATTGGTTGATTCGTTGCAGAAAAAAAACAACCAAAAAAAAACCAAAACGATGAAACTCTATAAGGAGCTACGCCTTGTCAAAATAAATCAAAACCTATTTGACTGGACCATGTGGGAATTTAATTTGAAAGGACAGACACAGGAAGAGGCCACGCTCAGCAGTCATGTTACAAACCAATCACAGCCGACAGATATCTTTCCCTTCTTCTGTAAATATTCAGTCCGATAAACACGGAAAAGTTGATCATGTTAGTGGAGGGCTACCCAGAGCTTTACATCTGTCCCACAGACAATAGGCCTACACACTTAAAAACAGCACCTGGAAGAAGATCAGCTCTGCACTCAAGATTTCACGTAAACAGGCTATACGATGTTTGTTAAGGTTGCTTAGCAACTGTCAAGTAATCGCTGTCTAGAATAGGGCCAGATGACTCTGGACCTCGCCCCCGACACTTTGTTCAATACCGGTCTTCTTCTCTTAAATGTAGCTTGGAGTCAAGAGGATAGTATTCAAAAAGTCACTGGAAACACTTAGAATCAGGTGCAATTGAGTTTAATGTGTTCACAAGCAACAACACACACAACTCGTGAGTCAGGCTCCGGAACCAGACTGAAGACTCACTCTCAGTGCTCTCTCTTGTATGCTCGTGGAGATTCTAGTGAATCTCAACCCAGAACCTAATGGTGTATTGTCCAGGCATGTTTGGACATTGACTCTCTACATAATGGTGTAATGCCCTGGACAAGTTTGAACATGCAAAGTCATGGTCCAACTTGTCCTTCCAATATGTTCGGGCCTAATCCTGCTCTGTTTTTTAAAAACATTTAATCATGGTGTTTCTATGGTCTCTACAAAATGTGATCAGATCAGAAGTAACATCCATTCAATACATGATATGTGGATGAGTGCATTGATATGTACTTACTAGGTATATGGATAAATGCATATTGATTAATATATTCCATCACACTTCCAATCTGTCACCACTCATTTTACACTACACAACCTCAGACGCAACCTGCTGCCACACTCTTGAAAGCTGACACAAAGAGGCACAAAAGTAGCACCCAACGCCCAACCTCGCATTTTCCAGGTGGTTAAAGACGCGGCATCTGTACGACCCCTAATTTCCAGGGCTGGTACCTGCAGTTATTCCACAGGCTAGTTAATAACAGCTCGGGCAGGAAATCCAAAGTGTGGAATCATTTTGAGAAGGTGAAGGACCAACCTAAGGTGATATGTAAACTCATCTTCATTGGTCGACTACAGACATGACGTATCATCTGAAACATGGAAGTGGCTACATGCCCGTTAGCCACTTTGCACAATCGTTACTGCTTTGCCGACAGCGTCATTAACAGGCGGCTCGCTCAGTGTGTGATGTGCACGTGTAGATAAAATATATAAGTTAATAATTAAATTAATGTTGTAAACACACGGGCAACTAGTCAACTATTGGCTGACTAGGAAAATTCTTAGTCGCGGACAGCTCTAATAATTTTTATTCTAAGAGATCTCTCAAATTAAACCAAGCTCTTCATTTTGTACCTATAGTCAATACACAGCCTGTCTGTCCAGGTATCCGGTAGCCGTCCTCCATTAACAATAATGCAAGACCTTTGTGTCCCTCTATAGTCCATATTAGCAGCTGGCCGTTCTTTGTCAACCTTTGACTGAGCTGAATGAGACAACAGAACAATGATCTGACAATGAGGTTCCCGCACAGAAACCTCTTTGTCATCAAACACAATAACGCGATTTGGGTTAATTAAATCTAAGCTAATAGGCAGTGATTGAGCCCCACATTTGACTCAAATCAAATTAGCTGTGCCTTCAGACAATGCCGCTGCTCCACGGACTGTGGCATGGGGAGGTCGCACGGGTCTCCGGAACCAGTTTGGATTGATCTGTCCGGAGGAAATTATCTCCTGCTCAAGCCACAATCAATATGGCAAAAGGTACATCACAATGGTGACATTGTACCTTGTGAATCATATTCTTTGTAGCTCTAAATTATTTCACATTGTGCTGCTAACTTTATCTAGGTCGCAGCTAACTATCAAACTCAGCTGCACTGCACAAAGTTTTCAGGGGAAGTTAAAGTCGACCTGTTGTGCTCTGTGACAGATATAGCCATGGGGCTCTCCTTCTCTTTGACCAGACCTCAGTAAAGACCCCAGGGCTCAGGAAAGACAGAGGTGAAACACACACACACACACACACACACACACACACACACACACACACACACACAGACAGAGCTGTCTTGACAGTGTCTAGTTTCACCTCCCCTCAGCACTTTTCCATCCCTCCGGCAGAATTTTGCAATTCCACTTTTCAGCCACTTTGACGGTCAAAAGTTTCAGCCCAAAACTAAAACTCTTCTGCTGCATCATTTTGTTGGTGCCATTTATATAAATATATATATATAAAATCGACCAGGTATTCAGGTGGAGTGAGTGCTGTAGGTGGTCCTCTCTCCCTATGCAGGAGAGCCTGCAGCAGAGTTAAGCTGAGGTTGGTATGTAGGTAGATTGGTCTGGACAGGAAAGGTACTCTGGTGCTGAGTGGCCAACTAGACAGCAAGACAGGATTAGAGGCCGCTCCTGACATTTGGCACAACACCCAACTGGGGGCAGAGTTAATTTAACAGTGAGGGGTCAGGGGTCGCGGGCCTGACCCAACCACTGCTGGCAGGCTTAGAGGGCTATAAGACGTGCTTGAGCGCCACCATTCTGTTGGTAAATAAAGTACACTTAAGAAATAGTTTGCTCTTGTAAAATACATAACATTTGAAATTATGATTTCAACACAGATGAAAACAGAAGATGAGTAAAGTTGATTATTTTTGTACGTCTGTGAGGATGGGTGTGTCTGGAGAAGAGAGAACTCGCGTGTACGCTAGTGCATGTGTTTGCACATGCGTGTCTGTGTATAAGTGTGTCTCACAGTTGGGAGTGTGATGGGTTCAGAGCAAGAGCGGCAGGGCCTCCTTGGTCCTTCAGTCCTTCAGTCAGTCACTTCCTCTTGCTTGACTGCTTTGCTCAGCCAGGCTGAAAGCTGCTCCGTTGTCAGGTTGGAGTGTGCTAATTAGGCTCCAGTTTAATTTTCCAGGATGCTCTACTGCCCTTTAAATGGCCATTTCAAATTCAAAGTGATGGTAATTGTACCGTGGCATGCTGATCTTGTAATCACCCTGGAATTTTTTTTTTTTTTTTTTGGCTTGGTATTTTTTCTATTTTCTCTCTCTCTCTCTCTCTATTTGTTTCATCTTGTTGTATTTTTTTAATCCTGGACCTTTGTTGCTTTCTGCAGAGATCTTAAGTGGCGTGCACAAACAGTGCTCCCTTTGCTGGCATACCTCACCAGGCTCTGCAAACTGTGGGTCAGAATTACCACGGGTAGACAGTGAGTCAATTAAACTTCTGGTGAAATTGCAGGGATCTAAAAAAAAAAAAAGCATAAAAATCACAGTGACAGTTTTCCTTTGCTCTGCAAATCCAACTCCCAGAAGTCACTAGGTCACAAACTCCACTAATCTGCCCCAAAGAAAGCAACGGCCAACTTTTAATGACACATTCAGCGGGGTGGGAGTGAGCACAAACTAAGAGAAAAGGCAGAAAAATGGATGAATTACACTACTTGGAGAATGCATTCAGGGTGATTAACCTCATGTTACATTTTTTCATTTGGCTTACATCCCAGTCTAACTCGCCCAGATTAAACTGGTTGATGAGGAGAGCAGCTGGAGTTATGAGAACACTGGAAAAAGAGTAATTTTGATAGCCTCCTGGAAGAGTAATTGGGGTTAATGAGTGGTACTGTATTAGAGGAAATTATTACATTTGGGCTACAACTATGAAACATTTCAGTGGCAGACATTACACAAAGAAAAATCCAAGGCGACTCTGCCTAATGTTACAACATGCATTAGCCCTTATAGAAAATGCTTTATGATGCTTAATGAGACTGTTTGGCATTGAGATCACCTCTTCTCGATGAGCGCCTACTTTCTGCCGAGCCAAGCAGAATTCCTTTAGTCTATTTTTATTTATTTAAAAAAACAGACGCGCAATAAAGCACATGCATCTTAATCAACATTCCTTCAGCAAAATAAAACTTGTGAGGACATAATCGATTTCACTTCCTGCATCTTAATTGATTCCAGCGGGTGCATTTCCTTTTGTTAAAAGTGGAAATACCCTTGCTGTTTGATGCTATTTACTCTTGTCCTGGGCTAGCTTTGCTTTGTCAGGTGAGGTTTTATTTCTTCTTGAAAGGGATTCCTTGAAGTGACTCGGGTGTCAGGTTTGTGACGCTTCCTCTTTTCAATTGTCTTTGCACTCCGAGGAGATGTGAGGACGGGCGGCTCCTCAGCCGTCACAATATTGATACTGTACGATGGCTGTCGAGGCACAAGCCCCTGCTTCTAATCTGCCCTGACAGACCATGCAGCACATGAATGATAGCAGGTGTGACATCACAAATAAGAGAGAAATCAAATGAAGTGAATAAAGAGAGAAAACAGAATAAAAATGAGAAAAAGTTTTTTGGGGAGTTTTTTTTTTGTTTAATTTATTCTTTCATAGAAATGACGGGTAGGTGGGAAAGAGATGGAGGTCTATTGTCAGATTCTGTATACACTCTTGTTTTTTTTTTATTTCTCTTTTTTCTCCAACATCTATTATCCTTTTCTCCTTCTGTTCTGAGCTGGAAGAGATGGCTGATGGGACGGTGGCCCAGGCCATTCATTGTGGCGGTGTCAGCAGTGGATTTATTTTCTCTTTAGTGTGCAAAGGGAGACGCAGGACAGGATGCTTAAGACTGTAGAACAAAGGCATACAATAGACTTCTTCAAAGACACCTTGAAGACACTGATTCATCAGTCAGACAAGGAGCCTGTGGGCAGGTGTCTGGCCACAATGGGTCACTCACAGATACACACACACACACACGCACACACACACACACACACACACACACACACACACACACACAAACAAAAGGCACAGAGAGAAAACACACATGCCAGCTAAATCAACTCCTAGCTTTCATTGAGATCCTGTAAGATAGATGGGTCCTGGATGGCACCTTTGTCCCAGAATGCAATAGGCCCAGCAGCATGAGGCTCTTTGTTAAGTTGTGGATCTCAGTTACAACACAGCCGATACCTTCACTGTCTTTGAGTCGGACACAAGTGATAAAACACCGTGAACACCAGTCGGATCAATACTGAGGGATTTCTTTACTTTTTAGTGATTAATAGTTCTGGTATAAAATATATATATCTGTAGCGGGGATCACCAGACGCCCCTGGATACGATATTATCATGATACTTAAGTCACAGTTTACAATATTATTGCAATTTTAAATATTTTGCAATATGCTGCATTCTGCAATTACATATATGACCTTTTTTTTTTAACTGCAAAGTATGTCCCTGAAGGAAAACTTTGTCAACATCTGTTTTATCTAATAAGATAAAGTTTTCAGCCTGTTTATCTCATTTTAATCCTTCATATTGCAGCCAAATTTATACAGTGAACTAAAAAATCAACAAATTTTATTATTGTACCGGGCTACCAAATGTTTAACTTGAATTTAAAATTGATACTTGGCATTCATCAGGTGTCTACAGGTATCAAGCAGTCAAATTTAATGCATTTTAAGACCCGTTCAAGACACTTTTAAACCACATTTAGGACAGATTTTTTACTGCGCAGAGGTAGATGTCTGTAGGAATATGGTTATTAGAGTGAGTTAAGTCAATCTGCATTTTGCCAGCAGGTGCAAGTATGAAGTAAAATAACAGTATTATAGTTTTTTAAAGATTTGTAACACTGGAAATGTGGACTTTTACATAAAAAGGCTTCACTCATTTTCACAAAAAGAAATTAAAAACTGGATAAACCTCATAACCTCATAAATTCAAATTTAAGACTATTCAATGACTTCTTGTTTTATTGTTATTTTGTTGTTACAGTGAATTGAAGACATTTTAGGACTTTTTAAGGACCTGTAGACACTCTGGCTCATGTGTCCATACAACATTGTCATGTAAAATATTGTGATACTATGCTCTATCAATTTTTCCCCCACCCCTAGTATTTATAGTTCATAATATAGTAAGTACTAATCACTGATGTGACAGAATACAGCCATGATATAGAGAATAACAGAATGTCCCAGAGCCTATGGTAACGTCTACAGACTCCTTTTTTTGTCAAACCAACAGTCTAAGACCAAAACATACTGAATTTACAACAGATTTGCAACAGTTATTCGACTGAAGTTTAATCTGCAACTACTTTCGCTATCTATTAATAATTTCCAGCTTCTCCAATGTCAGGATTTGCTGCCTTTCTCTGTTTTATGTCGGTCTAAACTAAATGGGATTTTGACTGTTGGTTGAACAAAGATAAAGATATTTATCACATCAGGCTCTAAGAAATAGTGATGAGTATTTTTTTTCCTCACAATTTTTTGAGATTTCATTGATTCGGCAAATAAATAGCAACAACAAAAAAAAACATCAGCTCAATCTGTTGCAAAATAATCACTGACTGGAGTCCTAATTTACAATATTTCAAACTTAGAAAGCAGCAAATCATCACATTTGAGAAACAGCAACCGGAGAATGTTTGACATTTTTGTTAAGAAATGATCGATTAAATTGACTAATTATTTTAACTCCCTTCCTGAACATTATATATGCAATTGTCTTATGTTATGTTTAAAGAAAAAATAGATTTATATCATGAAATGTAACAGTTTCACCACTTTTAATGTGCTGTAAGAGACTGGGCATGTAAGGGAAAAAAACATAAATATCAGCAATAAATTCCAGATTTCTCTTCGGTGTCATTTTTGTTGTTTGAAATTGTGAAGGCTAAAAATGAAATGTGTTTGTATGTTGGAGCAGGTGGGTAAATACAGAGCAGATCCCATATCCCAGCGCTGTCAGAGTTTGATATGACAATAAGAGGTTTGCTTGGTCATATTGTGTGCGTCCAGGGCTGTTGTGGGGCGATGTAGAACGGGGTGTGAGTGACAAGGTGAGAATGGGGAGCAAATGTCTGATCGGGCACCATTTCAATTTCAATCCACTATGAACAGGATGCAGTTCTATTTTAAAAGGAGTCTTCACTGGCCGGCTATAGGTCACTTTTATTTTTCTTATGGCTAATTCTCCATGAATCTATAAAACTCAACAAAACACACATAGTCAGAAAATGTGAAAATTCTACTTTACAGCTGAGGCATATACTGTATCACTGTATCTATATATCTTAATTCTTCTATTGACTGCATCACAGTTGCATGATAATATTCTACGTTTGCTGAAATAAGGACATACACTATAACCTACATCGCTTCAGTAAAAGCAGCCGACCCTTCTCCTGAGAAAATTATGTTGTTTTTCTCTTACTTTTTTGTCTCGTTGCCAATGTACGTCCCCCCCTCTTGTCCCACAGGAAAGACTCTTGAAATTGTTCATTTACCGAGAGGAAGAAGTTGAAGGCCAGGACATTCTTTTTTTCTGTCAGATTTGTAAAGATTATTCCCATCATGATCCTATTAGCCACAGGGAGAATGTGACTACTTAAGATGGATTTATGGAAAAATAGTTATCCCCAAAAAAACACTGGTCAGAGGATGAATCCGCTCCCCCCACCCCCACCCCCCCACAACCCACCACCCCCCTCTCCACAGAACTTATTCCCTCTGCAAATTCAATTCAAGAGGCTACATTTGTGTTCTCAAGGCCAACAAGTCTGAAAGTCATAATCCCAGACCACAAGTACCACTTCACGTTCCCAGCAGGCTCCTTTCCTGGAACTTTGAGATTGCTGAGGCGGAGCTGATTTGGCAAGGGATTAATCTGCCCCAGCACCTGCAGTCTCTGTAACCAGCCACTGCCTGGCCCGTAGAGACCCGACAACAGCGGGTTACCAGAGGTAAAACTACTGATACGTATTTTAAAAATCCCTTTCAAATTGTTTCCGAAAATTTCGCGCATTTTTATGGATTTTTTTGTTTATGTAAATACAAGCTTGCAATATTTATTTGTCAACAACCTACCCTTTGAGGCACTGTATGTCGATTTCTAATCCACAGCTCCCTAAACTCAGACTTCATTCTTGCTTTGTAAATGAGCGGACTCATTCTCATGCACTCATCCTAATGAGTGAGGCTTACCTTCCCCTGCCCTTCCACAGTTTATTTTCCTCAGGTCAGAACCCCAGCTCAAGGCCCCCGTGGCTGGCGCCATATGTGAGCCAAGTGGGGGGTGGTGCAGTGGAAGCCTGCTGGTCATGCCACTGAGCTCAGGTAGGTTCCCCGAGCCGGATCCCCCCCACCCGGGCACCCAGGGGAGAGGAGGTGTTAAAACCTGAAGGGCCTTTGCCTGGTCCCCCTGAGCATGCAACCATCTGCTCCCCGCCCACGCCCAGCTGGCCACCTTTGATCCCACCAAATTTGAGCTAAAACGAGGATGATGACTGAGGTCTTCCAGTTTGCTGTGGAGAAGCGGCGGGGAGGAGGAGGGAAGAGGGAGGAACAGCAGAGGTTCACGGACACGACACGGAGAGAAACTTGGTGATGACACGGCTATGAATCCCATTTTTAGAGAACATCCATTCTCTTTCACAGATGTGTCTCCACCTAAAAATGACGTATTGTTGTGAACATGCTTTCAGATTAGGGCTAAAGGATACGGGAAAATAATCTACGAGGGTTTTGTATGCGATTTTCCCTTATCTAAGTTAAGTCAAAGTTCCTTATCTTCCTCTATCTTCTTCCTTATCTGTACCATTATCATTGTTATTTAAAAACAAATATGAGCCTTTCTGATCTCTTGTCAGTAACAGTATGTACTATAGGCATTAATCCTACATACCTGGAAATGAGTTAGCATGTTTGCACTTCAGGTTCCCTCGTCTCCATGTCAGTAGGTTTTTTGAATGGGTTTTGGTTAAATGCCTGAAATAAGGTCTGTGGTTACACAAGCTTAGGAGACTTTAATGTTTTTCTCTATGACATAAATAATGCCAGTAAATACCCCACTCCTGAGTTGCTAACAAGTGACTTAATGAGACTACAGAACGTCATCATGACAAAAACAGCTTTACAGCCTCATTGTGTTGGTGAGGATGAAGTCATGCAACTGTAGTGTAGCTCCTTTAAAGCCTACTGTTAAATTTTTACCTCTGGCGATTGCATTTATGCTTTAAAAATCAGATTAATCAGAAGATTGTTTATTTTCTGCAGTAATCCAAAATCCTATTGAAAAATCCCATTGGCTTTTTGTTGAGGAAACCAGGCCGACGCTAACTTCCGTGTAAGCTTACAGAAAAACATCAGCAACACACTAATAGAACATGAAATAAAGTGTATATTGACTATAGCCATACCACACTAACATATTCAGATAATCCAAAGCCTCGTTGTAAACAAACTGTTTCTGCTTCAGCCTCCAGACCGTGGTCGGGACGTTGATGCTCACTTAGTGGCCCTTCACTTTGCCCAGTGGTTGGGAAGCAAGACATGAGAACGTTACTCGGTCTCGATGAGTTGCAGCATTTATTCATGGACAAACTGAAATGTACACTGTACATTAACTACCCCTTGACAACATTACCGCTCATTTGTTTTCCATTCACCAACACCTGTCTGCTCTGAGCACATCCAAAGTCACTCTCTATCTCAGTCGTTCCCAACTGGTGGGTCGTGGTCCAAAAGTGGGTTGTGGCTCTCCAATGTGTCAAGTTCGTAAAAAAACACTTTATTTTGAAGTACATTAAATTACTGGCACAGAGTTTTTATTTTAAAGTGCTGTTTCCTGCTGTAGAGTGAGCGAATAATGGACAGCTACTGAACAGAGACAGCAAACTAGCTCCAAAGCATGGCTGGAGCAGTTGGGAACCACTGCTCGCTTGACCACACACTCACTACATACACATTACAGAACTCTTACAACAATGTAAACATGTGGGCTGCATTTAAACCCAGTCTTGGCCATTTTCACACAGTACTGCGAGCATCAAAGCCTGTACTAAGCTATTTTCTTCCAACCCTGATTCCAACCCTCTGCTTAGTTAGATTGTGTAGCGTAAAAAAAAATTGCCGCTTTTGTTATTAGAAAATTGTGTTCCATGTCATTGTGATAGCGATTGGAATTTCATTAATCATTCAGCCCTCATTCAGATGTGTGGGAGACCACATGGAGTCTGTCCTTGGCTTGTCTGTGAAGGAGCATTAAGATTTTACATGGTGGACCTACACTGTGTTAAGGTGCGACAAATACAAAAAAGTCATATATTACTGTCATTAACATAACACCGCACAGTGTACAATGAGAAAATTACAGGTAGATTGTCCATTAATATATGAAAATATATGGAATCCCACCATTTATCTTCCCTAATGGCTAGAAACACATTGCAACCATGGCGATGTAATTGCATCTCATATCTCTAATTAAAACATGTCTCTCAAACAGATGTAAAACGTGACCCAGGGTCAATTAAAATTGATATCAAAATGATCAGAATTACTCTCTTACACAAAAATGTATGGATCTGAGCCAAATGGCTCATATTCCCGCCGTGATTAAAAGAGGATTTTGAACTGAATGACCAATTCAGTGATGAATCAGTGCGGGAGCACACAATCAGCATTTTGCTCCTGCGACCCAGGACCAAATTGATTCCACGGAAAATATCATGTGAATAATTAAACGCATTGATTAAACAGTGAGATAATATTTAATTAAGGTGGCTCATTAGAATTTCTTGTGCACCACCATTAATGGGTCATTAACACAATTAATTAATTAAGCACCCTCTAACTACCAAAAGGAATTCAATCTATAATGAGTACATGTTTTTGAAGAAGTTAATTAGGTAATCCCCGCTCCTGCAAAGTACAGAATCTAATGTGAACTACAATTACTGCTAAAACTTGCTGAAGTTCTTGTCACGGATGTAGCCTAAGTAGTTGGACTTCTTAATATGGGAAAAGGATGTGTGTGTATATACATGAGGAGTTTACCCAACCTGGGTGACACCTCCTCGTATTTCTATTAGAAATATGTTCAGGTTTGAAAAAGGTGATAACTAACCAAACAAAGCGAGATCAAACAACCTCAGAAGCTCTTTGACGATATGAGACAGATAAGAAATAGATTTTTGCTTGACAACAAGACAAAATATTTTGGGTTGACTATAAAAGTTCTGATGCTAATTCTCCACCCAAATATTACTTTATGGGAAAAAAAAATCTCCAATTTGCTTCCTCAGCAGCAAAAAAGCAAAAATCAAACGGACGTCTGCAGCATTACACATTTCTATTTGGCAATCCTTGACATGAAATATTTTGGGAACGCCTGATCTGTATTCTACAGAGGGAGGAAGGCAAGGTGGAAAAGTGACAGCTAAAGCAGCCCTGTGTGTGATCAGGGGTGAGCTCCCCTGGTGCGATCCCTCACCCCTGTAGCGTGAACAATCCTCAGACGTGATCTGCCAGGCTAACCGGCTTGCATAAATAAAATCGGTTATCTCCCCATCCCTTTGCCTCCCTGTCCGCACTCGGGCTGTATTTAATCACGCGGGGGCCGATGGGATAGGGCCGTTTTTCTGCCGGAATAATCAGAGGGCCTCCATGTGTCCTGGTCATATGTATTAATCCTGCCTTCCTATGGCTGGCCTTATCAGCTCCCAAAGCCCACCTCTCATGGGATCTGGGCTGCTGTCTCAGCGCCCTCTAATCTGCCCTGAGAAATTGTTAACAGGATGTAAATGCGTCCAGGGATGATATATGGCTTCTTGTACAACATACATGTTATTGTTAAGCGTTTTGCATGCAGGTTTTGAGATTATGCACGCAGAGAATGGGAGAGATGGTATTGATTGATGGAATAACAAATGTCGAATATCGTTTTAGATGCAAATGATCACACAGGGTTATGGGACAAATCTTTTTTTGCTGCTTATGGATATGGACATGGATGAAATAGTGGAGGGATTGGAGGACTTATCTCAGGCAGCTGTTTTAGTTTAATGGAATGTACATGGTGGTGAGGAAGGACGCTGGATTCTGCCATCAAGATTGTTTTATTTGTACAAATGTGTGTATCAGTGTGGTCTGATGAAAATTTGGATTTCATGAGCTGGTCGAGTTTAAAAAACCTCAGAGGAATGATACGAGTCATGTTTCATTTTTTAAAACATCTTAAGGTGTCATTTGCAATTAGTGTTTGAGACACTGAGGGAGTGCAGGACGTGTGCTTTGTTTTTTATGTCACCAATCCAGAAATGAATTCACTGCTTCTTTACTTGTTTGGAGTGTTTTTTTTTTTTGACAAGAATCCTCTCCTGCCAATTTCAGTCAGAACCTGGTTTGAGTCAAAGTCAACTTCAGCTCACATTCTGATGCATTTCTATTTTGATGTACACTGTTTCATCTTTATTCTGTCAGCAGGAAGGGGTGTATCACGGATATGCATTGGAAATGTTCGCACAAAGCTGTCAGGAAATGCATTTTTAAAACATCAATAAAGTATACGGTATATGCTGTCAGCTGTAAGCAGTATATTGTATCTTATCAGCATACATAGTTATCTGTATTTCCAAAGAAAAGCGCAAATGAGAATCACTGTGCCTCCACTCTGAAGGATTCATTAATCTACATCCTGCAATCATGAATGTCTTCAGTTTTGTTGTCTTTTACTTTTCTTTGTTTTGCGGTGTTCTGAACAGAGACAGTCTTTGTTGTCACTTCCTGTCAAGGTTGGTTAGGACTCAGCATCAGTTGCGACGGACAGGAAGCCGTGTGATTTTTCTGTAGTACAGTAATTAGACCCCCCCTTTCTCTTCCCTGCAAATGCGATGCGAAGCATCTCAAAGTACTGTCTCCCATGATTAAAGACAGCTCATTATCTGTGGCTAGTCTCTGTCTGATTCAAGCCCCCACAGAGCAATGTGTGCAACCCAAAGAGATGCGCAATTGTCCTTGTCACCCAAAAGAGGATCTGCCTTTTTCATATTACTGGTCCCACCCACTCCAGAGTTAGATGCTGAATTTCATTGCTCATTTTGGCTAAAATACCATCTTTTCTGAACTTAAACCACAAACATCTTAATTATTTCACAGTGAGGGGGTTTGTTGCTAATGGAAGACCAAAAAAAATGCATTTTTCAAATAACTAACTTCCTGTTAATTAGGTCTGCAACTAAGAGTTACCTTCATTATCTATTACTCTGCATTTTATTTTTCAGATTAATCATTTAATTTGTGAAGTGTCATATAAAAATAGTGGATAAAATACCCATCACAACCTCCCAGTTGCCAAGATAATGTCTTCAAATGTCTTGGTTCTTTCTACTAAGTCTGAAACCTGAAGATTTTCAGTATGCAACGAAAGACAGACAAGCATCAAACCCTCCTGCTAGAGAAAGTGTAACCAGAGAATGTTTGGCATTTTATCTCTATTTTTGCTATTGTTTCTTTCTGAAACGATTAACAGATTATCAAAATTTTAGGCTGCACGTATCGTATCGTATCGTATCGTATCGCATCGCATCGCATATTGGTATCTGCCAATATTCACCTTGTTCACTGTCAAGGGCATATCTGTAAATTAGACGACATTCACTAGTGGCAGTGGCCGATATTTCTCTATTGTGTCGCATCAATTTTGTGTGGGTTCAAAAGCAAAGCTTGAAACTAACGGTGTCCTGTTGTCCCGGGGACAAAAGAAATTGTGTTTCAGACCTACAAAGATCTTCTTCGGGATATCATCAGGGCGAAAGGAAGCGGTAAACCCACTATAGACTCACCAGGGGGCACACCCTTTTGTGTCCCTGATAATGCTGCATGTAAACAACAAATCGATGACATCGGCAGGAGGAGAGCTAGTTAACGTTAGCTTCCAGCCAGTGGCTGGAACTAACAGCTAACAGAGGTTGTGTGGTGTGACATCATGATGCGTTCAAGCTCCATTCAGGAAAAATACACATTGGGCGAAGGTAAATTCTAACCTTCTCGTGATATGTTCAAATGTAATCTTTTAAAATGTAGGTTGGACGAGAAACTTGAATAAATAGATAAATACAGGAGAAATATGTTGATGTCTTCACAGCAATATAAAACACAAACTAGACAGGGAATTGTTATATGTAGCAAAAAGACTTTCGAATCAGTTATCTTTTAGAAAATGTTTTTCATGTGAAAGAAGGTTATATTAAGGTTGTTTCATGTACTGTTGAAACTGTGCTCATACACAGATAGCGTAATGAAGGGCTGAATGACTTTCAAACATTTTAGTTATTTGTGTTTCCCTGGCACAGAACGGGGAATAAATAACAACAAAAGCAATCTATCAGCCAAATTGTTAATTCAAACACTGGTATTGATATTGGCCCAGCACTTCATAATCGGTGCATCCCTAAAGTAGTTGATCATTACTTCTCTGTCGATCAACTAATCGTTGAAGCTCTCCTGTTAATAAATTCATAACACTTAAAAAAAGAAAGAGAGAGAAGAAAAGATAAAATGACAAAGTGTTTTACATTTCAGCACCCCACCCCGCTGGGAGTCCCTGACAGCTTCCTAGGACATTGTACCTGAGGGACCTGACAGAAACTGGCAGGACAGAGGACTCCTAAAAAGATGCCAACGCCGCCGCAGAGAAACACACAGAAAGGCAATTGACTTGAAGAGACTGAATGATACATTTGTCCAGCAACTATAATTATCAAAAATCAAATGTTGAGCCTGACTGCATGGTGGCAACTTTTAATGGAAATGTTACAAATGAGGCCCTCAAATAATGAATAATTTCTGACCACTCTCAGCAGTGTCTCTCAGCAAGAGGGTGCCAAAACGTGGACATTTTTCAAGCTGGGGACTGATTAGGCCGAGGATGGGACTCGGCTGGAGGACGGACATCGCGGCGCTTCCCCTGAGAATAAATTTGCACCTGGTCCATCCGGAACAATGGCCCTCTGCCTTCGCACCGTGCACTGGGCTTAATTAAAAAACATGGCTAATTTGCACAGTCTACTTTGCCTCAAAATTGGAATCTACTTCACCACTGAGTCTGTTAATTTACACAGGAAACTACCGGCTGAGAGGGGACGGGACTGTGATGGGTTTGACAGGAGACTGGACAAAGAGCGGACACAGTGAAAACATCCACACTGCGGGGCCCGCTCGCTCCCCCCTATCTCTGCTCCACGCAGCGTTCAGGGAGGGAAAAAACTAACTTTGATTCAACATACCAGAGGAATAATCCTAACTGCTTCATAGTGCGGGATAATCTCCATAAAGTGAAATCACACAAGGGCGGATGGCGGAATGGGAATCCTGACGCGTCTTTTCTGACAGGTGACCGGATTGATGATTCCACAAGAAAATGTATATTGCCGAAAAGGCGGATGAATTATGACAGTTTTCATATTAAGCAGACTTATCTGCGGCAAAGAGCATTAAGAGTGCCAAGTACATCGACCGATACTATCACAAATTGACCTGCCAATCACCTCGCCCTGGCTTCAAAGGTGCAGATAAGGTATTTAAGGTCATTGAAAGCAGCTTCCACTGTCTGTTGGCCTTCCTCTTTACTATTATCAGAGCCATGTTTCGAGAAAGCGCCTTGGTCTCTCTCGCAACATGAAAAAGATCTCGGATAATTCACCCAGGGCTCAAAAAACGGAGGCTATTTCACAGCTAAGATTTTACACGCTAACTGAAATAGCCCTTTAATACTTCCCCCATGTCTGAGGAGACTTGGTTAGCGGCAGGGTCACGGGGGGAACTTCCCAAGGCTTACGAGGTAATCTCATTGATATTTATTCGTCTAATGATGACTAAGAATGTAAACTGATGGCTACATTCATTCCAAGATGACCCCAATGAGTCTTTCATATTAAAGTAATGAATTGTACATAAAAGGAACTCCAAATCTTCAAGTCAGACATAGAATAAGCTCTAATGCAGAGCAATCCCAGCAAGGTATTAAAGTTAGCAAATGGTAGATAATACCACAAGATTCAAAGATGTATGTCCAACAATGATCCTGTAAGGGTGAATTAAAGCTCCTGGCAAATTGGATGTAACTAAGACTTAAATAAAGACTTGGATATTGTAGACTGAAATTTATACTGCTATCCCCCATCCATATTTGAAAACTCTCACATGGAATTTGGATATAGACTAAAAACAAATTCCATCCTCAAACAGCTTAGTGTGCATGTGATAATTACATATTTTCACAGCTCAACTATGATTTAGAGGAAAAGGGAGAGACATGTGAGGCTTGAGTTGTTCCTGAGAGATAGGGGAGGAGAGACAGAGCGCTGGAGACAGAGAGTCGAGGACGGGGGAGAGTGTTACTTTTTGGGGGAGATCACTCCTCACGTTGAGCTGGAGCTGTCGTACCTGTCGCTGCGGCGCTGACAGGCGGTTTGTTTGGACGGGGGGGTCAAGCAAGGAGCAGGGGAAGTGAAAGAATGCTAAGGACACTCAAAGTTAGTGATAGCAAGAGGGGATCGGGCAGCAGAGGTGACATCGTGATTTATTGACTCCTCGGGGGGTCATCTTGACCTGCGTTTGAGGTCACTGTAATAGCTACGGGTAATGGGAATTTTCGTGCCCTTATCTTCACTTTACACAAACTGTGCAGCGTGCGTTATGCAAATACATATCAGGACAACTCACGACCAATACGTCAGAATTTTATACTTTTACACTTCACATTTTATTACGTCAAAATTATTTAATGACAATTAAAACAGGCTTGTGTGAGTAAACAATGGACAGACCTGATAATCTTGTGTTTTTAAAGGTCTAAAAGCAGCAGTCCCTCTCACTTCAGCAGAGGTCTGCTCCCCTTCAGCTGTTGTTTTTGTCTTGTTTACTCAACATTCACTGGCGTCCACGTTGTCATCACCTGTGAAATGACTAAGCTCCGAGCATAAAGCTCTAATGAGAAAACACACAAAAGGCGCTCATTTGGCATCGCTGCATTACACACAGATACAGTATGAACCAAATCCCCCCAGCTATCCAAACACGTAGCTTTTCATATGGCCTGTTGTTGCCAGCCGTTTGGCTTGCGTGGCCATGGGGGCAGCTGTTGACACTGTTACCATCGCATTTCCTGTTAAGCCTACCAGCTGCCTCTCCTCTATTCTCCACGGCCCCCTGGAAGGGTGGGTGAAACAAGTGTTACCAGCCGTCTCGACGACAGACAGCTCCTTTCTGCCTCTGGCTGTTACTGTATCGCCAGGCTTTCATGGCACAAAGGAAACCAGCGAGCGTGGAGACCACAATGGCCTCGCAGCGCACCTCACCAAGCCCTCTCTTATTAACACACACCCTTCGTGCTGCAGGTTCAACCTACAACTGGAGAGGGGCGTACGGAGGGTGGACTGCATGCCATGTGCACAATGATAACATGGCTGCAGATGTGTGTATGTCAGCGTTAAAGTTGACCACAATTGAGATGCAGCTGAATACACACAGGTTCATTTAAAGTAAGATGTTAAAGGGACAGTTCACCCTAAAATCCAAAATACATATTATCAATGTAAATTGTTTTGGTGTGAGTTGCTGAGTGTTGGAGATATCAGCTGTAGAGATGTCCATCTCTCTAATATAATGAAAATGGATGGCACACTCACACTTGTGGTGCTCAAAGCACCAAAAACATCCATTTGAAGAACTCAACAGCAACGTCTCTCTCCAAGATCATGACCTGGTAACTTAAGATAATAGTGCACCTTATTATGGGGAATATTTTTCTTTCAAACCAGAAAAAAGGAAGGAAGGAAGCATGCATCTACTCATAAACGAGAGGCTGATGCTTGTGACAGCGCAAGATGTGAACATTTATGTCGTCCTCCTTGGCTGAGCTGTTAACTCAGTGGTGCTAGGTGAGACAGCAGGAGATGCACGCTTCCTTCTGCATGTTGATATGGTTGGTGGTAGGGCTGGGCGATATAACGACTATGTACAATGTATCGATATATTTTCAAGCAAGATATGAATTTAGACAACACCATTTGTATCAATGTAGGGTCAAGTTGCATTACACAACACATACCAATATGCATCTCTCCTCTGTCACACTCTTCGCACAGCACCTGCCCCACTCATTCATTCACAAGTTCTCCAGCAACACTAAGAGAGACACAGAGCTGCTCCTCTGTTTAATCTGTCTGTTAATTAGTCTACAGCTGCCACATCAGTCTACATGTTGCATGTTATACGCTAAATCAGTCTGTGAGATGGAATTACTGCAGCACACGTGCAATCCAGCACTACGCTGCTAGCTTGTGTGTGAGGTGCATCATAGTCCGTCACCGTTTTTCTTGGTAGTTGTAGTCTATTTTGTGACCTGGAGACAGCACCTGGATGCAGGTGACAGATGTGTTTAAAAAGTGCAGCAACAACACAGATGTTTCACATACAAGACGTATATAACGCAAAGTGTCTTTCGCTCCTTTCCTCCCTCAGCCTCTCTGTTGATGCTGTGTGCATAAATAAGATTAATTTCCTAAAGAAATAAAAAGATTTAAATCATTTTCCAGCACTAGTTTCATTTGAAAGGCCATGGCAAATGACTTTTTAACCTCCCACAAAGATTTTTCATTGTTCCAAACTACATTGGATTCAGGCCTACTGGATACTTTTATACTCATGTTATAGTTTAGTGTCCTGTGCTGCAAACCTTTAAACCTCTGTAGCTCAGTGCTGTGTGCAAAAACATTCATGTACAGGCCTGCTATTTATGTTATATCATTTTTCATGTACATATTGTGCAGCTGTATATTTTCAAACAGGTGATAAAATCCCTGTCTTTGCATTTTATTTTGATCACAGTCTGTTTTTATGAAAGTGCTCTTTTTACCTTTCAACTGAAAACATGTAGCCCATTTGAATTTTTGTCCATATCGCCCATCCCTAGTTGGCGAGTATAGTCCGGTAGACAGAAAATAGTTCCTACATGAAACTGTCTGTGGATTATCTTGAGTCACCAGGTCATGATTTCTGGAAAGACAAATTGCTGTTGACTCTTTTAAAAGGATGTTTTGACGCTTTGAGCAGCACAAGCTAAGTGCCATCTATATCCATTATATTCAAGAAAAGGTCAATACCTCCAACACTCGGCAACTCACACCAAAAGTACCTAGACTCATAAATAGCGCTGTCCCTTTAACCAAAACACATGCTACTCATGAGTCCATGGCCATATTTATATCTAACCAGACTTGCAAAATTTCTAGCTGTCCCACTGCAGAGTATCCTTATATGCAAAGTATAACTCAAAGAACACGTATACATTTGTGAATGTGTATAAGGGCCACTCCATCCCCCTCCGACTTCAAATATTGACTGTCAGAAAGAGTGAAGAGTATTCAAGTCATTAGTTTATATGCATAAAGAAGACAGTAGAGGACTTGCGATGTATATGTATTATCGCCATGTTAGGGATGTATGTATAGCTTCTCAAAGTGAAGCCAAAACAATGATTGCCTAATGTGCGAGAGAGTCTTTTTCATAGCGCACGGCCGATAATGAAATCTGACCATTTTGATGGGACAGGGGGCTTTTAAGAGCAGACTTTGAAAAAGTTCTCGCCGTTATTGATGGCGGCAGTTTTCTCTTGTGGATGCGGGAGGGGGAGGGGGTGTCGCTGAGAAGGTGCCACATGATTAAAGCAGCGATTGGAGATAGCAGGATCGGTAGGGTATGGGAAGAGATAAGAGGAGAGTAACCATGTTTAAAGTGTGCTGTGATCAGCCATTGCATGAGGGAAAGCAATGACAGGTGTACTGTAGATAGGCTTGCTGCGAGGAAAACAGCAATGGGTGACTCCTCCAAAGCTCCGCAGCTAAAATTAGAATATTTTAGAAGATGTGAACAATGGACTGTTAGATCAGGGGATTAAGGATTCAAAAAAAAGTATTTTTATTCCAACTGATAATGACCCTCCCCGCTTTGCGCATATTGTTAATTCAACAACGGTGGAAAATATAGCTTTACCAAGATGAAGGAGCTGTTCTGTCTTGCTTAGGGATGACAAAAGTAAGGCCAGGCAACACTGGAGGACAAGGCCAGCCCTGAGGTAGAGGAGCTGTAGGAGAGGGTGTTTATTTCCTACTTTACAGACCTGCCTTGTCAGCATATCATGCTACGAGCCAATGTCTCAAACATGAAGCCGCAGTGAGAGAGAGAGACACCTCAACCGCTACAACATTCGATAAATATAATAAACATCCCTGTGAAACAAATTGTTCATAAGCTACCTGTTTAATTTTTCAGATCTCCTTGAACCATATATTTCCTTATTAGTTTGGAGACGTTCGCTTGGCTTGAGTGGATGGATGATGCTGTCAGGGGCCTGGGCATTATGGCGGCTCTGTGTGAGTGATTTCTACCAAGGAAAGCCTATTAGGCCTGACAGGGGGATGATGATATTAGGCCATCATCATTCAGGAGACACCGCCCCCACCAACCCCACTACACCCTCATCCATCAGACAGCCCAAAACACCCAGCCATGCTCCCTCCTTTCCTTGCTCCCCCTGACTCCCTCGCCCACTTACTCTCCCTTTTCACTCCTTCCCTTCTTTTTTGTCCTCCCTTCCTTCCTTCCCTCCTTCCCAGACTCTTGCTCCTGCAGTATTCCCCTCACATTCTGTCTCATCCCATCGTTCCTTATTTTCATTGTTTTATATCTCTCTGTCTATCATGGTCCCTCTCTTCGCTTCTCCCCTCTCTCCCTCTCTCTCTGATGGCAAACACAAAGACAAATTCTGCCCTTTTCTTAGCCCATGAAACATTTAACATTTCATTCCAGATCTTGGCAGACGCAAGTAAAAAATGACCTAATGAATCTTACTTATTGTCTACCCTGAGTGCAATCACGAGCTAAATATGAGATCCCTGTCCCCTGGCCTGTATCCATTGTCTTCTTGGCCTTCCCTGTCCTTACTCATCCACTGCGGATTGAGATCTTTACCTTTAAGCTACAAAAAATGTGCAAGCCAGAAAAATCAGTACATGCAAAAAGTCTCAGCTAAGCATATAGTATTGTTACTAGGGATGTCAACGGTTAACCACAGAGAATATTTTGAAGTACACGTCGTTCTATGGGTTACTTTTGCTACTCTTACTGAACTGCAAACCACCCGGGTCTGCTGATAGCTAGTTAGCAGTGCTGTTGATTCAGCAATTACCACTAGTAACACCCTCCCAACCCAGAGGAGTTGCTGTGGAAACTTTACGCCTATCCTCCTGTCTCCCCTCAGGCCGCCACGCCCCCTTTAATTAGGCTTATGTTATTACCTAGCTCTGTTAGCACCATTAGCTAAGACAGCATGGCTAGTGGTGCTTACATACATAGTAAACAATGCTAAAGGGCTTTTGTGCCTAAAAATGAAGCCGTCTACTCACAGGGGCTACTTGAGGAGGGATCAGACATTGGCCACCATGTTTGCGCAGCACCGCCGACCCACCATCATAACAAAACATTAAAATTTGACCACGTCTAAATGAAAAGTGCTTTGAAATGCAGCGCTAAAGCTCATAGACTCAATGGAATGACGGATTAAAAGAAAAGATCTCTTGTGTTTCACATCATTTTACTTTTTTTTCCTTAAAAATGTAAAAATTAACTGAAACTGACTTGTTACTATGAGGAGAAAAAAATACATGTCGCCTCTGCAGTCCGAAAGACAGGCTACAAAATCAGTGGGTGTGAAGAGGGATTTATACTTCTGCCTTCGGGGTTTAGCTTGTGAGTGTCCACACGTAACTGCTGGAGTATGGCCATAATGGATGCATACTGCCTTAAAAATGTAACCATACATGGAGGCTACAGCAGCTACGGAGATACCATATGGAGGCCACAAAAACTGTGATTGGTCAGATCGGGCTGGTGGCGGGCTGACACATAGAGATAGACAACCATTCGCTCTCATTCACACCTACGGCCAATTTACAGTCACCAATTAACCTGCATGTCTTTGGACTGTGGGAGGAAGCCGGAGTACCCAGAGAGAACCCACGCTGACACAGGGAGAACATGCAAACCCTTCACTCTGGGTTTGAACCAGACAATGCTAACCACTGCACCACAGTGCCACCATCAAACAAACATTCCCTCAAATACCGCAAATCTCAATTGTTGTATCATTCAAAATAACCACAGTTCTGAACTATAGATCAACTGCCGCTAAAAACCAGCTCAAGTCTCTTAACTCCTACAGACAGGTTGACAGGCTTGATTCCCATATAAATCACTTCTAACTCAGTTGCATGGTAAACTTACTTGTTTCTTTTCTGTATGGAGGGCAACACTGACCATCTTCTGTTCCCAGAGGATTAGACACCAAACAACAAACGGACTGAACTCTTTAGTAATCCATCTGACCCGCGAGTCTCACTCTTTGCGTCCACACCCTTTTGTTGGAGTATGAACCTGAGTCAGCCCTACTGACCTTAGCATTGGAACAGGGTGCCCGTAGCTGTGACCCCAGAGACCCCGAGTCCTTCAGGGGCCAGAGGAGTTCCATTGATGAGAAGGCTTGGCTGGACCTTCGCTCTAAGCTTGTTTCACATGGTGATCAGGGCAGCCAATGGCCGCCTGTTGGCCTTGACAATGGACGGTTTATGTGCCAGCAGTCAAACGGTGTCAACAAGCCATTGCTCTCAGTGTCCATTGTCGGCCTTTTCTGTTTTAGTTTTGTTTAAAGCCTTGATCAAACATACCATTGTCTCGTGTTTGAGTGATCACTGCTAAATTCAGCAAATATGTGTATATCTTCCTGGTGGAATTTGCGTTCTATATTATTTAGCATATAAATGCACAGACACATTTATATGTATAAAAAAAATCTGTTCTGCAACACTTAATTCATCCTCCCACGACACAACAAGAGAAACTGAGCTCTCTATGTTAAGTGAAGAAAGAATGATTTAATTGGAGCTCATTATGCACCGCACACGCATACATATGAAAAGCAGATGATTCCAAAACATTCAGGCCCACCAGTCCCTCTGAATGATGTTAGTAAAGCAAGGTCCACAACTAAGACAGCCTTCTCCCAGGAGAGCACTGCGCATCTTCAAACAGCATTCATGGTTTACTGCTTTCTATCATGTCCTCTTTGAATATTGTCAAAACTTTCATTATGACATGACAGGGTTTGCTATGCAGATGCAGGTCAGACGCTTTTTAAGATGCTCCGCCCATAGAGTCTTTGTTTTTGTCAGTCATCCTCAGAAAAAAATGGCTGCTAGGTAAAGATACTACTCCAGGCATTAGTCAATCGGGTTGCTGATGTCTTCATGTATTCGAAATGTCCCTCAGGCCATCACAAGAGGCCTGCACATGACAATCTGACAGCTTTTTCAAAATAACATATGGGAATATTTAAGATATAGAATATTCACTGTTCTTTAACCCATGACCGTGTGTACTGCGCTGTCACAACAATCCCAATGGTGTCACAAAATCTTGAGGAATCATATATGAAATTGTGATGGCATTTATTTGCACATTAGTTATTCATTTTGACCTGACCCATGTCAAAGTGGGGCTGGGTGATAAAACAGTAACTATCACAATATAATTTTCCTTAATAGATTATAATAAAGAAGAACACTAGACCAGTCACAAGGCTTACTGTCACCAAGCTAATAAGGTCGTAACTTAATAACGTTATAACAACATTCACCCAGCTCACAAAGTTATTCTTTTGATCGCGGATAACAACGTAGGGCTACCCCACAATTGAATTCACCACATAACGTTAGCTACAGTAGCTTTATGGGTTGTTGACTCTTCTAAAGCTAATAGTAAGTTGTCAAGTTAACATTACGTTAGCTAACTGACTTGCGGCTATTTCATTAGAATGAAATGACATAACGTGACTAAATGCTATGTGAAATTCTGCCTGAGTCACGTCAGATAGAAGTGGTTAGCATTGTCGCCTCACAGCAAGAGGATTCCTGGTTTGAACCCAAGGTGGGGGGGTTGATTGGGTTTCTGATGTTCGCGGATTTTCTCCAGGTACTCCGGCTTCCTCCCACAGTCCAAAGACATGCAGGTTAATTGGTGACTCTAAATTGTCTGTAGGTGTGAATGTGAGTGTGAATGGTTGTCTGTCTCTATGTGTCAGCCCTGTGATAGTCTGGGGACCTGTCTGGGGTGAACCCTGCCTCTCGCCCAATGTCGGCTGGGATAGGCTCCACCCCACCGCGACCTCCAACAGGATAAGCGGTTACAGAAAATGAATTAATGATCTAGTGCTACTTTACAAGGTCATCAAAGTCCTTTTTTTGAAAAAAAAAATCTAATTGAAAACTGGCAAAAACCACAAACTGCATTTAAAACTTGTACAGACAAAACTGAACATGGCTGAGGTTTGTCTTTTGTTTCTTTGGTTTAAATTGTTGACTAAAACACGTACAAAATGTTTTAAACCATCTGTACAAAGGGTTCAAAATGCTCATGACCAGAATTAACATTACTTTCTCTATTTATTGTTTCATTTATTGACATGATTTTGATTATAAATATATATATAACCGTTTGGTCTGACATGTTCTGGCAGTTAAGAATTAAACCACAATATTAACAGTATGGTTGCTTCACCTTTTACTCAGAAGCAAAAAACAGCCTTAAAACTGAAAAGAAATAATGTTTTGACATTTATCATTACAATTATCAATACTGACTGGCCCTATGTCAAAGATTGTGAATCAAGACAGAGCGTGAAATACAACAATTGTGCAGTTAAGATAAGATAAGATAATCCTTTGGTTGTCCCAGAGCGGGAAAAGTTGCAACATTACAGCAGCAGAAGAATAGCGCAAACAGGAAACACACAGGTCGGTGTAATAAGTAAACTGTACAGAACAAAGAGCAATATAATAAGTGAGCAACAAAACGAAGCTAAATATAATAAAGAGACAAACTGAATGGATGATTTCACATTGTTGACTGATGGGATAGTGTAGATGTTACACAGTTAAGCATATACTTATGTTGTACCTGAGTGATGGTTAAAAACAATGAAAAAATGCTTCTCACATTTTACTTCAGATACAACAAGAGAAAAATGTGATGTACATTTCTTACATATCTCTAGTTTTTAACAAAAAATAATTGTATTCTTTCTGTTGATCCACCCAGGACAACAAAGGTGGTATTTTTATAAACATGATGTGATTGTAACAGTGGTTTTGTAGACGAACATGCACTCGCCTTCTCAGCGAGTCTGATCATCTTCAGTCCAAGCCCCAAAATAGATTGGGGATTACCTCGGCTGTGAATATGTCAATGTGATCAAAATGAGAAAGGCAGACCACGTTGTGAGGCAGTGGCTTTAAAGGTTTTATGCAAAGCATGATATCTCTCCCTGCCTTTCCATTAACTGGCTGTATTGAATTACTTAATATGGTATAGACATTTTGCCATGAAGCAATTAAAGGATTACTCTAATATAAATCGCACTGGCTGTTTTCTGTTGTGCACACCCATTCTGGTTCAGAGCTCCAACTGAGAATGTCGAACACACGTGAGACATGCAAGAGGAGGAAAAAAAATGATGTTGGTTAGCTACTGTAACAAAGAACCGCACGAGCGTCTGTCGGCAAATGAATGTTGTATCATTTCCAGACAAAGTGACAACAGAATTTGTCCACTGCAAACAACTTAATTTGATCAGCTTTATGTAAAACAGCCATTTGAGGGAGGGGGAGAGCGGGTGAGAAGATTAATTGTTAATGTTTACAGTGGAATTTGGATTGTGTGTTCAACACGATAATCCAGGCAGGAACCAAACAGAGGAGAAATAACAAATTAATAACAATGGAAGCCTTTGCTTATCGCAGACTGCTGTCTGTTTAGTGTGTGAGGAATCCAGACGTCTGCCAGTCCTAAACACTCGCACGTTACAGTGTCACAATCGCCATCCAAGGAAATGTTTGCTTCTTCCAAGCATTTTTAAAAGTCTGTCGGGAGTCACTGACTGCGGCATTTCTCTTATTTCATTCTGTTTGTGTCATTCATTTGCTAAGATTAATGCCGAGGTGATTTCGGTGGCACTAGACACAATTATCCCTGGCCAAAGTCAGACAAAAGCGAGTGCATTCACATGTTCTCTGCCATCACGCGGTGCTAATGACAAGCGAGGAAGTCTGGTTGTCATGTGGTAATCAGCTCTGCCTTCAGTCGGAGGACATAATTAGCCAATGTTGTATGGGAAGTAAACACAGCTCACCGAGCATTAAACCAACAAACAATTACCATCACCAACCTCTGCCCCTGACCCCTTTACCCACGTTCCATCAATACAGAGAGAAAAGTAGTGAGCTCTTGTGCTCTTACTTGAGCCACTTCCACTACAATGTTTCTAAGTCCAGTGTTTTTTATTTTCTGCGTTTCATTTTTTTGTCTTTTTCCGGTAGTCACACTAAATTGTGTTGATGTCTTGTGTGTGTGAGTAACCAGTAGCTAAAATAGCTCCGCATCTTTAGTCTTGCAGATCTTTTCAGGGACTGAAACAAAAAGTGAAAAGGGTGTTTTTTTGCACATTACATGCATACACGTGCAAGCGCACACGCACCGCAGACGTATTCAAATGATTGTACCTTGACCCTTTATTGAATATCTGTGTGAGTGTTTGTGTGCTCGTGTCACGGGCAGAAGATGGTGTCAGTCCTTAGCCAACCCCCACCTCTTTAGCTACTCCTAATGCCCCTTTTACCTCCCCATTTTCTCCAGCCTATTCAAACCCTGTCACTCACTGCTATGAATTCCATTTAACCTAAAGGGCGCCGTGCATTCACCTGAAAGAATGGAAAAATATACACCCATAGTTGGGGAGCATTTGTGACACACACAACTTTAAATGTGCTGTTTGTGTGGTTTTTTTTTTAAATAAAAGTAAAGATGTTCTCTCACATGATTTCTTCCTCCAAGTATTGCAAATCCAACAGCAGCATCTCACAGCTCTTTTGTCAGCCGTCTCACTTTTTCTCCCCCCGAACAGTGAAACTAAAATCCTAGCATAAGGTCACATATTAAACAGGAGCAGAAATGAGGAGTCAGCAGAGATGGCTGGGAGAGAAATGTGTGTCTGGGTCTGAATGTGCTGAATGAATGAATGCAGGTCATGATTTATCGGGCCCAGAGAGCCGCTCTCCGCCTGTCCTGCTGAGTCCTGATGGCTGCAGCCTTTATGTAAAACAAACCCAGCCTTTTCATTCTGCTGCTCCCATCGCACCACTTTGCAGCGGCTAGAAAGCCAGACTCGGCATTCCCCAAAGTAGCCCAACAGCCACAAAATGACCATGGGTTTCTGTTTTATTGAGGTATGAGCTAAAAATCCGCTCCACATGAGAGACAGTTATTACACAGTGAAGAACAGTTTGGATTATGGAGAAGGCAAGGAGTCATGATTAAAAAACAAAGGGGTGGTTCATTCTGAGTCCTGTCTAACTGGAGGGGGGTGGAGGATTTAGCTGAATGCGCTAATATTCAGCAGGTATCTGTCATTGATCATGATTCTGGCAACATATTAATACTTTCCCTACAGCTTAACATTTGTAAAGTTGAGTTTATGTGAGGTATAATTGGTGGCTACTGAAATCTTAATGGTTTGATCACTGTTTTAGCACCGTTAATCAAAAGTTCTAATCTAAAGAGATGATCCGTCCTCTGTAGCGAGGATTATATATTGTTTTAAATATACATTCTGTGCCGATCAATCTCTCCTTTCAGAAACTTGAGCAAGTACTTACTCACAGTGGCGCCCCTAAAGCGGGGGGAATAACTGGAGGCCTACATTACCATTTTTAAGAGGCCGTGCTGTGCTAATTTTTTTAAGCTAGTGCAAAAATAATCGGCTAAATAACGGGGTCTAGAAAATGCTCCAAAGTTAGGTTAAATCCTGGTGAGGGAACAACTGCCATGGGCATTTTCTAAGGGGTCCCTTGAACTCTCACCTCAAGATTTCTGAAAGTGTACAGGTTTGATCAGTACCCAAGAGTTTCCCCTAAACTCGAGAAGGCTCGTTCCCAGTAAATGTTTGGTTCCTTACCATTAGTGTACACCTTTAAATCAAAGCTGAACATTTGTCTTTATAAGGAAAAGGACAACTAGTTTATTACAGGAACACCAAATCGCGTCACATGTATAGACTAACATTAACTCTATTCCCCGCCACTGACGAGATTTTCTGTCATTTATGACCTAACGTTTCCCCGCCAATGACGAGATATTCTGGCCATCCGTGTTTTCACTGTCACAGCACTGCCGTGTCCAACAACAAATGAAGAAGAAGATCTGCAGGAGACCAGAAGAAGATGTTGTAGCTTGTAAACTGCACGGAAATGCCGGCGCCGATGGAAGAGTTTACGGTTGCGCAAGCCATGGAGATGCTGATAGTCGGAGACTCCGATAATTCCTGTTTTGATCTACATTCTGAATCCAATTTGGATGAGGAATATGCGTTTGGTGGGACGAAACGGGACCGCCATGATGGTGACGGTGACACATGGACAAGACAACCACAAAAGACCCCTAAACAATCACTGAACATGATCGTGCTCCGCTATACCTCAAAGAGAATGTTATTTTCATTATCATTCTTATTATTATTTTCACTGACACAATTCAAACTGACGTAAGGAAATGAGAAAAAACAAAAAATGTAAATGTAAAATTTAGCTTTTTGTCCGAAATGTTGTTTTGTTATGAAAATCCACAAATTTAAGTGTTGATATAAAAGAAATGGAAGTTTTTTTGTGTGTTTAAAAACAGAGGACCTGTTCTTTAGTTTGATGTATATACAGTTTACATATTCATAGAACAAATTACTCTGTGGGTCTTGAAAGATCAGAGAATATGATCAAAAATGCTTGCGGTGGCTGGCAACTTAAAAATAATACTCTGGCGTGGAAAGTGTTAAAATAGAATCATAGTGGAACTAAAAATGTTAACTGTACCAGTAGTAGTGTAGACAAATTAGTAATATGAGCTGTAAAATTAGAAACCAAACTATATTAATATGTGATGCCTAATTCTCATGGACAGTTTTCAACTAGCCTATATACTTTAACAGCATAATCAAGTTCCTGTAATTCAAATCTGGCCTCTGGTTTTGATACGCCACCCCAAAATTTTCAATGGCCCCATCTGGCCACCCTTATGAAAATTTCTGGAGGCGCCACTGCTAACTCAGACTAAGTGTGTGCAGAGGCCAGCACCTTCCAACCTACCACTTAAACCTAAAGGGCGTCAGAGTTTGCACTGAAAATGACCCCTTTCAGTTTAATTACTGAGAATCTCATTGACCCGACATGTCCTTTTTTGTCCAGCGAAGGGAGGGAGGGGCGTTCATGAACAGTTTGACAGACGCCAGTGGCTGGAGGTGTCTGTGGTAACCCTACAACGGCGGTGTGTGTCACTCCACTGGCCAGCAGTGTTTAAGGGATTGACAAGTGACCAGGACAAAAGCACTCAGTCAACAAGCTGTTTAATATCCATTATTATGGAGTGAACATTGTGCCCCTAGACAGGTAAACACATCTCCATTGATCCATTGATGGCAAGATAGAAATATTTTCTCTCGCCGCTCACCTCCATAAAGTGCCCCCTTTCACAAAGGCAGGGAGCAAACAATACAGAGAGAAAAGCAAAGAGGTATATAGGAGGGCTGACATTCTGCTCCATTGGTAAATAATAGCGTCGGCTAGCTGGCCTATCTATAACCTCTGAAACTGCTGTCTACAAAGATAAAATGTTGGGCCCTGTTTCTCCAGAGCCTTCGAAAAAGATCAACACGGCTGATGTGGTTTTATTTGTCTTTAATGTCACACTCAGTCTGGGCTCTCTAAAAAACAGTCTCGAGTAAACACTAATGACAAGAATGCTCTTAGACACTTCAAATTGGACGTAAAGCACGGCGCTGAAAAGCCATTGCACCCCAGTGGATCGCTAATCTGTTGAACCTCTGAAGTGGATAAGACCTTGATGAAAAAAACCTCAGGAGCTCTTCACAATACAGATTGATGATGCGTAGGGCAACCTTGTGCCTGCTCACACACAGTCGCAAGAAAGATTTTTTTTTTTCTTTTACAAAATGTGTCTCATAATTGAATTTAAAATCTTCCATCTGTGCCATTTTTTTAGTTGAAAAACACCAAATTGCATGTTTTACTATTGTAATTGTGCATTTTTATGTACTGTTGACACCCTTTCCTCCTCTGCCATCTTTTAACTGTGCGCTATTATGACTTCTCTCTTGTAAGCTGTGAATTAGATGCCTGCTTTTAAGTTTAAATGGAGGCGTATCCTTTTCCACGGGCTCCTCGTATGAGCCCTCTGTCAAAGAGAAGGGGGGGACAGACACTTGGTATGCTGTTATTTTGTGAACTACTCCGCTTAGTGTGAAAGCAGAGGGCATCTCTTCCCAGCAGGAAGTGGACAGCTCTTCCCCCTGTAATGATGCATAACTAGTACACATCCATTCACTCTTGCGAGCCTCAATGAGGACGGCCTCTCAAACCTGACTATTATAGTCTAGCTAATGTCAGAGAGTCAGCTGCATTCAATATTATATTTTGGTCTGTTTTGCAGTTTGATTACTCTCCTTTACAAACACTCAGCCACCCCCCCCCCACCCAACCACACCCACAATCTCATCCGTTTCCCTCCGACTGTCTCCACCAGACCTCTCGCTCAGTCCGTCTTTGGTTCTTCTAGCATCTTTAATTTCAACATCGGCTCGCTGCTGATTTTCAGTCCTGTTCGGGTGGCATAAACAAGCACAGTGGGTAATTCACACTATATTAAAAACAGTTGGTGCAACAAAGAACTCTAATCAGTGGAGGCCTGCATAAGCAAATTATCACCGCTAAATTAAAACCCTAAGCACGGGCTGGATGGTAATAATATTGTAGATCTCTAGAGCAACAATCACAACCTGGGTGCTTAACTTTATTTATTTTTTACTAGGCAGGCCATCAGACTGTTTTTAGGAGCTCTAACTGCATCATCAAAATATCTTTATTACGGCATACATATTACAGCTAATGTAGATTAGTATCTGTTGAGCTGTATGCATGAGCACAAACGTGGAGCAGTGTTTATGGCTTTTGATTTTGGAGAGCGCCCATATTATTTGGTAAATGCATGACAGCAAAACAACTCCTGATTATTACATGTTAAGATTTCTACGGTCCAAGTCACTTCCACGGTTGTTTTTCCACAAAATTCACTGCTCCGTGGTGCAACATTAAAGCGCCATTACTAGGGGGTCTCATTTTAGCGCTTAATAGTGTTCATATTTCAAAACACTTCTTTGTTCCCTCAACTGTTGATTGTTATTCATGCAATGCAAAATATCATCTTCATATTCCTTGCAAGCCCCACATTGATGCGTATCACAAACTCTTGTCTGCTTCCCACCTTTCACATCGCAGCTTAATGTGATAGCGTCAGGATTATTTCTTGTTTAAACTTACGGTATCACAAACGTGCAGAAACGGGAAATTTGCATAAGCATCAAGAAACTCCATTTACGCATCATCTTACGGGTTCACAGGATTTAAATGATATACAATGTTCTGTTACTAATATTATACATTATCCTGTCGGAAACTGTAAAAACACCAGTGTTTTTGGGTTTTACTGAATCTTAGTGTTTTTGTGAATGCATATTAGGCATTAAGGATTTTCAGGGTGTTTAGTTCTGGTCACGGTGGGCAAAGGGTGGAGGATTTTTAATGGGGAGACAGTCACATTTTAATGTACCACAGGAACATGTTACCGTTGTACCTCTTTCAGCCGTGGCCCTCCTGAATTCAAGCCGATTATGGATAACAACCACATTACAGCGCGATACATCAAAGACCTAGCTTACTGCTCAGTGGGGAGCCACTCTGGCACATTTCAAAAATCTACCCATTCAAGAGCTCTCACTGGAAGCATGTTATGCATTAAATGTGTCACACAGGAAAGTGTCGTCTGATCCATCTGATTCCAGACCTCAGTGCTGCTGCCATGTACTTGTGCTGGTTTCATTAAAATGAAAAAACAAAACAAAAAAAAAGATGGGGGAAAGAACAAACAGTGGCATAAACAAAGACTGGAGTCATAACAAAGAGCCTGAATACAACATGCAAAACATTAACTATTAACTGCTTATTATGTTAATTATTATGAGGACCACAACAAGATCTGCGGCATCGTATTTGTGCCATTAAAGATTACTTTGTGATTACAAAAAAGGTGCAGATTTCTGGGGGGACACAGGGGACACATCCCCCTAAATATTTAAAACATGTGCACTGTCCACCTGATAAAAATATGAAAGCAGAGGACTTTTTTTGACAAAAAAGGCACAAATCTATGTATAAAAATTCACCAGAATGCAGAAACTTTTCTGGCAGGGGACCCCCAAACCCCCCATTTCACGTGTCCTGCCAAAATGTTGAAACGAAACTAACACCCTTGAAATACAATATATCAACTAAGTCATCACCACAACTGAAACCAACACAAATGACCATTAAAGGCCCCACTGCACACAAAACTAAGTGTTCTGTTGTTGTTTCCATTCTACTTTAGGTCACCGTCACTCTTAAATAAGGAGAAACATTAAGGGAAAAATTAAAATTAAATTCATTTCTAATTACGTTCCAAATCGACACAATTACTGCAAGGCTGCTGTGTATTTATAACCAACTGTATACAATGCATCACTTTCTGAACGTGATCAATTTGGCATCCTTTATTTCCCATATCACATCTTTGCATGTGCATCTGGACATTTGCACACATTGTGGTCCAGTTTAATTGAATCTGGTTCTTCCAAACTAATTGCAGGGTTGTTGTGTTAATAAGCAGCCGTTTTTCACATGCAGGTGTGAGGACGGTGGGCTACCAGGGTGTGTTTATATATTTGCATAGCTTCACACCTGTTAATGAAAGTGCTTGTTTTTCCAATGAATCTCCATGCTCCTCTAATAAGACTCAGTTTCCTCCCACGGCTACCCTAATGACTGTTATCACACCACCTTCGCAGAGACCAGCTCAGGAGTTATAATAACCCACGTACTGTAGCACCGCTGCGTGTGTGTGGTGTGTGTGTGTGTGTGTGTGTGTGTGCTTACACAGTTGCACAGGTGATACATGATTCATGCAAAGGGTGAGGGAAAACCAGCAGATCTGTGTGTTGAACCGGGGGAGGAGCCATGAGAAATGTAATGTACGTCCGATTCAGATAAACTAGACCTGCTCCTGCATCGACACATAATACTTTTCTTGCATATGCTTTTCTTATGTATGTGCTATACATTCTTTTTTTTCTCTTATTTCCTTAGACCTTGGATCTGCTCTATAAAAATCCAGCACTCAGCCTGACACTGACACTTTTTGCGAGCGAGAACAGGTGAGGGCCTGCCAAACCTTTGCCTAAACCCATCAACAGTCTTGAGAGCTGAAAACATGCCAAGGCTGCCTCCGATAACAAGCGGAAGATGTGGAGATCCTCCTCTGGGCAGTAACAGAAGTCTGAATAGTTTAAGAATTTTCATCTCTCCCTCAAAAAGCCCCTCAGCCTCTCGTCCGTGACTTACCACGCCTGGAACTGTAGATATTCTCTACAAGCAGGCTTCTCCATTACCGGGAGCTAAATTAACAGCATTTAAGTATCTATTAAAACACCAATGCTTTGCTGCCTCTGGCTGACCTCGCCTTGCCCTTATTCCATCCGCTGCTGCTCATTAAAATGGCATAATTGCAGGTAAGCATCCTGCAGTATCAACACGCTTAATTACCAAAGTGAGAGAGGTTCATGATGCCACATTGGCCCAAATAAACCTGGGTAGCAGTGGAATAAATAACAGTTATCATTAGCAGTCCAAGCCTGTTTCATTACAGAGGGCAGGGCCTCTGTTGATGTGTCCTTATTAACAAAAGAGAAATGTTTTTCTGTAATTCCTTAACAATGAATTGCCGATGAAGTGACGACAGTATTTTTGACAACACTAATAACATTCTGTCTTTTCCGTTTTATTTTTAAGTTAACAATTACTTAATGATGCATGCATTCTAACCAAGAAATAATTTATTTGTTCAGTCGTCACAACTGATCTTAAGTAATGTGAAAAAGTTAATGAAAATGTTAGTCAGGCTGAACAATGTACTTATAGACTGTTATCCTGTTTTTTTCTCCTACAATTGAAGGAAAATTACTTAACAAGTGAGTTTGACTGAATTAGCTAACAGATCTTAGTCTATTGTATTATCATAAAAGCATCATTGTTTTTAACTAACATCTTTGAGTTGAACTTAATATTGCTTTTTTGTCATTTTACATAACATTTTAATAAATCCAATGCATTCTGTGTTTATTAGTTAACAACAACACATTTTGAGTTTTCTAAGCAGAACACAAATGACACTGGAAAATCAAGTCATTTCAACTTAAAATGTTGAGTTGAATAATTGAGCAAAAAGTTGATTTTACCGTAGAATTTACACACAAACTAGAAAGCCACTCCAAATACCTTATCTTGCAATGTGCTCATTAGTGATGTCAAAAATACTGATTTATCAATACATTTCGATTTTGAATATCATAAAATATCAATTAGTAGCCCAGGCTATTATTTGCCTAAATCACCGAAATCAAGAGGACCATATTTGGGACAGGCCTTCAATTCCTTTCGCACAAAACTGTTGCTCAGCAAAGATTGGGATTATTTAAACCAGTGTCAATATTACTTGTATATAAGTAAGGCTTCAGATAACATATTAAATATGAGTAATTTATTTGATTTAGCTCCAACAAACAGTGCATCAGAGAAAGAGTGAGATACGGCACGGTACTCGGCATACTGACACAACACCACTTTATTCTGTTAAAACAATACTCACAACTTGGATTATTTTTTATGAAAAACCCTTTTGATCCTTTTGATCTGAGGACCCTTACAGACTAAGGGAATATGAATAACTTACAGGGTAATTGAGGAATGGACACATAATCTGAGGTAGCCAACAGTCCGCTTTTATACACCCGAAGAACTTCTACCAGGCAAGCAGAGCAGGCGTTTACTTGAGACAGGCCTTTAAATGTGTAGCCATGCCAGGCTAGTAAAAGGGACTGGGCATTTATTGGGCTTTTAACTTAAGTTTTACTGTTTTAAATGGTTTTAATTCTCATTTTTCACAGTGTTGATATACCAGTACCAGCTGCGCTTTCTTGCTCTCTTGTCATTATTAACTACAGTCGTTCTCCTGTTTTCTGCTACTAACCAAGAAAACCAAAGTTGTAATTGTCATGTTACAGCCTTGTTATATTTGTCTTTTAATAAACAATTCAACTTGTATGCCCTCAATGTCTTGTATCTTGAGAACAGTAGCTCTTATATAGAATGGTATGAGCACCGCTGCATGATCACACTGTTGGCTCTGTCAGCACTTTTGCTGCTGTTAGTACAGTTAGGCTGTTCACACAGCTGATAACCAAGTTTTGACCCATAGTGGCTGGACAGCCTTGTTGCAGAAGCCCAGTGCCCACCCTCCCAAGGTCACTCAGTGAATGTGAGCTAACCCCCATTAACACAGTTAGCTCTGTCAGCACTGTTGCCATTGTTAGCCCTGCACTACTAGCAGCGATCATTTTGGCTCAACCACCTCCATGTTAGCTAGGATTTGAGAGCTGAGAGCCATGTGCGAGCAATGCCATTACAGACTATTAATGTCATATATCACAATGTGTAAATTAATCTGAGTATACACCCCTGTGATTCAGATCTTCTCCAAAATGTACTGGGCTCTTCCTTGACCCATGCTACACCCTTCCACCAAGTTCTATGAAAATCAAGTCAGTAGTTTTTCCGTAATCCTGCTGACAAACAAGCAGACAAAAGCACAAATCGAAAAATGTGTGACCTCCCTGGCAGATGTAATAATTTTGCTTTTAATTCATTAGCATTCAAATCAATTTCACTCACACAAATAATTTTCTCTGTTATCACTGTATCACTTTGTTAAAGACAATCAGTTGCTCTTCATTCTTTCAGTAAAGTCAGCTTGTCCAGGTTAACATTGTTCAGGAAAGTAAAAGCCTGTAAACCCTGTTGATTATTTGCTTTGCTACACTGGATTCTCTTCCACACATTCACTGTTTGGTGGTTAAATCACGGATCTAGTGCGCAGTAATCGTACACAAATCTTAATTAAAAGTGGAAATCTGCCTGATAGTTTTACCTCTCAACTTTTATTTTGACTTCACTCATAAATAGGCCTCCACCTTGCCCTTCAAAGACAGAGAGGCACAGAGTATGGAGCTGTATTTACCCTCTGCTCATGTGAAGGTTTAACTACCGTGCTAATCGGCTCTCAGATTCCACTTTTGTCATCTGCCGTCCCCTAATATGCACTAACTGGATATATATTGTATGGGAATGCTCCCACTTTTTTAACCTGCCTCTGAACCGTCAAATTTCTGCTTGCTCTTGATCCGTCCATTTTATACATTTTAGGTCCTTTAAACCCCCTCAAAGCTTCTTAGTAACAGTCGGTCGATCAAAGCCACCACAGCCTTTCCATCCTCTCCTGAACTGAAGCACAAGTTTAAGATTGTCTGAAAGGGGACTCGGGGCAAAATAAATGGCATTGTTTGCCACTGACCTGACTCAGTAAACCAAAATGTGCCGTTCTTAAGCTGAAGCACATCACACTGGAACTTAGAAGTGCTGGTTTCATCCATTATACTTAAAGGTTTGGTTTTGGAGGTGTTGGACTTCATCCAAAAGTCTGCAATAGAATTGTGTTATACAGGAAAGTGAGAGAGCACACTGAAGTGAACCAAGCACTGATGTTACTGTGCCGCCTTAAAATTTAAAATCAGTGCAATTCTATTTCTTTAAACAGAGGAAATATTTTGTGTTTTTATGAGGATTACGTCTAGACATACAGAGCTATAAGTAGAGCCATAAGTGCTATCATAAATAATATATTAATACCTTGAACCTGACTGCCTGTCTGCATTTTTTGAAAGAAGATACAGCAGGTTGTTGCTGTTCTGTCTGTGTGAGTGTGTGCACAAGCATATGTGCCATCAGTGTGAAAGCCCATGTGCACCGTGTGTCTTTGTGTGTACGATAGAGAGAGAAAACGAGTGCACGTGTAAGCCATGTGTGAATCTGTGTGTCTGCTCTGTTTATGTGCTTTTCTGTGTGCGTGTGTCTGTGTGTCTGTGTGCGCGTGTGTGCAGCTAGGTATTATTTGGCGGTCTGGGTCAGAGGAGGGGCAAGGTATCAAAGATCACAAAAAGTGTATGACAGCTGACAATTTCAGGCTTTTGATTAAGATTTGTTGATATGACCAGTCCCTGGGTCTCTCCCAAACTCACTCCAGGGATTCTGGGCTGCCTGGCTGTGCCGCAGACAGAACAACCCGTCAGTTGACAGAATCAGGCGGTACAGGCGCCTTCTCCTCATCGCCTGCCTTACCTCCCCGCTGAAACCCCAGTAATTAGAGTCTGGGCAACATGCAGAAAAAACACCTACAGAGAGCACAGTGTCATGGACATCTCCAATTATGCAGCCATTTTGCTCATGGATGCAACCAGCTCTTGTTGTAATGACACACACATACACATCCATGGGCACGCATGGCCAAGTGCGCACACACACACACTCGCATACACAAGATGCGCATGTGGATACAATGAGATCATTACAGGACTAAATCAGGTTTAATCCTGACATATGCTTATTATTTACCAGAGTGTCATGTCAGCAGTATCACCAGGAAGACATGATGTTGCTTATTACTGGGGCTCAGCGATATAGGAAAATAATCGAATTGCGATTTTTTTTGGACTGATATTGTAATTCAGTATGCGATTTTTCCTCCACTATACACAAGCACTATATCACTTTATAGTGTAACCAACACAACACTGGAAACAGTCATTTCATCCACTGCTCATTCATGTAGGCCAGGCCTGCATGTTACGATAAAATGAGATAAATTGATACATAAATTAATATGAATAACACATCTTTATGTAGCTAATGACTCGCAAAACAATCTTCAATTACAGTAGAATATTATAAATTGTGATGTCAAGCCTTGTGAACATGTAATATAACCATAGTGACTTAAATAAAATCTAAAAAATAACACCAAAGCACTGCAGAACAAGCCAGGTGTGAATGTAAATATATGAAAAATTCATCTGAATATACTGATCTTCACTCAGTGACAGTAAAAGAAAACACGAGGACTGTACCCCAATCAGAATTTTTTGATTGGAGTCGGATTTGGCTGTTCAATATGAAGATTTGGCTATTTTTTTAATGCTTTTTTTATGCACCATATGCGTAACTGTATCTCCTTTAGGGACAGGATGTGATTCCAGACCTCCCCAACTCTCTGCTGCACTGCATCAGCAAACTTTCTGTTGCTGCCTTTACACAGGTTAGACCCAGGTCAAACACATGCTCAACATCTGCCCTGTTAGCATTAGCGAACACAGCAGCAGCACATAACATCCATCACTGAGCCACTAAACGTTCCCAACAAACTCACACCAACAACGGAACAGCTCGACTCTGTCGTTAAGCCAGTTAATAATCGTTAGGTAACATTAGCCATGTGATGCTAACAGTTAGCTCTGTCACTGTGTGTGTGTGTGGACTGGCTAGCTAATTAGCTGATAGCTTGTGTCATGATTAACGGAGAGCAAGAGTGAGGCAAGGAGGCTCTAAGCAAATGAATGCACTGCATGCAGCTCTACGATGAAATAAGATTTCAACTATTATTAAAAAAAATCAATGTTGATATTGTAGCGAGATACCACGAATAAATCAATGTATGAGAAACACTGTGACAACAAAAAATACATGGCTCCAAAGTCAACTGAGGGATCACTCATGGATAATTCAACTAATCAGCTTTCAGGGTGCAGCCCTAAATATGCTCTACCACTCACCTCATTGTAAACATGTTACCTGTTCCTGCTTCAGCTTCCCGCCCGTGGTCGGGAGGCTCATGGACTCTCTACTCCAATTGCCAACACCTTTCCGCTCTCAGCAAATCCATCAGCAAACAATGTTATATATAGTAAACATGCACTTAAACCTGGTAATGGCCATCTTAACAAAGTAGTACTGCCGGCATTAAAGCTCACACGTGGCATTTTACAAGTATTTTTTTAAAGACTTGCAGTGTATGTGTGCACAAGAAGTCTACGGGGCCAGTTGTTTCTAACCTGTTTTTTCCCCCCTTGATCGCAGCTTTTGGGATTTGAAAATTGCGATCTATTACATTGCAATGCTGGTTTGAATGCAAATGATCATTCAGCCCTACCTATTCCTGCTATATTGACCACTAATCCCTATCGAGGTCCTCTCCTATACGCCTTGTATACACCTTAGATTAATTTCACCATTCACCATTCACACAGGCATCAATACTAACTCTTAGCATATTTTATTAAAATAGCTGCCTGTTAAAAAGTGAAGAAGTAATGGTGATTGTGAAAGGATAAAACTGTTTTGGATAGAAACTTGTTGAAAGTTGCATATGCATTTCAACTGATGACAGTAATAATGTCTAATGACTATCTTCCTTTACATTTTTTCCATTAAATCATCCTTGAATAATACAGCATAAATGGGCTATTATCTTCAACTGTAATATTAAGTACCACAGAAAAATAGAAAGAAACGTCAGCTTAAATTTAGCGGTAGCCAGAAGATGCTGTTGACTGTAAGCTAATGTCTTTAAAAACACCTTCTCCCCCTAGAAAAGAGGAGGAAAAGTTAATTGCAGCATTTGCTCATTGGGGAGACAGAGGGCCACTCAAAACGTCCCCTCATTTGTGAATTAGAGACACGCATTTAGCCACAGGAAATGTAAAGTGGGATTGCTCACCATGAAGAGGAGGTTAAGTGCACTAATGGAAAGCAGTTAAGTGTTTGTTATTGTTGCTCCGTTATTTCTTTTCTCTTCTATATTTATGGTTTGTATTCGTAGATGTAAATTTTTGGAATGTTTTAATGGCATTTCTTTAATTCATCCATCCAATAATAAATGGTGCTGGAGTGTACTGTTAAGTGCTCTTCATTGTCTCGTCAGCTTCCTCGTCCTTGCAGTGCTTTGGTTTTGTTTATGCCGTGAACAATAAATTGAAGTGGTGTTGAAATGGCACAGGTACACAGTACATCACATCCAATGTGACTAGGGATGGGAATTGATAAGATTTATTGATACTAATGCCATTATTGATCAGTCTGATTCTTCATTGACTCTCTTGTTGATTCCTGATCAATTTTCTGCGCGGGGAAAAAAGTAGGCCTTTGTTTTCAGCATCATTGCAACTATTTGATTATCTCTGAGTCCGAAAATAGTGTAGAAACAGAGTCGATAAAAAGCGTGTGACACAGCATGACACTGATGTTATCATAACATACGATATGTGACGTGCTGCTTGTGGGGGTGGGAATCACCAGAAGATCCACGATACGATACTATCACGATACATAAGTCACGACACAATATTACAATGATTTTAAATATGTTGCGATATGCTGAGTATTGCGATAAAATACACTGTGATATATTGCAATTTATTACCTTTTTTTCCACTATAAATTATGTCCTCTATGGAAAACTTTGTCACCAATTGTTTTATCTAATAGAATTCAATTTTCAGTCTGTTGATCTCACTTCAGCCATTTTTTTTGCAGCAGCAAAATGCATCCAGTAGACTGAAATAGCAATTGATTATATTATCTTGTGGGCTACCTAACGTTTAATTGTATTTGTCATTTTAATAATTTACATAATAAAAAAATCGTTACAGGGCACCCTGTGATACAATATTGCCACACAAATATACTGCGATACTATGCTGTATCGATTCCCCCCCACCCCCACCACTAACTTGGTTGGGAAGCAGGTGGGTGGGTTTTCTCCGGGTACTCCAGCTTCCTCCCACAGTCCAAAGACTCGCAGGCTAGTTTAATTGGTGACTCTACATTGCCTGTAGGTGTGAATGTGAATGGTTGTCTGTCTCTATGTGTGCGATAGTCTGGCGACCTGTCCAGGATGTACCCTGCCTTTCGCCCAATGTCAGATGGGATAGGCTCCAGCCCCCCCCGCGACCCCTAACAGGATAAGCAGTTACAGAAAATGAATGAATATTCTTGTAGGCTACCTAAAGTTTAATTGGAATTTGTAATATTAATCATTTATATATAATAAAAAAATTGATACTTTGCACTATGTGATGATACGATACTACCACGCAAAAATAATGTGATATTATGCTGTATCGATTTTTCCCCCCACCCCTAGGTGCTTGGTTGGGAAGCAGTATCACTTACTTGTACAGAGTGTCGAATACATGGTATACCCAGAATTTCAACCCAAGCTGTGGAGAGAGATGTTCCGACATTACGTTATTGTTTTGCAATGCTCAAATGTCAGAAAAACATGCCAGCATTGATAAAAGGAACTGATAAATTAGAGGCATACAATTTCAGTGGATCTGGAAATTTGGAACCGGTTTAATTCCCGTCCCTAAACATGACATCTGAAAGTTACACTATTTAAATGTACACAGGATTATACAAGTCTCCATGTGAGCTAAATACAGGGTGTTTACGGATATAACCACGTAAAATTTAAGACTTTTTAAGACCTTTTTAATACCATTTAAGATGAAATTTAAGACCTACTCTTTCGAAGTGAACACACTGATGTCAGTTCAAAATGAACAACTGGGTTTTTAATGTGTTTAATGTAAAAAGAAAACAAAATCTCATTGCTTTGAGAGATGCTATTTATTATTGCAATTCTTTGGTCTGTTCAATGATTGTAAACAGTCATTAGGTCTGTCAGGCTGGAGAAATTTCTGTGGTAATGTAACTGAAAATATTTAAGACCCATTGAATCTGAATTTAAGACAATTTCAGACTTTTTAAGGCCTTATATTAAGAAAACTTAATTTAAGACATTTAAAGACACCCTGTAAATATCTCAAGTTTTTTTAATTGTATGTTTACGGTGCAAACTGGCTTGTATTAGCCACGCATGAAGTAAGACAGACTTCCTAAAAGGCTTGTCAGTGGCCTTTATATTGTACCTTCATACTGCGTACATTGCATCACCATCATAATAGTACAGTAATGAATCAACCCCCCCTTCTGTGCATGTTTGGCCTTTGAGGAATTTAAGAAACAGAGTTTTAGTAATTATTTGTGCTGCTCCCTTCAGTACAACTTGACACGTATTGTAAATGTAATCCGGCCGATGATGTGCAGAGGAATTAGTATTTCAGCATTTTATTTAACACAGTTAATAGTATTTCCCATAGCAGAGATTTCTGAGAGGAGGAAATTAATGGGTGCATTGTAGCTACTATTGTTAGCTGTGGCGAAGCACACGGACACAGTAAAATGCTTGAAATTGTATTTGTCATGTTTAAACCCAGTCAGCGGCAAGTTAAAAAAGTAGGTGTCAGAGGAGAGAAAATCCTCAGTATTGCTCTGAGCTGGCTTTGACACAGATCTTCAACATAACATGCTGCCACTTCCAGAATAAAACAAGCCAGGCAAAGCAAGCAGACTTACTTACGGAGCAACCCCTTTCTAATGAGAATTTGGTGTAATTGATGTCACGCTATAGCAAGATTGGGATCATTTCTCAGTTTCTTCTCTTTGTTTGCTGCCATTTCAGAAATACGCCCTCTGAACTTTAACAGTCATTTATTCTTTCATTTCCTTCTCTAAACAAAAGCGCGGCCCTCTTTATGCTCATCACCGTGCCAATATGAGAGAAACACCATCTTGTCACGCAATGTAACAAAACCATTAAACGTGCAGCATTAAAGGGAGACGAAATGCAATTAGCCAAGAAATTACTCTGATCTTGGTGACATTTGGGAGAAATTGTAACACAATATACGAGGCCGACGCTTGATTGACAGCCTAATCCAAGTTTGATGGGCGCGGGTCCACGTTCACCGAGCAGAGCGGGTCGTCGGCAGATAACGAGTACAGCTGCACAACTCTGATAGCTATGTCCGCCACGATTCGTCACTGGGCAAATTCCTCTGGTTTAAACGATGATGAAAGTATCGACCATTAATGACAGGATCATCTCCCTGCCTGAAATAAACGCTCTAATCCCTTTTGCCAGGTCCATGAATTCCTAATATGAGTTATATAAACTGGAGCAATAAATCAGTGTTAGCTCAGTTGTGTTTGGAAAATTGTACCAAGGCTCTTTGCCCCCTGTTTAAAATGCAAGATGGGCAACTGAGGACATCTTCGCTTAAGCTGTTACATCCAATGAGTTATTGCTGGGGATAGATTAACTTTCCCACTGCAATAAGAATTGCAAATGGGTAAAGAATAAGGTGGAATTTCCCATTGCTATTGTGAGCTCAGACGTGTGTTTGACTGCAGTCAGGGGATGGTGATGAATATCACAACCTTTCATCGGCTGGGTCTTGGATTGGCTGAACATGAGTGATGGGAACATCATACTCATTGTATTATAATGACATTAATCACAGTCAAAGGTAAGTGAGCCACAGAGAGAGAAAGAAAAAGAGACAGAGGTTAACAGCAAAATCTGAAATTGGTTTGTGTTAGTGGGTCATATTAGAAACTGATTAAAGATACAGAGGAGTCAAAGTAGATATTTCAGTTTCCTTTGAGTGCAGCTTTTTATGGAATACTTGTAGCGTGCATTTTCTGGGACCACGTGCATGCTCACACACACATACTGTATTTCAACCACAGCTTACTGAAACACTGTGTTCACTGGAACATGCATTAATTCTGATTTATTTATCAATTTGTACCTAGACACAAGTTATATTTTTACAGAAGTAGTCTATTCAAAGTCATTTAAACATATATAAATGTGTCAACACGGTTGGTTAATTAAACAACCAAAATGCCACAATAGACGTCCTGCAAACCAGGGATACGTTACATTCATGTTATTACGCAGCCAGTACGTTGAAACCTCAACTTTCAACAATGCTGTGGTTAATGTGTGGTTATGTTTAGGCCCAAAACCACTTGGTTATGGCAAGGAAAAGACCATGTTTTGGCTTAAAATACTGGCACTATAGGGGCTAGAAGCGCTGTCATCTGGAGCCAAAAAACACCTGCGTTCAGTGGCTGAAATGCCACAGGAAATGAAGCAATGTGATGCTAAAAAACATTTGAGTTCGGTGGCTTAAAGGCCACTAGAACAGCACGATGTGTTGCTAAAACATACCTGGGCACAGTTGCTCCAACTTTACTGGAAACCCTGCAATGTGTTGCCAAAAACACCCAGGTCAGGTAGCTCAAATGCCACTTCAAGTTCTTATGAACAATGGGTTTTGTTGTTTGCTGGTCTTGAAAAGTGGTCTGCAGCATGGCAGCCATCTCAGAACATCTGGTTAGGTTTAGGTACAAAACCACATGAGTTATGGTCAGAAAAAGATTATGTTTTGGCTTAAAATACTGGAACTAAAGCCACCAGAACCACTGTGATCTGAAGCCAAAAACATCTGTGTTCGGTGGCCAAAACCCGCTGGAAATTAAGCAATGTGAAAAAAACACTTCAGTCGGGTGGCTTAAAATCCGCTGGAAATGCTGCTGTAACAGCAGGATGTGTCACTAAAACATACCTGGGCACAGTTGCTCCAACTTTACTGAAAACCCTGCAATGTGTTGCCAAAAACACCCAGGTCAGGTAGCTCAAATGCCGCTTCAAGTTCTTATATACGGTGGGTTGTGTTGTTTGGTGGTCTTGAAGAGTGGTCTGCAGCATGGCAACCATCTTGCCTGGGTGTCAAAACGTCTGTTTAGGTTTAAGAACAAAACCACACAGGTTAGGTTAGGAAATGCTGTTCAAGTCATGTTTTGGCTCAAAACACCCACTCAATAACTGCTGATGTATCACTTAAAAACACTTGGGTTTGGTGGCTGAGACATCGCTGTAAACACTGCAACATGTTGCTAAAAACACTTGGTTTCAGTGTCTCAAACGGCACTGGAAATGCAGCTGGAAATTCCACAATGTGTTGCTAAAAAACACCTGGGTGCAGTCGTTCTGACTTTACTGAAAACACCCAGGTTTGGTAGCTCAAATGCCCCTGCAAACTCTAATGAACAATAGGTTTTGTTGTTTGTTGGTCTCAAACAGTGGTCTGCAGCTTGGCAGCCGTCTCGCCAGGGTGTTAAAATGTTGCTTAAAAACACCTGGATTTGGTGGCTAAAACACAGCTGTAAATGCCACAACATGTCGCTAAAAACACTCAATTTTAGTGGCTCAAATGCTGCTGGATACAGCACTAGAAACGCTGCTAGAAATGCCACAATGTGTCGATAAAAAACACATCACTGGAAACACTGCAATGCGTTACTACAATAAAAACAGGTTTGGTGGCTCAAACACTGAGGGAAATGCTGATGAACGTGTTTCTTTGTTTGTTAATCTCAAGCAGAGGTCGTTACAGCGTTACAGCCATCTCCCCTGGGCATCGAAATCATCCACCATCCCTTCCACCTTCTGATGACAAAGTCAGCTCATGTACTACGTCACTTTAGAAATGTGTTATGATACATATGAAACGTGCCAACATTTTCCTGTGGCGACTAGCCGAATTAAAGCTTTGATTTCACACTGTCTCTGAAAACATAAGGCAACATCATGGGAGGGAGGGGAAAACCTTTGACTGACACTTTTATTCCAAAACGAAAATGTCCACCCATGGAAAGCCTGGCATAAAAGCAAGAACACATTCCCTATTTCACCTCCCCTCAGCAAGATGATTGTAGCCTTTTTTCTTTTCTTTTTTTTAAGAGGAGAGGTGACACAATGCTGCCTAAACGCAATGATTAGGGTGAGTGGAAAGCAAAAGTGAATGGCTGATGAATATTTCATAAATGTTAGCAGCACTTACTGGACACAAGGCCTGATTGATGGCAGAGTGGCTGTAAAGGCTTGGACGCTGAAGGGCCTCAGCCTCCTTTCACACCAGTGCTTACTTCAAGCACCATCGTTAATCGCAGAATAAAGATGTATTTAGCTGAAGAGCTCTTCATTAATGGCCCGCTTTAAACAAAAGTAGCTGCATAGGATTTGTGTCATTGGAGTGAAATGTTAAGGACTATAGTGAATGATAGAAGGAGAACAACAGGCATGGTAAGAGCATAAAGGGAATATTTTGTTTATAGTTCTACCTCAATGCCACTTTCATGATCATGTTTACAACTTAAAATGTCTGTAATTATTCCGGTCATAAAAATATGAGTGTATAAAGTTAAGTTTGCTTAAGACTTCAGTTAGAGCATTAACACATTTCATTGACTATGATAAAGCATATCATCAGTAGGGTATGATAACCGTCTCGGAAAATATCTTGGTTTCTTAGTATCACAGTATTCACAGAATTATTATTAACAGTCAGACCCTTATAGGAATAAAAAAGGAAGGGTTATTTTTGGTTAAACAAAGGTTTTATTACTAAAATTGAAACTTAAAACCATTTTGTTAATGCAAGTATTTGTAAAGATTCTCCTTCTAGTTACTTTTTTTATCGTAGATAAGCAAATGTACGCGGAATGATGACTGTCAACAACCTTAAAACTGGTATATCGCTGCAACCCTAATCGGCAGGTTAAAAAATGCTATTTAACTTTTATATTTATATTTGGAACCTCCGTTATCTACATTGACCTGCTTGCACTCACCTCTCAGCCAATGTTGGTATTCTAAGTTTCTGAAAACCACAGATACATTACCTTTGTACATTTCATACATATCATGTCCACAATTCCTAAGTGACAGAGTTCTGCTTATATGTATATGGGCTGAGTTTCTCATTAGGAGGTGGAGAGGATGGTTGATGGCGTGACACCAAGGCAAGACAGCTGGCAAGCTGCAGACCACTGTTCCAGACCAACAAACAACAAAACCAGTTGCTCCTCAGCCAGACATCGAAGGCATTTCGAGTGGCCAAAACATGGCCTTTATTACCATAACCAAGTGCTTTTTGTGCATAACCACTCACTAACCACAACATAAACTATCCGCTACATAATAATGTACAAATATTACATATCCGTAATTTGCAGAAACGTACACTGCCAACATTTATTCTGGAGATTAGGTGTTTGTTTCTGCCTTTGCTACGTGTTTTTTTTTTTTTTTAATGTTACTGCATATCATTGGAAAATCGGACAAAACCGAGCTAGGTCGATATATTGGCTGATGATAGTGTATAACAGATACATCGTACTGGTACAAATGTTGACCAATATGACACAAGTGATTGCAATACAAATATGCCAACTAGGTTAAAGGGTTTGAGGTTACTTAGAAACAGTATTACCAGTACATAGTTTGTCCACCAGAGAGCTCTGACAAGTTAATTAACTAGGTAACTAACTGAAAAAACACCTCATTCAGTAGGTATTCTCTCAAAATCTTTATGTTATGTCTATTGGTCATTATATTGTATCAGACTTTTTAATTTCCCAAATATCGATATCAGTTTCAGCCTCAAAAATCCAGTTTAACTCATTCTATACAAAACACTTTTAGCATGCATATCCTATGCCTATGTGTGAATGCACATGCACAAACAAAAATGAGGAGTCACTCATAAACGCATTGCTTCATGGTGCTACTAGTGTTAAAAAAAAAACAAACCCCAGGGCATAAAGTACTTAAGTAAGACTTTATACCCAACCAACTGTGGGCAAGTCTACAAAACCCAAATGGCAACAGTTTTCAAGGGTTAAAAAACTGACTAAATTACAAAGCAATCACAATTACAGTTTACACTGTAAAGCAATCACAGGAGGCCGTCAGAAGCGATAGAATCAAAAAATTGTACATCTTAAAAATCAAGTGGAACGTTTTATTGGCCATTTTGATATGACCATAAAGCAACTATTGCTTTAAAAGCGATGTCAACATCTAAAAACACTACTGTTACAAAAAAATTTGACATATAATTTTGATTTTTGACTTTATTTGTGGGAACACAGCCCCAGTATGACCTACACTCTTCTGCCTGTATCCAGTCTATTATTCAGCTTTTGAAATACTATATCACTCTGCTTCACATTCTTGTCTGTGTGATCATTAAACCATAGAATGATGAATATTTTCTTTTCATACAAGTCCTCAGAACGAGCATCTACAGCTTGTGCTTACTGCCCTATGCCTCGAGAACCCTCTGATATATGACCCTGCCTGTACAGATGTGGAGAGACACCCAAATCCACTCTGGAAACACTTGTCCGGCCCTCTTTAATTAAAGCGTGTGCATTTTTCTGTTACCGACAAGTCCATTTGCAGACAACCATCCATCACACATCTGCCCCCTCTCTGCAGGCATGTAATGAATTGAGCAAAAGTGATTTGTAGTGGTAATCCTTTCGCGAAACTGAATAAAGTGTAAGCATTGCATGTATTTTTTACCCATCTCCCTTTATTTCTCTGTGGATGAATAGCGCCCTATAGGCATTGGTATCGTATAGATGGCAGCGAACATTATGTTGACTAAGGTTTTGGTGGCTATTACCATGTATTTCTAATAAAACTAAAGCCTTAAGAATGACTCTCCATCTCATTTTTCATTAGCTTTAGTGCCCTTTACCTGGAGTCCTCTGCCAATTCTTCAGCTTTGCTATGAGCCTGCTAATAACTTAAATCTCATTGAGAACATTATGGGAACAGAGGATTTGAGCAGTTATAAATGAGGTATTAGTGCAGAGAGGGTGGATGGATATTGCTGCTTGCCATAAAAACTGTCACAGGGGATGTCATCAACAATATTAACAGCGTTTTTTTTATGATATTAGAGCCTATTTGTTTACCTGTCTTTCCAGATGTCTAGCTCACAGAAATATTCTATATTTTTTATTGTAAACAAATCCCAGGAAAAAACAAATCCAGCAACACGTTCGTCTGTCTCGCAGTTATCTCCGACCTCCTCAGCTTTTCTGTAGCTCTGAATCCCGAACACATTCATTCTTATTGAATATATAAATTTTTAATAGGTCACTAATATTTCATTCTATGAAAAATAAAAAAAAACCCTACATAATTTTCGAAAACAGCTGGTCTGTAGAGTTTTCAGCAAGCATTACTCAACACGTGACCAACATGTCACCCAGTGTGGCTCACTGATGTGTGACGTCGGGTACCAAACTTGGTACATTTAAGGTCTACCGAACTCGGTACATTCAAGGGAATTATGTTAAATCCACTTGCGCCAAATGTCAGTACCTGAGAGCGCATCTGGATGAGAACGACAAAAGGTGGAAGTGCCATGAAGCATCTTGAGGCCTGGAAGCCAGCCACAGATCTCCGAGGCCAACAGCAGAGCTCAGTGGAGCCACCAGGCTAAACTTCAGAGAGTAAGTGGGAGCGCACCGAAGCTGGGAGGCAGGTGTAATATCAAAATCTGTGACCTAGTACCAGACTCCCTTTAAAAATCGGCAAGTTCTGTGAGTTGATGAGTGGTACGGGTTCGGGTTTAGGAGCAGAATTTGGCTTAACACTAGCCACGGAGCTCCATGGCCGCTTTGTCAACTTAGCAACGAGTCAAAACTATTGCTAAAGCACCGATCTGCTGCAACTTTTTCGACGTCTGGTTTATTTTCTTTTCTATATTATTTTAGCAATAGCCTTGTATCAGTGCTAGACAAGCAGGCACACACACACACACACACACACACACATACAAGCTGACAGACAGAGACAGGGGATTAGCTCTATGTGTGATTAGATAAAAGCAGATAAGCAGAATTACATTGTTGGTACATCACTCCTGCAGCTTGTTTAAAAATTACATTTTTGTTATTACAGAAAAGTAAAATACAGAAAAAAAAATTCCAGGCATCGGTATCATTTCAAATGTGAATGGCACCCAACCTTACTGATGTGTTATTAATATTTTTTGGACAACAACGGATGTAAATAGTACAGAGGCTTTTAAGGGTTTACTGTTTTTACATGATGGTTTTAAACAATTTACAATCACATAAATCCGAAATTGACTGAAGCTGTGAAATTAAAATGGAAAGCAATGTTCTTTTTGTATATAATAACAACAATATTAACTAATCATAAACTCATCTTACAATTTGTTTGCTCAGGAGAGTTGGGGGGTCATGAATGCATCCCTTAGTGGGCCAGCCCCAGACATGCCCAGCCCTGCTATGTCCCAGAGGTCCGCCTGTCAGCTGTGCCTTCACCAGTGTCACTGAGTGTGCTGTGTGTGTGTGTGTGTGTGTGTGTCTGTGTGTGTGTGTGTGTGTGTGTGTGTGTGTGTGTGTGTGTGTGTGCGCACACGTGTGTCCTGCCGCAGAACAAGACCCAATTTGATTTGCTCCACTGGCCTGTGAAGCTCGGCTGTGAGGCAGCACCTCTCTTTATTCCCCTAATGGCTTCCCTTCCCCACTGCTCCTTACCCTTCCCCAGACACCAGTTATGTGCACTCTTGTAAATATACATATAGCGGGAGAGAAAGAGGGAAAAGACTGGGATGCACAGATCGAAAGACAGAAGCAGAAGAGAGAGAGAGAGAGCGAGTGAAAGGGAGTGGAATAAAAGTGAGACAAAGGGTGCTGGGAAAAAAAAAAAAAAGATGTTCGCTCTCGAGAAGAGGCAGTCATTTCCTCAGAGGCTGACCTTGGGGCTGGGGTCTCTTTAATCTGGGGATATTAAGAGCCTTTAGATGGGCCAGGCAGATGCTGGAGAGTGGTGGGACCTGCCTATCAAAATGGGAGGAGAAGCACCAGAAGCAGTCCATTTCCACGGCCGGGGCACGAGCCAGGTTTGTCATGGTGTCATTTGTGAAACAGCGAGGATGGAGCTCAGGGGCAGCAGAGGTTAAGCTTTCTGCTGCTGTTGCCACCCACTCTATACCACTGCAGTACATACATATGGTATTATACCAGCGCTGTGCGTGTAGCTCGCTCCCTCTCCCCTCCCCCACCAACGATCTAAATGGTAGCTCTTGTGAGTTGAACCATATAAGTGAGTGTGATGGAGAGACATGTAAATTGCTTTGCATAGGACATGCAATTGGCACAGTCTATAGCTAACTAACAGCATGGTTCTGCTCAGATAGGTTCTCAAAGCGTCCATGTGTGACTTTGAGTTTAAATGGGTCATACCACACAGGTACAATTCAATCACATATGAAATGAGTTTGCTGCAAGTAAACTTTGGAAATGATTTTCTTTGTCAAGTCTAATGTGTTGAGTTCAGTGGTGGGTGTGCGTGTGGTTGTGGGTCTTGGAAAATTGCAAGGGCTGTGTGGGAGGGGGCGCTAATTTAAGAGGCTTAATAATGACCCCCTACTATTCTATGCAGGAACTGCCTTCGTTCGCCCATCACATCACATGCATGGCATGACATGGAAACAGGAGATGCATGTCATTTTTGACACAGCTTGGCACTTACTGGCTGCAGGGGGAAACTTGTACATGAATCTCTTGCTGCAGTACCTGCCTGTTTCTACGGGGAAGAAAGGAATAAGTCGAGAATCACGGATTTCTTTTTCATCTTCTCTCCCAAGATTGAAAGAAACAACACAGTCTTACTGTCTGAGTATTGAATATTCAAAGCAGTCACACTGTACGATGCAAGTTGTTTATTACTGATGTGGAAAAACGGGATGAATTTTGAAATGTATGCCTGCTTAAATGAGTTTCTTTGTAAGATTAAGGCACATCTGTTTTTTGTGAGGAAAAAAACATTCATTGTATTGCCTTGTACAAAACAGCCACTGAGATTCAAGGTAAAAGATACACATTTCTCTCAGGGACTCAGAAAAAGACGACGGGGTGGATTTATTTTTAATTGACAGGCTTTTGTCTATAGCACTCGCAGCACTAACTGACGAGGACTATAAATAGACAAAATGGGCTTGCTGGCCACATGGGTGTGTGTATGGACAATTTAAATCTTCCATGCTGTTCAGACTCAATAGATTAATTGATCCTATCTATGGTTGACAAATCAGCGTGAGAGCAGTTAGAGGGAAATGAAAGGTGAGCTGAGAGGGCAAGGCGCACACCATGTTTGAGGTAAATATCTGGGGGATTTCCAGAACTCGGAAATCCAATTGCGTGACCTTTTTTTCTGGCTAACAAGAAGGCATCGCTGCTATTAAAAGGCTGCTTTGAGCTTCCAGGGAGCATGAAGTATGTATTTCAGCAGGCTGATAGAGTAAGGCATGTCAGACACTGTGAATGAACTGCACGGGGAGATATAATGACATTGACAGGCAGTAAAATGGTGAGGTGCATGACATAAACATGAGCTTCAGGCATTAATCGGATACTTTGTAGAGCACCAAACTTAATGCTTAATATACTAGTGGATTCCACATTTTTCTAAGTTAACACTGGTTCTCAAGCAATTTTAAAATATATTTTTATAATCTTGAAATGTTAGTAATTTTGCTAATTGTTATGTTAATACGTTTTAGGTTATTTTTGCTTGGAAATGTTATATCTGATTTCATTACCTAAGTTAGAAGCTCAGTCTTAAATCTGGTTGGTTCCTTTTTTCAGAGAAGACCAAAAACCCTGGGGTGCACTGCAAAAAAGGGGCCCCTTTGCATTGCCCCTTGATGCAACAGTCACCATAATGCAAGTGGCACCGTGTGTCCGCTGTTAAACTATTCGCATGAGAATCTCTCCCTCCTCCTTCCCTCCGTTTATCTTAGTTCTATAGTCTTCCTGTCTTTGACCCATGTAGAATCTAGCTTCCCATTTGGGCCTCCATGCGTCCAGTCATTTACATTTCAGCACATTCAAACCCTCCCAAATAGGATCTGAAAGCGTGTCATCACACTGACTGTCGGGAGAGCCAGGTCCATAATTTCATTTAAATTTTCATGTTTTTTTGGGCGTTTCACGTCAGTGGGGGGCTTTCTCAGAGGTGACTGTTTTGAATGATTGTGGGCTCAAAGTGTAAATGTGAATCATAGCTGTCTGATAACAGCTTATAGTCTGAATAAAACCCAAAGGGATATTCTGCGCACTTTTAGTTAGGCTCCTCTTAAAATCACTTCCTTCATCATAAATTTATAACTGCTGAATTGTAACCAATAGCTTTCATAGTCGGCCACCTAAAAAGGACCCAACGCGACAATTCCAGGTGAATTTTTGATATTTCATTATGAAACGAGCCAACTGTCTCATTTATATCTCCGAATATTCACTCTGCCAAAAATCATTGCGGCCCTCCCCGTCCCTCCATCGCCCCCGGTGGAATGTGAGGCTTGTCTGATCTGCTTGGACCCAGAACTGGCTCATCTGGTTATCATCTGATATTTTTCAGTCTTTGTGATGTGTATTTCACATTTACCCGCTGCTGATGAATTGCAGCTCTGACAAGTTAGACAACATTATTAAACATTTGTGTGGATCTCAGATGGCAAAGAGCAGATGAGGAAAAGTAGAAACTGCTTTTCTCTGCAAAAGTACATCCAGAAAAACTGAAGTGAGGGGAAACTTTGGGCATCATAAGATTCAAGTATATTTTATATCAACAATATACAATGTTTACATCATATAGGTGATGATTTTAGCAAAAATACCTGCAACTCCCACACACTAAGTGTATCTGACTGATGATTGGGGATGTCAGTTTCAGCTAACTTTGCTTTCAATAGCCCGACACCCATTAACCACTAACTACCCAGAAAGTTTTTCTGACAAAAAAAGTGTAACATGAGGTCTTTCTTTTCAGTCCGGCACCGCATTTCTAAGCACTATCCATTTAGAGGTACTAAATGTTTTGTGATGTCAATTTCTTGACTTTATTTCATTTTCTAGCCATGTTAACATGCAAAAACATAATACCCACTGTCTTCCCTCCGGTCTCGACTGATTAGCTCACGTTAGCCTTGGCCGCTCTGCACTGTGCACCACATGGGTCAGGAAGGCGTTAACTAGCAATACTGCTCATTAACAGCTAGTAGCTAGCGATTACAGCTAGTAATGCTGTCCTGCCACCGGGACGGCGTTACAAGACCCAGGTAGTGCACAGTGCAGTAAACTAAAGCATAGCAAAATGAACCTTCAAACCGACATGCGTAACCATAGAAATATTAACATTTAACCGTTGACATTCCTGCTCATGACGCATCTTAATTAGCCATGTAAACTGTTTTCGAAACATGAAAAAAGCATAAATTCCTGCTGGGTTGTGAAAGTTACAATGGATAGCGAACACATATGAAATTATAGCCCTTTTCCCACTGGACAGAAAACCCACAAACACCCACTAACATCTGTTTTTTTTAACGGAAACAGTTACAATTCGCTTTCATTCCTAGAACAAAGGACTGCAGTAGTAACCGCTATTTAGCTCCTGCTCCGATTGGCAGCGATGGAAATACAACACCCCGGATGGACGTGCTAATTTTTGCAGCACAATGTAATGATGCACCATCACAAAATACTGTCCATTTCCGCCCAAGCAGCAGTCAAACATTGTTTAGAATAAGTCTGTACTGAGTTTTAAAGAGAGACTGAATAAGTTACAAATATCAAAAAAAGGTCACCATCGTAATATTTCCACTGGGCTCCATGCTGCTTTCTACTGTTTACTACTACTGTTTCTACTGTTCTGGCAGACAAACTGAAAGGCCTAAGCATCTACTGCAGAGCTGTGTACATGGTGATTGGAAAGGAGTCTATTCCAGGATTTAAAAAACCTACATATCCACACTAATTGTAGTGAAAAAAGGGTATATGTGACAAGGCCATCTTGTTATCAAGTTTGTACCTCCCAAACCCCCTGAGTATCTTAAGAAATATGGCAAAACTAAATGCAAGTCAACAAGGACATGTTGTCCAGTCTTTTTATTTCCCTAATTTGAGGTTGCGTGACACTACTCCTGCATTTCTTGCTGCCAAAACTTCACAATTAGCATGACCCTTACAAACACACTCTAACACAGGCACACATACACAGACCAAGCTCCTTTCCCCTTTGATGATATTCTGAAATTAGCCCTCTTTAATCAAATGCAGCTCCGTGTTCAGGTGTTGAAAACTCTCCTTTTTTCTCCCCATCTTCCGGAGGTTGTTGTTGTTGGAAAAGAATTCCATGGATTACACCAGAAAGCCACCCCTGAACCTTTCTAACTCTGTAATCCAAAAGGGGGGGAAGCATGGCTCGTTTTTATCAGGAAGCTCAACAGATAAACAATAATAATACATTTCAGCTAATGAAACAGACCACGATGTATGGAGAGCTTACCCGTGCTGAGCGCCTCAGCCTCGCCGCCATTTGTTTGGAGCTGTTTGTTTTTAACTGCCTGCTATTGTTACTGTTTTTAATCCTGGAGAAATAAACTTATTTGAATGCTCCATGGATTAAAGAAACTGCGATTTTCCACTTCAAACACATGCAGCGTGTCGGGTGATAAAACGACTGCAGCTCAGAACCAGAGTTTCATTGTCCTTTTTCCTCCTGCGCCAAATGCTGTTTATTTAAACTCTACCCTTTCTTTTTTTGGTTTCCGAGTGTCTGGGTGTCTCTGTATAGATGTCTTTTTTTATTTGGAGGTATTGTTTACCTCCTTAGTCAAAAGCTGGTTTGAATAATCCCAGAGCCCACCTGCTCGGCTCAAACCGCTCCAAAAAAAGGGCCAGGTAGGTGTTTGTGTGTATAAGTATGTGTGCTTTTGTGAACTACCAAACATAGCAATAATACACAGTAATTCCCTCTCCAGCTCTAATTGCAGAGCAAGAAAACAATGGGCCCTGAGGAGGCTGTGCAGCCAGTGGATGCAGCCTTTATTTGCATCACACTGATCCCTTATCTCTACACTGCCAGTCCTTCCATCTACCCACAATTCCAATTAGGACTCTCCCTTTCTTTGTGGTTTCAGGAAGTCTGGTCAGATGGCCACAGTAAAGGCCAACTTTGCTCCGTGGGGGAAATCAACGCCAAGGCTGGAGTGAAAGATGGAAAGGAGGAAGTGTGTGTGTGCATGTGTGTGACAGAATAAGGGAGAGCGAGAGATGGATGTGGAGACACAGACAATCTAAGTGTGAGGAAGTTTGCATGAGTCTTGAGGTTTGGTCAGACAGATAAAAGATGACAGAGGAGCTGATTGCCAGAGGTATGATACTTAAACAGCATGAATCAGAAGGGACTTCAGATGAATATTTATGAGGCAGCTGTGTGGAGACACACTCGTACAACCAAAAGGAAAGAGTCAGTTATGTCAGGACAGAGATATAGACACTATTTTAAATTACTGCTGAGAAGTCTCAGCAGTTACTAAACATGTGCCTGATACCGAAATTAAGCTGTGTAGTTTGGACTGAAAGTAAATGTGGAGGGATATATTTTATATACAGGAATTTCATTCGATGAATCATTTGTTCTTTTTACAAAGTAAACCTGACAATGTCAAACTCTTTATAATAGTTACAGGAATTAAAACAGACATCCATCTGAGGCTAGACTTGGACCAAACATGGGCGGCTTATGGGACAACAAGTCCCTAGGCATGGACATGCAAAGGGCCCCACCACCTCTCCTACATAGGAGCATCTATGCATCTTTTTGTGTGTCTCTTTGAGCTAATTTTGTGTCTTTCTTTGTCGTTTTGTGTCTCTTCCTGATCAGTATGTGTTAATTTGACATTTTGCAATTGAAGCATGGGCCTGTGCCTGGCAGGCCGTTCAGTAATTTATCCATGGGACCAAAATATACAGATGGAAAAGTCAAATTTTCAAGCTTTTCTTGTGATATTTTTGTGCTAATGGTAATCTTGATGGACAGCGCAGGCTAATAAGTCTTTTGCAGATTTATGTGTAAATGAATTGTGTCCATGTTTCATGGTTTCTCGCTATGTTTCAAATTATCACTCAGTATTTTCTTGTCCTTAAAATAAAGTTTCATTTGTGTTTTTTGGCCTAACTAAGACTGTGTTTTTGAATGCAATGCAAGCGCAATGCAATTTGCACATTACTGTCTCTAAAAAAAGAAAAAACTGCAACATTCTGACAGTCAAGTCTGTCCCTCCATTCCCACCAACACCGCTGCCACCCTCCAGGGCCGGGGGCATTTTAATTGGCCCACTTCCGAACTGTAATTTTTTTTAATTGCTTGGAGACACTCTGCTCTCTTTAAAAAAAATCAATGCAGATGTAATAATATCTGTAATTGTCTGCCACGCTCCAGGGACACCACAAAAGCCTCGGATCAATGGAGGAAAGCAGGGAAGCTGGTAGGGGTTAATTTTTCCCTTTCTGTAGGTAATGACAGGGAGGCAACGCTTGGCTCCTGGCATAGAGGCACAACTTGTGCTGTTCCTATTGTCTCTACAGCGCCTAATTGGGCCAAATGCAGTTAGTTCCCCCTGGCAGAGGCTGTCGAGGTGGTGATTAATGAAGCCTCCAGTCACGTAACCTGATAAAAAGGAAAGAAAGGGATGGGAGAGGAGAAAAAAATATCAACCTGCTTTGTGTTCTTCATCCTTTTTCCTTTCTTGTGCTTTTTCACTGCCTTTGTCAATTCTCCCGAACTTCTTTCTCTAAGTAAACAGGTGAAGTAGTTTAAGTTTGCTGAGGTTTATTTTTCTTCAGGGAAGGAAAGGGGGCAGGCCCATTACGGCATTGTGGGAGTAATTAAACAAAAAAAAGGAAGAGTAACGAGGGGTTGCTCAGCTTGAATCCCAAGTCTCCCTCCTTGAAGTGTAATATCACACATTCTTGGTAAAAATGGGCTGGAGTGTCTGGCCGAGGCGACAGTGTTTGGATTTTGTGGCGGTCTTTCCTGTACAGTCTCCAGAGACGTGTGTCAGGAATCCAGGATCAAGAGGTCGCAGGTATTAGCCTCCCAGGATCGTCATGGCCTTTGACTAATTACCTCATTAAGCTGCACTCCAATACTTTCCACGGTCTCCGTGGCTCGGCCTTGTTGCTCGGTGTAAAGAGGACAGAGTGGACGCAGAACTCATCCACGGTGACCTGGGTGAACTGACCGCAGCTTGTTGCTGCCTGGTGGGTGGGTCGTGGGAGGGAAAATCAATCCTCTGTAAATATATTAGATGCAATTACATCCTGCTGGACTTTGCCTAACACGTTTATGGAAGCATTAGGCAAAGTCTTCCCCCAGGCCATTAGGACAATGACATGTAATTTTCACATGTAGGTGCTGTTGGGAAGGTATTGGAAAAGGAGCACAGGGGAGGAGTTGCACGTCTAAGTTTTGATTGCATTCAGAACAAAGTGTTTTTTATTGGTTTTATTAGGTTGATGTCACATTGTGCTTTGTTGTTATCCTAATAAGAGGCTTAATGCGACACGGCAACCAGGCTTATGAAGAAATCTTAAATTAACTGATACTTTTATAGCAACACCTAAAGTGAAAGATGTAATAAATCAGTTTTACACATCATACTTCCAATTTACAAACATTTAGATGATGCTGTATAAACCTTGCTGTTCCTTTAATCACTGATTAATTTAGGCACAAATATAATTCCATACGAGCAACTATCATTCATATAAATGAATTATTAAAATGGCATTTCAGTTTCTCTCAAAGAGAAGACTGATATCCTCATTTTTAACGTTTCATTTCTTGTTGCGTGATTATCAGCAGCTGAAATGTTGTTGCCTTATTCCAGGGATTTGATTAATGTTTGTATTTGCGTATGTTCATTTCGTCTGGAATTACGTAGGCACCTTAATTCCTCGGTGAAAAAATGCCCAATTACCATAAAACGTATGAATGATAATTGTGGAACAATGTAATGTCAATAGCCTTCTGATTAATCCCCCTGAACACAGCCAAATGGCTGGCACAGTAACTCGATAAGTGATAAGCAATTTCATTTGTTCCTAATTACTAAGAGGCCCATTTTGCCACTGTCATGATGAGATTTCTAAACCTCCTTAACCAGCCAAGGCTTATACATTTATAAAAGCATCTTTTTTTTTTTTACCCTCTCTCTCCCGCTCTCCTTTTGGAAGGTATTCAAATCTAATTACTCACAAGAGGGCATGTGTGCTTACAGTAGCACAAGAGGTGCTTGACAACAAAGTTTATCCCAAACAGCCAGGACTCTAAGTACATTCAGGTACTTTCTGAGAGGAGCAGCAGTTGCCCTAATGGGAAATGTGCGAGTCTGAGTGTGTGCGTTCATGTGTTCCCCTTGGTCTCTATGTGCGCACAGAGCTGCCATGTGTGTGTGTGTGTGTTTGTGCATATTATAAGGATTCTTTTTCATGGGCTTTCAGAGCCAATAGAGCAGGTTTGTTTGTGGTCATCCATGAAATAGCCTTGGGCCCACATGCCATAGGTTCTTCAAACAGCCTGACTTTTTTTTCCCACCTCTCTCTTTCTTTTAGCAGTGGATTGGGGCGGAGGTCTGGTCAGATGGGCTCAAATACAGCATCACACAGTTTTACCTCGGGGCTTCCTCGCTGTCACCCAACAGCACCCTCAAGACCACTGTTCTCCTCTTATCCCAGACCTGAATTCTTCATTTGGTCACACTGCTTGCTCCTGAATAGTCACCTCTGAGGAGATTAACCCTTTCATTAAAAATGCCTGACCAGGGTCAATCTACTGCCTGGCTCTGCAGTCCCTGCGTCTTGCTTTGATCTATCAGCTATGGAGAAATTATTAGCAAACTCTAAGCCGTGCCATGTGATTTGTTTTTGTAAATTTGTAGAAATTATTCATAATCCTATTATGTGGCCAGGGAGCAAACCTGCCAAAATATATGAGGCCTTTGTTATCATGGGGAGGGCACAGGGGAAGAAATGGTGAATGCACTGGAGTTATGGGAAAGCAGAGGGGTTTGGGATCTGTCCTAATCTTCTGGACCGGGCCCTATGCCTTTGTTAAATAACTGCCTCTGCAAGCATTGATTCCACTCACCTAAAATGGGAGAACTAGTGTCCATATTTATCCAAACTCTATCCCAATCCTAAGTACACTTCTATTGTTGCAGACAAGGAATAATTGTGACGTTACAAACCTCAGTCCCAACAGCATGCATTATCAGGAGGGTAATGTATTGCACATAACCAGGGGAAGAGGAGAAATCACAATTTTTACACCTCCCATCTCCCTTTCAGGGGCCAGTACTTTGCAGAACAAAAGTCAATGTCTCAGCCCAAATCTTGTCTGACAATGCGTAGCAGCCCGTGCTATTTTAGGCTCTTTGTGGTGCCAATCTCCTATCTCTCCCGTGACATTTTTTCAAAGAAAGAGTAGATTTCCTAGAGACTCTGCCCTTTGCAACTTCCACAGTGTATTCTTGCACATAGAGTAAGGACCCTCCTCCTCACTCTAATGCCGTCGCTCTCTGCAGTGACCTGAGAAAGGGAAAATTAAGACAGCGTATCAGGCTAAGAGCCCTATCTTTAGCTGGTGGAGTGAAAAGACATTATACAGATGCTTAATTCCCAGTTACACATTTGGAATAAAAGGTGCAGAACCTGGGAAAATTTGGTCCGGGAGCTATGCTGTAAACAAAAGCTAGAAACACAGAAATGATCGCATGGCATTTCATCAGAATCTTTTGCTCATGTGCCCAAATAAAACATCTTACATCACCATTTCCAACTTGTACTGTGTTCAATTTATAATTGTCTCTAAAATTATTCACAAACCCTGCTCTTTAATCATGCTGTGTTCTGCCCAGTAATAATTTACAGCTTATACAAAAACTTGCCTTCATGCTTTTAATGTCCCCATTTTAGATGGACTGGCTCACTGGCAGGCCACCAACTTCACATTAATTTGCTGCAGTGTCTGAGTGTACAGGTCTTATCTGGGCCTGCTTTTATTCAGGGTGAAAAGCTGAGTCGTTCTAAATAACGCAGGTCTAATTGGCTATGTTTTGCAGTTAATTTCCATAAAGAGCCTAGGAGACTGTCACCTCAGTTTGGGAGGACAAGGTGCTGGAGCTGGAGCCATGTACCTCAGCCAGCCGTTAATCAGGAAACACACTTTCGCCTGCTTCACAAAGGGCAGAGGTCAAGGAGGAGGGGCCGACACCATATCTGCACCAGAACGCTGTAATTGTAGGAGTGTAAATTGCTGTAGAAAAATGCCCTGTCTCTGAAATTCAGCGAAAACGCATGGTGAGTCTCTGTCCAGAGGGTATAATGAAGGACCAACTGTCTCTTTGTGTAAGCAGAAAAGTAGGACTTGCGAAACTTATTTGGTTGGATTTTTGCTATAAACTTAACAAATTTATGGTAAGTATGTAACACAATATTTCACTCCTTTCCTCTACATTCAAATAATTGACATAACCTGTCCTAAAATATGAGTGTAGCATACCCAAATACTTCTCTACATTTAGGTGCAAAACTAAAAGAAATCCCAGCTGTTTTCTACAGGGGAATCCCAATCTACAGCTTTAAGTATCTCCAAGTCCTCTGGTTTTAACGTGACAGTTATGCCGGGGCCTCCACAGGAGCGTACAGACTCAGCATCAGTGAGAAGCTCAACTTGCCTTTGGTATTCTATTTGTGCTGTACTGTACCCATCGTTTGGGGCCGGACTCTCTCTCCTAATGTGCCGTGCTTGATCCCACAGCTGTGATTTTCCGGCTGCCACTTAGCATCCAGTGGCTCCGGGGCCATGAATAGAGGTGGTCTCAACAGAGTCAGGCCCCCTCATTTTATGGCTGCCTGCCTGTGGTCAACAGTCCGAGATCACAACAACACCACAACAGGAGAGAATGTCTGAACTCCAGACCTGCAACTTATCACATAAATTTATGGATACCTGTGATACATACTGATTCCCCTATGCTATATGCTGCTTATTTAAGTTGTCAGCATAGCAGAAAGTCTATAGCAAAGAGTGGCTAAAGTTAGGTTCAAGATAATACATTTATCCAGGTACCTCTACTTATCTAAGGTACAATGTGTAATTAATATTAAAGAACTAGGGAGCAGCATTTCATTGTTGTACTACTGTCCATACAATCTAAAATCATAAGTTATAGAAGTAAAAAAAACTACCAGCAGGAATCCAAAGGAATCAACCAAACTGATGAGACTCCGACAACCGGTCAAAATATCACTGCTATCTACTAATTTTCACCGGAGTTGTTGGCGTATAGTTTACGTTGTAGCTTGCATTGCTAAGTTTGAACAAGACCAGCAAGAAAACAGCCTCATCAAAACCATATATCTACTCCATTTGAAATGTGTTTTGGTACAGTTTGTGTTGTCATTAGTTGCACTAAAACTTCGTTTTGCAAAACAGCCAACATCTAATGTTGGTTATGGTGCGTTCCATTTGCACTAGGAAGTCGGACCTCCCAAGTTCGCAGTCAGAAATTCCTACTACAACGCCCCGATATCAGATTTCCAACTTGGTAAGTCGGAGAAACCACACCAACCCCAACTTCAAAATCCAAGATGGCTGCTCAGCACATCAACAGTGGTAAAAGCTGTAGTAATAAACTGTTTATTAGCACTCCTGTCTTATTTGTGTCTCATTAAAACAGTCATACACTTCCTCTATCTCTGTAATAGTTGTTACAGCGTTTGTAGGCACAAAAAACAGCGTAACGTATTGTTATCAACTGGTATTGCTAACAACAGCTAACATGGCTAGAAGTGGTATTGCTAACAACATCTTAGTTTTCTGACTTCTTGTACTGGAATGTGGTCAACTTGGGTGTGACGTCATTCCCATCTCCACCCTCCTTAGAAAATGGACCACAGCAGTACCAATCAAAAAAAAAGTTGCAAGTTCAGCGTCAAACCTTATCTCTTTATACTAGCCAGAAGCTGTATACAGCTGTGAAGAGCCATATCAGTGTTTACTCTTGTTCTGCTTCTTTTTAGAGTTGTATCATTTCTTTCCTTTGCCAGTGAATGTGGTGACTCTCCAGGAGTGGGTGGTTGGGCTGGTGCTTAATGCTGCTTGCCAAGAGCTTCAGCCATCATTAGCATTATAAAAAGTTATAGGTTCTAAAACAAAAACATGTTACTGCAGATGTAGCCTTTGTGTTAACTGTGCTGCTAATCACAGGCTCAGGAAAGCTCTGCCTCTTCATCCTCTCGTGTTGGACTGAGGGCAGAATGGTCGTGACAGTAAGTGTGTTTCCATCCACTTCTTTTTATGTGCACTTTCAATTTGCACATAAAAAACCTGAGTTAAAATGCCGACAATTTAAAAAACAAAAACCTCAAAAAGTTTTTATGTTGTGGGGAGGTGGAAAAGTTCGTATGATGATGTACCATCATGTCGTGCCATCAGTGCATAAGCCGCCTAGGGCTGGCTTCTTCTCTGGATGGCTTTTAACAAGCTTATGTATGTACACAGGGCTGTTACCAGAACTCTTCCAAGAGCGCATAGTTGTAATATCACATTAGTTGCACAAAACTCAGTGTGCTCTCTGTTTTATACACAATTTTTTTTCCTTCATTTGTGGTTTGACTAGCGCTCCTCTTCTGCAGTGATATAATGGCACCTGACTGGAGAGTTAGTGCCACCTACTGCTTACCTCGAAGAACCAACTCCCAATATTCACGTAACAGTAGTGGATGGAAAAGCACATAAGTCTGCATTTTCGTTTGCTAATGTGATTAAAACTTTAACTACATTTGGATGAAGACCCAACTACTGACTTGCTATCACCCCTCTAGGTACAAGTGGTATTACAAGAAAGGGCGACCTGGGGCTAGCAGGTTAGCATGCTCATTTTAGCAGATATCTCTGCAAAACAATACACAGATGTCCTTGACATAAAGTCAAAACAGTTACTTCTTTACATTATGTGATAAGGATAATTCATTTTTCAAAATGTTTGTCATATTTCACACACTGTACCTTTAAACGCAAAATCTTATGAGGTCAAATCCTGACCACAGAGATGCAATCAATATTATTCACTCATTAGAATCCAAGGAAACAAGTAAATACTACATTAAACATTACTGTGTCCTGGAGGTACACCTCACAACTTTATAGCAACACTTACAACATACACGAAAACCCACAAAATTTGAGAGCTGTTTCCTTAACACTGCTTCCCCAAAAAGGGGGCTCAGCCCAACTAAACTGCCTCTATTTATTCAGTTTAAAGCGACCATATTGGGTCCATGGAACACACTAAACCCCAGTGGTATACTTAAGTGGCTCACAAAGAGATTCAGAGGATGGTGCTGCCAAGTGCAGCTTTATGGGGACAATTTAACATAATGGTCAAATAAATACTGTTGTAAAAAAACACCTGTGAACAGTGTTGGCAGGTTGAGGCCCATTGCTATATTTTTTGTGTGACAGTTCAGCGGTGTACAACAGATTTCATTCCATTTTGCTAAAGCAGACGGTCGCATTCTGGTTTTATATGTTGGATCGGAAAAGCAGTCCAAGTACAGCTCAGTGAACCTGGCAAGGTAAGGATGCAACGAGAAATGCAATGATCTGGGGAAATAATGAGAAACTCTACTCTTAGCTCCTCATTATACTCTCTAATCATTCGCATACTCATTACTCTCTGGAGGAATATCTATTAACACTTGATGATTTCTCTGCAAAGTCTCAATTTTAGAATCAACTAAGGGGGAACACTGAGCTAGCTGTGTTCTTTATGAAACATGAATTTGACAACAGGAGAAGATAAAGACGCAAACGTCGCTACATCATGAACTGCTGCTGCACTGCTCTGTTGGTTCAAAAGTTCAAGCCAAAACCAGTCCTGTGACATCACGGCTATCACAAAAATACCAAAGCCTTAGTCAGAATTACAAGGTGAATGGTATGTTCTAGTGGGAAGATGGTAATTATGGTAACCGTCAGAGGACTCGAACTTGGCAGTGTGCCCTGTGTGATTCACTGTGGATTTACCCTTTAAATACTTCCTTCACAGAAGGATTGTGTGGATCAAATCACATCAAACACTTCAGAAGAAAATTAAAATATTCTTTAAAAAAATACTTATGATTGTGATATTTCTCTCACAGGTGAATTTATTTTTGTTTTTTTGATGATATTTTCTTTTCGTCATCCTCAGAGAGATTTCAAAAAGGAGCAAGATTCAGAGACTAGGTCAGCTCTGGTTAGCACACATAAACAATGGTCAGTGGCACAGGCTCTGATTACTCTGTTTCTGTCAGGCTTCTGGCACTCAGCTTAGTCTCGGGAGGGTCAGAGTGATGACTGGGTATCTACAAGCTGTCAAAGTGGGCCAGAATTATCAACTAAAAACTGAAATCAATACCACAAAATCAAAATGACAATAATGGCTGTGCCATTACAGGGAAGATTTTGCATTAGTACACAATATTATTTCTTCCCTACCTATTGAGTCAAACTATGTATTAGCATTGCTGCTGGCTACCTTTAAGGGAGCTTACAAGATCTTTTAAAAAGAATTTAATTGTCTGGCAGTATTTTAAATTCTGCTATGTTTTTAAATTAGACAGAGTTATGCTTCATCAGTCATCTATATATTATCTTATATTGCTATTATGGATCACTGTTAAACAATTATTAAATGTATTTGGTCCAGATGTACAACAGCATTTTTCTAGGAGGTTCATTTTTATTTAAAAATACAATACATTCTCTGGTTCAAGCCTCTAATATGTGAATATGTATTGACTTCTTAGTGATGGTAAATGTCACCTTATCTTGAGGTTTGGGACTTTAAGTTGGACAAATCAAGACATTTGAAGATGTTAACACCACCTTGTGATAGGGGTGGGAATCACCAGAGGATCCACGATACGATATTATCACGATACTTAGGTCACGATACAATAGTATTGCCGTTTTAAATATGGTGTGATATGCTGAGTATTGTGACAAAATATATCGCAATTTCTTACCTTTTTTCAGCTGTAAATTATGTCAACAAAGAAAAACTTTGTCAACAGCTGTTTCATCTAATAAGATAAAGTTTTCAGTCTGGTCATCTCGCTTCAGCCATTTTTTTGGAACGGCAAAATGTGTCTAGTGGAAGGAAAAAGCAATTGAATATATCAGTCTAGTTGGCTTGCAAAAGTTTAATTTGTATTTGTCATATTAATATTTTATATAATTTTAAAAAATGATACAGTATTGCCACACAAAGATATCGCAATACAATGCTGCATCGGTTTTTCCCCCACCCTTACGTTGTGTTCCCTTTTTTTCCATACTTTCTACCATTTCATAAACAAAACAATTAATTAGTTAATTCAGAAGATAACTGGCCGATTAATTGATAATGAATATAATTAAGGTGCAGTCCTGGAGGGGTCTTCCTGATAAACTGAAGAGCTAAATACAAAGGAAAAGCTAATTATTTTTGCACAAGATATACACCAATCCAGTGGATTTTTCATATGCAGGCAAACGTTGTCCTTAACAATGTCTAACAACTCATTTATGAAGCATTACTGATTTATTTATTCACTATAATAATGAAGCAAAGTAAAAACATCTATACTTATACACCCTGTGTTTTTCCGGTAAACACTGTTGTTACGAAACATGTTCTCGATGACATAATAACATCTTACATAAACTCGACCTCAGACAATAGACCTCAAATGTCAGAAGTCAGCAATATGAAGATGCCATGTAACCAAGCCCTGATATGTCCTCCTCGTCTCTATCTCTCCCACTCCGTGTGCTTGTCATGCTTCTCCCACTATGCATCAGAGAGGTGACCCCTGCCTCACCCCTGGCGCAGGGTGTGAGCTGGGTGTCCCAGTCAGACCTGTCCTGCTGAATGCCTTATGACAGGTTGTTTGTGAAACTCTTGTGTTCTGTTTGTTCCCTCTCCCCTCCCCTGTCCTTGCTGACAGTGTCCCCATTGTGACTCTGAAGGGCCCTGCTTTGTTTCGCCCGCCTCATTGGAGCCAGTGTTGGTCCAAAGAGAGCTCGCACACACCTCTGCTCATCCTGTAAGAGCATCTGTTGACTTACCTGCCCATTATGTAACTTTTCCTGCCTATTAATTAACTTTTCTGGATGGGTTTTATGGCTTGTAATGTGCAGAGCGTATCATTTTGTTTAGTTTGTTACGCTAATATTAACATCTGATTTATTATAGGGAGTTCTATTCATATCTTATTTATATTTAACGCACAATAGTTTGGAAGTGGAGTGATTGTACCGCTAATTAAAGAAAAATATACTTAATATATGTTAATCTTGTTTGTCTGGTTGCATCTATTCAACCGACAGCACCACTGCAGTCTAAGTTTATCAATTTATCAACACAAAAAATATTTGATCATTTTTTCTGTAGTGATCAGGTCATGCACGATACTTGAGCGTTGAATATGATAATATATACAGTTGTTATTATTTATAAACAGTAGCATTTGTGCAGCATTTTCTGAGTAGACCACAAAGCCTAATAAAGCACCATGTGCATAATTGATTTAAATTTGTAGGCTGCATACAGCAAACAAGATCACATTGGACTTCTTTGGTTTTAATTGCAGCATGTTCCTTTTTACACACACATAAAATCAATGATTTGGGGGAAAAAGACATCAAATAAAAATACAATACAATCAAATCCAGCCTCACGTCTACATCCAGTCATCTACCTAATTTCCCCCCCTTTTCCCTCTTTCCACCCCCCCATCTCCTGCTCCTAACATCAGCGGGGAGCGTGGCTAATTTACGAGCGTGGGCAATGCCAACATACTCTCTGAGGAGGGCCCGTTTTAACACCTCCAAATGCTGTAATGCATCCCAGCTGACCTTAATTATAAAAGCATGTGCCTCCCCAGTGCTTCCCCCACCCACTTTCTCCCCCCACCTCCCATATACAATCCACAAGGCCGGGGGTGTGAGCCAGTGTTCTTACCTGCAGAGAACAACACAGCAGCCGCCACCTTAGCAGCTCAATGTTAATAGTTGCATCCTGAGAGGAAATCAATAAAGCTATAAAGGGTGATATCACAGTGCGTCTGGGCCCCCACGCACACATCCTCCCCCTCTCACTCCCTCCCTCAGTGGGACCTGTTTATGAGGGGGTCTGGTGGTTAGTGGGAGCGACTGAAAGGTCAGTACTATGAGGTTTTGATCCAGGGATGAGACGCCCTCCTCGGGAGTGTGGGGTAAACGGTGGAGTGGGACCCCTGACTCATCTGGAGGAGAAGTGGATCTTTTAGAGGGCTTATAGCTGCTGTGTGTTGTCAAGGTAGCAAAGCATTAGTGCCTGTAAAGGCCCATCGATGCCGCCTGGTTACGATCAGAGGAGAATCCCAGGAGGTAAAACGGGGCCTTGCTAAACTGCTGATGAACCGAGGGAGATATTAAAAGACCGACTCTCCCTCGTCTTCTGTCTGTATTGCAGATTTTTGCCCATAATATTGATATACGCACAGCACGGGGCTCTAGCATCATTGGGCTGATAAACTGCTCATACAATAGATAATCTTTTATGTACCTCCCGTGCACAGCACAAATATTATGACTATTAGTACATTAATTAACTCACTGGCCTGGGGGTCCTCTGCCCAGCCAAGGTTAAGAGCTTCTTTAATTAAAGATCAATACGGTTTTGCAGTATATTTCTACAGCACCAAAGGAGACATGGAGCTCTTTACTGTCTACATGTCAGAATGATATAGAAGTTCACGAGATATGTATAGACCAAGATTCAAAGTGCAAAATGAGAACATTTGCAAGTATAGAAGAGTGAGCTGATATATGTCAAACTGCAGAAGTGATGGTGTGAAAGACGTATTAACACCATCTTTATGGATTGAGTTACGTCTGTAGCCTTAATGCGAGTTCACCTTTCTGCAGGTCTGAGCTCGATCCCAAACACACAAACCCATTAAGATCAGAGCTAATGGGTGCAGCAACAATGTCCAGCCAATCTTCCAGTCTTTGTTGACATTCGCCTGTCTGACATCACTTACTAATACACCTGTGCGCTGTGCAGACGAGGTGAGCAGTGATGGTGATGGTTGAGATCAAAGCGCAAACCACTCTCCCAACTGCCATCCAGATGTGTACACCTTAGGATTTAGTCCTTGTTTGTGGAAGTAAAGATGGCAGGGCCCAAAGAGCACACCTTCACGCTCAAGGCTCCAAAGTTCCCCTCAGATCACCGTAATCCGCCTGGATTATGTTTGACAGGACAGGGATCCTCCTGCTGGTCTGCACCCCCGTCCGTTCCGGAATACAGTCCACAAAGGGTGGCTGCAGCCAAAACCCTAACCCCAGACCCAAACCAAGCTCTAACCTGCCTCTGTCCACAAGACACACAAGAACATAAGCCTTTTAACTGCTGTATTCATTTACTGACATTCTTGGTTTTTCAAATTCCACTTTCAGCAAGTTTTTAGAGGCAGAAAATTACAGTTTTGAGTATCTTCAACCAATTGATTTTGTGTTTTATATATAAAGCCTGAGCTTAACATCAGAAATTAAATGTTATATATTATGGCTACACACTATATCAATTAACATACAGTTAGTTAGTCGATGTATCGTGGTTTGTTCCACACGGGACGTATAAAATGACTGTAATGCAAACATTGAGTATAAATTGTCACAACTTTTTCTTTTTAAGCCACCAGCACAAACATAATACATCACACACCCCCCTGCCCATCCAGACCACTCTCTCCTTGGCAATAGTGTGTCAGGCGAGGAATTTGTTTTTGTTTTTTGGCTCCAGACTACAACCATTTAGTGGCGTTTTGCAACCATGGAGCGCCAGTGCGACTTGCAAATATTATGAATATCTGAACTGAAGAGCTGTTGGTTTGTTTCCTGCTAACAGTGAATAAATCCTCATGTTTAACAGTGCTTCACAGCTTTCCGCTAACTGCTAACAGCTAACTGTTGGCCCGTAAGCTTGAAGTTGACAGCAAAAACATTGACACCTTTAGTATGAGAAGAGCCAGGTGCTTAAGAATAAAAGCGTCAGTGGTCCCACTTTGATTTTTTTCATTATAACAATACTTTATTTAACTTTATTATCAGAGCACTTTATTTAACCTTATCATAACAGTACTTAAAATAACGTCATTATAACAGTGCTTTATTTAACATTATTATAAGAGTGCTTTATTTAACTTTATTATCAGAGTACTTTATTTAACATTATCATAACAGTACTTAAAATAACTTAATCATAACAGTGCTTTATTTAACTTAATTATAGCTGAACTTTATTTAACCTTATCATAAAGGCACTTTAATTAACATTATTATAACAGTACTTTATTTAACTTTATTATAACTACACTTTATTTAACTTTATCATTATCCCACTTAATTTAACTTCACTATCAGAGTACTTTAACATAATTATAACAGTGCTTTATCTAACTTTATTTTAACACTGCTTTTTTTAAACTTTACTACAACTGTACTTTATTTAACTTCATTATAACTGCTTTATTTTGCTTTATTTATTATAAAAATTCTTTATTTACCCTTATTATAACAGTACTTCATTTAACTTCATTGTAACAGTAGTTTAGTATTTTAGTAGTCAACATAGTGTAGAGGAGAAATCAAAATATCAAGATATCCACTGTGTGCTACAATATAGCCTAAAAATATAGCTATATTATTTATAGGTCATGTCACCAGTCCTACATACAGTAGAATAATTAATCTGAAACACAAAATAATTGATATATGTGTGTGTAAGACTTAAACATGAGATTATTTTATGGTTAGTTTATGTATAAATGTTGAGGTCAAACTTGATCCAAAGATCAAGTTGCTGTATGTCTGGGGCGCTCATATAATTGATAGCTTACTGGTCCATTTGCAAAATACACTGTAGCTACCTATTCTCATGCATGGGGTGTTATGGACAAGACATTAGGGTTGTAACCAAAGGAGGACCAACATGATTCTGATTTATTACTCTGAGATACCCAGGGGAAGCCTCTCACAGACACACACAACCTCTCACACACACTATAACAACTCCACTGGAGATGTGATGGATAAGGAAGACCTCTCTTATCAATGCTGGCCTGGCTCTGGCTTAGTCCACCTGGGTCTCTCTGGGCCTGTTGACCAGTCTCTCTCCAAACCCTGCTTCCTCTCCCTCCCACCTCTGCCCCCACACCCCTTTGCCACACAAGACTAAGACAGGTTAAACAGTTAAACACCAGCAAATCCAGCACTGCCCTGTGGGAAATTTGCTTCTAATCCCTAACTTATAGGCACAGAATCAAAGCCAAAAAGCCTGAGCAACAAATCTGATCCTCCCCCTAACAATCTTGGGCCTCTTGGGAGGGCAGGGAGAAGCTCCACAGACAAGGCTGAGATGGATAAATACCTAAATGATGAGACAGTCTGGGGACAGGGGAGTAGTGTCTGGCTATGGCCGTTCACCTCCAATTTGGCATCCGCGCAATGAAAGGCAATTGGGCGGCAGCCCCCACACAGCAGCCAGTCCTTATTATTATATGTTGAAGTGTGGCTTGGGCAATGATTAATGACAGTGTCAGGGCGAAAACAAAGCACAGCGCAAGTTATCTCCAATCCACCTGCTCCTGTGGCCCGATTGGAAGAGAATGGAAAAGAGTGCAGGCAGCACATGGCTTGATAATGGGAAAGAGAAGAGAATGGAAAGGAGAATGAAGAGGGGACAAAAAAAGAGAGAGGGTGGGATGGAGGGTATAGTGAAGGGGACTTACTGACCACAGCAAGGTGACAATAACTTCAAGGGACACACTACAGGAGTACACACACAGTGCTTACATACAGGAATTCACAAAGACCAGTGCCAAAGCCTGTGCACCGTATGCTACAAATTCCATCTTTAATTCAAGATCAAAATAATTCCTAACAACCCCACAGGGATTTATTCTTTGTGTCTTTAAACTAACCAAATGCCAACTTGCAGGTAGTTTTCCATGTGAGGTGTGAACATGCAGCTTGTGGCTTGCCTCTGTGATTGATTTGACAGACAGAGTGGACTTTCATGGCGTCTGTGTTTGTTACATCCAGGCCCACTGTCCCCTGCTGTATTGGTGTTGACATTTATGAGACATGTCGGAGGGGGCCTGCTAGACCTCACTAATGAGAGAGCTGAGGCTGACAGCAGGTAGCACAGCCTGACACTGCCATCCAGAGGCCACTCTGGGTAACGCAGCTTTGGGCTGGTCAATTACCATGTTTACACTTGTTCCACGTCTGTGATTCTTTGACGATTTACTAAATTAGACTGCTTACAGATTATCAGAGAAACTGCACTTTAATCAAGCATGAAAAGAAAAAAATAAATAATAAACAAACCATTAACTTCTGATATCTTTGACTCAAAAGGCCAGTGACACACCAGCCTATGGTATTGTGTACGTGGGCTCTCAGGTGTGTATGTGTTTACAAGTGTGATCTGCCTTAATTATAACAATGAGTTTATGCCTATGTGTGCCAACCTCCTTGTCACACGCAGCCCTCCAACAATGTGTGACAGCAATCGCAGGCACCACTGTAACTGTAAGAGGACACTGACTGTCGAGTAGAGCTGCCCTACATAATGTCACGGTATGGTACAGTATTTTATTTATGCACACGCCTCAGCTCTGAGTCGCTGGAGACAACCTTTACTTGCCCATTTATCCTGAGTAGAAGGGGAAGCTGCGATTGGTAACCTGCTCACATACAGAGAACCTGCATTATGACCAAAGCGATTAAGACACTGTCTGATATCTGGTGCCTTTCAAAGAATGAATGTAAGGCACAGTTATCTTTTCCACATGTTTCAAGCCCCATCAGATGACAGTGTCTGATTCTCACTGACGGTAGAAAAATGACCAAAACAAATGTTTCTGAAACTAGCAATTACACCTTTAAACTATAAGCCACAGCAACAAACAACTCCAAAGACGGACTTCAAGAAAAATAGAGATTTCGGCCCCATTTTCTGTTCCCACCGTCCTCAAAAGCTGCAGAAAAAAAACCTTAAATAGTCTCATTTTGACCCATGTGAGGACCCAGACACTCTCTCCATTAAAACCAGGAAATGAAAGTGCACCACCCCTGGCTTCACTAATAAATGTCTCTGCACTTTCCAAAGAACGCCTTGCTGGAGGTACAATATACAGCCTGGCAATCCTAAATCTGATGTTCCCCTTAAAATGATACACCAAAAAGTGTTTTGTGTGAAAGCTCAACACTAACTTTTAAAAATGGTTGCCAGGCTGGCAGCCAGGAATCAGCTTTCAGTTGCTGAGACTGAAAACATGGTTGCCATTTTTAGTCACCTTCTATTTTGAGTAATTAAGATACTATGCAGTCAAATGTCAGCTGAAGAATGAAACATGCAACATAAAAGCCCTACTACAGCAACTGAACAAAATTCTCTTGTAATCTGATACTCTACAAAGTTCTGAATCTTAAATGCAACTTAATGTGCTTCACCTCAAAATCCGACGCCTCTACACACGCAAGAACTCAGCAATGTATGTGCAGCCTTGTGTGGCTCTGTTTCGGACTGTAACAGCAATATTTAAATATCACCTATGTGACAAATATTAAAAATGTATATAATATGGTATGCATGTTTTGCTGTCTCCATTTTAATTTGTTAAAAAGTGATGACAACCAAAGGCCAAGATTTAGCTGCCAATTTCTTAAAATGGTTGGCAATGGCAACCTGTCAACTATTACTGCCCAGCCCCGAAAGAGTAATCTTAAGTGCTATGGACTGGACTTGCTTGAGTTTCAGAACTGAAGAAGCCTCTTGGATAAGACCTGAAACGTCTTCAAGAAACTCAAGCAAGTCCAGCTGCCTGCGATATAGTACTTCAGATTACCTTGACCTGGACGACTGAGAATCTTCACCAACACACCCTGAAAAAGCTTATATACATGCGCGACCCTTCATATGCATATTGTAGCTCTTTTTTGCTACTTGAATATTTACATTAATAAATTATTCTCTGGGTTACATTTATGTGACGAGATTTGCAACAATTGAACTGCAGCTTCCAAAATACTGGTCTAGATTAGAGGTTTGAGAAATCTACTTACCCAAAGTCAGTGCTTAGCTTGCCTTAATACAAATTGTTTCATTTATTAGCAGTTATCCGATAATAACAAAGACAAAAGTTAAGTGTCATGACAAACAACCCGCTTAAACCTATGGCAAACTGCGCAATACACAGTTTAAGCTTTCGCCCACATTCACCAATGCCACCCAACTTAACTCCAGAATAGCTGAAATGTTCGCTTGCAGTTCAGCTGTATAAACTTTGTCTTTACCTGCTGCCATTTTCCCGCAAGTGCCTGATCAAAACTGCGCATGTGCAACTCTTAACAGAAAAAAAAGGTAGCCAAATGGCTCATACTTTAGCTACTTCTATCATGAGCTTCAGAGTAAACAATGCCTTTAATCCTTTTTTACCACTTGCACCATTAGACAAGTTCCTACGATACACTAGCTTAAAGTGGTATTTTACTTGCTCTGGGCAATGGGGCAATCCCTATTGTTGAACCCTGTAGAGGTATGGAGCTCAAACAATAGGTAAGATGTACCCTATGGAGCACACAGCCTGCTGCTTTTAAGGTCAGAGATCATCCACAATTGCTATGACCTTTAGTAAACACAATAGTAGATGCCAAACACAAGTGTCTGTCAAATTTAGCTACACACCAAGAGCCCTTAAAAAGGGGCTACAGAATCCCTGTGGGTTCCCAGCCACAACTCCCTCACTACACCTTTTTTGTCATGCAACCTTGGGGTCCTAGCTGTGAGCATGCTGTACCTAGCGTATACAAGACTGTGGACATTAGGGTCTGTTACGAGACCTTGACCAGGTGCAAGGTGCAACAACGAGCTAAAGTCAGCAGCCCTCAGAAAAAGGCCAGACATTTCTAAACATCAACAAAGCTGAGCCTTCTCTGTAAACAACCTGTCAATCATTTCCATTAAAAATGTTTTGTCATTTTTTTTTGTGAACACTTGTTTTGAGACTTCTCCAACTGTATGCTTTATTTGACAGTTCCAATCATGTAACACTGCGTCTTTCAGCTGTAGATGTGGCAAGGGTGTCTTCCCTGTGTAGTTTTCCCGTAGCAGTGTAATCTGTGGAGGAAACAGTAGTGTTTTTTAATGAGAAGCCATGGTCTCCTCTTCTTCATAACAGCGCTTGTCTGTCTGTAGCACAGTGCAGCACAGCACAGCATGCTCCACTGAAATGTGGTCTGTCTACGTGGGATTGCCGAGGCCCCTTTGAAGTACTGAGCTGCGGCTGTTTCCTTTGTGTGTAACAACGCAAAAAATCAAACCTAAAACCAAAACACCCATAAGAATACCTGAAAGGGGTACAATATAAAGTGCCATATGTATATGATGCTTTACACATCTCTTCTTTGTTTCATCCCCTCCCCTCTGCCATGATTATGCATGTCTTCTGTGAAGAGCTGCACTGCGTCTGGAGAGCCCCTTGAATGGAAACTGTGAGGTACAGAGAGGCACATTAAAATCCTCTAAAGCTCTCAAACGAACAACCTAGGGACAAAACATGAATTCCATGCGGTTTCTCCCCTTGTAGTGGTGCAGCTCAGACAAGCTCACATTTAGCACTGGCTGCCATCTCAGACAGTGGGTCCAGTGGGATGTGTAGCTATGTGTTTATCAGAGGATGAACTTCCTCTTTTAATGTGGCACGTTTTCCCCCGTTCTCTCCTCCCTCCGTTCCTCTTCCCTTCCCCTCCCTCCTTCCCTCTCCTCCTAGACTGTAGTTGAAGGTGAAGCACCCCAGTTCAGAGAGCGAGAGGATCAGCCGTCGCCTCAGTCTCACAGAGCTCTGCTCTTTGGGAGCTCGGGGTTTTGTCCCTGTGTAGACGCCGTGGCACACTTACAGTAGTGAGAATGTATGATGCTTTAATATAGGGTTTATATGAGTGTGGCCTACATAGTGTCTGTGTTTGGGAACCCAACTACAGAATATTGTATTTACAACTTGGAAATCACCTTGATTATTTTCACCAGGGAAATGAAATAATTAATGATAAAACTGGAAAGGGCCACTCACATGAACATAAAAATATGACAGCTGGCATCAATCTCCTGCTACAATCTAATAAACTTAATCTTACACACAGTATAATCAACGAATCTGTGTTGTATCCCCTTTAGGAAAATACATGCTTAAATTGTTCCAGATTTTGACATTACCTGACCTTCTAAATTGCTCCTGCCTGATTATTTCCCTCAAACTTTCCCTAAAAGGGATAGTTCACATTTTTTTGTCGGTTCATATAAGGTATCTAATCGTTGTCGGTGCACAGCCTATAGTAGATGGTAGGGATGTACATTTTCAACACAGCAAAAAAGTAGAAATGCCAGAGACATTTCCTTGATTTTTAAGAATTAAAACGTATGAAAATTAACATTACTTGGGCTTTTGCTTTTGTACAAGACAGTTGAATTGTTGAAATGGGCTTATTAAACTCTGATTTTTCTAAACACATCATACATGTTAGAAAGTATTTGTCGAAAACATGAAAAGCCTGGGAACTGTGTAGTTCTGAATAGTGGAGTTGGACCACATAACTGTTTATCGTTGTTTCTGTATCCCACATTTTTTGGGTGGGCCTAAAACCCTGCTTGACGATGCTCTGGAGCCATCCTTAACATACCTCCTTCCCTACTATATAAAACTACATTATTACTGACATCACAGCACACAGTATCAGTTTTGTTTCTATTGCCTACTGTGTGTGAGCAGCGAGTTTGCTACGTCCCACAAGCTCTCGTAGCTCTTTAAGTCAAATAAATACATGAATAAACATCTTAGTTAAATGCCACAGTCATACAAACACAAGCTAAACAGCTGCCCTAACGTACCTGCTAGGCTTTATGGCCGAATCGGTGTGCTTTGTGCTAACATTAGCTGCTGAACGACAAGCCACATTGCGGCTAACGTTCCCTGGTTCAGAGGGTGTGTGTGCTACTGATTTGGCTGCTAAAGAGAGTCTGATGCCATGCTCGGGGGTCATGTATGTCACCGTGCTACTGGGTTAGCTGCTAAGGAGAGTCTGTAGCTGTGCAGTGTCTCATTATTTGGCTCAGTGTGTTCTTATCCACCACTCTCTGTCGTCAGTGCCCTCATCATTCACAGCTGAAGATTTTCCATTTCTTTTCTGGTAATGGTATTAACTAACCATCTTGCAATGAGCTAGCTTAGCGTAGCAGGAGTAGGATGTTTTAGTTTGGGGTGGGAGGGGCAGACAGCATGTTGCCTGTTCTATGTGGGCTGCCTTGTTGAGCACAGTAGCACTGAGGACATTATATTTGACGTAGTTAGGCTGTATATTTTATTTTCCAAATGTAATAGGATAGTTCAAGATATATATGTGTGTGTCTGTACGTGTGTGTGTGTGTACGCTTTATTGAGAATATCTTTACCACTTTACTTTGCCGTCAGACTGCCCATTTTGACAGCAAACTGCAGCCTGTATCTGTCTGTGCTCTGTTTAAAGCCACCAGACTCCTTTGATAAAAACTGGAATTTTACCTCACAGAACATGGGAGCTGCTGATCTACCGCTACTACAATCAACAAACCCACTTTGTTTATCATGGGGCCAGATTAGATAATGTGAAAATACCTGGGGGCCAGCTGCGTCTCGCATCATGTGGGTCAGTAAAAAAATAAATAACATATAAAAGAGGAGGCCCTCACTCTTGACTCTACACTTCTTTTCTGTGGCCATATCTATTACCTAGCAAACCGCAAAGCACAACACTGTTTGAGTTATTCTTTCGTATAGACACTGGGTAACTTTAGCCTTTTAGTTGGATCCTTGACCCAGTGACCCAACAGTCAGGAAACTTGGCCCCAATGTTCAGGGTTAGTTTGTTAGTGCAAGACCATGGACATATAAACATACATATATTATGATCTACGAGTATTAGAAAGTAAAGTTTTGTCTCCAATTAATTATAATCTTGATATTTAGGCTATAAACACTGCTGGACTCTCAGTAGAGGAGTGTGTGTTTGGCTTACATGAAGTGAATAATTAAAATAATTCAGCTCTTAGAAGACAAACACACACTCCTCTGCTGAGCATCCAGCAGTGATTACAGCCTAAATATAATATACCTTTTTATGTTTTATTTGGCGCTCACATTGACACCACTACTGTCCCTTTCTGCCACCAGTTCGACTCCTCCCACAAAATATGTCATCACTGTTTACAAACACAAAAAGGGTCTATAAAACCTCATTTTTATTCATAGCTCACATACAGTCATTATTTAATGCAATCTAGGTTACTGCTTCTCTACCTTTCTTATTTTACTTGTTTTACTGTTACTTATTTTACTATAAGATCTAAATGTACTGTAAAACAGTGCTGCCTTACCACAGCTGTCATGTTGAGAGGATAGGGCCTAACAACAAAGCAATTAAATCCAGTATAAATGGCGCACTCTAGTGGACATTTTGCATCATTGCACCGATGCTACTAAATTCACCAATCCATCCAGAAGTTAACAGACTCTGGTACAAGTTCAGAAACAACAAAAGTATCTTGAGCATGTTTGGTTTTTGTAATCCAACAACATAACAAAATCTAACTGTGGTCTTTATGAACTACTGAAGCTGGATAAGAGGTGAAATATCTTCTAGACACAACAGCAACTTCAGATTCTTTTGCTCCTAGGCTACCTTTGGCGTTTACCTATAGAGTGACCCATGAAATAGTACATCTCTATAGGCAGTACAGATCAGCCAGCATAGATATTCCAGACCTACAGCTTGTTACAAGTAAATTACAACAAAAGCAAACAGACATAGAGCACCAGTTCAAAATAGCTGCTAGGTCAGAGGCGCTACAAATATTTCGGAGGAACGAGCACATCAGTGGATGTCAAACTTTTTCAGAATATCCTCTTCTGAAAGGCTACTACACAAGCTGGTCAATTACGATAACTACCATAAATGTAAGTCCTACCTTAACACCACCAAATGCTTTAGTTTAAATACTGCTATTGTTCAAAATCACATCACTGGTTTCAGAACAATAGTTGATCCCTGGGTGCTCCAGTGCCTGCCCAGAATTTAGAGTAGGTCTAATGCAGAGGGCAAATTCCTCCAAAGAGAACAGTTAACTATTTTAGAACAGGAACGTTAACATAAAGTTAATATAAACAACATGAGATAGAAATGTTTGCATATACAAGCACACGTCAATATTCTGCAGAGGCACTTGATTTTGCACACTAAAGTTTTAAACAAAGAACGACAATATGACAAAAACTTCACCATCCTCATTTTTAAAGCTTCAAAACTGCACACAAATAATTGCTCAGGACTAAATCACAGATCTAACGTATGTCAGCTTTAAGCCTCGATGCCGCAGGGGTAAACAAAACTAAATTTGGGCCTCATAAAAATCCAAATCTGTCTTTTAGTGAACAAATAACTTGCCCATACAGAGTAAAGCTGAAGCCAAACTTCTGCCACCCAGGTTGCATATTTGCATATCTTTTGGCAACCAAATTCTCCACCATCCTTTAACTGAAATCACAACAACTCCTGCTGCAGAAGTTGGAGGAATTTAATCCCTCCTACTTGTGATTACAGCTTTATTGTTGTTGTGAATAAACAGCCATCTTGTTTGCTTGGCGTCAATCTCAAGTGATAAATCCTCATTCCACCCATTGTAATATTTGCACTTCAACATCAGTCAATAGCTAACAACTTAAGTTGTTACTTCTCAATAGGCCTTTTTCACAGCAGAAATTTTGACTTGTCACAGTAGAAAAACACAAGTAGAGGTGATAACATTAACGATGGCTCAGTTCCATTACATGTTCCAGTACGGTATTCAGTGAGCCAGCGTGCACCATATCAGGATGTCCCCTTAGTGGAATGCAGCAATAATTAATGTTATTACATACACCTGTGTTGTTTCTGCTATGACAAGTCAGAATGTCTGCTGCTTTCATTTTTTGTTTCTGATTAGACAGCTGCTCAGGGCAAGTTAGGTGAAGCTATGCAGGGAACAGCATGACATCACATCACTAAAGCTGCAATGATTAGTCAATTAATCAATCGACAGAAAATTAATTGCCTTAATTGCCAACTATTACGAAAATCGGTTAATCAGTTTTCTGATGTCATTTTCTAAGGACAAAACACCAAACATTCCACGGTTGCAGTTTGTCCACTGTGAGGATTCGCTGCTTTTTGCTGTTTCATATAATTGCAAAATCAACATCTGGGTTTTGGACTGTTGATCACACAAAGTAAGACATTTAATGATGTTTTTTGAAGGACTTTTTATAGACTAGCCAAATGTTTGAGTAAATAAGCTGAAGATTAATCAATGATGAAAATAATCATTAGATGCAGCCCGAACTGTCACCAATTTCTGTGTTAAAAAAAAGTGAAAAAGTTTAAGTTGTCCCACCAAAAAAAGTTCAACAAAACCAGCAAGATAAGTGAAAACCCCTGTGTGGATGTACTATGGTTGTGTAGGGGCTATTAGGGGTGTTAGTCACAAGTTCCAAAATAATTTCACGATATTTAAGGGTATTTTTGCGATAACAATATTCTTGACAATATGACAAAGTAGTAAAAAAAAAAATATATATATATATATACATATATACATATATATATATATATATATATATATATATACACATATATATATACATATATATATATATTATTAATTTAAGAAATTAGAATTGCAACAGAATGAGTAATATACTTTTACAGTTTGTCTCCAAATATTCAGTAAAAACTAAACAAAAATTATCTCTAATTTCTTTAGTTTGTAAACAACAACAACAGTAACTCAGAGTGAGATTCAGATTCTGTATACAATATTAATAGTTTAACAATATAAAATCGACCACAAATTACACATTTAAACAGCTCCCAAATGCAAAAAATGTCCCCTGGGATCTATATATATAAATCAACAGGTGATTTTCTTCTTTTAGCAAAATCCTAAATGATTGAGTTGTTTTTTTTCCCACCTGGACCTTTATGCTCTGCCATTTCTCCTCTAATCATCACACTGTAACCTGTGACAGGCTGTTATGATACCACAACTATCACACATTCACATATATGTAGTTTTTTTTTCTTGTCAAGTCGCAAGCATCACGCTATTTTAGGGAAAAATATTGTGAAAGACGCTGTGCTGCTGCCAGAGGAGCCGCTGAATGAGTTCCCTCTGAGCAGTAACTCACTAAAAGTGTCTGACAAGTCCGGGGCTGTTCATAAAACATTCAGGACGCCACAGTTTATTCCACACTACTGAAGCTGCTCCTCTTCTTGGAACCACCACAGAGTCGATAATAATTTTGCTTTCAGCAATGCTTGTTGTTGCCATGGGTAACAATATGACTTCAATATGTCAACAAGTCAAAATATTGTGGGTATTACGATATGAATTTTTCATATATTAAAAATTATACCTGTATTATTGTGAACACGATGATATGTCTCACCCCTATATGATATGATATCCATTCTTCTATGATATTTGCTGATATCACAGTCTGGTACGATATGATTTCAATTTAATGCAATTCAGGGGCCTGTATCGATATGAGACAATATTAGTAAACACCCTCATTGTCTCTTTCTTGGCTGCTTATTATCTGCCTGGTGCTAGGCCTCTAGCACTGTTTGAATGTTTAAGAAGGAGGTGTGCTTGGACGGAAATGGTGACAGACATACCATGGAAACTTCAAAATAAAGGCATACATTGAAGATGACAATACGTATCAATGTTTTCACTTTTCACTGCATCAATAATACTGGGTTGTTGATCACTGAATCGATATAGTGATCCAGATCGATGTTACACCTCTCGGGGCTATATTAGTCTGTACCACAGGCTGCTGTTCAGTCAGTCAATATTTAAAAGAAGTAACTGAGTTAATAACATTATTGTGAAGCTTACGTTTAACCTTAGGAAATGCAAACTACACCTCACCGTATGCCCAAGAGCCAAAGTTGAAACTAGATATCCTCAAAACAGATTCCTGTTTTTTCCCTCTTGGGATATTATTTCAGACACTGCACATATTCTTCATACTGTGAACAGTTGCACAATCTTTAGTCAATATTCCATCATCTTCATTTTAAACCCTGTGCAGCTCTTCTAATTTTAAATAGATATATATTACTTGTTTTTTGCAAATTACTATTTTATGTTTCGTTCATTCTGCAGAGCTCTAACCTCGGTAACCTCCAGCTAAAGCAAAGACCAAAAGGAAACCTGAGGATAAAAACAGAATGATGTTGATGTGGGCTGACTCAAACATCAAAGTGGACTCATGGATAACAGGCAGCATTTAAAAGTCTTTTCTGCACCTCCTCTATAAATAGTTCACCTGGTTACATTTTTCTCTACATCTTTACTGAATGGCAATGTCGGGTAACTCTGCATCTGGCATGTTGCTCCTCGCCCTCCTTAACACCAAGGTTATCAAGTTCAAAAGAATTTCACAGAGACTCACTCATCAAGCTGACAAAGTATACTTGGAACAAGCACACACAACTCTGCAGAGGAAGTTTGGATGTTCTTACCAAGTACTTGTTTGGCATAATGTTGATGCCAGATGTTGATGCGATGGACACATGTTTTGCCAAGATGCCACAAACTGACAGAGTTGACGGTGGAATCATAGTTCCCGTGTGTGTGAATATGTGTGTGTGGTTGCACATGGGATACGCACTGCTGCGGTGCTTTCCGAGGTGGTGTGTTAAATGACAATGACACTCATCCCTTCATGGTGACAGGATGAACGCATCATGATGATCAAAGCACTGGTGACACGCCTTGAGGAGACAGATGTGTGTTTTACGTGTTAGGGTGGGGGTCTGCTATCCATAAACAAATTCAAATAAAGTTTTTTTTTTCTCACTATCAATAAACATGTGTTTGTCTCTGATAAGGTCATCTCTCTCTCACACATGCTCTCCTTTCTTATTTGTATCTGTGTATTGCTACTGTGTGTTCAGAGCTCTTTATATAACGCTGTAAACCTCAACTAAACTGATTAATCTACAAAACATAAAAAGAAATCTTAAATTTTATCCATCAGAGCTGAAGCAATGACACAGTACCACTAAAAATAGTCAAAGAAATATAAAAATATTACAAACAGATAAGTAAGACCAGCATTTTCAGGTACAACTACAAAAATCTAAAATAATAAAAACAGTTATGTATACCAAAGATACAACCATCAAACTAAAGCAGACAAAGACGCATAGATGGAAGAAGGGTCAAATCGTTAGTTTGAAGGGTACGTCTGTGTTAAATGTTGTTTGTGAAAAATGAGACACAGCATGTGCACATAAAGTGCAGGCCAGGTTCAGGCACATAAATGAATGCTCAAAGATAAACCAATAGCCTGGGTGTATAACTGTCATTAAGATAATTAAAGCAGCTTCAAGGAACTTTCATTTCGTGTTGATTTTGGCCCCTGTTGATAAAAGTGGTGATGTTTCCCAGGAATAAAGGCTGAGTACTACTGCCTTGTGTCATAAACATCTTGATCTGGCTACTGCGTGCATTTGTTTTGGAAGCAAGTGAAAGAAAGACACGTTAGCTTTGTTTTAGCCACCATCATAAATTAATATATTGATGCAAAACCACATCATGCAATGTATTACATGAACAAAATAGATATGTGACATATTTGTCCGAAAGAAAAAGGGCCAACTCAGGATTAGTTTTGAATCCTTTCAAATCCTGTCCCTTCTAGCTTCTAGCTAGCTTTGGTTGTTCTTCTCTCAATTTTTTTTCTTTCTGCTAACGTCAAAAATAAATTCTCTGAATGACTGACATACTACCCAATGTGGAACTTCGCCTGGGAGAATTTAAACATGCAGTAGGCTCTTCCCATGCTGTTCCAGTCTGCCCAGCGATAGGCATTATAACTATATAGACATAGCCAGTCTTGTTGTTGATGGTCTTGTTTGCTTATATTGGTCACACACAAACATCAGTATTAAATTGAGCTCCTTGTGCTGCTTTAACTAGTTATTGAATGTCATATTATTTATGTTTATTTATATCAGGCCATTGCTACAACAAACTAGGGCTGCAATTAATTATTATTTTCACTGTCGACTAATCTGTCGATTATTTCTTCGATTAGTCGACTAATCGTTTTATCGAAAAATGTATTAAAATGTTGAAAAATGTCGGTCTGTCTCTCCCAAACCCCAAAATTATGTCATCTAATGTCTTGTTTTGTACTCTTGCCAAAGGGTTTTAGTTCACCGTCATGGGAGAGTGTGTAAAGCTGCCAATATTTGAACATAAGAAGCTGCAATAAGAGTATTTTGGGGTACTTTTATTGTACTTTTCTGTGAAAAATGACTCAAACCGGGGCGTCGGTGGCTTAGTGGTAGCGCAGGCGCCCCATGTACGAAGGCTATTGCCGCAGCGGCCGGGGTTCCAGTCCGGCTTGTGGCCCTTTGCTGCATGTCACTCCCTCACTCTCTCTCCCCCTTCATGCCTAACTGTCCTGTCCGTTAAAGGCAAAATGCCCTAAAAAATAATCTTTAGAAAAAAAAAAAAGACTCAAACCGATTAGTCGACTACTAAAATAGTCACCGATTATTTTAATAGTCGATTAGTCATCGATTAGTTGACTAATTGTTGCAGCCCTACAACAAACAGCTGTAAAAAAAAAAAAATATGCCCCTCCACATATGATGTAGGTGTTTAATCTTTAAAATGTAAGCATACTGGTATAAAATACAGTCCATGTCAGCATAAAAGGTGGATTTGAAAAGTTTTAATTTTGCATCCTCCAGGAGGACAGCAGGTAAACAATTGTTTTTAAATTGAAATTTGAATTTATTTTATTTCTTTTGTATTTTTTTATGGATTATGACTATATATAAAACAGCTACAAACAGCTGTCTGAAAACATCCAGCATAACATGGCTATAATACTTAAGTTATTTAACTAGTCATTTGTAGCTTGTGGGTGTGATGCTAGCTTCAAAAATTTAACACAGTCATTTAATATGGAATCTAATTTAAAATCTAACATAAAGCTAACATAAAATTTGATACTTCTATCTGATGTATTATTAATAATTAATTTTCATTACTGATTATTTTATCCATAGATCAATGTAGAAAACACAATGTTCTTCAGTCAAAAAAAAAATCATTTATTCCACTTTACTATATAAAGAAAAGCTGCAAATCATCACATGAAAAGCCATTAACTAGATCTTTCAAAAAAAGTGAGCTTAGTCAAATGAGCCTTGGACAATTGTCAGGTTACATAAGATAGGATATGTCAGATAGAGCGTTATCCCGAGGGAAAATGTTGTGCCACAGTTTCAGGAAAACATGCAATAACGACTGCAAACATGGAGTATCACTAAATGTGCAAGTATAAAAATATTTATAAAAAGATCCAAAATTCAAAATACTGACAATGCCAAAATATAAATAAACAAGGCTAACAGTGGGGTCATAAGTTGGTCACATCTCAAGTTACTTGAGATTCATGTTGATCATCTATTCACACACCGAAAGTCACTGTCACCTAAACTGATAGCCCAAATTCAGTATGCCATCCAGAAAGTACAGTTACACACTAGAACCAACACTGTGCTGGACAACCCTGTGATGCTTATCATTAGCTAACCTACGCTCAAGTTACAAGTTAAGACTTGGTGTGACAATGTTATGCCACTATCAACAAACCCAAGACAGATAGGGCCAACGTTTCCCACAGTGCAAAGCGGCACACAGCACAGCCCAACTGTCATTGCTAGTTTCAGACCATTGCAGTTTTCATTTTCACAGCCACGACCAAGGTGATACTTACGCCTATCTGTGTGGCCATGGGAGTGTAGGTCTTAAAACGAGGTGTGGTAAGGCACACAGGTCTGAAGTTAAAGGGCTCTTTTTAAACCTACTAAAGTGCATGGTTTTGAAATGGCCGTAAGTTTAATTCAGTTCAATTCAATTGTATTTATATAGCCCAGTACAAATTATACTTTGCCTCAGAGCAGTTTACAACAGATGACGCCCTCTGTCCTTGGACCCTCACGTAAGGAAAAACTCCACACCCCCCCAAAAAAACTTTAACAGGGAAAAAAATGTAAGAAACTTCAGTAAGAGCAACTGAGGAGGGATCCCTTTACCAAGATGGACCGACATGCAACAGATGTCATGTGTACAGAATCTACCAACATAATAAAATTAGAGTATACACTATCCATGTAACAGTGCAGCAAGGGCATATAGACATGTCCAACGCCGCATAATTTAGGCGCAAAGTGAGGTGCAAAGGACATAGGGGTTGTATTCAGTTCCTTAAATAACCATTGCTGTGTTTTGGGCATGACATGGATTTAACCAATTAGAGCTTCATCTCCCATTACCTTTAAAGTCCAGGTGTGCCTGCACCTACCATATTGCTATTACATGGTGGATTCGGCAAATTGGAGAAGTACGCGTATCCCTGCTGAGAGTAAGGGTGCCATCACACGTGAGTGAATGCAGGCAAGTGACCAATGCCTGCCGAGGAGACAGTCGTGCTGAATGTGAATACTGGCTCATGTTACTTTTATTTGTATGTGACTGCAGCAAATATTGTGGGAAATGCACTTATATAAAGTACTGTTTCAGTGAAACGTAATCCCGTCAGTTAACCTTCACTTAACAAAAAAAAGTGCAACAGTGAGTTTGAGATTTGGCAGTTTTAGGGCTCATATGTGCTTCATGTTAGATACAGAGAAGGAGACGGAAAGACCCTTCTGTCCGCACTCTGTGTTCATTGTGTTCGTATTTGTGCGCATTTTCTTAAAGCCTGCACATAGAGGACGAAGCGAGGCAGCACCACCAGAGACTGTGGAGGCAGTTTAGATTAGTTCAAGCAAGATATGACTGTGGGAGACGACAAAGAAATTTAGATAATGTACGGTAATGTCGGTACGGAATGAAACGGTAATATAGCGAAATGAATTCTCCCTCCAAATGTTGGGATGTAAATAAGTGCTGTACAGACCACCGCTCTTCCTCTCCAAAATAAATGGACCAGGTGAGTAAAACCAATAAAAACACTGAGTACAGCAGCTTCACGGTACAAATCAGTGTTTCTACTACCATGTTTGGCACATTGTAGACGGCCCGCTTGCCTAGCACCTGCTAATGTGTGATCACCTAATTTCTGATCTAGATGTTCAGGAGAATTTCACTATAAAGCGAATTATCTGCAGAGGTCTCTGTCTCTCTAAAACAAACAGACCCTGTTATTTAACTGGTAAAAACACTGAATAAAGCAGTTTCATTCCCCAGAATTCATGGCAAATAAGTCCTGCAGGATGGTCCAGGACTGCTTACTGAAGCAGATGGATGTAGATGTCTATCTGAGGCCTAACTAGATTAGACATACAGTGACAGTAAACTCTTTGTGAAACTGGCCTTTGAGGTTGAAATTACAAATCCTAGAAAGCAGCATGATCAGTAGCACAAGAAGACACGCCTTAAGAACAAACATTTGTCACCAGAAACTACTGGTTTTACCAGACCAAGTAAGACTGTAGCAGCAAAACTCAAGAGTGCAGTGAATAAAGCAAGAATGCATGTCAACATCTGTGTTTTCACGACACTGCTGAATGAGGAGGGGCTACTAACCCGATGCAAAAAGCGAATGGCTCTATCTAGAGGAAGTGGTTTGTCCATTCTGGGCTCCTGTAGAAATATGGCAGTGCAACACCTCTGCAGAGGAGGACCCTGTCCCTACATAGATGTAAAAGGCTAACTGTAAGGTAACAAAAACACTATGACTCTCATTTTCAGGTGATTATACACTAAAGAAAACTAACTTATTATATTCCATTTCTGCCAATATATCCCCCTAAATCCTACACACTGGAATTAGAGACACAGCTCTAATTGGTTGAATTCATGTTTTGCCCAAAAAAGACCTGTATCAATTACACAACTTAACACAACCCTGTACCAAATGCCTTACTTTGCCCAAGACTTAACAAGCGAAGTGAACACGACATGACATGTACCTTAGATATGCCCTATACACTCACCGGCCACATTATTAGGTACACCTGTTCAACTGCTCATTTATGCAAATAACTCATCATCCAATCACATGGCAGCAACTCAATGCATTTAGGCGAGTAGACATGGTCAAGACGACCTGCTGAAGTTCAAACCGAGCATCAGAATGTGGAAGAAAGGTGATCTCATCCTGCCTTGTATCAACGGTTCAGGCTGGTGGTGGTGGTGTAATGGTGTGGGGGATATTTTCTTGGCACACTTTGGGCCCCTCAGTACCAACTGAGCATGGTTTAAACACCACAGCCTACCTGAGTATTGTTGCTGACCGTGTCCATCCCTTTATGACCACAGTGTACCCATCTTCTGATGGCTACTTCCAGCAGGATAACACACCATGTCACAAAGCTCAGATCATCTCAAACTGGTTTCTTGAACATGACAATGAGTTCACTGTACTCCAATGGCCTCCACAGTCACCAGATCTCAGTCCAATAGAGCACCTTTGGGATGTGGTGGAACGGGAGATTCACATCATGGATGTGCAGCTGACAAATCTGCAGCAACTGTGTGATGTCATCATGTCAATATGGACCAAAATCTCTGAGGAATGTCTCCAGCACCTTGAATCTATGACACCAAGAACTAAGGCAGTTCTGAAGGGGAAAGCGTCCAACCTGGTACTAGCAAGGTGTACCTAATATTGTGGATGGTGAGTATACATCCTTTGAACTGGGCCCAGAGCATGTCCAGAAAAGCAGGGCTTAAATTGCTTAGAAAAGCCTGACTTCAGTTAGCCTATCACTATGAACCAGGATTAAACCATTTAACAAAACCCAAATAAGTGGACACCACGGCAGGCGCTGCATGTATAAACACATGGGACACATCTTATACACTCAACTTCAGAGTACCACTGAGGCAGACAACACGTCACACAAAAGTAGGTGCAAACAATTAAACTTACCTTAGCCGGCGTCTGGTCTTGCTAGCTAGCATCTTCTTCGTTTGCTGACGACTTTTCGATGAATAAAACTCAATGTCTTTAATTTGTAAACTTCTTCCTCCAGGGTGCCTTTATTTTTCCCCGTTTTCAACAACACGTTTTAATTAAAGTTTCGTTTTTTGACAAACACAAATATGGTTTGTAGACAGCGTCACTGGACGCGCTTGATGGACGCGCGGTTACGTTATGCACGTTTGATTAGGGTCACTGAACGTGCCTGCCGGGCGGTGCAGTGAATTATTTATTAATAAAGTTAAAGTAGTCGTGACTTATGCCGAGGTGCAATATCTCTAAACCTACCTTTAACCATTATACACAGTTTGTACATCACAGACTTCACTGTATATTTCAGAAAATGTCCGCACTTGTACACAACTCGGCGGGAGCGCGTAAATCCACCTGCGTACCCTTAATTCAGAGGGGCACGTGACGCGGAAGTCGGACGGTTGTATAGTTTTGTGGCTCATGCAGGTTTGATCTGTTGCAACAAGTTTATAAGTGACACCATTAGCTGCAATTATGCTGTAAATTTGAAAAATTGAGGGATGAAAAAATAAACTGTACATAATCCAGTGGTGAAGAGAGAGACAGAAGATTTATTTATTTATTTATTTACAATGGCTTCACAGGTGTAACCAATAACAATAATGGGTGCATTCCAGTCTAAGTGTATACCAGTGCCAGGGCTCTGTTATTGCACATGTTGGTATCATTAATGTTATTAGTCACACCTGTGGTTTTCCTCCACAAGCCAAGATCTACGCCTTAAAAAGTTCTGTAGCAGGATTTAAAAATCAAAGCTCAGGGCTGTATGTGAACACATAAATGTGATGCATTTAAAAAGTCTATGATATAATGCATTGTGTGAAATGTATATAAAATCAACTTCTTCACTGCTTGCACTGCACACAGGTGCAGTCATTAAATCCAAGAATTAAAGACCAAATATTTTGCACTTTGTTAGATTAAAGAAGGAATATGGAAATTATTATGGGGTGTTTCTATTGAGCATTTTTCTTAACATTACCCAAACCATGAGTGTGGTGCAGAGGCCGCCTTTACAGGCCCAGAAAATAACTGTGCTCTTTGAGAGATATGAAAGCACCAGTGCAAAAATGTTCTGGATTGCAAGTGCAAGTTTGCAGACATGTGAAAAATGAAGGCTAAATTAGATATTGTCCACATTAATGAGAGAAAATCTGATGTTGTTGATGATCTGTTTGAGTCTGCTGCTTGATAAATGTTTCAAATTGATATAAATTCATATCAATATTGCGCCACCCTTGTTGATTGTAGGAGGGAAACTATGCAAAAACAATTAAGTTGGGAATATGTGTCATTCTGTTACAGAACTTAACTATATTTCCATTTATTTATTTCTATGTTTCTGAAGTGTTAACCTTTGTTTTAACCTTTAAAAAAGGGTTTCTATAGCTGCCCATACTTTTTTTTCAGATGTTAAACAGAAAGTTTATCCACATATACAGAATTACACGGCTGGATGTCCTACTTCAAATTTGCCTGGACCACTTCAAATTAAAAACAGGCTTATTTTAGGTTATTTAGGGTGAAATATAGAGACAGCCTGAATTGCTGGAGGTGTGGGCTGAGTGTTGGCACACTCCTCCACATGTTGTGATCCTGATCTGCCATACATCATGATACAAAAATTATCCTTAAATTAGACATCCCATTTTGCCCAAACTTGTTTGTCCTTCTAAAACCCTTGCCTGCACCCCAGGCAGACTTATTAATCAGTTGGAGAAATACTATGCTAAGTGGGTGAATTACGTCTCCTTTATTAAAGGGAGAAATGTGTCATGTGGCATTCAGTTATTTTCACATCTGCCAATGATTATTTAATTATGTTTATTTTGATTATTTACTTATCTATTTTTATTTTTTAGTATTGTTAATCAGTTTATGTCAGCGCTGTCTCCTGTCTAATTATACAACTATGTATCCCAGGGGTGTCAAATATACAGGCCTGGGGGCCAGAACTGGCCTGCCAAAAGGTCCAATCCGGCCCTAGATGACTTGGCACACCTCATATTGATGCCCTTGTGAGGGCTTAGTGTGTCAGGTTTGAAAAGTGAGTAGATACTTAGTGTAAAATACAGCCTCAGAGGCTTCTCCACCCTGACAAGAATACAGCTCTCTGAAATAACAGTAAATAATTACCGTGGTCATATTTAAACATATTGAACATTGCGCAAAATCTTGTCAACCAGCAGCTTCAGCACAAAAGAATCTGTATCAAACTATCTCCTATCTAAAAACAATATGGCAGTGGATGACTTCACCTGCTGCTTCAATAGCTTCCACGTTAGTGAAAAATTATGAAAAAAAAAAAGCACATGTAATGACAGTGAGTAGCAGACTGACTGAATGTGGAAAAACTGAGACATACTGTTGAATTTGCACATATGTTTTGTAGGATATTGTAGGCTGTATATCATCTGTTTTGTAAATTAAAAGGCATTAAAGGCAAAAAATTAGATAGACAGACGGATAGATAGATAAATAGATAGATAGATAGTAATATACATGTAAATACGAGAAGACGAAAACAGATCAAAATAAAATATATGACAATATAGAAATATAAAATATATACAAAAATAAGTACTAAAATGTAAAATATACAAGGGAAATATCCTGTATATAAAATAAAAATATATAAAAATTGCAGGAGTAAAAAAAGAAGATCATTTATATACACAACACAGTGAGAAGTGAGGTAGAAGTTGTAAAGGGTTGTTATTTATAGGTTGTTATATAGAGGTTTTACTGATCCGGCCCACTGGAGATGAAACTGGGCTGTGTGTGGCCCCTGGTGTAACCTCTCCAGTCCTTGTGCTCTATTTTTACATATTTATACGGCCATATGATGCATCCTGTTTGATGCTGTTTTTCTGTTAAAAAGAAATCAATAAATACGACTTAATAAGAATATAAGAAAAAAAAAACAGGTTTATTTTATGTTCAATATAACAAACAATAAGAATATTATCAACCATCCAGTGCTGCCCTATAGGCAGGGACCAGTGTCTTGAACAATATGCCATCAGCCACAAGGGGGAGCTAACCACATTTATTTCCCCAAAATAATGTCAGCTGTGTGTTGTTTTTAGAGATACAGTAGATAAGAACCTTTTGTTAGATTGAGTCCTGGTGCTTCAGACCGTGTTTCACATTTGTCTCAACCGTGGATTAGCAGGATTACTTGTTGTGTCAAATTATGAACTCCAATCCTATACCAATGCATGGAATTAGTGGAAATCATAGTTACATTACAGTCTTACAATATACTGGAACACCTTCTGAATGACTCAGTCTACCTGGCCTCCTTCTAGAGAAAGCTTGCTTAAAACAGTGCAGATCACAGGCTTGTGCTTGAACATTACATTGTGTTGCACATGATAAACAACATTTACTTCCTTCACCCACTTGATGGCAGCACAGACCAAAAGAAAGCCCTGACAATGAAGCGGTTCAAATTTCACCTAGCAACAGAGCTGCTGCTTGTTCATTCACACACCTACATGGTTACACGTGATGCCCTTCCACTTTCACATGTACAAACAATCCATCACAAGTACATGCAAGCACCCCAGCTCAGGTACATATAGGCTGATGCATGAAACCGTATTCATCTGCAAACGCTGACGTGTTTACGCAGATAAACAGCGGGCCTCTGCATGTGTAAACAATAAACAATGGAATTTAAACAAGTGAAAATCATTATAGATGAATAGGACAGGCAGCAGTGCTAGGAAGAAGCTGTGGCCATGTGACACCCGAGCTCTGTCATACAGCCCAGTGCTACTGTCAGCCCACATAAAGCCACTTTCAGTGTGAATGGAAACGCTTTGATTTGGCTTTCAGGCCACGGTCAGAGTCAATGCAACAGGCTCTAATAGTAGAATTACTCCCACCGCTTTTACCCCTTCGTCTCCCACTTCCCTCCATTCATCCCCGACCACGTCCCCTTTTTTTTTCCCTCCTCCCTCCCCCTCTGTATTCTCCGTTCCTCTCCCCATTCCAAACAAACATACAGACCCTGTTTATTTGTCCCATTTGAGAAAACAGTCCAGAGATCCTGGCGCTGTGTAAGAGATCAAAAAAGCGATGCAAAAATCAATTGGCTCTGCAAGTCTCAAGACTGCCATGCAGTAAATTGGCTCTGAATGACGGCACTATGTGGACCGTCTTTTTTTTTTTTTCATAGCTCCTCTTTTAGGAAAATAAAAGCAAACTTCACTGAATTTAGAGTGACCGACTGTTGTCTTCCTCTCTCTAAAATCATGTCAAGGGACTTTTGACTGAAAGCATGTGATGGGTTTTGTGGTATTGTCATTCCCAAGTGGCCACACTTACAGAAACCAAGCATCTGTGGTTTCTGACAGTGCTTACGGGAATGAATAATAGTTGTGTTAAATTGACTCCAATTTCTGGACAAATACATCCAAACATCGTTTCCGTGCGTTTGGCTCCTTAGAGAGCTGAACTTCATCATGATAGTCGAAATTTGTCAGGAACCTTTAAAGCCATACTTGCTGTAGGAAACAGGCTAATTACTCTCGATCAATTAAGAAGCTAGTTTTCCGGGGCTGCATGTGTGCTGGCGGGTGACAGACATATAAACCATGGAGGCCAACTTCCCCCATACTTCCTTTAATTAACTCTTTGATCTGAGTGCTATGTAGTGAGCTCAGGCCAGAGGCAGCTCCGAGGGCCAAGGAGGGAATGGATAGCATTTCATATACCACCACAGCAGGAAGAGAGGAAAACGCTGACACACTCCTGTTTGGATGGAAATGAAAGTTTATGTTCTTGTTTACTTTGATTCTAGTTTGGCATTGTGTAACTCTGGGACAGTTGACACTGATCTCTAAACTGTTTGCAGCACATAGATAGAATATATAATGTATAGCTTGTTTGTTTCTACAGCTAAATCTGCACTGTGGTCACATCTGAAGTCTGAATTTTGGTGCCACACAATAAAATTAGAAACACACTGACTGGGTTACTCAGATGCTGTGTTTAGGGACTTGACCGGCGGCGGAGTGTATCTGGATTTGAGGGGGTTGAAGTGAAGGGACAGCGGATCTGGCAAGTTTTAAAAGGAGCAGTAAGCTCACTTTGTTGGTTGGAATTTGCAGCACCATCGAACGACTTAATAACAATGCGTGAAGCAATGAAAATTACACAGCTCCTGCTCGAAAGGAAAAATTAATTGCTCTCAGGTTGCACTCTAGAGAAGTTTGCTCGTTCAAGCACGTGCATGCACGCACACACACACTCACGGGCAGGCAGGAAAGGACTTTTACCCCCCCCCCCTCCCTCAAGAACACACATACGCACACAGACACACAGGTGCACGTGGAACCTTGGCTGGGAGCAGAATCAGGCCTCAGGACTGGATGTGCAACCATGTGTGTGTGTGTGTGTGTGTGTGTGTGTATGAACCTGCAGCTCTCCTGTGCTGTGCAGCGGAGAGAAGAATAGGGCCTGGGCCACATTCCAGCCCTGCCTCCCTGGGCGAGAGACAGTATTCAGCATTCCTCTGCCTGCCTATCAGGCCAGGTGCATTCCAGAACACACACACACACACATTTAGACAAACAACACACAGTTTGGAAACACACATTTATACTCAATCATAAATACGACATGTATAGGCACGTATATTCGTACCCATATGTGCATACAAGCACTTATAGGTGGTCACACAGTACAGATATGTGTGTACTGTATGTTGACATTTTTAAAAATATGAACTAACCTATGACCTCATTAACATTCTACTGAACACACACCCACCCACCCACCCACGTAGATCAGCGTAAGACACACATGTTGTACATACTGTGCGTATGCTCGACATACATGTGCTACCTCGCTCACATGAATAGACGTAGGCTTAAACCAAGACAAGCTAGCATTGTGTGTGTATCGCTGCTGCTGCTTCGCTGCTACATTATGTGAAAAGATGTTCTCTGCCTCTTTAATTCTTGTATGATTCAGTCATTTTTAATGCATGGACTTTTCTGTTTGGAGGAGGCTGAGCTATTTAAAGAGCAGGGGTTGAATACACTGTGAATGTACAGCCAGCCTCTTTTTGAAGTTCATACGGTGCTGCGATGCACTGTGAGTCACACATGACAGTGCAGACGGGGGTGGAGTGTGCGTGTGTGTGTGTGTGTGTGTGTGTGTGTGTGTGTGTGTGTGTGTGTGGTGTGTGCGTGTCCCCATCCGGGTCTTTTTCTTTCATTTATCAGGAGATTTGCTTAGGCTCTTTTCTCTCTACACTTGACAAGAATGAAACAGAAAATGCCAGGTTTTCTTTATGTGAGCAAACACAGCACAGATAGGAAGAACGTGAGATTAATAACCTTTTCTTAGGAGGTGAGGTAGGCAAGTGAAGGGGGATAAAAGGGGCAACTGGCAGACAACTGCAGGAAAATGGGATGGAGAGACAGACGGCTTGATGAGGGAGAGAACGGGATGCTCGCTTCATGCAAAGTCAGTTTAATCTGCAGCCATGGTCAAATGTAAAGACACAACAACCCCAGAACAAAAGCTCCATTCAGTGTTAACGCGCTGCTTCCCTTCCACACTATTCCACCATCAGACAGAGGGAAAAAGGTTGTTGGTTACATGCTATTTGACAGGCACGGGACTCCATGCTTGACAAGCCCTGAATCAGACCATTACTTTCTGGCATTCCTCCCTCACCGTTACGCTTACTTCCCCTATTCTTGCATTCCCCATCGCTATCCTTATCCTTTTTCTCCTTCCTTGTCTCTCATCCTTCACCTCCCTCCCTTTCTTCCCCTTTACATCCCCAGTTCATGTCTGCTGGTAGCGCGAGCCAATTCCCGCCCTTCTCTCACTCACCCCTCCACCCCCCCTCAGCCCACTTCTCATCCATTTCCATGTGGCGACTTTTCATCAGTGAAGTGCCTTCCTGGCCCGACTACCCCCACCCCACCTACTCCCTCCGCCACTCACTGAATGGATGCAGCATTAAAGAGAGAGAAGGAGAGAGAGGGTGAGGGCTGAAACCATCCTTCCTTCCTCCTACAAGCGCCACCCCTTTGGCTGTCGCAGAAGTGGTATGTTCCACAGCGAGGACTGCAGAAGTTGAGAGAGCACATTGTTTGTAATCTGGCATTGCAGGGGTCACTTCCTGACTCGTGTGTCCGCTCCCCGAGCCCCGCGCCGATCCCTTCTCCCCCCCACCTCCTCCCTGTGTGTCCATGCATTGGCCAAGTAGCCTAGGGCTTTTGGACAAACCCTGTTCTTCCCCTTTTGTGTAGGAAAGCTTCAACATCTGAAAACAATCAAATAATCTGGGCACAATGCGTCTCTTCATGGAGGGGTGCTGGTGGTTCCCAGATGAGCGGGAGGATTAAGTGGAGGAGGCCATAGGGGAGAGAAAGAGAGGGATGGGGATGGGGGCTACACAGCTGAGTTGGGGAGGGGGGCGACTTATTGTTATGAGATTTTCATAGCAAAATCTGTGTATACATCTATGTGTAGGTAGTTTTGCATGAAGGGATGTTTTGGGAACACAGGAGACATCTGAACACTCTTCCAAAGAGTAATATGAGGAGTCATGTCTGACTCAGAGGTTTCACAGTCATTGATTCCTTCTTGTTTGATGCAGAATGGAAACATAGCAGTGAAAACAACACAGTGAAAATGAATTGTTGTCATTTCATTTTTGTTTCAAGGAAAAAATTAAAGCCTCTATGTTAAATTCATATTTGCAATGTTGGAAAATTTGAAGCATGTAAATATCGCAAAAAAATAACATGGTGCAATAAGTCAAACAAACTTCATGACCTCTGTGTATTTAAAGGTCTAGTGTGGGGGCTTTACAAGTGGTGAGGTTGCAGAACTGAAACTTTTCTTGTGTGACGTGTGTAAGAGAACTATGGTAACTGACTCCAAAACATGAATGGCCCTGTCTAAAGCCAGTGTTTTGTTTGTCCCTCCTGGGCTACTGTAGAACAACATGGCAGATTCTGTGAGAGAGGACCCGCTCTGTGAGCACGGTCTCACTCCGAAGTCGTCAAAGTCAGGCGCTTGGGCAGTGACTTGCGGTGTAAGAAACCAATGAAAAGAGGCGTCCTGTAACGTCTGCATGATATGCAGCTGGTTGAAGTTATAGTTTAACGGCACCTGGTGGCGTCAGGGGGAAACATGGGGGGACAAGGACGAAAGTTAAGGCGGTGAGAGTCCAACTGGGGCAGGTGGGAGGGGTCCAACAAACACTCAGAGTTACACCTGAGAGAGCGGTGTTCGTGTCACGTAAGATTCTAAAGCCAAACCCTGTTCTTTTTTCCCAAACCTTACCATGTGTTTTTGTTGTAGACAGAAAACATCGTCAATTTGCGGTGTTGTACTGACGTAGTGCGCTTATTTTGAAAGAGACTGTATGTAAATGTTAAATTTCCTGTGAAAACAGAAGTGTATTTTGACACAAGACAATGCATGTAACAGGCAGAACTTGACATGGCGTCCCAGTATGTCAAGACCAACGCACCCAGGGTACCTTGCATGTCCTATGTGGACGTGGAAAGTCCATGACCAAACGTCAATATGTGACGAGGTCGGAGTAACAATGTTTTGGGTCTGTATGTAGATTTAACAGCTCACAACAAAAACATAATGATTCTTATTTTAGGTGACTATAAACTAATGAACACAATTATGAATATTAGATATATTACTTTAGCTAATAAATACCCTTAAATCCTGCACACTGGACATTTAAGGTATACTGCTTAAAGGAATAGTCCAGCATTTTTGGAAATACGCTTGCCAGGACTTAGATGAGTGGATTAATATCACTCTAATGTCTGCACAGTAAGAAGCCAGCAGCCAGCTAGCTTAGCTTAGCACAAAACTGGATACTGAGAGAACAGTTGTTTTACAGGGGGCTTGTGCGCCATGCTATTTTTTAGCTGCATTAGTTGTGTTCTGCTAGTGCTAGTCTTTGTGCTAAGCTAATGCTGCGCCACATTTACCTCAGAAGTCGGCGGTCGCAGCTGGCACATGACGTCACACCCAAGTTGAATGTGTTCCAGTACAAGAAGTCGGAAAACCAACATGTTAGCATCACCAGTTCTAGCCAGGTTAGCCATGATTAGCATTACCAGTCGATAACAACCCATGATGCTGTATTTGCATGTACAAATACTGTAGCAACATGTCAACAGATAGAAGTCAGATAGTGCTGCGTGTAGGACTGCTTTAATGAGACACAAATATTGAAGAAGTGCTAATAGACAGTATATTAGTGCAGTGTTCACTTCTGTTGATGCACGGTGCAGCCATCTTGGATTTTGAGGTCAGGGTTGGTGACGTTCCTCCAACTTCAGGAAGCATTCCAGTTAAAATTTCCGACTGGAAACTCTAAAATCCGACCTCCCAGAGCAAATCTTACGTACCATAAGCTGACAGCATATGTCTCAAAATGTCAACTATTCCTTTAAATCCCAATGCCACTGTGGGATAATGATAGTAGAAACATCCTGTCTAGCTCCTTTTCCTTGCTCTTCTTTGTTATATATACATGAATGTACACACACCAGCACGCACGTGCCCACACACGCACACAAACTTCTCCCGCGTCTCTCATGCTGTTCCTACTCATCCTCATGAGAATGGTAAATAGTCATCTGTAACTTCCCCTCCAACATATTCATTAATCCCTTCTATCCTGTGGGGCTGGATGATGATTACAGGGAAGCCAACTGAAGCCGCCCAAATAAACACCCCTCAGGCAGCAACAAAGGCCTGTCCACCTCACCCTAAACACAGCTTCCCCAGCTAGATCAGGTTTCAATCAAGCCCACGCACAACATGCAAACAATAGGAAGTAACAGAGTCTCGAGCGCTGAGAAAGCTAACTGCGGCTGAAACCAATTTAGTTTCCCATTTCTGTAGCTGAGATGTTAGCGACTGCTACAAATTTACTGGCAAGCGGATCTTGAGCTTTAACTGTAAATCTAACAGCAAATCTAAAGTGGACTGACAGCCTGCCTTACCCTCGTGACACATGTAATGCATAATATATAGAAAGCTGTATAATACAGTATAAAACAACATTTACTTTAAAGTGCAGCTGCTTCACTTTTGGTTTCTGTTCATTCTGAGCACATGCATAACACACAACTATGTATTTCCCCCCCTGTAAAACACACTCCACTGTGGTTTTTGGATGCGCACATAAATTCTAACCATTTACAGAACTTAAACAATCCCAGAGATGTGTTTCTCTCAAGGGCTTTGCAGCCATAATGACCTTCCATCTGAACCAACATCCTTGTGCATGGTCACAAGACCGTCTCTTTAAGCTTGACACACTTTACTCATCTAGTTATCCACATCCATCTCTCTTCTAAGACATTCTTGAAACAAAATCTTGGAAAGGAAAATCCCCTCATGCTGCTTAAATAACATCAAAGATTCCTCAAGCAGTATTCTGAGGACGATTAAGCAACATAGTAAATGTTTGCATCTTGAGTTCCAGACTGGTCATATGCATAAACACACAGTCAGAAGGAGACATTGAGAGTGAGCACACAGCACATAGTCAAACATGCCTGAAGGCCCTCACACTTCCTTCCCCTCTAGCCACTACACCTTTTCTACTCACCACCCTACAATTAGCGTGCCTAAAAGTTGCAGGCTTCCGAGGCCAGGCCCACACTAATCATAGGTATGCATTGTTGTGTTCAGCTGCCAGGCCTTTAAAAATCAGCACCTCTTGTTTAAGCCACACCTCTTGGCTGAGATCAACGTGAGTCCACTGTCGTTGTCTGAGGGGTCCCACAGACAAACTGGGGAGGGACACTCTACAGGTGTGTGTTTTTAAAGAATGGAAAGAAACATTTTTTACCAACTCGGGGAACTGGATGTGGCACACACAGACAAAAGTTACAATATTATAAATGTGTTGACAAAAAGGAGGGAGGTAGAGCAAATATAAGGCAGAGGATCCAGAGATAAGATTATTTACAAAGAGCTGTCATCAGCCGTCTCCGGTCTCTCTCACTAGATGCCCCGAGGTCTCGGCAGACTGTATGGCGGCAGCTACACAGACTGAATTTCCTTTCCATGGCTGCTGTACAAAGAGAGGCCTTCACTTCTCCTCTCTTGTGACCAGACGCTGCCTGCGCTGCTAGGAGCTGGTGATCACATCACCTGTGTTTTAAGGTCGTCATCTGATTCGAGTCATCATGGTCCAATACTAAGAATGAATCCCCCGTGCTATCATGAATAAAAGCAGCCACGGAGAGATGTTTATGTTTTTGTCATGCCGCAAGCTAGATTGATTTGTCTCTTGTAATTATACGTGCCAAATTTCCAGTTCTAATGCTGTCATGTTAGGTTCATCTGTGAATTTTTAACTTGTTAATTCAATTTCATAACCACATTCTGTTTATCATCTGCAAACAGTCCTCTCCAAACACACACCTACAGGTCTACACAGATGACTTAGGGATCATGTCAACGTTACAAAGTCACAAGTAAGCTTTAATTTACGCATTTTAAGTGTTTAAGGTCCTGTGTGTGGGATTTAGTGGTGTCTAGTGGTGAGGTTGCAGAACTGAAACTTCACCTGTGTGCCAAGCATGTAGGAAAACTATGGTGGTCGACAAGAAAACATGAGCCAGTGTTTGATATAGAACAACATGGCAGACTGTGTGGGAGAGGATCTGCTCTTTATGTAGATATAAACAGCTCATTCTAAGGTAACAAAAACACAACAACTCTTATTTTTAGGTGATTATAAACTAATGAAAACATAGTTATGAATATTATACACCATTTCTGCTGGTAGATGTCACTAAATCCTACACGTTGGACCTTATAACTGATATTTCAGGTGTTTAATAACAAGTAAAATCCAATAAAAAGCCAAATAAGTCTGTAAAATATGTGTCAGTACTTAAGTAATTACTGAAAATTAAGAAACATGACCGACACAAATCATACCAGACGGTGATCTGCAAATCAGTTCAGCCGTCTTCCTGAAAGTCAAGCAAGGTTCTATTTGTGTTGGACTCTGCTGCTGAATGAGGTTTGTGTTGAGCTAAACACATCCTTTATGCTGCGGTCGCTTGTTGGCAATACAGGAATGTTAGCTTGTTTACCGTCTTAAAGAGAATTGTGATGACCCTGATTGCACTTAGTGAGGGAAGTCAAGGGATGCCTCTGTTAGCTAAACATCCTGTTGCCTTGTTTAAGTACACTACAGTGTGTTGTGTTCAGTGTCTGTGAAAAAAAACACAGGAAACGCACACCAGGGCCATCCACATTTGTGAGATGAGAAAGAAGGCTGACTTCCTGAACTCTGAATACTCTGAAGGATACAGGCATGCTAGTGGGAAAATTCATGGTCATTGCTGTTGCTGCTCTGTCTGAAACAAGGGAGACTTTATTTGGACTTGTGATCGTGACAATGGTAACCAAATTCGAAAAAGGAAGAAGTGTGAACAAGTGGCCACATTTAGTGAAATGCAGACGGAGACAGTCTTCTGTCACTTGATTACCCAATGTGAGAGTTTTAAGAGATGCTATTTTTTTTTATGTAAATAAGACAAAACATGCATATCAAGCTGACATTTGCAGCTTTACTGAGAAAACAATCCCAAGAGACCGTTCGCCTTTGCTCTCAAGCAGTCATCAGGATAGCAACACACACCGACCTTAGACAGGAAACCTAATCAAATACCAAAGGAAGTGCACAATATGTGTCAGGGCTGCACACGCGGGGGGTCCTGAATGCATGGGCTATCTATATACAGTGACACAGAGGGGTGTTTTATATGGCTGCAACATAAGGCTGTGGCACAAGCTGTATGAAAGCCAGAGAAATACAAAGAAACTTCTCACACAACATGCTGTCACTATGACAACCAGGCAGAATCATTTAGCCTGATCTCTTGCCATTCCACACAGCACAGAAATCCAATAGCATTTAAGTCTTACGCAACCAGGCCACCGATTCGCTCTGCAAGGCTTTTAACACATTTGCAAATAAGATTCATAGGTGCATGCATGGATTCTTTTTTTTTTTTTTCTCCTCTGTTGTTTTTATTTTGGAGGGTGCTCCAGCTGTGTGGAGAGAGTTTGGGGTGCAAGGTGGGGCAGCTTTAACTACACTGTATCCAAACCCTCTGTTGTGGTTTAGCAGTGATGGGGGTTAACCTCATGCCTCATTTTTAATTTACCATTATAAGCTATTGCATTACTAAAACAATACCACAGTGTAATTTCAAACTAGCCCTCAGGATAGGTTGCATTTGTGCATCATAGAATATCCTCATTTTGTGTTTCTTTAACTTTACCTGTTTGGCTTGAAGCTCTGAATGTATGTTTCATATTTCATAATAATAATTATAATAAAAGATATGAGATAAAAATACCCTACTGGCTTTCATATGAAGGGGTCTAGTGTAATTCCACGTGCTGCTGCAGTCACTGCTGTGTGCATTTAAAGCATTTCCCCACAATTTCACATCAAGATTTTTTTTATAAATGGTTCAGGGGGCTGGTCTAACACGGTGCAACTGCTTTAATGAAAGAAAACAAGAGAAATTGTTAATGGCCGAGTGTGTGTGTCAGCCCAAGTCCTTCCTCCAGATTATTTTCTACCTTGCGTGCTATCACAGAGACGCTTCCCTCTTGTATCAATGCGTGATTGAAGGGAAACTTCTTTTTGGAAGTGCGGGGACTACTTTAGGTCAACTTTGGAAAGAAACGCACCTAATTCGCCACATACAGCTATAAGAGGACGCATATTAGCAATGTGTGTGTTTATCTTTACATAGATGCGATAAATTGTGTCCTGGTTGGGCGTATTTTACCGCAAGAGTGTTATGTTTTTACTACGTCGCGGAAGGATCTGATTTTCTAGAGCGAGTGAGGGTCGACACATCCGCCCAGTTTTCCGATGTTTCATTCCCCCCGAGTTGAAAATGGAGTTCGATTAAAGCAGATGTCCACCAACTTCTCAAGGAAATCTCAAGTGTAGAGGCTTTTACTTTACGCGTCGGTGTTAATATTGAAAACGGTCGTAGCCTTTTTTTGGGGGCGCTTTGGATGCCTTTACTGCACATTACGCGGACACGTTGACGGAGCAACGCTCCACAGCGCTTTTTCAAGTGTTGTCCTGGACCTGAAGTTGGCGAATGGATGCTCGACAGCCAGCCATAAATAACCTGCCAAACGCTCCAGCCTACAGCAATTTCTACATTTTTTGAGGATCTATTCACATTTTTTTTCTGCAAAGCGGGGGATCTGTGTTGTTTGTTGAACAGGATGATGCCGATGGCCCATTTGTTATGGTCGGATTTTACTTCCAGGGAGGATAAAATGAATCAACGATTATCATTCCTCCTCGCGATTTAACGTTAGGTTCCAGGCAGCGAGGCTAACGTTAAGCTAGCTCCCCACTTTTGGGGGTTTATCACAGGGACGCTTAGCCAGCAATGCCCCATTGTACATCGTTTACTTACTGTCCGAAATAGAGGTAATTTCTACATGTGAAGGAAAATGGTGATATTTGTGGTATTTTATCCCGCCGTCACTGCGTCGTCGATGCTATTGCTAGGATTTGGATCCCCGTGAGGAAAAAAATGAGTGAAGATTCAACCAATCCAAACAACGAGTGAGTACTGTTTATACATATTTCCCCCCTGTATTTACACACACAACATACAGCTGCAGTACATATCTTTAGATATTAACACGCTTTACTCGAGCTGCTGTGCACTATCAGCTCCCAATGACATTTCTAGCCGAGCGACGCTGGTATTTCATCACCCTGCTTTACTGATATAAACAATAAGAAGCTATAATCCTTTTCTTTTGGTAATTCTGTAAGCGTGTAGAAAGCTAAACTGTTTATTACAGTGTGGATTTAAAAAGAGAAGTGTCTCATAAGCAGTGGCATTGACCTGTAGTGGGAAAAAAATCTTATTTTTTTTTAATAATTTTGTGTTGTAATTCAATGTGAATGCTGTAAGGATTCATATAAGGCCACTGTATATATATATAGGTGTAATAATGGCTGCCTGTAATTTATTTAACAGGGGAATTAGATGCATAGGATGTTTATTATGGCGTTATATTAGGGATCTTTGTAATATATATATATGTACACAGCAATATAGCCGTCTAAATATGATTTTATATACACTGTATTGAGTGTATGATGATCTGAAAGCGTTATTATGACAGCCTAGATGTGTATGTAACTGCTGTCCGCCATGATTTCCGAACATAATCATCGATTAAAATCGTGCACATCATGTTTAGTATCCCAGTCCAGCCCTTTCTTTAATGAAAACCCTTCGAGTCGATTGCGGCAATGTCAACGTCGAAAAGCTGAAGATGCCATTTTTTTTTCTCAATCACACTCATTTACATATCACAATCTCCATTCATAAAAACGCTTTAAAAAGGCGTCACATTCACACCCAGAGCCCCACCACGGCACGGGGATCAATCGCGATCCGTGCACGAGGTGTTTTCGTACACGTCGCGCCCATTTCAAGTCGCATTTCGGTATTGTTTTAATGGGCTGATCCCTTGTGTGCGCTTGTTGACAGTCAGTGAGAAATATCTGCTCCGGGAGGTGCTGCGGTCACATGATCCCCTCCATTCATAAAGTACCTGCCTGCCCATTCACAGCACTGTACACTGTTTCGCATTGCACCGACGATCACACAATGATCACATTTCCTGCGTTTACTGTACAATGCGTGGCACACAAACGCCTCAGCTTGTCTGTTAACCGTCTGTTTTACATACGTGTTGTGTTTAAAGGACGTTTCTGCACTGTCTGTGAGGATTTTCTTTCATAATGTATTTGTCACACAGGAAGTCATATGGCCCTTTGCAGCCATTTACAGTGTCACGGTTTAATGTTGGAAACACACCCATGTTTTTCCCCCAGTCTATCTATCTGACCTAAATGAGGTTGATTGATTTAATGCGTAGAGGCTTTGTCCTTGAACTACACTTCTGTGTTTTATGTAACATATGTCATGGAGTTCTTTTCACCTCACATCAGATAGACGACAATAAATCTACTCACCCTTTGTTAACTCAGTATTATTTTAGGGGAAGTACCCGAGCTGATTATTGCAATTAGTCAAGATTTAGCTGAAATTATGTAATAACCTAGTATGTTTGATGCTAGTGGGAAGGGTGAAACCTCTGATTCCAGCAGTCATCTGAATACATCTTCTCATCTAGTGAGATAAATTACAGTGGAATTAAACCGTTCCTGAATCCGCCAGGACTTCCTGCATTAACCTCAGGGACACCTAAGGCCCCCCAGGCCCCACTTTTGGAGCTAACCGCCACAGGCTACAGATGATCGGTGGTGTACAAGCTACAGTATATGCTGGGTTTGTTCCACACTGCATGATGGCAGCAGCTAAGATGGCGAAGTGATCCAAACATTGTTGCTATGATTCCACCACCTTTCTTGTATGATTCATAGTATTGGAGTGAACAGAATACAGAGCGTTGCCTGAGCCGTTTATTTTTTTGTTGAGGAGAGTCTCCTTAATTTGCTTTTTCTAATGACACAAAAAATAAGCTATTGTATGTCTTGTTTAATTTTAATTTCAGCATCAGGGATGTGAATCAGAATGTTTCTAAGAGAGATGTGCGTTCCTTTTTATGTTGTGACATTGTGCTCTCCTCCATTGATGAGATAAATATAGATCTTTGATGAGTCACTTGCTAAATCCTAAAACAAATCTGCCTTTACTTTAATCGTTTCTATCAATCCTGGTTATATTTTATACTTCATGCTTCCGTGTACAAGCGCAGTAAAGGAAAAACTCCCCTGTAGCTCGCATTGTGGACATTTAGTTTGAACATCTCCACAGAACGTGTGAAGAGATAGTCCTGAAGTGGTTTTGTCTGAATGATGGGTGGTAAGTCGAGCTGGTGTACACACACAGCACACCCTTCCCTGAGAACATGTTCCTTGGCCTTGGCGCAGCTATGTTCACAAGGCTGAAATGACAAGGAGGCACACAAAGCCTCGTCAGATTTTGGTTTGTGTCTGCTCCGGGGTGTGTGTTGGTGTGATGTAAGGCTAATGTGACTGTTGCAGACAAGGACTACGGTCATGCTGGGAGAAGTGGGGGATTTATGAAAGTATGTGCAAGCAGCCTCTCTGCTGAATGTCACGCTTATCTAAAATATTTATCTCAACCAAGGCAGCAGTCTGTTGAGGTGCACTGTACTGGTACCTTTTATCTCTGCTAAGCTTAAATTTCGAGTTTTCTTTTCAAAACATGAGATAGTCAGACAACCAGAGGCTCCTCTGTCCTCATCAGCGTGTACCATAAGAAAATAAGAAATAAAACGTGTGATAGTTTTAGTTTGTTCGGGCCTGTAGGCTGCGTTTGCTAACAAGAATCAAATGAATCCCTCATCCGTTTTTATCAGCGAAGGTCGGTCGCCTCTATACTCCACTGAGCGTGTATAGGGTATGGCCTCATTGTTTTAGATTCCTGCAGTTCTGTGGTATTGTCTGTTGCCAGTCAGGTGATTCCTCTCTCTGTGTCCTCTTCCTATCTGTGTGATTGATTTGACAGCTCAGCGTTTTATCTGCCAATGTGGGTGTCGTGATCTTATCACCTGAGGGCGGTTTTGCACTCCCATTCCTGTTGCCGAGCTTTCCAAACACATTCCTCCTAAACAACCCCCATCATGTCCTGAAACGACAAAGGGAGACAGCTACTTCAGCTGTTAGGGCTAGTGCTTTATGGCCTGGGTAATTGCCTATATCCTGTGGCCCTTATGTTAGGCTAAATAATTTCCTGGACCTTTTTTTTTATAGATGGTATTATTTGGGGTTATTGCCAGTTGTTGGATATGACCTCAGTGAACACTTAGCTTTACCAGCCGGCCTAGTCTTAACTATAGACACATCTCACCTTTGACAAAGTCTGCTGAGCTGAACACATCGTTGGTTTTGCTTCTGTATTCTTTTGGGGAAGTGCTGCTTGTGACTGCGGTGGTTTACAGAGACCAATGAAATGTCTTATTTGACTAATATACAGAAGAGCGCTTTACTTTACCGGTTGCTAGGCATGTTCTCACATTTTAATAGATTTAGGTGCACGTCTAAGATACCCATGTATTGTAGAAATGAAAGTGTCTTTACATTCTCTCAGTTTCACTTAACGGTGAAAGGTTGCACAACCCTTGAAGTTATTTTTCGTACAGCATATTTATGCCCCAGTGTCTGCGTGTTCTATTAGAAGCTGTCGTATTGTTTGCGTGATTAATGACAATGATCCTCTGTATAACCAGAGGGCTTGGACTGTCTGTAACTGAGACAAGCCAACACACTGAACAGGCCTTGTATAGTGGTGGACTGTTCCATTCCCATGGCCAGATTTAGGCCTGGATTCTGTGTATTTTAAACCCGAGCCACTTCCCTCTTATAATTTTCATTTCCTCTTCAAGTATTTTAGGAGCAAGCATAAACTGGCGTAAATGTCAGCGGGGTATTTAGAGCATATTTCAAACAAAATTCCTTATTTTCAAGACAAAGACCCGGTGTGGACGTATGCTGTGTGTGTTGGCCCTCGCCAAAAAACTCCCATCACAACATCCTGATAGCAGGGCTTGTCTTTATTTCTTTGTCAAGGAGGGCCTCTGATGTTCACAGACCATATCTCAATGCCTCTAAGAAGTGCTTTTAGCACTAAGTGTCTGAATTGTGGATATTGTTTTCAGTTGTGCTGCATGCGGGAGCATGAAGGCTGGGCCTTGTTGTGAGCTCTTTGCTGCAGCTGGGCTGAGATGGTTCTTTCCTGCGAGGCCACAGACATAAAAGGGCACAGATGTAAATCCTAAACCTTGTGTCTTTGATTGAGTTTCCAAACACTTTGAAAACAGGAAGGGGTTTCTGTGTGTGTGCGCCTGTGCACACACACACACACTTGTGTGTTTATTTCTGTGGGAACATTTGGCATGTGCATGTGTTTCTGGGAGAGATAGGCCTGGATCCGAGATGAGTGGATTTAAGCAGTCGTAGCTTGATGTTATCAAATGAATCAATTATTGAGTCAAGTTTTCAAGTAGGGTTAAAATTGGAGGCCTGTAAGAACATATATTTTTATCTGCTCGGTAACTTTTGATCAGATTTTGTCCTGTCTAGTGGCTATATTTAGAATTGGAACAGACTTTTATTGCTTGGTGAGTGTTTCTTGATTCCTCCAAATCTCAGAGGCAGGCGGTGTACGGAAATCTGATTGTATGTGAATCTAATCAGGGCTGGGTGATATGTAGAAAATCAAATGGCATGATATTTTTGATTGAATACCTGGATGTCAATATTGCAACAATAGGGTTGACTGTTGGTGCTTTCACGCAATGTTTACTCAATGAGATTTTTGATAAATGATCGTCAGTATTGCGGATATAAGAAGGCAAATAATGGAACAGCTAGAACAGCCTGGTAAGGACAGACAGTTACATCACTTCACTGTAATGCAGCCAACATTTATGATATCCAAAATCCAAGACGATATCTAGTCTCATATCACGATAACGATATAATACTAATATATTTCCCAGGCCTTGACCTAATTGATTTTCACAATGGACTAATAGGTTGGTTTCTGATATGATAATAATGTTGCCATGCTGTGATGGTTTACAACGTGTCATTGCAGTTTCTCTTTACATCCATGGGCCATCATCATGGTTTGGTGGTTTATCCATCCCGAGTTGTGCCTGAGATGTATCGATGGTTTCTCCCACAGCTAGACGGCTGCCTTGCTCCCTCGGCTTCCCCCTCGGTTTCAGAGTAACTATGACGAGTAGACGCTCGGGTCCCTGGGGACTACTCTCACATCAAAGAGGACCAGAGACGCGGCAGTCGAAATTTGTGGTTCCTATTTTTTTTTTCTTTTTGGTAATGGCAAGCGCAAGGTTTTAATTTTCCAAATGCTTGCGGTTCAAATTAAGATCATCTCAATATGTGGCTTTGATTGATGTTTGAGAATAGTTTTTTGGCATTTGATACACATATGGGATTCTTGTGATTTATAGTGCCACGGCGCAGCGGCACCTAGAACATTGTTGTTGGGGTTGCAGGCCCAATCCAGTAATAGAGGGGTTGGTTAGAAAATCAGTGTTAGAAACACTGTGCGAGTGAGCAGTTTTGACATTCATTTGCTGTTTTCGGTCTATCTTTGGTTTGGGCTACAGGCTAATTTGACCCACTAACTGCTGTCTGTGACGGATGCTACCAGAAGCGACTATGATCAGTTCATTTGCCGTCATCTTATTTCTGTGAAAGGATGGTGGTAAATTTGAAGTGTAGCTTCGCTGTGTGGTGCAGCAGCAGCAGCAGAGTAGGCTTGTTCTGTTTTTTTTTTTTTTTCCTGAGTCAGTTGGTAGCTAAGCTGAATGTTCTTGTGAGGGAGATGACTCACCAGCAGCCTGAGGTGTTGAGAGGAGATAGGGCAAATTTCTCTTTCACTTCTCTTTCTATAGCCAATGTATTAGTTTTCACTGCAGCTAATGTAGCAGGCTTGTGATGCTGGCTGCCTGTTGGGTGTTTCTGTAGGCATTGTTCCATTATTAGCTCTGTTTTTTATTAATGGCTAACAGACAGCCCCCTTCAAAAAGTGTCTTGGTCTGGCCTTATGTCATAATTTGCACTGCATCCATGTTGGGTCATGTTGGTGTTTGTTTTGAGTATGTTCATGCCCTTGAGTTTGCCACTGGTTATTTAGGGGATTTGAACCGTGGCTAATTGGCCAGCTAGTTTGCACCGTTCAGATTAGATGCACTGCTGGAATCGACGGTCGAGTCCCAGATTGCATGTTATTTATTTCTTCAATGAGGCGTGATCGCAGTGAAGGAAACTGCACCACTTTATCCTCTTATAACTCGAGCTCCAAGTTTCCATTTGTTACTCTAGTTTTTTGTTTGTGGTAGATTACATTTGTATAAAGGAATATTACATATTTTTCTGCAACATTATATCTGCAAGCCTTGGACTTGTGTAGATCTTTTGGCAAGTTGATACATCAAGATTTATAGTGTTTTAGGTAAAGCTAAAGCTGTTAAAGAAATGTAAAAGTAGCATATTTTCTGTAAGATAACAGCTGTTGAAGATAGCCACACATTTGAGTAAGAAAAGATAATGAGTCACAACCAGAGTAGCTTTTCACGCCATCTTCCACTCCCCCCTCCTCTACTTTCCTGGTGATTGCTTTCCTTTTGGAGGATAATCTATAGAATCGGATTGGGATAAGTAGCTTGTGTTTATATTCCCAATGATATTTTAATGATTTTTCCCCCCCTCAAAAGTCCTGCAAACCAAAGTGGTCTAGTGGAGCTTGACCGAGCTTGACAGCCTTCCTCCGGTTTTGATACAGGGGAGAGATGGGGAGGAAAAGGGGCGATGGAAAAAAAAAAAAGAGGTGGTGGTGGTGGTGGTGGGGGCTTTTCTCCCCTTTTCTGATGCTAATGAAAGGAGGAATGGTTTTCCAGCTTTTAGCTTGCAGAGTGTGTCTCCCCTGCAGCATGCTCCGCTGCCTGGACATTGTGGGAGGACAAAACTCCAGGCCCGGGATCCAATAACGTGAAATTTCAGCAGAGAAGCGGCCATTGTGTAGAGAGAGGCAGTCGGGGAGGGGTTGGGTAGAAGGGGGAGACGGAGCGGAGGAAAGGGAGGGTGACTTGGCGAGCACCCAGGGCTCAGGCCACATCCTTTCTCTCTCTCCTCTCCTCCTGCACTCCTCTTCCTTCTCCTCCTTCCCTTCTTCTCCCCCTCCTGTCTTTCTTTCAATACCCCCCCTCCTCTCCTCCTATGCCCCTGCCCTCCCCTCCACCACTCCCCTCTCGGGTGGGAAGCCCAAGGCTGAGACAGGAGCAAAGCATGATGGCATGCTGGAGCCCAGTGAGCCATGGGCCGGAGCAGCAGACAAACGGCCACTTTGTCAACTTAGGAAATGGTTGTCCCAGGATCCCCCTTCTCCACCACACACTGGAGCAGCCGGCCTCGAGGCCTAGGCCTGCCTGGTGTGCACGTGCTCCCCCATCACGCCTTCTCTTCTCTTCTTACAATTCATTTTAAGTGGAAATTCTAATTTAAGTCATGGTGTTTTGTTTGCTCTTGGCTCTCACTTTAAATTAAGTTAAGATATTGATTCTCTTACTGCATATATCATATCGTATAGATGTCGTGAAAGCACATGCACATCCTTTTTGTGAGCAGGAAAGGCCATATTTAAATGCGGGTGGGAGCTGTTGACTGTCACCTTGGTCTCCACCCTGTTCCCATCCACAGCCTCCACCTCCTCCTCCTCTTTCTCTCCCCACAGTCCTCCGTTACACTCTCACCCCTCCCTCTGTTTTTCTCTCCTGCTTTTGGTCGGAAATGAAGTCAGTCATCCAGCAGAATAACTTGGAATAATTTGGAATGGGGGGCTCCTTTCTCTCTATCGCTCCCCTCCCTCCTCTCTCCCCTGCTCGCAGGCCCAGGCCAGCTGATCTGCTTCCGCTCTCAATTGTGTGTCCAGTCGACTGTGTGCTCCCAGCAAGGGGCGTGGAGGCCAGCCTTTGTCTCCACCATCCCACTCTGAACTGTGTGTGTGTGTTGCAGCAGGTTGCACTCAAATATCTTTTTGGACCACTTACTGTTTTTACCATAAGAAAGGAACGATTTTTTTTATGTGAGGGAGAAAAAGAGGAACGGGTGGGACCTTTTTATTCTTTGGTTTTGAGATTTTGTCAGATGCATCTTGTTTGCTGTTGAGTTGTTGGTCTGCAAGTTTCAGAAGTCTACTTTAGAGATTTCATTTTATTTTAATCTATATAACTACAGTAACTGTTAGTTTTAGGGATTTCTCTTCTTCTGCAATTCTTAAAACGCAATTGGCATGGGTGTTTTAAGCTAGATGCAAAAATGCGCGTGTACACAGTCCGCTTAACTTCCTCTCTGGGCCCAGCCCCCCTCCCTGTGAGTGTCATGGTTGCTGGCATGTGTGTGATGGTAGGTCTGAAGGGTCAGGCCCTGGTCATTGTGCCCTGGTCATGGCTGAGCGACACCACCGCCTGCCTTCTGTTCACCCCAGGGACCCCTGCCTGACTGACAGCCCCTCCTGCACCCATCACCCGCATCCTTTATTGGGGGCCATAGAGGGGTGTAACAGCAGCAGTATTTCCCTCTTTTACTGCCTGCTATACTGCTCAAAAATGCATTTTTTTCGGCTGAGGCTGGGGGTTCTCATGTAAGGTTAAGCACTACTTCTGTGGCACTGTTATGAGGTGTAACCAGAAAGGGTGTTGCTGAGAGGTTTAAAGGGGGAAGTAAGTCGTGGTCATGTTTTTCTGTCAGTCTCCCACAAACAGTTACTGTTTAAGCTCGAGGGCAGCACGTGAGAAAGACTGACAATTGCTCAGTCATGTTGGCAATTCGATAATTTCTGTTTTTGTCATGTGTCTGTTCCAGCCCTGCTATCCGTTATTTGCTCATGTTTATTTGATTGGCAGAATAGTTGCTTATTTTTGGCTCACTTTACTCATTAAGTGGCAAAAGAAAATCACAATATAATATTTAAAAAATGTGCTTGGAATTATAAAGATTATAATAACACGTAGAAGATTTCCAGTGCTGTCCACTTCTGTTTACAGTGTGGTTGACAAAGCTTGCTATGAAAGTAGACAGATTGGCCAGACTTTGAACAGGCAGTTGCGTGAGTTTAAAACAACTGAAATATTCGATAGCCGTTCAGTCTGACCAAAAGTTTGTGTGGATTTTGTGATTTGTAACGACGTATGGGAAGGTCAAAACAAGAAAAAATAATCAAGGATATAAAGAACATTTAATAAAGTACAAATATAACGTAATATATAGGCAGCTGCTTGCGATTAGATGGATCAGTTATTTACGACTGTGTCTTTCTCTTATGAAAGATACATGTCAAATCACCCTGATTGAATTTTAAGCAGTAGGCCAAGCAGTTGTAGAAGTAACTCAGCAGCATTATAGATAACTGTTAATCAAATCTTGATACAATCATTGATTGCAGATAAGTCCTCACCTCTCTGTATCTTTTTAAGAGAAAGTATTTTAAGTGTAACCATAAAGATGTATCAGCAAGCCAGCTAAGCTTTGGTCTCTAATCCCTTAAATAACCAGTGTCTCTAATCTTGGTCTCTAAATTTCATTTTCCGGCACCACATTTTCCGTTTTGCTTCTTTCTGTCATGAAGAACTAACAGAAGAAGTTAAAAAAAACTTTAATGAAAAGTTTGTACAGATACCAGACTAGGGAACTGGAGTTTATCGGTTGCATACATCATATTTGATCGATTGTCATTCTGAATCTTGGCTTGAAACAAGTTCTTAACATAACATTTATTCGACATGGCGAATTTGTTAGCAAACATTTGCCTATGTACACATCCAGCAGTCATGGATGGAGCAACATTAGCATTCACTTTGGGTCTCTTTTAGCTCTATTTTTGGTCTCTACCAACTCCTGAAGGGAATATCTGGCTCTTCAGTTGCTAAATGCCCAACTGTTTGCAGCAGCTAGCTGCTAACTGTGTCTGTCTTCTGTTTGGTGCTGAGCTGGTAGTGTACAGTGGGTTTATCAGTGACTTTTTTGCTGAAAAGGACACTATGAGAGCAGTGAGAGTGAACCAAAATGGCAAATTTGCAGGCCAGACAGCAAAATAATGACCTGAAACTCATTGTAAATCTCCGTAAAGCCGAGGATAGCTGCCGATTCAGGTGATAATTCTCTGTAGGTTATCACTACGTGTGACCTGTTTCATATTGCCACGTCATATCATACATTGTTATTCTAAAAATACTGATTATAGACGTTGTGTATTACGTTCAAAATATTGTTAAAAATGAATACAGTCTTTGAATTGTCTTCAGTTTAGAAAAGACTATAGTGTTTGTGTCTGTGTGTCGCAACAGACTAGAATTTGCCAGAATAAAGTGTGTGGTTTTCCTGTTTTGTAGGTTATCATCCTGCTCATCAACCCTTTGAGGGAACTTTGGTCAACTATTACCAGGTTCCAGGATATCAAAGCGTTCACATGAAGAAAAAAATTGCCTCAGATTTAATGCTTACTGGCTCTTGGATTAATTACTAACCAATAACCTGGGCACTGAGGTTTGCCAAGGGTGTGTAAGGCAGGAGGGCAAAGGTTAGCCTCATGTAATCGGCCAAGATTCAGAGAGGAGAGGCAGTACGGGCGAAGACGCAGTCGTTCTTCTTTTAGGGCAGGAGCTGCTGTGTCGTCAGTTGAAGATATTTCTCTCCCTTAATTAGTGTTTCATATTTGGCCACCATCATAGAAATTCTTAAGAAATACGCCGTGACGTCATGTACATTGGTTAACCTGGACATCGGCCAGAGAGCAATGTGTCACAGGAAGACATCCGGCAGTCACATTCTTTACTCCCTTCACCCGTTTCTGTCAGCTCGCAGATTTTCCCCAGTCTTTAATATGTTACCAGGAGTTTCTGCAAAATGCTGCCCTCAGCACACCCTGACCTTTGTCATTTCCGGTGGCCCAATGCAGTCTGTGTTATCTAATCAGGGAAACATCTGACTCCAAGTGGAGGGACAGAGAGGCAAAAGAGGTGGGGAGGGAAAGACAAACTGGAATGAGGGACAAAGAGATGAAGAATATTGATGTGATTAATCGTCAATATAGAAGTATGGCAGTCCACTGATTCTTAGAGATACATTCAGATCTGATATTTTGGTCCTTTCTTTTCTAAAAACTTTAATATTTGGATTATTATACAAAGTGGCAGTTCAGCCTTTTTCTAGTTTGTGTATGTTTGACATTTGAATGATGACGCATGCATTTATGTTGCTTTATGTCTCAAAAAAACTCAAGCTTGATGCATTTTCATACACATTGCCTCATGTTAGCTGTGGACAGACCTCTCAAACTCAAAGCTTCTCACAATACAGAGAATAACCTCCCCTGTATATTTCAATAAGAAAAGAAAGAGTTTGATGTGAGCTGTAACCCCAGTTATGTGTTGTCTAGTTTGAACCCACCTGCTTCAGGGGAAAGGTTGGAAATCAGCAGCAGCCGGAGCCTGAACTTGGCCACATGGTCAGTCACCCTCAGGCCGGGGTTAAACATACACTGACGGCTCCAGACTTCAGAAGTCTTTGCTAGTAGTCTGTTGTATTGCGTATTAAAACCAAAATATACATTTAATCCAAAGCTGAATCCTTGACTTTGCTCTTTCACGTTCTAGTTTTAGTTATGTCACAGATTTTAGGCTAGCTTGTTGCTAGTAATAGCCTCTGACAACACTCAGACTTCCTCTTAATTTCATTTTGTTTTATTTCATCACAGAATCAGAGTAGTTCCAGTGTGATGTAGCATGTGATGCGCTCTTTAAACTCTCATACTGCTGGACAAATGTGATGTAGACTTGTGTAGTATTTGTGTCCCTCACTGCACATTGGCGTACCATTTTGTGGAGGCTACATGTACTGTACTACAACTCGTTTATGCTGCGGTGCTACTGAGTTATGTGAGCTAATATTTCATGTGATGATGATGATGATGCTTTCGTTATCTAAGTGATATAAAAATGTCACCAGAAGAGACCCTCAAGAAAAAGACCCCGATTTTTTTAAAAATGCTTCTTATGTCATCTAAAAGCACGTTTTTCCCTCTGCTCTTATTCCTTCCCCCCTTCTCGTCTTCCTCCCTTCCTCTCCTTCCTTTCCTCCTCCACAGTGACAGTTATGCGCGTGTGAGAGCAGTGGTCATGACTCGGGATGACTCCAGCGGTGGGTGGCTTCCCCTGGGGGGCGGAGGCCTTAGCTGTGTCACCGTCTATAAGGTCAGCCGGGCGGAGGACAGCGGCAGCACCCACAGTGGAGGCAGCGGAGGAAGCAGCATCAACCTCAGCCCCTGTAGCTCCAGTCCTAGTCCCAGCCCCAGCCCCAGTCCCAGCCCCACCGCTGTGGAATTTCACATCAAGGGCGAGCGGCTCAAAGACAAATTGGTAAGGGAACCCTTTAGCTTGAAATTCGAAAATGTATCATGTCACGCCACGCTGCATAAATTCATATTAATACCATACATGCAACTCGCTAATTGATGTGTTTACATTCTCGGTTATGTAGTCATTTCCTGTCTCCCATGCACACTCAGGTGCACAAACCAGAGATGTTGCATTCTCTTGGATGAGATCACCCTGAGCCCCCCTTCCCAGACTCCCCTCTCGCTGTCTCACTCACGCACACACTCACACACAGGAAGTGGTTGTTTGGCTTTCCTCCATGGCGCAGGTATCTGAAAATAGGAGCGAACTGCGTGATGCTGTGATGCATGATGATATCATCAGGGAGAAGGGCAGATTACTCAGGAGAAGAGAATGTGGGATGAGGGATGTGGGAAATGCACAAAGAGCTCGGAAGGAACCTAAATGATGGAAAAGGGGCTGGAAATTCACACTCACTCCGGTTTTCCATGAGTACACAAGTATTTGCCCACCTTTTTATGAGCATTTCCTTTCTCTTGATGTGTGATGTAAAGACTGTATTATTCAGTAAATTAAGCCAGGAAAATATGGTCCTAGTTATTCTCACAGTAAAGAAAACCCAGATGTCTACATGTGTAAAACACTGTAATTGATATAGTTATACTGTGAGGAGAAAAACGTTTTTAGATATGCCATGTGGCTTGACACACTATATAAAAATTTCAAAATGTATGTAGAAAGTTTATGAATCAATGTGGGCTGCAATTATTTTCATTTTCTAGTCGTAAAATGCTAAAAACACAATTTACCAGAGCCTAAGGTGACATAAACATGTCGCACTTTTGTCTAACCAGTGGTTGAAATCCAATGATACTCACTTAATCATCATAAGACAAAGAAAAGCAACAAATCTTTACATTTGAGAAGCTGGAACCGGCAGATGTTTCGGATTTTGCTTGAAAAATGAATTAAATGAATCATTTGTTGTCAAAATAACTGCAGATTAATTTTCTGTCCAACAGGTAATTGATTACATGACTACACATTTCAGCTCTAGTGTAAAGCCTTTTGCTGTTGGTCTGTAGCTACACAATGTGTTGGTGTATCTCTATCAGTAATAGCCAACAGGGAAATTAGTCGCCAGGAACATCCCTAGTTATCACGGCAACCCAAAAGCTGTGCAAAAATCAGAGGCCCAGAAAAGGTATGACTAGAAGGGAAGGCTACCTGGGGCAGTGACCTCCGCAGCACATTCTGATACCTCTGGTCCTCAGAAGACGAAGTGGAAGAAAACTGTCAAGTGTAAACGTGTAAAAAGTCTTATTAGAAACGTTAGAGCCAGCACTAGTTTGGCCACGTCCACCATTGCACCAAACGCCACCTCATTTGTGCGCACACACCAAGCCAAAAACTCAGTTTTCTTGGTTTACATGTAAACACTGAAAATTGATGAAAATCTCCAGTTTTACAAAACATTGTTTTCAGGGATCTAAAATGCAGTTTGTGTAGCCAAAAGGCCAAAACATATAGAAAACCTACACTTTCAAATATATCTGTGTACATGAGGACGAGGCCTAAAGGGCTGTACATTAGTGTAAACTGCAGTTTTGCAGATACAACATGCAGAAGAGTAGAGTCTAATGACTAACATGTTTAATAGTGTGTCTCGTTACAAATATATTTAACTATGTATTACTGGCTCCATGTAAACATACAAACACGTAACCTGCAAAGAGCATGGTCATTCTGTTTCCTCACCAAGTAACAATGAGGCTCCAAAAGATCAAGTTGTGTGTCGTAGTTCTAATCCTCATGGCTTTTGCTGTAAAGCTCATGATCTTCTTGTCACAGACTCATTCTGTGTTGTAGATCTAAAACAGATCCAGTAGATGCTCTGGGATAATCCTGGTCTGTGGTAATGAGAGTGTAAATCTGCGTGTGTGTGTGTGAGAGAGAGAGAGGACTGTCTGTCAGATGTCAGGAGAAGGATGGGGCCACCATGATGCTCAGAGTCTGGCGGTTCCTGACGATCTGACATTAGAGGCTTGTTACAGCAGGGCGTCTAAATCACCTTTTTTATCTCCTTTGACTGAAGACATTTTATATGTGTTTTGTGTTTACGCCGTGTTTGTGTTTAGCGCGTTGCTATCCAAGTGTGTGTGTGGCACAGGAAAGGGTGTGACGGGAATGCTGTTGTTCAGACGGGCTATAGACATGGCTCAAAGACCCTGGCAACTGTTCTGGGATGTGGTAAAAACACCCCTATCACCGCTAGAGTCTACCCCCAGCCACCACAACAAACACCCAGCCATATGTAGGTCTGTCGGGATGCCACCCAGTGCCGTGGTGTTGGCGTCAACCACAGCGCTACCGACAGTCTGAGGGCATCAGAAGAGGAGAGGCAGAGTAATGAGTCCACGAAAACAACAGCAACAGAGGAAACCACATAAGAATATGTTTGGCATTGTTGGAAAAAAACGCAGGGCAATATCAGTACTTGTTACCACAGTATTGTCCAAAACAGTAACATCGGTGTTTTGACTTCAGAGGTAAATGAAAGACCATAATTATGTTGTAAGAGTGATGTTGAACAGAGTAAAAAAAGAGAGGGAAGAGCCTCTGAATGTTTGAAAGGCTGTTTGGTTTGATATGTTATGTCTAAAAAAAACAGAAAATGAAAATGCTTATCCGTGTTTTAGATGCTTTTTGTCATCTCAAGCAACATAATCCAGTGTTTTAATTCAGCCAGGAAAGGACAGAATAAAAAAAACACAATGACATCTCCCACCCTCGGTAGAAACTTGAGCTAGATAGAGGAATAAATGGATCAGAGATGCAGTTATTTTGAAATCACAAAGGCACGATTCTGGCTGGTAGGAATGAGGTGATTGGGGTGCATAAGATATGAGAGGAATCAGGGGAGAGAGAGATGTGTGTAGTCAAAGAGCAGGAAACAGAGGTGGAGCCAGATAGACGGGAGACGGAAGAGGTGGAGGGGATCTGTCTATAAGCGCAGTGATGCGGCACAGAGTGTACTGGTGATGACTCAGCTGGCTCTCCATATAGCTACCAATCACTCTGCTCCCTCCTCCCTCTCCCTCTCTCCCTCCTTCACTCTGATTCTTTGACTCTCTTAAAAACTACAGATCTAATTGGTTGATGATTACTTAGCACACTGACTCTGGGATTGTGACAAATCTCTGGCTTCTCGACGTTCATAGTCTGTGACTCCCTCTGATTGATACATTTGTGAATGTGGTGTAGTCCAGGCTTACTCTGTGACGCTTAGCCGTGGGGCAGAGGGCCTACATGATACAGTTGTTTGTCTCTGCTGTTTACTTTGACATCTGATTGTTTGTTTGTCTTTGCTAGCAAAAGATGCTTTATTAGCTCAAAGTCTTGGGTGAAGGCAAAGTGTGTATCAGTTTCAAACAGTGCCTCTTAGTAAGCCTTCAATGCATCGATCATCGGTGTCAGACAATGTTTTTCCGCTGTGTCACATCAATTTTGCGAATGCTAAAAGCATGGCTCAAGACTTACGTCCTCCTGGGGACAGTATAAACAAGGTTGGGACAAACTAAGATCTTCCCGGGGATGTCTTTGGGATGAAAGGAGGCATCACGGGAGAAGAGCTAGTTAACGTTAGCTGTTAGCTGCTAGCTGCAGGTGGCTGGAACTAACAGCTAATGGAGGTTGCATTGAGTTGTATTATGATGCGTTCAGGCTCTATTCAGTAAAAATGAGTATCGGGATAAGGCAAATTAAAATGTGATCATGATGTGACGAGAAACTTGAATAAATACAGTTCTTTGAACGCTTTTTTGTTGATGTTTTCACAGCAATATAAAAAGATATTAGAGAGGGAATTAGTTTTTTTTTTTTTTTTTTTTTAAAAAGATGTTTTACATGTGAATATATTAATGGTTGTTTCATAAATTTGTGTGATTGACTTTGTGCCAAGTGGAAGGAAAAGGTGAATGACTTGCTGAATAAATGTTTTTTTGTTTGTTTGTTTTTTACAGTGAAGATTTCTATGTTTCCCGGGCACAAAAGGGGAAATAAATAACAACAAAAACTAAACAAACAACAACAAAAATATCCAGATTGGCCATCGGCCATGTGTTATTTTAACTATTGTGTAGGAAATTACTCCAGCACACAGTCTAACTTGCAAAAATAATGATTTTAATGCTGCTGCTGCAAAGTTTCGGTGACTAGACCTTCATCAGGCAAACAGTTTTGTAACAAAAAGTAGCCACCTTAAATAGGAGTGGCTGTGAGCAGCATTAAAATCATTATTTTTGCAAGTTAGACTGTGTGCTGGAGTAATTTCTACAAGTTTTGTTCTTCTTGTTTCTCCTCACCTGTTTGAGAATAGATATGAAGTATTCCTTTGTTTTTATTTTAAATATCTGCATAGGTATTGGCCCAGACTTTTTCAATTAGTGCATCGCTATTATTTATATATGCTCAAAACATACGCCATTTTACTTCAAGACAGTTTCGATATAATAAATGCTTTTATTTCAAGTATTGTTATCGGGATGTTTGAAATGATTATTGCACTTCTGATGGCAGAGGCTTGTAGCCTGATTTCTCCCACTTGGTTTCTTGTATGCATGTAAACGTAGTCTCTCTCCATCTCCCCCCATTTCCGCTCTCACGCTATCTCTTCATTACTCTCTGCACGTCTCACCTCTGTCTGTCTCTGTCTCCGTCCCTCTCCTCTCCTCCTCTAACATCCCCAGCAGCCTTCTGTTGCGTTTCTTTCGGGGTGGCTCCTCCTCCTCTCTTTTCTCTGAGCATGGTGTGGAATGCGGTGTTAAGTATCGTCCCTTCCATGCAACTGTGATACTTCCTCCTCTGTCGGCCTCGCTGTGCGCTCACCTTACCTGCTCCGGCTCCATTCAGTCTCGCCTCCACAATCAGCCCCAGAGCCCCCCCCACCACCACCCGCCCCATCCTCCTCACATCCATCCCCTCTCTTCTTCCCTCCCCTCATCCACTGGCTCTGGGTAAACACGCGGGCTTAACCTTTGCCCCTGCTTTTCTTGGGGAGGCTTGTTTGCAACATGAGGACAGATATTGTGAGACACGTCTTCCACATGAAGAAAAACGATGTTGCTGTACACTTGTGTAAAACTCTCGCTCAGACATTCAGAATGAAATATAGACTTGCGTGCACCCTCTCTGACACACATATCACATATCGCCAACCTCTCGTACAGCTGCCACATATCAACCTCTCAAAGCGTGCGTGTTGACTGTTGTCCGGATCGACGGGGAACAGTGCCATCTGCTTTCACTGGTCGAGTATTGGTTTGTGACCGTTGTCCTCTGACAGGGCGTTTGCGCTGTGAAGATGCACAGCGTAGCACTCGGGTCATTGAGCTTTTCATCACTCCAGCTCCTGCGCTCATACATTCTCTCACGCAGATCACCATGCGCACGCTCACACATTCACACCCCATTAAGCCACCTCTCGTGCACGTCGGTAAAAAAACCTCAAAGACTGTAATGGCCGTCTCTCATTTCATTTAATCTGCCTAGAGGAAGGCCGGGAGGCGGCCCAGTAGCCCTGATTAATAATAGGCTTTGGAAACACAGTCTCTCTCTGCCACACACTTGGGCTGCCTGGCTCCAAAACGTACTCAGCCCCCCTTCTTCTGCCACCACCGCTGCTCTCCAACTTTATCATCATCTGTAATGAAAACCCCACCATTTAGAATGTGTTTTACAAATTATCCAAAGAGGTATGTGAAATTATTGGGTTTAGGATGATTTTTTTTTGCGTTTTCTATTTTAGAAACTCAGGAGTTATGTGTAGTTCCAGATGAGGCCTCTGCTCCCAATTTCTATGTATTCCCTTACTCATGTTGTTGTGGAGTGATTGAATGTGGCACATTCGAATAACTTAGGCTGAGGAGTAAGATGAAGGATTTACATGTGCGTTCCCCCGTGAGTTTCATCGTTAAACCTTTTAAATGATGCAGCTGCCAGTCTGCATACTCAGTTTAGCTTGACCAAATGTAACTACAATGCCGCTGAGTGCTAATGTGTTTCACTGTGTGTGTTGTCAGGTGGTGCTGGAGTGTGTCCTGCAGAAAGACCTAGTATACAACAAGGTCAACCCCATCTTCCACCACTGGAGGATCAACGACAAGAAGTTCGGACTGACTTTCCAGAGCCCTGCTGACGCCCGCGCCTTTGACCGGGGCATACGTCGGGCCATTGAGGACATCAACCAAGGTGTGTGTGTGTTAGCGGGTCGTTATGGTGCATGTATGTGTGTGTGTGTGTTTAGAGTTCCAAAACAAAACACCAGATTTGTTTGGAATTCCCTCTCAGAGGTTGCACGATACTGTGTGTGTTGGCAGCCATCCAATGCGTGTAAAATGATACGGGTGTATGTGTATGAACATGGCGTGCATTCTGTTGGCGGGTTCCTACAGCCTGTATTCCTGCCTGTTTGTCGTTGGCTTGTAATGGCTGACCTAGCATCTGTTCTAGGAGAGATGCATAGCGTTGATTAGTGTTGATGACTTCCCCCCATTGCTACCTGCTCAGTCACCCAAGCATGACCCCTCCTGCGTTATCTTATCAGTGCCAGCTGCCCAGATAAACTCCCCACTTCCTGTAGAGACTGGCAGGGCAGCACAGTGGGTGATATAGGACAGGGGAAGGGAGCGTTGGTAAGAAAGAACGAGGGGAGGGGGGGCAGGAGTTGGGACACACAGAATGGGTGGCAACCTGAGATAGGGGCAGAGCTTTAGTCAGGAGAAACTTGACCAGGTTGGGCTTTTGTGCTGCTCAAGTTTGAGGACTGGCTAGTCTAGTCTAAAAAAAGGAAGGGTTTGGCCTGTCTGCACTCACTGTGGCATTTATACTATTTTTTTTAAAACCTAGATATTACACTTGGGTGGAGCCGGGTCTTTGAGTTTAGTTAGCAGCTTTGGGTCCTGATAAGCAATATTTTTCAGTACAGTGCCAGAGGTTGCAAAGTCATCCAATTAGCAGGAGAATCGCCAGCTCAGCAATCTGCCACCCAGCGCCGTGTTACACAAGAGGCTGGCTGGCTGGCTGGCTGGGTGGCTGGGGAGCTATAATCTCCTTTACTCTCTAGACCTGGGAACCCTGAGGAGCGCAGAGGAGGTACAGCAGAACATATCGTAAAGGCTTATCACCAGTAGGCATCAGTCGCCTCTCGCCCACAAGCGTTTATCTGAGATTTGTACTTCCTGGGCACAAGTCCACACATAGTCCAGGTAAAAGGTAAGCATGGGGAAACAACTGTAGGGCTGGCTTTGTGAGTAGCTCTGCCAGCAAATTTCAGATAAAGATAGAGAACAAAGAATTGCGGAATACTATCAATATAACTTCATATTAATGAGAGGATGACAATGTCATATTGGAGGTCAGGGCTGCTGAGAGCTAGTTGGCTTTAGCCCTGTTCATATGGGACTAGTATTACCTGGGCACCTGTTCCGTATGGCACATTCACACAGGATAAGTGAAGTCTATATTTCACACAAATGATTGACATTATCCCCTGAATATGATCTACACAGTCATTTGTAACTCCACTCTACACAACACAGAAACACTACAGAACACTTCTAGCGGTGAAATACAGTGTTAACGTCCTTTTTTTCTTTACAATGTGGGTTAAGCAAACAGACGCAAGTCTGCCAGACGTTGTCACATATCATCCATCTGATCATCTTTTGAGATTGTGCCCTTCTGATGGATTTCAGCTTAATTTTTTTCTGCAAACGGGTCATCATGCGTGTGGCGAGATGAGCCTCCTACATGTAAAATTCTGTCAAAACGGAGCCTCCCTAATTCTTGACTGAGAAAAGGGCAGAAATGAGATGGGGAGAAAACAGGAAACCTAAAAACGACCCCAAATCACTGAAACGCCAATTCGCACTGGACTGATATTATCACATGACCTCTGTGTTTGATGTATCACAAATTACCAGAGGTCCCCAAGTAAAACTAGTCCCATGTAAATAGGTCTTTAGACTGTTTTCTAAATTTAATAGATTAGTAGATTGACAGCCAATTAAATTCTTAATCATTTTTAAGCTAAAATATGTCAAATGTACCATTTTCATCATCTCCGGTAATAATATTTGCTTGGGGTGCCTTCAGACCTAGAGTTGTCTTGCTTTGATCCGAATCAGGGACTAATTTTGTCCCAAAGCTTGGGACGAACCGCACCAGAGTTTGTTTGTAACCGGACCGAGACCACCTCTTCAAGAAGGTCTCGGTCCGGTTGTTTTGGTGTGCACCCGAGTACAATTGCTGCGTTCACACCTGCCCAAACGAACTGCAGTTAGGGTGCAAACGGACTTGAGTTCGATTGAACTGAACCAAACAGGCCAGGTGTGGAAGCACCCTTAGTCCTCTATGATTTCACATAGATTGGATTTTGTTAGTGTTAATACGACAACAGGCAATACAAATGTTTTTCACTATCACTGACATTTTGTAGACTAAACGATTAATTGAGAAAATAGTCAGAATGAAAAATAATACTTAGTTGAAGCCTTAGTTCACATAACAGGATGCTTGAGGAGAAAAGTTGAACATTTCTGAATGCTGGTTAGTGTGATTGAAACACAGTCCCCTCACCTCACCCAGAGGCTGTACAGTGTCTGTCTGCTAGTAAATGCTTCAACACTTTCCTGTGAATGTCAGCTACAGCAGGTGATGGTGAGTTTCGCCTCCCTGGTGCCTGCACTTCTCTCTCTCTCTCTCTCTCTCTTTCCCCTGCTGTCCTCTCCTCCCTCCGCTCCGCTCCTTTCTCTCCTGGCATCTTCTGTATTCTGCCAGTGTTGTGTAATGCCTCTCTTCAGCTCAGGCAGGCAGGTTCTTCTGTATTCCTGTTGCATCGTTCTGCTGCTGGACTGCTGCGTGAATGTGTGTGTGTGTGTGTGTGTGTGTGTGTGTGTGTGGGAGAGAGAGAGAGAGAGAGAGCGAGCGAGAGAGAATATGTTTTGCCTGTGTGTATGTATGCGCACGTGTGTGTATCAGTCTTGCAGTCCTCTGTTGCCATGGCAACGCCGGGCACATGGCTCAGGCAGCTTCGCGGCCCAGCACTGCCAGAGTCGTGCTGCAGGAAGCCTCTTTCTCTCTGTAGTGGAGAAATGCATACAGACACGCACACACAAACACCTTTCTCCATGTGATTCAGAGACAGACGGACAGACTGGGTCTAACACAAGCCCAGTGAATTCTTCTGTCCTCCGTGTTGCTGTATATCCTCCCTGAATGCAGACACACTGACTGATGCCTCAGTGCTTCAAACGAGGCCTCAGTGATCCTAATTAAGTGAACCTAAGTTTTTAAAAAGAACCTCTCGATGCCCCAGGTACAAACAGTTTCCCCTTCATCCCAGTGGAAATGGTTTAATCCCTGTTTTCTGCAACATCGCCAAGACCATAGCCTCAACCATTTTCCTCTTTTATTAAGTTTCTTTAACAGTGTTTTCTTTTATCATGAAAATCAAGTGCTAGGTTTGCTTTCTTCAGACGTCCACTACTGTTGCATGTTAACTGAGGCTGGGTACAGTTACAGTTTGAATATCAGCACCTGTTAAGTGATAATTATAGTAAATATTATGTATTTTTATATTAAAGGGGACCTATTATGCTTTTAATTTTTTGTCATATATATATATATGTATGGTGTTAAGATGCCACATGCTCAAAGTAAACATGGCAAGAGTTTCAAATAATGGGTTAACTTGTGTAAGTAATTTCCGTTAGCAAAAACCTCAGGGACTAGATCGTTCTGAATACTGTTTCCCTCATCTTTTTTCTACTGTGGCTACAAGCTGACATCAGATAGTGACAGATTTCTTTATATTGTCATCTGTTCCAGGCATGCAACTGCAAGTGTTAACATTATGTAGCCTACATTGCAACATGTAGCTACATGCTAATTTAAGGAAACATGTGATCTTGGTTGCCGATGTTGTTAATTTCCCCACGATTTTAGATTATATTCCTGCTGGAACATGTTCGGTACTGTTTAGAGGCTTTTATTGGTGATTTTCTACAAGAGAAAATGCCACTACACAGACATTTCCCAGCTGCAAGTACACTGCTACATGTAGCTACATGCTAACATCAGAGAAACATGTAATCTTGATTGCAGATGTGGTAAATTTCTCCCTGATTTTGGACAGGTTTGTTTTCTAAGCTTTATTTGGTGATTTTTCACAGCTAAAAGTGCCACTATTCTTTGTTACAATCTCTCCCTGGCTGCAATGATGATGCAGAGATGACCAATCGGAGCAGACTGGGCTTTTTGGGAGTGAGGCTTAAAGAGACAGGCGCTAAAACGAAGCCTTCTCAGTCAGAGGGTGAATACAGGTGTTCCAGCACAGACAGTATAAGGAAAACAGTGTTTGTTGACCATGAGAGCATGAAAATATGTTTTAGTAGAAACCATAAATACAAATATGAACTTGAAAGTGAGCATAATAGGTCCTCTTTAATCATGCAACTGGAAGTGCACAGTTATAATGAACACCATACAGACCTAAACCAATATCCTTTACACTACTAATCAGGCTAAAATGGTATCTGTTTTTCAGATTATTTACCCAAAGATGTCATTAAACAGTAGAGTTGCTAACAAACATGCAGCACACTTTGAAACGGATGTGAAGCTGGACTTGTGGCTAACATGTTGCATGTTTAAATTTAGTTTATGATGTTATGTTTCTCTTCCCTTTTGTCGTTGGGCTTCATTCATTTCATGTCCAGCCCATGAAGAGAAGTGGTGCTCTCTGTGTGAAGAGTTTAGCAAAGCAGCATTTAGTGTAAAAATATCAGCAGCATTAGTGTCTTTCCTCGGATTACACCAGCCACAGTTTCATTCTCTGTGGTAATGAAAAGCTGTAACATGGCCGGCCTGATACCTGAAACATAAGCTCTGACTCCAGCATCGGCAGACGAGGTGTTTTGGATGCGGAAATGGCACATGGCGTTTTAGCCGAGGTCGGGGTTACATTATTCTAGACATGCATATTTCATTAACTTCAGTGTGCCCCACTGACACAAGGCAGCTTTCATTTCCCCATTAGGCTACAGTCAGAGGAAAGCAGAAGTCTTGTGCTATTCTGGCCTGACAAGAACCAGCGATGTAAATCTGTTGGCTCAAACATGCTTTGCAGAGGAGATGTCGTCCATTGAGAGTGGAATGGATTTGATGAATGCAGTAGAAATTGCAAATATTCACAGAAATGTAGCTAAGGTTTAAAAATAGTGTAAGGAAGTGGACGAGTCACGATTTCACTGGGGCGCCGTGAGGATTCGTCCCTTAGTGGTTAAGATCCAAAAATAAGTCTTGCCTTGTATTTGTCAACAAAATTCAGCTATCTTATGTTTGCTACACACTAAAAGAATGTGAAAAGACTTTAAAAATACCTTTAAAAGACTAAAGTCTGACACTCTAGAGAAAATTAAAGATTTTAGTTACACATTATAAGATTTTGCAAAGACTTGGGATCGTGCAGGGTCACTATTTGCAGGACTACATTCCCCCTGAGATATTTCCCATCCTGCTCCTTGTTGAAAATATTCTCAATTTAATTTAATTAATTTAATTTAATTTTAATTTAATTTAAACTCAATTTAAGAGATACGTCATATTAACAATTCCTTACGTCATATGTCAACAGTATTATGTCAATTCTACATCAGTATAATCTATAAAAATAAAATATTTGTGTGCAAACTTTACATTTTATATTTTGCCACCTTGACTCGCTACCTGCATTGTTTAAATGGGAGGAGACTGTAGGAATAAGAGGCAAACAGTTTCAAAAATTAAGATTTCTCTAATTTAAGTGCTGGTTAGTGGATCAGACACATGCCGAAGTAAAAACCGAGTCTTGTTCACTCCACAACTCCATCAGTTTCTCCTCCTTTTCCGCTGTCCAAGAGCTCAGAGACTTGTTCACCTTCCTGTGCCTCCATAAAACACCCTCCAAATTTACTGTCAGACTCTATGGATAAGTGAATCCTTAATTTTGTCAAACTGGAAAGAATCAGGTGCATAATGAAGGGATCCCTGAGGAAATGTTCCATGATGTGGCATCCCTTTTTCGAGTATGTACAAGAGCTGGATTTTCCAGATATTCCTGAATGAATGATGTGACAGGTAGTTGTCCGACTAGCAACCATTATACTATGGATTTTTTTCATATTTACAATCTACCTGGTTTGCTGCTTCTTGTTCGGTGCTGTGTGCAGCTATTGGCCGCTTACAATGTTCACGTCATTGAACTTCAATGTTTGCATGAGCCAAGACAAAAAACTTAAATAATATTGAACATGTTTGACTTTGTTGGAATGTCAAGACTGACTTACGACAGCTCAGTCTGAGTTTTATTAGCTCCTTACACCAAACAGTCGAGATCACAGGCACGCCCCAACTGAGGTTAAATGCTCATGAGTTTGTTCTGACATTAGAAATTTGTGGTTTGGTGTAAGCCGGCAGAAGACTCTAAAAATAATGCTGTGTGTATGTGCGATTACATAGGCCTTGTAATGTAAAGAAACCTGATGCTGCGTGTCAGTAATGCCATTGGTGACTGTTTGAAGAGGTGTTAATCAAAGCATATGCCACAGATAATGCTGAGACATGGATTGTGTGCTAGTTGCTTATTTAACTGTAACTGTAGTGCCTGTATTGGTTTGAGCGTATACAGTGAACAAGTCAGGCCTCTAATCTTTCCCCCTCTGGGCTCTTCCTTTTCTCTTCCAGGTTGTCGGCCGTTTGGGGAAGGGGATACTCCCGAGGATGGACTACCGGTGAGTGAGATTTAAGTCCACAGGTTCTGGTTAAGAGTTTTAGTATGTAGAATATGTGTGTTTGTGCACTCTGTGAACATGTTGAGCAAAACTTGTTTAGGCTTATAAGGTTTTTTACCGTTTGTTTTTGTTGGAAAGTGCGCAACGCAATCAGAAAAATCGAAACCATAAACACGATTAATTTTTGATTAAGTGTGTTTGTGTCATGGGTTGGGAAATGAGTCATTAGAATGTTACAGTGCACCCACTGTAGGTTTTTATTAAGTTAGATTTATTACCCAACTCTCCCTCGTGGTTAAATACGAGGCAGGTCATAGCTCGAACCTGAGCCATATGTTTGAGCCCTGATGGGTTCCACCCAGGCGCTGACACCTGCCTTTGTTTTCTAACAGTTGTTCTTGGAGATTTACAGGTGTTTAACCAGTGCCAGCCAGACCCTGAGGTGGAGCTGGGTGTTGGCCAGCGAATGTGCTAGAGCAGGCTTAGCTGTCTCTATCAATCTCACTTGGTAGCTGTCACTCTTGTTACAATTGATGCCGATATAATAACTATTGCCCCAGGAGCTGGTTGTTCAAAGGCAGCTTGGCAAAAACGCGCTCTGTGATTTCACTGTTCTCCAAACCGAATGTGTTTCTTCACGAGCTGGGCCTCTTTTTGTTGACAGGTTGAGAACTGTTAAGGTGCATTATGCTAAGAGTTGTGTATATATATATATATATATATATACATTGCCTCGCTCCTGGCATGAGGCGCTCTATTGACTGTCGACATATGTGGTTAAGAATATCATGTTCTCTGTAGCAGAGAAAGGCAGCAGGTATATAGTTCAAGTCTACACACCCATGTTCATTTGTTTTAGATATCGGACCTGTTACAGGAACGTCAGTCACCTGCTCTACTCCTGATTGCAAAGTAGGTGAAAAGACACATTCATGGGAGGAAGGGCAGTGCATACAGCAGTCCTGCAATAGGTGTTACCTTTGTGAAACTTGTAATTAATCACTGTTGACACTGTTTCAGAGAGCTGTTGAGTCAACGCTGGTCGTTTTTTTACACTGAAGTTTGTGGTGTACACAAAGGTACAGCTTTAAAACACAAGAACTGTCACAAATAACAAGGACTGTACTTTTTTTTACACTCAAAGCTTTTGAATTAAGCTGTGAATGTCTGTCTTTATATTTTATGACGCCATCACTCTGAAAAAAGAAAAATAAATCCCCAAACAAAATCCTCACTTTGAATAAAGTGATTCATAGAATTAAACGAGTTAGTCTTTTTTTATTGAATCAGCTTTCTTTAATGAATAAATGTAATTCATGATGCTGTTAGATTGCTGCTTGTCTGCTCCGTAAATACAAGTGCGTGTCTCTGGGAGGGCAAACAGTTTTTTGACTACACTGACTATTTTGTTTTCGGAAGGCTCAGCGCCAACAAATATGGATTGAAGCGGAATATTTTGTTGTGAATTTTGGAAATTATTATATCTGTCTTTTTTTCAGTTAATTTAGACTTTTGGACTTGACAGCGCTGTGGAGTTATTGGAAATGTTTGGATCACATAAGTCGGAAACAATCCTACGCAGCCGCCACTGGAATCAAATTTTCTGAATTATATAATACTCGTAATATCAGTCTGCAACTGTGGAGAAATACCAGGTTTAAACTGAATAAAGAGACATGCAAAATAAATAAATGAATAAATAAAAGGTAGCTGCGCAGCACTTGAATCTCTGTTTTAAGGCTGTACCTGACTAGAATTATGTCAGTCATATGAGATTTGGCTGTTTTCTGTATAGAGTTTTAGAGTTTGAACAGGGTTCAGCGGGACGTTTGTTGTAACAGTGACATTTACACGATACACTAAACAAGCTAAATACGCAAACGACGGATCAGAAATGTGCAACACCTTTTTCTTGATGACACTAGATATCAAACAAAAGCCAGAGACTGTATCGTATTAAGTTGCTTCTAAGCAGAACGCAGTGGATAAAGTTATTTCTGAGCCTGACAGACAAAGCCGCTCTTCCTCCAGGAAGCTGCCGCTGTGTCTGCAGCTGCCTGTGTCGAAGAGCAGTCTGAAAGCGAGGAGCGCTCTCTCTGAAGCTACATCTGGGGACCCAAACGTCCGAAGAAGTACACAGCACACTGACTGATAAGACAACAAAGAAGGAATCTCAGTCGACTGAGGGGTCTCAGAGCGATTATTGGAATCTCAGGCTCTCAGGGAGCAGTAGAGTTTGGATGTCAATGTTATGAATGAAGCTTTGAACTATTCGGTACAGCCCTACAAATAACCAAAGTTAAATAGTAGCCTCAACAAGTATTAAATGCAGGGCTGTTGTATTGCATTGCACAATGTTTTTACCTTTGGCGACTGTGTTTATCAAAAGTTTCTCCTCTAATTCAACAGCTCTCCTCACGATCTTCATGACATCACACTGTACCTCTCATAACTTCATTTTTAGCTCATTGCACTTGTTGGAGGCCTGTCATCACCTTTGACCTGCCTGGTGTCTTACATCCTGTATGATGAGGACTAGAGGAGGAGGGAGAGCTGCGTTCCTGTTCCTGTGGCGAAGTTCCTCTTTAAGGAATCAGCCTGACCATACAGGAAATCCAGTGGCACCACTGTTGCTAGGCAGCAGGGGGGTGGGGGGGTAAGAAGGGGGTGTTCACAAGGTTCAGTGAGTGAGCCACCGAGGGTGTCACCATGGTGATTTGGCATCCGAATGTTGCGGTCGGAGACCTGGGCTACAGAGAAAGAGAAGTGAACCAGTGGCAAGTGCTGCAGCCAGAGAGCTAGCAAATACCAGCACATAACAAGGTGTGTTGCTTTTTGCTCCATCGCAAAGTCACGCCACTGTTTGTACGGATAACCTGGACAAAATGGTCTGTACCAGCATCCGTAGGCTCTGAAAAAAATCTGGAGAAAGTTCTAGATTGTGGCGTTAAGTTTGTGTTATTGACAGGCCCTCTTTAGAGGCAGTAGATTGGTCGTGTCTTGACCTTGTTGAGCAAACAGACACCAGTGTCTCATCGCTGTGGGAGGTCACCATCAAGCCTTGTTTAGTCCCTTGAATAGATTCAGACGTCTCTAAAAAAAATCTCTTGTTCCTAAAATTTCCCGGAATTCATGATAGCCTTGCATTGTTAGAAGCATTTGACTTGTGTGTGTGTGTGTGAGCAGGCTTGTCCGTGAATGTGTGTGTGTGTCAATGTACATGCGTTCAAGACGGTCTCCTCCACCCACATCCTGCCCACTGAGGCTCAGCACCCACTTGTATGCCCTTCACCAGCTTACCACATTCTTCCTCTCGCTCAGAAACACACAACACACACACACTGTATGCATATGCAACATATTTTAACCATAAAAAAAAAAAAAAAAGTGGTTGCACAACACCCTACTCAGCTGTGATGACCCACTGCCAGGAATTATGCCGTACCACCACAGTTCTTCCGCTAGTACAAAGAAAAATGTGTTGGTTTTTTTTTCCCCGAATGCCACAGGAAAACATCCGCATCTAATTTAGCGCGCTGGCAGGAAGTTTTCTCTTATCAGTTTAGTACACAGAGGTTTTGTTGGCCAGTTGGCTTTTACAGCCTCACTCACAGACCAGAAACTTTCAGACTGGTTTGGTGTGTTTCAATCGTGCCCCACAGATCACCTTGGTGCCAGAGAGAAGAGCTTTTTAAAGGAATAGTTTGACATTTTTGGAAATGTGTTTAGTAGCTTTGTTGCTGAGACTTAGATAAGAAGATTGATACCACGAAGCTCTACAGCCAGCAGCTGGTTAGCTTAGCTTAGCATAAAGACTGGAGACAGGGAAACAGTTTGCCTGCCTCCGTCTTAAGTTAACAAAAAAGCCTAAAGGGCACCTCTAAAGCTCACTAATGAACGTTTTATCACTTTGTTATAATTAGTACAAAAGCTGAAGCGTAAATATGGCACAGTGTGGTTTTATCAGGAGGTTTGGAGCAAAGCAACAACATTTTGGTTTTTGTACAATTAAAGATTAAATCTGTTTATCTGGATTTCTTTTTCTAATTTATAAGGAACACGTATGTTTTATGCTTCCTTTGAATAGGATATAATCCAGTTAATCTTATTTACGTAGCCTATTTACACTGCGTTAGCAAACATAGTCGCAGGTGTATCCTGGGTCAGCTCCTGTGCTTTTCAGGTTTTCCACTGTCTGATGTCTCTGTATCGCCTCGGGCCACCAGTTTGATGGTGTTTGTCTCTTTCAAAGAACTCAGTAAACTCTGTCCTGCTGCTAGTTCACATGCTACAACTGAAACAAATAATGCGCGGTATTTGAATGGTAAACAACTGAAAATATAAACCAGCTTTAATGTGTAAATAACACCACAACACTCAGAAATGACGCACTTGAATTATACATGATTAGGGGACATTATTTCAACCTTAAATGACAAGTTTATTTCTTTATAGTTTTATATTTTTGTTATTGAAAAATTCAATAATTCCTCATCAGTCAGGGGAGTCTGATCGATGTTAGTATTATGGTAGGGAAACACTGCTTAGGACACAGCCCAGCTAGCTAACCAGCTGCTGGCTGTAGCTTCACATTCAGCCTACAGACACAAGCGTGGCATTGATCTTCTTATCTAGCTCTCTGCAACAAAGTTAATAAGCATATTTCCCAAAATATTAAACCATTTGTTAAAGAGATACACGAGGAGTGGCCTGAAACTTGGCTGTACTTCTTTGTTTTTAAGTTAACAAGACACAGAGATGAGCACCACTCACGGTTTCCCCTGTTTAAGCCAAGCCCTATTTTTAGAGTGTGAGAAATGCATATGTGCAGATATAAACCATTTAGTGTCTGCGATCAAACGTCCGAGCGTGCATGTCGCGCATCATCTTTTTTTTTTTTCTCCATTCCTATCTCTGTCTGCTGGAGAGATCTAGCATGTTCTGGCGCTTTTCAGTATGTGGGCCGACCCCAGCCTTCCCTGTCCTGAGCCCCTGTGCCTTTGAGGGCGGAAGTGCATGGATCCCTGATGTTGGTGTGGAGCCAGGTTGCCCCTGGCTCCCACCACCTCCATCCCTTCGTCTCCCCTCCTCTCCTCTGCTCTCCTCTCCTCTCCTCCCTCACCCAGCCACATCTCTAGGGTCAGCTCAGCTCCAGATTGGCCCCCACGCATGCCTTTGAATGGTGGGGCTTAGGCAAGCGCTTTAAAAGGAAGCCCAAGTCTGTTTCCCATTTCACCCCCCCACCCTCACCCCGCACCCCCCACCCCACCCCTCGCTCCTTTCTTTCTTTCTCTCACATACACACACAGCTGTCATCTGGCTTTTTAAGTTCTGTGCTGCATTTCTCCAGCTGGAGCTGGTTTATGACATTCCCTCGGCAGACTCTTTGGCCTCTCGCTCTCTTTCTCCCTTTCTCTCACACACACACACACACACACACACACACACACACACACACACAAATACAACACAAAGTCATTTTTTCCTGTTCTGTTCTTTCTCTTCTCTCCCTCCACTGTCTCCTATTCCTCACATTCCCCTGCAGACGCTGTGGATGTGCGTTACACCGCTTGGTATGTTTGGAGGCAAAGAGGGAGCAAAGTCACACACATACACACACCATGTGTTAGCAGTCTAGAGGGGGGAGAGCAAGCGAGGGGAAAAAAAAAAAAGAAGAGAAAGAGAGGGAAAAAAAGAAGTCAAAGGAAGCATCTCTTAGCAACCACAGGACAGTAATTACTGTAGCAGCAGCTGGGAGCAAACCAGATTTCCGCTGTGCGTTAAAGCACTGGCGTGGGCTACTTTACACACGGCACTGACTAACCAGAGCCAGCAGCCTCCTCCACACGCAGAGCAGAGAGAGGGAGAGAAAAAGAGAGGGTGGGAGAAGGAGAAGAGAGGAGGACTAACCCTGCCTTGATGAGGTCGGGGTGTGTGTGGGAAAGAGGGACAGCTAGCCAGTGTGTACAAGGCTCGAATATGGTTGGATGGAACTTGTACATGTGAAGATACATCGGCGTGTGTCCGTGTTTGTGTGTCTCTGAGTGGGACTTGAAGGGAGAGATAACCTCAAAGACCCTTTATTTTCTGCATTGAGGAAGAAGGCACAACTTTTATTTTGTTTAATTTAATCATCCCTAATTAAGCTTGTCTTATTGTAATTTGTATACGTGATGTGTGGTGCGTGAACAAGCTGGAAGTCGTACAGATGGTTGCACTGAAACAATGCTGGACATGAAATATCATCACACAGCTCTTGATGTAATAACTGACAATCCTCCCCCATCTCTCATCACCTCTGCACGCATGAATCATGAATAGCCATCACTTTTGATGTTGTTGCCATGAGTACAGAAGTACTGGACCATTTCTGTTGGATCTGTAACTCTTTATTTTATACCTAGAAATATGTTTTTGCTGTGTTTATATTTTAAAACGTGTTGGATGCAGACTGTGGCATTCACAAGATGTTATTTATAGACATTCTGATTGATGTCAACAGCGAGCTTCCCTCTTGTAATTATGAGATTGTTTGGCGCGAGGTGGAAGGAATTTTTCGCTCCGCTCTGCCTCGCACGGTTTCCAACATTTCTCTCGCTTTTTCAATTCGCATTTTTTCGAGTGCCTCTTTTTTTAGGCCCCTGTGTTTGTAGATTTCGCATCAGTTAAAATGTTTGTGGGAACACATGCAAGGCTGATGGGAACTCTGAGTTCTTAACAGAAGGGCCTTGAGTCATCACCACACAGCACAGTCATTTGGCCAAGCGTGGGCGCAGGATGCCCCCTGGTGGTTACAAGAGGAACACGCGCAGCCTACACATTCTAGAGTCAAAACAGTTGTGGTCAGGAAAGCTGAATTGATCGACCGTCAGCGCCTTTGACAGTTTGATGGTTACAGAATGAGAGTGATAAATGTAAAGAGCTTCAACCAATATTTATACAAAAATTGATGAATCATGTCAGATGTTTTCTTTCTTTGATGTGCGTCCTTCTGAGGGGAACAAACACAAGATGCATTTGAGTTTTTCTTCAAATTCATTCACACAAACTATGCATTAAATTACTTGTTTTCCTCCTGCATTTCTCTAGGTGTGTGATGAGCCTCCCTCCATCTGTACCCCAATGAAAGAGCCCTTCTCTCCCCTGAACAACGTCGTCTCCACCGAGCCATTCAGGGGCTGCTACGTCCGCGCCCAGCCCTTCGACGAGTTCCCCTCCAGCAACCGCCGCTACCTGCCTCCACAGGTCTGCCTCTCCTCCACGAAACAAATCACACCTCCAACATTTTGATTTATGGACTGTTTCAAACTTGACAGCATAAACATGCGTCCAAAATTGCATACTATGTACTGCATACCTAATCTGTGTACTATCGTTTACCATACTTTTGTGTACATAAACAGCAGCGTGTCTCTTTTCGGATGCACTCAACTATAATTACCACATTACCTCCTCAGAGCCTACTTGCTCTTTGGAGATGTGTAACCATGGTAACGCATGCCAACCTCAGCTCTACCGGTACTTTAAAAATAATTTTAAAACTGTGTAACGCCTAGCAAAGTGAAATCTTACACTTACATACTTACATTTAAATTGAAGCCTTATTGACGTTTTAGAGCTGTTGTGGTCGCTGAGGGTTATGAGCGTCGTTTTCTACCGCCTTGCATTATGGGATAGTTATAATGGCGTTGTGTCCAGTGTTTACATACCTAAATATATCATGGGGAATAGTGTGCATTCACATACTGTTGGTTTCATACTAAAGTTTCAGACTTAATTAAAAGTCGAAGCGTACTAAAAAGCATGTTAGTATAGTATTTCCTGTTGGAGTGTTTGTTAATGCAGTAGCTGACAGGAAGTAAACAGGGACCAAAGTTGTTGCCCTAGCAACAGGATAGCAATTAAATGGTTTATAAGTTCCTTAAATAAAAAATAAAATAATTTAACTAATACAACTAATTCTCATTTTCTCCTCTTTTCAAGGTCTCCTTTAAGACGACTCGTCATGTCAGCTTTCACATGGACGATGAGGAGATCGTTCGCATCAACCCACGCAAAGACGTGCTCATCCGCGGCTATGAGGACTACCGCCACCCTGTCATGTGGAAACAGGAGGCTGACCGAGAAGACCTGGACTTCCCCACCGCCTTCCACAAACTGGACAGTAAGAAGTGCGAGTACCTCTTCCCCGATGGCCCCGGTGGGGACTCCCACTCTGGCCCCGGTATGGGCATTGGAACAGGTATGGGGCTGGGTCTGGGCAAGGACACAGCCATCAAGACCCAGCCCTCGCCCCTGCTCAAGTCCAAGAAGGGCCGGCGGCGGCGAGAGGACGGCGAGCGCTCGCGCTGCATCTACTGTCGGGAGATGTTCAACCACGAAGACAACTGGCGGGGGCAGTGCCAAGACGCCCCCGACCCGATCAAGCAGTGCATCTACAAAGTCAGCTGCATGCTGTGCGCCGAGAGCATGCTGTACCACTGCATGTCCGACAGCGAGGGCGACTTCTCAGACCCCTGCTCATGTGACACATCTGACGAGCAGTTCTGCCTGCGCTGGCTGGCCCTGGTGGCGCTCTCCTTTATCGCGCCCTGCATGTGCTGCTACCTGCCTCTGCGCGCCTGCCACCACTGTGGCGAGGCCTGCCGCTGCTGTGGGGGCAAGCACAAGGCCGCGGGGTGACCCGACGACGGACTCTGGGACACCCTCAAAGCTAGCTAACACAGGAAGTGGATAAAAGCGGAAAATTAAAAGCCGGCATCCTTTTTTCATTCCCCTCTCAGACGGGGTGATATGTTGTTGATCCCCAGCTCTGAGGGCTTTTGGAGATTTCAGTTTGTGTTTGTCGCCGACAAGCAGCAGTGGAGGACAAACCATATGCTTTGTGGGAGCTCTGAGCATCAAGCTAAGTTCAGGAGCTTAATCTAAGGAGAGGAGGAGGAGGCAGCGTCAAGATTAATAGACTTGGAGATGTTACTAAACACACCTGTACACACACACACATACAAACACACACACCTCTCTCTCTCTCACACGTTCACACTCATGCATTGACAAAGCCAGGCCACAAATGTCAGAACTCTACTACAAGAAATGTGTAACTTTATGAAGGAAATTTGTCTTTTGTACAGAGAGCGACAACTTAATGACAAAAAAAGAAAACAAAACTATTCTGCGTTCAGAAAAAATACTTGCTGTTTGAGTATGCTAAAAGGGATATGTTCTTGCTTTTTTGTGAATTTACAGTTGGGTAACAGTGGCCTTTCCTTCATGGCTTAAGCATTTGCTGACAATGTAATTACTAGACAGAGAAAAGTGCACTAGAAATGGTATTTCCCCCCTCTGAGTAAAGGTAACCCTCTCAAATTCTCGTGGTACATTAACCACCATATGTAGTGTAATTTTAACATTTGAGAGACGTTGGTGTGGTGGATGTATGGCCAATTCCTTGTTTTCCTTTCCATCGAATGTTGACAACAAAATCAAAAGGCTTGTTTTTGAAGGTATACAGCTTGGTATAGCTTTTGACATTAATTTAGAAGACAATGATTACCTTGCTCTCCCAAGGTGATTTAGACCATTTGATTGCATTCCAAAATAAAGGGATTGATTCCATTATTAGAAGGGAAATGAATGGTAATGACTTTACCATGCAAAGTTCCCCAAAAATAGTTTTTTTCCACATCATAAAAATAGCATTAGAACCTCTTGAACCATTTAAATTGAAACCAATACATTGAAATTTCATTTACTCCAGTGAATTTCAGTTTTAGTCCAGTTATTTACTGCTGTAGTGAAATTGGTGTTTTTGTTTATTTGTTATTTTCCTGCTCATTTTTTTTTTATAATTATTTTTTGAAACAAAGGCTGAAATGTTGCTCAACCAGCAAGTTTTGTTTCGGTGAGTAAAAGGGGTTACAGTGCTCCTTGGTTAAATGATGAGGCACTTAAATTAGGTTATTCTTTTATTGAGAGTCCGTCAGATTTTTTTAAAAATTAGTCTGTACATAAATTTGACTAATTTAACATTCAATTTGGCGTGGAGGGAAAGAAACCCTCCTGAAAGCACTGCTCTCCAAGCTTTGGTTGCAGCACCCTCTCCAAATTTCCATGTTTGTCCCATGAATCAGTTTTTATTTTCTTCTTTTTGTTTTATTTTCCCTCATATCCTGTGTAAATGTATTTCTTTGTTCCTCCAAAGTCCACTCCTCCCGTATGTCTTCATTTAACAGGCCGTGAGTGAATGAATGCATTGTTTCAGGAATGCTGAGTATCTTAGCTATTAAGAAAACATACAGGTGTTATGTATGTGTTGTGTGTGTGTGCATAGGTCTTCATATGCACTGTTGATTTGGTGTCATGTAACGTCACCACTGACTATGTGATCAAGGCTTTTGACTTGTAACAGCGTCCTGTTTCCCAAAGCATTTTTGTCTATCGAACTAAGGCGATCAAACTGTTGAAGGAGTAGTGCGGCATTTTGAGGAATTCACTTATTTGCTTTCTGTCCAAAGGTTAGAGGAGAAGATTGATTCCACTGTCTTATCTGTCTGTTGTTAAAGCTGAAGCTAGCAGATGTTTAGCTTAGCATAAAGACTGGAAAAGGGGGTAAACAGCCCGTCTAGCTCTGTCCAAACATAACAAAATACACCTCCCAGCACCTGTAAAGCTCACTAATTATTATGTTGTATCTCGTTTGTTTAACGTGTTCAAAAACCGGAGTTTACAAATGACAATTTGTGGTTTCACGGGGGGGTTATGTGTGGGACTATTTCTTGGATGGGCTTAGAAACTTCCTGGAGTTTTTGCTTGGCAGCTTCATGGTGACAAGGGGACTCCAGGAAGTCACTGTGCCCATCCAAGAAGTAGCCCCACACATGACTCCCAGTAAAACCACAAATTGTCATTTTTACACTTTGGTTTTTGTTCAGAGGACACAAACAAGATTTAGAGTGTTTCCCACTGCACACAAAAACACCTGCTAACATCTGGCTTTTGTATTTTATGGAAAAGGTTACAATAGGCATTCAAACCTGGGTCAAATAGTGATGGGTATTTATCGGCTCCAGCTTCAATTGGCTCTGACCTGCAGTGATGGAAATACAAACCTGGATAGACGTGCTAATTTTAGCCACTTGGTGGCGCTATGCAATGGTGCACCACCACAAAATTCGTCCTCTGTCAAAGCAGCGCTTGCACATTGTTCCAAATATAGTCAACATGGAGTTTGAAAGAGAGACTTCATAAGTAACAGAGATTAAAAAAGTAACTTTAGGTTACCAGGGTAACCCTGGTTCTCTGATAACCTTGCTCGGTATCTCACTATGGGAAGCACCTTTAGGCATGACCGATCTTGCTTTCTACCATGATCAGTCATGCCTGAAGGCACTTCCCATCGTGAGATACTGCGTGAGGTTTGAAAGAGAACCGCCGTAACCTTTTCATTGGCCTCCATGCACTTTCTACTGTTTACTGCCCGTGACATTGATCGTAACATGCCAGTAAAAAACACAAATTGATACCTTTGGACAGAGTCAGGCTAGCTGTTACCCTCTGTTTCTAGTCCTAATGCTAAGCTAAGCTACCTGGCTGCTGGCTCTAGCTTTGTATTTAACAGCTAGATACGAGAGTGGCATCATGTTTCTCATCTAATTCGCTACAAGAAAGCAAATTAGCGTCATTCCCAAAATGTCAGACTACTCCTTTATGAACCTTTGGGAAACAGGAAGTCTAGTTGTGTTTGAATCCCATTTCCCACCCAAACGAGTAAAACAGTTCAAAAAACTATCTCAAACTAGTGTGAACAACAGCAAACTCCCAGCAGTAGTAACAGTTCAGTTTGGACGTGTGGCTGCAATAACTGTTGAAATCATCCCGAGCTAAGGCATTGGCATGTTTGAAATTAGTGCTAATGGCAATTGGCCTCAGTATTTAACAGCAGATTTGGTTCAGCGTCCTGCAACGTGCTGTTGCTAACAGATATGCATCTCCTCTCACCTCCTGTTAGAAATAACGCAGTGGCACCTCGGTCTCTCGACCCAACTGGATTACAGGTGACACGTTTATTTTCCTAATTCCGCCCCCGACCAACGCTCCCTTTACTTTCTATGCAAACTTTCTAACGTGGGAAACACATTGACCTCTCTGCAGACTGAGTCAGTGACGGGACAGGACACTTTAACGCTATCTTTAGGTAGACGACCAACCCCTGGTACCAAACTCCAAACGAACCTGTAAATACTTAACACTATATTTAAGTTCTGATAATAATCCCAGCTTTGTTTTGTCTTTGAAATTTTAAAGATAGAGCTGTATTTATCGTTGCTGTCAGCATATACTGTAGCTTCAATTGACAGCATTATGTACATAGGTCACCTTTTAGTATTATTTCACATTGAAAAGTAGAGGGCGTCTGCGATGGAAAACGACTATTGAGCTTCTAATAGAGTTTCTCTCTAGTTTTGTACGGTAGAAGGAAGGATAGTGCTAACACGGTACAGTAGTGGCAGTCCACTTGTTTCAAAAAAGTTTGATATATAAATATATATATACATACATACATATAAAGCTGCTAGATACAATCACTAATTTTATTGTGTTGACAGAGAAAAATCAGCTATGAACGACTGTTAAAAACCCTAATTCTCCAACAGCATATAACCATGACAGTGAGTTTTTAAATGTTTGATTGCTCTGTGTGATGAAGTGGACACTTGTGCATGTGTGTGGGTGCGCGAGTGTTACTATATACGTGCGTTCTTGTGTGCCCACGAGTGTGTGTATGCGTATGCTGTATGTGTGTCCGGTGTGCATGTGTGCGGGGTTGGTGTGTAACCAAATGTTTGGTTGGTTGTCATATTCTCCCATTGTAATTGGATTGCCCTGCATTATTGCAAGCTGAACCAAGGTTTGATGAACCTGATTAAAACTTGCTGGCTGAGAAGCAAAAATGTAGGACGTGCATTTATACAAAGTGTAGAGAATGCTGAAATAACACTTCTCATTCTGCATTAACCAGCACAGTGCAACTTCCTGTCATGTACTGTATTATATATGCAACATGTGTCTGTCTGCTTTAATATATATATTTTTTTGACCTGCATTATATAAGACTTCAGTTTTAACCACTTTGCTGCTAGTCTTTTATCCTCTTTCAATCTTGGAAAAATTGTGCATATCTTTGGGAATGCATACAAGTGTACATTCTTGACATTGTGTAGATTAAAAAAGAAAAAAAGCTATATAAACCTGTTTCTCTTCAGTGTATTGTTTTAAAACGGTTACTTTTCACAGCAGTTGAGTGGTTATGTTTCAATTCTCCGATGCTTTGGTGCACTGATGATACTATATGTAAGCTTTTTTTCATCTTACAGCGCTTGATGTAACATTTATGTGATTAGTTCTAAATAGTGGAAGACATTTGTGTTTTGAAACTTGCAGTATAAATGGTACTACTCTTAACTATTCTGTAAACACTGCCTGTTTTCTTTCTTTTTTCTTTCTTTCTTTCACTCTCTTCTTTGTGCATATTTCTTTCCTGTGCATCTATTTTTTTTTTCTCTCGAAGTTTCTTAGTGCCATCGGCTTTCACATCCTGACAACCTCAAAAAAGTGCCTCACGTCCATCCTAGTTTCCATTTTATAATTTAACATCTCTCGTTCTGGTTCTATTGGTTTCTACACGTCTAGGTATTTCTTCTCATGGTTCGAGAATACCAAGTATATGATGTAAAATTTATAGTCCCAATAACTCATGTCATAGTTGTATTTTCTTTATACAGATGTAGCTCGTTACTTTTCATAAATATATAATGTAAATATGCATACATATGTTTGTAACTGTTTTTATGTTACATCATACACTTGTAATTTGACATATCAAATAACATTATCATAATAAAATGGTGAGTTTTAATCTTTTGTTGTGTAGGCCTCATTGTGTTTCCTTCAATCCATCCTTTATCCACGTAAGAAGAATGTAAGTGAAGGCAAACTAGGGGCATGCGCCCAAATCTGCTGTGATTAGGAGAATATTTAAACAATCTTCCTCTTTTGGAAACACTTGAATTCAACAATCTGGATTGAAATCAAATTCTACTTTTGCATTTCAGAGACATCCCAGTGCTAATGTGTGTAAAATCCAGACAGTTATATTTAACCAGAAATATCAACAGTAGAGTAGAAGAAAATGAATCTGCAAAATTCTGATAATCAGTTTATGTGGGTTTAAGTCTGTTATCAAGTAAAACATGCCAACATTTTTTTGTTTACAGCTTCTTAAATGTGATACTTTGCCAATTCTTTGCTTTCATTTTTACTGAGAATGTTTGAGTTTGAGACTGTTGGTCAGACAAAAACATATTTAAAGATGTCACCTTCAGCTCCGGGAAAATGGGACAATTTTCCAGCATTTTAAAAATGTAATTATCAATTGGGGAAAAAACATTAACTGAAAATAATCAGAAATACTTCACTGATCCGCGAGGGGAGATTGTGATTCGTTACAGTCACTCCGATGTAAAGAATAGAGAATTATAAGAAGTAAGAATAAAAGTATGAAGTAAAGGTATATAAATATAAAGAAATAAAATAGAAATGAAAATGTACACTAAAATAAAAAGGTAGAATGGATGCTACAGTGTCTAACACTGGTACTTAATACTGGTAAGATATTAAAATATTAAAAATAAAATATACGTAGTCACTGTGCTGAAGCTGTAAGTGTGAAATTTACCTATAATATATACATCAATAGAGTTAACAAGAAAACAATAAGAGGAAAAACTTCAGAAATATGTACAGTTATGTGCATGATTAAGTTCTATACCAAAAATAATCTTAAATTGGAGCCCTGCTCCAAACACACTATTAAACTGGTGATTATGTTTAAGAAGAATATGATTTATATCAGTGTAAGTTACAACAGGAAACTACTCAGCCTGACCAAAGTTCATTTGTATCCTATAGCCACAATATTAATTAATATCCTCAGATTTGGACTCAGAAACAGTATATGTTGTGTTAAATGTAGGCATCTAGTACAGTATACGACACATACAAATACAAAAAAAGGGGAAAAAAGACAAAGACAAAAAACAATTCAACAAAAACAATGCTACGCAGAAGAATAAAAAATAGTAACATAAGAATAAAAACACATACCAGTGAAATGATAGTCTAGCCACCAGGAATAATACAGAAAGATGTAAAAGCAGTGCAAGAATAATGAATACTATGGAGAATATAAATAACAAACTGGATAACATAGCCAGTAACTCAGCAATAGGTGATGATTAAAGGTATAAACAGTGTGACAATAAAGTATACTGGGAAATATAAAATGCAAATAGGGGGTAAATATATAAACAAATACAAATCCGAACAGTGACACTTGATTGAAACCAAAACAAGCATTAACAACTAAACTGGGAAGAAGTAACTAAGTACTTGATTCTAGTTTATTGTATAAATGATCATTTCTACTATATGTTACATATATTTCCATTTTTCCCAATTTCATGTTTTAACTCCACCACATGAAACAGAGCAGAGAATAAGAGGAGACTGTGCTATTCCATTGAGGAAACCTGCTTTTAGCCAGTCAGCCTGGGCAGTAAGATGTTCAAGAGAGTGGAATGTAATTCCAGTTCATATCAGAGAACTAAACACTTACAGATCTTTCAGTAATCAATTAAAACAACTGATGATTAATGCATACACATGTAAGAACTAAACTATTTTCTGCTGCTGCTAATATGTCCTGCTAGAGTTGCAGTGTTGTTCTATAAAAAATATATGTCCTTTCATATTGCATCACCTTACTAAAGATTTTAGCACTGAATCACACATTTGATGATCATTATATTCTTGTCCCCAAAAAATTATGTTAAAATTATTTCTTGTTGATGTGTTTAAACTGTATATCCTGTTTTCTTTTTTTTTTTGTGCTTTGTTGTATTTTAGGTAGCCTTATATAACATCTTGGCCAAGGGACTACAGATAAAAATAGCCTTTTGGCTAATTCTGGCATTTTTATACTGTGTGTATTTATGAATTTGCACTGTCTCTTCTTAAATAAACTAAACTAAAAATTCTTACACACATACAGTCACATATATACACACTTTAACACATTTTTGTAGTAAAATCTGGGTCGAATACTGATTTTATTTGTCAGGAAATTGCAGTTTATTGTTGTGCCACAGCTCCATATTTACCGAGCACTAAGGCGGAACCATTGCAGCGGAACCACACATTGAAAGTCGCATGTTTCACCCCGACTCACGTACCCAACCGGAACAACAAGAAGGCATGAGAGCGTCGTTGAAATGAATGGGTGCAAATTTTGTTTATGTTGACATTAACATACGAGTAACGTCGCCATGTTTTCAGTAGACTAACACACGTAGGAAAAACCCACGGATTCAAAGATGGAGAGCGACATTTTGGACTCGTTAGAGCAGCTCGGGTAAGCTAATGTGCTGTTAGCTTAGCATAGTACCTGCTAGCTTTGGTTATAACCTAACTGTCCTGTTTATGTTCTCAGTGTGTGTGTTATTAAAAAGACAGAGTAGCTGCTAGCTGGTTGAAACAGTACCTTTGTCTTAAACAAGGAGGTGTTAATGCTGTTTGTCCCCTCTCACCGTCCGTAGCTATGACGGTCCTCTGCTGGACGAGAAGGCGCTGCTGGGAGCCGCAGAGGGAGGCCTGTCCTCCCCTGAGTATGTGGACCTGTGCCGGTGGCTGGCGTCCAGGTTGAAGCCGCTGTGTGATCTGGAGGAGAGTATTACTTCCGGTCCAGGTGAGCCACATTCACTCACACCTGGCTCTGATACACAGTGTTGTGTGTTTACCTCACACTGAACCTGTTGTCTCTCTGTGTCCTCTGTATAGACGACATGGACAGCCTCCAGCTGGAGATGAGTGGTCTGCTCAAAGAGCTGCACTGTCCCTTATGAAGCAGTCGTCGCAGGGATTCTCAAGGGCAGCGTGCGGAGTACAAAAGATCATCTCAAGTTTGTTTGTATGTCGTTTAATCATGCTCCTATTTCCAGTCATTGTGCTGCAAGCTCTCTGTGTGGTGACTCACTAACTGATTTTGTCTCTCCTATGAAGTGTTTTTAAGCTCCGAGCTCCAGGCGGCTCAGATTGTGAGGAGCAGACGAGCCTCTCACAAACAAGAAGACAGTCCGGTGTGTCAGGAGCTGCAGGCAATCTGTGAAACACTGAAGCTACCAGAGCCCAGAGGACAGGACGCAGCAGGAGTCTTCTCTCAAGTCCAAGACAAGGTGGGACTTTAATGCTGTTTAAGTGCCTTAATATCAGGACCACCAAAATGACCCTGTGAGAGTCTCTGTGCTCAGCCCTGCCAGGGTGTGTGTGTTGTAGTTGTGCAGGGTTTGAACTCACTGGTTTGAACATCGCAGTGCAGGCAGTGACCTTCTGATAGGTTTCATACTGATTTTAAATTTCATCAGCAACGTTTAAGGCACTGAATGTGTTTGAAATGGCTCCATACATACAACCCTGATTCCAAATAAGTTGAGATGCTGTGTTAAATGTAAATAAGAATAAGACCGCAATGATTTGCAAACCCTTCTCAACCTGCAGGGGCTACAGAAGGTAAGCAGGTTAACTGTTAACAGGTGATAGTATCATGACTGGATGTAGAAAGGAGCAGCAACATAGTCTGCCATCCAGACAGTGTCTTACTCAGGGATGTCCCTGGTTATTCCAGTAGGACAATGAGACACATTCTTCCTGTGTTACAACAGCGTGGTGACGTAGTAAAAGAGTGCGACTACCAGACAGACTACCTGGCTGCCACTGAACATGTTTGGTGTGTTATGAAGCACAAATTACGACAAGAGAAACCCCAGACTGTTGAGCAACTGAAGTCGTACGTCAACCAAGAATGGAGTGTTATATTTACAAAAAACAATTCAGTTTATCATTTTAAATAATAAATATCTTGTCTTTGGACTGTATTCTGTTGAATATAGGTCAAAAAGAATTGCAAATCATTGTTTTCTGTTATATTTCTTGAAATCGGTGTTGTACCTTCATTAGCTGTCAGCTGGCCATGTTCCTGTGTGACCTGTCTCCACCGTTTAAATGAAAAAGATTTGTTTTGGGAGGAAGGCTATGCTCTTAAAACTATGTGGACCTTCTTTTGACTGTCCTCACTTAAACAAAATCAACAGTTAAATGGCCAGTACATATGACTTGCAGGCACACGGTGAATTGCACCTGTTCATGTGTCGTATTGTGCTATTTAAGATCTGACCGCTTCAGTGTTTTTCGTTTATTTTTATAGAGCTAATGCATTAAATCCTGTGTGTCACTGCAGGTTGACAACATACTTAAAGGTCTCCCAAAAGGCATCATTGGAAACCCAGTGCTAAAGAAGTCTCTCAGCAGTGAACAATGGGTAAGAAGATGAACTGAAATGAACCACGTCATATGAACTGTTGTGTCTGTACGTTAGTTGCTGGGTTTGATTTGACTTTCTCATCTTTCCTTCTTTTTAATCTCTGCAGGAGAAGCTGCACAGCATCAACACAGCTCTGTCCTCAGAGTACGAGTGTCGGCGCAGGATGCTGATCAAACGGCTGGACGTCACAGTTCAGTCTTTCGGGTGGTCAGACAGAGCTAAGGTACGTTTTATTTAAGTGTTTTTGTCCTCTGTCTCCATCACAGAGGGATCTAAACTGCTGACAGTAATGGGACAGATGTGGATTTATCCTGTGTTTACCTGTGGTCTGTCAGGTAAAGGTGGACAGCATGGCGAGGGCCTACCAGCCTGAGAGACACACTCTGAGCCCTCAGTCCACAGTGGACATGGCCGAGCTGCTGGCCGCCAGAGAAGACATCTGCAATGTGGTCAAGACCAGCAGCGGCTCCAGCAGGGAGAAGACGGCGTGTGCTGTCAACAAGGTTGGAATATTTTTTTTTCCTTTTGCAGGTAAACACCCTCGTTCTGATATTCTCCTCTGACACCACATCGCTTGTCTTCTCTCATATTCACAGATCCTGATGGGGAGAGTCCCGGACAGGGGAGGACGTCCCTCCGAAATAGAAGCCCCGCCTCCTGAGATGCCACCCTGGCAGAAAAGACAAGATGGAGGAGGAGGTGGCTGGGGAGGCCGTGGCGGTGGAAGAGGAGGAGGAGGAGGTGGTGGTTGGGGAGGAGGCAGAGGAGGAGGAGGAGGAAGTTGGGGAGGAGGTGGAGGAAGAGGAGGAGGAGGAGGAGGAAGTTGGGGAGGAGGTGGAGGAAGAGGAGGAGGAGGAGGAGGAGGAGGTTGGGGGGGAGGAGGAGGAAGAGGAGGAAGCTGGGGCGGAGGTGGATGGAACCAAGGAGGACATGGTGGACATGGAGGGAAAAGAGGACGGTACCAGTATTAACTTCTGATATTCTCCCGTAGTTTTTTAAAAGTGATCCGCGTGTCGTGTTCGACATGAACACAGTTCTCAGTGTTTTTTTATGAAAGGAGGAAAAACTTTTTTATTTGACGCCAGTAAGAACTTTCCTCATGTAGATGATTTATACAGCTCCTATTTTTTACTTTTATCAGTGTTTCATTTTGCTTTTTTTTTTTGTAATATATTCATCAGTGGTTTAAAGTGAAAACATCAGTAATACTGTGACATCATGACAAGTACTTTTTGTACTACTAAACTTAAAGCTGGTGACCCGCTCCACTTCCTCCCCATTGATGCTCAGGCCTGAGTGCAGTGTGGAAGTCAATAATGACTTCTTTTGTCTTCTTGGTGTTGAGGTTGAGGTGGCTGTCACTGCACCAGGCCGCCAGTGCTTGGACCTCCTCCCTGTATGGTGTCTCATAACCGCTGTTGATGAGCCCCACAACGGTTGTATCATCCGCAAATTTGATGAGGGTGTTGGAGCCGTGAGTAGCGACACAGTCATAAGTGTACAGTGTGTACAAGACTGGACTCAGCACACAGCCCTGAGGAACACCAGTATTGAGGACGATGGTGGAGGATGTGGAGGTACCCATTCTGACATGCTGGGGTCTGTTAGTCAGGAAGTCCTTGATCCACAGACAGAGGGAGGTTCCAAGTTGAATGACACTTCAGGGGTTGTTCTTGTTTACCAGGTCGGTAAATCTCAGTCAATTACGGTCTTTTCTTGGTACTCATACTAGTTTGAGTGAAATGAACTTATGCATTTTCTGTGAAAGACGAGACAAAGTTGGGTTTTTGTTTTTTTTCACAATTCAATGTAACACAGCATGACTAATTGATGTACGAATGGTCACTTTGAGGGAAAAGTATTCCTTTAAAACAAAAAGCTAAGAAAACAGAAATTACTATGAACATTTTTGGGGAAATTAACTGTTAAAGTATGTTATTACAATTAGTTATTTATACTAACTGCAAAAAACCAGCAGACTCTAACATAAATATCTACTGTACACAGTTTGTAATATGGAGTAGACTTTGTCACAGCAGGAAAAGCACAGGTGTATTTAATAACATTAATGACGGCTGCATTCCATTTAGGGCAGGTCCTGGTACTGTGCATGCTGACCCACTGAATGGAACTGAGTCATCATTAATGTCATCAGTTTCACCTGTGCTTTCCTAAAATGATAAGTCGAAAGGTCTGAGACACATCCTGCAATTTCAACAAAGTCAAGGGACAAAAACACTACATCATTTTTTTTTTTACATCACAAAATACGGGTTTGTCAGCGTGAACATTTTGTTGTGAAAGTGCATGTAATTTAAGTGTTATGGGGATTTGTAGATGGAGTGAAAGAGTGAAACTTTCCCAGGCTGAAGAGGTGTCAGTGTGCATCCTGAAGACTAAAACCACTGCTACCTGTTAGTGAACAAGCTGAGGACACTGTGGAGCGTGTGAACTGAGGATAAGAGAGACACTTGTTTCTGTCAGACTGAAAACTCTCAGCTCTCGCCTCATTTGCTTGAAGATTCTGCACCAGCTGTGATCCTTTGTCACCTCTGAATTCATTCAATAAAGACCTTTTCCAGTGATGTTTGCTCCTCTTATGTTGATATCATGCTCAGATACTGAAATAGAGGCAGTAGCTCATTCCTACCACAAGGTGGCATGATTGGTGTAAAGTGAGAAACAGCAGGTGATCTATAGAGCTAAAAAGAGAAGAAACAATTTACTTCCAAATGTTTATTCTTGGCTGAAAAGATTCTCTACACTGTTTTATTCCAATGGCATACCATTTTTTTGTTCAATAGATACAGTTTATACATCGTTTGTACAATAACCAATATTCATAAAAGCTGAATTTTACACTGTGTACATTATGAACATACCTGTACATGGACAAAACAGTTACATCTTGGCCACAAAACAAAAATCACTCTTTTCAGTCTCCACGCTAAGACTCAATCAGCATTTTAAAACCAAAATAACACAAAACCTGAAGCAAATTCATTCGGCCCTTAAAAAAAATCCAGTTAAAACACATCTCAACATTAGTGACGAGGTATTTTCCTCCAGTTAAGTTAGATCAAAAACATCAGGGTAAGACAAATGAGGGATCGACAATCACTTCACTTTGGCCACATTATAAATTAAGATGGTGCCTTGAATCGATAGGCAAATTTCAAATTAAACTTCATGTAAACTTTGCTACGCCTGTGAGCAGTGCTTCTGTACAGGTGAACTTCATTACTGGGCTTTAAATACTCCCCACAGCTGCAGCAGGAAGTGAACGCATTCATAAATACTCACAAGGCCATGTGTAACAGCAGGAAGTGTCTGCAGAGAGACATTTCTCACTGGAGTGAAAACAAGTGTGGCAGGCAGAATACTGAAACTAGAGATGGTCCGCCCCTTCAGACTTTCATTGAGCACCACGGCCAACATGCTGTTTGTCACATCTGAATACTATCAAATGGCCTCACCTCAAAATTTTAATGTAATTCACTATGACACAAAGGCCCAGCTGTCACAACTAAAGGGGTGTAAGCCAATTTCAGTTATTGCTTGCAATATTGTGCTTCTCACATGTATCGAACATATCACTGCAATCAGACATGCAGTCAATGACGCTGAAGGAGATCACTTCGAAATTTCCTTCATATATGATGCAAAAATAGTCTTATTAAACTTTACAAGGCAGACGTTTAGGCACTTCTTTGTCATAACAAAATATTTTAAGTATATTGATTCTGCTCAAATAAAGCACTCGGTTGTCAAGAAAAAAAAAAAAAGGCTGAAAAACACGAGTATAAAATTAACTTTCCAGTTTTACTCCAACTCAAAAACCTGCTGTCGTTCTTTCTCTTCACTTTACATTTCCACAGCATTTCTACTTTCTACTTTCATCTCCCATCATGTGGACATAGAGTATACATTTGTGTTTAGCAGGTGCTTTGTTGTAGGTAATGTTTAACATAACTAGGGTTTTTCTGATATGAAGATTGCTCATACAAAGCGGCACAGCCGAATAATGGGGTTTACAGTAGCATCATTCTGTTGAATGTAAATCTGTATTCTCATTAAAGGTGCAGTCTGCGATTCTAGTCCAATACACTTTGTTAAATTTAGCAAATATTTTCTGGTCTATTAAATGTCCACAACCGTTACTCGGACCGAGCCACACATTATTCAAGCCAATGAGCAACAGGGGGGTTCATGCTCACGCACAGGACAAGGGAATGGCCATGGATGTATAAAGAGAAAGGCAGTAGGAGTGAGGGGGTTGGTACATCTAGCGGGGTGTATTTGTTTGGGTGTTGAGGTCAAATTAAAGACGAAAGTTTAGGTTAATTTTGCTTTCAATAGCCTGACACCCGTTATTGGTAGCTAACTGGGTAATACAGACGAAAAAAAAGAAGCAAAACAAGAGGTCTCTTGTTTTAGTCCGGGGCTCCGTTGACTGTGAGCTTTAGCACATTTCAAAGCGCTATCCATTTAAAGCTAGCAAAGTTTAGCTGTTTTTTACTAGTAAATGTTTGCCTTTGCTAACAGTCAGCCGGCTAGCCGTGTAAACATGCAGAAACATAGTGCCTACCGCCCACCCTCCAGACTCCTAGCTTAACTAACACTAGCCTTAGCTGCTTCGCTAGCTAGCTAGCTAGTGGGACGCTCATTCTGCGATTACTGCTAGTCACATAAACATGGAGGCCAACCTCCAGTATCCCCCCAGCTAGACCCAGTGAGTAAGCAGCTATATTTTGAGCCACAAAACCCCTTTAACATTGTTAGCTATGTTAGCACCACTAGCCAAACATACACTATTAACAGTGCTAGCAGAGCTAATGCTAAAGGGGGGCTGCAACTCAAAACTGAGCTGCCTAGTCATTGCCTGGGGGGAGGCTGGAAGGCAGGCGCGTTTCCATAGCAACACTGTTGGGTTGTATAGTGTTATAGCGGTTACTGCTAAATGAGCGGCGCTGCTAGCTAAGGTTAGCTTTTAGACTCAGGTGGTGCGCCATGCAGTACACTGATAGCAAAACTAACCTATAGACCGACATGCGTCTGTCACTAGTTCAGAAACCAACACTCTTCCTCCAGAATCGCAGACTGTCAGTTAAACGCAGGGACAAACCCCCATCTGCACCGACACAGGCCACACGGTAAAGTTGAAATTCATCCGAACTCTGTGCTCAAACCTCGAGAAAACCTGATATTGTCAGAGCTTTATCTGCCCCGTCTTCATCACTACAGAAACATCCTTCATCATCAGAACCAATCGTTACCAAACAGCAATCCAAAACATTTATTTAAAAAGTGACCTTCGTCAAATGAAAATACAGCTGTTCTCCATACATATCTATAATAAAGATTTTTTTTTAAATGCAGCTTAACATTGGTTCATTATGTACAGCAAAGTACTGTCAAAGTGCTGGGCTTTATTAAGCAATAATGCATGTAAAAAATAAAATAATACTGTTTAGAGGCAGGTCATTAAGTCTTTATGCAGTATAGATTCATCCTTCATATCATTCCTTCGGCCTTGCCTGATTTAATACTTCACCAGTCCACCAAATACCAAAGCTACAGCGAGCAGGTTCGTACAGCTGCGTCATCATCACGGTGCAGTTTGGCATAAACCTGGAGTAAACTCCATCCTACAATCATCCGTGATGACGTGATGGGTGCTCGACAGACGCTTGTGCTCAAATGAGCCTGGAGTTGCGGAGGTACTGGATGAGGACCTTGTAGACGAAGGTGTACTGAGACAAGGTCTGAACCATCATCATTCTCTGAGCACGCAGCTTAGACAGGTATTTTGAGATATCCAGCACCTGAAACGAGACAGACTTTAAGTACGAGACAGACAGCAGTGTTGCATCTAAAAATACACTGATGGCAAAGGAGCCCAGATGAGGTCATAACATGGAAAAAGCTGCAGCGCACAGGTTTTAAGCGAGGACATTACCTCATTGTGCTCCAGACAGGCTATCATGATCTCAGACAGGATGACCACACCAGTCCGTCCCACTCCAGCACTGCAGTGGACCAGTACAGGTAGGTTGGTGTTTTTTGGGTCACTGATGCTGTTTGTGTGTCTCCTTACAGACTGGATCTCCTCCAGGTAGGCTGGAGAAAGACAAGGACACTCACTTGAGATTTGATGATGTACACAATGAATGAATACAGCAGTACACTAATATCACAGTACCACGTGGAATTAAATGAATACTTCATCTCCCAAATGACCATTTGTATATAAAGGTGTTTTCACACCTGCCCTGTTTGGGTTGGCTCAATTGAACTCAAGTTTGTTTGCCCCCAAAGTGCGGTTCATTTGGGCAGGTTTGAACACAGCAGTCACACTCGGGTGCGCACCAAAACAACCGGACTGAGACCTTCTTGAAGAGGTGGTCTCTGTCCGGTTACAAACGATTCAAACCAACTGCAGTCACATGACACATTGTTTGGTTTAACATGAGCATGTTACAGTCCTGGAGGATTATTAATGTGCACCTCCTCCTGTACTGCCTTAATATGCACATTCAGCACATCCAATGCATCAAAACATTGTTTCCTAGTTGGAGTCGCGCCTCGTTTTCAAACTGAGAAAAAAAAAACTTTTCTTCATGAATTCAATGTAACAGAGTGAGCAGCTGATATACAAATGGTCATTAGGGGGGTTAAGTATTCTTTTGATGTTGCGATCAATGTAAACACAGCAGTCATATTTTCTCGTCTTCCAGCAAGACATCCAATCATAAAAGCACGATGGCCATAAAAGGATAAACGGATACAGATCCCACTCACTGAGGAAGCCTTTGAAGTCCTCAGGACACCCGTGGTCAGGCCAGTCTGTGTACTGCAGGTGCCAGACAGTCCTCTCTTGGCCCGTCAGGAGGTGTTTGATCTTTAGCCCTGTGGTGGCATAGCAGCCGGACTCTGTGCGGAACCGTGTGGTGATTTTGAAGCGACCATACGTCACTGTGTTGTGTCGCGAGCCAAGTCGGGGCCAGTACCGGAAGCTCTTTTCTCTGCCACTCTCCTGAAGGAGGCAGATGATGAACAAAAGGTTAAGTCCAGGTAATGATGAGGAATAAAAAGAATGTGGAGCTGTGAATATGAAATCAACGCACCTCTTCAGCAGTGACCATGGCGATGATGGAGACACCCTGTTCCCAAACCATCTGCCAGAAGTCTGAACACGTGTTCGACATGGGACCCTGTGTGGCAATGTAGCTCCACTCCTGTCCACCTACTGCTATCTAATGAGACAGGAGGCGAGGAAAGTATTTTTAAAGTCACAGGATCTCAGAAGAATCTGAGAAGAGACTTGATGACATAGAAGCGAATGTGACTAAACATTGAAACACCCTTGAAAGATAGCATGAGCAGCTGCAATCCACAGGAGAGTTTGGTTATCAGGGCTGGACGACACACAGTGTAGTGAGATGGGTGAAATAATTTACTTGTGTTGTTGTTATTAACGGTTATTCATTCATAACTCAGTTTACATGTCATGGGGAGCACTCCTCAGCCTGTGTAAACAGTTGGATAATGTCTCCTGAGGAGCTCTGTAAAGTCTGAGCAAACTGTCCAAGTGATGTCATCTTGGTTCTCTCAGTTTGGGCCTGTAGATGATGACGGTGTAACAGCTCCCTGGCTTTTAAACTGAGGGTTTGTAACAGACATGGGACTCTACTGGGCAGGGGAGTCCAGTATTAACAAAAAATGTCACATGATGCACAACTTCAGCTGCATTGGAATAGTTAAAGTTAAGTTTTTGGATGTGAATTTATTATTTCGAATTAAATGATTTAATCTGTCTCTCACAAGTCCTGAATCTGACGCAGGCCATTCTTATTTCTAAGTGCTTCATCATTTGCAGTGGAAGTACTTTGCTGCAAGTTAACTACTCAAAATTATTTTCTGAAGTGGTCAAGATGCAGCCAGATATGAACACAGTTTTATCCCAAATCAGTTCTGTATAAACATTTGACCTTCTCTGACGGATAAAAACACAATTTATTCATTATATAAATAGCGATAATAATAATATAGCAAGGCGAAATGCCGAATGACGTTGGCTTTTACTTTCACTTTTGCTGCCAAGTGTGTTTAAAAGCAGTAACCTTCAATTAGAGCATTCTACAGAGGGTGCTTTTTGTTGTCTTGATTATAAGACAAAATTACGGCCCAGTAAAAACCACAAAACACAGGCGTGATGATACATCTCGACGCAACTTACTTTAATATGTGACGCATTGATGTATCCCGTGTTGTTCTCTTTAGTGGGAACCAGCTCCACTCGGGTGTCATCGTAAGGCAGGACGTCCTGGAAGCGGTTTTTGTCTCCGCTCTCTTGCAGCTGGGCGATGGTGCACTCCCCCCCTGGACGACGCCTTGGGATATTCTCATACTCTTTCATCAGCTCTCCCCTCTCCATATGCTGCTCCAGCACTTTACACTAACACACACATGAATAAGGAAACAGTAAATACATAACTGCCATGGGTAACCTCAGTTTGACTTCAATTATTTTGTAAATATATGATGTGAAGAGCTGTTCAGCATGATTCCTGATCTTTGGTCAGAATTTTATCAGCAGTGAGACTTAACACGACACACAAACAAATAAATGAAAACATTTAGACTATTAAGAAACAGGTAAATGATTTTGAAACCCCTGTGAGAGTGGACCATAAAATACATTTGCAGCACAGATTATGAAAGACTATAATGCACAATCTGCAGCATGTCTACTTTACTTTCTATTACTGTAGTTTTACTTTCTATTACTGTAAAAATATTCTGAGTTGTGCTTGCCATTAGAGATGTCAGTAGTGAAATGATGTTGCAGGGGGATAGACCAAATTTTGGATGACACAAAATCTGTGTGAAAATCTTTCAGAAATAATTGTATTTTTGTACAAATCTTTGAAAAATGGAAATATGCAGCACCACTCTTGCTAAGTTACTTTTGTAACTGTCAACACATCAAAGTGAAATGCATCATTATGACAAAGTTTTTTTGTAGTAGTGGAATTTTGTGCATTATGAACAGACGAACGACATAAGGAGATGGATTTTTACAACATATATGCAAACAACCACCACGTGAAGAAGTCAACACATAAAGACTACAAGTTATTACAAGTTTGTAATATATACTGTAATAACCTTCATGTTTAGCTGACAGTTCTTGTGTGTATGACACATTTGGGAATCTACCATATACTCACAGATGATCATGTTAACAGTTACAACCTGATTAGCTGAATTATTTTTTTTAATGTGTCTTGAATTTATCTTTTGTTAAAGCTAGAAGCATCAAGATTAACAAGGCTGACCAGTTCAGCCATGCGTTAACGTCTGAAACAAGAACACTCAAATATATCCTGCATAGCAAGACCTCACCTATCAGGGTGTTAATTATACCAACACAACCAGCAGCTCCTGGTAATGAGCCTTTTATGACCATGGACAAGTCGCTAACAAAACACAAGCAACATATCAGAAATCTAACAGTATCTCTAAAGTTGTCATTTCCTTAACGTTACATTACTTACATTATTTGTTTTTGGTTTACAAACATGAAAATGAAAAACTGAAGCGCCCTACCCTCTCGTCATTAGAGGCTCGTTCAGGCTCATCCTTGATCTCCTCGTGCATTGGCTGCCTGGACACTGACAGGCCATTGAGATGGGCCATCTTCAGAGGGCCCATCTTCTTCACCTCTGACCTAGCTCCTTTCTTCATGCCCTGGTGTGACAACAAGTAGAGACAGATAAAAATGAGAATGATTGTCCGTGAGCTGTGCAGTGAGGGAGTAGGTATACAAGAGGCGAAGGACAGCGCAGCCTCGCTGCATGTTTTCTCAGTGAATGTTACCTGTCCGGTTTTCCAAGGTACATTCTTTCAGTACGTGTCAAGGTGAGCTTGTTTGCGTCATTCAAGTTGGCCACTGAAACTACCTCTAATAGTCTGTACATGTCTACTCTTGTGATCTTGATAATGAGACACAGACATGTCGTGTTTCTGAGAAAAAACAAGTGCCTACAACTTAATATTTTTGAAAACTGAACACTAGCTTTTTGCTGGAAACATTAACTAGCTACTAAATCATCAATCTTGCTTTCATGCACATTCAAAAACAAATGTCTGAAAGTATCCATTTCTCGATTTCAAAATATTTGCTCACTACTCTACTATGCTAATAACGTGATGTAATAGGGAACAAGACTCACCGGAGGCGGCAAACCTTCTACTGTTTTCTTCCCAGGAGGCACATCAGACACAGGCCTCTTCTTAAAGTCTTTCTTGGTCTTCTGCTTGGCCTGGCCACTCAGGTCTCCCTCTGAGACTGACGGCATAATCCTTGGCTGTCGTAAATCCGACAGCAGGTACAGAGGCTCGCCTTCCTGGATCAGGGGGTGAACCTTGTAAGTCAAGGAGCTGGTTATAGAGGGGTCATGAGAGGAGCCTATGGGATATGCGGGAGGTGGCTCTATGGGAGTCTGTTGCTGATGCGTTAAAGAGGACAGAGATGTCAAGCTGTGATGCTGTTGTGACGGCGGGTCTGGAACAGTCGCTGCAATTGCATCCTGAGAAAGTGGAGTGTGACGGCCGCTGTCGTCCTCAAACTCCTCTTCTTCACCACTGCTGTGAATTAGCATGGTGGCGTCTGAAAGGGACTTTTTGTGTCCATACTGCATGTCCTCCTTAATGTCACCCCTGTCCCCTGTCTTTGTACGTTCCAAAAACACGTTGAGCTGAGAGCCCTGAGAGCGACCACCATGCGGGACCAGAGGGGGCGTGGCAGCTTCAGCTGCTGAGGAAGACACAGTCCGCTCTTTAACCCTCATCCCCTCGAAACTGTGTGCTAATCCAGCGATCTCGATGGAGTTCCGCTTCTGAGCGTGGTATGGGTGCCTCTGTGGGGGCCCGCTGAAGAGAGGCTCCGACACCTCTTGTAAAGAGTGGGCAACAGGCAGGCTGTCCTCTTGGAAAGTCTGCACTGAGTGATGCACACGCCTCGTGATGATCAGGTCTGGGTTGCTACTGCTGACGTACAGGTGACGTGACAGGTCTGGTGTGCTGTTGGCAGGCCGAGGGTGGGCGTACGGGTAGGGTGGAGGTGGTCGGTACACCTGTGTTCTCATGATGTTTGGGGCTGGATACTCCTGTGCCTGCTGTAACTGGACATTAGTGAGCTCTGGGACACTAACCGCCCCCACTACCGGCCTCCTCTCTGTAGGGTAGGGGTACGGAGAGGGGCTGTGGAAGCTGGAGCCAAGATGGAAGGGGTAGTGGTGGTGTTGGGCTGCTCCGCCATGCTCCCCTCTGATCTCTGGCTGGCTGTAAACCAGAGGATCTGGTCTGCTGTAGGCGTACGAGTTCCCAATGTTCAGGTTCCTCATAGAGTGGCTCTGCCGGTGCTCTTGAGACAAAACCATCCCTCCTCCTGCTCCACGGTTCTTCTGACGCATCACTGACTCATAATCAGGAGTGGCGCGGTAGGATGGTGGGATGAGAGCGCTGTGACGATGTGAAGGGACATAGTCCGGCCTGGTGATGTCGCTGGTGATGGATGGGTTGGAGGACATGGGTGAGGGCTGGTGGTAGTGCTGTGGATTGGTTAAAGAGCTGGTGCTGTGGGCGCTATACACACTGCCGTTACGCAAACGCCCTCCGCTGCTGTATTCCATAGGAGAGCAGTCCAGGCTGGTCTGAGAGTGGTAGTAATAACCATTCTGACTGTTCATGTACAGGTTGTCTGTGAGAGAGAAAATTGACAAGACATCCTTAAATTGGCGATGACAATAATTACAAGACAATACTGAATTCAAATTTAGCTGAAGACAGTGCAGGAAATCACAGTTAAATGTTACCCCATGCACTCATTGTCAGGTTCCTAGCTACAAGCCACTCTATACAGCAGTTACCTTGTGATGATGTGTAAGGCTCTGTGAAATGACCATTGTAGTGCATTTGTGGAGGGGGCATCATGTAGGCCTGAGGCTTTGGCTGTGAAACAACGAGAGGCATTCAGTTATGGTTCATATGATATGGTTCATCACTGTCCAAGAGCAAAGAAATAAATAAACTGTGTGGTGACTGGTGACACACCCCTACATCATGCGCTTTAATGCATGCCAGAGAATCATTAGGGAATTGTGCAAGCATGAGGCCTGTCACGGTAACCACTTTTGTTGGACGATATATTGTCACAGAGGCAATTGTGATAGACAATATTATTAGTTATTTTGATACCATTTCTGCCACCGATATAATGATAATAAAACAGCATAATAATGTAAGTGCACCCTTTCAAAGAGCAATGAATGTTGAGAACATTCAGACATTGAGAATATGAAGAAAATATTCAACATATTTTTTGAAAACTAATAAACACCTGCTCAAGACAGTTATTATTAAATCATAGTACCTTTACAGGAGTAGCCCAAAATTACTCAGTTTAAGATTTAATACAAATATTGGCCAATAAACACAAAAAGTGATGCCTTCTGCAACTACAAGAGACAATCTTAGCAAAGCTTCATGTTCATTATGGCATCATGTTGACTAAAATGTTGGTGGCATACTCATGTAAACAACACGCATGTAAACAAAACGGGAAATATCAAGGTCGTAAATATCATAGCAAGCGCACAAAATGTGAAATGTGTGTTGTGAGTGAGCATGGACATTACCAGAGATATTCTGGTAGAGGATCTCCGTCTGACTGGGTTCACAACTGTGGGCTGGGTTTGTCTGATGGGAAAAGAAATGTCTGTCAAAAATACAATACTACCGCTACTACTCATACTTTTTCCAATACTTTCTTTGTCCTTTTATCATTTCAGTATGAGGAAAAACAGACAGCGGGGTGCAGACTAGGTTCAGTCCATCAAACTTGTACCACATCGCTTAATTCATGCACGGGTTTGCTAAAGTACACCAGCAAGCATGGTGTGATGGAGAATAGTTGTGCAATGTGTATGAAGTTTGATTGACTTGCACTAACAAACAACAAATAAAAACTATATAGTAGGGGTCTAACAGTATACAAAAGTCACGACCCTTCTCAGATGCATTGTGATGCAGACGTGGATGATTCAGCATCAATTCATAAATGTCAATATATCAATGATCATTTCTTAAAATGTTTATTAATAACATGGCTTTGATGTAACGAAAAGAGGTGGACCACAAGCGCAAGGACAGTGCAGCATCCGGACAGTCTACAGTGCCGACACGCTTAACTTAACTTGTACTTCATCTCCACTAAAGGCAGCGATTGCCAGCTTTTTTCCACTTCATGGCTACATAATGACATTTATGAAGTGAACGTGAAGTATATTGTGATAACTTTCTACGTCATCACCCAGAGGCCAACGTTAACTGAGCGGAGCAGCGATGATCAGCATCTTGGCTTTTACTGTACCTAATGTGCAGCAGAGACACTGCTCTCTGTTGCTGGAGACGTTGAAACAACACAGCAAAGCACTCTACCTGCCCCTCATTTTGTTAATTCTATACAAGCGGGAGACTGTAAGGTGTTTTGAAATTATTTAGTTCATTAATAAATTTAATTAGCTTTTTAAAATAAATAATAGTTGGCTATAAAGCTGAAGGAAAAAGGGAGCTGGCAAGAGCCACATTGTATTTAATTTTGTGATACATGGATAATCGTTTAATAATTTAATCGAATGGTGACGCACCTGAAGATTCCCACTTCTACATTTTATCCACTGGCAACTTTGGCGTTCCATTTGTGGTCGCCACAGTGTGACTAACTCACACACCTACCAGCTTGCTGTGCTGACCTCACCATATGCTGCTAATGGTGTACAGCTAAAAGCTTCCGAGCAAAACCCACGCTTGTGAACTTTGGTTACGCGTCACATGCATCAGTCTGCATACCATGTATTCTGTGTGCACCAGACCGTGACCCCTGTACTGGGACAGTTCAAACACAAACTAATACATATATACTATAAACATACTGTGTACCTGGGGACTTTTGATCTAGAAATATCTGATCATAGCAATAGTTAATTAATTACTGTAACAGATACTGAATAACAGATTCTAAAAACAGAGGTTTGTTAATACTTATCGTACAAACAGAGCTGAAAGGCAAGATCCCTGTGGATTTTACATTACTGTAATTTAATTTAGTTTAACGTTATTTAGCTTCATGAAAATAGAGGCTATTATTTCTCTGGTCCAATCACACACCACTATAAATGAGTAATAAACCAAATATATGTTTCTTTTTACTTGGATAATAAAACACTACATGCGTCACAACACAAGGCCCACTTCAGATATAGCAGAGATCCTGTTTGCTTTGGCATTGTTGGCTGAGCAATCAGGAAGGGACGGGTGTTGGCACCTGCTCGATAGCCATACTGTTGCTCACCCCTTATTAGAAGGCAGAGAGGGACGAGAGAGCATTGGAAAGCGAGGAAAGGATAGAGTGAGAAGGGACTTCTGGGAGCCCTCAGAAGGCAGGGGGTCACACTCCTCTCTGAAGAGAGAGGAGGAGAGGAGGATAGAAGTGAGGCTACACCAAAGAGGAGACACATGCAGGAGACGACAAGGAACAAAGAGACAGGAACTAGGCTAGACATGTTAAAAAGAAAAACACACTTACAGGCTACTCTTGTTAATCTTATAAAACTTGAGTCTGGCCAGACACATCCGGCACACATATTTGGAGGTTTCCATGTCTTCCTACACAAAAAAAGAGAAGAGAAAAATCATGAGATGGTGAGGCATTAGTAAAGAGGTGGTGTTTGTTTAGTTATCTGAAAGCAAATCCATTCCTGTGTATGCCCTCAAATATTTCCACATTGAGTTTCAGCTAATGGTATGTGACTTTATGACCCACACATGCGTAACATACCCAAACAAACCCAGTTGCAGCCACACCCACACACAAACATAGGTGCATTGTTCAGCTTAGCTGATGGTGAGCTCTGCAACCACGGCACTTTCCAATTTTGCTAAATCAAATAAGAGACTGGAATGTCCCAGGGGATGGGTGGTGGAGAGAAGGTGCGATGGCAGGAGAGACTTACGGTCTGGAACTGAACACTCTCCTCCCTGTTGGCTAGCTCCAGGACAAAGAAGGACCTGTTGTGACTCATGTTGTTAATTTCATTCCACCTACACAGCCAATTAAAGCACGGTGGCAGAGAGAGAGAGGGGGGAAAAAACACATGATGTCATGGCGGTCACAAAACCTTGTAGCATTTTTAAAGAGACTCTGGCACTGCTTTAACAATGCATAATAAAAAACATGCACATGTGGGAGTCCATCAAAAAGGTATCTAGTAGTCACAATGGTATGTAGATGATAAAGTTCAGCCAAGGTCAAGAATGTACACTTACTCACTACACTGACAGATAGTGCTCCCACAGTCTTTATCAGCTATCACAGTCTACCTGACTCATTTCCTCTTGGGCCACATTCAAAGTCTAGAAAGTATTAATGAATATTACAGGAGACAACTGCTGTGAGCTGTGCCGCAAAGCTAAATCCATACTGACACAATCATCTGTTTGAATAAAATTACTGCTTTCAATTTACCAGACAACCTGTATTCTTCATTGTTAGAGAAGATATTTCAGTGGCTGGTTGCACAAAACACCTTAGGTTAAGATTTTCCTTAAAGTCTGAGTGAAGATTTCCTTAAATTAAATTTGGTTGCTTCTCCTTAAGGGCCCATACACATGCCACGTCTTTAACCGCCTGTAAAACGTGAAGTCGAGCGCTACCTTTGTGCCTTTTTTGTGCCAGCTTTCAAGAGAATGGCAGTAGGTTGCATCTGAGGTTACTAAGCAACCTTAACAAGCACTGTACTATAGCCTGTTTACCTGAAATCCTGAGCGCAGGGCTGATCTACTTCCTGGCTCTGTTTGTAAGTGTGTGGGCCTATCGTCCGTGGGACAGATGTAAAGCTCTGGCAACCCTGCACATGATCAACTTTTCCATATTTACCACAGACTGATATTTACGGAAGAAGGGAAAGATATCTGTGGGCTGTGATTGGTTGTTCCTCGTCACATGACATCAGTGCATGCTGCCTCCACAAGTTGAACTCAGGGCGCAGCCACTGCACCCAGAAAAATTGGTTCTCGGAAATGCGTGCACGCCATGACAGCATCGCTGTGGCATTTAAATGCGCCTGCCGTGCATGTACACTGAAAACAATGAATTTGAGGTCGCAAAACATGCATGTATAAGTAGAGTAAATGCCTTAATGTTTTTCCTTGACTAAACATATCTTTTAAGAGATTCTGTGCAACACTCTTTAATAAGTCCCTCCGCTAAGGATAAATTTGGCCTTCAGTAGCATCCTTGAGGAGAAGACTTAAGTGTCCAAACTATCATAGGACTTTTGGGCATTGCTGTATTAGTAAATCAATCATCTCCCAAACTGTTTCTAGACTTAAGTTTTCAACTTACGATTATTTCATTATTGATTAAACTGCCTGTCATTTTCTTGATTAATCATTTTGTCAATAAAATGGCAGAAAATATTTTCCCAGAGCCCAAGGTGACATCTTAAACTGTATGTTTTATCCGACCAACGTTCCAAAAATCCAAAGCTATTCAGTTTATCATCATATGTAACAAAGAAAAGCATCAACATGAAGCATGAAACCAGCAGGTGTTTGAAAATAGCTGCTAATTAATTTTCTGCAGACTGCTGGCAACTGTTAATCGTGGCAACTCTACTGAACTTACCTAAATAAAAGAAGTGGCCGGCCATTTTTATGCTTGACAAAGATGCCATCAAGGCAAGATCCCATGGAAACATCTGTGCCTGTACTGTCCTAAAAGGAGAGGATAAAGACAGTCAGAACAGTCTGTTAGGTTAAAGAATCCAGACAGTAAACATGCAGCGTACGAGTTCAAATTCTAGTAAACCAGCGTCATGCTTCTTGAACATTTGGGCTGTTGGAGACTGGAGGCCGGACGTCGTAAAAAACCCACCTTGGCTTGATAGCTTTCCTGGCCATAGCCTTCCATTTTCTCCACCTCCTGCATGTACAACATCTCTGCCTCTGGGGCTGATAAACCCCTGAAAAAGACAAAAATGGCAGAAAAGTCATGAAGAAACAGCCATCAAAACCCACTTAACATATATTTAACACTAACACAGGGACTCTTAAAAGCAGTAATGCATAAACTCAAGGCAAAAAGTTAACTTATTCAGATAAGTAACCGTACCATCCATTTTTTTTATGGTTGCAACAACTTGAGTAGTAAAATGGGAGAGAGGGAGTGATGAGAAAGAGCTTTCTTTGAAATAAGAAATGGTCCGGTACCAAGCCGAGGTTATCAGGGCTATTCAGCCTGTGCAAGTTTAAACAACAGGAAATGACTTCTGTATTGCCTCAGAGAAATTCTAAGTGAATCCAGATGATGACAAATAATAAAAATGCAGATTGCCTGCATAGAAGCAAAAGGACAATGTTTGTGCACTATGAAAAACTGTCTGTCTGTCTGTTAATCCTCACACAAAACAAGCTGGCTGATGCTGAGAACACCTGCTCACCTGAAGGACTGATAAAGAAGAGCCACTTTCTGAGTGGCCTCCTCCAGCACTCGCTCATCCTGGATCCAGTCCTGCAAAGACAACAGTCAGGATTGATACAATGCCGAGCACAGGACAGCTGCAACATTTTTCATTTGTTGCCCTCCCTCAAAAAACCATAATGCTTACAATAGGGAACAGCGCAAACTTCTGGAGGAACTCCTGGGAGTCATATCGATTGAAGTCTCCAAAGTCAGCTGCAGACCATAAAAGAAGACACATTAAAAGAGTAAATACAGCAGGGCATACTCCGCATGACACAGCTCTCTGAATACACTTGATTACATGCCTATTTCTGCATTCAGTAGAGGGCAAAATAGACATTCAAGAATTGCAGAATGGTGTAATGCCTTTTGGAAAGCACAAGTGCATGATGACAAGATGAACTAATTTTAGGAGAGGAGGGGCCCGTTTGTTAAGAAAGGGAACTGCTTCAGCGTCTGACAACGTTGAGGTCCAAAACTGCTGCCAGCTTCAGGCTGCCTGCTGGCAGCATTCACAGCTATGTTGGGTATCCCAGGCATCAGCACTGCTCAAAAGCTACAACTGCCCTTCACTCCAAAATATCCCTGCCAGGGACAGGAAATAGGAACTACCCAACAGCACATCTAAGGACAAACGCAACATGTGCATGAGAACTTAAGCAGTTGTTAAATCTTAAGGGAACCTGCAGGAAGTTTCTTAGGGCTTTTCTTCAAATGCACATGTTGCATGCTGGTCAGTTATTTGAACATGGCTGCAGCAGTAAGTGATCTCAGTGGCTCTGCTATGCTAACACCCAGGCCTGTAAGTTGCAGCGCCTGATTTAACTTTGCCAGCAGCGTCTGAGATTCTTCTGGCTGGGCAACTGTTGGAGGACGTGTCAGGGCTAAAGCTCACGCAAGGGGAGTTCACATTCACACACAAACACACACACACACACCCCTGACCAATTTAACAGGCTGGTTTAAGTTTAATGGTGCTCGTTAAATGCTGTATATTGCAAGAATCATAAAAATGTTCATATAAACCCTTGGATAAGTAAATGAACAGGAGTTTAGGACAAACTACTGTGAGCAGCAGACACATTAGACATGTGTGTTGTTCACAACAACAATTTATGACACCAATTTAAATCCTATTAAATTTCAAGTCCCAGAAGTGAAAAAACTAAGTTTTGGATGCAAGTACAAATTTTCTCCCTCTCTAATGGAGATTAATAGGTAACAGTTTGAGCATCAATAAGCTTATTGCAGTTCACTAACACCCTAACACCAGCAAACTCGCAGAGATCAACAAAACCCCTAATGAACTGGCACAAGCCTCCTGTCGAAAAATCATTAAAAAATCAAGTGTTTCCAGTGCAACAGAAGGTGTTGCCTGATATCACCATCTATAGCTGTGTAATCACACCAGTAATTACTTTGCCTGGGACTTAAAAGCTGCTGAAGTCCCTGCATAAAGATTTTATGCCAAGAAACGCCACCCTCGCCAAACTGAACTTTCTGTAACACAATTAGTATTATACAATCATATTACCTTGCACTGCCAGGCTAGCTAAACGTATAGCTTGCTCTAGTGTGCATGAGATCCTGCCCTCCAGAACATCCTTCTTCAGTTGTAGGTAATACTGATATCTGTGGAAGAGGACACGGTTACTTAGACAAACAGTCAACAACTAAATATGACAACTTTGTCCAGGTTTGGGGAAACAGCTGACAAGTTATTACAGAGGAAAACTTTTAAATGCAGCAGCAGTAGAATAACTTACAATATATTTAAACGATTATACTTGATACCTCTTTGTTAAGTATTAAAAGAGATAGATGGGTAAGAAGACATCACTACAAACCAACATCCAGTTCAGGTGGCTCTAAGTTGCTGCATCAACTTCTTGCCCTAAAGGCCACCTTAACATGGCCGAAGCTTATTTACAGAAACGATAAAAAACCACTTGGTTGCACTCAACTTTGCTTAACACTCATTTCATAGCTAAATTGTGTAACTTTTTATCTGCTATTTGTGAAGATAAATTGTCGCTGACACACTTAGGGGCTTAGACAAGACACCTCGTGTCACCGATGGAACATCACCTTGTGATCTCCTGTTGCAGTTGGGTCACACTGGGTATGTAAAACACGACTCCAAAGTAAACGGTGGGCTCCAGCCCATACTTGTCCAGCTGCTTTTTCAGTGGCTTCTCCAAGTCAATCCATCTCTGCTGGTTCTGCTTGTTGAAGTACCACAGGCTGAAGTATGTTATCTAACAGGCAAAGAAAGCAAGCACAAACATTACACCTGAACGACGCTGTGATCAAGGACAACTTGTATATCTTTCAGAGCAATTTGGGTTTAAGTACCTGTGTTGAACTAGAAGGAAGGCACATTTACCAAAATGTGTATTACAGATTAAAATTCAGAACAATACCATATGACCGTTTGAGATCAGTATCACACCTGCCCCCTCTAAAGCCGCATATTTTAAGAGCACAAATCTGCAGGTCTTCTCATAATCACCTGCATAACAATCAAACATATGTAAACCTGAATATTTAACAATTGCAAACGTCTCTGGATTTATGGGCTGCTGACACTCCCTGTTCAGTCTTGTGATCGCCTGAACATCTCACAATGAACACTGGTAAGAAAAGTAACCCCTGTAGGCTTGCCGATTACCAAAGACAATTCAGCTGAAAGAGACCTATTGTGATGTGAAGCCACTCTTAAATGACTACTAGAATATAACCTGCCATCATAACTATTTTACATCTGACAGTACTGGTTAGTGACTTTAAGTAATACTATTATAATACTGAGAAATACTAATGACCTAGATCAGAGAAAATAACAAATAAAGACATGCATCTGATTTCTTTGGAGGTAAATTGCCAATCGTTACATTTTACCAACATCAGGCTGAAGCTGAATTAATACAGATTTTAAGACAGTTAAAAGTTAGGTCTGACAGTGAACTAGTACTAGTCTTAATAATAAAGATCTCATTTCTGTATCATTTACAGTGACAACAGCTGTAGGATTGAGTAACACATAATTGCACAAACAACCCATGTGACATCAAAAGCAAACAATGCCTTTACTACTCTACAAACAAGAAAAACTCTAAATGAGAGTGCCTATTACAACCACTGCTGGCGAGACCAGTGCAGCAAAATAACAGACACTATCATAATGTGCAAGCTCCCATGCCAGATCGCCTGCATATTCAGCAGTCTCTACTGTTCATCTGAGGTGCAACTGGGAATGACAGCATCTCTTTCAGCTCATGACTAACAGGTGGTTTTCGCTGTGTGACCATAGTGACCAAATGCAGACATGAAGCTCAGGACATTGTTCAGTCCTGACTCAGACCTGCTTATCTTGACCATATTGTCCATGCTTTGTGAACGCTCGCACTTCTGTTTGAATAAAAATTGCTTAACATGCATAATAAGTTTGGGAATCTGTGTGATGAGTTGGTTACATACACATTCCTGAATCGTGTCATAAGCAGGACAGAGATTATGAGAGATAATATGAGTAAACAATGGCAAACTGGTTATCTCAGTTTCTGTTGTCCTGCTCACCAGTTCCTAGTAAAAATGTGACTAATGGACAAGCTAGTCGTTGTGGTGAGTCCCCAAAAAGTCTACAAGAGAGAACAATCAGCACTTGTATCACACGAAAACACATACATACCTCTCTTAACTCAAGTCTCTGAGCAACTGCCTCCAAACATTCCTGCCCGGTGCTCTCCACTGAAAGTGTAAACTCAACAAACTCCCCATTGAGCAGCTGGATCCGAGTGACAAGACAGCTCTTGCTTGAAACAGTATACCGTCGAGTCCGTTTGAGTTTTAAGCCAAATGGCAAGGGCATGTTTCACACTTCTCCAGGAGGGAGGTCTTCACTTAGTCCAGGGAAATTATTCTCCTTGCTGTCATCTCGAAATTTGTGTGAATGGTACAAGTCATGAGGGTCATCATCAGCAGACGAATCTGGACAAAAATGAGACGAGAAACATCTCAATACATCACCAAGACACTACTATTCACCAGATTTTGCAAACTTGGAAAAGGGAGGGATGCAAAACAGAGTGAATCACAACTGTAGTGGTCATACTCATCATTAAGACATACAGTACGGTAATTTTGGATAATCTTAACACGGTCTGTCACCCTGAAACAGACGCCAGACCAGACAAACACAAGACTTATCGTAAAGTAATCCGCTTAAATGCAACGTTTAGTTTTGAATTGCATTACCTGACTTGGCTAACTCGGATTTGCAACCAAACTTTAAGTTAACTCTCTAAATTTGCGTAATAGCAAATCTATGGTACAGCAATTGTTAGTAAGCTACTTGACCTGTGCAAAAAACGCTGTCTATAATACAGTTTGCAACACATTTCCCAATATTGTGGTTAAATTAATCCCCTTCCAATGAATAGTCTGATCCAACCACTGACAAGAGCGACCTGATTCAATACTGTCGAACACTGCAAAATCCCTGTTGCTTTCCATCTCAAACATTCACCCATATTACTTTATTAATTTCACTCAAACACTACGATGAAAGAAGTTTCTACCACTTATTTGACATACTCCGGGGTAACAAGCTACTTTTAATCTAATTAACTAATCCTATAAACTTTACCCGTTAACTACAACTAGCACTCAATTAGCCTTAACGCTAGCATGCTAACTCATGTTCCAGCAAATAGACGGCACCCTTGGGAAGCTGACGTCGCCGGTAAATGTTTTGGGCAAAAAAAACGTTAACGTTACCGTTAGCCACGGGCTGCAATTTAGTAGTCCAACCGGGATTCGGTCCTGGGGGATTCCGCCATCAATGCCAATGTATTACGCTACTTTTTAAAAGATATTTATCGGAATTAGAGACAGTCCATTTGTCTGGAGTTTGTTTGTGGATCCAAACTATCGCAGCACCCCATGCCTCTCGGTCCAACAGTTCACTCAAGTTCCCAGCGTGTTTCGCTTCCTGGGATTGGTGGAGCAACAAGCGTATTGCGTCTACATCCGCGGCTCTAGAGCGCTTATAACTTTGCTTCAGCTATTGATAAATCATTAAAACACATCGGAATATGCTCTGAGTTTGCAATAACGGAGTACAAAATATAAAGGTTGCCGCACTTTGATGATTAAATGCTTTATAAATGCATTCTAGTGCCTCCGTGGCGGAGGAATACATAGAGGTTTTCAGAGCCATGACATCAGACAGCTGGAATGCCGAGCCGTGAAAATGCCAGAAATGGGACAGCTGTCCGGAGCTGCCGGCCGCTGACCTGTCTGTTTACCTTTTACATCGACTGACAGCTGTAATGGCAAACACAGAATATTGTGCAATGATAAAAGAGTTGTTCTTTGTCACAGTTTGCAAACTGGCTCAACTCGCAGTCCTCAAATGTGGTAATAATAGCCGCGCTTGCTTTGCTGCAGATTGCCAGTTTGCACTGTAAATAAATAATCAGATGCAGCAAACAAGGGAGAATCAGAAGAATAGAAAATTTATTGCAGCTGTAAAGACACTTTCTGGTGACACTCAATTTCTAGTTGCTACATCTCAGAGGCATATAAAGTCAAACACACTGAAATTTGATTTCTAGAAATCTGAAAATGTAAACTGCAGCTACACCATACTTCAGACTGACTGGGCACACTTTTCAATCCACTCTAACTAATTTCACTCATCTGACATCACTGAAGTGCTATAGACTACCCTTGCAATTTTTCAAATCATGCTACTGTAGTAACCATGGGGTCATAGTTTGGAAAATGTTTCGAGCATTACTCTGGAGGTCAATAGTATGTGCCCTCTTTACAGTATCCTAAATGACACATTCAAGTCTATGGTGCACTCACAAAACCGTGTTTACCATAATATGTGAAACGGTCATTGTGCTTTTGTAAACTGGTTTTTAAAAAAGCATAATAGAACTACAACACCATCATGGTGAGGCTTGTAAAAACATATAAATACAACCAGTGTTAAATCAAATTTACAAAACTATACTTTCAGATATTTCAAATATTATATTTCAATCTGGAAAAACACTCACTTGGTAACAAAAACATTAAAGGACATTTAATCCCTGAATACAGCAAAACTCAGAACTCATCGTCACTGACAGAAGCAGCTGTATTTGTGTGTTGCTCAGTGGCAGTTTCCACGTTGTTGTTGTGTGTATTGCTCGACACATGGAGCGACTCTGATAAATTTCGTCCCAGATCCTCAAGCTCTTTAGACTGTCCATCATAACTGGCTTCATCTTGGTCTTTGTCACTGGTTATAGTGGTGTATTCATGGCTTTCATTGCTGACTTCTTTGTTTGTCTCAGGTGTCCCTGTTTGATTCAGACGGTCCTCGTCACTGATTACTCTATCATCAGAAACATGCTCAGACAGCCAAGGAGAGCTAATGCCCTTTTCCTGATTCACATCGTCTCCATCCTTTTCATTTGTTTTAGTGGGTGAGGCAGAGGTCATTTCAGGAGAGCACAAGGGTGTAGAGACCATCAGGGGATCAGCATAATCTGGCGAATCACAGTATTTAATTAGTGACGCATAAGGGAACGCGTCATTGTCTTCTTTGGTCTTCACTTGATTCCCCTCTGATTCCAGATGAGGCAGAAACGAATCAAGCACATCATTCTCCTTCTTTTCAAGCTCTGTACCAGAGGTGGACGTGTTGGGTGGCTCTTCAAAATCTTTACGCAGCACTTCCAGAAGGTGGCGCATTTTACCCTAAAAACAAACCGATGCATGAGAAGATATTGAAGAGGCCCTTGTGACAATCTCTAATATTTTCAAATATTAATACTTGCTTAACACATTAAGTATTCTGCATGAAGTCTCATACTCACGACATCAAGCTGATGCCGATTCATGTCGATATGGCGTTTTATCACGCGGTCGAGGAACCTTGCAGAGGACACAGACACAGACAATGACTCAGGAGGTGGTAACAGGCACAAGTTGACACTGTTAAACAATATTCTCAATTATGAGACACATGCTATAGCTATTAAGAAAGTGTCATCCAGGCTGCGAATGTAATCTTGTAGTTCATAGAAAAAAATGAGACACCTGTCAGAGATGTGCCCTCTGGACAAGATATCCTCTGTTACAGCAGAAATGAATTCGAGGTACATTAATTCTTCTTCCCTGTTGAACGACAGACGAGAATTATTCCCTTCACAAATTTACTTTAGGTGGTTCTTAAAATTTACTGAAGCATCACGCCATTAAATCCTTACACATATGGCAATAATTTTCTGCAATATCAACGAAGAGCTGTATAAGCACTAGACATTATCAAAGAGAACTTACTCTGCAGATATACTCTTCATAAAGGGAGATTTCCCGCCTTCTGGTGAAACCCTAAAAATTAGAATTATTTTAGATTATATACAGGAACTACAAAAGGTATAACATGCTGCTTAAAATGCAACATGACATCTCTACTAGCTGATTTTACCTGGATGATGAGTCAAAGAAGTCATGGTCTCTGCTCTTGTTCGCTCGACTCTGTTGTCTAGATGCTGAGAAATACGTGCCGTTGAGCTCGTCTTCAGACCACTCGTGCTCTGTATTAAATCCCTGTAAAACAAAAAGGACGGTAAAATGAGGAGGCGTATTCAATGTTGTCAAGGCTGTTTCATGATTAAATATTTACAGTTCGACATGGTTTAATGGGACGATGAACCACACAAGGTTATCTGACATTGAGCAGCAAATAATTCTACCCATTATTTTCATAGTCTTTTATTTTTATATTTAGATACTGTACCACAGAATGTCATCAGGTTCAGTCAGTGTGGGTAATACTAAACCTGCTGCTTTCATCGTCACTGAAATAATCATGGTATAACAACTAAGACGTGGATCAGGTTTTAGGCCTGGTATAAACCATGCACATTTGAAAACGTATCAAAGCACTTTAACAGAATGATAAAAATAAATATTGATTAATTAAAAAATTAAAAAAAAGAAGTGTCTACACTTTTTTGTTATTGTTGGGTACATTAGAATATATATCCGAATAATAAACTTCAATCCCCCAAATTACCTGAGATGGCTCGTATAATTCCTGTGTGTATTCCTTGTTTTTTGTGCTGCATTAAAAAGACAGAATTCAAGTTATTTCTAACATACAACACTTGTTCCACATGTTAAGAGAATTCTTTTAAAGACACATATCTACTGCTTTCCTTTGAGATTCAGTGACATGTTTCGTAGGTACCTTCCATGATATGTCTCCTGTCGCGGCAATCTAGAGTTGGTGCAATCCTGAGTAGGTTTCCTCCGTGGTGCTCTGTAGTAGCGATACTGTGAGAGGTATGAACTCTTTTCTGATTTCAGGGTCTTAGGGGTGAAAGGCTTGTCTTGGGTAAAGCGCTGTGAATGTTTCTGGAGCAGGTCTCCGCTGTACGTCTTCTGAACAGGGTCCTGGAAAGTCTTGTAGCCACTCTGATCTGCTGAAGCTCCCAGTGACCACGCTGACTGCTTTCTGTGGGAAGTTGCCTCCGGGCTCCGGTACTTTGTTTCTGATGCTGGGCGGACGTGTTGAGAGTGGTTCTGTGAACCGACTTTATACGGTGGATAAACTATGTCCTTGGCATGAAAGGAGGAGCTGAACCTTGGGCTGGAGGCCGTGGAACTCCTCGAGCAGAGGTAGGGGCTGTCATCGTACTGCACGGATAATCTACTCTGAAAAGCAAACATGTATTTACATAATGTAGGCTTTGCATTTGAAGCATTTGAATGCTTGTGATCATTGCCATTCTCTCTGCATAAGATACGCTAGCATTGCATGAAGCAATGAGAAACACATCAGTGACATTTCTTACCTGGGCTGAGGAGCTGGAGGCTCTGCTATTTCTCTGTGACAGAGAGTGGGCTGACTGAGGACGACCCCCTTTCCTCAACCGCTCCTGTCTGAGCTGGTCATTATCTGTAAACAGGCAATTAAAAAAAAATGAGGAGACACAGGAAATAGTCTATAATAGACTAAAAGACTAACTGCACTTAATTGCAAGGTATGGGAGGGTCGATGGAGCAATTGTGATAGCACAGTCATAAGCAGAGAGCATGACTTCTGCCATTAAAGATAAGGATGAGTTGCATCCTGTCCTCAAATGTGATGAGTGGGTGGATTGCATTATTGCTTAATGAGGTGGCTGTCAGTGCAGCAATTGGCCTCTGCCTGCACTATGATGCATGTCTTCCTGAACTACTCAATGCTGATGCAAAGTGGTGAGATTAAAGAGACAACTTTGGTCTTTGAAAGGTCTGATGTGCAAGATTTAGGGGCATGTACTAGCAGACATGGTATATAACTTTCAAAACTACGTTTTCATTAGTTTATAATCATCTGAAAATAAGAATTGTTTTTTCATTAGCTTACAATAAGCCGTTTATAGCTATATATGGAGTGAATCCTCTTTCACAGAGTCCGCCATGTTATTCTATAGTTGCCCAGAACACACAAACTAAACACTGGCTCTAGATAGGGCCATTCGCAGTGTCGCATTGGCCACTTTGGTTCTCCTACACACTTGGCACTCAGGAGAAATGTCAGGTTGTGCAACATCTTGGCCAGGTGCCATTAAATCCTACACAATAAACCTGTAATTCTGATGACCAATGACACAACAATACCTGGCTGTTAGTGGTTACATTTGGACGGCATTTAAACCAATTATTATGCGATTAAAAACAATCGTGGGTGTGCTAACATGAGAAATATATCACCAATACAGAGATATATGAGATACATCTTTATTTCAATAGTTAAAAAATGTTTAAAGTTGAAGTAATTATTTAATATTTGACACTTAGGTACTTACACTTTACACTAAGTATCAAGCTTTTGGGTACTGAGGCATCGATGGCAGCTGTGGAACAAGACAAAAACAGTAAGGCCACCACAGGTCATTAATGTAATTATTATGCAACAAAGATACATGGTGTAACCACTTCAGCATATACATGCAGGAGCTGAATTAGTTCTGTCTGCTGAATATCAGTGTAAGGATCATGTAGCTCACCTTTAGCAGAGTAAACCTTTTTGTAATGAGACACCATGTGGTCTTTAATGATGGACTGTGTTAACTTGCTGGAGGAGCGAGGGCAGAAAGCTAAAAACACAAGATGGAGAACAACATACAGTACACTGTTAAGTAAATTAAGCTCTTTTCTTATAAATGACGTATTCATCATTATAACATTAGCGCTTAGTAATACTTACGGCTACTTTTTAAAGTCTGTCCTCTCACACCAGGGCTGCACCCCAGTCCAGATGATACACTCCCTAAAATGAACATAAATAGTTATAGCCAACAAGGTTACTGTATATATTTTGTAAATAATGTTGTTTGGTTACTATATACTGTATATATTTGTAAATGATCTTGTTATATTATCTTATATTTTTGCTTCTAATTGCACTATATGATACTTCTTTCTACACTTGTAAGGAACACCTGTAATGCGACAATTTCCCCTTGGGGATCAATAAAGTATTTCTGATTCTGATTCTGACTCCCTTAGTCAATTAATGGGTTTACAGACGGACAAATTATCAATGACAGTTTTTATGAATGCTTTTATTTTTGAGTAATTTATCAAGCAATCCTTGTTACATACAGCTTCTCAAAAGTGATTTAGTGTTTTTACTTCATTGAATATGTTTTGGGTTTCTGAATGTTGGTCAGACATGTAAGCTATTTTAAGACTCACTTTAGGCTTTGTGTCATTATTCATAAAATTTATTGACAATACGATCAAAAACATTTAGTTTAGTTTAGTTTATTTAAGAAGGGACAGTGCGAAATAATAAATACACACGGTATAAAAATGCCAGAATTAGCCAAAAGGCTTTTTTTCATCTGCAATCCCTTTGCCAATATGTTACAAAAGGCTACCTAAAATACAATAAAGCACACACACACACACACACACACACACACACACACACACAAAAACAAACAAACCAGAGGATACAGTTTTAAAGATATCTTTGAACACATCAACAAGAAAGGATTTTACCATATTTTTTTTGTCACAAGAATGCAATGATCATCATATGTGTGATTAAGTGGTAAAACTTGAGGCAAAGTTGATGCAATATAAAGGAATATACAACTTTTAAAAGCACAATAGTGACATATTTCCATTAAAAAACAATGCAACACAAGTCATTTTCATCAACTTCCTTAAATATTATTCAAATAACTATAAATAATAAAAAGAAAAGCTCTTGTAATCCTTTAGTCAAGGTCATTACTTTGTATCTAGTGTTCCTACACCTCTGTTGTAGCTTTATTGTATATATATTGTATTATTATTATTATTATTATTATTAGTGGCAGTAGTATTAGTATTAATAGTAGTAGTAGTACTATTTAATTATTAGTCAAGGTAAGTTCAGAACAGGTATCTGTGGACAAGTAACGTCATATGATGCAAACAATAAATAAAAAATTCAAAAAGCTTTTGTTTTTAATCGGCAAAAATATAAATTAATGGATCATTTTACTTTGATATGAGTTTAGTCTTTTTCAAATTTCGTGTTGACAGTAATAAATGGTCAATCGATGCTGTAAAAAGTAGTATCTTTGTGAAAATAGTAAACGCAGGACACGGCAAAAAATATCGTCTTTATTTTAATATACCAAACTAAAGTAGCCAGACCTTAGCTGGAGTATCGTGTTACAAGCTAACGTTACTGTTTTGGTTATAAATTTCAAGTCTCGAGGACAACAATGGGAGTAAAAGGCTGGCTATTGTCTAGTTGAACTTGAAGGACGAGGAGAAGATACACAGTCAGCACAAGTTTATCTTCAGATAGCTGCCTAAGCGCAATTTGAATTTGCTTCATGCTGCTGATTAACTAGCCAAACAGCTAGCTAATGCTAACAGTGTTTCCATACCTGTTCTCGAGTCCATGCTAATGTTACACTCAGCGTATCCCATTTTCCTCAGAAATATTCCGGGACAGCGACAATAGAGCTTGGATACATCCAGAAACTACAGTGTACTTGACTGCAAACATTTTAACGCCAGAAGATAATCAAGTAACGCAATGCTAACAGTCTAATACTAGCTTATAAGCAGATGAGCGGCGGAGCAAAGCTTCCCCGTCGCCATGCTGGTTGCTATGATTACCTACGTCATCACGCTCATGCGTAAGGAAAGCCACGCCCCAAACCACCCACTCCTTAAACACCACACACCTGTCATTTGATGAGAAAAGGGAGCTGAAAGAAGACAAAAAGTCGAGATGTATTTAAATCAAATACATGAATATTTATCTTTATTATTTAATAGTTTAATTTGAGTTTCTTTTTTAAAATCCCCACTGGAAATGGAGCTCATTCAGCTTACAGCACATACAGACAGCAGAAAGAAAAACAGACAAAATGAATATTTGTGTTTCAACACTGTGATATTTCTGGTTGTGGACGTGATATTTTTGGAGCCACAGAAAATTAGACAAACAGGATGAAGCAGGTGGAGCCAGTGTGAAGCCCATAAACTGCAGGAACAGTCAGCTTATATTGTCCTCACTGGTGATAAAAAACAGTGACATGTACTGGAGCCCTTGTGTCTGCCAATTTAGAACAGGGTTACAAAGCAATAACTGCGCACTGAATTTTATACAATTGTCCTCCTAATAGTGCAGTTATCTTAATTTACACCAGAGGAGGAGACAAGACAACAGATAAAAATTCAGTACCCTTTGAAAACACATCTCAAGGGCCCTGAAACTGTAAAACGTACCTATTATTATAAGCTCTTCTGTGCCATCCATGCTCCCTAAAGGGTCCTAAATATCTCCTGGTTGGTATGCCTATCATGTTTATTGCTGGTGTGCCATTTTGAGGACAGTTTGCACACATCCACCTGGCCTTTTGAAAACCAGTAAAGTTCCCTCATTTACAGAAACGCTGCAGTGTGAATAATCTGACCAATGTGGGAAAACAGAGTGTAACAAATATAAATTATGATTTAACTGAGTGCATGTCAGTCATGGGAACACTTTGTCAGCAGCATATTGTTAATTCTGCCATGTTCCTTGTATTGTTTGACAGACCTTTTAACCCCTCACGTCATTTGCCAACAAAGGATTGTGAATCACTTATAGTAGTGTGAAACACACTTTGCAGCATAGCTAACAGCATTGTTAGCCTTTACCACAAACCAAGTCATGCTTCATTTTGTTGTCCACAGTAGCAGTTTGGGTTTTATTGCCAGATTAAAATGCACAAATGAATGTTAAATGCCCTATTAATAGCCTGTAGAAAGTTTTTAAACCCCAGTGGGCTTGTTCTTCTGTTTACGTAAGCACAACAGGGCTATTTTCAATTAAGATGAGCTGAAATAAATCTTTATTTGGCTTTGACCAAAATTTTCAAATTGACGTGCTCCTTAAAATTGTCTGCTCTGAAATATAATGTAATTTTGCTGTGTGAATAAAATGTTGCCACCCTGAATCTTGATCTTGTTTCTTTACAGTTCCCAATTGAATCAGATTCAAAGAGCTTTTTCACAGCTTGTCGTAGCAGTAAAGCACAGGTGGAACTAATGACATCAATGATGGCTCCATTGCAGCAATTACTGCAATTGGTTACACCTGTGTTTAAAGTGTCTCAAAGCCAATTCTCTTTTTCTTACTGTAGTGTGTTTTTCCACCCTCTACAGGTCTGGAGACTGATGATGGGCGACACAGGCCCGGCCATGAGAGAGAGACAGGTGCTGCTGATTGAAAGCTCACAGCTTATTGATGTCGTCACTGCTGCCTGCTGTGATTTTGTTCTTACAAAGAACGTGAAATCTGGAAAAAAGACCCTTTGAGTTCAAGTTTAATGCCATTTTTGGACATGCCTTTAGCTTTGCCTTTACATGCCTTTACAGAAGTAGGCTACTCCCAGACACAGACAATGATGCTGCTGCTGTGAAAGAGGCCAATGCAAGTTTAGTCTTACACAACATTTTACCCTGTAATGGTTCTGTATGCTGAGTGTCATCTCTAAATTACGTTATATCACTGCTAACTCTTTTTGAAAAATGCGAGACTGTCTTAGATTTCTTACGTTTTTTTACTTTTTAGGCAGCTATTGGTTTCTGTCTTTTTGTCTTCCATGGCTGGACCAGTCTGTATCATGCATGAATATTATATTTTCTTTTTGTTTTTTATTAGTTTTTAGTGTTGATTTTGTTTATTTAATCAGTTTATGTAACTCTAGTTTATTTTTTTTAATATCATGCTTGCTTTTGTTTCCTTTTAATGTGTAGAGCAAGGCCGTTAGGTGGCACGGTGATGCATTGGTTAGCATCGTCACCTCAAAGCAAGAAGGTTCCTGGTTTGAACACATGGTGGAAGGTTCGAACCCTGAGGTGGGGGAGCCCTTCTGTGCAGAGTTTGCATGTTCTTCCCGTGTCAGCGTGGGTTTTCTCCGGGTACTCCAGCTTCCTCCCACAGTCCAAAGACATGCAGGTTGGCTTAACTGGTGACTCTAAATTGTCCGTAGGAGTGTGAATGGTTGTCTGTCTCTATGTGTCAGCCCTGTGATAGTCTGGCGACCTGTCCAGGGTGTACCCTGCTTCTCGCCCAATGTCAGCTGGTATAGGCTCCAGCCCCTTGCGACCCCTAACAGGATAAGCAGTTACGGAAATGAATGAATGAATGTAAGGCGGTTAGTTTTATTGTCAAACTACAGATAGTTTATAGAGTACTAGTAACATTTCGAGATATTAGTTGCAATTTAACTGTTCACTTTGTTGATTTTTAGAGTTCATGTGACAGTTCTCTTCATATTTTCAGAATAACTGAACTTGCGGCACAGGTTGAGTAATTAGTTCAACTAAATTAGTCTCAGAATATGTAGGTGTTCATGAGTTGTCACATACTGTACTCTATAGACAATCTGTTAACAGAGAACAGGAAATAGAATTGAATTGATTCTCAACTAATAAGCTGTTGAAATTTTAGAAATACTCCATAAACTATCTGTGGGTGGATCATCCATTTGAAGTGTTACCAAGGAAGGGAATATTTAATTTTAATTTTATCATGCCTTCACTGCAGTGAAGTCATCCTGACTGCAGTGAAGGCATGCCCAGGCAATGCCCTGGTCAGGCAGAATTTGTAAAACTAAACTCAAATATATAGAGCTTGGCAACCGACGTCACAGTGCAGTGCATTATGGGGCTGCACCTTCTAATAAATAGAGGGGTATTTTACTTGTTGGTTTATGTATGACCTGTCAACAATGGACACTTTTTGCACCAGCCTAAACTCAGGTAAGTGTTATTTTATGCTGCCATGTGACTTTTTTCTGTAATAATTTTGTATCATATGTTAATTTGAACTTTAATAAAGTTGAGCTACTTTTTGCTTCAGTTAAACTAGATTTATCCCTACAGTAGTTTTGCTGTAGTTTAATGTCTTTCAGTTTTAAGTAATTGATAGCTTGCAAAGATATGTTTTCAAAGCAGCTTCCCAACAAGTGAAATAAGGATAATGCTATCATTATTATGATGAATTTGCAAGTGAAGATTGTCGCTACAGTGACATAACTCTGGACAAAAATAAGAGCAGTTTGCAGAGGTATATTGAAATGAATGAAAATTTAAGCCTGCCTCCAGGGTAGGGTATGTAATGCTTGAATGGTTGGGGTGAAACCAAGAGTATGATCCTTTAACCAAGCTATTACTTCAATATAAACTTTAAACTTGCATTCATTTTTTTTTCAGTTACACATAGGCCTAATCTGCTTCATATTTCCTGGAAACACTTTGGCCTTACGGTTCATAAACTGCTCCCATCGTCGTCATCTGAGTCGTGCGCAATTTCGGGGGTCTGGCTGGATGGAGGAGGTGACTTGTCTTAAGCTATGGTGGTTCATAAATTATGCAATGTTTCCCATTCATGTGAATGATGTAATGGTTTAAGTCTGCTGCTGATTTGACTTGCTCCCCTGCGCCATGTGCTCCGTCGCCGGTTGCCAAACGATGAGAAGATAATCCTGTTTTGGGGGGATAAAAGAGAAGAGTGAGTAACCTGTTTCATATGGATTATGAAAATGAATTAAAATCTACCTGATGCAAAGCTAGAGGCAAATTTCGCTGGAGGCTAGTTAGAGTAAAAACAGGTGGAGTAGTGCGCTTTGGGAATGAAAGGGAGGAGAGCATCCTTGCCCGTTGTTCCTGCTGCCGGCGTAACGCGTGGGTAAAGTTGCTTTTTTTTGGACGCGCTCCGGCTGTATTAGTGGACCGGACCACTGGTGTGTGTCTGAGAGTGAGACGTGATGTGGTTTGGTCCTCAGTGAAAAGGTCTCACAAGTATCTCTCTTGTCAGACGAACACCGCGCGTCCAAGCGAGGTGGAGGAAAAAAAAAAGGAGGAGGGGGGGGACAGCAGAGGCAGACAATGCGGTCTTACGATGCGTTTATTTCTCCGTGCAATTTACTCCCACATCCACGAAAACATGATGTCCCGAAGACGTGGGAGAATTCCTCGTGATTTGGCTATTTTTATTTATTTATTATAATCGGATTGAACCAAATTCCTTTCACGTTTTGACTGAGAACAAAAATAGAGATGAAATTTCCAATAGAAAACCCGAGGAAACAAGTTAACTGGGACCCGGAACAAGGTTGGTGAATACTGCTTTCTTATTGTCTCATAACTTTGCATATGTCATTTAATATTACTCTCAATCTCAGCAGCATCTCACGGAGATACCTGAGGCACAGTAAAGACTGCATTACTCACAGGCTTAAACATTTTTGCTCAGTTTCTTACTCAATATTTTGTTTATTTCAGTGTGTTTTTTTTCTTATTTGTATATTTCTAATGTCTTAAAATGACCCTTAACACGAGACAAAGCGGTTGGGTGGATTTCTTTATTCTCCATCCTCCGTGTGCACAGTTGTGCAAGGAGACGCTGCTGGGAGCGGAGCTGCGACTGCTTCAAGCTGGCGGGAATAAGCAGAGTGACACCGGAAAGGCTGTCAAAATAAAAGCACGCAAAGTTGTTGCCTAAGATTATTTCGCCTTAGGGACTTGTCGCACAAAATTCCCTGCATGAAGCTATAATTTCCGATCATTATAACCAGCAGGCATGGCCGGTCACTCATGGTGGATTATTACCTGATAATGAATCTCACCGGAAATAGACCTAGATCACGACTGTACCCCCTAATAGAGCAGAGCAGGGCACAACCTAACACAATTAGTTTTTCTTAATATTATTAACTGTTTGCGGTGTTTTAATTTATTCTAACATGCACATCTCTGCTAAAAATGAACAGTTGTTTCTTCTAGAACTTACCTTTCCTCTGTCTGCACCATGAAGTCAGGGAGATGAAATGTTACAACATACCCTATGGGTGGGGTTATGTGTAACAGGCAGATGGTTAGTCGTCTGTTTAACACAATTTATTCATCACAATTTTATCTATATGCTATAGACTGATACTGTTTATGATCTATCTCTGATACATATCCAAACATCTGTAAATCCCTCATCAAACCACCAGTGCTTCATAAATGGAAATATGCATGGATATCATGCATGTTTCTCTTTTCACCTGTGATAGATTGATGCAGTCAAGTTAGTGTTTGGGGCTGAACACAGCATCCTGGTTACAGATGTATGTAGATACCTATCTCTCCATCTACATCAGGGGAAGGATGGGTATACATACAGGTATCCATCCATCTGTTAGTCTATCACCCGTATTCAATGACTGAACCACAGGTAACCTAGATCCACATGTCAAAATATGAGTATTGAATGTATGAATATTGGCAAGACTGTGAAGAGAAAATGCACCACAGGTGGCTTAGATGTAACACTTGCTGGGCGTTGGTTCCATAGTTCAAAATGGTGCTGTGTTTTAGGCACCAGGACAGTTGTTAAGATGATATATGGTTGGTTTTGGTGACTTACAAATACAGCTTAATAATCAAAAAATCATTGACTTATGTCTGCTGAAAGAGCTCCACTGAAACACGTCCAATCTCTGTGGACTTTTGCGGGTGCAACTGGCCAGACTGACCTGTGTAACTACTTAAAAAGTCCATGTTACAATTTACCCTGTGTTAGGAGGTTCCCTGCACTCCCCTGTGTTTTACATATAGGTACAAAAAATGAGAATTTTGCTTGGTCTTCAATCTCTATTTTGTTTTGGGATGTATATTTATTGGGATGTAGGTTTGGTTTCTACACTGGGGAACATATGAATCAGGGAAGCTTGGGGCAGTGGTTCCCTACTGGTGGGTGGCGGGTCCATTCTGGATGGACCGCAAGTGACTCACGAATGTGTCAAGCATGTAAAAAACACACTTTATTTTGAAGTATGGTGAATTTTCATTTTTGAAGTGCCCTTTGCTGCTGTAGAGTGAGTGACTAATGTACAGCCACTTGACAGAGACAGCAAATTAGCTTGATGACATGGCCAAACGCAAGTATGACGCTGAATATATTAGACTGAGTGGACCTTGAACTATGACTAAGGGGAAATCTGGACCCTGTGGTTGAACCAGTTGGGAACCACTGGCCTAGGGTCCCTCCGCAGGAAATTCTGAGCATCACACACTTAGATTTCAGCATTCTGGTGATTTTTTTCTGCATCAATTTTTGCCTTTTCTGCATCACTTTATAGAGTAAATATCTTTAATTCTATCAAAGTGAAATCATCTGCTACTCTGTTTATTGTGGGGAGGACAAAAGCACTCAATCTAAATATTGAGGGGGACATGTCCCCTGGATTACCCCTGAATCTACACATATGCAGGTCTATATTTAGATACACTAAGCCACTCCTGGCAACAGCCTCACTAAGGATTTTATTTTGAAATTACTTTTAACCGGAAGTCCTTGGCCTGGCATGTGTGATACAGCCTGGCTTGATGCTTGATTTTGAGGCTCAGCTGGTGAGTTGCACGCCTACAACCTGTCTAGTACCACAGGGAGTAACTGGGCCAGGAGCCGACCTAAGCACAACCCAAAATCTGCCCTCGTGTTTACTATCACTAGTAGCTTTGTATTGTGTTCATCAGTGGGTGAATAATGCTTTTGTACACGCATTATGCAGCTGACAGGCTGAAATGATGATAAACTGAATGTTTACAGTGTCCCACTACAACTGTGTCCCACTGAACGGTTGATGCAACAATTTCAGTGCATGAGAATCCTCATCAGCATCCAGGTCTATGATGGAGCTGAGTCTCCAGTGAGCGTTTCCTGTGCTTTGCCCTGACATGCTGGAAACAGAGTGAGGGCTGAGGGAGGGAAGGATGGAGAGAGTATCGGATACTATCAGATAAAAAGCACTGCTCTCCACTCAGGCCTTATTTAATTTGCCAAAATCAATAAGAAGCAAATTCAGTGGTTTGAAAAGGATTTTCGATGAATGCCACACAGCCTCGGAAGAATTAAATACAAACCAAATTATGTTCATTCCAGTTCTGGTTGTTCCTCTAACATATACATAGTCTTATGTTCTTTTACCTGAGATTTTATTTGTTCTTTTAAAACCACTCAGCTGCACTAAAGTTGATGAGATACAGCTTTCTGAATTACCCTGTAGTGTATAGCTGCTGCTGCCCTGCTGCATGGAGCTGATTTATTTAATTTCACTCACTGACGAGATGAGATGAAAAGCAATTAATGTCTGAGTAAGACTAGTTATGGACTTGGTACATTTGCAATTAATTAACCGGCAGATATTCAACTGCATCCATCAACACGGCTGCACCAAACACAGCAGACGATATGATGTAGGGTTATATTCTTTCTGCTGCTTCACCTCTCAGTTGTAATTTTCTAATTCATCTCATGTTCTAAAAATAGCCCGCCGCCGCCGCCCTTAAAGACACGTACTATAAATTGAAAGTGGCAGTTTTGCACCTTCCCAAGCTTTTGACATCACTTTGCTGGTATTGATTCACTCATGATACTGGCATTAACTAACAAGATTCACTGCTCCTGGATCAGAGAATGAGACACTTCCTGGATGCCCTTGACTCATCAGGGCGGGGTGCGTGCGTGAGTGCATACATTCTACTGAGCATATCCCATAAGTGACCCTATCCCATTAGTAAACAAAAGAGTACCCCTCTCAGACAAATCCATTTGGTATTCCTACACACGAGAGCTGCATCAGAGTCGACAGCAGGCTCCACCCATGGCTCCGAGGCACAACAGGCTCTCCGATCATCTGAGAGAGGTGGGGGCGTCAGAGGTGAAGGCCGGAGCTCAGAATAGCTTCTACAATGGTTTATTCACATTAAAGGAATCTAAAATTGGCTGCCTCCTAGGTGCTGCTGCCACTAGGTTGACCCGCTCCAGCACCCATGCATTTGCGATAAAACCAACCCAGAAGCCAATGACTGAGAGTGGCACTTACACTCCTTCTCTTACAGTCTATCAGAAAAATTGAATCCTGCTTCTCAGCATAGACGATAACTCAATTTTCACCTACACCTCTCAACACTGTAAGGATTGAGTTGCAAATGGTGTGTGTTTTGAAATATTTGTAAAGTTTTTTTTCTGTCTTTGCTTATGTAACTCCATGTTACATACTCATCATCATTCAATTACCACCGCTAATTCAGGTTTCCTCAGGTTCTTCTTTCATACTGATAATTCACAGTAATTTAATAACAAGGTTTTCTGCATTAGTGGTTGAAGCAGCGGCTGTCAGCCGCCGAGGCTCCATTTCACAGCAATAATGGCTTTTATGTGCAGGACCCAAAACAAATTCTCGGTGCGTTAAGATGTTGAGATGACGGCTCTGACACAGACATTTTTGCTGATAGCTTCTAGTGTCCGCTTTGTGAAGAGCCCTTTATTAGCTCAGACTAATAGAAGGAAATCACTTTGTAATGCTTCATGCAGGAGGATGTAGTTTTCAGAGGCTGTAATGAGGCTTGCTTTTACAAAAGGTAGCGTTCAGTGTGCAAAACAGACGCACATCTTTTTGTTCAGGTGCTGAGACCAAACCTTTGGTGTCTGCTTCCCAAGGACTCACTTTAAAATGATTTAGTTTATTACATTACTGACATACAGAGGTAGGCAATTTTGATACATCTGTACCTGATGAAGAGTCAATTCAACACATTCTCACTCCGACCTCGTCACATATTGACGTTTGATCATGGACTTTCCACGTGTGAAAGGTACCCTGGGTGCATTTGTTGTTGACATTCTGGGACACTGTGTCAAGTTCTGCCTGTTACATGCATTGTCTTCTTTATTCTTTCTTTCTACACTTCTGTTTTTACAGGAAATTTAACGCTTACAGTCTCTTTCAAAATAAGTGCAGTACATCAGTACAACAACATGAATTTATGTTTTTTTCCCTTCAACAACCAACACGAATCTTACAGGATGCAAACGCCGCTCTCCCGGGTGAAAGTTACCCTTGTTGGACTTTTGCCGCCTGAACTTTAGTCCTTGTCCCTCCACGTTTCCCCCTGATGCCACTAGGCACCGTTAAACTACAATAGCAAACAACTGTGTATCATGCAGACGTTAAAGGAGAAGTCCAGTATTTTGCACTTTGAGCCCCATTCCTGGTTGTTTATGATGAAATAGAGTGGTTACGACCAAAATCTTGACGATTGCTCCTTCTGACAGTTTGAGAGAATTTGTCTTTCCCCTGCCTGGCTTAACAATGCTGTCTATGGCCATGTGTGAATCTGTCCTAAAACCACCTTAAACGTTCGTTTTCAAAGCCATGAAACTCACCGAGTGGTCAGTGGTGTTCGTTGATGTTCGACTGTGGTTTCCATCCGTGTTTTCACTATTCATCTCGATTGTGGAACTATTTTTTCAGCTGCCTCACACCCGTGTGTAAACTTCCGCTTCGTTCGTTCGTTTGACCCTCGTTCGTTATACACTCCAGCCCACTTGATGGCGATAATGCTCCTCTACGTGAGTGTCGCCAACCGGCAGGAAACCATTGCAATGTAATGGGACACAGAAAGAAGCAGAAGAAGGCTGGTGTTGCGTTCAAAGGCACCGTACTGCGAAGGTTGTTTACAAGGGAGTAATAATGGGCAAGTTTTGTGTGGTCAGCGACTGCAGGAGAATTCCTCCGAAGAGGAGGAGCACACACAGCACTGTCGAGCCGGCACTTTCGCTGAGCTAAAAGACTACAATGACCACAACCTTGTCGTAAACAACCCCCTTTCGTTTCCAGTGGCAGATTACTACCAACGGACAATGAGGCTTCCTATAGGAAGTCAATGCATGGACAAAATGTCAAATAAATCATCACGGAAACCACAGTTTGCTACGATTTTTATGTTGGAACATCAACGAACACCACTGACCACTCGGTGAGTTTCATGGCTTTGAAAACCAACGTTTAAGGTGGTTTTAGGACAGATTTACACATGGCCATAGACAGCATTGTTAAGCCAGGCAGGGGAAAGACAAATTCTCTCAAATTCTCAATCGTCAAGATTTGTCTTAACCACTCTATTTCATCATAAACAACCAGGAATGGGGCTCAAAGTGCAAAATACTGGACTTCTCCTTTAAAGGACACCTTTTTTCGTTGGTTTTTAACGACGTCACGTCATTGCCCAAGCGCCGGGTTTCGATGATGTCAGAGTGAGACTGGACTCGCCAATTTGGGCTTGAGACATTAAAAAGTTGGATTGTTGCTCTTTTTTGTTGCAAGTCCCTGGGAAGCAGAAATTTGTTTTCACTAGTGTCCCTTTGCTGTTACTGTATCTGACATATAAGTCACATGAAAGCTTAACCCATTAATGCTCAAAGACTGTATGTAGTATGACAAGGAAAATGCCAAGGCATTTGTTCTGATTGTGTGTTATCACTCTTATCACGACACAAGACAACGAAAATAAGGAAAAATAAGACAGGTAGCTTTCGTGACACTGTCTACAGACAGTATTTTTCCTTTTCTTTAAATGGTAGGTCATCTTCGCCGGTGCTTTGTTGTAAATTTACTCCGTACAATAAAGCAACCCATTGTCCCATTCACGGCTTTCTCCTTTTAATTGTTACCATCCCTCACACTGGCTGCCAATCAGGGCTTTTGATGTGTCCCACACTTATAATTCTCCTGCGCTAACGGCGACAAATTGGTTCCCTGTGAAGGTTTTTTAAATTAAACTAAAAATTTAATTACATTTTTTTTAGCAAGAGTTTGCCTCTTTAGTTATTAGGAAATGTCTGCACACAACATAGCGATACAGTCAATTAAAAATGAAAGTTTTTTGTACAGGCTCAGTTGAATATTGCAGTAATAATGTGTGGTTATCACAAAATCTAGAATTGTTTATTAAATGCTTTTCATATGAATTTTTTCATGCTGTATATATGTGCATTTTTGTGTTATAAGTTCGTAGATACCAAACACTTGATTGTGCCCCTTGTAGTGTCCGAGATGCAGCCATGTTCTCTATTTAGTCTTTGGGCACAGGGGACTACTGTTTTCTTATTAGAATTGTAGAAAATACCCCAAAATAAGCAATAAGAATGTAGAGATTGTCATTATTTTCAATATACATGTGAGACGCACCTATCTATATATTCCATATAAACAAAAGCTGCACAGAAGTACAGTATTATTAGTCATACAGCAGATGAAAACACTTTTTCTCCCATACCAAAAGTCACTTTTCACCCAAATGGTTTGACTGATTTAGAGAATTTCCTCAGCTTTGTGCTCAGGCAAGCCTCGAGAACATTTCCATCAGAGGAATATTCAAAATTTCTGTTGCCGGCACAAATGGATCAAAGGAGGGAGCCAAAACTGCAATTAAATTCATGTTTCCATTTTATTACTGCAACACACTAGTTATCACAGGACAGAGAACAACAATAGGGATCTGTAAACACATCAACAGTGTGTAATCATTTCAAACTCACCTAAAAAGCCTCAAAGACTGCCTTCAAAACAACATCTCAGAGGGATTTTTTTTCCTCAACACTCAGTCTGTCTGCACATGTTATTCATACCCAGCCTGTAACAGATTCAGGGCCTTCAGCCAAGAACAGTCTGCTTATTTGTATTTGCCTAAAATCATCAGAATCATTTCAGAAGACACAGAATTGCGGTTTCTGTCCTCCAACACAAAGCTAAACAAAACAAATATTAATCTTCTCTTCCCTGTCACTCTTTCCATAGTGGCGGTCCAGACCAACTTGGTCCCTCCCAAAAAGGTCCAGCCTGGTATGGCTAAGTCGAGCCTGGTCCAGGCCAGCGTGGCCACCATGCAGAACCCGATGGGCTGCGACCCAAAGACCAATGGTCACTGTCCATTGCCGCGCCTGTCCATCTCCTCCCGCTCTGCCAGCGTGGTGGCCAGCATGGACGCCAGCTGTGACGGCACGGCCGCAGCGCTCCACTCAGTGATGAAGTGGAAGACGGTGCTGGCGGTGTTCATCGTGGTCGTCCTCTACCTGGTTTGTGGAGGTCTGGCGTTCAGGGCGCTGGAGCAGCCGTTTGAGAGCAACCAGAAGACCAGTATCACCCATGAGAAGGCTTCTTTCCTGGAGAGACACCCCTGTGTTACTCCTCAAGAGCTGGAGGCACTCATCAAGGTGAGTGATTGAAAGTGGAGATGAGCTTTTTGACTTTGAGAACAGACTCTTCTCCTTCCAGCTGTTCAGACAGCCTCGGAGAAGCACATTGCATTTGCTGAATATTTTCACGACCACACAGATCAGTTTATGAGAGGTTTGGAAGATAAGAAAAATGTAATGAAAATGACCTGATGACTTATTCTGAGTGCCATTCAGTCTGATTGGTAGATAAGACGAAGAACGTCAGAGGACTGACCTTTATAGCGGCAGTTTTCTAGATGGTGATTACTATCAGGGGTAATTAGAGGTTCTGGGGTTAATTAATTGTGGTCTCATTAGCTTGTCACATGATCTTTAAAAGCTTGGATGATACTCTTTCATGTCTGCATTGTCCTGGTCAATCTAGCAGATGGCAAATTTAAGTGTCCATCGACTGCTGCAGACACTTATAGAACAATAGCTCTTGTCTGTATAAACCTTGTTATGTAACCAGTATGTTGTTTTTGTTTTAATATATAACGAAGTCTTTTAATATTGGAGTAAAACAGTTTGACTTTCAAGTGGACTCATTTAGAATAGTTTTGATTTAAAATATTATTTGTATTTATGACAAAATAACCTCAATTTAAAGCATTTTTATTTGATATTTTCAAAACAATTGTCTAGTGTATGATAATGCTGCTCAATGTTGTGTTCACAACTGGTTTCCATTGCCCCCAGTGGCCAAAAAAAAGAGTTTTGTAGGTTTAAAGGTCCCCTTGTTAGCTCACAGTTTCCATCAGCAACAAAACAACTCAGGGTGTGGAGCGTCAGCCACGTGACAATAAGCAGTCATTCATGGATACTCATATATGCTGATGACATGCAGGTGAAAGTTCAGGAAAAGCCAGTAAGTGGACCTTTGAGTTAAGATCATTTTTGACACCCTTCCTGTCAGGAGTGAATTTCCATGCTCAGTGGCGCAAGGTAGTTAGCTACCTTAGTAGCAGGCCCTAGTGCACGCTAATTACTAGTTATGAAGCACACACACACACACACACACACACACACACTTTACAGTCGAATGAGTTACTTAGAATTTGTATTGGAAAATTAGAGAATCCAGAGAGAGAGAAAGACTATAAAAAAGTCAAAGGTATTTAATTAGCTACCCTTCTCCTTCTGTTCTTTTCTCTTGTCTTATACTTTCAACTTTATGTTTGAAAGGCATGACTGCTTGCTCAGCTTGCAAATGCACTTAGCTCGTCACTCTCAAGAGATTTTGCATCTCAGCCAGGTGATGTATCTCATTGTCTTGTCACATCGCATACCTGTAAATGTAAAAAATACCAAAGAAGAAAAGAATTTTTCATTTAATTCAAGTTTTTATAGTTTAAATATAGTTTTTATACAGCTGTTTATGTTGAATAAGTGTAATACTTTTATTACAGACTCCTACTGACAGTTAAAAAAAATCATGTCAGAGATGGATTGACCCTTTCAAGGACATATAGCAAAGGCACCATTTTCAGTTTAATGAAAGCTGTTCTTTGATCATGGTCGTATTTCCAAGGTGGCAATTTAAATAACTTGCAAAGGCCCGTTTACTCTCTCAACCAGGTCCCCCCCAAACTATGGACCCCAGCGCAACAGCACTGTCTATATTTACGCCCCTGACCATGCTCAAACTCTTGTTGGTGACTTGTTTTTCCCTCATACATTGTATTTATGGCTTCAGGTGTCATTGTTACAAACTGTGTAAGCGTTTAGGAGCAGTTAGTCCACCACTCAGCCACTCTACTGTTGTGAAACACCTCAGCTCTAAATTTGTCACAGAGGAGTGGCTGCACCTGTTGCTTTAATTATTTTGAATATTTATCAAACAGCAAATTCAATTCTCTTGCAAAGCTTAGAAATGATTACTAGCCCCTGGTACTGTATTGTTATTGCTGTACTTTTTAATTTAGCTGCACTTAGTTACTTAGCACCTAAATATTCATGCAAGTGGGTGTGTTGGATTAAAAGCACCCAGTGTAACAGCTGGTGAACCAGGTGAGAGTGGACTCAAACGCACCACTCTGGAGACAGTTCGGGTAAAATAACACAGTCTTTACTGGTCAAAAGGTAGGAGGACTATCAGTGGAGACAAAGGTATGAGACAGAGGCACAGGCTAAATCCAAAAACCAAGAAGAGGACACAGGGAAACAAAAGGCTTGAACACTAGACACACAAGGAGCTAAGATAAACCAGCACTGAGAGAAAACAAGACACACACTAAATACCCTGGTGAGGGGACGGATAACGAGTCACAGGTGAGGCTGATCAGGGCGGGGCAGACAATCAGACACAGGTGAAGACATCAGAAGGGAGGGAAAACACACAGGGGCAGGAAGTGAAGTGATCTGAAACGAGAGGAGATGTGAGTTTCAAAGTAAAACAGGAAACAACAACCTAAGAAACTTGAGCCGTGACACCAGTTGATTTTTAAGTGTTTTAAAAATATATGATGCAGGGATGGTGTGTGAATTGTGTTGCTCACTGTTTGTACACACTATTCAAACTTGGCCCCTCCCTCCTACACTGCCTCATGTACACTGCAAGCTATTATCATAGGAATGTTACATTTGTTGTAACGGAAAAGCCATACTTTAGCAAGCTAATGAAGCTAATTGCTGGCATGTACCTGCCCAACAGAAAACAGGACAACTCTGCAGCACTCTACATCCATATGCTCTTCTTCAGTGCTCGCCAGCGAAATTGAAAGCCAACCCCAGATTCACTCTTGAATTGAAACTAGCATTGTGTGCCTGGTGTTCTGCCTCACTATATTTGTGTTGGCGCTATGAACACAATTTTTGTTGCTTCCTCTTGGATGCACGCTGCTACCTGGTTGCTCTGTCTTTATAAACTTTGGCTACACACCCATGAATATCCCAAACACAGCAAAATAAGGAAAAAAAAAGAAAACACAGGCAGATGGCAGAGGCTCTGCAGATAAATACACACTCACACACATCTAGTGAGTCATAAGTGATGACTGAGAGTGATTACTTTTGTATGAGTCTATTATTTTTAAGAGTATACCTTTAAGGGTTACACCAAACTCAGTCACAACTTTTCCACTAAAGGAATCTTGTCATTAATAATGCTGACTTTTTAATACAGATTTCATTAGCTGTCTTCCTGTTGTGTTGATGAGTCAATAAATGAATTATATAGCGACAGAAGCACCAACAGAAGATAAACCCCCTGCTCTCTTCCCCCCCGGTTGATGGTGGTTGATGGGTAAATGTCACGAGCAGACTTAGAGGCAGGTCAATTCTTCAGCAGGAAGCACATTAATACCTTCAGGGTCACCACAGAGATACCCATGATTCTCAGTGACACTTCACATCTGTTTGCAAACACACTGTATGGCACATGCTAGCACATGCAGGTTTACGTTACATAACAGTCCATAGGAGTAATCCTGGAGAAAAGGGCAAATAATAAACGTCTCGATCCTCGTAGTAAATAAGATCAGTCAGCGTGACCTTTATGCTATATCACGGTTGCTCAGAGTGAATTGTGAATGCAGTTGAAGTCTATACTGATTTTGTTGTGTCTTCAGTTCGTATAGTGGTAAAGTACTTACATTTTAGCACAGTGGGTTGTCTTGAGAAATATATCTAATAGCTAAGTTGTAACTGAACGTCTTGTGCCCTCAATAATAAATGTATTAGTACAGTGTGAAATTCCAGAGTGAGGCTTTAACAACACCCACACGTTTTAAATAAGGAAACTAGCTCACGGCCACAAGAGCACTGTTGGCTTTGCTGTAAGAAATGTTTGAGGCCAAGTTTCTCTAGTCTATACCAAACCTGTGTGTGATATATCTTCTGTTTTAACAAGATAGGCAGTAAAACTTTGAAAGATCGAGGAAGATTGGACTGACCCTCTGTTACGTAAAATTGTACACGACACTACATCAAGGTCTGTCCTGAGGTGCAATTTCCGCTGGGGATGAGGGACATGCCCCCCTCCAGCCTTTTCATAATCTTGTTTGTGCCCCCCCCTACTTTAAAAAGCATATTTTCTTTTTTTCTAACCACAAATATCACATGAAATATGCTGTTGTTTGGCAAAGTGTCAGATTCTGGCTGAGAATGTGTTTTGAGCTGCTGATTTTGCTCTGATATCCTCCGAAAAATGCCACAGAGGGGCAGCATATTTAGCACATTTAGTACTATTCTGGCAGAATTTAGCATGGTGACCAACTGTACTATTTCCTGCATTTATTTTTGGGTATCACACTCCCTAAATATATGTAAAAATGCAGGAAATGGGATTCAATTTTTATTTTTTCTGGGGGCGGACCCCCTGTTTTCCCCCCTACTCCTTAAATCAAATTTACGCCCCTCAGTCTTTCTGATCATAAACTGCAATATGGCATCCATAAGAGTGATTCATTTTGTAGCAGATGTCTCACGTGTGAACCTGGATAAAACAGGCCTGTTGTTAAAACGTGACTGACAGCCCTTAACCTGTGACACAGAAGTTGATTAAAGCTGAGCTGATGCATGCTGTTCCTGCAGTGTTCCACATTTTCACCAGCATGGCATATGAAGAGTTTTTTCTCAGCCAATACCTGTGTGGACTGGACCAGATAACAAGCAGATCATCACACACAAAAAAAAAAAATCCCATCACATTATAACTGTGTATGCCTTTTTATGGTGTCAGCCGCTTTATTACTCAGGGTATAGCGATGATGCTTCACGCCGATCTCTGATATCACACCCGCAGTTATGGGTCGAGGTTTAAAGTCACTACATCAAGCTGACAAGTGCAACTGGAAGCGGGATTGGATTGGAAAATCATTTGAGATGTGCCGGCGTGCAGTTTGCTGAGTGGAAAGTTTGATTTGTGATGGTGTGCGGAAAGCAGGACTGAGATCAGTCAAACATTCCTTTGCAGAGGATGCTCTCGAAGTAAAGAGATGGATATCCTGCGTCAGTATGGGTTATTTTCTTTGTAGAGTGAGGGCGTGTAACGCAAAGACCAAATGGCAAATCCCTTTTGGCAACAGGAGAACCTAATTAGCAGTATTCTGCAGAAACATAGAAATACAGTAGGTCCTATAATGGGCTTTCCATGTTTTTCTTGTGTACTCTGAGAATAGTAAATACAATATTCACATTAGCGCCACAGTGGACCCCCCAGATTCTCCTCAAGCTTGAAATAACCCCAAAGAGAGCGCCAACCACATGGCATTTGGCGTGCTCCACTTTCCACTAGAATGGCTCCATCCGACGGTAGCTTCTTCAGCCCTGCTCCAGTGAATACTGGACTGCATATCTGTGTCTCTCTCCTTCTCCACACCCACGTCTGTTATTATTATTCTTCTTCCTCAGAGAAGCCTCCTTTCTTCTTCCTTCCTTCCTCCCTGGCGGCGCTCAACCTTTGAGCCACAAAAGTGCTATAATGAGTTTGTAAAAAAAATCAATGACAGTATTTCCTAAGGAGATGTGTGGAAATAAAAACCTTTAGCGTGGTGCGCCTGTGGTCCGGAGGGAATCAATTATTTATTGCACAGGCCAGCAGTCACAGACCTCCTGCAGCTCGAAGCAGCAGCACCAGCAGCGGCTGAATCACAGACAAGACTGTCTCCTGGACAAATGATCAGATTCAGACTCATGACATAACACAAGACTGTGTGTCTCTACAGTTATTTGCCTCTATGAAATTTCCCAGAACTCGTTTACAATTTTACATCCAACAGATTTAAGGCAATACAAGACTAGTTCGACATAATGACATATTTACTTTTCAACAGTGAGCTTGATGCGATGATTCACTCTCATGTGTATACGGTATATATAAAGCCACCAGCAGAGACTGCCCGTCGCTCCAACGGCTTAAAATTTTAAAGTCCATTAGTCTGAAAAATGTCCCAATGGACTGAAAGCCCATTTCCCAGACAGCCCGCTTTCCCAAAAACAAATGCCCATTGCTCAAAGTCCTGTCTCTCTGAAAAATACGCACTCCCTGAAGTAAGGCTACCAAACAACCAGAAAAAATGTTTGCATTGTACGCCTGTGCTACCCACAACAATGTTACATTTGTCAACAACACTGTTGTGAATGTGTGGTTAGCTTTAGGCACAAAAACACTTGGTTATGGCTAGAAAAATGTCCTGTTTTTGGTTAAAACACCCACATTTGGTGGCACAAAGGTTGCTGGGAAAGCAGGCACAGGTTGGTGAAAATCACCTGGGATCAGTGGCCCAAATGCCACCAGAAAATGTTGCGAAGGATTGGTAAAAACATGGGGGATAGGTGGCTCAAATGACATTGGAGCAATGAGCAACTGTTTTTGGGATAATGGGCTGTCAGACACATTCGTCTGAGACCCTGTGTCCTCATACGAGGACATCACATTTTGGGTTTACTTGATCTTATACTTCATTCTGCTTAACTCAGACCTGTTGTCCTCGTTCATAGACGCTTTTTTGTGCCATCTAGTGGTAGTAAGAGCACAGTACACTAATCCATGTAAAAACAAGATGGCAGCCATCTCTGCCAAGTCAGTCTGTAGCCGATCCAGACACAAACGTGGACAAGGTCCAAAACCTGATCACATTTAATGGTTGTAACTTGTGATTAATAACGTTTGTAGTTTGATATGGTAAGAAGTTTGACCAGTTTTAGCAACAGCAACAAGCTAAGACGCTGTTAAAAAAAGTACTTGTTGACATAGGGAATCTATCATCAGCTCGTTGAAGGATACTGGGACCTGTTATTGTCTCGTTTGAAGACACTGGGACTTAATTATCGTTGACAATGTTTATTTTTTTCATACTTATCAGGTTCTACTGATCCCATATAGCTAGGAGAAATTAAAAATGCGAACCAAAGAAAACTTCGGGTCTCAGGAGGATATGGGCTCTCGGTCCAGCGGTACATTTTTCTGACTGTCAGAAATTTGGGCTGTTGGAACAATGGCATGGCACCCCATCAGCTGCCATTTAGCTTAGCTTAGCATAAAGAACAGAAACATGTGGAAACAGCCAACCTCTGTCCAAACTCAACAAAATATCTGGCACCTCTAAAAGTCAAAAACTGGCCTATATATATCTAAATTATTTCATTTGTATTTAAACAAAGTGTAAAAATGACAAGTTGTGATTTATGTGATAGAACTAAGCTAACTGGGTTCTGACTGTAGCTTCATATTTACTGCACCGTGAGAGGAGTCTCTCAGCCAACTAAAATAAAAATAAAAAAGTGCCTTTGTTATTTCTGTGAATCAGAAGAGAAAATATCGATTTGTCACTCTACTGAGCTATGATGGTACTTCAACTCTGTGTTGCAAAAATAATGAATATCAGGCCATGTGTGAAACTAAAACTGACAAATAACACATTTTTCTCCGCGTTGCCATCTCAAGTAAAGGCCCTCAGGACATGCTTCTTCACAAGTACTCCATCAAAGAGTCTGTCTGGTCTTTTAACAGGTTCTGTTATCGGTCCGTTCATGCTGTGTCACGCCTGTCACTCAGACAAAGATCCTCTGTGGCGCCACAGCAGCGGTGATTCACTGTTGTCATACTGTTTGGTGGGGGAGTTGACAGAAAAATGGCAACCTTTGGAAGCCAGTGTGCGTATATGTACAATGTGTGCGCACTTGAGACGGGAGAAGACGATGCACAGACAGAGGAAGTACTTGCAAAGCTTTGCTTAACAGCATGTGGTAAATTGAATGTGTGTCTGTGAACGTCTGTTGACCTCTTCGTGTCGGCTTCAGTATGTGTGCTGCGCACCTACCCACTGTGTGCCCACATAGGCAGCAGTCCCAAATGGCTTTTCCAGGGCCGTCTGGATGACTCATACTTTGGCACAATATGAAGCCGCTCTGTTATTGACACCACTCAAGCCTCATCTATTGATGAGTCACTTATCTACAAATAAACTTTCATAAACACTTAGCTACCTGCGGTACATGTACGTCAGGACACGCAAACAACACCGTCATGATTTTCTAAATAGCATGAATTACATGATTTTGGGTGTGAAAAAGGTCCCTCTTTTGCTCTTCCGTTTGGGGATCCAACTTGTCTGTAACTGTTGAAGAAATCTGAGGGTAAAGATTTAAAAAGCCTTTAATATCTAGTAGCTATTCAGTCGTTAAAAACCTGCCTACGCTTGTACTTGTACATGTTTTCGTACTGAAAAGCCATGAGATATTAAAAGCTTTTAAATCTTTACTCTTTTGAGTGCCTCATATTACATGAGTTTCAGGCTGACTCTTTAAACTATATTGTTTTATAGTTGTTTGTGAGAATGACTATCAAATTCAGGTAGCTTTATTAAAATGCCACAGTAAGTTAATGAGGAATCGACTTCTCAGGTGGCTACACAATGAGCACCAACTAGTGAAAATACTGACAGAAATCAACAAAAATATACAGTTATTATAGACCTGCGTGCCTCTAAAAAATCACAACACAAGATTTTGTGTACAGAGGTGGAATGTAACTCACTTTATTTACTCGATTACTGTAGGTAAGTATGAATTCAAAGTTCTTGAGTTCCATTTTTTGCATATGTAAATAACATTTTCACTCCCTTACATTATTTAACAATGGATGTTACATTCAAAACAATTGAACTCCCTAAAAACGACTTTGGTTTAGAGGTAAAGTGGGTTGTCCACTCATGGGAAGATTGGTCGATTGATCCCCAGCTCCTCCAGTCCCCATGCCGAAGTTTACTTGAGCAAGATGCTGAATCCCAAATTTGCCCTATGGCTGTTCCATTGGCGTGTGAGTGTGTGTGAATGGTTACAGAGAACTATGTATGGAAGCCTTGGACATCTGTGTGTGAATTGGTGAATGTGAAGTGTAATATAAATGCGCTTTGAGTGGTCGGAAGACTAGAAAAGTGCTACACAAGTGCAGTCCATTTACCAATGTATGAAGTAGTCAAAAAAAGCTCTCCCTTTACCCTTAAACTACAGCTTACATGTTTATACTCAGTGGCCACAGGATGGGAATATTGGTATCACATTTTAATTGCCTGATATCAGACACAAGTGTCAGCTTGTTACACTCAGTGTCCTTCTTCGGTCTGACATCGTGTCCACTCTAACCAATCTCCCCGAGGGAGGGGGATTCGATTTCACATGAACTCGGTGGAGTGGGCGCAATCAAAAGTCTGGACCCAGGCAAACATGTCACTATAATGAGGTCAAGTTTAACACCACTGCAAAGATAGAATATATGGCTGAGCTGCTGTATTAAGATTGTATTAGTTTTTTTTTTTTTTTACCGGTGTACCTAATAAAGTGGTCACTACGGGCTGCCTCTGACAAGAATTTTCCAAATAGTCGTCATTAGGGCCATTAGTTGACTAGTCGCCCGCATGTTTACAATATCAATCTAATTATTAAATGATATATTTTGGGTGGGGCAACACAATGGCTTGAGTTGAAGGTCTGAGAAAGAATAGTATCAGTAAGATTGTTAACACTGTGCTACATTACAGAGAAATACAAAACCCTACTAATGAACCTTCATTAATATAGGCCTATATTTTATCTACAAGTGCACGTCACACACTGATCTTCTTCCAGGCACTGTTTATAAGTTTGTAGGCCTTTCGTTTATGGGACAGATGTAAAGCTCTGGGTAGCCCTGCACTAACATGATCAACTTTTCATAATATATCATAATATAACACTGGCAGGATCCATTCTGCTCCATAATGAGTAGTTTTACTTTTGATACTTAAAGCACAGTTTGCTGGTAATACTTGTACTCTGTATTACTCGGTAAGGATCTGGTGACATTATCGGTGCTCCAAAAAAAAGCACCTGTTGGATAAAACATGTATCCTTAATGTCAAAACGAAACCAAAAACAGGAAGATTTTGTGCTATATAAATAATACCTGCGCCTCTCTGGGTATCAAAGACCAATTTTGTTTTTCTTCCGCTCACTTCACAAGCAGTTCTGATAAATTCAAGTCAGCCTTATCTGTGATGGGCCAGAGTCTTCCTGTTTGGCAGTCATTTGAACAGCTTTAATGCTTCAAGGTGGTTAGGGCACAGCTATAGATGTAAGTGATGTTGAGAGTGCTGCAGAGGAGAGTGCTTGGCAGAGGCTCACAGAGAGTGAGGCACCACGCCGGCTGGATCACCGTCGTCACCTGCTGTGGGCTAGAAAGACACACAGAGAGGATAGAGATCTGCAGTGAGTTAGCTCGCTCTCTAATGATACCGCAGTGTAGAATATGAAAACACACATTAGTGTGAAGCTCGCCACAAACATTTGGTGGTGATTGTGCGTCTGCGAGAATGTCTGTGTGCTCACTCTCCTGTGCAATCAAAATGGAAGAGTGCCCCCGTGTAATGAAAAACACCATTTGTTGTCCCAATTAACACCCTGCAACACAATATCAAAGTCAGCATCCTCGTGCCTCAAAAGTGCACGTGGAGAAGGAGGATTTTCCACATCTCTAATGCGGCGTGAACTTGGCTGTGAAAAAGGCAAGAGACAAAAATAGACCCTCTCATAAAATATTCAGATACATTGTGAGGCTATTTTTGGATCTCCCTTGGCTCCCGAATTAGGCTATTTGGGGGTTTATTTTATAATTAATGCTTTGATATTTCCCCTATAAAGCAGCTGTGTCTGCTATATGAAATAGCATTACTGTAATTGGCTAATTTTAGATACCAAAATCTGTCTCATTAGCGGGCTGCACTGATGGAGCTGAGGAAATCACATGCAAGATTATGAGTAGGCATGTGCAGCGATGTGTGTGGAAGTGGTCCTCCACTCTGTCTGCTTTGAAATGTATGTCACGAGAGTTGATACATATTTTATTACATGGCCGTGCATCTAACTAACAGCTTGCATGAATAGATCGAGGGCTCGCCCTGAATGAAGAGGCTGTGCTTCACCGTCGGTAAATGCACCGAAGCTATTTCTAACCAAAGGCATCCCTCAAAATGACTTCCATGTCAGCAGAGGTGATGTTTATTTGAGCCCAGAGGCCAAATCCAAACTATCAATTTCCACACAGATAAGAAAATAAATGCTTATCCCATAAAATGTCCATAAACAGGGATTTCAGACAGAACGTAAGATAGTAGATTAACTTTTCATGGCTACATAATGGAGCTCAGAGGGAGATCAATGAGAATAATGATGCAGTAAATGCAGAGCATTGTGGCTTCTTAATGTTTTCCCCAGACAAGCTGCAGATAAAGAAAAGCTCAGGGACTGAAGAAAAGGGCTGACACAGAGGAACAGAGAGATAAAGGTCTTTGCTGCAACTGAAAGTCTATGTAGATTTAGTCAGTGTGAAGTGTAAAAACATTCAATGTGGGTAAGAATACCAAGTGGAGAAACAGCTCCGTGTGAAGAGACAGACGGTGAATAATGTGAACACATCTCATGCTAGATGTTTGGGCAAGTATATACTACCAAAAGAAGATTTCATATGTTGATATTGTTGGTTTTTAAATGGTAAAACAGTGATGGTGCTAAAATGACTTACTAAGATGTTTTTTCAGATAGAATATTTTCTTAAATAAATCCAAAACAGCCATGTCCAAGGTCAGTGGTTGCTAACATGAGGGTTGAGGCCCCCACAAGAGGTTACGAGCAAATCTGTGGGGTTGCAAGAAAGCACATTTCCTCTAATTTTTGCTTTTTTTTGTTCTTTATTTGACTAATTTTACTTCTTTAGGACTTAAATAAAGCAGCGAAAACTATCTTTGGTTGAACTTTTCACAACTGACAGAGATATACATCTAGTGACGAGACATTGCTTTATTTTAAGAAGTCAAAAGCATGGACTGTATTTATATAACAGGAAGTAGACACTGTGACGTCACCCATTGAACTCCTGTTTTGAAGCCTCCAGTTTTGCATTTTGACTGTCGCCATCTTGTATTTTTGGACTTAAAATCGACCATACTTGGATGAGAGAGTGATGCTAACCCTACTGCTAGCTGCTAGCTTGTTGAGCACAGTGCATACAGTCTATGGTTAACTGTGATAATGCTAATGCTAATTTTTGCTAACAAAAAACAGACTTACAAACATTAAAACAAAATGTACCTAGCAGTACTTAACATCCAGTTCCTTAGAAGGTCTTTTTGTGCAACCAAATGTCAAACAAGACTTTTTTAGGTGACCAAAATGTTGAAGTTAACTTTAACGAACTGAAAAAACATGCTGAAATAGCAACAGCTACGACTACGCCTATACTCTGTGAATCTTTCGTAACACCATGGTTATGCTACCTAACCAATGTTGTGGTAGCGATTTGTTAAAAAACAGCACCCATTTTTCACCCAAAGTGACCACGCCCATGATTATGCATCATTTTAAGCCTTAATAAAATCTAAATGGGTAAGTTATAAAAAAATTCGCCCCCCTTTCAGTTGTCATGAAGGTTGAAATTAGCTTAAGAGACCAAATCTGTTTTTGTACCAGGCTGTAAACATGTTTATTTCTGCAGTAAAGTTGGGCATTTTAACATGGAGGTCTTTGGAGACTGACTTGCTTTTGGAGCCAGTCTCAAGTGGTCAATCCAGGAACTGCAGTTTTTGGCACTTCCAGCGCTGGCTTAATTTTTCAACCCCGGCTAGTCACAAGCTAAAAAACTCTACTGCATATCTACGGTTTTGCAATGCTGGAAACTATGTGCACATCATAATGTAAATGTATGCAAAATGTGAAAATGATTAAATTATTATCTTGAATATTGAACTGACAATTGTAACTGCAGCCACTCAGATCGACTTGTTCTACCAGCATTGGGACATTGTTCGGAGATTGATTAAATTCCAGTCTTATTTATATTCTTCTCTCCCATTAACATTACAACTTCTACATGTTTTTCCCAGCATGCTATAGATGCTGTGAGTGCAGGAGTGAGTCCTATTGGAGACACATCCTACAATTCCAGTTACTGGGACCTGGGCAGTGCCTTCTTCTTCGCTGGAACTGTCATCACAACCATAGGTAAATTAATAAACAATCCACTGTTTAATAATGTGATACCAAGTAAATCTGTGCACTGTTGAGTGAATTTGACAATCTGAAGAAACATGTGTATACAAGCATTTGTTTAAAAGATGTGCCTCCAGTGTTCTGTTTAATTAATGTTAACACAAAAACTAAACCACATCTAGATAAATTATTTCAACCATATCTTTTATAAAGAGTGTTTTATATGAACAGATGTAACTGCATTTACAAGGTATCACCAAAGACTGTAGTGAAAATTGTTCAGATGGTACAAAATAGTGCCTCAAAAAAACATGAGCTTATAAAAACAAGAATAATGGGCAATTATTATTTTTTCAAAAAGCACTGAAGTGCTTTAGACGGGATTTGTCCTTTCAGTTTGTCAATGGTGTTTTCTCATTACAAATCTCTGCAAAGCTGTGTAAATCCTTCATCTTAATGTTGCCCTCAGGTGAGTTTTACAAATCCCTTTGCCCTCATGAGGTGTTGCTAAATGATGCAAAGCCCGAGCACTGTGGGATTTAACAACCTGTGAAGATCAACAGTATTGAGGATGCTGATAAAACAGACACTGCTGACGACATAAACAATGTGGTTTTACTTGATGTCGGTGTCTCTTTGTGTGCTTTTTTTTTTACCCCTTAAAAGGCTTTCTTGCTTTTACAAGACAAACATGTTATTAACAATTTATGATTGGTCAAAATTCTTCTTTAAATAAAAGTAAAAGGCCTTTGGGTGCCTTGAAGCTTTGACATGGATGAATTACTTAACATGCTTACTGGGCACAGGCCTAGGGGCTCAAAGTATCAGCCCCGCCCCACGGCCTCCACCTGCAAAATGTCCCTCACAGAGACATGTACCAACCAGGAGGAGGAAGACCCAAAATAACCACAAAGAAACAGAAAATCACTACAAAGAGACAAAGAGAAACAAACAAGTTCTTCACAAGGGCAACATACAACAAGAAAGAAATCAAACAGACAAAATGACTATGTGAGCCGTGTAATGAAAAGTGCCTAACTAGCGAAACTATCTGCAGACAAGCAACAAAAAAGGAGAATTCACACTACACAACAACAACAACAGCTCTAGTACATACAAGCTAGCTAAACACCAGTCCAAGCGAGTGTGTCTTTAGCTGGCTTTTCAAAGAAACTACAGAGTCAGCAGATTGAAAGAGAGCAGGCAGAGCATTCCAACATGTAGGTGTTACAGCCTTAAAAGCTCGATCACCACATGTCTTAAGACGAGTGCTGAGGGACAGACAACAAATTTACCGTATTTGATCAAAGAGAGCGAGCTGAAGAATACGGATGAATTAGTTCAGCTACATAAGAGGAAGCCTGACCATGAAATGCTCTGTGAGTAAGACTGAGAATTTTGAACTGGATCCTGAACTCAACAGGGAGCCAATGAAGGGATTGTAGTATAGGGGTAATGTGAGAGCGTCTATTTGATCTAGTTAGTGGTCTGGTAGCAGCATTCTGGATCACTTGCAGTCGAGCAAGAGCAGTGAGGAGAAAAGTGCATTATAGTAGTCAATGTGAGATGAGATAAGGGCATGTATAATCATTCCCAGTTCAGTAGTTGAAGCAACAGATCTCAGTTTAGTAATATTTGTTAAGTGGAAAACACAAGATTTGGTCAGATTCGGTCATATCATCTGCATATAAACAATATGCAATGTTATATCTGTTTATTATTTGTCTTAATAGTGGCAAATATAGAGAAAATAACAGAGAACAGAGCCCTGCGGGACACCACAGGACAGTGAAGAGAAGAGAGATACAAAGTTATCAATGTAGACAGGGAAATTCCTGTCAAAGAGGTAGGAAGAAATCCAGTCTAATGCTGTGCCTGATATGCCAATGCAATCGCGCAACCTGTTAATGAGGATTTGATGGTCCACTGTGTCTAATGCAGAGATACAATCATTTGCAAAGAGATGCACAATAGCTGCAAAAAGACATTAGAGAGACACGCAATGACTAAAACAAGAGCAAAACAACCACAAAAAGACACAAAATGACTACAAAGATACATAAAATGACTACAGAGACACAAAATAATAACAAAGAGATGCAAAATGACCACAAAGAGACACATAACAAGTAAAAAGAGATGCACAATAGCTACAAAAGCAATAAAGAGACTCACAATGACTACAACGAGGGCAAAACAACCACAAAGATACACAAAATGAGTATGAAAAGAAGCAAAACAACCACAGATGAAAAACAACTACAAAAAGACCACAAAGTGACACAAAAGAACTACAAAGAGACACAAAATGAACACAAAGAGAAACAAAACCATTTGCATGTCTGTGCCCCGGGGCCCATGTCTCATAATCCGCCCATCAATAGATACAGTTCCATTAAGGAGCCATAATTCCAACTTCAAAAGCAGATGCATTAAAGTTTCTGTGCTCTCTCTATTAGCTGCATGTTCCTTCATTTAAATGACCTTGTCCTTGACCTCTTGTTATGGTGTAGTCCAGAGATTTAATTAAATGTGGCATTTGCTAATACGCTGCCGAACAGTGGCTTTCAGTGGCTTCATTTACTTTAATGTCCAGGTTACATAAGAGTTACAAAAAAAAGTATGTATTCTCCTCAAACGAGTTTAAATTAAATTGTATTCAGAGCAGTCATGATAAACTGTCCTTGATGTGTCTCCCTGGCTTTGTCATTGTATCTGTGTCACTGCAGGGCAACAATTAAAGCAATCCTCTCTAAGGGGAACCTAATTATTGTCTCTCTAGGAGCTTATTTACTGCAGACCCCTGCAACAAGAACTATTACATATGGGCTTCAATTAATTATGTTGCATAAGAAAGTCTTGATTGTTTTCCTCTGCTTCTCATCTGACACTTAACACTCCACCTCCTCCACCTCCTCCGCCTCCTCCTCGTCACGCCTTCCTTCCGTCCTCGTTTTTCTGTCTTAAATGTCATGTTTTTTCACTTTTTTTCCCTTCTCTCCTCTTCCTCATGTTTTCGTCGTTTGTGACAGGTTATGGAAACATAGCTCCAAGCACAGAGGGCGGGAAAATCTTCTGCATCCTTTATGCCATATTTGGCATCCCTCTCTTTGGCTTCTTGTTGGCGGGGATTGGAGACCAGCTGGGGACCATCTTTGTGAAAAGCATCTTGAGAGTTGAGAAGATATTCAGGGTGACTTGCAAGTTTTGATTCTCTTTCATTCATATTTGCCACTAGTTTTTTTCAATGGGATAATAAGCATTTCAGATTTGTTCCAATGTGAGTCATGTATCAGATCTTGTTGATCACACTAACACCCTTAGATAATCTTTTTTTAATTGCTTGTATTGGTTCTGATATAATCTCTTCTTTGGTTTTCTCAGCAAAAACACAAACAGATCAGCCAGACTAAGATCAGAGTGACGTCCACCATCCTGTTCATCCTGGCTGGCTGCATCGTCTTCGTCACTATCCCTGCTGTCATCTTTAAACACATCGAGGGCTGGACCACACTGGAGGCCATTTACTTTGTTGTGATCACACTTACCACAGTGGGAATAGGAGACTATGTGGCAGGTAGAGCTACGCTACGGATAGTCGTTTCTGCCATGATGCAGATAACCGTTTTGTCGAACCTATCATAACTTATGTGTGGCATTTTTCCTCCCTTCCAGGTGGTGACCGCAAGATTGAGTACATGAAGTGGTACAAGCCTCTGGTGTGGTTCTGGATCTTGGTGGGTTTGGCGTACTTCGCGGCCGTCCTCAGCATGATTGGAGACTGGCTGCGGGTACTGTCTAAAAAGACCAAAGAAGAGGTGAGGTTCATTCAATTACACTGCTCAGTATTACATTAGAGAGGTAGAAAATAAAAGGTCACCACTGCCTCCTCGGCCCCTTCTGTCTGCTCTCTTATTTTGCCTTTTAATTGCGGCTCAGACCTTGTCAAAATGTTCTGTAACGGCTGCCACTATTTGAGGTGTTCAAGATGTGAGGCTCCTTCACCTTTGAGTCTAGACAGAAGAAACAATAACTTAGACAGTGACTAGACTCAAAATAGATATATAGATACTCATCGCAGGGTTTGATAAATGAAGTGGAGTTGTCTTAATTTTAAAGTCCCTGAGAACTTGGTTTAAATTCTTATTTTCACTATAGTATTAAATATTCCAATACTTATATATACATATATAAATATTTCATCAGGACTGCATGGCTGTGGTTTGATCACATTTGATTGACATACCAGTGTGACACATTAATACATAAGCAAGCAACTAAAACAGTTTCAACTATGGCAGAAAAATCAGACCCCGTCTAGAACTTATGATAACGATGTCATCGCGATATTTACAGATATATTTTTGTGTTATAGTAGAGTGTCTTGCTCTTGTCTGTCATCTCCTCCAACATGATTTCATACAGTGGTAGCCATATACTGTGGTATTAGCTCACTAGCTAGTTTTATGTGTCACAGGATCACATCAGGTGTATTTGGGTGTTTGGAGGTTGTGGAAATGTGAAGACCATGATTTAAGAAGCACCAAATTATTTACACGATATTATTATATGTGTATTATCAACACGATATCAGTGTTTCATTTTTTAAATATCATGTCAACCTTGTCTCACTCCGAAGTTGTTGAAATGCAGCGCTTGGGCAGTGACTTGTGGTGTCAGACACTGACGAAAAAAGCCGTCCTTTAACGGCATGTCAGGGGGCATAGCGGTGGGACAAGAACGAAAGTTAAGGCGTCGAAAGTCCAAGTAGGGTGGGCGAGATGGGTGGTGGATGAGTCCAACAAACACCAACAAGCATGCAGTGTTCGCGTCCCGTAAGATTATAAAGCCAAATCCTTTACTTTTTTCCTAAACCTAAACACATGCTTTTGTTGTTGGAGAAAAAAAAAATCAATTCATGTTGTTGTGCTGACATTGTGCGTGTATTTTGAAAGAAGACAATACAGGTATAACTTGACTTGGCATGCCAGAATGTCAAAAACCAACACACCCAGGGTACCTTTCACGTCGTCAGCGTCGATATGTGACGAGGTCGGAATGAGAATGTGTTGATCATGCTTATCCTCAGTACTGGTATAACGCAACAATCCTAACTTAGGCCAGTCCAAATCCATTTTTTTTGGCACAATCAGATTGCTTTTAAAAAGTCTGGACACCACAGCACATATGAAATGCAATTTTTAACAAATCGGACTCTAAACCATATTTGGAGGTGATTTGAAATATGATTCCAATTTAACTTTCACAGATGCGTCTAGATTTACGTGCTCCAGCCGGTCAAACTGGATTTCAAAGTGTCTTTTGCGTCACTTGTCACTTTAACCAGACGGCCATAGAGCCACAAAATGTCCGCCGGGTACATTCTAAAATTAGCAACCTCCTTATCTTCATCAAAGGTCCACAGGACTACATGCTCCCACCAGTCAGTAATGTTACTTTGCAGACGACACCACACTTCTCACTGCACAGTGGCGCATGATTGCAGCATGCTGAGTTTGTCTGATGACTGAGGAGTTCTGCACCATGACTTGATTGCGTGATTGTTTGGAGGGCAAAATGATGCACCTTCACTTCCCATGCTTTCGTGCTGGAAAGCCGCGTCATCGTAGTAGTTACGTAGTTACTTACTCCTGTGTCATTACCGCAGTGACTCATGCAGACATCTGATTTGAGAAATGAATCGGATTTTCCTGCAGTCTGAACATAGCTTAAGAAGGTGATTGATTGTAGATTGTTTTTCAGGGCCTTTGAGATTGAACAGTTTAACACAGCAGAAATGTCTTACTACTATAGATTGTATCACATGTGCTTTCCAAGTCTTTTCCTGATCCTTTCCTCACTGCGCTGTTGTCACAGGTTGGGGAGTTTAAAGCTCACGCAGCTGAATGGAAGGCAAATGTTCGAGCAGAGTTCCGTGAAACGCGGCGGCGCCTGAGTGTTGAGATCCATGACAAGCTCCAGCGAGCCGCCACCATCCGCAGCATGGAGCGCCGTCAGCTTGGCCTGGAGCAGCGAGCTCACTCCCTGGACATGCTGTCCCCAGAGAAGCGGGCCTTGTTCGCAAGCCTGGATGCAGGCCGCTTCAAGACTTCCTCCCAGGAGAGCATCGACACCAAGCTCAACAACCTGAGGCTGAAGGGGGCCTGCGAGCCGTACGACAATCAGGGGAGCGAGCAAGCGCCACAGACAGCGTCTTCCTCGGAGGAGAATCTCTTCAACCTGCGCTTCGGATCCCTCACCAAGCTGGCCAGACGCAACAAGAACCGCGAGCTCCGCAGGAACATTAATGACGATGCGCGACGGGCGAGTCTAGGCATAAACACTGGCAACGTCATGCTGGGTGAGGAGAGGACGGAGGAAGAAGAGGATGAGGAGCCAGATGAGGAAAACGGAGAGAGAAAAGAGGGAAACACCAGCCTGACAAACCTGTCACAGTACGCAATGGAGCGCAGCAAGTTGAATGGGTTCACGCCAGTGGAGACCAAAGACAGTGAGAACGACTAGGCATTGAATGGAAGAGCGCCTCAAGAGACAGAGAGAGAGAATCAAACTGAAAGAGACAGAGACACAGAGTGCATGGTCCTTTGAGATGTCGAGAAATGTGCCTTTCTGTTTTCTATGCTTAGATTGGAACTGCTCCCAGGAGATTCAGTCATCGTGCCATAGCCATGGGAAGAAAATGTGTTGCCAAAAAAATCGAAGAGACAGACGAGGCTGTAGTTAAAATACCTCATATCGGATGTTACTGTAGAACGGGCCACTAAAGAACTTCTATCTCTACAGGAGCTGTCTTTCCAGCTTCGTTGTCTTTCAGCCTTGACGACTCGCACGAGACACTTGGGCAACGGCTGTCTGTTAATGTTGAATCGTATTTTTTAACGGTGTGGGCAGGACATCCAGAGAGCCATCCTCATGCCATCCATCTTCAGAGACATTATTGATCACCGCTTTGTCATGTCATACTGTGCTGGCTATTTTTAGCTCAGCGACTTAAGGACTACAGCGTTAAAAGAATGGAGGGTGGGAGGTTGTGTTTCTGCTGGATCAATAGACTATATGAGCGTCAACCTAGCTGACATGTACAATTATTCCTACATGGTGTGTGATTATGAAAATGCAGCCTTGGGGTATAAACTACTACATATGAAGAGCTCATAACAACAAACTATTCATCTTGATTGTGCATGGTTATTAAAACACAACCATAGCAGTTAATTGACTACCTTGAAAGCTTGAAGTGACAGCTGTAATAATGTTTCTTTCTGTTTGAATAAAATGAAATGTACTGCTTTCTTTCATAATTGTGAAAAAAAAAAAACATGACAGTAATGTTTGCCACCATTGTGGATCAACACCGAGCTGGAATTCTTCACCTGACAGACACACATTTAATCACCTTTGGCCATGAGATTGTCAGCCATGTTGAAAAACACTTCTTTTGTTATGACGTTCACTTTTATCACAAATGTCTTCAGATTCCTTAAATGACTTTTTAATGAATGAATGTTACAACCTTGATTTTGTACTCATCGAGCATGTTTGCATCTGTGTTTACTCCTTTTTATATCAGACAAGCACTTGAGTTGAATTTTCCATTGAACTGTAAAATATGAACTGAACATGTCAAGTTTCGTTTTTTTTTTTTTTTTTTCGGAAACAACATTGTGACACACTGAAATGTGTTTTCCTGTAGTTCCTAGAGGTTTACTCACTGAAATGTTTGACCATTTTGACTTTATTTGCATTTTACAAACAGGCACTGACTCTACAACCTGACGCCTTCTTTGCATTTTACAGAATTATTAAATGTATCACTAGCGTGCATTGCATGCAAGGCAAATTACACACGCACACTGGTTGTACCTGTAACCTGTTTATCTCATGTCATCGACCTTTTCACGACCATGACCTGTGATAAGTTTGTTGTGTACAGTTTATTTTATGAACAGATCACATTAAATGTAGTGAGTGCCTTTTTCCAGATAATAAACATGACAAAAGAAATTTAAAAGGTGGTAATTGCTATTTTAATTTACACTTGTGGTTCACTGTTACTGCGAAGTATATTGGCAGGGCTTTGCTACAGGAAGATATATTATATCACAGGGCTGTTTCACAGCAAACAACATGACTTGTCAGACTAGAAAAAGCACAGGTGTGACTAATAACATTAATGATGGCTTCATTCTATTTAAGTCACCACTGAGATTTGACAGTGTGACAGGGATTCAGCATGCACAATAACAGGACCCTGAAGCTGGAGCGGCTAAATGGGATTTAGCCGGCATTAATTTTATTATTCACTCGTGAGCTATTGTCACTGCGACATGTCAAAATCCAGACTAAATCTTACAGGTAAAATTTAGGTCCTTACCAAACTCATGAACTGCATTTGGAAGGATTTTCTAGTGGTAGATGAAGAAGATGCCACATGTTCAATTGTTCATTAAAGCTAATGCTACACAATACAACGAAAGAAATCATGCAGTGCTAACTTAGCCCAGCTGCACACTTAAAACAACATTTCTATTTTGCTGTAAAACGTCAACTTCAACAGCCTTGACTCAATTAAACAGCCAGTCCCTTCTATTAGCCTGGTGTGGCTCCACATTTTGACAAATAAAGGCCTGTCTCAACTCAACGCCTGGTCTGGTTGCCAAGAAGTTGTATAAAACCGTGTTGTTGGCCATCTCGTATGGGGTGCCGTTTGTAAAGTTGGTCATGCTGAAAATAACAGCAACATTTTGTCACATTTAGCTTAAAATCATGTTTTAAAAAGTGGTGTGAATTTTTGAAAGTCACTTTTTATCACATTTAACACAATATTTGTTAACTTTGAAAATTTATTAAATAATTAAATCTAAATCTAAATGTTAAATCTAAATGTTTAATCTAAAAGTTAAATCTAAATCTAAATGTTAAATCTAAATGTTTTGGGTGAAACTAAATATTTAACTAATATGCAAATTCAAGATGCCGGCAACCGGAAGTACCAAAATAAAAGCTCGAGGAGGTCAAAGTCTGTTTATAGTGTCAAATAACGAATAAAAGAAGAAAATGTTTGCATTGTACATATCTGGAAACCACATTACATTAGTATGTTTCATACGTAACATATCAGTGTTTATCAGGTGAGGTAGTATATGAGCTGGTGTTCCTAATTAACTGGAATCGACTACATATCACTGTCTCTGAGGCAACAGAAAGTCCCTGTTTGACTCTCGCACCTTCCTAGTTATAAATGTTCCAATATTTTACATGTCACAGGATGGCACTGAGAGGGGTGAGACACCTGCCAAAAAATCTGGGTGTTTTAGCGGCACATTATGAGGTTTCCTAGCAGCAATTGAGCCACGGAGCTTGGGTGATTTTCACCAACACATAGTGTTGTTAGAGCCCTGGAGCTTGGGTGTTTTTACCAACACATCATGGCGTTTCCCAGCAGTATTTGAGCCACACAACCTGGGTGTTTTTTACCAACCCATCACTGCTTTTCTGGTGGCTTTTATGCCACCAAACATGGGTGTTTTAAGCAAAAAAATATATTATCCTAAAAATAACCGAGTGGTTTTTGTGCCTAAACTCAACCAAACCTTCACTTCAGTGTTGAAATATTTTTTTGTTTTTTGGCTGTCAACTTCTCAAAAGATTTCGACACATAAGATAGGCAATTGAGATGAATGTGGAGAAGTTTATATTTTCTGTTATTCTATTATTTGTTTCAATTTTCTTTGAGCCAAACACAAAATCTGTCCTTGTTAACTGTGTGCCTCCTTTAAGTGGAAATTTCTGATAGATGGTGTTTCCTCTGGGAGGTGGCTGTGAGGTATTATGGTCCATTTAACACCACTGAATTATATTTGACCTCTAGCATAATGTGATTAATCTCCGGCGATGTACTTTCCTGTGACACATTGTAGAAAAATGTGAAAATATTCTTGATTTCCTTATCCAAACATCCCTGCGGTTATTAAAAGTATAGTGAATGCTACTTTATTAGTACTATATAACAAACTATTCTATCGATTTAGTATATTAATCAACATTTTACCATAAAAATCAAAGAAACTAGGACAGCAACAAAGCACACAAGGACACACTGCAAATGCTCTGAATTTACTGAGTTTATTTAAACAATATATTAAAGTATGGCTTCTCTGCACACTTAAATTAATTTTCATCCTTTTCCTCTTTTCACTCCGCCCAGACTCACTGTGAATTTGCCTTGATGCAGCTTTTGGGTAATTAAATGACAGAATTCATTATTATGTAACTGACTCCTAGCGTGTTGCAGGACGCTGGAGCCCAAGGTCTCCATCCGTGCAGCATGTCTATGGCTCGGAGCCACAGTCACGTGTGTCAAAGTGTGTATGGCACCCAGGAAAAAAGACCCAGCTGACAGCACCACAAAAGAAATTAATCAGGGAGACAGGTCAGTAAAGGCAGAGCTATAAATTGCATGTAATGGAAAGGGCGTGTGCGTGTGTGTATGTGTGTGTGTGTGTGAGTGTGTTTGTGGAGGTTTTCCCTTCAAGGTGGAAGTGACCTCAACCAGCTCTGCCCCCCCCCACCTCCTCTCTCCGGCTCGCTTTTGTCTGTCTCTCATTATCTTTCTGTCCCTCTATCTTTATTTCTGTCCCTCCCCCACACACGATGAATCAACCACAGTTTTTTAATTAACTATTTTTTTTCGATGTGTCTGTTAATTCGTGTATTTACTCATGTCCTTAGACAGTCAATCAGACACATCGATATGGAAGAGGCAGGCAGAGGACTCAGTACCTACTACACAGCAGGAAACAGAAAAACATAAATCTCTTGACAAACATGTTTATCAAGCATGGAGCGGTGAAACAAAATGCCATGAAAGATTTATTTTTTACTACATAAATTACAATTATACTCATATATACAACTGAAGAATTAAACTGACATTTTTTATTATAAAGCAATCACACAAAACACCCAGTTTCTAAATACAGACTCTGAAATCACTTCACTAACACAGCTTTCTCAGTTGAAATTCAAAGAGGCAGCTGCATTGGATCACACAGGTGTTCCTAATTAGGTGCAATCAACCACATGTCACTGCTCTGAGGCAACAGTCTTTTTTGACTCTCAAACCTTCAAAGTTAGAAATGTTAAAAAATGTTTACACATCACATGATGGCATATTTTTGATGAATCAAACACGGAGCAGAGGTTAGTGTGTTTTGAGGTACACTTTCAGAACCTTATGTGGTGCAGTGCCAGAAAAAGGAAAGTTAATTTTACTTATTTAACAGGTTTAAATCAAAACAAGTCACTACAAAAGTTACATGAATGTGCACAGATCTTTAAAAATGGTTTAAAGACACATTTTAATTTTCTATACTCATAAACTGTGTTTCTGCATTTGCAAAAAAACAAGTTGGAGGTAATTGTAAAGTAACTACACAGGCTGTTCTCATGCACTGTTTATACCTTTTCCTGCAAAAAGTAATGCACCGAAAATCATGAGCCAGTGCTTCGTGTATAACCCACGTCTTTGGGGAGGCTGCTATCACGTGACCAATGTGCTGACAGAAGAGAAAGAAGCGGTCCCATTCAGTGAGGTAAGGTAGTTAGGATGGCCCCCAGTGCATGCTATTATGACGGGCCTGATAGTGTATGCCATCATGCACATATTGTCTCGGCACATGATCAGAGACTTGACACTGGATAACATCATCATACATATTACCCAGCAATCATCATTGCATATCTGTATATCACAAAAAATGCCAAAGAAAATGAGAAATTATTAATTTAATTTAAAAATGTTAATGGTTTATTACAGTTTATTTGGAATAAGCATATCATTTTCACAAAATAAAACATAACAGAGATGGGTTTGCCTTCAAGGGCATATATGGTTTTACACAGCTTTTAATTTAATGAGAGCTCTTCTTTAAAAATAGGGACATTTCAGAGGCGACAATCACTCATAAAGGGTCCATTCTCCACCCAACACATTGTTGGAGGGCCACCCTAATGGGCTCCAGTGCAACTGCACTGCCTGCAATGTCTATATTTACGCCCCTGGTCCCATTAAAAGGTAGGTTGTGTTGATGAATGGGTCACAAAGCACAGGACTTTCTCCAGGAGATGGGTATCAAGAATTATGTGAACTTCGAGGCAAGCTTTGATTCATTTTAAGGTACGTAGTCACAGTGTGTCTTTTCTTAAACCTACCCTCCGAAACCTGAATTAAAAGCATGTAACTTGACGTTAAGTATGTATTTGTAGCATACTGTATATGTATGAGGATATGCTGAACTATAATGTTAGACTTTAACTCCTGGAGGTAAATGATCACTCATTTCACTCACTTCAGGAAAAGCAAATTGATCCAGACTATTTTTGCATATGTCATCCATCCATTTTCATCCCCTTATCTGGGGCCAGGTCGCAGGGGCAGCAGGCTGAGCAAAGTATTCCAGACATCCCTCTCCTCAGCAACACTTTCTAGCTCCTCCTGGGGGACCTCAAGGCGTTCCCAGGCCAGATGAGATATGCAATCCCTCCAGCGTGTTCTTGGTCTGCCCCGAAGCCTCCTACGGGTGGGACTTGCACAAAATACCTCTAACGGCAGGCATCCTGATCAGATACCCGAACCACCTCAACTGACCCCTTTCGATGCGAAGGAGCAGCAGCTTTACTCCGAGCTCCCTCCGGATGTCCGAGCTCCTTACCCTATCTCTAAGGCTGAGCCCAGCCATCCTACGGAGGAAACTCATTTCAGCCACTTGTGTCCGCAACCTCATTCTTTCGGTCACTACCCAGAGCTCATGACCATCGGTGAGGGCTGGGACGTAGATGGACCAGTAAATCGAAAGCTTCGCCTTCTGGCTCAGTTCCCACTTCGCCACGAAGGTCCGGCACAGTGCCCTACATCACTGCAAAAGCCGCACAAAACCAAATGTGTTATATCACTGTTTATCTGTGTCTTCCATGTCTTCATACTCCCTTCAGTTTCTTGCCTTATCTTAAACAAATCCAAACTATTTTAGAAACCAGCACAAAATGTTTTCCCTCCTACACAGCTCTACTTCTTTTCAATTTGTGTGCTTAGTGGTGAACCCTTTATCTATTAACCATGTTACTTAACTTCCATTACAGTGTGTAAGAAACTGTGGTGGGTGGCTACTTACCTCTGATTGCACCCAAAGGCCTACTTTCCTGACAGATCAAAATGAATTTTGATGTATTTTCATTAATGCAGCCTTAATAAATCATGACACTTTGCGAGAGTGAGAGAAACTGAATGGTGCTGGACTCCAGTTTTTTCTGGCACATTGACAGTTAAAGAAATTAACTGATGTCAACCATAAGAGTGTTATAGCTTTACAGCTCTGTCTGCCATTAGAGAGCTATGCAATTTACCCTAAGGGCTGCTGCAGAATCACAATTTCATCAAATGAGAATTGTTTGAGAGTGCATATGAATGCGAAAAAAGGCTTTTGTGTCCCACCCAGAGAGGATGGCCCTGCATGCATGAGCACACATCTTAATCTTACCAAGTTTACAAGTGCTCTTAAATGAAGGCAATCTCAGTGAAGGCAGCCACGGCAGCTACAAGAGAAAATTCATTTATTTTCATTGAAGAGAGGAAGGACACAAAACAAAATCACACCCTGTTGTAAATAGTTCAAGTAAAGGGGATTGTAATGGTGAATCCTGCTCGCTTTCACTTCCATTTAAAAGTGTTCAAAACGGCCATGAATCACCCACAAGCAAGGCCTCTGCGGGGGCTAACTCATTTCCTGTGTTTGTGCATCTTTAGTCATGCATAAAGCTTTCAAGTAACAGGCAATTACGCACCTTGCTTTTCTTAGACAGAAATTGGACTTGGCTCCCTCTTGTTAGGATTAAAGCATTCCTCTAATACAGAGTTCCACTTTGACCGGCAAAGTAGCGTGACTCACCGAGGCTGTGGGCGGGATTCACCTTGTGTTTTTTCCGAGATTCAAAATGTAAGCGGTAGTGTTGCTTTTTTAGGTAGTCCCTGAAACACAAAAAATCCACCTTTTGAAAAAGGCTGAAAGAACAAAAGAGGGAAAGTAGAGCGGAAGTTACATGATCGAAAGATGTAGTTTTTCAGTTAACTGGGGCAAAGGTTTAAGGAGGTCTACACGATTTTCAGAGCGTATCTATGATTCAGAGGTTGCCTTGGGTGTTGTCACATACGTACTTAATGTGGAAAGTTACGTTTAAGGGTGCTTTCAGACCTAGAGTTGTCTTGCTTTGGTCTGAATCAGGGTCTAATTTTGTTACAAAGTTGCGTAATTACCTAGAGTTGGTTCGTGTTCTCACGGCAGCATTTACAAGTGGACCAGATCAAATGCCTTGCACGAGAAAGCTGCTCTTGATTGGTCAGAATTTCCATGTGGGAAAAATCCAGGAAGTGAACAAAACATTGAAGAAGAGTACACTGTCAAGATAAATGTGACACTTTCTAATGTCACAATGGAGGGACAACTACGCAGGTTGATTTTAGCGCTGCTCATCGTGGACTATATTGCTGTCATTGTTCATTTGAGTCAAAGCATACAGTTTGAAAACGAGGCGCGGCTCCAACTAGAAAACAATGTTTTGATGCACTGGATGTGCTGAATGTGCATATTAAGGCAGTACAGGAGGAGGCAAATAGTAGTGCATTACCTTTCTTAGGTATGTGTACAAACAGTATATGAGAACACCCAGAGCAGAGGGAAGGGGCCAGTTGGTGAGCGCTACGCTTCCATGACGACACTGTCCTGATATCAGCTGTAACTGCTGTATGAGCACAGTAGAGAGTGGCGGCGATTCACTAGCTAGCTTATGGTTCAGTCAGTGCTGTCAGCCCCACGATGACTTTATGCTGTCAATTTGGGTCTGAATGAGATGTCATTTAGAGAATAAATCCCTGAACCTGCCATGTGAGAGAAAAAAAGAAAGCACTCTAATTGTAAGTGAAAAACAAACCAACAGAAGTATACTTTAAAAAGCAGTTGAAGGTCATTCAGCTTCCTGTTGGCAAAGTTTTTAAACTGACATTCAAACATTTTCAACAGTCACATCTCATATGCTGATTTTTAAGGTGCTCATTGTTCGTGACGCTGTTTCACTGCAGTCTAAAAAAATCACTAAAAGGAAAAAGTATCAAAGGGGTAGATATTTAAAAAACAACAATGAAACATTTAGGCACACAAGAACACAGCAAAATGTCCTTTTCCTATTTTTAACATCAGCAGGCGTCAGGTTCATTTGATGCATAATCAGCCTAATTGATTACACCTGCTCTGCACCACTGGAGTCTACAAAAGCCTGCCTCTTCCAGCACTTCAGGTTTGTCTCTGTATGGTTGCTTTAGCTGTGTCGATGTTTGATTTTTTTTTTTCTCCTTGTTTATTGCCACTTTTTCCACACACTAACGCAGAAAAAATAGATGCATTGGTTTTGATATTAGAGCCTCTTTGTGACAATAATTTCACAAAATGAAACTCTAAAGAAAGAAAGAAAGCATTATGAACCATGATTACAAGTTACCTGCAGAAAATTAAAAGTCGAGACAGATACCATCTAATACCCTCAGTTTAAACAAGCATTACTGTAGTATAGTACCAAGATTTGCTACCCTCCTTTAAGTCATTAGAATTTCCCCACATTAAAGTTTCTGAGAAGCTGTTGCCAGAACAAGAAGCTGCTGTGAAGAGAAGTGTGAAAGCGCCAAAGGTGACAGGGAGGATGATGAAGAGGAAAGATTGGAGGGAGTGTCAGACAGTCACCTGGAGGAACTCAGCATGCTCCGGGGAAGAGATGTGAAATGTGCCTGATGTGTCTGGCAGCTGAAGTGAAGAGAGGTGCAATATGAAGTCATCTAAACCAGTCAAGAGAAAGTGACAAATTGAGTACATCATGTGACACTGAAAAGGGCTCGAGTTGTGTTTGAACTCAAAACAGATTTTGGATTGAATAGGGTTGACAATTACAGCAAAACTGTTTGGTTAAAGATGTGGATTTGGTGGGTTGTGCTGGTGCTGCAGTCCAGCTGATTAGCTCATTAGAGGGTCATATTATGTTGAATTTAAGTTATGTGGGGTGATGGACATTCAATGTCAGGACAATGCCAACAGCAATTTGACATAAAATACTGATGACAGATGACCATCTTCAAACATCTCATGCCGACATCATCTTGACGCAAAATAACAACATAAAGTTGTCAGTGTTCACACAAGAATTCTAACGTCGTTAGACACTGAAAATATGGTCAGCCCGATTTTCATTCCAACCAAAATTTAAGTCCAGTGTCTTTCAAACATCATATACATGTCCGGAAGGGACTGGATGAAGAAGAGGAGAGGGCTCTTTTACCTCAGACCACCCACGTATTAGATGAGCACCACACAGTCATCAGAAAATACACTAATCCCCCAGTTTAGATGTTAAAGAAAAGTCTGCTGTATTGTTTCACATTAAAAAGCAACAGAAAAGTAACTATTACTCACTTCAGTAGCTTTGTGTGGGTGAACATGACATGATGCAGCACTTAGTGTTGTTACCTTTTCTGAAAGAGAATCTTTCCACATGCATTCTGCTGCAAAAATAACCCACAAACACTGACCATTACCAAAAAGACATTTATATTAACACACACTCACTAACACTGAACTGTAACGTTCCTCTATTTAGCTAGGCAGAATACCTCACATTAATGCGTAGTGTCCTCTGGCTCCCTCAGTCAGTTCCAAGCCCAAACTCGAGGCTTCAAAACAGTGGGCGACCTCACCTAATGGGTGACATCACAGTGGCTATGTCCATTATTTATACAGCCTGTGCCACTGACAGCTTGGAGGGGTCTAACACTGCAATCAAAACATCCCCATTTCAAGTCTGACTGACATTTTTTCATGTCATCCCTTCTCTCTCTCTCCTCATTTCCTGCCACCTCCTAACTTGGAGCCTCTTTGAGGTCCTGTAAAATCCACCGTAATTCGAGTTATATACATTTCACTACGCTGAAATGAAAGGTTTTATTTTTTCTTCACCTGAATATTTTCTTGAAAAAAGATGCTGCGGATGACTAGAACTGGGAGGTATTAGCTGGAAAGCACAATGGAGCCATATCATGAAGCCTGACATAGTCCAATTTCACAGTAGATAACTATATCACATATCACATATCCTATATTTTTTTAAAGGGCGAAACAATGTAGTAGATATGTGCCTGAGAGTAAAACTAATCTACACAGACAGAAATATCTATGTTGGAGCTTACCGTAGATAAAAACACAGAAACCTGAAACTGAAAAGTTAGACTTGTTTTCCAACCTTAAGGCAACATTGGAGCCATTTGCTTATCGTCTCTGTACATTATAACATTTATAATTTAAGTCTATGGTGCCTGTAAGGAGTTCAGAATTACTCTGGAGGTCAGGCGTGTCATTGACTACAAGACCCACAAGCCTTTGGGCGAAACTAGCTAATCGCTGTCAATTTAAATACCTTTAATTAAACTACAGGTCAGTGATGTGCATTCCTTCAGCACAGGCCCTGGTTCGCTACTGAGGCCATAGCTACAGCACCGCAAGCTCCTATTGGCTCGAATGAGGTGTCAACGGAAAGGCACGGAGTTCCCCTCCATTTTGGCATCCTGGCCAGTTGGCTTACATGCAGGGCAGAGAAATTATGGATGATATGTGGAGAAATATGAATGTTTGAAACAATTCACTGGCAGTTTGTTGGTGTCTGTGGATGAAATAATGTTTTGGACCAAATATTTTGCTGGATTTCGATCGTCTGGACAACTAGCAGTGTGTGTGTGTGTGTGTGTGTGTGTGTGTGTGTGTGTGTGTGTGTGTGTGTGTGTGTGTGTATGTATGTGTGTGAGAAATGAACTGATAGCTGTGTAAGCAGCGATTCTGTCTGGATTATATTGATCTGTGGATTTAAATTATGCTTCATAGGTAAGTAATAACTGTTTATTTGTTTGGTTTTGTCTGACAGAAGCGTTTATTGAGCCTGTTGTGGTTGTTGCATCTTGAAATGGTCAGCATTAATGGAACCACAAGTAGCATAGCTTTCACACATTATGCTGTATGAGTAAACCGCTTAAACAACATCAAATAACAGCTGTTGTTTTACACATCATAACCATTAAAAACACCCTCGGAGTTCTAACAGTTCTAATAGTATCCTAATCAAAATGAGGGGAAGAAATGCCTTTAAAAATGCCTGTAAAATGTATGTAAACATTAAATTTCCTGTGAAAACAGAAGTGTATTTTGAAATAAGACAATTCATGTAACACGCAGAACTTGACACGTCGTCCCAGAACGTCAACAACCAACACACCCAGGGTACCTTCCATGTCATATCTGGACGTGGAGGGTCCATGACCAAACATCAATATGTGAAGTCAGATTGAGAATGTGTTGTCATCAGCAATTCTGTTTAACTGATGAAGATGATCATGTTGATGATGAGGCAGGACAAAGACACAAATGAATGAGCACACATCCTGGCCAGCCTTAGCCGTTATGAAAGCATGATGATAAAATGAGGTGTCACATATTTTAAAATGGAATAAAGAGAGATGCTAACTCTTAGAGGTTTGCCTTCCTCTGAGGTTGTTATATTGTTCTTGTGTCATAAATAAATAAAGGTAAAAGTCTGCTTTTAAAGCCCAGTCTGATCTCCCAGTTATATTATGGGTACTAGCCTCCCATCTGGGGACATACAGCTAGTCCTTATGTGGTTATTTATGATTTCTGGACTTGGGAATACAAAAAATTGTGTTATCTTTAAGTAATCCAGTTTGCAGTGAAGAGGTATAATTTCTAATTTCATAAAAAATCAATGCCACCACTGTTGCACATCCTTCTGATTAGACTTGAATCTGCATTGATGCCCTTGTAGAAAAACAAAATGCTCACATTCATTACGTCACACGTAACTATAATAATCCATTACAAATTTAGACAGTTGGAAAAGAGTCATAGCGAAACAAAGAGCTCTCTGCTGCTCTGATTCCCAGTGACTAAAGATAACTGTTATTACGGCTGAGTCAGACTGCGCACGTCTGGCAAATGGGGAAAGAAACAAGTGAGGGACAGTGAGAAAGTTTGGATTATAGATTGGGAGATAGCTGGGGAGAGATGCGTCTGAGAAAAGCATATTTAATAATGGGTTTGGATTAGGATAATGAATAATTTAAATGGACAAAATGGCATCAAAGAGAGTGGGCATTAAAGAAAGGAAGATTTCAGGCTAATGAGTCAATGAGGGAGGAAATACTGCAGTTATGATATTTTTACTGCAGCAAATCAAATTTATAGTTGTATAAACAACAGTAAAACTACACTGACTCTATTCTTAGTTTGCATGACAAATGGCTTATGTAATATTGTGAGCACACACTGCTATATTTGTCCATCTGTTTCCTTCTTTAGCACATGTGTGTCTTCAGTTCAGGTTTTCTCTGCGGCACGTGTGTGTACATTACCCCGACTGTTCCCACAGCCTGCCTGCCAACACCCAGCACCGGTCACAGCTGTCAGGGCTGGGATTGGCCAAAATGTGGCTGTGCATCCTGATTCGTTTTTTTTTTTTCTGTCCACAAAATTTCCAAAGGCTTGTTGCATGAGGTCGACCTTTTCAATGACAAGATACCAGGCACAATGTGGTCAATACATACAGATTCACCATCGATGTTTAGTCCTCAGCTGACACCTTGACTTTGACCACAGAATCGACCACAGTGCCGCAGCTCACTTTGCTCTCTGCGTTTTTATTCCATGTTTTTATTACATGCGTGCAATCAGATCACCAGTGTGGGTTCATTTATCATGCCTGAGAGGGAACAGACACTCACACACACTCACACACGTGCCTGCCGCTGAAACTCTGCCAACATCCAGGTGAGACTGACGAACCCATTGATCCTCAGTTATCTCCATCTCCATACACACCTGTACTTAACATTTAAAGAAGGCTGTCTGTTGCAGAGTGAAGGACAGAGGAAGGTGAGAGGTGAGAAGATGAGTGTTCAGATGGGCTTTATAGTCTCCGGCTTCTTGCTGATGCAGGATATTCAGTGTGAGGTGAAGCATATTAACAGGCATGGATGAATAGATGGAAGAAAGAAAGAAAAAGGCAGGACAAGGACTCACATGGAAGAGCACATGTGCTTGCTTGGACAGGAAAATGTCACACATTCTTTTAAACACCTGAGGGGAAAAAAACGTGAGATGCAAAGTCTTGCAGGTTTGCCCACCTCTGAGGCTGTCATATTATATACCGAAATAAAGACATATAAAGTGCATGTTTACAGCACATCATGGAGACTCACTTCTCACATAGGGACAAAGCTGGCTCCTGTTCTTTTTAAGACCCGTGGTCAAAGTCTGCCTGTGTGTTTGTGTGTATGAGCTGCAGGATTTTGTCTGGTTACTGTGTTATGCACATACCAGAAAACACCAAAAGAGACCGCCTCTCGGATCACTGGTTCCCACTTTGGGGTCCCAACCCCACTAGGGGTCGCCAAAGCTTCATATGGGGTTGCGAGGCCTTCATGATTTCAAGGAGTTTAAAAAAACTTTTTGTAAAAATATACTGTTGGCTTGTATCTTAGCATTTTATATTTTTTGGGGGGAAAACTGCAGAGTAAAACAATACAAAATAAAAGCACTTAGATACAGATAAAAACATAGAGAAACTTACATAAAAGCGGCAACAAGAAGTAAAAAGCAATAAAACCACAATTAAAATGTAAAAAATAAAAACATCAGTGATGAATAAAATACAGAACACATTAATCAGGTAAGACAGGAACACCTAGAAGTAAAATATGATACTGTTAAAGAGCTGAATTACCCTATGGATAAAAATGAGGAAAGCTTTATATTGTGCTGCATGTTATTCCACATTGTAGGTGCACAATATGAATAACTGGATTGTCCAAGTTCAGTAAAAACAGACAGCACCTGGAGTGTAATCCAATCACTAGACCGAGTTTGGTAAGAGCCCACGTCAATGTTGAAGACTGATCAGAGCTTTATAGATCAATAAAATGCAGTGTCTTTCACGTCTTACGCAGAGACAGGGACACCCAATACTGGCACACAAATCACAGTGATGGGTGTTGCAGCTATCTCCAGTGACGAATCTTAAGGCAGAGTGTCACATTGTGTCCACTCAATGCAATTTCTATGGTGGAGTGGGATTTGCCAACATACCTGTTTTGCCTGGCATTTAAGAGGGGAGTGGACTGAAGTAAAACAAACGACAATGTCGGCAAAATTGAGAAACAGTTTGATATAGATAATCTGCTCAAAAGTAATCCATATAGCTTGTTTTACACACACTTCCTCCTTTTATTGTGTTCACTGTGAGTTAACTGTACAGGTTATCAGTTGTTTTGTACTGTTATTGTTATGCATTGAAGATAATATTAGAAAACCATGACATTTATCACCTACACTAACACTACAGGTAATGTCATATAACAATTTGTGCAGAGGCAACAGAAAAGAGATTCATATCTTCCAAGTGTTAAGGGTAGACAATTTGTTGCACCTCCATAATCGTCCACTAGAGGGCTTCAGATACCCACGTTCAGTCTGCCACACCTAAGACCAGAAATGAAAAGCTCTGACATTATGTGATGATGCGATAGGACACAACCTGCAGATAAAGAATGAGAACTGTATAAAATATTTTGATATTTCTGACGTGACTTGTCATCTGACTTACACACATGTATAATTTAACCGACATTTCATTTTAAAATGATAGTATTATGGAATAATTTTTTATCAAAATCAGAATCAAAACACTCTCTTATGACTTTTATTTTTTCCAGGAAATGCACAAAATGCCAGATGCTGATTGCATGAGCAGTTTGCAACCATGTTAAGAACTTAAAATAAAATTTTCCTCACAGAAACCATTGAACTCAAACATATAGTTTCATTTTAAGTTGAGACATTCACAGATTGAACATTGTTTATTACTGAAAAGCTTCTTAAGCCCTTTATTTGTAAATTCACAGCATTTGTGAGTCATAATTTGTTAGTAGTGAGTGATTGACTTATGTAAATCTTCTGATATGTCCTTCCAGTGTTTTGTAAAGGGATGATGGCTGTGATGGAAAGGAGGAAATCATCACAGACACTCTTCCCATGACCTCTGATCCACACCAAAAATACAAACAGTGTGACACAGAAGCTGAAGTGAAACAGCAGTCAAATGTGCCGTCATGTAGTCTGGTGATAAGTCACACCATTTTTTTCCCTCTTCACTTTACAGACTTTATTCAAATGATCAGTGGTGCCAAATTTGCATTTAAACACATTTTTCTTTTGACCTGTTTAGACAAGGTTTCACATATAGCAACAACTGTGATGTTTGACAAACGCTCCACTGTGGAACAACTGTTTCCCATGACTCACCGCTGATAAAAGGTACACAGTTTGCTGTGTACCTCGACAGCGGGGACGGAGAACACAAGCAAAACAAACAGTTAGTTTAAACATGCCAGGGTAGACAAAATGATGTTACTGTGCTGAGTCTGACGCTGAAAATTCATCTGCTGAATCCTGCTGTATTTGTCTCAGATTTCTCGACCTACCCTCTCTTTACCTTCCCTTTATCCATCATCCTCCCTACCTCATCCCCTCCTCATCCTCTCTTCCCTTCTCCCCTCATCTCTTCTTATTTAATCGGATGCATACCTCTCCCATGTCTCATTCTCATTACCGTCTGGTGGGCCTGTCATCAGCTTGGGCGGTAAAATGTCTGAGACGGAACATCCATTCATCAGCCCTCAACAACTAACACCTCCTGAATTACAATTAAACATTTAAACGACATATTCATATGCTAGTGAACTTAAGTTTGAGATATTAGCGTGCAAACATGATTTTGTGGCCTTACAATTATTTGGCAGCTAATTAGGCTTACTTACTCACACAAGTGTGACATGGCAGACGGACTGTACTCAGGATGGACTTTAAACCACTTTAAACGTAGGAGAGAACTTATGTCCAGTAGTAAACATTTAAACTGAAAAATATCAGCATGTCTTCAAAGATGTCCTCATGAGGAATGTATGAGGTTCAGTGGTATGAGGTTAAGTTGTGGTGGCAGTAGCTCAGTCCTTAGGGACTTGGCTTGGGAACCGGAAGGTGGCCGGTTCAAGTCCCAGCGCGGATCAAAAATATGGAGCGTGCACTGGTAGCTGGAGAGGTGCCAGTTCACCTCCTGGGCACTGCCCCCCCAGCTGCTCGGGGCGCCCGTCCATGGGCAGCCCCCTCACTCTGACATCTCTCCATTTAATGCATGTATAGGTCCTGTGTGTGTATTCGGACCTGTGTGTATCTGACAACAGAGTGTAAACCCTGAATTTCCCCTTGTGGGATTAATAGAGTATATAAAATGAAAAATAAATAAATTTTATGCAACTTTATACATCCACTCTTCTTCATCTCAGAGGCGAATATTGTACTTTTTTACCCGTCGCGGATTGAGGGGAAAGCCTCTGAATCTTCTAGGTTTTTAAAATACCCTCAGCTTTGTGCCATTTCCTCTTAGTCTCTCTGACTGGACTGGTTAATCAGTTACTGCTCTATTAGTAATGTTGTTTCAGCACGTTCTCATCCCAAGTCGTCACATATTGCCGCTTTGTCATTGGTCTTTCACATCTACATATTAGGTGCTAAGTATCCTTCTCATCAACCAACACCAGGACGTCAATAAAAGCACATGGTGAAGTTTAGGCATGTGTTTAGGTTTAGATAAAAACATCATGGTTTGGCTCTACATTCATACAGGAAGTGAAGACCAGCCTCTAAGGTGAAAGTCAGGTGCTTGTCAAACCCATCTATGGTGATTTTCCAGCTCCTTTTATGACGTGTTGTTGTATCATACTGCCACAACAGTTGCTGTCTGGCCAACTGGTGCTGTATGACAACACCTCTAAAGGTTCGGTCCAGCTGCCTGGTGGAGTATCATACTGCTGTGAAAGGTGGCTTAAGGTGTGTGACACCAAAATCACTGACAAAGCAACAGTATTTGACGACTTTAGAATGAGAACGGGCTGGCTGTTTAAACCGAATTCCTACCTAACCATTGTTATGTAACTTATAAAATAACATCAGACTGTTTTTGCCTCTTTTTCAGTGACAACAGTGACTATTAGTCATCCTCAGCATTTGCCATGTATGGTTTCAGAATGATGGAGACAGCGTGACAACAATCAGATACAAAATGGCATGTAAGATCAACAGGATGATTTTTTTTTTTTATCATGTTTTTCCTAAACGATGTACAGATTTTTAGGCATTCTATCATCTCACATGGTTTAAAAAAAGTGCACATACCTGCCATAAAAGGAAAATGCAAGCCCTGACCCCGCCTCAGGTTGGTGCTTAGTCCCAAATGTTTACAACGTCTGGCTTTGCCCCTGCTATTTACTCCACTCACTTTTTGTGTGACCTCTTTAGTTGCTAGTTTCCTGTGAGACTTTGGTGTTTTCTAACCATCACGTGCAGCAAAAACCATGTAGTTCTAAATGTGGTTGAAGTTTTTCAGATTAGCTGAAGAATTAAATGTTCCTTTGTGGGTTGTTGATGAAATTCTTCGAATACTTCCTAAGCTAAATAAACTCTTTAAAAAAACTCTCTTAGATCAGCTGGAAAATGCATCACGATGCTAAAACAGGGCTGCTTTTTCTGAGTTCATGAGAAGTTGACACTAGGACAAATGTGATTCTCACAAGACAGCGACTCTACAAACATATGATGATTTAAAGAGTGTGATGCATTGCTGTGGATTGAACTACCCAATAGTATTTTAAATACACTGCTCAAAAAAGTAAGGAAACACTTAATCATAACAGTATAACACCAAGTCAGTAAACTTCAGGGAACTCAATCTGAGCATTCAGGAAGCACAAGTGATTGTGAATCACTTTCATCTGCTTTGGTGCAAATGAAAGTGACAACAGGTGCAATGGAGAGGCAAAAGACGACCTCTCTCTCCTTATCCTTCCTGACTGATTCTTTTCTAGTTTTGTGTTCTTCTAGTGTCCTTGTCACTACTGGAAGCAGCCCAATCAGGTTGCACAGGTAGTCCAGCTCCTCCAGAAAGGCACATCCACACATACAGTCAAGAGAAGGTTTGCTGTGTCTTCCAGAACAGTCTCAAGAGCATAAGGGAGATACCAGGAGACCAACCGTTACATGAGGAGAGCTGGACAGGTCCGTAGAAGGGCATCAACCCTGTATCTGATCCGCTGTGCTAGGAGGAAGAGGAGGAGCGCTGCCAGAGCTCCAGTGCCAAGACAGTCTCAGATGCTCACCAGCTGCCCAACACTGATGTGTCATGGCCTTAATATGTCCGTGTAAACAACTTTACTGCTTTGTCCATGATACACACCTAGCAAACGTATTTCCCGTTGAGAAATGAGTGGCAGTGTGCTGACTGCAAACAGCAGGCACATGCCTATTAACTACAGTGACCCTGATTTGCAAACATACGCATGATGGTAGGAACAAAATTGGCCAGTGCATTTGTTTTTGTTGGTTTTAGACATTTTAATGACATTTTAAGACAATAAGAAAAACTTTGGCTATTTGAGAATTACCTCACATTTGAAGCCAACACATTCTCACTCCGACCTTGTCACATATCAGCGTTTGGTCATGGACTTTCCACGTCCCCATACAATGTGAAAGGTACCCAGGGTGCGTGGGATGTTGACGTCCTGGGACGCCATGTCAAGTTATAGTGTTACATGCATTGTCTTCTTTCAAAATACACCTCAGTTTTCACAGGAAATGTACCGGTTACGTACAGTCTCTTTCAAAATAAAGGCACTATGTTACTATTTTTTGCCTTCAACAACAAAAGCACATGGTAAGGTTTAGGAAAAAAGAACAGGGTTTGGCTTTATAATGTTACAGGGAGGCGAACACCACTTTCCCGGGTTAAGTCAGTGTTTGTTGGACCCATCTGCCCGCCCAAATCAGACTTTTGTCGCCTTAACTTTTGTTGTCGTCCTGACGCATTTGCCCCGACACCTTGAGCACTATTAAACTGTAACAGCAACCGGCTGCGTATCATGCCAGCGTTAAATGACAGCTTTTTTGTCAGTGTCTGAAGCTGCAAGTCATTGCCCAAGCGTCAGATTTTGACAAGTTCGGAGTGAGATTTAGTGACATTTAGTCCCATACTTTATTTACCTACACCACATCTTCATCTTTGCTCTTCTTCTTTACCTGGAAGAAGAGAACGACCTGATTGACATTTGCTTTTCCCGTTCTGGTAATGAAGCAGTAAAGGAGAGGGTCTACAAGGCAGTTGAGGCTTGAGACAGCTATGCTTAACTTGTATGGATAGAGGAGCCATGCAATTTTCCTGCAGTCTTCCAACAGTATGCGGAGGAGCATCATGACATGGACAGGTCCGAGGCAGAACAAAAGGCAGAGCAGAAGTACTGTCAGCAGCTTTGAAATCTGCTTACGTTCCTGTTCCTCTGTGGCCTGATTGGATTTCACCGCCTCACAGATCCCCCAGGTGGAAAACATCACCAGGAGAACAGGGACGATGAAGCACAGGATGAAGCGCGCCACATTAGCCCGAGCCAGGCTCTCTGTCATTGGGAGGAAGACATCAAAGCACAGTGAAAACTTGTTGTTTTCATGGTATGAGTCCTCCCATGTGATAGTGAAGGCGTTGAAACAGACCACCAACACCCAAATAGCAACACTGACTGCTGCTGCAGTGCTGACTTTCCTCCAGAAAGTATACTTTAATGGGTGAACCACTGCCAGGTAGCGGTCAACAGCGATGCAGCAGAGCAGAGCATCGCTGGTGTAGAAGTTAGTGAAGAGAAAGTTGACAGACAGTACGCAAAGGTAGCCTCCGTGAACCCAAACTCCTCTCCACAGGAAGTCCAGCCACAGTGAAAGGCCAATAGTGAAGGTCAGGTCACTAAGGGCCAAGTTAAATAGATACACACCCAGCTCGTTCTTCTGTCTTATGTGCTGCCAGGACACGTAGAGGGAGAAGGCGTTGGCTGGGATGGCAGTGATGATAATAGCCAGGTAGAAAAACAGAAATGGCCTCCTCCTGTATGTGCTGTCAATTATGTAACACTCCGAATGGTTGGTGGCCAGGGTAAAGTTTTCCATCGCAGATGTGGTGTTCATGTGTTCACACCTTGTAGAGAGACAAGAGTATTTAATATTTTTTCAGAGAGACATTATATTTCATTCTACTTAACTTAGACCTGTTGTCCTCGTCTGTGGCCACTTTTTTTGTGCCATCTAGTGGTAGTAAGAGCACAGTACACTAATCCATGTAAAAACAAGATGGCGGCCATCTCATCAAAAGTGAACAAGGTCCAAAACCTGATCACATTTTATGGTTGAAACTTGTCCATTTATGATTAATAATGTTTGTAGTTTGATAAGGCAACAAATTTGACCAATTTTAGCAACACTGTTAATTAGGAAGTACTTGTTTGAAGACATTGGGACATTATTATTGTCTCATTTTTGGACATTGGGACTTCATTATCATTGATAAGTTTCGTTTTTTTTATACTTACTGGATCCTATTGATCCCAAATAGCTAGGAGAAATTAAAAATGCATACAAAACAAAAGTTCAGGTCTCTGGAAGCTTTGGAGCAGCTGTAAACTTTATTTATTTGTTATTTTATGACATCATAAATTTGAGTTTTAGCAGACATTTTTGGGATTTGTTTGATGTCTTAGACCATAGGAATCACGTATGAATTTTGAAAATGGGTGTAGTTCCCCTTTGAGTTCAGTTCACTGTGAGAACAGTTAAATGATGTCTTCTGTGGTGTTGTTGGCAGCTTTTAAAAGTCTGGAAATTAAAGGTGCATTTAATCCCCCAGATTACTTTTTATACATCACTTACTTACATCGTGTTATATTGAATTCTTGAAGAAAACTTTGTTTTTCTTGCATGCCTCTGGTGAACAAAGAATTCCAATATGGAGGAAATTCTCGATGAATTTAAGTAATAGTGGTCTGCAGCAAAACTACATTAAAGTATCGGTTTAAAAACTCTCTCACAACTTGTGCAGTACTTCTTGAACAGACAGCCCTGTCCAACAAGGAACTAAAAGGAATTAAAAGTGAAACTTGATCTATGTTCTCTTTAAAACCAAACTCCTCTGACAAAAATGGCATTTTGTTCTGGCTGAAAACTTGAGCTGCAGGTCTGATGCTGCCTTTGAGTTATTTTTTGTGTTATTCTGTAACCTTGGTGAATTTGAACTAACCCTTTAAAAAACCAAAGTCACACAATAACATAAAAAATGTTTGATATAGTTTAGCTGTAGTTAAACAGGGACCCCTATGACTTCACTTTATCAAGAATTTAGATTCTTTGTTCACTGGGGGCCTGTGAGACAAACATATTCTTCATAAATTCACCAAAACATGGAGTGGAAAAACTGATATACAAATGGTCATTTAGGGGGTGAAATGGTCCTTTAAGGATATTAAGCACTTCTATTGAAAGATGTTATTGAGTTGCATCATGGGAATTGTAGAATTTAGGCTTGTTCGGTTCTTGAGACTAAAACTTAGGATCTCAGCGCCTGCTGTTTGGATTTTGACATTTAAAAAGCCACGTCTCATGTGAGCCCCCCACCTTTATGGAAGGGACATATTAAATCACTGGAGTGACTCTTTGAAGCACCACTCAGGGAGTTTCACTGGCTTTAGCACATTAATCACAGATTGCTTCACTTTACTGTTGAATGTTTTTTGGTGTTGAGATTTGTTTTCACCTCACAGGAAACTTTTGGTGATACATTTAGGTAAATTTGGAAAATCAGCTTGCAGGGTGTAACTTTGATCTGCTTTATTTAGGTATTTATTTTGTTAAGTTGCATTGTTTTCTATTGTCAGACGAGTGGTCTGCCTACAAACATTTCATTAACAAGTCATGTAGCTGGTTCTAAAATCTCTGATGTTGCACTTTTTTGGAGGGACGTCATTACACAACACATCCTGCACATGACAAAAACATGGTGTTACAGAAACAACTGTTGCTCAAATGTTGTCTGTTGTGTATTATCTATCTAGAGAAGGTTTGTGTTTTTTTGTTATTTTGCTGAAATGATTCAAAACCATCTGCCTGCGGAAGTTAAATTTAAATTTATGCTCAATTAACATTAATTCAGAATGGGCCTACACACCCGTAATTGGCTACCTAATGTGCAGAAACATGAAACGCCTGTAAAACGATCATTAAAGCCTTTAAATGTCAACCAGAAACAAACTTAAACTGAGCAAGTCTTTCATAAGGAAAAGCATAAACTCAGTTCAACTCATATGAAAGTCTTCTTACCCCTTATTCAGTTGTAATACTGCTCCAAATTCTGTCCGTATATTTCATTATTATGAAAATAAAAACATGAAAACAGGTGCAGAGTGGATACAGTCAGCCGTCTCGTCTTCCACTGCTCAATCAGAAGAAACAGGAAGAGACAGCAGATGTATCCTTGTCGTCCCTGACTACCGCATGTCATTTACTGGGTGACAGGTCATGACAGAACAAACTACCGGTGTGAGAGGACCACACAGGAGATTAAATTTGGGCAATCTATGAGGCCGCTCCTTGTGTTTGGTGTGTCAATATCGAAATGTACTCAAGTAAAGGTGATGCTGATCATTGTCTGATAAATAAATACATGTCTGTCTAACTAACTGTTTCCATAACGTAGTCATTTTGTTCTGGGTGAACTTATATGTGCTCTAAAGGGTATATACATATATTTTTCACATGTCCATGTGTAAGTTCAATAAAAGTGATGGGGTAAAATAAAATCTACAGTCTGGGTTCTGGATAAAAATGAAGTCAAAAGTTCAGCCACAGTTATTGGGAGTCTTCAGCAACATTATATGGAGACCTTTCTTTTAAATAAATACCACAATCTCCTCTATGTATTATTAACCCCTGATGCAAGCGTGCTGTGTACACTGTATATACTTCCATATCCACCTGCCTCTTTATGTAGGCAACCTGTGTCAGTCTATATTTATTGCAGCATTATTTGCATTCTACACTGTTGCACTATTGTCTGACTGTTAACAATAATTAGCTATGGTGTCCTTGTTTTCAGCTGTACGTCTAGGTACATGCAAAGCAACCAAAGACTGCAGTCAAATTCCTTGTATGTGCACACACACATGGCCGATAAAGCTCATTCTGATTCTGATTCTCTGATGTGGCTCAGCAAACAGACGGTCTGTGGAAGCACAAAGAGAGAATTTCCTGCTAAAAAGACACTGCGCTGAATGCAGCAACATTCTCTGAAAGTTACCTTATATTTTCTCAGTTTCCTGGTAGGAGAAAATAGAAGAGAAGTCAACTTCAGATGCACCAAATTATCTTAACCATACACATCTGCTCTTGATGAATCACTTGATCATAAGTCACCTATTAGCATAGCATAAACACTGTATAAGGGCAGGTGCCACCATAAAAAGGCTGTATAAAGAAGGACCTCAGCTGTAGTGAAACTGATGTTCTGTTATATAAACTTAAACAAAGTCAATGTGATTTTTACTGTCAGTACCGGTGTTACAGGGAAATGAGAAACCCAGTAATCACAAAACATTTGCCATCTCAGCAGCAGTGGTGAAGGAAGTATTCAGATCTTTTACTTAAGTATAAGCAATGAAGCCACACTGTAAAAATACTCTTTTACTAGTGAAAGCTCTACATTAAAATGTTACTTATGTAAAATAAGTACAATCAACAATTTGTTTAATCTAGTGAAACAAAAATAATGAAATAATTGAAAGGAAAAGCAACAAGTTCTCACACATATTTGAGGAGCTGGAACCATGATTTATTTATTTTTTTTGGCACGAACAACAAATCAAATCAGTGGTTCACATCCCAAACCAGTGGGTCCAAAAGGGGGTCACGGGTCAATTCTGAATGGACCACAAGTGACTCACAAACATGTCAGGTTTTTTTAAAAAAAAAACCACACAATTTATTTTTGAGTACAGTGAATTTCAGGCACAGAGTAAAATAACAGAAAGCTGAACATATTAAACTGTGTGGACCTTGAACTAATGACTAAGGAGAGATCTGGACCCCGTGGCTGGACCAGTTGGGAACCACTGACTTGAATGATTGTGAAAATTAGCTGCCGGTGAATTTTCTAATTAATCGACTAATAGTTTCAGCTGCACTTGTATGTTTTCATGAGGTTTGTTTGCAAAAATCTTAACTTGTAATGTAACTTATTAAAGAGTTGTAATGGAATAAAGGTACAACATTTTCCTCTCAAGTGTAGTGGAGTAGAAATAGAAAGTGGCAAGAAATTAAAATGATCAAGAAAAGTAAAAGTTTCTAAAATTGGTAAGCACAGTAGTTCAGTAAATGTACTTAGTTACAGTTCAACACTGGTCAGCAGAGGGACGTACAGTAACTGAAATTACAGTAATTGGGATCAATGAACCAAGTATGGTAGTGTTTCTTTAGCCCTGGATTACTTTAAAACATTATCTTAAACTGATTATATAATATTGCAAATTTTTTTTAAAGAACATTTTTCTGTTGCATTGGACAATAATATGTGGACTGTTTTTCTCTAATCTTGGTAAGAGTGCTCTCATGCACTCGTAAAATTTTCTCTTACCTACGAGAAAAGGAAAAATAAGAAAACATTGTTGCAATGGGCTCTAACAAAAATAAGAACAAATAGTTTCTTGCACAAGCCTAAAAAAACTGTGTAATAACTGTACATATGTGGACGCAGTATGTTCTGTGTTGAGAAATTTGGACCTCATCTTTAATGAATACAATAATGCAACAGAAAACACAACCCGGAGGCGGTTATTTGAAACTTCGGCTGTTTTAACTTAAATAATTAATGATCAAATCAATCAAGAAATAAATGTAAATGTGGTCCTTTCCATAGTTAACCATTGTACATTAGAGTAATAAAACAGATGGTTTGTCCAATAAACCATCAACACAGTGGCGCAGCTTTGGTTTCAGAAGTGTGTGGGCATAATCAACATAACATAACATTGCATCAGCACGACATTATCAGTAAAAAGGCATCAGTATATGAACATTTCAGTCATTTTTTTGTTTTCTGTTAGCAATTTAAGGGTACAAATAGGAACAAATAGGTGATTCCATTGTTAGGAGACTGACTGAATTCCATTATTTCCTGACCATTTCTTCCTAACAAAAACTCGCTGACATTTCTCCACAGCTTTCCTAATCTCCTTCTGAGCACTCTCACTGATTAAACAGTATATTATAGGATCCAGGGTACTGTTTATGGTGGTCGTGGCAACTGTGACCAGGTACGGATCTCTGAGCCTTGCGGCCCAGACGCAGGCCCCAGGCTCCAGTATGGCCCTGAGCAGCATGACAGTCTGGTACGGCAAAAATGCCACAATGTAGGTGAGAAGAAGGAAAAACAACAGCAGTCCCACTTTCCTGCGCTCCTCTGTCAAAATGGAGGTGCTCTGTCCGAGTGACCGCATAATCTGCTGAAAACAGAAGGTCATGATGAAAGTAGGGACCAAAAACCCCAGGATGACTCGTGTGAAGGTGAGGTCGGCAACTTCTTGTGTCATGGGGATGTGCTCCTCACACAGGTTTCTTGAGGAGAAAGCTTGCAGCGCCCCCGTGTGGTCAAGCAAGATGATATGGATGGCAATCTCCAAAGCCCAAACAGCAATACTCACAAGTGTTGCTGTCCGCACCTCTCGGACGCGGTGAAAGTACAGAGGGTAGACCAATGCGAGGTAGCGATCGACGGAGATGCAGCAAAGGAGGCCTGAGCCGACGTAAAAGCTGTTGTGCATGATCACGGCCACTAAACTGCAGAGACTACCCACAGGCCTCTTCAGGGCCAGCTCAATCCACACGGGCAGAGTGATCGTGTAGAGCAGGTCAGAGATGGACAGGCTGACGAGGTAGACTGCCATGTTGTTCCCTTTCTTCATCAGAATCCAGGCTACGTACAGAGACAGGCAGTTAGCCGGAAAGCCAACGATAAAAAAAAGAGAATAGACAGTTGGATACATGCGTTTTTCCACTGAGGACTCAACGCTGCAGGAAGCAGATGCACTAATGTTTGTCTGGTTTAGAGGAACTGCGTCCATCCTGTTGTGCCGGCGTCCAAACCTGAATGGGAATGGAAATGGAGAGCCCTGTGCTCTGCTGCACTGAGATAAGCTCCGCAATGCAAATATTTCCTGGTAGAACATGCTATGTCGTGCTACAAATTAAAACAGCATCCAATGCTTTCATTGTGGCTGTACGCAAACAAGATCAAACAAGATCAGCACAAAGATTAAACTACATCTGAATATTTATGGGACTAAAGGGAAATACTGTGTAGTCAACATGTTTTTTGTATTTGTATCAAATTTATCTTGACCTTTTTAAAGGGGCAGACCCATAGGCTGTCAATTTTCAACATATACACTGACTGATAAACACTGATTTACAATCTGAAATATAATGTATAACAATATATCAGTAATGGGGGGCATTTTTTTTTTTACAATGAGTACTTGTACTTTTGTTACATTTCGTGTATTACAGATAATACTCATGTACTTTTAACTGAATAGGACTGAATGCAGGACTTGTACTACTAATACGTATTTTTACATTGTGGTATTGGCACTTAATGTATGGGACTTTCCATGAACAGCATGCATTTGCATATTTTTAGTCCCTGCTCTCAGTGCAGATGTGGTGCAGAGGAGGGTTCTGTTTGTTCAGTTGTGTTTCATTAAGTTGAAATTCGGCCAAGCACTGTGCTCCTGAAGCAAAGCATGCTTCGAAAGACTGCCAGGCAGCACGACTACACTACTAGGGATCTGGTTATTTATATACTGCAAAAAGAAACTGTTGACACTAAGAAGGCGATCACAGAGAGGACAGAGAGGCGTGGTATTTGTTTTAAGTCATGTTTTAGTCCAGAGTCTTGAGATCACAGCTCACCAAATAAAGGCTTGTTGGAAGTTCTGGAAGTTATACATGTGATGGGTGCTTTCCTCAGTAATTACTTTTACACATTTGACTGTTGGTACCAGTGAAAATTCGTCAGAAATTCTGAGAAAAGGGAAGACATTGCATTTCAGCAGTTGAGTCATTCTTCTGTGGTCTCCAACAGCACAATATTCACTAGACTACACTAAAATACAGTGCACTGTAACACAGACATATTTCAACAAATGATGTTACAAGATGATGTTATAGATGTAAACAAGGTAAAATCTGACAAAAACAAAGTAGTGATATAAATTTAGTTTCGCACATTTGCACATGCAATAATGTGTCAAAAACAAAATGAATGCAGCAGAGTATTGCTTTCCTTTTCAAAACCATAGACTAGAAAAATGATAGATGTAGCTACCGTGACGTCACCCATTAGTTTGCGGACTCGAGTTCGAAATTTAGGCTGTTGCCGTTTTGGTTTTGTTGGAGCCAGAAGTGACCACATTTGGGTGAGAGGCTAGTGCCGTGGAGCGAAGGGGGGGGATCTGACTGAGAAGCTGAGGACACTACTGGCAGACAGCCCATCACTCAAAGCAGCCTGTCCTTTTTAATTATGCGTAATTACGCTTAAAACATGTTTATTTCAGCTATACAGATGGGTATTGTAACATGTGGGTCTATGGGGATTTACTGGCTCCTGTAATGCTTGTGATGGCTCACATGGCTTTCTAAATTGATTTTTCTTTTTGTTTTTAAATATTCAAATTTGTAGTCTTCAGCCCTGGCCAAAGCTGTCTCAAGCGTCCCTTTAAAACCTTTTTGCTTCAGCAGCTCTTTCCACCTGGGAAAGGCTACCCCGATGTTGACCCTTGTTTTTTGAATTCGCCAGTCACCTTGCCCTCTACCGCCAGTCAAAAGAGGAGCTGAGAGATTTAGCAGATTGCTGGCACTAAGCACATGGCTTTCCACTGCATGTGATGCCCATTCAGTGCATTTTATAGACAATTTTTATTTTTTCTGGGACCGTAGTCATCTTTTTAAGCGAGATGGACTTTCCCTAAATAGGTCAGGAGTCAGACTGTTTGCTTCCAACCTATCTTTCTCCCTGCGTCACCAGTCTGCTCCCTCCGCCAAGGACAAGAGACAAGAAGAACCAAAACAGACGGGAGATAAAACTCAAGAGCCAGCACAGCCCCCAGCTGAAGTGAGCTCTAATAAAGAGGGACATCAGAGCGAACAGGAAGAGGATACTGTGCCCCCAACACCAAAAAGTGCCTGCGAGGATCCACTTTCTTCACCCCCCCAAACCTCCACCCCACCCAGGTCACCATCCACCATGGGTTCGTTGTCCCCCTCCTCCCCTCTCTTGGAGTTCACTGACCAGATGAACAAGCTGGTCACCGCTGGGACTCAACTTACCCCCTACCCTAATTTTCTCTCCCCTCATTCCCCTGCAACCCCCTCGGCCCCCTCGGCCATAAGAGTTCACTCAGTTGTTTCTGTCCCCAACTGATGTGTTCCGGGTCCAGGCTCCAGAGATGTCACCCCTGACTGTTCCCAGGAAAAGTCGGGGCCCAGTGTACTGGAAGCCTCTTCAGTTCATGTCATGATGGGTAACAGAAAAAGAATGTTTAAATTGCCAAGAAACAGGGTAATGTCAAATTTAACATTCATTCCATGTCAGCTGCAGTCAGTTTACAGTTGTAAAGATAAAGCTTTTAACACATCAAATTTAGCACTGTTAAATGTCAGGTCATTAGCAGGGAAATCAATTTTAATCAATGATTTTATCATCAAGCACAACCTTGATTTTATGTTTTTAACTGAAACTTGGTTAGGTCAAGATAACAGTGCAGCAGTTCTTATTGAATCAACACCTCCCAACTTTAGTTTCGTGAGTGAAGCTAGAGTGGATAGGAAAGGAGGTGGAGATGCCATTTTGTTTAATGAAATGTTCCAATGCAAGAAAATGTTGTATGGAAATTTTAACTCCTTTGAATATGTTGCTGTTCAGTCGAGATCCTCCTGTCGAGCAATACTATTAACTATCTACAGGCCTCCAAAATATAACACACAGTTTTTTGATGAGTTTTCCAAACTGCTCTCTATTATCTGCATTGATTTTGACTGTGTTGTTGTAGTGGGTGACTTTAATATTCATGTTGATAATGTGAAAGATGGATGTGCAAAAGATCTCATGAATATTCTGGAAAACTTTGGACTTTCTCAACATGTAACAGATTCAACACATAACAAGGGGCATATATTAGATCTAATTATTTCCAAAGGTCTAAACATTTCTGATGTTGTGGTGAATGATGTTGCTCTTTCTGATCACTACTGTGTTCTGTTTAAGATGACCATCCCTGCTAGCATTAGCAAAAGTGAAGCAGAGGTGATAAGAAAGTGGTGTATTAACGACACCACCAGGACATTATTCACTCAGGCTTTTACACCATCACCAACTCTGCCCTCAGTTTCAGTTCCAATGTTATGACTGTTATGGATGCCATTGCCCCAGTTAAGACCAAAGTTGTCTCTGGAAGGAAAAAGTCACCATGGAGGAACGCCACACTGGTCAAAGCTCAAAAAAGAGAGTGTAGGCAGGCTGAACGCAGATGGCGAAAAACCAAAGGTCAGGTTCATTATGACATCTATAAAGAGAATTTTCACATCTATAACCAAGAATTGAAAAGGGCAAGGCAGTCCTTTTTCTCTGAGATTATCAATGAAAACACTAACAATGCCCGCACCTTATTCACTGTCGTCGACAGACTGACAAACCCCTCACCATCTGTCCCTCCTGAACTGCTGTCCAACAAGTCATGCGATGACTTTGCAGCTTTTTTCACAGATAAAATTCTGAGGATGAGACAAACAGTAAGTGGCTCTACCTCAGGAAACATGGTTATGTCACCTGTTCCTCCTTACTGTCAAATAAATCTAGAACATTTTCAACTCTTAGCTCATGCATCTCTGACAGAAACTGTTCTTTTCAGCAACAGTTCCCCTCAATATATAGAACATGTTCATTTATCCCCTCCAATAAAGACCTGACAGCAGCAGGGAAGTTTTACATCGACAAAATTTAGGAGATTTACACCATAAATTAAGAAAAATAATAACGTTACATGTAATCTGTTAAACTATGAGCCGAGGAAGCATGTCATTCATTTATGGGGGATTCCTTCCTTTCCTTCTCTGATCTCTGCTGCTTGTATCATAGCACAAATGGTATGTTCACAAAGCTGGATAAAGAAATAAGAGACTTTCTATGACAACACTGGAGATGTAGAACAGGTTTTCTACTGAACTGACGGTTGGCTAATCCGTTTGACAGCTGATCCGTTTTAAACAACTACTCACATGGTGAGAGATTAATACAACAAACACTCAAAAATATGAATAAGTGCAATGAAACAGAACAATATTTATTTTTCATATCTGTGATGCATGAAGCAAAACAAAAATAATGGAAAGAAAGCTGCTGCAGGTTGGCTGGTGCTGGAACACATGCTCCTGTAGCTCCTCGGTCTGATTCTGGCCGCCCTCTCACTGTCAGTTGTTTCCCAGTCGAGATGCAGAGCGATGTTTTAAAGGACAGCCGCTGTTCTTCAGTGCTATATCATTGGCAACTGGACTTGCTTTAGTTTCTTGAAGATGTTTCACCTCCCATCCAAGAGGCTTCTTCAGTTCAATGGACTGGTGCGGAGTCGCAGGCTATAAACCCTGTGTGGGTGTGAACCCTTCCAGAGGCGCTGAGGTCGCATGTGAGCTCTGAGTTTCAGGGTCGTTAAGGTCACATGTGAGTCGTTGACCCATCTGGCCAACATGTGTGTCATTAGAGTGAGACGGGTCCAGGTGTGAATGGTCGTCTGGGGAGGGATCTCGAGACTGCATTGTAAGTGGGTGATAAGAGGAGTCGTAGGTCACCTCCTCTGGTCGTTCCAGTTTGACATAAATTGGCCTCTATCACGCTTCTTTTAAGCCATCTGTCTTCCATGGCAAAGATGTGCACATTGCTGTCCTCAAAGGAGTGTCCCTTCTCCTTTAGCTGTAAATGGGACACTGAGTCTTGACCTGAGGAGCTGGCTCTCCTGTGCTGTGCCATGCTCGTGTAGAGTAGTTGTTTAGTTTCCCCAGTGTACAAATCTGTGCATTCCAGGCTGCACTGAACTGCACCTACTACATTACTAACTTTTGTCTGGGTGTTTTCTCCTTAGGGTGGACAAGCTTCTGTCTGGCACAGGGACCACAACCCTGTACATTTCAAACCTACTAATACACTGAGACAGAAGCTTGTCCACCCTAAGGAGAAAACACCCAGACAAATGCAGAGCAATGTGATGTATGCAGTTAAATGCAGCCTGGAATGCACAGATCTGTACACTGGGGAAACTAAACATCCACTCTACAAGCGCATGGCACAGCACAGGAGAGCCAGCTCCTCGGATCAAGACTCAGCAGTCCATTTACATCTAAAGGAGAAGGGACACTCCTTTGAGGACAGCAATGTGCACATCTTTGCCATGGAAGACAAATGGCTTGAAAGAAGCATGATAAAAGCCATGTACGTCAAACTGGAACGACCAGAGGAGGTGGCCGACGACACCACGTGTCACCCACTTACAATGCAGTCTTGAGATCCCTCCACAGACGACTGAACACCCATTTACACCTGGACCCATCTCACCCAAACAACACACATGATGGCCAGGTGGGTCAACGACTCAGTCGCAGGCTTTGAACCCTGTGTGGTTCAAAGCCTGCGACTCCACACCAGTCCGTTACAACTGAAGAAGCCTCTTAGACGAGAGGTGAAACATCTTCAAGAGACTCAAACAAGGCCAGTTGCTTACGATATAGCACTGAAGAACGGCGGCTGTCCTTTAAAACATCGCCCTGCATCTCCACTGAAAAACAACTGACAGTGAGAGGGCCGCCAGAATCAGACCGAGGTGCGACAGGAACATGTGTGAAACATCTTGAAGAAACAGCAGCAGATCCAGTTGCCTTTAAAACAGCACTGAAGATATTCTCTGGATGAGGGACTGGGTGGGACGGACAGTTCCAGAGTAACACTTCACATGGCAGGAGTATCAGTTTGATGCAGGGGAGACAACTCAAGAGACTGATGGTGGACATTGGCGTTGATTGGTGGCTTGAGGTTTCAAGTGATGTGAGAGGCGCTTGATGAGGCTGTGAGGAGGTGCTGGGGAACCGTCACATGACCGAGGAGTGCGAGGGAGGCTTTTGTTCATGTTGATCTCGGCTGGAAAAAGAGTCGGGCAGTGGGAGAAAGACTTGCTCAAAGGAAGCTTTACCCTCTGTCCTGCAGAGGTCACTGAGACAGTGCACAGTGGTGAGCACCTTACAAACCACCCTAACAGCAACCTTAGAAACCAGCCCAAATGCTGGAGCAAACCAGGGCAACCAACCAGGGGCTTTTGCTCCGTCAGCTTGGGCACATACAACAGTACAGACTAGTTATTTAAAGTGTTAGCATGTAAATATTTTGAGACCGAAATGTAGTTAGTTTTTGACCAGATTGTGATAATTTTGAGAGAGCAGTGTGTATAATAATTGAACATTCCCCATATAAATGACCTCTTGTGATGAGGTATTAGCGACCACCTAACGATGCTCTGGCAACCACCTGAAGCACCCTAAAAACTTCACAACGTCAAGGTTACTTTTGCGTAACCTGTCCCTAACCCTAACCAAGATGATTTCAAAGGATGTTCCTCTAACCCCATTCATGCTCCCACTCTGAGGGGAGCATTAGTCCCTGAAGGTGTATTAGAGGTCAGTGACAGGGTGTCTCTCCCAGTCCCAGGTATCAATAATCATGCACCATTCAAGCTCAAAGCACATTCAACATCCTCCTCAAAATGTCACCATCTTAAATCTAATATGCCAGATTTATCAAGTCACGTGTTCTTGTGTAAGAACATGTGACACAGTGTTGCACACTGTCCTGCACACAGTGGCAACAAGGCCAAGTAATCGTGGCTGTGCCTGCCTTAGGTTGTCCCGAGTTCTGCAGGGGGATCTTACCCGTCATAGGCGAACCAGTCTTCCATACTTGCCTGTTTTGAATTTATCTCCTAATCTACTTCTTTATCTTCTGTCACACTGTGTTCTGTGTTTTTCCACGTTATACAAAAACACACGTCACAGCATTCCCGCTCACTGCCTCTGCTCACAGTGGGGTCGAGGTCAAGTAATCGTGGCTGGCACCTGTCTTAGGTTGTCCCAAGGTTTGGCAGAGAGGATCTTACCCGTCATAGGTTAACCAGTCTTCCATACTTGACCCTTTCTTATGTGTGATATGACCTTTTTTTGTCGTCATATCAACACCAGTGAAGCTTCAAGGAGAATCTGCCTCACCTGATTGGTGCACATCAATACCCATGGGACTCAGGATTCTCCCTGGTGACCGCATTTACTCTCTTCAGAGCAAATATGTATCAGAAACAAGGGTTAGAGCTACTAACCTTGGATACATCAGGTTAGGTTAGGATGAATTAGGTTGGATCAGGTGGTGTTAGGTTTAGGACACCGCACAATTCACTTAACTGAATTAAATCAGGTGGTTACAGAGTATTTTTAGGTGGTTGCTAGTGTTTTTTCTTTTTTAGATATCTAAATTTTAATTAGTTTTGTGAAATTTAAAATGTTTCATCTCTCTCAATTACTTTCCTCTATTTATTCCCATTTTTTAAACTGCTCTCCTTTCTGTTTGTAAGGCCTATACACGTCTCTGTGACCTATACATTGGGCTGTAGTTTCCACAGTCATGCTCCCACGCCCACTTCTTGTTCTTCTTCTTTGCCTCTGGGTTGCAGCCACCTGAAACAAACAGCATATAAAAGGTTAAGTCTGGAGTTCAGTTGTACACCTGCACACCTCCTGACAAGAAAGAGTCAACAGACCCCATTTATGTTATTTGTTATGCTGCAGGTTGGTACAGGTACAAACTGGCCTGGCGCCGTATCACACAGTGACATTAATGGGTTAGCCAGCTATCTTTGAGCTTAACTGAGTGGAATCAATGTGTTCTCTGTGATGATGATTTCAGTCAAAGGAGGTATTTATGTGCCCACTCTAAGATTAAAACACAGCCTCTAAAACACACTAACAGACCAATAAATGATGGAGTATTTTCATTGCTCTAAGTTTGCTAAATTCCTGACAGGATTCCTGACAGTGCTGACCAACACATTCTCACTCCGACCTCATCACATATTGGCGTTTGGTCATGTCCACATACAACATGCAAGCTACTCTGGGTGTGACACCTTGTCAAGTTCTGCTTGTTAAATGAATTGTCCTCTTTCAAATTACATTTCTGTCTTCACAGGAAATTTAACATTTACATACAGTCTTTCAAAATAAATGCACTATGTCGATAAAACACCGTAAATTGACATTTCTTTCCTTCAACAACAAACGCACGTGGTTGGACTTAGGCAACAAAAACGTGGTTAGGTTTAGGAAAAAAGAACAGGGTTTGGCTTTATAATCTTCCGGGACACAAACACCGCTCTCTAGGTTGAGAGCCACTTTACCTAACTGTACATAAAATAGTTAAAACCAGCTAAAACAATGAAATGAAGCCTTATGTTGATGCATCAGCGATAATAACGCCATTTATTACAATCTAATATATCAGTCACAGGACTCATGTTCTGCAAATAAGTACTTTGACTTTTGTAGGACTTTAAATGCAGGACTTTTCCTGTAATGGCGTATTTTTACATTATGGTATTGGTACTTTTCCTTCAGTAAATAATCTTAATACTTGCAGTGATTGTGTGTCTAAAGGAAGCAATGAATTCTTACCTTCACGTTGGAGGCGGCGCTCCTGGTTCAAGACATCGACTCTTCTGTCGGCCTTGTGCAACCAAATGTTCAGTCTTGGAAACAGACCAACGTTTCTCCTCTCCTCCTGATTCTCTCCCTCCGTTCTCTCCTTTTTCTCTTCTTTCTTGGTCTCATTCTCTTGTCTTTTTCTATCCTTCTTGTCCACCTTGTTTGTTTGTCTCTCCTTCTTATCTCCCCTCTGTCTCTCTTTCTCCTCTTTCTTCTGTCTTTCTTTCTCCTTCTTCTCCATCTTCTGTCTCTCTTTCTCCTTCTTCTGTCTTTCTTTCTCCTTCTTCTGACACTCTTTCTCCTCCTTCTTCTGTCTTTCTTTCTCTTTCTTGTCCATCTTCTGTCTCTCCTTCTCCTCCTTCTTCTGTCTTTCTTTCTCCTTCTTCTCAGTCTTTTGTCTCTTGTTCTCCTCCTTCTTTTGTCTTTCTTTCTCCTTCTTCTCCATCTTCTGTCTCTCTTTCTCCTTCTTCTGTCTTTCTTTCTCCTTCTTCTGACACTCTTTCTCCTCCTTCTTCTGTCTTTCTTTCTCTTTCTTGTCCATCTTCTGTCTCTCCTTCTCCTCCTTCTTCTGTCTTTCTTTCTCCTTCTTCTCAGTCTTTTGTCTCTTGTTCTCCTCCTTCTTTTGTCTTTCTTTCTCCTTCTTCTCCATCTTCTGTCTCTCTTTCTCCTCCTTCTTCGCTGCCTTTTGTCTCACTTTCTCCTCCTTCTTCTGTCTTTTCTCCTCAGCGGGTGCCCTCTCAAAACTCTCTTCGTGCTCCCTTTCATATCTTTCTCTGTCCTCCTTCTGTCCATTCTCTCCTTCTGTCGTAATCTCAACCTCGCTTAGCATTTTCTGCCACAGCTCGTTTTTCTCCTTTATCATCCTTGCTGTGATCTGTCTCTCCTTCTTCTCTTGCATTTCTCTCAACCATATTTTCTTCCCCAAAGCCATGTAAACTTTCATCATCCTTCTAATATGCTCCATCTCGCTGTCCTCTTCGCTGTCCAGCCTCCAGGTGGTCGGAGGCTCGTCTTCTATAGAGGACGAAGGACTCTCACCCCTTCGTCCCTGCTGCCTCCAGGTGGTCGAAGGCTTGTCTTCTGCAGAGGACGAAGGACTCTCACCCCTTCGTCCCTGCTGCCTCCAAGTGGTCTGAGGCTTGTCCTCTGTGGAGGACGAAGGTCTTTCGCCACTTCGTCCCCGCTGCCTCCAGGTGGTCGGAGGCTCATTGTCTGCAGAGGACAAAGGGCTCTCACCCCTTTGTCCCTGCTGCCTCCAGGTGGTCGAAGGCTTGTCTTCTGCAGAGGACGAAGGTCTCTCACCCCTTTGTCCCTGCTGCCTCCAAGTGGTCTGAGGCTTGTCTTCTGAAAAGGACGAAGGTCTCTCACCCCTTTGTCCCTGCTGCCTCCAGGTGGTCTGAGGCTTGTCTTCTGAAAAGGACAAAGGGCTCTCACCCCTTTGTCCCTGCTGCCTCCAGGTGGTCGAAGGCTTGTCTTCTGCAGAGGACGAAGGACTCTCACCCCTTCGTCCCTGCTGCCTCCAGGTGGTCTGAGGCTTGTCCTCTGTGGAGGACGAAGGTCTTTCACCACTTTGTCCCCGCTGCCTCCTGGTGGTCGGAGGCTCATTGTCTGCAGAGGACAAAGGGCTCTCACCCCTTTGTCCCTGCTGCCTCCAGGTGGTCTGAGGCTTGTCCTCTGAAAAGGACGAAGGTCTTTCACCACTTCGTCCCCGCTGCCTCCTGGTGGTCGGAGGCTCGTTGTCTGCAGAAGACAAAGGGCTCTCACCCCTTTGTCCCCGTTGCCTCCAGGTGGTCGAAGGCTTGTCTTCTGCAGAGGACGAAGGACTCTCACCCCTTCGTCCCTGCTGCCTCCAGGTGGTCTGAGGCTTGTCTTCTGAAAAGGACGAAGGTCTCTCACCCCTCTGTCCCTGCTGCCTCCAGGTGGTCTGAGGCTTGTCCTCTGAAAAGGACGAAGGTCTTTCACCACTTCGTCCCCGCTGCCTCCTGGTGGTCGGAGGCTCGTTGTCTGCAGAAGACAAAGGGCTCTCACCCCTTTGTCCCCGTTGCCTCCAGGTGGTCGAAGGCTTGTCTTCTGCAGAGGACGAAGGTCTCTCACCACTTCGTCCCTGCTGCCTCCAGGTGGTCAGAGGCTCGTTGTCTGCGGAGGACAAAGGGCTCTCACCCCTTTGTCCCTGCTGCCTCCAGGTGGTCTGAGGCTTGTCTTCTGAAAAGGACGAAGGTCTCTCACCCCTCTGTCCCTGCTGCCTCCAGGTGGTCTGAGGCTTGTCTTCTGAAAAGGACGAAGGTCTCTCACCACTTCGTCCCTGCTGCCTCCAGGTGGTCAGAGGCTCGTTGTCTGCGGAGGACAAAGGGCTCCCACCCCTTTGTCCCTGTTGCCTCCAGGTGGTCGAAGGCTTGTCTTCTGCAGAGGACGAAGGTCTCTCACCACTTCGTCCCCGCTGCCTCCAGGTGGTCAGAGGCTCGTTGTCTGTGGAGGACAAAGGGCTCTCACCCCTTTGTCCCTGCTGCCTCCAGGTGGTCTGAGGCTTGTCCTCTGTGGAGGACGAAGGTCTTTCACCACTTCGTCCCCGCTGCCTCCAGGTGGTCAGAGGCTCGTTGTCTGCAGAGGACAAAGGGCTCTCACCCCTTTGTCCCTGCTGCCTCCAGGTGGTCTGAGGCTTGTCCTCTGTGGAGGACGAAGGTCTTTCACCACTTCGTCCCCGCTGCCTCCAGGTGGTCAGAGGCTCGTTGTCTGCGGAGGACAAAGGGCTCTCACCCCTTTGTCCCTGCTGCCTCCAGGTGGTCTGAGGCTTGTCTTCTGAAAAGGACGAAGGTCTCCCACCCCTTTGTCCCTGCTGCCTCCAGGTGGTCTGAGGCTTGTCTTCTGAAAAGGACGAAGGTCTCTCACCCCTTTGTCCCCGCTGCCTCCAGGTGGTCGGAGGCTCGTTGTCTGCAGAGGACAAAGGGCTCCCACCCCTTTGTCCCTGTTGCCTCCAGGTGGTCGAAGGCTTGTCTTCTGCAGAGGACGAAGGTCTCTCACCACTTCGTCCCCTGCTGCCTCCAGGTGGTCTGAGGCTTGTCCTCTGTGGAGGACGAAGGTCTTTCACCACTTCGTCCCCTGCTGCCTCCAGGTGGTCAGAGGCTCGTTGTCTGCGGAGGACAAAGGGCTCTCACCCCTTTGTCCCTGCTGCCTCCAGGTGGTCTGAGGCTTGTCTTCTGAAAAGGACGAAGGTCTCCCACCCCTTTGTCCCTGCTGCCTCCAGGTGGTCGGAGGCTCATCTTCTGCAGAGGACGAAGGTCTCTCACCCCTTTGTCCCCGCTGCCTCCAGGTGGTCGAAGGCTTGTCTTCTGCAGAGGACGAAGGTCTCTCACCCCCTCGTCCAAGCTGAAAGTTGAGCTCTTCAAGAGACAAAGGGCTCTCACTCCTTCGTTCTTGCTCCTTCGTGGTTGAAGGGTTGGTGCCTCCACGAGACAAAGGTCTCTCACTCCTTCGTCCGTGCGCCCTCTGGATCTTGGGAGGGTCGAGGTCTCCAGGAGTCGAAGGTCTCTCACCCCTTCGTTTAGACGACTTCTTCTTCGAAGAAGAAGAAGCGTACTTAGCTCCTGAAGACCGAGGTCTTGCAAAGGGATTTCGAAAAATGATTTCGAACATTCTCTCTCTCTCTCGTAGTCTCGTACACTGGTGTTGGAAAACTGCAGACACAAACACAAACAGCAATTATTTCACTGATAATCAGACTATTCTTTTAAGCAGCACAATGAGCAAATTCTTGACTGACTCTCTAACTCCACTAAACTTTAAGATAAAATAAGGTAAAATTGTACTTATTCTGAGGCAAAGTGTTTAACTGAACCAGAATTTATCAAAAAATATTTCTCCAGATCATTACACTGTGCAACAAGTAAAATAAGTAAAGGTTTATTTTTAAAAGCAGCAAAAAACTGCATATAATTTCCAATTCAAAGTGATTGGAGATCATCAAAAAATAAAATTGCTACAAATGCAGTCCATTTGTGCACAAGAAATTTAGTGAACAGGTGAGGCAAAGCTGATAAATTAAAATTGTGTTGTTTTTTTAAATCTCCTGATTACAGCATGTTACTGTACAGATATGTTGACTGTAACTATGACAAATGTTTTTCACTTGACAGGAAAATGTTCAAAAAGTACAGTTCTTGTACCCCAACACAATTGAACACAGAAATTCAACTTAAAATGTAAATTTAGCTCTGCTGGAAAGTGTGTCTTACCTGTCCAAGGGTCTGTGTAGGAATGAGACCGGAACTGTTTTTCCCCTTCTATTTAATAACTTCTCAGCTGTTCCATGATGATGCAACAAGGAGCAGAATGGAACTTCAGTTTTAGTTCTACTGACAGTTCTAATGTATTCATTTAAAAACAACCAGTGGTTGAATGTAACTAAGTATATTTACTGAAGTACTTGAGTTCACATTTGAGGCATCTGTGAGTGTTTCCATTTTATGTTACTGTACACCACTCCACTGCATGTCACAGAAATGAGCCATAATCAATATGATGCATTTTCATGGATTAAACCACACAACACCGTAAAGTGGTAAAATTCATGCATTAATAAAAATCTATAATAAGCTTACCACAGACCATCCCAAAAATAAAACACAGCTCCCTATGCGTTCATTTACATCTTTATTTACACAGAGCAGGTTTGCTGTGGATGTTGTTTTTAAAACAAAACACAGTAAAATGCACCATGCACCACCAACTAAAACTGAAAATACTAATTATATGGTTAATTGAATCTATAAAGACGCTTCATGATAAAATGTATTTTATATTTTCTTTCTAAAACCTTATTATAATATCGGCAAATATCGTATCGTTGTCCAAAGAAATGATATAACACTGTGCACTCTGAGTCAATATCCATCTTCTGCTATGTGATCGGAGTCTAAACTTGTATGTATGAGTTAGCTGGCATTAACAGAAAGAATATCACCAGAAGACTTTTTAAAACCACTTCCATTTTGTACTGTGAAAACACAGTGGCAGTGTAGGCCTGGTTAAGTTTTGTGTCAGCTGGTAGAGAGTAAAGATGATTATGATTGGTAAATCTGATATTGATATTTATCAGTTCGACCAGACATTTAGGCAACAAGGCAACAACTAAAGCAGCATTTTATCAGTTCAAACAAACTGAAGGAATCACAGACTCTTCGTGCCTTTATCTCCAGCAGGGTGGACTGTCGTCAGGTCAGGGCCTCTTGTCTGGTCTCCCCTAAATGTTCCAACCTCAGCACGGTCACAACATTTACAGCACAAGTCCTGCTCTTAAATCTCTACACTGGCTTCCAGTTTGTTATAGAGTAGATTTTAGTCCTGATGCTGGTTTATAAACAACCTGTGGTCAAAATACTGTGATGAAATCAGCAATCAGTTTGAAGAATATAAACCCTGCAAGTTTTTTAATCTTTAGGAAGCAGTCAGCTGTAATGACCTTGAGTGGAGTGAAGCCATTTTCAGCTACGATGCTACACACAGATGGAGCCAACTTCCTGATGATCTTAAACATGACCCAACTCAAGACACTTTTAACATCTACATTAAAAAAATCGCACTTCCGGCATTTGGCTTTGATTGATTAATTTTTCTGCACATTTATTTCTCTTATTAAATTTGGAGCAACTTACAATTTATTACTGCAATAAACATTTAAATTTAAAAACTTTAAAAATTCCTACCAAACCAACGATACATGCTACAGTTTTGAAACTTCACCACAGTGTAGCCCCAGTACTGCAGAAACTTTTGTCCATTCAGAGTCATTACAAATTATGAAGTCCATCACTCTAAAACTTAAAACTAAAACTTATAAAACGTATCTCCTCCCACAATTTTTGCTCAATTGTCGCCAAACTTGCTAGAGAGCATCTCCAGACTGTCCTCCACAAAACTTGTTTCTCGGATTTTTGATTTATCAAAAATTGAGCCTACAGTGCATGAAAACGTTTGACTGTAAACACTACTGTAAACATACACCATCCAATTCTTGCTAAATACATTTTTAATCTTCCTGAAAAAAAATTGACAATATTTTGGAGTCCTGGTTGATGAAGTTTGGCAAATATCAGAATTTTATCTCCAAAACTGAATTTTCTAGAACATTTTGAATTCTGCTCTCATGGGAACGACTGGAGTCAATGTAAAAGTGGCATTTTTAAACATCACATTTTCTCTTGTGAAGCAAAACACTTATCATTAAAAACAAATCACCAACATGTCCATGCTGTCTAGATGCAATTTATGTATTGTCAGATTTTTGTTTAGATGATAGAATTTGTGACATTTTGACTATTTTTGAAATCTGCCACAACAACTGCAGCCCGGTCGGTGACTCCCTGAGTCTATTTGAGAAGCCACACACCAGGTCTCACCTCCAGACGCCTCTTGCTCCTCTCCTTCGGCTTCTCAGTCATGCAGCGCTGGCCTGGCTCTCAGCAAAAACACAGAAGGCGGAGCTATTCCTTGGTAGTGCTATATGTCCCTTGCTGGTGGACGCATTTTCAAGATGGCGGAACATTATGGAACCCCCCAAACGACTTACCTGCCCAATGTACAAATGAATCCGAAATTCTCCTTTTACAAGAATAAGTCAGATTATTGGTGGAGGTAATAATACACTAATGACACAACACAATGTCCCTTTAATCATTGTCCTTATTTTCTCTTATTTTTATAGTGTTGGTTCTAGATGAATTCCCTATTGCCAAAAAACAGAGTTATGTGCAGGGCTCTGCAACAGATGAGTATAGCTTTCTGTGTTTTTTTCTGGTGTGTTACCTTCAACATCATGGACGTGCCCGAAAACAGGGTAGTAAACAACAGAAAGCAGCATGGAGCCTGTGAAATTGTAACATTGGTTACTTCCTTTTCAACATCACTTACACTTACAACATCACAGTCGTTCTCTAAAATTTAGTACTGCCTCCATTTTAAATGGACGTAGCTACTGTGATGTCACCCATTGGTTACGGACTCCTGTTCTGAGGCCTTGAGTTCCGCATTACGGCTTTTGCCATCTTGGTTGTGTTGAAACCAGACGTGACCATATTTAGACAAGAGGCTGGTGCTGTGGAGCGAGGGGGGCATCTGGCTGAGAAGCTGAGGACACTCTTGGCAGGCAGCCCGTCACTCAAAGCAGCCCGTCCTTTTGATTTTGCCCAAGTTTAAGTCTTAAGAAAATGTTAACAAGTGGGTTATATAAATATTTACCCCCTGTACAGTTGGCATGGAGGGAGAAATTAGCCATAGAGACCAGAAGTGTTTTCACGGTAGACTTCACACAGCTCCCTTTAGAGCCACAATCCAACCTGTTCTTCATCGGCATCTCATATAAAAACTGCAAAAACTGGTTCTAAAACAGTGTCAACAGGCGAAAAACCTTGGAGTTATCTTTGATTCGGAATCTTAGTTTTGAAACACATATTGGAAGTACAGCCAAAAGTGGAATTTATCATCTTAAGAACATTGCCAGAGTCAGACCGTTACTCTCTCAAGCCAACACTAATGCATGCTTTTATTACCTGATTGATTAATTACTGTAATGCTCTACTCTCTGGTCTTCCTAAGAAAAACATTGCTCAGTTACAGTTACTTAAAAACTCAGCTGCAAGTGTGCTGACGTGGACCAGAGCAAGAGCACACATTACACCAATTTTAAAGTCTCTGCTTTGGCTTCATTGGCTTCCTGTGTGCCTCAGGGTTGATTCTAAGATCCTTTTATTGGTTTATAAAGGTCTTAATGGTCCTACCTATTTATCAGATTTGCTTTTATTGTATGAACCATCTAGAACCCTCAGGTCTTCTGGTAGTGGCCTTTTAATCATCCCCTATGTTAGAGCAAAAACCCCATTTATTTTTATTATTATTATTATTTATGATTAATTAATTATTTATTCAATTTTATATTTATGATTAATGTGTATTTATTTATTTATGTTTATTAGGCTTTAACACTTATTTCAGCTGTAAAAATGGGCATTTTAACATGAAGGTCTATGGGGACTGAATGGCCTCTGGAGCCAGCCTCAAGAGGCCATTCAAAGAACTGCGGCTTTTGGCACTTCAGTGTTGGCTTAAGTTTTCAGCCCCTGAGGTTGCCACTTGATCAAAACGCGGTGCCTGCATTACCCACAATGCATTTCAGCCGCTAGACATTCACTTTAAGATTCAGCTGTGTAGCCTGGAGCCTTCAGCTTAAAGCAGAGATGAGGAGCCAGCTACAGCCTGGTGAACTCATTTCTTTCAAAATTGATTTTCCTTTTTTTTCTATTAATATTTAAATTTGTAGTCTTCAGCCTCAGCTGAAGCTGTCTCGAGTGACAGTCACTGTCTCAAGTGACTTCTCATGTGGATATTTATAAGACGTCACATAGCTCCCTCTGGAGTCATCAAAAGCTTTATATATTTTTCCCACATAATTTCGCAGTATTCCCTAAGAGTTCAAAATCAGCACAGTACCCATTAAATTGTCAAGTCTTTTTTTCCTTATTGTCATAGTTTTGGCTACTATCTCAAGTAACTTTACATTTGGATGCTTATAAGGCTTCACACAACTCCCTCTAGAGCTACAATCCAATGTGTTCTCATTCCCAGGCCGTCATTTATAGAGGCTTTGTCATGTTTCTCTGCACCTACTATCCCATTTAACCACCAAAAATGTATGTGGGTTTGTTTTACATGAGAAACCCTGCTAAGAATAGGATATAGACTAATTTCCCATGGCCAGAAAACCAGAGCTATATGTACACAGCTCTGCAACAGATGAGTATAGTTTTCTTTTTTCTGGTATGCCAATTTCAACATCATGGACGGGCCAGATAACAGCTATATAAACAATAGAAAGGAGCATGGGGCCCACTTATTTATTCAGTCTCTCTCAAAGTTGCTGCCTAAATTTTGAATGGGTGTAGTTGTGATGTCACCCATTGGTTATGGAAACCCGTTTTGAAGTTTTGAATTTGGCATTACAGCTTTTGCCAGCTTGGTTTTGTTGGAGCCAGAAGTGACCATATTTGGGTGTTAGGCTGGTGCTGTGGAGGAGTGGGGGGATGGATCTGACTGAGAAACCCAGGACACTATCATCTGACACACTGTCACTCAAAGCAGCCTGCCATGGTCTTTCAAAGTTAAATGAAAGCCCAGTGCGTCTCATAATCCATATCACATGTGGAGGGTAGTGACGAAGCATCAGTATTTGTCGCTGCACAATCATATAGAATTTAAACCTATCACAACTTCTTATCTTTCTCACATGCTCATTGTTAGCGATATTAGCTTTCCCAGTTTTTAGGAAATGTCATTACAGCAAGAGGAAATCAACTAGAAAATTATTACTCAAAGTCTTTACTGGTAACATCCATTATACACTGAACAAAAATATAAACGCACCACTTTTGTTTTTGCTCCCATTTTTCATGAGTTGAACTCAAAGATCTAAAACACAAAAGACCATTTCTCTCAAATATTGTTCACAAATCTGTCTAAATCTGTGTTAGTGAGCACTTCTTCTTTGCCGAGATAATCCATCCCACCTCACAGGTGTGGCATATCAAGATGCTGATTAGACAGCACGATTATTGCACAGGTGTGCCTTAGGCTGGCCACAATAAAAGGCCACTCTGAAATGTGCAGTTTTGCTTTACTGGGGGGGTCTGGCGGGGGTCAGAAAACCAGTCAGTATCTGGTGTGACCACCATTTGCCTCACGCAGTGCAACACATCTCCTTCTCATAGAGTTGATCAGGTTGCTGATTGTGGCCTGTGGAATGTTGGTCCACTCCTCTTCAATGGCTGTGCCAAGTTGCTGTATACTGGCAGGAACTGGAACACGCTGTCGTATACGCCGATCCAGAGCATCCCAAACACGCTCAATGGGTGACATGTCCGGTGAGTATGCTGGCCATGCAAGAACTGGGATGTTTTCAGCTTCCAGGAATTGTGTACAGATCCTTGCAACATGGGGCCGTGCATTATCATGCTGCAACATGAGGTGATGGTCGTGGATGAATGGCACAACAATGGGCCTCAGGATCTCGTCACGGTATCTCTGTGCATTCAAAATGCCATCAATAAAATGCACCTGTGCTCGTTGTCCATAACATACGCCAGCCCATACCATAACCCCACCGCCACCATGGGCCACTCGATCCACAATGTTGACATCAGCAAACTGTTCACCCACACGACGCCACACACGCTGTCTGCCATCTGCCCTGAACAGTGAAAACCGGGATTCATCTGTGAAGAGAACACCTCTCCAACGTGCCAGACACCATCGAATGTGAGCATTTGCCCACTCAAGTCGGGTACGACGACGAACTGCAGTCAGGTCGAGACCCCGATGAGGATGACGAGCATGTAGATGAGCTTTCCTGAGACGGTTTCTGACAGTTTGTGCAGAAATTCTTTGGTTATGCAAACCGATTGTTGCAGCAGCTGTCTGGGTGGCTGGTCTCAGACGATCTTGGAGGTGAACACGCTGGATGTGGAGGTCCTGGGCTGGTGTGGTTACATGTGGTCTGCGGTTGTGAGGCCGGTTGGATGTACTGCCAAATTGTCTGAAATGCCTTTGGAGACAGCTTATGGTAGAGAAATGAACATTCAATTCACAGGCAACAGCTCTGGTGGACATTCCTGCAGTCAGCATGCCAATTCCATGCTCCCTCAAAACTTGCGACATCTGTGGCATTGTGCTGTGTGATAAAACTGAACATTTCAGAGTGGCCTTTTATTGTGGCCAGCCTAAGGCACACCTGTGCAATATTCATGCTGTCTAATCAGCATCTTGATATGCCACACCTGTGAGGTGGGATGGAGAAGTGCTCACTAACACAGATTTAGACAGATTTGTGAACAATATTTGAGAGAAATGATCTTTTGCGTATATAAAAAAATGTTTTAGATCTTTGCGTTCAGCTCATGAAAAATGGGAGCAAAAACAAAAGTGTTGCGTTTATATTTTTGTTCAGTGTAGTTTACAGACTGACCTACTACATCTACCATTGGTGTGTGCACGTACAGTGTTTCTGGGCAATGAGGGATTATTGGCAACTCTACAGGTGAACTCACTTTTGTTTCAACTTCCAAATATAGTGGTTTAGATAATTTGGCCATTGTGTTGGCTTCTTTACAACTTGCCTGATTTAACACTTTTGTAGTGATGGCATTGTGTTCCCAGATCTCAGCAGTTAACTTGTTGACAATAATGTTTCCTATCCTAAAAAAATAAATCTATAAAATAAAAAACATTACGTAATACACTCTAAAATAGTCTTTTATCCTGAACGACAAGAACTTCATCATGGAAAGCTTCATCAATCTACTCAGTGGTTAACATGGTTAGGTTTAGGAACAAGACCCCCTTCATTGGGATTTGGAAAACACGTTTCTCCTTAAAGTACCTTTGGTCGCCACAAACACAGCTGGAAATGCTGTGACGTGTTGTTAAAAAATGCCCGCTGCGATGTTTATTAGTCTGAAATAGTGATCTGGGGCTGTGTGTTGCACTCCTCCTTCCTCCTTCTCCTGATGAGAATCTTAGCTCATGTTCATGCCGATGTAATCTGAACTACGTCACTTTAGAAAAATCGATATGGTACATATGAAATGTACAAATGAAACATATTTGTGGTTTGCAGACTGAAGAAAAAGAAATCACTGTATGAGCATGTCTTCATACACTTACATAGGTGCAAGTTTATTCATAGGTCTGCAACAGAAAGTCTGTCCATTTATGCCTCTCCAGGTATCACATTAAATTGATGATGCAAATAGCTTCACAACTGATACACAGAGGTTGTTTCATGAACAGTGACATTTGCTCACACTGCAAAGAAATAACAACATGACTACCGGCTACTGTGACTTTGAATAGAGCAAACAGTACAAGGCAACAGACTGTACAAGCATGCAAATTTATGCGCAGCGTGTAGGCTGCAACTCTTATGTTAGCTCTCTAGGGTCAAGGAAAGGATACATGAGTTATAGTGTCAGAAACAGAGGGGAGAATACATGGTTATAAATATATTTGTTTGGGGTGTTTAACATTGAAATATCACAAGACAGTAAGTATAACAGTACAGAAACACACATTCACAGACATACGCACAAACACAAACAGCTTACCATAAAGGTGTCATATTACGGTTTTAAAGTGTTGCTTTTTCACAGAGACACAAAGTATTTCCATCTCTTTTGTACATTACTTCCATTATCTTAGTTTGTGCCCATTACTTTAAACACAATCTGGTAATGCTGTTCAATCATGTAGCAGTGCCATTATTGTGTTAAGTCTAAAAGCATTTCTAATGAAATAACAATTAGTGCATCAGTGTTAGCATAGCATGTACAGTAAATTGAGTCTCATCCTAAAATGTAAATTCACATCTCATCCCTTGCATTAAAATGACCACACCCTTGACTTCTTCTGGTCTGTTGACACAACAGAGCGTTGATATGTAGCGGCATATAATAATCTTTGTTTCTAATTTTTTTTCTTCTAAAGTGTTGCAGGGAGAAGACGTGGGTTCAGGGCACTGTTTAGATAGGCCTAATACATTCAGAAATACAAGGTCAGGTTTTAGTGCATGACCACATCTTCCCATCGACCACTTGTACATCATTTCGCACTCCCATCTTGTCAAACACGGATGCTTTGTCACGTCAAAATATGACATGATAGGTACCCTCCTGCGTCAGTTTCGGACTTTCAGGGTTGTTATGCTCATTACATGCATTGTCTCTTTTCAAACTTCCCTTTTCACAGTAAATGTGAAATTTCTGCTCTGCTTATGAAATGCATACAGTCTTTTTCATAATAGACTTCCTTTGTTGCTTAAGCCTTTGGTTTACGCAACAAAGGAAGAAGAAGTCAGTGGTTGGCTTTAGGCAACAAAAGCACGCCATGAGGTTTAATTCAATTGAGTGTTGGTTTCACACTGGACAAGAACGGTGGACTGGAGTATGCTTGACCCATCCACCTCCACTCCCTTCCACTGAACACAGACTTTCTTGCTATTCTTGCTTAAGTGTGCCTTTTCTAGCACCAGTGGCCCACTGACCAAGCGCCAGTATTTGATGAGTTGGGAGTGAGAACATCACAGAGTGCAATAAAAAAAGCCTGCAAACAGATCCAACAAAGTATAGTGTGACAGCAAACACCACAACACCACCTTCCCTCCTCTTAGCTAAAGCCCAGAGTTATGTTTCACCCCCAGCAAACAATCAAAGAGGGAGTTCAAACCTCTCCATACTTTGAATATTATTCTCATGTAGGCGGCACGGTGGTGCAGTAGTTAGCATTGTTGCCTCACAGCTGGAGGGTTCCTGGGTTGACCCCGGGGTGGGGGAGCCCTTCTGTACGGAATTTGCATGTTCTCCCCACGTCAGCGTGGGTTTTTCTCCTGGTTCTCCGGCTTCCTCCCACAGTCCAAAGACATGCACGACTCTGAATTGTCCGTAGGTGTGAATGTGAGCATGAATGGTTGTCTGTCTCTATGTGTCAGCCCTGTGATAGTCTGGTGACCTGTCCTGGGTGTATCCCGTCTCTGGCCCGTGTCAGCTGGGATAGGCTCCAGCACCCCCGCAACCCCTAACACGATAAGTGGTTATGGAAAATAAATGAATGAATGAATTTCTGGCAAAATAACTTAAAATGTTATCATGCGAAACCCTAGCTAGACTTGATCACTTTTAACACTTCTCGTCATGTTTGAGCGTGTGTAGGAGATTGATCTGTCAAAGCTCCATCGCTTGAAGAGTTCCCTAACTTTTTTCTGGAAGTTTTTTCCGACAATGACGTAGAGAATGGGGTTGAGAACACTGTTGAAGAAAGCAAAGTACATGAAGACATTGCCGCAGGTGTTAACAATGCTGACGATGTTACAGCCTCTCAGGAGTCTAGCTAGTATTAGTGTGCTTGGTATCTTCACCAGGTAGAATGGCACCCAGCAGATCAGAAACGCCAGGAGGACTGCCAGTATCAGAGTGGTCGCTTTCTGCTCTGTCTGCTTGGTGTTTAATCCCTCAATTGACCGGTTCTGCAGGGCTTGAATAATCTTGAAAGTGCAGTAGGAAATAATTGAAATGGGGATGATGAAGCCAAGCACCATCAGAGTCCCATCAAACGCAATCTGTGTATGGATATCTGGGTAGTTAAGATAGCATACAGTGGAATTTATGTCATTTATGTCTTTCACTTCCCTGTAGTAGATTGTGGGGACACCCAGGAGCAAGCCGAAACCCCACACCAGCACACAGGCCAGTTTGGCACATTTTGGCCTACGCATTAGTTCATGGGACAGCGGGTGCACCAGTGCCAAAAAACGATCTATGCTAATCAGAACGAGGAAGTAGATACTGCAGTAAGCGTTCATGTTGATGGAAAGGGTGACCAGTCGGCACAGGGATTCAGGAAATGGCCAGTTGAATCCTTTCATTGCATACACAGCCCAGAAGGGCAAAAAAATCATTAGGACAAGGTCAGCAATGGCCATGTTGCTCAAGTAGATCTCTGCAACGGTGCAGGCCTTCCTGTGGAAGCAGAAAACCATCAGGACAAACGCATTCAACACCATTCCCAGCACACTGATGAGTAGGATGTACACTGGCAGCACAGTGTGGAGCCATTCCTCCTTTTGGGCTTCAGGACACTCAGGGTCAAGAGTGTTGTTTGTGCTGTTTCCAGGTAAAGCCGCAGTGGTGAAGTTAACGGGGATGCTATGGAGAGTAAGAGGAAGGCAAACAAGACAGCAGATTAAAACAAAGACAATTTGAAGGTAACTGAAATTTCCTTTTTGTAATGTGAACATCGAGAAACACTAAGTTAATGCTGTCAGCTGTTAAAACAACAGCTGGTAACTTTTATGGTAACTTCTGACGGAAAATAACTGTCACTACATTCTGAAAGAAGCACATTAAACAAATAGTCTGTGGAAAAAAATCATGTCCCTTCTCTGCTGCTCACTAGAATCGGACCGCGTCACACCAAACACAATCGATCAGAGCGGAGTAGTCTCTAACGCAGCTGTCAGTCAGGTCGATCACTGTCAAACTAGGCAGCTCTGATCAATTATGAATGAAGATTCTGTTACTGTATTGCTTAAATCTCAACTCACATGCTTTTAGAAACATATGTTAGTGTACTGTTTAGCTGTAAAATGAGACAGCAGGTCCAGCTAGTGGGCTGTGCTTGGTATTTTGTTTAATTGTATCGGACACTGGTTATAAACATTCTCATTTTACAGCTAAAAAGTATGCTAAAATTTGTCTCTGAAATTATGTTTCATATTATAACAGAATCTTGATTCATATTTGCCTAGTTTGACAGTTTGACTGACAATCATGAGCTGTGACTAGCATGATTGACAGCTGCGTTAGAGACGCCTCGGCTCTGATTGGTTGTTCGTTCGGGGGCGGTAAGGCCATTAGACGTGCTGCAAAGCAATAAATAGAATTGGCAGAGAAATATGATTATCTGTCTCATTTAGTGCTGTGGATACAAACAGTTTCATCAAATAAAAAAGGTTTTTTTCTAAAGTTACCAAGTGACAGCTTTAATTATTGAATACTGAGTGACACGAGATGCCTTAAAATAGGTTTTTTTCCAGTTTAATGTAGTTTACAGAGAAATTGATTGCGCATTAAAAAGGGTGGCAACATTTAGACTCAGAATGAGTCAGTTTTACAATAATCTGTTTAACTCTTTAAATAAGACAGCTACACTTAGGGTTTGATGAGTTATTAAAAAACAAAGTATAGCTGAGATGTTAGCATGGTGTTACATAAACAGTTGTCTTCAGTTTTATGTTTTTCTTTTTAATAATAAAGACTAATAGAGCTATCTTTTTAACTAAAGCTTTAGGTTATGTTACCTATATTTTGTTGATTTTTTTTCCATGTAACAAGTCGCCCTGTTTTTGCAGATAAACTTCTAATTTGCAATTTATTTGTGTAAGCCCATTTGTGAGAGGATCATCAAATGATAAATTATTCTGTTTTGAGTGCCTTGTGACATGCTAAGTGCTTACAAATCCAACAAATCCTTTTCAAACATTTGTCAAGGATTAATAAATTATTTGTCTGATAATGGACTTGGCCTGTTTTGTGAGCTGGCACCACTCTTGACAAAATGATGAGGACGAGGCAAATTAATCATGCAGAGGGCAGGATGTTTGCTGGCATGAGACACTGAGACTTCCTTTGTGCTATAAACAATCACAGACTGTAATTAGTAGGATCATTTCTATAAAGATTCACACTACGCCAGGAGCTGAAAGTGCACACAGAAAAAAAAATCCCTTTATGTATACATATGTATATATATATAGCATGAATAGGTGGGGAAGCCTCCTTGACAATGAGTGATGAAAGATTCACACGCACTGTGACTTCCTGATGGTTTTGTGGACAAAGCAACATTCACGGCAATGTTTCCTGCTCTCGTCTGGTCAGGTTCCCCTTTTGAATAGATGAACTACTGTAGTAAAAGTACCCTGAGCCATAAACATGCAGTTTGGAATATTTTTTGACAACATTTGCATGTGATGAGCTGCATTCATGAAAGTACATGAGATTAAATGGAATACGTGTATTAATATTATTATAGTATTCTTTTTAAAACAGTAAAAGTATTTGTAGGAATGGCTGTTAATTTGTCTGCTAGTAAAAACACAACACCCTTTTCCCCCCAGCAGTTGAACTCTTCCTTTCCTTTCCTTCCCCTCCTTATCAGAGGTAGAAGTACTCTAAAAAATAGCAGTAAGACGGTATATAAATGTTGTTACAAGCAAAACTCGTGCATTCAAATTTTGACTTAAGTCAAAGTACAAAAGCACTGACATTAAAATGTACGTAAAGAACCAAAAGTAAAAGTACTCATTGTGCAGAATGGCCAGTTTCAGAAGTCATATATATTCTTTTTAGATTCTATTTATCGATGTATTAATGTAAATCACTTTAATGTTGAAGCTGGTAAATGTGAAACAAATTTTAACTACATTATGGACTGTTAAAATGTACATAAATGTATGTATCTGCTGTGTAGATTATGAGGTTTTATCCATATTTTTTAATACATAATACTGTTGTATTATTAGTCTACATTTGCTAAGTAACTAACAAGTAGTACATATACTCAAGTACTGTACTTAAGTTCAGTTTTGAGGTACTTATACTTTATTTGACTGAGTTGCTCTCCATCACTGATTATGTTTTTGGCACATAATAAATGCTTTCAATTTAAATGCATCAAGAATGACTTTTCTTTAACTCTTTCTGTGTTGCTGTATCAGCATAGTACAAACAGCACAAACAGTTTTAAATACCGGTCATTCCGATCTCACTGACTAACACAACACACTATCACATCGGGGATCAAATTCACCAAAATCCAACACTAAACATGTTGAGACAAATATAGTGATAGATTGCGATGTTAGACATGTTAGAACAAAAAAAGTACTGGGCTTTATATGAGCAGGCTGTGTCTGTGTTGTATTACATTTAACCCTTTTTTAGTTTGAGATCAGTCTTCTTTGCAAAGGTGAGGGCATTTTTAAGTGTCTCTAACCTGTCATTCACAGACAATGTTAGACAGCACAAAGCAGTATTGACACTGAACATTGTTCAAGCTGTTGACAGTTAATATCCTGACTACAATGAATGATTGGTAAAACAGAAAAGTAATATACAAACTGGAAAAAGACGATGCATACCTTGTGGGCAGAAGAGCCATTCTTTCTGTAGAAGTCCAGATGTGAACTGCAGATACCATACGCTGCTCCAGTGCTTTCTTCTACTGTGCTCTGTCTGCCTCTGCCTCACTCCCTTAAAGGAGCAAGGATATTAAATGATGTCAGACAAAATCTCACGTGGTGTGACCCCTCCTTCTTCATTCTGCCCCTCTTCTGTTTTTTCCCCCATGTTCTAGTAGTATTTTACACATAGCCTGTCACTGCAGTAAAGTTTGTGTCTCTTGAGATTGTAATTTTTAGAGTCATTTCAAGGTCAAGATTGTTCACTGATACTTGACCTGAACGTGGAAGTTTCTAAAAAAAGTTGTGGGTTATCATATGTTTCTCTGTAAAAACATTCTTTTACAAGGAAGCGCTAAAAATAATTCAGTAAATATTCCAAGGAAATGTTGACAAGCAAGCTGTAGGAACAGGGAACAGGCTACGTGTCTAAGTAAACGAACTCATCAAGAGTGAAGTGGATGGACTGCTTACATTAACTGAACCTGCAGCCCTCAGATCAACAGTGTGTTCTATATGTTACAGGAAATAGTCCTTAGCAGTGTACAAGGACATTCCTTTGCTGCATTTAATGTCGCTGTCGTCAGCAGTGCCAGACCTAGCACATTTGGGACCCTTGGCAAACTTCCCCTTGACCTTCCCGTTCAGTGCCGGCCCGTGGCGTCGGCAGTGCAGGGCGAATGCTAAGGGCGCCGTCATCCGTAGGGGCACCACAAATGGGGGAAGAAAAAAACCTAAATGTTAATGTTTTACTACATAACTACATAGGAAAGACGACTAAATAACAGAGATGCATTTTCCTCCCCAGCTCTTTACACTTTACCTGTGGCCTGTACGACGAAGCAGTGTTTGGAGTTAGCGAGGTAACTTCAGGGTTCTCTTTTTAGTGGGATAAATCGCCATGGTAACTGATGCCGAACAGCTAACCTGCTCTGGAGCAGGTTAACTTCAGAGTATCTGATCTCAGCCTGTCAACACCCCGACCTCTGACCAATCAGATCACTGAAGAAAAAAGTATCCATGGACAAAAGTCCAGAGTCTCAGGTAAAAAACGAGTACTCTATATATTGTTAGAGGTCAGTGATAGTAGGTAATTTCATTGTTTCAGGGCTCTATTTCCGCTGGATCTCTGTGTTTCTAATAAACACAGAGATCATTAACAACACTAAACACATGGTTTTAGCAGGATTTGAACTTCTGCAAGGCTTATTTTAATCCACATATTACACTCTGGTTCCATCACTGCAGCTCGAAATAACAAGACACCAGTGTCATGAGGACTAGCAAAAAAGATAAAAGTCTGTGAATTATGCACACACATGCAACATTTCGGTCAGACAGACCTCATCAGTCATTAACTAGGCTACTTTTCCACTCTTTACTTCAGCAGCACAAACAGTCTGGGATCACTTTAAAGTGTTTCATGTGACGCATTCAGAGTAGTTTCATCATCATCCAACTAAAGAGCAAAAAATACTCTATACTATTGTCACATATAGTTTAGTGATACCTGCACGCAATTTAAGTCTCTGCTGACAGTAACTGTTTGGATGTATTTTCAACATTACAGAGTATCGTTTACATCCACGCCACTGACATTTTACTGTCTCGTAGTCACAGACACTTTTGGCACCGTTTCATCTCATATGATATGAAGCAGCCTGGTGATGTCGCTTGTAAATAACACCCCCGCTTTTTTCACATGAATGCACTCGTGGCTGGAGAGGAAAACCCAGAGCTGACTGAAGTAGTTGATAATCAGCTTTGTAGTATATGTTATCCAGATAGCCAGATAACAAAAAGATATCCTGGGTAAGCTGAAATGGTATTGTAGTGCAGACCTCTGCTCTCTGGGGGAGATGGGCAAGGTGTCAAGTGAACCCCGAAATGCACTGTATCGTTACTGTAAGGCTCACCAAGGGCACCAAACGTGCTAGGGCCGCCACTGCACCTGTTGTTGTTGTTGTTGTTGTTGTTGTCGTTATTATTATTATTATTATTATTATTACATTTATTTCAAAAGCTTATGTGATGATGACAAAAATGAGCTAAACTTAGCTAACAAACACTGATAGAAAACGCTATGTGCAAATTTGCAAATATCTTCTTCTTGTTCTCTGCACTGTGGCCCTCTCACTCATATGCTATGCTCACACTAAAGCCCCGTTTCCACCAAACACTTTCACCTTTCACCTTTTGAACCTAAAGTAACCCTTCAGATGTGGTACTTAGACCTTACACCTTAAATGTGGGCACAGTTGTTTACACTCACTGCTCCGTGGAACACCTGCTTTATTTCCTCATTACCATTCGCTACTGACCAATCAACAGACTGCAGTGTTCACAGCTCCACCTTTTAGTACCAGATCTGTGTGCTAGGTTCCCCAGCAGAGGGGGGACCAAAAATGGGGACAGTATGAAACAGTTCCATTGGTACCATCCACAACTTTTCACCGTGGAAATGGAATAAAAACATACTGAACTGTACTGTACCGTACTGGGGCTTAACAGTGCCAACACATCAGTTTGACCAGCTACATTATCATCACTGCTGAAGTGTTGCACAGCTGCTTGTTAATGTAGTTACATCTTCACAGGCTTGTGATTGTCTGCTACTTGCCACAAAGCACCTTGACAGAATGTCATCTAAAGTTTGTACAACAACAACAAAAAAAAAAACAGTCAGCATAGCATGAGCTAATTAAACTGAATAACACAGCACCACACCTAGTAACAAAAACATATGACTGTTTGATGCTTCAGCGTGTCACTGGAGCACTGAGAAAAGTCAGCTCAGCTTTGGATTGTAGTGTGTTACACCCATCAGCAGGGACAAGTGTTGGGCATCACTATAAAGTTTCATGTCGACAGCTTCCACTGAGAATGACTTGTAACCTGTTGTTGTGCACTCCACATAGACTGTGTTAACACTACCCTATGGCTATCCAGTCACTGAACAAACAACCAGTATGCAGTTTATGACAGTCTAACATTGCATGACACACATCACATCAGCTGAAAACACATTTGCAGCTGTGCAGTTTTATTTAATCAGAGCAGATTATCGTCTTAACTCCTACTAGTCATAGTAAATGCAATGACAACTTGGCAGACAGACATTAGTATTAAACCATGACTTACCTAACCTACTTAAATGACCACAATTGTATATTTAAATGAAGAGAGCTGTGTTAAAACAGCTTTCTTAAGAGAAGTACAGATATAAACATTTCTTATCTGACACATATGACACTTGAAAGGTGCTGCGTCTCTTACCTGGGATCTCAGTGTGACTCAAACAAGAGGTGAAAGTAAAGACGCCTCCAATACCTTATCTCACATAGGAACCTCCCATGATCTTACTTTCTTATTTGTCATTCCCTAATCCACTTGATCTCCTGGGTCTTAAAGTCCTACCTTTTACATGCACAACTTTTTATTACTGGTATCATGTTTTTAGGTTTTCTTCAGTATCAGAGTTATATAGTCATAGTTGTCTGTACATATACTGCCGGCAGCTAATAGCCTTAAGGCATTTTAACAGGTGCAAATTTCCAAAATGTAAACAAATATAGGCTTAAAGACTGGTTCAAATGACAACACTTGTGGCTGATATAACAACAGCCCATTTAATGAGCTTTCACACGTCTTCTTTAAAGTTTGACCTTTTTCTGTTGTCATACCGACACCTAAACAGGCCTGTGTGTTTGTGTCTGTCAGATTTAACATAAATCAGATTTTACATTGAGCTCTTTGAAAAGAACCATTGTTTGCACACACCTATTTCCTTGTCTGCCTTCTCCTTCTCGTAAATCTGACTGCGGTGCAAGAGGACAAAATCCAGATAGAATCAGTGTCATGCCAAACAGGAATGGTGAGATGTGGCATTCAGCAAAATCCAGTCGCAATTACTCTGTGCTAACAAAACAAATAGACATGTTCACACTGTCATCATTCATGGAAACCTCTCTGCATTATCCTTTGCGAAGGAAAAGACAGACGATTATTATTTCTTTGCCTGAACAGAACATGTGCAGCACAAAACGAAAGACCTTCCCTCTGCAAAATACACTTGAGCCTTTTCCAAGACTCTGGAATGAAAGGCGTAGCAAGCGAGGGAAATGGGATGATCGCAGTCATGCATGGACGTAAACTAGATTAAACCAGGCCAAAACAAAGCCTCACAGTAATTAACTGTGATTGTTCATGTTATTAGAATTTGATAAATACGCCTTTAGTGAATGGATGTTAAGTTGAAACACATGCAACAACACCCAGTGGCTGAAAAACGTGAATACCATAGCATTTATTTTTTTACTACTGCTAAAAGTCGAACCTCAGTCTTTTTAGGTGGACGTTAGGGAGAAACTTTGCCAGTAAGACATTTTAATAATACAGCTGGAATGGTGACATATGTTAGCATACCAAAGTTAGCATGCTTCTTTCTCAAAGTATAGCTAAAGCTTACAAAAACTGGTTTATTACTTTTTTTTTTTAAAGTAACCTGTTATGTTTGTGTTTATTTTATTTAGAAAGGGACAGTGCACATTAATTGACATGATCGCTTAAGTCTCGTAAATGTGCTAGATTTAGCCATACAAGCTAATTTCCATCTGCAGTGGCAGATTGAGATTGAAAAAGACATTACAATAACATACATACTCATTCTGAAACTTGCAGGGTGCGGGAAGACGTCAGCACCCTTACACGTTAATCACTCATGAATATTCTCCATAAACAGACATGCCTGGACAAGAGAAAAGGTTTTGAAGAGGAGCACAAGCAAACCAGCTTGCCAAATGTATCTGGAAAAATCCCTAAGCCCAAGAAAAAGCAGGGCGAAGCTGCTTTCATAAGCTGCCAAATCATAATAGCACACCGGCTCACTTTTTACCTGATGTGCCAGTTTAACTTGATGTGCCAGTTAAAGTCACACCATAGGTTATTAAGTGTAAGATAATCTAGGCGTACTTGACTGGACTTTAAGGGACAGTGCAAGACAAAATCAAAAGTGTAGTGCTATTTACCAGTCTAGATTGTTCTGGCGTGAGTTGGTCTGTGGATTATCTGGTAACTTAGTCATGATTCCTGGAAAGAGACTGTTGCGTTGTTAAAACGTATTGCTCAATGGCAGACATCTCTACGGCTGATATCTCCAACACTCGGCAACACACACCAAAACAATCTAGACTGATAAAAAGCACTACAGGTAAGTGGAAAATATGTTTTTGATTTGGGGTGAACTGCCTCTTTAAAATATGCCTTGTTACAGTTGTCTAACTGTGACTGTGACAGTAATTGTTTGGAAGAGGGGTTATGCAACGAGCAGTGATACCACAGGCCTATCCCTGAACATGCCCCTGTGCCCGAGCTGTTAATATGTTGGTTGCATGTGGTCAGAAGCTGCTCTGTGTGGTTGATGATGGTTGGACCTGTGGCCATGCCCAACGATGATGTCACTCTGTCTTGAAACACCCTGAGGCACACCTGCGCAGTAAGGTGCGAAATGAAACCACTGAAGATTTTCAGCTGTTCTTTAAAACTCACATGCCCAGTGACTGAAAGCTATTTAAAATCTGATGCAAACATTTGACATGGAAAGAGAAAAGGAGGCAGATCCCCCTTGTAATTGTAGAAAGCCTGCTAGATTGATACAGTATAATGTTTGCAATCAAAAGTGTAAAAACTTTAATACACAAAGAACATCAATTGCGATAACCAGAAGTGGGTTTATCAAATTGGGTCTATTTACACCAGCTTTGATGCAACTGTTTAGGGAAAAATGTATGTTTCCAATAGGTTATGCCTCCCATCATGCCTTTGCAATGACATTTCCATCGTTTATTATCATACTGAAGGGTTTCCATTGAGCCGATTAGAGCTGATAGCTTAAGTAATGAGTGTTGATACTAAAGACAAACTTGCATAACTGTGTCTGTCAGCCCTGGATAAATATTTAACATACACGCAAAGATATACTGTATAAGGAACTAGGAATGTAAATGTACACAGTGTCTCCAGTTGGCCTGCAGAGTGTAACACCTCTTGTGAAGCTGCTTCTCTGAGACACACATACACACTGTCTGCAGAGCGAGACAGAAGTGTCTTTATGGTGACTGTAAACATAAAATCTGCTCTCATTTCTTGTACATATTGCAGCCATTATCTCTGGCAATGTCCATTATTTCTGCAAAGCACAGTATTAAACATCCTCTCTTAGTGCTGTTTAACCATGTAACAGCATTATTATTGTGTTAAGTCTCGTGAAATGACAACTTATCCTCATATCCTGTATGCGTTTCCTATAAGCTGCGAGGGAA